>CM036907.1:118460070-119699551 GCA_020800305.1 Porphyrio hochstetteri | reverse complement strand
CTTTACTTTGTTTCCTTTTCCTTTGTGTTGGTAGTATTCCCTTTAGAAATTCCCAAAGGGCATGTGATCTGAAGACACACATTGTCTTTTTTTTTGCAAGTTAATACATGGGATACACCCAGACTGACCCAGTGATGGGATAAAAGGAAATTTTCCATTCCATTACCCTTAATCCTGGCTCTTTAAAAGGTAGTACTGTTGACAGTGTGCCAAATGTAGCACAAAATGAACCTTATGAATCACGGTCATTGTTCCTCTGGGGTAAAGGCACAATGCAAAGGTTATTGTATATATCAACTACTTCAGTGATTCAGATCTTAATTATGAAGTAAAAGACTTAAATGGTCACTTGGATGTCTGTCTTTTCATATATATGAAAGAGCTTACTGATCCTTCAAACACTGAAGATGCTATACAAATGTCTCTTTTCCTGTCTACCTAGTAAAGCTGACAAGAATTTACTACCAATCTCAATAAAAGCAGAGAGAAACACAGGAGAAGAATTTTACCATGTTCATCTCCAAAGCTGATTCTGTTGAAAACAAAAAATACCTGCATATGGCTTGTGTGTTAACCTTACATTCATGGTGCTTTATTAGATTTCTTCTCAGCTGATTGTACCATGAATGAGACGACTCCTCTAGTAGGATCACTGGAGCTCTGTTTTCCTTACTACATGGCCTGTATGCCAATGGATCATCTGTTAGAGATCTCAGAACGCTCTAGTCCTGAAAAGCACTTTGTGTACTGGGTCAGAAGGGAGTATAGAAAAGTTTTGTGTATTGCATCTGGCTGAGCAGGAGTTGACTTTCCCCAGCACACCCTCACCGTGCTGTGCTGTGTGTCAGCACCCAGCAAGGTGCTGGTAACACACCAGGTTTTGGCTGCTGCTGAGCAGGGCTGGCACACATCAAGGCTGTCTCTCCAACACCCCCTCAGCAGTGGGCTGGGGTTGGGCAAGGTCTTGGGGAGGGGACACAGCCAGGACAGCTGTCCCCCACTGACCAAAGGCCAATGTCATACCATATGAGATCTGCTCAGCAATAAAAGCTGAGAGAAAGGAGGAGTAAGGGAGTGGGACAATTGTTCTTACAACACTTTTCTCCCAGAGCAACTGCTTTATGTATTTGTCCTGGTTTCGGCTATGATGGAGTTAATTATTTTTAGCAGTGGATGGAATGCCATGTTTGGGTGTTAGGATGAGAACAGTGCTGATAGCACCCTGATGTTTCTGGTTGTTGCCGGGCAATCAAGGACCTTTCTCAGCTCTGCATACTTCCTTACTAACGAGAAAGGAGGGGACGTAGCCAGGACAGGTGACCCGAATTGGCCAAAGAGGATATTCCATGCCAGTTAGATCATGCTCAGTATAAAGGGGGACTGGGGGGAAGAGGAGGAGAAAACGCCAGGATGGGCAGTTTCTGGGTTCGGGGACGGCTCTAAGCTGTGCGGCCTGGGTTCTGTGGTTTGGTGAGAAATTGCATTGTGTATCACCAGTTTCATCTATTTTGTACTTTAAACTTCTGTTATTGTTATATCTAGTTTTTTGTTATTGTTTAGTAAACTATCCTTATCCCAACCTGCGTGGTTCTGGTTTCTAGGTTATGGTTTCTTTCCCTCCTTTCTTCCTCCCCTTTTCCCCCTCCCCCAACTTTCCCTCCCCCTTCCTTTTAAAAGTACAAGCGACTGTGTGGGGTGCGGCCCTCGGCTGGGGCAAAACCACGACAGTATTGAAGTCCTGCTTCCTGAGAAGTGACTGGATACGGTCTGAAGATGGGAAGTAGATAAATTTTGTGGTTTTCTTTGTTTCTGTGTGCGACCTTTGCTTTTGCTTTATTAAACTCTGTTCATCGGATGCATGAGGGTTTTTTCATGTTATTTCCCTGCCTCCTTTTTGCTAAGGAGAGGAGGAGTGATGGAAGGGCTTGGTGGGCACCTGACATTCAGCCAAGGGTAACCTGTTACAATATGTTATAAACTGGAATGAATTTCTCTATTTATTATCATTTAGATATTACTTGTTGGACATATCATTGTTTCTTACCAAAAAATAGCTGACCTTGATAAAATCAGAACTGGAAGCTCAGAACCATGCTAGAATTTTGATGCCTTTTTCTAGATGAAGATTTAGTCGCATACCTTACATATTCAAGAAAACTTTGCTGTGGGATTCTGTTCTTTTCCTTCTTTTTCATCATTCCTAAAATACAAACCAACTCCTATGAATCAATTTTTTTTTCTCCCCCTTCCTTTTAATATTATTTTTTCCCTGGAAATAAAAATGGAAAAAGCCTTGCCTAATAATGCAAAAATCTTTTCCTGTTGCTCATAAAGTCTTGTTGATGCAGATATATATTCTATATATGGAGTCTCCATCCCTGGAGGCATCTAAAAGATGGTTAGATGTGGTGCTGAGGGACACGGTTTAGAAGTGGATGGCAGGGTGATGGTTGGACTTGATGATCTAAAGGGTCCCTTCCAACCAAGACAGTTCTATGATTCTATGAGTCTATAAAGTCATATATATGGCATTGTGAATAATCAGAGAAAACAATGAAGGAAGATGATAGACTTCTGGCACACAATGCCAAATTTTTGGTGCAGAAAAGCTCCATCTGTACTGGAATTAAATAGTATCATGTGCCATTGTCTGGTGTAGAAGTCAACTGGCACAATCAGGACAGATCTATTATATTAAAATAAAGTATTAACATATAAAATAATAGGATTATAGACTAATTTATCTTGGAAGAGGAAGATAACATGAGGAGGTGAGGTTACCCAAATCCCTTCTCAAACAGGGCTACCTTCAAGATCGCTTGGGTTTCAATGGGTAGTTTAATACCAAGGACCGTAGTTCCATGACCCCTCTGAACAACCTGTTTCAATATCTGACTGCCCTTACATGTGAAACATCTTTCCCTTGTAGCATTTTGTGCTTGTTGCTACTTGTCGTTTCACTGGGCACTTCAGAGAAAACTGTGTTTATCTTTGTTCCTTAACCCAAATTAAACTGTGGAAGTGCTATAAGATCTGTCCCATAGCTTTCTTTTCAGCAATGTGAATAAACCCCACTCCCACTGTCTATCTACATCTCCTGACCATCTTAGAAAACCTCAACTGGAATCTCAACAGTTTGGCTATTCTACTAGGGGGAAGAGGGATATAAATAGACACTACATTGTAAAATTTGGGCCAAAACCATCTCAAAGACTGCTCTAACAGGTCATTAGTATAGACAACCAAGTTCTGATGGCTACACCTGGCCTTGATGATATGGGACAGAAAAAACAAAAAGGCAATGGGTGTAGCAGGACTCTGATTAGAATAAAGACTCTCTCAGTGAGAAGTGTTTTATATTGAACAGGGTTGCCATTTGTTAAAGAACTAGTGTAGCACAGCTTTTTTATTATATGACTTACAGCTTTAGTCACAGCTTTTCAGACTGTGTTCACTCCAGAAAGGAAAGGAGCTGAGAGCCAGAACTGCTCAAGCATCCCCACCTCTGCTCCATGAAAAGTACTTTGTACGTAAACTTAAACTTTTTTAATCAAATATTGAGGTTTTGAGCTATTTTAAGAATTTACAGTTCAGAGAAGAATATGTTTTGAAAACTTTGCCCTGAAATGGTAGTTGAGATGTGTCATGCTTTTATCTTTCATTGTGGCTTGAAGCCTGAGCCTGTCTTATATTTCTCAGCGTGCACAGCCATGTAACTATCAAGATTTAAATGGTTCAGACAACGGGCTCTGCTACTACAGAGAGAAAAAATGAAAATAATTTTCAGTAGGTTTGGATCACTGCAAAATATCAGCAAGTTTAGTCCTAGGTCATAAAAGGTATGTGCAGACTTTTCAGGTTTACAGAAAACTGGTGAAATTTGGCTTGGGATGGTTTATATCAAGAGCAATAATTAAATAATAACCAGATTGCTCTGGTTTATCATCTGTGCAGCTCTGCATATTGGGCCACAGGGAAAATGTTGTAGTAGTGAACAAAAAGAACAACAGTCTAGAAAGAAGGTTTATCTTCAGAAGGAAAAAAATTGAATAAAAGGAAAATTTGGCACAAAAATAAACAATAGAAAAAAAGAAATGAAGGTCTTAAGTTAGATTTCTTGTTATTCTTCTTGATGTGGAGCCATTTTCAAGGTGAGATCATTGGTAAGAATATTCCCAGGGGACAAGTGGTGTTTTCTGTCCCAAATATTTCTTTTCATAAACACTGAAAATAAAATATTGTTGGCTGATTTATCAGTCACCTTCACACTTCACTACAGAGGATGCTTTGTTTGTGCTTAACAAATGCAAAGAGCTCTCTGCTGTTTGGGCTGCCTGTTTTAAATGTAAATATGAAGACATATGTTTGCTTTTGTTTTTGACCTTTCTTGGTATCTTCTGCAGCTGATGAATCTAAAATGACAAGAGGCTTTCTTCCCAGCTGATACTTCTGCTAAAACTTTGGCTAATTGTAAAACATGAAGGAAAACAGAGGAGCTGGCTGTAAAATTGCTGCACTTAATAACCTCAGTATTGGCCATTGACGTCAAAACAGGATGATCGATTCCTGGAACAAAGTTTTAAAGACCCACTAGAGAAGAATCTGAATTTTGAAGAAAGTAGAGAGCAATTTCTTACTAACTCAGGATTATTCTGCTATATATACGAGAAGGAGAGTGCATATCTTGATTAGAAATTCATATTTATACATAATGTATAGAAGGAAAACAAGGATTTTAGGATCATTCAGAGATCCCACAGAGTTTAGTCATCACAGGAAAGCTGTGCTGAGCAATGCCATTGAAGCAATTTTTCATTTACAACCTTTATTACTGAAGACAGTGTGATCTGGTGTACTAAAAATGAATGCTTTGTATCATTTTTTCTCTTCATTTACTGATACTGACACTAATGAATACAGAATGTAAAACACTGTAAGGGAAGTATCTCATTTCTGAAGAACATGCATTTCACACACAAAGGAGGCTGAGCAGTGGCTGTGTTCCTCTAGTTAGCCTCTTGGCCATCCCAGCTAACAAAGATGATGTGGGATTGTAACCACCATAAAATCCTTCCTCACTATGATGCAAAATTAATGACTTAAAAAATGGCAAATGATTAAAATAGGACCCTGTTTGGATACACTTACCCCTCAGTTAAATAGCCAAAATGGGAACCAGTTCACTTGACTTAGGGACCACCTTAGGGGGTTCATTGCACCTAATTTTGCAGTGGGGACTCATGCCCATGTTCACCAGACACTACCACCTGGGGGTCTACATGCATGGAGCCACATCAGAGATGACCTTCACCCTAGAATAGACACATCAGTCATGACATAGCTGACTATTCATCCCTCCCTTTGAGAAGTTCTCCTGTTCCACACAGACAAAAGTCTCATGGTTACAGTCACTAGAGAGATTCCTGTAAATATTATCACCTTTATTCCCAATCTCCAGACAAAATATAATCAAAGAAAACTGATGGACTTTTTGCAAAACATTGTTCTGCTCGAGGTGAAATCAAAGGCAAGAACATGAAACAGGCAAAATAGGAAGTACTGAAGCTTAAATAACATTAAAAAGTTTTAAATAATTCTGATTTTCTAGCATTATATCACATTTTAGGGTTGCTGTAATTATCTTGTAGGCATCAATTTGGAGAGGATGTCAGAAAACTGATTTTCTACACTGCAGCGGTTATAAACTGGCCCAGAAAATATGTTACTACCACCACTCAGTTATACTTTTACAGAGATGAGAGATAGCAGGCTTTCCAAAGCTGGGTTAATGGATTATCCCTGTCTGCAAAGAGCTACCTTTTGCCTGAGGGTGATCCTGCCTGTTTCAAAGATGAAGCAGAAAACGGCATAAAGGAAGGGAAAGAGAAACAAAGGAATAGAGATTGTGATTAACCTTTCTCTGATAAGAGAAAAATACAAGTGTATCAAAGGCATTTAAAATATATAGGAGCTTTCTGAAAATTACATTTCAATGTCAGGAGTCCCAGGAGGGGCATGAGAATTTTCAGTACCTGTAAAAGGGACAAAAGGGATAGGATTTTTTTTGTTTTTTTTAAAAATTAACCTTATTCCACCAAACGAGGCTGAGCCTCTGATATGGGTTGTTAATGCCAGAGCATTAGATCTGCTGATAAAGGAGATGTGATGAAGGCATGCATAGCAATGAGAGATTTAAAGGTAGTGGAAAAAGAGATCTGCAGCACAAGGCTAACGAGCTCATCAATGAAATCAAGTAGTGGAAAATTTACACTCTGGTATTGGTTGTTTTTTTCTTTTTTTAAGATGATTTATGGTCAGTGGAATTCATGCTCTCAGCAGTTCTATGTGGACCACGGTGACCTTCAAAGAGGAGATGAGTGATGGCAAGGATAACGAAGATAGCAAGAGAAATTCTAATAAATAAGAATAAAAATGGCTCTTGTTAGGGGGTTTGAAGCTATTGTCTTCCAGACATTTAATTTATCTCTAAATAATAAAAAAAAAGAAGAGATTTTACTGTGGTGATCATTTACCTCACTTCTGTCTACCCTGGTTTTGCTGTTGTGGTTTGGGTTGTTCTTTTTTCCCCCCTCCTCACCTGCTTCTCAGCAGGGCACACTGACCCAAAGCGAGCAGTCTCATGTCAAGGATGGACAGCTCTGGAACCTGCCTTAATACATTTAACCCCAGTCTGGTGCTAAAGGGTTCCAAAGTGGTTCTTTGCCTGTGGGTGAATTGCAGAGAAGGTTCAGAACCTCAGTGGGATCCAGATGTATTTTCTTGTCCTTTGTTTCTCCTCCATATGGTTTCCAAATTTCTAAAACACTTTCTATTTCTAAAAGAATCAATGCCCTTGAAGTCTAACATTAAATTGTATATCCAGGAGTAGTGGTTGGCCTACAGCATTTGTGATTACATAATAGCAGGTGCTGCAGTGCTGTGTTATATGTTGACATCATAAATTCCACCAATGAATTCAAGGGCTTTTATATATTCTTACTTTCTGAGGCATCACATTTTAAAATGGATATAATATTGGGTAAGAATATCAATGATCCAGTGCTAAAGCAGAAATTGAAGATATTACTGATGATAAATCCCGGGGAAAGACTTTGCTTAGACCAGATTGTAAATCAAGATATCAGTTGGATTTGTGACTGGTAGCACACCATTTATGAATGGTGTTAGTCCACAAACCCACCATGCTAAATGAAGAATTTATCCAGAGCAAATCCCCCTTATGTGCTTATGATCTGAACATGAGCACAAGGGACAGCAAAAGAATACAGGCAGGCTGGGAGTAGATGGATAAGGACAAGGAAGCACTGGAAAGTTGTATATAGCTATTAAGCATG
The DNA here is from genome assembly GCA_020800305.1 of Porphyrio hochstetteri. Taxonomy (NCBI): domain Eukaryota; kingdom Metazoa; phylum Chordata; class Aves; order Gruiformes; family Rallidae; genus Porphyrio; species Porphyrio hochstetteri. Next base: position 119,692,196 of record CM036907.1, on the reverse strand, counting down.
AGAGGCCTGTGTTTCTGCACAGCAGCACTCCAGATAATGCTAAATCTTTTTCATGGGGACCACATCAGGGATGGTTTCCAAAATAGGCAGTACAATAGCTTTTCAGATTTCTCCAGAGTTCTTCCATAGGATGTCAAGACCCCACATGGAAATTGCTGAATCAGAGAATCATAGAGTGTGTAAGGTTGGAAAGGATCTTTAGAGGTCATCTAGTCCAACCCCCCTGCAGTAAGCAGGGACATCTTCACTAGATCATGTCACTCAGAGCCCATCAAGCATAACCTTGAATATCTCCAGGGATGGGGCCTCGACTTCATCTCTAGGCAACTCGTTCCAGCGATCTACCACCCTCATACAGAATTTTTTCCTAATATCCAACCTAAATCTCCCCTTTTCTTGTTTAAAACCATTACCTCTCGTCCTACTGCTCCGTGCCCTTGTGAACAGTTCTTCCCCAGCTTTCTTATAGGCATCTTTCAGGTACTGGAAGGCTGCTATGAGGTCCCCTTGGAGCCTTCTTTTCTCCAAGCTGAATAAGCCCAACTCTCTCAGCCTATCCTCATAGGAGAGGTGCTCCAGCACTCTGATAATTTTTGTGGCCCTCCTCTGGACACACTTCAACAGGTCCATGTCCCTCGTGTTAACAGCTCCAAAGCTGGACACAGTACTCCAGGTGAGGTCTCACCAGAGCAGAGCAGAGGGGCAGCATCACCTCTCTCAATGTGCTGACCACACTTTTGATGTAGCCCAGGATGCGGTTGGTCTTTTGAGCTGCAGATGCAAAAAAGAATGATGTTGCAACTAGGAAGAGCCTTGGTCTAGTTTTGATTGAATGGACAGGGAAATAGTATTGCATCATGGAAACAGATGCAAACAGGTTTAGGTAAGTTTGGAGGTTTAGATAATTTTTTATGTTCAATAGACAGAAATCTCAGCCCAGATTTAGTGTGAGTTAGGGGAAAAGGAGAGGTTGAGGGATAAAAATATTATTATCCTTCTGTGCTTGTTTCATTTCTCAGAAAGAGAAAAATCTGTTATTTATTTACATTTACTGTGTCCCATACAGCTAAGGAGGAAGTGTTGATCTGCCTGAGGGTAGGGAGGCTCTTCAGAGGGATATGAACATACTGGACCAATGGGCTGAGTCCAATGGGATGAAGTTTAACAAGGCCAAGTGTAGAGTGCTGCACATGGGACATAATAACCCCATGCAGCACTACAGGCTTGGGGGAGACTGGCTGCAGAGCTGTCAGGCAGAGAAGGACCTGGGGGTGTTGGTTGACTGCAGGCTGAATATGAGTCAGCAATGTGCTCAGGCAGCCAAGAAGGCCAATGGCATCTTGGCTTGTATCAAAAACAGTGTGGCCAGTAGGTCTAGGGAGGTGATTGTGCCCCTGTACTCGGCATTGGTGAGGCCACACCTCGAGTACTGTGTCCAGTTCTGGGCTCCTCACCACAAGAAGGACATGGAGGTCCTGGAGCGAGTCCAGAGAAGGGCAACCAGGCTGGGGAAGGGGCTGGAGGGCAAATCCTCTGAGGAATGGCTGAGGGAGCTGGGGCTGTTTAGCCTGGAGAAGAGGAGGCTGAGGGGAGACCTTATCACCGCCTACAACTACCTGAAGGGAGGTTATAGAGAGGTAGGCGATGGTCTCTTCAGCCAGGTGACAGGTGATAGGACAAGGGGGAATGGCACGAAGCTGTGCCAGGGCAGGTTTAGATTGGATGTTAGGAAAAAATTTTTTACTGAAAGAGTTGTCAGGGCCTGGAACAGGCTGCCCAGGGAGGGGGTCGAGTCACCTTCCCTGGATGTGTTCAAAAAAAGGGTAGATGAAGTACTTAGGGATGTGGTTTAGTTTAGAATGTGAATGGTTGGACTCGATGATCTTAAAGGTCTTTTCCAACCTTATTATTCTGTGATTCTGTGTGATTCTGTAATATTCCTCTCTGAAGTGGCCGAGAAGATGTGGAAAGAAAACCATCGGATGTTAATTCTGTATTTCTAACTGATCTTTGCCAAAATCAAGGCCAAGAGGAGCTTTTACTTTGGATGTTAACAGAAGAAGAAAGATCAGTATTCTCATTTCCTTGTTTCTTTTTGTTGAGATCTGCCCTTAGACCGTATCTTTTCCCTGTTCCTGCAGGTCTAACAAAGGATGTCAGCCTGCTCCAGGTGATCCTGCTCTGGCAGGAGGGGTGGACTAGATGACTTTCAGCGGTCCCTTCCAACCCCTATCATTCAGTGATTGTGATTAGGTCTCTGAAGTCCTACGGCTGCAACTTATTCAGCAAATCTCCTCACCACAACATCCAAGAAGATCTTGGATGCTTAAATCCAAGAGGATCTGGTTATACCAGACACGTTATTCCCATCTAGCAAATGGTGGGCTTTCACTAACTTGCTGGAGTTAACAATCCCCTTCATAAAATTTGAGGTTTGTGTTTTGGGTGGAAGTTGATAAGGAACTTCCCTTTGCTCATGGAAATCCAGAGCTTGGATTCATCTCAGCTCAGGTAGAGAAAATATTGAAGCACTGGAGTTAGAAACATCGTCTGTCTAGTTACTCTGGGTAGTCAGTGGAGAGATATAAGCACAGGATGATCAGTCATATATCACCATAAGAACCACATAAACTCCCTGGCACAGCTCTGCTGCTTTCAGAACTCCAGGCACATACATCTAAAAAATAGGTAACCCAAATTCGAAATTAATTCCAGGTTAAGCATGCAGAGAGATGACCCTGTTCTGTATTTTATAGAGACACATCAACAACCCCTTTCAGTCTCTGCAAGTTTGAATGGATCTACACAGAGCAATGAAATGCATTAACACGGGACTTGGCAAATGCAGCTTGATCATTTTATTTCAAACGACTGTCCCCCAAAGAGAGAAAATACATGCACACTTATTTTCTTTATTTGACAAATCTTTAATTAGAAAAATCAATCTTTTCTTTATTATAAAATTTCCCAGGCTGAGAAATCTTGGTAGGTTATAGAGTTATTTTTTTCTATGAACCTAATATAAAAGGTAAAATAAATAGCATTCATCAGATTATCTCTCCCCCCCCACTATGTTACCTATTACAAAAATGCCTATAGTCATCAACTTTTATTTAAAAATCATAGATGTATATTGCAGCCTTTTATGACTTGAGGGATGATATTAATATTTTATGAATTAGTAATCATTTTCTGTGACTCTGACTGGCAGGAGTGGAAATGCAGCAGGCTTGGATCTAAGCCCATACGTGGAATTTTCATGTTCTGAACTCAACAAAACAACTATCTGCAGGGGAGCATGTGGTCAAATGTAATGATTATACCACTGCCTTTTAAAAAAGAAAAACCCAGGTATTAATTAGCGTTGAAACATTAAAATCAATTACACAGCAAAGCTTGCAGTTGGACATACAGGTTTTGTACCAGAGTGCTGCTCACATTGCACTGGTGTGTTGTGCTCTCCATGAGGTGTGAGCAGGAGGTCTATGGACCAGGACCCTCCAGCTGGACACCCAAGGGCTTCCATTCACATGAGTTTGGCATGAAAAGACTTTGGATAAAGGTGCAAGTCTGTTACCTGGACATTTTTATAGAACTACGTTGAATGACATGATCACTGCTCGACTCAACCATGCCCTGACATGCGAAGGTACCGGAAAGAAGCTCAAAGTTTGTTTGCTGTATGTTTAAAAAGCAGCTGCTACCCTGGAAAGAAGCGCCCAAGCGATGAAATGAAATCTTAGGTGAAAAATGAATATACAGTATCTACACTAACTTATGCTCCTCATTAAAATCACAAACAGTTTATCATTCATATCTAATTAATAGAACAGAGTCTAAAGTCTGGGATTTTGCATCTATTTTGCATAGTCCATTTAATACCCAGTATTTTCTTGCTTGCATGATTAGTGCCTAAAAGAAATACTTAAATAAATACACAGTCATTTACATAATGTCACAGTTTATTTAAAGCATTTTGAAGCTGAAATGATGAAAAGAGGACCGGGTAAATCAATCACACATAATTTATTATTATTATGAGTAAGTATATTGCACTGTCTAAAACAGTCACTCTTAAATTACCAACTTTTAGATGCTGTCGAGATATTTTTCTGTGATTTTGACTGACCTCCCCCCCCCCAATGTTACAAATAAATATAAAGTTTTAAGCCTGGATTTTAATAGAAGCTCTACTGAAAATAATTAATTGTTGTCACCTCAAGGTCAAGATCAGCAATGAATATAGCAATAATGCAGCTCTTCTTGTTAAACACTTCATTGCTGACTCCTCTGTATGTATCCATACCTCCTCTGAGGTGCATTTGTCAACACATTCAGATTTCTCTCTCTCAGCAGGCTTCTTCCAAAGCCCACTGGTGCTCATAAAAATATTCTTCTTGTTGCTAGGCTTCAGGCAGGTCCCATACGTGCCTCACCCTGATCTTTGTAGTTTTCCTGCTACTCCCTGGGGATAAGTTTTGCTGGATATTTGGCTGTACCCACTGCTCTGTCTGTTGGCTGCCATCCTCAGAGGAGAGGTACTCCAAACAAATCCCTTTAGAATCACAGATGACTTATTTACCTCACCTCACCTCTGCAATCTCAACATCTATGCCTTAACTAGACCTCCCAAGCTCCCTTCCTCATTAACAGAAAGAAGCAGGTACTTTTAGGGAAAATTAATTTGCCCTGGCTTTTTTTCACCTTTGTCATGATACAATGGATCGTGCTCAGGAAATGCCTCCTTCTGTCCCTTGGCCAAACATGAACTCTACAGATGTGGGTCTCCGTATAGATGGCTTATTTTGGTCAGAAGAATCCCAGCCTCTCATGTTGGAATCTTGGTTCATATTTATATTTCTGGGTTGGAAGTTTTAAAAGCAGTCATCACTTACTTGTCAAGTCTGATCAAGGTCAGACAAAGTTTAACTGCAGAAGCCAGTGAGGTTGTTTAGCTCAAACATACTGAAAAGTCTGATTTTAACCTTTCCTTCCATGAAATTGCCACCTTGAAATTGCACATAGGTTCCTCAAGACATGATTTGCTGGAGGAAGAATTTGTCTTAGCTAAGAAAATGCAGCTCGATAGGAGAGAGATTCCATCAAGAAAAGAAAATGAAATTGGGATCTATTTTTCTGCTTACTAATCATCATCAAAAAAATAAACGCTGTGTTGTGCAGGTGGTTTGGCTAAACATATGGATGCATTTCAGACTCTTCCATATGTTTCAAAATGCTGAGTGTTTTGTAACTAGAAGTACTGTATACATTAAAAAAACCCCCACTTCTTACATAGTGGAAATTTTGATGTTAATGAGACTGAAGTTTGAGATTCATTGTGCTGGTATTCAATTTGAAACGTGAAATAGAAATGTTCTGAGTTCAGAGGGTAACTTCATGCAGTAAATGCAGCACAATCTCCCTTCCTAATGTATAACCTGATACTGAAAAGGGTCAAGGAAAAGTCGAAACAAAAGAGATCAGAAAGCATAACATAACATCATCTCCTCTGGTCCTGAAAATATCATTAGTAACAGAACAGATATTGGGAAGGATTTGAACTCAAAATATAAGATTGATGAAAATGATATTGCCCCGGGGATTATGCTAACATCTGTCCTTTTATTGCTGTTTAATCCATCTGCCTCTCTATTAGAGGCTGTGGTCACTTCTATTTCAGTCAGGTAATACCAACAGTTTTGGAAAAAGCCTGCTCCTGTAGCTGAAGCAGAAGCCTGTGAAATCAAAGGGAGCATTTCCAACAGTTTCGGGAGGTTGTGGAACAATCCTTGGTGCCAGCAAGTAAATCACACATCATGACAGAATGAGCAAGGGTAGAAGCCTGTATCCAAAAGGACTTAAGTCTTGAGAGCTATCAAGTAACTAATCCTCTCATAAGCTTTGGCAGGACTCAAACCATTTGATGTTCATATACTCTAGTGGTGGTCATGGCGTGAAAGTATGTGTAGAGCCTCACAAGTGGCTGTTCAGCAAGCACTAGACACAACACCCTTATGAGAGTGTAATCTAAATGATTCTACTAAAACACCCGGACATATTAATGCTCAGTGGTACCTGACCTCGGGAAGCGCTGGAGCAGAGAAAGAGGAACCGAGGCGTTCCTCCTTTGCGGTGTGCACTGCATTCTGTTTGAATGATGCATGAGACACACTTTGCAATGCATGTGCTGAGGAAGCAGAACCATTTGCTGATTCATACTGTAAATTTTCATCCTCACGGAGCACGAACTAAACTCTGGGTCATGAGTTAGTAGAATCTATCATTTGATTACAAACAGCTTTTAAAATATATATATATATATATATATACACTCACGTATAAAATATATGAATCATTTATTTACACTTGGCAATAAAACATGAGGTTGCTCATCCATTATTTATCCCTGCAGTGGAAATCAAGAATAGGGATGAAAAATTTCACTGAACCTTTTCTTGCTTGTGCTGTACTACACTGTGTTCTGAAACAAAATCCCCAGTGTCCCTCCTCCCTTTAAATTTTGATCCAGAGCAACCAGCAAAACTGCTGCACAGATAGGAAAACACATTGTACTCCTTGTCCAGGCTTTCAGGCAGAGGAGAAATAGCATCTTGCTCCTTTATTTTTGCTATCATCTTTTTTTTCCCCCAGTTTTTCTGTTGAGCATAGTGTAATTCTGTTTGTCACAAGAGAAAACCTAAGACACTTATGAAAGTCAGAGGCTGCTGTGAGGGCTGAATCTCAGTTGTTTGGGTTTTTTTCTCTTTCCCCACCCCCCCATATCTATTAACTTGAATTTTACCAATACTGGAGAGATACCACATGGATAGTTCAGCGTGGGAGAAGATGATTTCATGGGCAACTGTGTTTAATTCTTTCTTCTACCTTACTCTCTGTGTCTTTATTGTAGTTGCCTTGGTGCAGTCTTTGGGTTGTGTTTTTTTCCTTTCAACAGAGCCTAAAGAGTGGAGCCTTACAAGCTCTGCTGTACAACTAAGGGTTTATCACAAACCAATTTCTAGTCCTTGGAAAATGCTGCTTTATCAACACTTGTTTTCCTAAAAACTGGGATGAAAATTTGGATTTTAATATTACTATTTGTATTTACTCTTTAGCCACTATTTTTATTATTAATTTTATTATTAAATCCTGAAAGAGGTTAATTTATAATTTATTTCTTCTTATGTGTTTGAAGAGCGATGAAGCATTTTAGTATGTCTGCCTCACAGTATTTTTTGTTTGTTTGCTGAACTTACTCAGATTCTTTCAGTTCTTGTCCTTGGGATATCAAACTATAATTCACTGTCATGGCACACTGCCTCCTCTTAAGCATTTCAGCATCCTGACTGGCTTGGAGCTGGGCTACCTTTCCTGCAATGCCAATACAAGTCTCCTGTGATCCAGTGCTGCTGTGTCCCCTTTCCTAAGGGAGGACTTACAGGTACGCCACCTTGGCACTGCCTGAGATTTGCCATTTATAGAACCTGACCAGTACATGGTGGAGAAAAAGACTTTTGTAAAATAACTGTCACAAGGTACTGAATATCACCAGAAATGGGGTTCAACACCGAGCTGATGTTGAAGAGGTAGGTTACTGCATGTGATATGAGAAATCTTACCAGCTCTGCTCATGCTTAAAAGCCTTGATGGGAGCAGAAAGACCACTGCTGCCTTGAGAACTTGACAGCAGCTCAACCTAGGAGTCTGTGGCCACTGTGTTTAGTATTTGACCTTTATTCAAACTTCACACAGATAAATCTTAAGTTATGTTTCTGAGTGCAGTGGGATGTAAGACACACCTATACTCAACTTACTGTAGCAAATTAAACCTTCACTCCCAGCACCTCTTTACACAAAGAACTGGCCCTGACTATGGGTAAATACACACACAGATCTTTACAGACCACTCTCAGGGCAAGAAACGTTTTGCATTGCCAGCACGTAACTAATTGTATCCTTCTATGCAGAGAAAAGTTTTTAACTGCTACCAAATCATGGCTACTTCATCCAGGAGAACCTTGTTTCAGAGTTAGGCAGTGTTTATACTCTGCTTACAGCCATGCAAACGTGCTCATGCAAATATAACACTATGGGCAATGTGCAAAAGCAGAGAGAAATGTGCACATTGAGGCATAATCTCTCATAGGACAGAATAATTTGGTGTACTCCCTCAGCACAACTCCTTCCAACTCCTTCCAGCAGCTGCTCATGCAGATTAATGGTCTAACAATGTCCTCTGATTCTGTTGCTATCTACTGTGTCTTCCTTCACATCCTCAATACTCTTTACTGTGTTATCTGGTATTTCACTCTTTATCTCTGCTCTGGCTACATCAAGGCATTAAGTTTCTAGGACTGTTAGTACATCAGTTTTCACAGCTACTGAGATGACATAAAAAAAATAATAAAATTCCCATGCACCCTTATCCAAAGCCTCAGATCTGGGTCTTCACACACTTCAGACAGTTTGAATTCTTTTGTTCCTATTGATCTCAGAGAAATTAATGGTTTCTGGACATCATAAACCAAGAGAAATACATCACATTGCAACTTTTCTCTCTGCCATTCCTGACCACCCAGTAGATGTATTTATTATGTCAGCAAGTTTCTCAGATCCCAGTGGTCTGTGCAGCTCCTTCATATTTCAAAGGTTTTAGTTTATGATGCTAATGATGCCAGACATGCCTGTAAAAACTGGATATTCTGAATGTCTCTTGGTGTAGAACTGGGTTTTCTCTTCTGTCTTGCTTTATCTAATTAAAAAGGAGACTCTTATTTTGTCCAGTTTTACACCTAATCCCAAACTCTGTAGTGAGTGAAACCAAATCCCCGGGTCCAGATTGTCTCCGCTTGGGAATGGCCTAAATGGTATGGATGTGGATTATTGCTCAGATAGCAACACTGTAAATTCAAGGTGTAATCTAAAGGTTAAGGTTGCGTGCTATGTGCCCCAGTGAGATCTCTGAATCCATTTCTGTTGACCTGAGAAATGTCAGTGTTTTGTCCATTTTCCAAAGCATTTTAATTTTGAACACTTAAACTGTGATGTAATCAGGACTAAATTTTTGGTTGGATTTATCTTCCAGAGTACAGACCTACTGTCTTTGAGTAGCTGATCATCTAAGTGGGTCAGGTTGGGTAATGTGACTGATTTCAGAGATTCTCTGTCTGGATTTAGGATTTAGTCTTTCTTTCCTGTTAAGTGAAGGTAGATGGTTGAGAAATTAAAGAAATTCTGGCAGGATTTAAAAAAAAAAGTTACTTTATGCTGATTTTACCTGTATCAATAGTGGAACTTTACCTCACATTATTAAAAATGAATGAATTTTTGAAAGATTAGTTCATTTTTAACTGGATTTTGTTCCCATTTCCTTCTGCAACACACTCTTCAAAAGCAGAGAAAGTTCTTTGGGCTATTTCAGTTTTATTTCTAGGTAATTTCATATTTTTTGAGTTCTCTATTAACACCAGGATGGCCAGGATATTCAAGCCCATCTAAGGATTGTTAAACCCTTGGTTATATACCCCTTACTGGGGACAAAAGCAGTGAAAATACAACCTCTGAAAAATGGTTCTCTTGAAGCTCTCTCGGTCTGGGGATCTCCGCTAACGAGGCAATCTCAAAGGTGTTTTACAGCTGGGCTTTTCAAAGACTGGAATGATAAAAGTACGTTTCTGCTAGATTTTTAAAAGCTCCTAAGCAGCTAGCTTCAATGGGAACTAAGCACCATGTTTAGGTATCTCTTAAAATATCTGCCTCACTTCCTGACTTTTGTAGACGTTGGCCACCTTGGATCATTAATGCTTTATGGAGGTTGCTTATACTTTTGTCAGTGTTTCAAGGGGGGTTCTGTTTCAATGGAACTTCTATTTTGATTCAGACACATCTATTTTTAGCAAGTCAACACATGAATCACATTTCCAGGAACCAGCTGTCAAGGGACTCCTTGTTAGACTTTATGAGCAGGAGATCCCTTCAACTTGTGTGGTCTTAAGAGAGATATTTCTCTGGGGATTCCTCGGAGGAATTAAAAATAGAAACTTGGCTCACTAAGAACATAAGTGCAAAATTATGCTGCGGAGATGAGCTATTTATAACAAGATGGCCAAGGCTGTGCTGTTTAGAGATCTCTGCTGTAATGTCTACGAGGAGTCCTAAAGAAAGAAGGGCCACCTATGTTTGACTACCAGGGGATGAATTAGATATTTGACAAATGAGAAAATAATAACATACAAAACCACACAAAAAAATCATATACTACCAAGCTATCAGTTTTTACCAATCTTTTTTTTAAAGAATGCTTTGGATAAAGGTCATCAGAAAAAGATCATGATGAAGTCCCCCTTGTTTGCATTTCTTCCATGTACAAATTCATTTGGTGAAGGGTTTTGATGTTACAGTGCGTTACAGACAGAAATGGATAACTTTTCCTCTAGAAAGTTGTCTGTCATTTCTGCGGCTGAGTGTGGATGGGGAATATATGCCAGAGTAATGACACTTTTATGATCACACTTATAGTCCTAATTTACAGCAATAGCAAAATCATTGCTGATAGCAGAAAAAAGGATTACAATGAAAGACTCATTATTTTGCCTGGTGGATGCAGCACAGTACCTCCCAGATGTGACTCTGATCTGAACTGCCTGTAAATATCAAACCTTGAATTTAGCTTTATTCAGAGCTCTCAGAGATCAAGTCCTGCTCTCCATTGACCTAAAATTCAAGGACAACGTTGTGGCTCAGCCTAACCATTGCTAATCATGCCACGTACTGTAAGGGATGCTGTTTATGTTGCCTTTTTTTACATACAGTCATTTTTCATAACTGATCACATAGGATATGCCTCAGGGAAAAGGGCTGAGACAGCAAAATGAAGCATGCAGCTCACCTACTGAGCCAGGGAATTGAAACAACCCGTGCATCTCCATCCATCACAAACCCGTGGCATTATCCAGAGGGTGAGGGGAGGCCTGCGTGGGAAGGGTTGATTTGACTCATTTGGGGTGTTGGAAGCTCTGTGTGGGAGGGAAAGATTGATAGAAAGGCTGGAGAAGACACGAGATAAATGGAGACATAATAATAACCAAGACTACAGCCAGACTGGGAATGTGGTTCTGAAAAGTGCCTACAGAAACTTCTTGGTTTGAACAAGTGGAAAAGAGGGGACTTTCTGTGAGCCAGAGAAGTTGCTTCCTCTTGCCTGGAGGCAGCATCTTTCTCATGCCTTGTAGGTGAAAGAGTAGGACACTGAAAAGAGAGCTGATTTCTTTATCTATTTCTCATGCCAACAGACATGACTTGCAACCTCCAAAATTTGGGTAATTTCCAGGAAGGGAAAGAAAAAAAAAAGTTAAAGTTCTAAAAATAGACTTAGTCCTCTCAGTTTCTATTAACCTTTATGTTGGCTGGTGTTGGACATTATATATGTAGGAAAGGAGTAAGTTTTCCCCTACTCCTTCAGAGTCTTCTTCCTCTTTTAAGATGCACTCTGAGAAAAGAATTGAAGCTATGAACTTCCAGCCATTTGCTGAGAGATATTTGCAAGCATTCCTTGAAAGAAAATGCTGCATAAATCTGAAACTCTCTATTCTGAAAATGCTGGAGAGGTTTCCTAGAATAGTTCCTTATTGCTACTGGAGCACCTTTTATTGGGCAGTCCTAAGAAATCAGATGCTTAGAAGTATTTTTCAGAGATTTGGTCGAAACTGTTTCTGTTGACCTCTGCTGACACAATTACCTTCAAATATAAATATTTATTCTTTAAGTATCATGACTTTGAGCAGACACAAGAAAGCATTGACATCTCAAAACCTTGTGGCCCTTTGGCACAGAAGCAGCTAAACGCATCAGGTAAAATTCGAGCTGGTCCTCACACTCACTCAAGGGATCATAATTTATCAAGTCTTAGAACAGACCATGATTGTACAGTGCAACAGAAGAAAGGCAGAGAGATACGAGCCATATTTACCTTATCTGTGAATAAAGGAAACACGAGGCTGATGTATACGATCAGTCATAAGTTTCAAACTGACATTTGTAGTTACTTGATCATTATTTTTGACATTATTTCCTTGGCAAGAAAACCCCTTAGATATAAATTTTCAAGTCTCTCTGAAAAATCTGCTAAAACAGGCTCCAGCATCATGAACTGAAAGTAACAAATTCTGATTTGCTCTGAGTTATTTCCTTAACTTTGTCATCTGTACGAAGAAACATTTAGTCTTCTAACAAGATGCCAGGAAGAACAACCGGCATGGTTATGATATGACTCCTCTGCACTGCTAATTTTCATTTTTAGATTTATAGTGGGTTTTTTTCCTCAATCAAGAACAAAGAAAATCCTGTTTGCTGCCTTAGAAGGAATTAAACATCCAGCCACTTACAGTTCAATAAACTCCTCAGATCCTGCGTGTACCAAATGAACAAAACTCATAAGCCCATTCTTCTCTCCCACAGATGAGATGTGAGCCTGTGCTTGAAAGATACCAGCGAAAGTGGGAATATTTATGCTTGTAAAGCTATGCTGGGTTAAAGATACCAGCTCTAGCTGTAGAGGATCTGTGTAAAAGTACTAGTTTGGTTTTAAAAATGGCATAGTTGTGCTGGTGTGATGGTACTCACATGATGGGCTTATTTCTGAGCAGGAGCAATGAGGACAAGCTCCAGCACAATGCCATGCTGACGTTGCTTTGCATCTCTGCTTGAAGATCTGCCACGTCTTCTCATCCTTGCAGCACTACTCCATGTAGAAAAAGCTGTCTGCAAATCTACAGGTTTGCACAGATTTTGAATTTGATAAATATATTCCCTTGTACACTGTAGGAAGAGTCTAAGTAAACTGTGTGTATATAAGTGATGCTTCTTTGACTCTGTGCCCTGATTTTGCTATTTTCAGCTTTGTCAAATGTGGATCAAGGGCCAAGTGGTTGCAGCTGAAATGATCAGCAGCAAACCTACTGGCCATGCAGCAAAGAGGATGTTCCAGGACCTTGGCGTCAACTCTTGAGAACTACTAAGAGTTACACCAGGGAAGCATCAATGCTGAGAAGCCCCTGAGAGCAGCTGCTGGAGCTTTCACAGAGCACAGGGGGAAAGCTGCTGTAAGCTGTGATACAGTGCTGATTGCAGGAAGCAATGACTGTGCAGTGAATCAGATGGGTTTCCAACCTCTTCAGCTGAAGAGTAGAAGAGATGGAAATGGTTTGGAATGAAAGTGTAGTAAATGCCTAATATCATCACAAACTTACACAGTGGATAACATCCAGAATAGAGATGACCTCCCTGTCTATCATAGCTCAAGAAGCATTATGGGATTCCAATTTAATGTGATAAAATGTCATCACGAACATGAAATTCTAAAGCCATCACTCAATGGTTATAATTAGCCCATGGCAAACTGCTCTGAATACTAAAGCAACTATAAAAGGTGAAAATTCTCTTAATTAGCAAAGATGCATAAAACGTGTGAGACTGACTCACGGCTGAGAAGGCTCCAATTAACCTGGCCCAGGCTGAGATGATTAGGAGGGCAGCTTCGATTGTGTAAAGGATGTAAAAACTGCTAGTGTGGTATTACATCTTGTACTTTTCCATCCCTGGGCCTGTTCTTCAGTGCTACCTTCAGGCACATCTGTTAACATAAAATAATTTCCTGAACTGGCTGCTGAAGAACAGACTTAAATCCAGGAGGCACTGAGGATACTTTGCAACGTATCCTTTTTGGATGTTAACTGTTTCCTTGGGTATGATCTGTACAGCAATTTTTCTGTGGGGATATCACAAAGTCCTGTTCAGGCACTTGTTCAATATTATTGCAGGGGATTCTAGATCAAAAGGATTGGTAAAATTATTGCTCCAGACTAATAAAAAGAAAGAAACCCTAGTGATTAGTGATAGGACAAGAGGAAATTCACAGAATTGTAGGGGTCGGAAGGAACAACCAGAGTCCAGCCCCCCTGCCACAGCAATGTCCCTAGGACAGGTTGCACAGGTCGTCGTCCAGACGGGTCTGGAATATCTCCAGAGAAGGAGACTCCACACCCCCTGGGCAGCCTGTCCCAGGGCTCTGTCACCCTCACTGTGAAAAAGTTCTTATGAACCAACACAACTATGCCATTTGCACAGATTTTTAAAAAAAAGATTCAAATCCATGTCACCTATTATTTCTGACAATAAATTAATCTACATTTATTTTCAGGTTTTCAAAAATTATAAATAAAATAACTAGAACATCATCATAACTATATGATGATAATGATGATTATTACTGCTACTACCCCCACCACTGATACTGTATTACATGAAGTGGCTAACATTCTGGAATGAGAACTGCATTCAGTACGAATTGAGCAAAGACTAGAAATAAGCTGTTACAAAAGACTAGAACACGGACTGGAACAACTGTCTTTATCACTGGAGGGCAGTATAGGTACCAATATGAGCTAAAATAGCAAAACCCTAGTATCCTCAACCAAGTGGCTTTATTTACCTGCTGCTTCTGTATAGTGGAGAGCTACAAACAAGAGATCCAGCAGACAGTGGCTCAAACCTGCCACTGAAAGACAGAAAGATAGTTTTCTTGTCATCAATTTTCCTCTATCATTAAAATTTCCCAGACCAGACCTGGGTTTGGAGGGAGAGAAACTTTCCATGGCCAGAGTTCCTGAAAATTAACTTTGTTTGTAAAATTTGTATTGATTTTTTTCTCTAACTTTAATTACAAACATAGTTGCATGCTATTGCTGCTATCAAACCTGAATGCAGTCGCAAGGATTTGGAGTATTTCACTTGTAGCCAGACATAACCTACCCTTGTTTCTTGGAGGCCAGCAGAGGCTTGCTGGTTGAAAAGAGACTCTAATTGTTTTGTCTGCAACATTCACAGCAAACTTTGCTACACTTTTCTGTGTCTTTGGCAATGAAGAGGAGAATTTCAAACCATAGCCTACCTTTTCTTAATCATAGTAATCTATGAAGTTTATGGACTGGGCGTTCCTTAGGCAATACCACAACATTTAGAAAGCAGTGAAAAAAGCATCTTAATTCTCTGAGGTACCTCTGCTACTTTGGGCAAATCTGCATTTTCCCTCATGAATCTAGCACAGAATGGACACAAATAGAAATGGCAGCATTCAGGCTGGAGAAATGCTGTTAGCTTCTTCTGGTTTCACGCAAAGCCAGAACCTCTGAGACAACAGTTGCTCCTTGCTTCATTAATCTTGGCTGGCATGAACATCTAGTCCCAAGTAAGCCTGTATAAGCAGCCACGTTATCAAGGAAAATTCTTTTATGTTTCCCCCTTCAAATAAATCTGTCAGAAGAAGAATGGAGAAAATTGTGTGCTGAACACCAAATTAGTTAAATCAAATAAAAAGAGGAAATGGAAGAAAAAGAAAGAACCTCTTGTGGCAATGTTAGTAAATTGGTTGGTTAAACATTTCTGACACAAGAGCCCTAAGTCAGACACAGAAACTTGAGGACAAAACACTCAATAAGTAAGCAAGTGTGTTTCACTGGTGGCTATGGGACTCTGGCTGACTTGTACCAGCTGAGATTCTTGGCTGTTATGTGCAGGAACCATTCTGATACACTAATTACCTTGATTTTCAGAAAAGCCTGTACAATGGATTCACAAGAGTGCATTTGACACAGGACCAGCACAGATAGGCTGCTACAACTGAGGATCTGCTGTGTAGGATGCAGTACTTGGTACAGTATCCTGAATTTCTAGGTGGAAACTTAGTAAATTTCTATAATGTGGCTAGTGATTTGCAACATGAGATGTACAATTTTAATGACAAGTAATATTTCAACTGAAGCAATTTCATGACTTATGGCAATTTGACTGAACATCCTCAGTATTATTCTATTAGCTTGTAGCTTTTGGATTTGGCATTACCCACATTTGGCAGTGGTGATGTTTTGCAGCTCAAGGACAGTAGAGTTACTGCTTCACCACATGGGATAACAACTAGCCACTTTCACCAAAGACTGTTTCCCCAGCAATAAATAGCAGAGGCAGTTTTCTAGCAGTGTCCTTTTTCCAGTGCCTCTTGGGACACTAGCTGGAAAACTCACCTGGGGAAATGGTAGTTGATTTAGAAATGGAAAATAAGTGTATCTGTGGAAAATAGACTGACAAAGATGGATAGGCCTACATCCTGGGTCAGGTGCCCTCTCCAATATGACCAACAAGGCTGTGTCCTCTGATCCTGTTCCATCCTCTCCTTTTCATTTGAAAGGCAACCAGGTCCATGGGTAAGGACAGAGGTACCCTCTAGACAGGGTACAGAGGACTAGGACTTCAGGATGCAGCCAGAGTCTTCAAGGCAAAGCCTAAAGGTTACCATTTGTACTTGATGGGTGAAGTGTGAATGAATGTGAAATACACTATCTAATGTGTCCTTTCATGCTGACTATTTACACAAGGGCCTGAGAGATGCTCATGATGGTACCTTCATTATCAAGAGCAAGAGAAGTGATAACACAGAGGCAGGGGCAGATCTTGTAGCCATGGGCAATGCTGAGTATAATGTAGGCAGATTTCTTTGGGCTTCCCAGAGATGGTCAGAGAAAAGCTGAGAAGCCAACGCCATATGCCTTTGCACTGGAGGGGCTTGAACTCCCAACTCTGCTACTGTGGGAAGAGTAGGTGAGATCTACCAGGGGTGTAGAGAAAAGGGGAGAAGCCTGAATGTGAAGGCAAGAGAGAACTTGGGGAGAAAGTAACTGTTAGCATGAGAGGTTGGTGAAGAAAAGAACTGGGTTATATCCTACAGAGGCCATTCTCTAGTCAGCCTTGCCTGGGAAATTGAAACATTTGGTTGTATTTACCATAGCTTCAGGGCAGCTGTAGGTTGTCTATCTGCTCAGAGTCTGCAAGGGACTATGTGCCAGCTCAGGCTTGCCAATTGCTCTGACCTGCTCTTCCCAAGCCCTGAGATACCTTGCATCCCACGTGAGGAAGAAGGTGCCAGTTCTTGGTGCTGCCCAAGCTCTTAGCTCCACATTTGCTCTTAAAAAGAATCCTTGTTCATTTCCTCTAAAACTAAATGTAATGGAACAGGCACCTGACAGACTGGTCCTGTAATACGGATTAATGTTGAAGATCTTTCTGTTAAAGAAAGGGAAAATTCTAATATTTAAGAGTAATATATTTTATTGAAGATTTCAGTCTTTCAAAGACATAAGTATTTGGTATAGAATTTCAAGCTCAGTAAAAGGCTGTTATACAAATATGGCCATGGTATAATCTTGAAAAATATTAACAGTTTTCAGCAACAAGGGAGCTTTACAAGGGAAGAAAACCAATATTGACTTATGATGTTTATTCATAGCATAGTAAAGTTGCCTACACCTGAGAAATTCCAGTAATTAAATGCCTAATGCTAAGTTTGTACAAAGGAAGGCTAAGCAAATTCTGTAACTTAAAGGGAGATAGAAAAGCTGACCATTGCAAGCTAAAAAGAACAAGCATTACATCAAATTACAGTGTAAATGGACATAAATAATGGTTGGAAAAAAAATGACCTTCATCTTCCCTACAGTATTTGCTTAATTTAGTCCTTTTTGTAGTGACTCTTGGCTGCTCAGAGCTGTGTTGCTCATAACACTCCAGTCACCCAGCTGCCATCCTGGAACCCTAGTGACCCACCTTAACCCCCCAACGAACAAAGTGAACAATCAAACTGATGATTGCCCATCACCTGAAAATTATTTATCAACGGTTTTGTTGTAGTATCAATGAACAGAGATGCCTTGGAGGGATTAGTCTGACCCCACTTTCAACACGTGCTCTCAGGTGTATGAACTAGTTATCCTAGGCTACTCACCAGCTCTGGTAGATGCTGTCAAAGCCATGCAAGGGCCCTCATCCTAATGTAGCTACCTGAACTGGGTGAATTACAGTACCTATTTCTCTTCTTTGGCTAGAGCCTAGGAGAGGAGGTCTGTGATACCTGATATTGTACATGTCCCTTTCAATCTGGTTGTGTGCTTCCATAAAGTATTGGCTAGACATCACACGGGAAGACTCATTTCATGAAAAAGACACTGTCATTAAACTCTTAAATGCTTATAGTGCCTGTTCTTCTCTCTAGCTTATGTTTTCGGGCAAAGCTTTTTAAAAAAGCACTGGTCTCATAAGAAACTGAGATGAGTTACACTGAACCTTTTTAAGGATGTTGAGGAAATATCTGATTTAAGACTCTGTCTCCTTTCCAGACTAGAATATCTGCTTATCCCAGTCCTCAGACTAGCAAAGTCTTATGGGCATATGTTTATATGCATCCTGATGGCTCCTCTGAATCCAATGGGATTATTCACAATGTTTATGGTTTGGTAGTTGCATCTGTTTTTTGCAGGTTTGGGGACTTGATTTCTTTTCCTGGTATACATACGTGTTTCTCACCAGATGCAGCCCAAGGACACGTACAGAGTAATTCTCCACTTCTACCCCATTCATGTCACCATTTGCATCTAATTTTATTAAAAAGCAATAGGTGGTGCCACCATGGCAAGTTTTACACTAGGCACGAAGGCAGTTTTTTTGTTTTACTTTTAATTGGCAAAGCTGAATTTAACTTCATCAAGCAATTCCTTTCTTCTCCATAATAGAGGTATATCCAGCACTTCTCCAGAGCATCACTTGAAAGTAATGAATTATGTTAAATGAAAAGTTTCATTTTTTTATTTTAGAAATGATCTTTAACATCATAAAATACTGTATTCTCATTCTGAGTCAAATATCTTGTTACTTTTCCAGGAAAAGTGCTCAGCAAGGCTTTGTTCTTGCCTGAGTGTTGTATGACTGTAACAAATCACTAAAATGTCCCTGAGATGTCTCACATCAGGGAAATTGAAACCCTGAAAAATATATGTGCTTGGCACGGTCTTTCTACGTATTGTGAAATTGCTGCTATAATTGTAGGATTTAGTATGTTATGGGGAAAAGGCCTTTTCTTTTAAGGCCTCTTTTTCCGCAAAGCTCATACTTAACTTGAAGCATTGAGATAAGTGCATCCTTATTTAGCTCAGTACTTAAACACATGCTTAAATTTAAAGATGTCCTAGTTCATAAGACTTAAGAATTTGATTAAACTAAACCATTCACTTCAATGCTTTGGCAAATGAGGATCTTGAGAAGTAAAATACCAGTATGAATGTATTTAGAACTTGGCTAGTAAACCAAACAATGTCAGGGATTGCTGTCTGGCCCCAGAGGAGACTGGCATGGTCTGTCAATGTCCACACTGTTGAACTCTCCTATAGTCTAAAAAACAGGTAACTGTAAAAAAAGCTGTCTGGTGGGAGTGGTCCCTGGTCCATGCCAACACCCAGACTGTGCCTAGGAATTCCTGGGGAGATAGGTGGTTTTCTGGACAAAAACTTTGCCAGGGACTTCCCTAGACATTTAATAGCTTTGAAGATTAAATATCAGCATCTATGTCATGCCATAACCCCAAACCACCTCTGAGCATAACTGCATCAGTTTTAAGAGGTTATACACTAAGTTCTGGGCTTCAACTGACTCGATCATCCCCAGGACTTAGACCGGGTTTCATGATGCTGTCCAGTAGCAGTTTCTTTCTATACTCTGAGGTAGTGAGAAGAGAGTAAGTTCTTGTTCAGGGATAGGTGTTTTCACTATTTAGGCTTCCACAGCTAGATAAGCTCTCTCTGAAGTTCTTGCACAGGTACAACAACTGAAGGTAGGCTGTCACCTTGGTCACTCTTTGCTTTTACACTTCATGGCAGAAAGTTGATCTGGCCACAGGACTACATCTTTTTCTGAGGAGGTAAAATCACACATCCCACAAATCCTCCAAATCTATTATTTTTGGTCTAGATGTTGGAATGAATGTCTATGGCTAAGCAAGTATGTACTAACACTTCTGCTGTGCCAGGTGCTGCAAAATCTCCCTTGACATGGAGATGAAACCGATAGGGTTTTGTCCAAAAGAAAGTCTGCTTCTAGCAGGCAAGTTGGTTTTGTAGGTCAGGAATTATCTTCAGCGTGGTAAGTATGAAAAGTAATGATGAGAGGAAATAAGGTCAAAGAAATATCATGCCAGAATTGCAAGAGAAAGAGAAAAAAAAAACCAGTTTGGACCAAGATTTCTCTATTAATGGAGACTTTTACTCTCTATTCAATTGACCTTGTTATTCAAATTTCAATTGACCTTGTTATTCAAATTCCCATGTAAATTATTTCTATCCATGACTAAATCTGAAAAATTTTGCATCCTATTTTCATGGGGCTTCTTAATAGAAAAGTGATGCATTTTGTCCTTTACAGAGAAACTCAGCACATCATCCAACACACAGCTGGGAATCCAAAAAGCAGTCTTACAGGAGAGGGCTGCCACACCTCCTTAACCTGGGATACATCTCTTCTCAAGCAAAAGCTGTGCTATCTTCTCATGATTTAATATGTAAGCAGGGTAGGCTCTGATGAGTGCTCAGGAGAACTCTTACAGCTGATATAGCTGAAATAGCTGTGTTACAAGTAATGGGGAGACAATTATCAAACTGTGTTAGAAATACTGCCTGGAGTACCCAGCAGGCTGATGCAGAAGGGCTGAAGTTAAGCAGAACACTGTTGAGGTACCATTAATTTTTCTCTGGTTAAGACTGTATCAGCATTTCCACTAGAATACTTGTTTCCAGCAGCTTGTATAATTCAGCCTGGAAAATGTGCTCTGAACAGAAACTTCGCACAAAATGTCCCAAGCAGGGGCAATATTTTCTTTCTGAGGGCTTTTTTTTCCTTTTTTTTTTTCTTTTCTAATACAGAAAAACAGGAAAAAAAGAGGCATTTCTATGATGAAAGTATGCTGAGAAAAAGAAAAATGCCTGTAGTAAAAAAAATTATAAGTCTATGAGATAAAAAGTGCAGAAAAATGGAAATTTAGGCTTAATTATTTTCTGAGTTTTCTTACAGACCCTTTTCTGTCTGAAGAGAAATTTTAGCTCTTTGGGTGCTCTTATAAATTAGCTAGTTCTGCACCAGAGTCTGCACTTTGATGCATCCAAGCATCTTCCATTTATTTCAACAGGGTTATGGTCTCAGAGTTTTCAAAAAAATAAATAGGAAATTTCTGAAGAGGTTGAGAGCACACAGAGAAGATGAAAGAACAAAATAAGTTGAGCTGCAAAGGAAAGATAGCCTCAGGGAGCGGGAAGGAGAATCTTTATTTTCTTTAATGAGGAGGCAGGAAGAAAATGAGAATAGTGATTGACTGCCTGTCTGGGCAAGGAGGCCAGATCCCAGTGTCTGGCCTGAAAAGCCACAACCTACATCAACTTGTGGTTAAGGAATGACTCTTCACACCACTGTGGGTAGAATGAGCACCTAAGTTTCACATCAAATCCTTCAATTTTAAGCCACAAAGGAGGTAAATAACCAGGGGAAAAGAAAGACTTGAGTCTTAAAATTAAAAACTTCCAGAAAACTTCCTTCTACCTGACTGATTTGTCAGAAAAAGCAGTTGTGATTCTCCAGTTTCAGGCAGGTGAGTTGATGTTAAAACAATGAGTAGATGTGGCACTTTTGGGAGATGGTTTAGGGGTTACAGTAGTGTCATGCTGACATTTGGACTTGGTGATCCTGAAGATCTTTTCTAACCTTGATGATTCTATGGTTCTATGTGTGGGGCTCTGTGGTGAGAATTGGGCACTTCTCAGAGGACTACTCTAAAAAAGACTCTAAAGTCTTCTTGGCCAGAGGTCAAGCCAGCCTGTGAGCTGCTGTCATCACTAATTCCAGAGCAGTCCTTGGGAAATGTGGAATGCTAGCTCCAGGTAGGTACTTCTGCATTTCACCAGGAGATTGTGGCACTGCTGCTTATATAGAAGGCAGATAGCAAACACTGAGGGCATGCAATTCCTGTGCTTGCAGCCTGGTAAGCTCTGAATGCACCCTCAAGGGTCTGTGAAACCCAGGATGGGATCCCTTCTTTGCTGTACATGGAAAACCAGTCATGGAGACACCCATGCTGAGGTGGGGGAATCCACACTCAGTTTGTGACATTGCTTTATGCAAGACTATGGAGAAAAGGAATATTTTAGGTGATGGATGAGCTTCTTTCTGTCTTCAATTTCCTTCCCTGTTCAAACATCTTTTTGCTCATGTAAGATGGTATGGAAGAAGAATCAACATTTTGACTGTTGATAATTTGATTATACTACTCTCCACATAACATTTCACTTGGTTTCTGCTTCATCTTCACCTTCTAAGAGAGCCTTAACATAGTTTATTTAGAGCCCTGTTGGAGGATACGCTGCCCATTTGCAAAGTATCCCTTTTCCCCAACACTACAACACGCCTCTTGTTCACTAACTGCCTAACTTTGCTTCCTTTCAGTGTTTCCTAGGACAACAAATGAGAGCTTGAGGTACTCAAAAACCTAGTGTTGCAATAAAAAAGAACTTATTAAAGTTTATGATTACAGAAAAATTAATCAAAGAGACTTAGCATGGTACTTGCATAAAGACAATAAGCCAAGCTCTTGTCATAGTGAAATATGGAATAACTCCATTGAAATAAATCTTAATTATGCTAGAGTCACTACTCAGCATGACTTAATTAAGAGTAGAGCAGTGAGACCCTTTTGGGAAAAAAGAACACTGATTACAGAAGTACTTTACTTGGTATTTCTTCCTTCCCCCCCTGGTTCTTTTCCTTCCCACTGGAGAAAATTTCAAAACTACAGTTGTTCAGGTGAACTCAATAGACTTTACCATGTGGCAGGTTGTGTCCTAAACAGGAACTGTTTGAAGTAAAAGGTCAAGAATGATAACCCTGAAGATAATCTCTTCAAAGTATACATGCAAGGTGCCATGCATCCATACCTATCTTGGCCATAAAAAGTATGTTGCATTGTTAGGCAATAAATTTATGAAACATCAAGTACTAGACTACAGAGGTGAAGACTTAATTCCAATAAAAAAGACAGAGGAATAGATTAAGTAAGGTTAAAACAGCCCACATGGGAAAGTGTAAAGAAAAACTTACAGAAAGAAAATACACCTTCACTGTAGCCTCCTGAATGCAGCATGCAACAATGACTGTACAGACAGATATATTGTTCAACAAGCATATCAACAATGTCAGAGGTTCATTTGTCATATTTTCACTTCTTACCAGATAAAAAGCATGCAAAGCCAGTTATATTGTGGCAATAAATCTGTTGACTTCAACAGAGTTATCTCAACAATGAATTCAAACCAATATACCTTCAGGGAATGAAAACAAACCAAGTAGGAAAATGCACACAGGGTTCTTGGCAGCTTATGTAGACTGTATCTAAAACCAGACATTAAAGGAATATGCACAATATCCCAGGAGACTTCAGGTAACTGGAAAAAAGGTATAAAATGAAGATCCAATATGCAGCATGTATCAGAGTGTCAGATTGCTTTACATGAGTTATGTTCTTTCTTCACAGGTGCTTATGTAGCTCCAGTTGAGCTGAATTGGTGCTGGAGAATAGGGTAGAATTTATTGAAAAGTACTGAAAGTAAAATAAGCAAAAAAAAGGGAGAAGGAATTAAGGATTCCCCATCCCCAAATGCTTCCAGTGTGAACTGAATTACAGAAAAAAGTAATCTTTTTTTTAGCTTGAGATGAAAGTTTTCCACATTCCACAGAGACTGGCATATCTGCAGGAGTAATAGCTGCAACAGCCTTTCTTGGTGGATCTGGAAAATGGCTGATAAATAAAGTAATAAAATGACATCCCTGGATCACAGAATCCAGGATGATGTGGTTTGTTTTCTGCTTCACTCCCATAATGATGTAGAAATAAAAAACTTCTAGTCCCAGAGTGCAATCTGTGTATCCTGTGTCTGGCGTATGCAAGTGCTACTGTGCATGCATGATAGCGAGAGAGAAGCTGGTTTGACATCTCATCAAACTCTTTCTTATTTGTGTGAGCCTACATATTCTGATCTCTCAGCTCACCGTTCTCTGCTAGGGGAATTCCAGTGGCAGTTTGCAGATGATTTGTTCTGCATAAAAGCCTCAGAAGCCAATCATAAAATCTGAGCTGCATTACACCTGGGATTTATCCCTAATATAGATGCTTGACATGCAAGTTTCTAAGGTCTTCTTCCTTTCTCTTTCACTTAATATTTCTCACCAGATCTGGTTGAGTCTGCATTGCCAATGTCTGTGTCTGAACTAGGCATGCTGAGCTTCCTTTATCCCCAATGACAGAAATATGCATTTTTTTAGGGTGTGATTCATTTACTCCTAATGGGCAGCTGTAAACTGGGTCAGAAATGTCTGTCCTTCTTGTATAGCCATAAAGGGATATCAGATATCAATATCTACATTGTCAACGTCCAAAGTTATATCCTGGCTTTGGAAGACACTACGTTCTTCAATACAATGCATGACATAGATCCCTGGGATACATCTGGGCAGTGCAAGAGAAGATCAGCAACTTCCCCTGTGGAACTGGTATGAAAATGGACACCTCCAGAAGTCATACCCAAGGGTCACAGTTGTGCTGCAACAAAGTCCCAATTTTATATAGACAGCAGAGGAAATGTAAGAAGTGGTATGGAGAGCCTGACATTCATAACCAACTGTTATAAAAGGGATGGATATTGCATGGTGTCTTCAAGATGCATATCAAGGTCAGTCAATACTTCTCAATGAGAGAAGCATCAGCCACAACCCAACATTAAAACATCCCCTACTCCTAAATCTTGCTAAGCTATTTAGATCTCAGTTTTGCAATTGGCCCTTGAATATTTTGGATCAAACCAGAAACCTTGCTATAGCTACACCAGAAGTTTAAATCTGGATTCAAACTTTGAAAGCTTTGCCTATATAGAAAGATTTATCTTTCTATAAAACCTGTTGCATGCAAAAGATCCCTTGAACAATCAAGAGCTTTGACCACTCCTAAAACACAGAGGTCATTTTTTGGCAAATGACAATGGGAAAGTACACAGAGGAGGCAAAACTGCATTCCTTGGAACCAGAAGCAGCTAATGGACATTAGTACTGGTGTTCAAATGGCTTTTTGTGTTGCAGGTGAATTTTCTCTCACTCTCCCAAACCATGAAATGGTAGAAAGAAGTGAGATATGTCACATAAAAAAGAATCAACTTCTTGCAGAGAGCAGTTTAGTAAAACGTATGTACACACCCTCATCAGCAAAGTCTGCAGGTTTGAGACTGATTTAACCAGCCACAAATAGACAAGTATACACACTTTGGAAGGCAAACAGCTTCCAGACATCTTTTAAAGGTACCCACAAATAATACAAAGTAGACATAAACACTCCATATAGTGATATCTTTACATAGTGTCCTCATGGATACTATATATTCAGGAAGACATTGCTCATGTAGGTGATGCTATACCATATTCCAGAGAGTAGAAAGCAAGCCCTTTTAAAAATACCGAAAGAGGAGATGGACATGGCAAGCTCCAGTGCAGAACTGGGCCAAAGAGCAAATTGACATGGCTAGATCTGTGTTCACCCCTTCTCCTGGGCTACAAAGCTGTAGAGTTTACAAAAGCACAGACATTCATTCGTAGTTCTTTACAGTACGATTTCTAGTGTCACATAGTAACTGTGGATTTACTGCACTCTCCTGTGAAATTTCAACTGCCATAACAAAGCTTTATGTTGCAGACAATCGACATTCAAATATTTAGGAATAATAATAATAATAGTAAAGGTGTTTCTCCCTCCCCTCCCCTTCCCACAGGGGATCGATCTGTCTTTTTACAACTATGGGTTGATTCAGCCCTGTGCAGACCATAACAAGGTAATGTGTCTCTGTGTGTAGCAAGTATATGACTGACAATGTTTTTTGAAGAAGGGGAAAATCCCACTTCCTGCAGCATATTGCAGGGACCAGCAAACATATCCCTCGTCCATTGGACCGAATATACCGTGCGGGTGCTCCAGAGCTGACTCAGCTGTTACACAATCACCTTACGCCTGCGATAGGCAATCCATCATTACATTTAAAGCGCCTGCTTGATTAATATTCAGTATTTAATGTCAACACTGAAAAATTGGAATTCAAAAGTGTTACACTGTAGGAACCGCAAATGCCGCTGCCGTAGTAATGGCCTGGGTTAGTTTCATGATATCTCTTAGTTCAAGGGGAATTTCACGATTCAGATATGCCGGAACGTATGTGTGGTATTAACTACCAGCTCTGACCTCTACGGATAAAGGTCATGTGTCACTTTAAAAGAAAATAAATATTAAATTTCCAAATGGCTATGATAATTTCTTTTCCTGTATAAACAGTACCTCTACCCCTTAGCAGTCTATCTTTGCCATCCCTATTCACAATAACACTAATTGTGGTGTTACAGATATGCATGGTATACTAGAATTGGGAAGTACTTTGGCTTGGATTGTTTTTAACATCTACTTCCCAAGTGCATAGGTTTTGGTTTTTTTCTTAACCAGCTTACTCAAGAAAAGAAGAAAAAAATACCATGGCATTTTTTCATCTCTCTTGTTCTTGTTCCCTTTGTTTATTTGAAATCCTGTTTTTTTATTCTTTTCCATGGTCAATTTTATCACACAAATCTGCCTTATTCCCTCCTGCTTACTTAACGGTAACTCTTTTTCACGTTTGCTTCAGTCCTACATATGACAGATCAAGCAATTCCCATTAGAGCTACAGGTTGAGATTCAGGAAAAGTTATGGCCAACATACTTTTCCCTGGTGGAGAATGAGGATTCAAAGGAAACAATTGAGATTATTTTAACTTTCATTATTTCTGTTAAAAAAAGTTTGCACCTTGATGTGTCATGAATACCCCTTCTTGATCTTCCTTTGCCTTGTCAGACCTGGCCAGCACAAGCAGCTGAGATCTTTGCTCTATTTTCCCTGCATCTCTGTGCAACGCTTTTTTAAAAAGAGAATATACTATTATTTTTTTCTAAGCCTTTCAGACTGCTGTAACATGATCAGGATTCTCCTGAATCTCTATGCATTCGATCTCTTCTCGTTCCTTCCTTTTGGCCCGTTTCTTTTTCTTGTGGTGCTTTTTGGAAGGTGGGAAAAAGGTTAGAAAGACTGGCAAAATAACAAAACAGTGCAGAAGTGTGCAACTGCCGGCAAGCAGCAAGCATTTGAACAGTGTGAAGGTCAAGTTTGAAGGCACAAAGAGAAGGGGGACCAACCCAATAAGAAAGGAAGAAACGTTCTGCAAAATGGCTGTCCCATGTTCTTGGAGGGAGTTCTTTATACACTGAGTTCGGGTGTGCTCAGTAGCTAGTACAAATGTATAAAGCAGGGGTGCACAGTGATCTATGGCAAAATTCAAAGTGTAGATAAGGCACAGTATAGAAATGCAATCCATGTCTACATTCCATAAGGTCATCAAGCCAAGGACACCCAGCTCTATCGAGGTGACACTGAGAATTAACCAGAAATTTCCCAGAGGATGGATAACCAGGAAAAAGGTCAGTATTAACACCAGAAGGATGCCAAAACCAGAAATCAGGACAGGCATAGTTACTGATAAACCATAGTGGTCCATGAAAACAAAGGTAGGATTGAACACAATGAACTTGATGGTCTGTATAAGAGAGAGTGGCCTCAGCTTCTCCAACAATTCTACTGCCTCTCTCTGTGTGTTTTCACTAGTCCTGGCCACCAGGTACAAACGAGAAGCAATTATGTTGTTCTCATCTCCAGCTTTGGAGAAAATGATGTCATTTTTGAAGTGCTGGAATTCTGGCTTTTTTAAAAAGGAGCTCTGGAGGATGCTGATAAAGTCACTTTTGTTGGTTGCACTGATGTTACCCACTCGAAGGTACTGGTAATACTGTTCAATCCAGGACACTGTATTGAACCCCTGGCTCAGAGTTTTTAGGTCTTCTTGCACAGTGCCATTCCAATACTCCAGAGGTTCATAGATGTAGAAACCAATCACTGGGCTGTAGTTGCTGAAATACTTTTGCTGTATGAGGGCATAGGAGACACTTGGAGACTCACTGGCAAGAAGGTTGATAATGTTGGCTCCGTCATTAATCTGTAAGCACCCCATAAAGGAGAAAGAGGCATAGATGAGATACAGTATCACCACAAATGGCTTGACATAGATATTGGTAATCCACTCATTGTAATGCTCTCGGAGGAAATGCTGGATAAAGTGATGCTGGTACGGGTTGGTCTCATGATGAGAAGTATGATGATGGCCATCGTTCATCATGGTCTGGAACCACACAGGTTTCCGGTCCAGGTATTCTGCTGAAGGAATTTTGCAGCAGAAGATGCTGTGATAACGGTTCTGCTCCAACTGGCCAGCAAAGACCAGGCAGGAACCAAAGAAGGAGAAGATATAGAAGTAGTTCAACAGGATGGAGACACACATGTTCTGGCAAAAGACTTTTACAGCTTCAATGTTGGTGAAAGGACTTGCACCCATGCCGAAGGCTATGAAATACAAGGAGCTTGTCATTGTATAGGAGACCATGACATCTGAGTAGGCATCTGCTACTCTGTCCTTGAATGGCAGATTCTCTCTGGTTCGACGCCATCCTGAAAGAAGTTCAAATACTCCTTTTGTTCCATGACCTGAAATGAGAAAACAAAGTATATACATGTCCATACATAAAGGGGGTGCCATAATCCTCCAGGTTTTTCATCCTTCAGCAGTCAAAGAATTTTGTCTGCTAAGTTTCGTTATGATTTTGTCACCAGTTAAACAAATGGAAAGTTGTGAAGTGTCTATCTTAAGCTAGGTATCCAAGTTCATGTGCCAGTGCTTAAATTAACAGCCTGGTATTCTGAGACTCTCCATGCTCAGAAATTAAATGATCAAATACTCTTTAAAAGACACTCATTGATTTTAATGGCCATTGAATTCCCAAATGGACTGCCTATATCAGACAAAGGTAAACATTAAGTTTAGTACAAGTCTGGGGTTCATCCTTGAAATTCCTTGTGGCATCCTATGTCTTTCAAGATTTAAGAGATTCAGCTTGAAACATTTGCAAACGCTAGTCACATTTTCTTCTGAGACTATATACAAGAGACATTATTTGAGAGACGAGTAAGTGCGACCAACAAAGGATCATCTTGGTTCTTCATGCTGGACAAAGGGAAAAATACACTGCCATTAAGTACAAAAAGCATGGTTCTGAGTGAAAGTGGAACTCCTCAGTGACAGAAGACAAGTTTCCACACTGTATGAAAGTTGACATGTTGATGGTAATGATGGACAGTACAGTACTGGCTAAATCATTGGTCCACATTGCCTAGAAAATGTATGGGTTTTTTTCATCATTATGTCTCTTGCTGCTTATCTTTCTCAGCTAGCCAGAGCTTCTCCTGGGGAGAAGGAATTCTCTTCGTTCACATGAGAGGACACTCAGAAAAGTGCCAGACATGGCAAGTGCACCATGACAGGTTCTTACTTTGTATTTCATCGTGAGAAGTATTTCAGATATTTTTAGTAAATGAAAGCTTAATATATCTTACTTTCATTTTACTCATCACGAGTAAAATCACAGTCCAGGAAGTCTACAGCTGTTAAACTTTGGGACAGACTGGTAAAGTTGAAGATCACCTTACTAGAAAAGTTTTAAGTAGTAAAAGTTACTTATTATGAATACATATTAATATAATATATTTTTGAATAGATATACATACACACATGTATCCTTTTATTTCCCATTAGATAATTTAAATTTTTGGGGAAATATAAAAAAAACATTAAAAATCACAACCGAAAGGTTTAGCTCTCAAATAAAAATTTATTCGAAAATTAAAACAACATATTTGGATTTGAATGAGAAAATGGAAAGTTCTCTGCACTTAGGATCAAGCCCTGGTGAAATTCCAGACAACATAAGGAAACACACTACTTAATAGAGCAAGAAACAGAAGGAGATTGCAGATGCTTTCGTTTGTGTGCTTTCGCTCTGCAGTAGAAGAATTGTATGCAACCAAGCAGGAATGAAGGTAATTTTCTTGTAACAAAACCAGAAATATGACAAGAGAAGCTTTGCAAATAATGAACTGTGTAATAGTGAGCAAAAAGTATTTTTATTTAAACTGTTTGGATTCATACAGCTGCTTATGTGGCCCAAAGCAGACTCCTGGCAGCCATTCTAGACAGGGGAAATTACAGCATAAACTGTCAAGTTCTGTGAATGTTACCTGTTTTACTGCAAATCAGTGTCCCCAGTGAAAGATAAGCATACAGTATTACAGAAGTCTTGCAGTTAGCAAAAAGCCTGTGTTGAAATGCTGCTCTCTCATGAATCAGCATCTTGCTTCAAGAGGGACCTGGAATTCCCTGGTAAGTTTAGGAGGATGAGTCTGTTCAAATTCTCAAGGCATGGTTATCTTGTACACTGTCACTTTTGGACTGTCAAGCAGAAAGAATTGGCTCCTTGGGATGGGTAAAGCTGGAGAATCCAGTGACTTGGATGGAATTTTATATTATGCTTAAAGCAAGCATGTAAATACCCTGCTGGGTGTGGGCTAGGCTGGCTGGTCACCACTTTCAGTGCCCATGTCCTTGCATGGCATAATTTCAGGGTATAGGAGTCATGCCTCACTCTCTTTTAGGGTCAGTACAGATCAACGATCTCCCTCAGATGTCTGTGCTCACCCCTTCTCTTTCTACCAACTGATATTGGATGGTTCTTTTCCATGCATTTCTGAAAAAATGTAACATACAATTTTGCCACTTAAAACCTGTACATACCATAGAATCATAGAATCATAGAATGTGTAAGGTTGGAAGGGACCTTTACAGGTCATCTAGACCAACCTCCCTGTAGTAAGCAGGGACATCTTCACTAGATCAGGTAACTCAGAGCCCCATCAAGCCTGACCATGAATATGTCCAGGGATGGGGCCTCTGCTACGTCTCTGGGTAACCTGTCCCAGTGATCTACCACCCTCATATTGAAGAATTTTTTCCTAATATCCAACCCAAATATGACCTTTTCTAGTTTAAAACCATTACCCCTCATCATATTGCTCCATGCCCTCATGAACAGTCCTTCCCCAGCTTTCTTATAGGCATATATATCCATTATGTTCATAACACCTCTCTTTCCCAGTTAGCTCCTGACCTCATTCTTGCCCCTTTTCTTCCAGTTTCAGGTATTCGTCTTCTTTTTCTGTCTCTCTTTTTGTGTTCTCTATCACCACTCTGTGATTCTTTTATGAGGAAAGCTGAGGGGATAAATAGTTGTACATAATTTCTGCTTCTATTGCTGGAGTAATTTCTCCTATCTCCCCATCCCATAAAGATTCTTCCACAGAGGGCAGAGTGGTTTTACTGAACAGAGATGCTGTTTTCTGCCTCAGTTTCCTCTCTTCTCCCCATTCTCCCAGGTGCCCTACTGTGAGATAAGGTGAAGGGAACTATGGGCCTACAGGCCTCACATTTGAAACACTAATTTAGGATCTGAGACTTTGAGAACATCTTTCATCTCTAACCTGTTTCTTCTCCCTTTAATGGCAGCAACATTGGGTCAAACCAAGGGTTTTTCTACCTTTGTCTGATTGACCTGACAACATGCATTTAATCTCAGTGTAGGTACATAATGACTAATAGAAAGGGTTCTCATCATGAAACACACATATGCAGAGACTACCCAAGAGTATGCACTAATGTGTGTTAATATAAAAAAATGAAATATTATAATTAAACTTCAGATTTTTTTCCCTAATGGAATAATTACCATCTTATGGAAATAAAATATTGGTATTTGAGGTTGAAAACTTGTACTAATTTTCTCATGATTATTATCCCACAGATGTGAAATTTCCACCTACCCCCCTTTTACAGGTAACTTCATCTCTATCACAAAAATACAGGAACTGGGCAACACAGTGCAGTTATTCCCACGCTGCCACAAGAAGAAATCATTGCCTGACTGATTTTCCCACATCATTACTCTCCTACCAAGTTTTCCAGTCAGCTTTGTGCTGTTCTCTCTATTCTTCTTTTCCACCAACAGTACAAATCCTTTTTTTTTTCCTGAATTGGACAGAAACCAACATTTTCCTGACATTTCTGATGATTCAGGCACCCTGGTCACTCTGCAAAATTCTGTTCCTTCAGCTTCATCACTGATGTCACTGACAGCCCTGACAGTGGAGTGAAGTTCACTGAGCAGTTCTAGGAAGGTTCACAGGGTCTTTGGCTCCGGGTCAAAACTGCCAAGTTTCTTTAGTACTAACACGACATGAATGAAGTACAGCAATTTTTTATTTGCCAGACAAGCAACAGCCTAGGACTACTTAAGAAGAAATGAGTCAACAGAAATTTTAAGTCCATTACTTGTGAGGTTAGGAGAGCAAATAAGAGAGGCTGCACAGAAGGTGCAAATATAGAATGTTTTTTTCAGCTTCACTTTTCAAAACATAATGTTAATTATAAGCAGATATTTAAAATGAGTTTGAAAAGGATAGGGATAGAAACAAAAAGAGTGAAATAATAGATTAAAGACCAATTGATTCAATTAAATTTATCTAGGCTGGAAGGGACTGGGGAAGTGAATCAACTAAAAGCTGAGCCAAAGCAATCTCTAAAAATATTAGCAGTCACCTTAAAGAATGAATGTAGATGGGGTGGTCCAAGAAGAATTGAGAAGACAAAGTTAGTATCCATCTTCAAAAAAGGAGAAGGAATAAGACCTGCAGAGTTTAATGCTCATCAGCTCAATTCCTATCTCAAAAGTTAATAATAGAATAAGGAATTGAAAAGCAATTTACCATCTCTGAGAGGATAGGAAAGTGATCAGAAAAAGCTGATAGGGATTTATCAAAACCAAATAATCTGAAGTCAGCCTAATTTCTTGCTTTGGAAAGTACCTAGCCTAATGGAAAGAAGCAGAAGGAGACAGGCTGTCTATCTCAGTAAGGCGTTTAATATCTTTCTGCTGGACTTGGTAAGCTTTGTAATACGATTGTACTTAATATTCTGACAAGCAAATTAAAGGAATACTGTGTAAAGGAAAACATGGGAAATATATATTCGGCTGATTGAATAGAGTCACTTCCAATGATATATAATTTTGAAAGGGACACTTTAAGTGACATTGCATAAAAGGTTCATGAGCCCTGTTGACACTTTCCTGCTAATGACATGGACACTTAGAGAAATTGTGGGTGAGGCTACACTGAGAAGGAGTTCAAACCTTCTGTAGAACAAGACTTTAAACTTGGAGAAGTGGTCAGAAATCGGTGAGATGAAATTTGATGAAGATAAATGCAGGTGCTTTGTGCTAGGAAATCAAATGAAAGAAATACAGAATAAAGAATAACAGGTGGGGGAGAAGTGAGACAGAAAGTTGTTTAGAGGCTGTAGGGAACTTCAGAGGGAATAAGTGAAAAATACTCTGTTACAATATGTAAAAAGCTGAATTATCAGTAATAACATATAAGATTTTTTTTAGGCAATATTTTTACTTACTCTAGTATGATGGAGGCATGAACTAGAGCACTATTTTAAAATGTTAAACTAAGCTGTACACCTTGGAGAAAAAAAACCAGCAAAAAATAACCTGTTTGTGAAATATGAAAAGCAGAAATTAAAACTGAATAAGTTGGCCTTTCTCCCTCTATAGATGAGAATATCAGTGGGGACTCAATTGCATTAAATGGGAAAAGTTATTTTCAAAAGGACAGCAATCAAATCTTTCTCATTTCTACTGGGAGGAGGTCTAAGAAACATTGGCTTCATTTGCAGAAAAAACATTTAAGTTAGATACTAGAAAAAACAAAGCTTTCTTCCTCTATGGGTCATTAAACTCTGGAAGACACAATCTAAGGAGGTGGCAAAGTCTTCATTGCAAGTCTAAAAAAAAATGTTAGATAAATAGATGTTAACAGAAGTGCTAGATATGTCCTCTCTTAGTGCCATGAGGTGATTATATGAGGATTCCTGAGGTCTCTTTCATCTCTGCATTTGTATCATCACACCTGAATTTAGCTTAAGATACTTACAATTGCTTAAGCATGAAAACCAATCTTCTATGTTGTCTTAGCCAAAGCATTTATTTGTTGCTTTTGCCACAACCTGTCAGCATCTCTGGATAGGAATTTCACTTTATCATTCAATGTAATAGCCACTGAGACCCCCGTCTGATGTCACTAGACACTGCTGAAGGCAGGTGCTGGCTTCTGCCAGCTTTGGTAAACTTTCCAGGAAGGAGGATCAGCACAACTCTCTACTTTTTCTGGGTCAAGACTAAAAAAAGAGGATTTGTTGCTGTAGGTGATAGCAGTCAATGTGGTGATATCCTTGGTGTCTACGCTATATTTCAAACCAAAACTACAATTGATACAGTAATAGGGCCTTTAATAGCAAGAAAAAATATCATAGGGTTTTTAATAATTGAGGGGGGGAGGGGGGAAGCACCTTAGAAGTGATGCAGCACAACTTTTCTCAACATTACTGCACACACCTGTAATCTCCCCACATACATACAGGATGCAAGAACAGTTTCTTTGAAATCAGTGGTGGGCAGTTTACATTAAAATTCTTTGCTGTGAGTCTCCAGGAAATGACCTTTCCATTATTTTATCTAGAAAAATAACTTAAAACACCTTGAGGGGGGAAACCACAGTTCTTTTTTCCCTGGGAACATATGAACAGGGCATAAGGAGATTTTTTTCTTCCTTGGCACTAGAAAGACCAATTCATCTTCTGCAAGAACTGGCTATGATACTCTCTTCTGGTCTTAAAATTCATGAAACTGTGAACTGACTATGATAGGACAAGGGAAAATGGCAAGAAGCTGTGCCAGGGCAGGTTTAGATTGGACATTAGAAAAAAACATTTTACTGAAAGAATTGTTGGGGCCTGGAATAGGCTGCCCAGGGAGGAGGTTGAGTTGCTTTCCCTGGATGTGTTCAAAAAAAGGGTAGATGAGGTACTTAAGGATATGATTTAGCTTAGGATGGGATTGGTTGGACTTGATGATCTTCAAAGGTCTTTTCCAACCTTGTGATTCTGTGACCCAGGTCTACTGATTTGAAAAGACACCCCATAGATAGGTGAGGCTCATATGATCACTTTTTTACAGAGGAGGAACTTTGCATCTCAACACATTGCAATGTAGGATGCATTTGTTCTGCTTGACCACTGATATGAATATGCACGGTTACATTTAGGAAACTGAAGCACAGAAATTAAGCAAATTAGTCACAGTTTCAGAAGGGGAGAAGCAATAGAAAGAATGATTATATTATTAACTTTATGGAGAGTTAATAAATCCTTGGGGTCCTTGATGCAGAAGGCAAAAACACTTACAAGCTTGGTAATACTCAGGTAGTACTAGAAAATGTTTACCTTAATCTATATGTTGTTCCATAAAGGTAAATGGCTTCAAGCTGAAAGGGGACAGGTTTAGATTAGATGTTAGGAAGAAATTCTTTTCTGTGAGGGTGGTGAGGCACAGG
The DNA here is from genome assembly GCA_020800305.1 of Porphyrio hochstetteri. Lineage (NCBI taxonomy): Eukaryota > Metazoa > Chordata > Aves > Gruiformes > Rallidae > Porphyrio > Porphyrio hochstetteri. Next base: position 119,656,773 of record CM036907.1, on the reverse strand, counting down.
AACAGGTTTCCCAGGGAAGTAGTGGAAGCCCCATCCTGGAAGTGTTCAAGGCCAGGTTGGATGGGGATTTGGGCAATTAGATCTAGTGGAGGGTGTCCCTGCCCACAGAACGGGGGTTGGAACTAGATGATAGTTGAGGTCCCTTCCAACCAAAAGCATTCTATGAATTCTATGGTAAATCTCAGTGGGCACCTCTAAAATGTTTGTAATTTAATTGTTCACATAGTTTGATTATTGACCATTTCTTCTTAAGTTTTCCCTTAGCTGTTGTGCTGCTTTAGCAGTAGCTGAGGTGGCCTGATGAGGCAGACGAGTGACTAAATCACACTCAGAGTGGTTAGTAGTTTACTTTTCCTCCAGAACCTTGGTATAAGAAGTAAAGTAAGACCTCCTGCTCCAGTAAGATGCCTGGGGTGGTTCAGACTTTGGGTATAAAAGGTCTAACTGTGGTAGCAATGCACTGCTGACTAGAGATGTCCAAAGGGAGTATTTTCCTTGAGCTTTAGGGATGATCAGTGATATTACAGTATTTACATCTCCTGAATGCTGCTGAGTTTACAACATATAAAATCAAGTCAAGATCTAATGATGGATTTCCTGCAGAAATTTTGTTTTCACTAAACATACTATTCTTTATTTCATGTGATGCACATAATTTTGTGGTATTAAAAAGCATCTAAATAGAGAAATTAAATAATTGATAAATATATTCTCCTTATGCTGCCATGGAATACACATTTTTTTTCACTAACCCATTTTTTTTCTCTAACCAAATGTATGCAGACATGCTGACAGAGGGGTACCCTGCTGTGCCTTTCCATCATCTTGAAAAGTATGCAGGATAGAATTGTTCTTTTAAGCAAAAGATTGCTATCATAATAAATTAGCCAATTTACAGAACTGGGTTTTATAGAAAAAATGTTTAACCAAGTGCAGTGAAACCTCAGACAGTTGAATAGTTGTCTTTAATGATAAGAACTTCAGGGAAACCTCCAGTGCTATGCAGAAATTTTGGCATTGCTAGATTTTAGCACTTTTGACAAACACAGAAAATGCAGTTAAAGCCATCACAAATAAAATAAATTAGGTCAGTTATGCTTAATAGATATTTTGATTTCTCTGAAAATATTTCTGGCAGCCTTTGGCCACTTTGCACGCCTGGACAGATTAGTGATTTCCAGCTCCCAAGTTTTGGTGTATTCCCATCACAATGTGAATGCCATTAAAAAAGTAACAGTGAATCATAGGGCACTTTTGTTAAACACAAAGGCTATGACTGATGTCTTCATGTATGCTCCAAGTAATTGCATTTATTTCTGCCTGCATGAGCACTTCTGAAAGCCTTTTAAATAGTTCTGGAAATTGCTGATGAGGCCAAAACATGAAAGAGTTAGTGTCCTCATGGGCATTTCAGTGGAGCCTGGCAGATAGCAACCCCATGAGCTTTTGAGGTTGAAAAGCAATGAGGAGAGACACAAACATTTGATTCTGTCTGGTGTTGGCTGTATAATGACATTTCACAAGAGCTCGGTATCAGCCTAGCACTGCTCCCTTAAAATATTGCAAACTTTTCAGCCACAGTCATAACTGTGGTAGCTGATGTCCTTGCAGTGACTACAGCAGGAGATGTAGACTGTTTTAGCCTAAGGTTACCAATATGCATGACTTTCCCTATGCATCCCACTCTATTTTCACCTGTTAAAAAGGGAGCTGAGACTTTTAACCTTGGAGCCTGACTTTTAGGCTGCTGAAATTACGTGCGACTGATCACATCTTCTGTCTCCATCCACTTTTCTTAAATCTTTCCATTGCAGAATAAAGCCTATATAGAAACATACACCTGTAGAAGCAGGAAATGATCTAATGATGCCATAGCAGAGTTTTTCTGTCAGGTTGCCTTCCAAGATCCTAAGGAACATCAATCTGCAAATTGATTGATTACATTAATGTAATAGATTAATTACATTAATGCAAATCTGTTGGAAACACAGATGAAAAGTGATGGATCTCTTCCTCTTTTGGTCTCCTTTCTTTTACATACTCTCTTCAGCTAAGCATCTCCACAGTCCTTATAGCCCCCTCACTTTGCCCTTTCCCATCCACCTCAAAATACATGTTGTCCCAGACTGGGCCAAGCAACTGCAGGATCTGGGCTGTGTTGCAGGGTAAACATTTACTTACATGTCACATCCCTTTGGCACATCCTCAGTCTTTCATCAGTTGCTGTTTCTCACTTTGCAGACTCTCCAAGGCAAACAGTGTTATCCCAGTTTGCACAGAGGGACCTTCATCTTGGTTTGAATTAAGAACTATTAACACTAACATGAATTTGGCATCCCTAATTTTGAATCTTATCCAATTTTGAATCTTTCATGTTGACAAGGCCTTTCCAGAGCTTCACCATAAGCAGCTCTGGGTAGAAGCCCAGGGTTAAGTGTTGGAGATGAACCAAAGATCTGTTAGTCCAGACACAAACATATTTCTAACTGAACCATAGTGACACCACTTTCTACTCGAGCTTTGTTTGCTACAGTTCATTTTAAGGTCAAATTTTAAATTTTTTCATGCCTGGAAGCTCCTCTTCTTGTTAGAAGAAACTGAAATATTAAATAGCAACACACACACTCCCCCTTGCACTGAAACAGAGCTGAACATGGAGAATGTTTTCAATGGATGTGATTAGTCATCAGGCTGCGCACCTCATTATGGGAGATTTACGTTTTCCCTAACACACACTGCTTGCAAATTGTATATAAAGTTGGAATCCTGCTTAGTTTTCTGCTGTGCTTAGCAATGAATTAAAATGCTATTTCTCATCTAAGCCTTTTAATGAACATTGTGAACAAGGACTGCACATATGGAAATTGCTATTCATTGACAGGAGTTTAAGTGACATATAGAAGACAAGGGAATGAATTTAGATCAAGCTATTAATGAATTTGTTATATATTCATTTATACTAAAAGCACAGGATGGATTTGTGACACTGATCAGAACACACGTTCGTTATTTATCACCTGGATCTGATAATCCACTAACATCTGAAAGAACATCAGATGAATAAGGCAAAAGTGAATCTCAAGAAAGGAAACTGCTTTGATCAAGTGGGGATTCTGGCATTGAGAAAAAATAATCTATACTTGAATCATTACAGAAACAATGAGTTTAGTCATTTACTACTTTCTGGCAGAGAAAAGCAAAAAAACCCGATTAAATAGTTGAAGCAAGTAATGGGTGTGAAAGAATATGTGTCAAAAAATGACTGGTAAGCTTGAGCAAATGAAGAGAGAGCATGAGTGTTTGAGGAGAGTGGGACAAGTTTCTGGAGTTACCCATGAAGGAAGTGTACAATGTTTTCAGTGGTGGGATGCAGTCATGAATCACCGAACCACAGACTTGTGGCTTGGTTTAGAAGGCACCTGAAAGCCCACCTAGTTCCAACCCCGTGCCATGGGCAGGGACACCCTCCACTAGCCCAGGGTGGCCAAAGTCCCATCCAACCTAGCCTTGAACCCTGTCAGGGATCCAGGGGCAGCCACAGCTTCTCTGGGTGCCCTGTGCCAGGGCCTCCTGCTGTACCAGAAAGTGGAAGAAAGGAGAGAAATAGAGTGAAAGGGGAAAACCTTTCAGTGACACGATGCATTTTTCTGCACAATCTGAATTTTCTGAACTACAAGATGCCAGTGTGGGAAGCAACAATCCAAAAAAGTTCACCATTCACTTTTGTAAGGATCATCTGCCTCAGAGTTCCACAAACAGCTTTCGGCAGTGACTAGCCCATCAGGCGACTCATGGGGGGTTGTGAAGAGACTCAGGCTTGGATTGCCTTGAGGCCCCATCTCATGGGAAGCTGTGTAGGTAGCTCAAACCTGAGTTGTCTTGTAAACAGAGACTGAAGGGGCAGTGCTGCATAATTCAACTAACAGAAGCCTGGGTTGGGCCTTGGAATTCCTTCAACAAACAATCTGCTCTGAGTCTCCATCAAGCCACTATTCAGCTGCCTGGAAGTAAGATAAAGGGAAGACATAAGGGTCCCCATGTGGCCTTAATGGGCCAAGACAATGCAAAGAGATGCAGCAGATAGGGCGTGAGATAAGGGGAACAGGGCTAATGACAGATATGGAAGGTGGCATTGTCCACTCTCGGCACAGCCCTGCCCACTGTCACCTACATCAGGCATAAAAGCAAATAAAACCCTCGGATTCGGTCAGAGAGGGGGGAGCCGCTTCTCCAGCTCTGCGAGGAGACCCTTCTGCTTGCCAGGATGCCGGCTGAGGGACCGTGCTGAGAGCCCTGACCTGGGGAGATGGGTGAGTGGAGACTGGATGTGCTTTGAGTCTGTAGTCTGGGGTGAGTGACTCACACGTGTATTAGCGCACTCAGGAGTTGTGATGGTGTGTCCCATGGACCTGCTGTGGGTGTCATATTGAACCTTGTGCGTTGCCCGTGTGCAGTAACAGTGAGTGACGTCAGTGTTGCGGGTGTAACACCGCAACTCGTGACTGCTGCGTTGGCACCAGCGCATTCTGTGACTCTTGTGGCTGTGCAAAGTGCAGTCGTACTTGTAACCTGCAATAGTGAATTTGTCCCTTGTGCCCATGTAACCTGAAGCAGTGACGGGTTGACGTGGTGACGGGTGATGTGGGTTTTAAATAAGGTTTTAAAATTATTTTTTATTTTTAAAACCCTGCAGTGGAGTGTCTTTCCGTCACAACTTTCCCCAGCTACTCATCTGACCAACTGACATCTCTCGTGGACAAAGCTTTGTGGGGCTTATATTGCCCTTTGGAAGGAATATGGACTGACTCTGGATATTTCTCATCCGTCCCCACAGCCAGATGGGGCACCAGGTTATCACAGGGGCTGAAGATCTGGTCCTGTGTTTAGCTAGGTTTGCTATAACATGCTAAAAGAGCGTGAGTACTGCATCTTGGTTGAAGTAGCTCATTTTTGATTGCTACTTGGGTAGGTTCTAGCTGGGAAAAACAGGGCTAACCTTTATCTTGATAGTTAATGCAGGTCAAATCCATTCCTTCTCTATTAATTTCTATCTGGAAATTATCCCAGCCAGTGACAGTTCAGTGAAAAGCATAGCGTGTCTGCTCTTCACTCGGCCACTCAGGTTACCCCAGATGTAGAAGCACACCTTTTCTGCAAAGAAGAGATAGCTCCAGACTGAAGGGAATGAACCCATCTGCTGACAGGGTGATATTTTTAACAGCGCTGTTGGTGCAGGATTTGCTGACATTTATTTACTTCAGAAAAGGGATGGGAATGCAGAGGGGGAGGCAACATTAGCCTTTTGCTTCTGTTTGCTGGGAGTGAAGGAAATAGGGAGGACTGACTCAGCAGTTTGAAAAATACTTATTAAGTCTCCCTTTCCTTTCCCAAATAGCGCAGGTTCTGCATTGCACAAGAACGTGGAGGAAGGCTGCTCTGCTGCCCTTGCCAAGCCTGGATGGTGCTTGGGAAGGAGCCTTCTGGTGCACTGCACCACCACAGCTCTGGCTCAGGTGGTCCCACCAGTGGGACCACTCAGGCAGGGAAATCTCCTCCCATTCGGCTGTGAGGCAGAGGCAGCTGCCAGGCAGCTGATGCAGCTACGTGGCTGCTGCCTTATGTTGTGATGCACGAGCTGTGCTCCTCACACCATAACACTGTGGGAGACCAGCAGCCCTCTCCCATATTCCCAACTTGCCCCAAGGATTGCAAATTGCAGATCCAGGATGTGTAAGTTACATATGAACCATTTACCAAACAGCAGTGCCAGGGAACGACATGGATGCAGAAATTCATTCAGGCAGGGTGCCAAATGGGTACAATGGGCCTCAGCATGCCTCTGCATGGGCAAAAACCCATCCCGAGATCTAAGACTTTCCTCTTACTAGACAAAGAGTGAAAAGCAAAATGAACCAGAGGGACGAGAAATTACCCACCCAAACTGCTGGAATAAACCCCATTCTCCTTAGATCTCATTATTACATTTCTATTGAAAAATTACAACTGCAGCATGGAGCCTGCTGCTCCATGGCTCTCAGCTAGAGTCAAACGTTGTTAAAAAAACCTGTAACACTTACATGGGGCATTCAGGAAATTAAGAGGACTTGCACAAATTCATGGAGGAAAACTGCACGGAAAGGGTCATTGAGTTCAGAGGCACAACATTTGGGCTTGGAAGCCAGTGAGCCAAGAAGCAGCTGGAGCCTGGGGTGTGTTTTGGGAAAGTGTGACTTTATGCTTCACCTGTTGAAATAGTCACTTTTAAAGCACTTGCCATTGGCTACTGTCAGAGATCGAGTGCTGAACTAGATAGACCCTTTGACCTGATTCAGTCCTATGTGTTCTGCATTAAAATCTGTGTGAACGTGATGGATGAATTAAAGCTGTGCAGCTCCTCTGGCCTTTAATTCTAGTATTTAAGTTCTTGACTTTACTGATTTTATTCTTATAATGGTACCATTTAGAAACCTGGATTTAATGGCTCCTTCACTACACGGCCTCAGGTCCATTTTACCCTCACCACTTTTTACACAGCACTAATTACAAACTGATTATTTTGCCATGAGTTGGCATGGCAGTTCCCTCAGGCACTGCATACACTGATGAATATCATGGCTTCTGTGAAATTTTTATGGATATGACACCAATTTATTTTCAGCAGGGAAATTGAGGCAAAAAGAAATGTATTTTTAAAACATCACCAGGATCCGTCAGTGACTACTCAGGACTGACCAGACCCTGCTGGTAACAGGACTTTTATTGCAATTTAGATGCTTAAAGCATAGAGGATTCATATCTTGGGTGTTAGACCAAGAAGAAGTAGACTGTGCAAATTAGTAGGCATCTGTTAAAATGTGTTGCTTTGCCAATTTTGAAGACAGCACGTGACTAGTGCTTTTTCCTCAAGACCTACATTCCTTCCCGTGTTGCTCTTCAGCCTTTTCAAGAGGCAGGACTGCTACCAATGAAGGCAAACATCCCTGCATAGCAGTGATTCACCCCTGAACCCCTAGCCACAGGACCCCATGAAGAGCTGGAATTAGACCAATATCTCTTCCCAAATTTTGTGGTGCATGGCCTCATCTTCAATCTGCTTCTCATAAAACCTGGTGAAATGGTTGTAAATAAAGCACAAGATGAGCTTTCTTTTCATGGCAAAACTCCCACAGACATCTCATATGCCCAGCGTTGGCATTCAGAGTACGAGTGGGCTGGCTTGTGCGGGGCTTAAAAAAAGCCTTTCCCAGTTAGCAGTATTTAGCAGCTCGTTAACGTATCTGGAATATGACCTTTAGCAGTCTGTCCCAGAGGGGTATAATTAAACTTTCACTTAATTGCTATGCTGACTGTACTCACTGTAACCTTAAAACAATATATGAGAATCATTTCTGGTTTGGGGGAGATCCTTTTTGCTGGGAATACCCAGAACAGGGAGCCAGCTTGACTGCCCACCCTTTTCCCAGTGTTATTTTGAATAGCCATAACATCAGATAGGAATAGTTTGGGATTTAGTTTGAAAATGTACTTTCCGAGTACCTTAATGAAGAAGACAGCTGGAGGAGGACTGGAGTGTGAGTACTTTCTCTGATGAATCTTTTGTTACACGTAGGTCCCAACAGAGGTCATTGGAGATTCCTAATCTACATCCATTCTAATGAATTAAATATTTCTAGGGCTAGTTTTCTGTCACAGAGGCCAGCTGGTGTAGTTTGAGCATCTCTATGGTATTTTACATCTTCAGGCTGCAAAACAGAATGGCCGCATCCAAACCCTAATTTGCACATGGGAATTACTTGGGGAAGTGCCATGCACAAGGTAAAATGATGCCAGGGAGTTTGCAAACAATTTAATACTGTATAGAGAATCAGAGCCCTGGCCCTTTTCTATTTTCTAGTAAAGGGTTTAGCCAAAGAGTGATGCTGTTCTGCCACTGCATATGCACAATAATCACAGTGATGCTGAGTCTCCTAGTTCTGTTGAGGTACCTTTCATATTTATATCTATAAACATGTGGGGGTAGATGTGGGAGAATATACTAAATCAGTTCATCATTCATTTATAGAGATGGCTATGTTGGTTGAAAGTTCTTAAGCTGTACTGGTGGGAGGGAGAGGAGTTGCCTTACTTCATAGGGTAACTGGCACAACAGTGCATTGCTAGTGCTGGCTTTAGGACCAAACCTCAGCTGTGCTAAGCCCATCACTCACACGTGACTACTGTGTGCATTCATTAATTTCCCCAACTATTAAAAATAACAGAGTTTTACATGGTAACAGGAACTGGGCATGTGATCTCTGCATTTCTCTTCCTCTACACTGATTCAGCAATCTTCCTGCTCTAAAAGGTCTGACATACAGGAGATTGTCCCTTATAAGAAGCTCAGTGCTGTGAAGGAAAAAGGAGGGATGAGGAAACTGCTAGATCCAGTTCCTTCAAACCCTCTGGGTTTAGTGCTTTTACACACTTTAAAGTGTTTCATTGTCCATCATTGCAACAAATGTAAGGCAGAGATAACCTGAGCCCAGACTACAGAACATATTTAATTGCTTGTTAGCTGTAACTGGGAGATGTAAAAAATCTGGAGAGAAGCAGCCTGTTAGTCTGTTACAAAAAGATGTTTTTGCTTGCTAAACTCAGAAGAAAGAAAATTATAACCTGCACCAGAAGCAAGGTGCTGACTGTTCTCAATGAATCACTGATCTCACGGCACGCTTCTTTTTATGACTTTTATGTCAGCAAAGCTTTGTGAGTAGCACTTTGCAATGTGCTCTCAGTACATTGCATTTGCTCAGGCAAATAACAATAAATATAAAATGAACAAATTGTATAAATAAATCACTGCAATTTAAATGTGGGACAGAATGCAAAGTTATGTTTTGTTTTAAAAAGAGATTTTAAGATTGTTTGCCTCCTCCAGGAACCTATGCATCAGTTTTAGATGATTGCTTCTGAGAATGCTGCCCATTCATCCAAAATATGACATCTCAAATTGCTGTTTCCTTTCAGTTCTAAAGAACTAAAAGCGATTTCAGATATTGTCATGAGTTATCATTATAAGACTGAGCTGGGAATTTGTACTGTTTCTGTCTATATCTCTCAAGCTGATAAATGATTGTTTTAATGGTGTTTTCATTCATAAGGCTCCAGATGCACTGTACAATCTTAAAAGATCACTAAATACAAACCAGAGTACTGGGACAAAAGTTAAAACTGTAGCAGCAAGGAGTATTAAAATTAATTTTCTTATAACATCATTAGCTGGTGTCCCTGAGAGGTACCCTGTGTCCTCCAAAGTGTAATTGTACGGTTGGACTCAATCCTCTCAAAGGTCTTTTCCAACCAGGTGATTCTGTGATTTCCAAGAGATGGAGTAAGTTACAGAAACAAATGTTTATCCATAAAAAAATACTATATAATTTGCATTTTGGAAACTCCTTTTAGATATAATCTTATTCTTGATTATGTAATGTTAAGATTAAATATCTTTTTCTTTTAAATGAGTAGGTGAAAGCTTCATGTAGCTGCATTCTCACTATAGACAAAGTTCTGCTCTAGCATCAGCTTACTGCGTTTTACTGCTGTTTTCTCAGGATTTGCAGCAGCACCTGAGGTTCCTCTTGTCCCAGGACTGTGCAAGCATCCTGACTCTCATCTGAGCAAAATGGGTTGTCTGACAGTGTCCAGCCTAACAGTGCTTGAGCCTATGGGCCAATTCCAGTCAAATTTAGCTCCAACAAGAGCCAACAAATTTCCAAGTCTCACAAGAACTATGAGCTATTGATTTCCTCGGTGCCTCCTTCCAGGGCAAGGCAGGAAAGAAGTTTTCCACTTACTTATTCTGTCCCATAATGCCTGCTGACTGGCGAGCATGCCCATACCATCCTGATGGTCACATGTGCACTTTTCTACATCCCCATGTGTGACCTGGCGACTCTCCACATCACAAGAGAAAAGGGTGGACTAAAAATGAGATTTAGAGCAAGTAGTTTGGCAGATATTATATGGATGAAAAAATGAAAAAAGGTGATATTCAGTCTGTTGGAGTTGACACATTGCTAATTTTGCTGCTGCAGACATTTCCAGTGTCAAAGGAGAACAGCTTTGGCTAAAGATGACCCTGCCCTGGAAGAGCTGTGATCAGATCCAGCCTGTAGCGCTATCACAGGCTGCAATGGCTGTAGGACACCTGCCTGACAAGGGGGTGTCAGGTTTGGTTTGATTTCCTACCCCAGACTCCACATTTCTGCTTCCCTCTTTTCTCTTAGGGTTGTGACAAGTGGCACAGAGTCTAGCTGCAGGCCTGTAGGCAGTGTGCCAGGGGGTCAGTGCTTGGTCTGATCTTATTCAACATATTCAGTAACAACCTGGACAAGGGGACAGAGGTGAGGATGACAGGTCAGTAGTTCCCAGAGTCTTCCTTTCTATCCTTTTTAAAAATGGGTGCAATGTTTCCATTTTTCCAGTCAATGGACACTTCACATGACTGGGGACTTCACTTTTCAAATGTCATGGAGAATGATTTGGCAACTACCTCAACCAATTCCCTCAGGACCCTGGGATGTATCTCATCAGGTCCCACAGACTTATGTATGTTCAGGTTCCTCAGGTGGTCACAAATCTGACCTTCTCTTACAATGGGAATGACTTTGTTCCCCCAGTCCTTGCCTTGAGGTCTATCCATTTGAGAGGTGTGGGAAGAGACATTGCCAGCAAAGTTTGAGTTATAAAAGCTGTTGAGTACCTCAGCTTTCTCCTCATCCAGTGTTACCAGTTTGTTAATAAGGTTCATCATGGTGGGTGATTTCTTGACCTTCCTTTTCTGGATGACATACCTGTGGAAACCCTTCTTCTTATTCTTTGTGTCCCTTGCCAAGTTCAGTTCCAGCCATGCCTTGGTCTTCCTGACCCCATCCCTACACAACCAAGCAAAGTCCCTGTACTCTTCCCAGAACAGCTGTCTCTGCTTCCACTGCCTGTGCATTTCCTTCTTGCCCTTTAGTTTGACCAGCAGGTCTTGACTCATGAGTGCCAGTCTCCCGCTTTCCTTTCCTGATTTCTTATACCTGAGAACTTAAAGCTCCTGTGCTCTGTGGAAAGCGTCCTTAAAAATCTGCCAGCTTTGTTCTGCTCCTTTGTCCCTAAGAGCAGGCTCTCAGGGGGTCCTATTGAATAATCCTTGAATAGCTGGGATTTTTCTTTCCTAAAATTCTGGGTCCTGACTTTACTCTTTGCCTGACTCATATCCCTCAGGACTGCAAATTCCCCAGTGCATGATCATTGCAGCCCAGGCTGCCTCCAATCTTGATGTCACAAATTAGCTCACTTGCGTTGGTGACTGTTAGGTCCAGTTGATAGTCTTGTCTATTATCTGGCTTAAGAAGTTATCCTCCGTGCACTCCAGGAGTCTCCTGGATAGCCTACAGCTACTTTGTGTTCTACATTTTCCAGGAGATTTGGGGTGGTTGAAGTCCCCCAGCAGGATCAGAGCCTAAGAGCATGATGCCTCCTGTAGCTGGAGTAAGAAAGCTTCTTTGACAGACTGTCCTTGATTGGGTGACCTTTAGTAAACCCCAACCACAGGTTCACTTTGTTGCCTCAGTCTCTAATTCTTACCCATAAGCTTTGTAGTAGCAACCCCTCCACCACTCCTTCCTTGCATGTCTCTTGAACAGCCAGTAGCCAAGGATAGCTGCAGTCCAGTCATGGGATTCACTCCATCAAATTTCAGTAATGGCAACTAGGTTGTAGCTTTCTAGCAGCATTATCCTGTTTATTACTCATGCTGCCTGCATTTGGGTAGAGGAACTTCAGCTGGGCTGCTGGGTGTGTTACCTTCATATAGGAACACATCTTAATTATTTTGAGGTATTTCACTGCTGTTTTCTATTGGCTTCTATTACCTCAGAAGTCCTTTTTTTGTCTCCATAAGACTTCAAGTGTGCTACAGTGTACTCCTTATGTCTCAGAACAAAGGGCTGAGGGCATTCACTAGCACCCCATCCTTCTAACCTTGGCATCCCACAGCTTGTCAGGAGCAGGCCTGATATTATCCCCTTCCTCTTTCAAGTCTGAGAAAACCGAGCTTGTCTGTCTGGAGATCTCCTAGCGTTGACTTAGAGGGAGCTCGAGAAGACAGAGTTCAGATCTAGACAACTCAGTTATGTGAGGTGGGATGAGCCCAGGTGTATGTAAATAAAGTCCAAGATTATCTCTTAAGAATTGGCTCATTTGTTGAGGTAGGGACTGGTGCTGAAGCCAAAGAGACAGCTGTCAATCTAGATTTCCACCCCAGGAAGTGGTCAGGCAGGTTGTTACATATTGGCTTTTATGTGCTGGGGTTGTTTCTGTGGAGTATTCTGAGACCATATAAAAATATGTGCCGATGCAAACTGAAAGTTGTTATGGGCTTGAGTTACTACTGTTGGGAGGTCTGCCTTCTCCATGCCAACAACAGCTAGAAGATATGTCCTTGCATAGTAAAGAGAGCAATATCTGATTAGCAGGGAATAAAACCATGGCATCAGCAGATCACACAAATGTTATGGTTGCAAACTGCCAAGAAGCCTGTCGTCAATTAATTTTTTCACAAACCGTTCTGCAGAAAAGTCTCCTTTGCCTTTGGCACTAGTGGAATGATGATGGCAGATTTTATTACTTCTGGAACAGCACAATGGGAGGTGGTGTGTCCAAGCAGACTTGCCAGCAACCCAGATGAAGGCAGGGTGTGCTCATTTATCTCCTCTCTGCTTCCTGGGCTTTCAGGTATGAAACAAGTAGAACAGAGAATAAAATGTTCATTCTCATATTCATCCTCTTATCTCTCTTTCTTTATCTCTTTCTTTTAGTGTACTCAATTGAGAGACCTTTCTTAACTGATTTACACAGATTTGTTTGTTCGGGTGTAACTTTCTTCTCTGTTGTCTACTCACTGATAGAAGGATACTCAGTGTTCCCTGGCACTTGGTGACTCCCACTGCAGTGATTCTTGCAGCTTGGCAGGAAACCCAATCCCAGCCTTGCTGTGAATGATTGCACTTCTTTTGCACTTCTTTTGTGACACAAGTGTTTGTCTGCAAATGCAAAAAGCTTAATGCTTGTCCTGGAGAGAAGACAAACTTCTGACAGAAATCGCTAGTTTTTGTTCAAAGGAAGTAACGATTTTAAATTCTTAAAATTTAGGGTGAATAACCTAAGGTAAAAAATAAGGGTATAGAAATTACCAAAGGGAAGGGCCCTGTTTTATCTAGTGTTACAGGTTTGTTAGCTGGGAAACTTGTTCACACAGTAATTCAGCTCTCAAACACTATGAAGAAAGATCTAGGACCTATTTTAACCTGCACAGGCAGCATTTGACTCAAATATCTATGGTCTAGCTGCAGCTAATCAAAATGAGCTAGCTACAAACCTTTTTATTGTGATTATACTTTGAAATTTTTATCACTCTGCTGAAGTATCCCATCATGTCTCAATAATCTTTCCCATCCACCTCTTATTTTCTACTAAAAAGGAGGAATTACTTTACCCTTGTTGGTAAGTATTCAGCACCTATAAGAGTGGTTTGAGTTTATTTGAAAGTAGATTTGGAGCAATTCCCACAATCTTGGTGGGAAATTTTTTAACCATTGTTTCAGGTAATTGACTCAATTGTTGCCATTATATTTCACTCCATTTGCTGTCCTGTACTATAAAGTTTGATTTTGCTATGAATTTATGGAGTAAAAATGTAACCAACTAATGTTTGGGGGGGTCTTGGGGCAGGAAAACCTATTTCTTTCCTCCCTTATTCTTAGGAGTTGGTTCTAAAAGTGCCTTTTAAATGCACAAACCAAGTGAGATGAGACAAAGTGATAGAACAGAGAATGAGTGTCTTGTTTGGGGATTATGTCATTCATCTGGGATTGAATCCAGTGACATCTCAATTCAATCACTGATTCAAAAATTATTGTCAGGGCAGACTAATGGTACTTAGATAGGGACTGTCTAAGGTGATGCAGAGACTGTGCTGGATTGTCAACAAGAGGGCACTCTTGCTCTCAGGCAGAAAAGGGAATTAACCCTGGACTTAGACCTAAGTAATAGTAGGTGCTCTTTCCATTGATCTACTGTCAGGAAGGAGATACTTTTCATCGTTTGTTAAAACAGGTTTTTTTCCTTTGCTTTACCTTTCTTTCCCAGGGGTTTAAAAAAGTGCTTTGATTCTGGCTGAGTTGAATACTTTGTGTCAAAGTATTTTTTGGTGAGCATTTTGGCAAGAAAAGGATAGAAAATTAGGTCAAAATTTTCAGACTGAGATTCCACACCTTGAACCGGATGCTTTACAAATCCCTGAAGAAAATTTCCTATGAAAAATGCTTCCTTGTCTTTCTTTGCTTGGGCATGTTGCTTGTGCTTTACTTATTAAACTGTCATTACCTCAACCCATGAGCGTTCTCACTTTTACTCCTCCAGTTCTCTCCCCCATCCCACCCGGGAGGAGTGAACAAGTGGCTGCATGGTGCTTAGTTTCTGGCTGCAGTTAATCCAAGACAGAACTTTAAATCAATATTTAGAGGACTGTAAGATGAACCTAGATATTTCTGTATTAGAGAACAAACTTGGTAAACACTAATTTTCACATGAATTTTAGATTCCTTAACATTCGTGGTCATACTCCAGCATCTGACATACTCATCTTGTTAATGTTTATTTTTGAGACTATACTTAAGTAAAACAGGAAACAACCAGCCCAGTATTCCCTCAGTTCACATCCTCAGATGTTTTCCCTGCAAAATTGCACATTGGATCCTCTGATATTTCTTGTTTACTCTTCAAAGACACCAAGCCAAAGACAGACTCCTGAGCTCCCTCTTTAAAGAGAAAAAAATTAGTAAATTAATAGTTAATAATTAATTTTAGAAAATTGATAATTAATAGTTAATAGGTAGGATGGACTGACCTCTGGTGACAACCTTCTCGCATAACTGACCATTGATGGACTCTAGAAACCTTATTTTCAGACTTCTAACTGTAGGTGACTTAACACAGAGATTTTATGCACTCATGACATTAAAAAGGCAATTAAAAATTACTAATCTGACTAATAGACATCTAAATAATTTCTTTGTCTACCTCAAAGGCATTTTTGAAAAACTCACTGTGGATGCATGTGTAGACATCTTAACATTTGTCAGTGTTCCTTTACAAAGTTTTGAAATTTGATTTTTTCTCAACTTCATAAGTGTCACCCTACCAATTTTCCCAAGAAGTATTTTAAACTAAAAAATCTGAGAAACTACCGGCAATCTAGATATAGAGAAAGGTGAGCGCTCCAAGCTTTTTTAGTATTTATACATCTTTACTGCTGAAATCTTTACTGAAAGCCAACTTAGAATTCAGTGCAGGTTTCAAGTAATTAGATGCTATGATTTAGAGTCCATGCTGAAAAGACCACAGATAGTACTGTGGAAGGGAAAAGCTGTTGAACACTGTATATATTTACCTTATAACCGCTTTAGCAGAAAAGCTTTAAGGGTGAAGCCTTAGGCTTTCAAAAACATTAGTCAATAATTTTCATATTCCATTCTAAGGACTTTGGATCTTCACAAGTCATTTTACCAACAGCGCATTTTTGCTCTAAAACGGCTTTTGAATTTAGTGTTTCCTTAACTCAAGAATCTGATTCATATCACATTTACATCAGCATAGCTTAATGATCACTGCATTATGACTACCAGCATAGGTGTTGTGGAAATCAGATTGATGTCATCAATGTATCAGTGCAAAAAGTGATTAACGGAGCAGTATGGACCATGATAGAAACGGATGTAGAATTGTGATTCAAGAAGGGGAAATCCCTCAAGGACATGAGTAATTTCTCATGGTGGCAATACCTCCATCACAAATTCTGGTACATAAGACTCATCTCATTCTTGCCAAGATATGACAATTACTGCAGAGGGTCAATTAATAATATGACATTTTCCCAGGACATGTACCACACATTAAACAGGAATTTGCCACATGCAAGACATAAAAGGAGAGATTAATGATCTGGTTTCTATTATTTATGTGAAAATGAAAATAAATACAAGAATCACTAAAATAATTTTTTTTTATATGCCTTTACATTAAACTTTATGCTTCTACTCCATTGGGGAATGATATCAGATTGTTTGGATGTGGCCTGTTACTGATAAATACATGTTAGATATTTCTTATCACTTTATTATCCTGCCAGTGTTTGCAAAGTGATTGTTCAACAATCTTCTCTATCTTTGTGACTATCACAGTTAGGTTGCCCAGTCTATAAGTTTCTGGATCCTCATTTTATTTACTGTTATTTAAAGATAAGTATTATGTTTGCCCTATTCCAGTTCTCTGGGACCTGTCCTGGACTCCACAAGTTCTAAGGGAATAATTGCTAACATTTAGAAGATTGTTTCAAACAGTTTCTTGGATTTTTGGAAAATAAATTTTATCAAACCCTGATGGCTTGGAGACATCTTACCTGACAATATACCGTTACACAAAATCATTGAGCAATTGATTTAGACACCTAAACATAGGTGCCCAGGACCTGAGTGTTCAAGAAAACCAAACACAACTACCATCATTCATATTATTTTAACATTGAGCTGAGTCCTGAAAGTGGAATTAAGGGGACAGATTAAGACCCAGTTTCAGGTATGCAAATAGCAGTGTGGGTATGTACCTGGGAGATAAGTATTAAACGACTCATCATTGTCAGTGGAAATCCTTTCAACAGTGAGTTAAATCTATAAAAGTATTCAGCACATCCTGAAGCAAAGAAATAAATTTGTTCACCTGGAAAGCTTCTTGACTGTTTACAAGGGATGAAATCCAGTTGTCCAAATGTAGACATCCATTGACATTTCTGATACCTTTGAGCATCTGACATACAGACAAAGGTAGGGTAGAATGACACAGGGCCTCTTCACATCTTTTTCATTTAGCAGTTGGAGGCCAGACAGAGTATGTCCCAGGGCTTCTTAAACAGTACAAGATACCTGCATTTAAGCAGCTGAATCCCACCTTTGACCTCTGTTGATACAATTAGAGTCAAGAAAATCTTATCTTAGTTCAGATGTCCCTGGATGGGCTACTGATGCCACTAATGATATCCTAGACAGCCTTGTGGGTTCCTAATTGTGATTCAAGAAAAGCATGAGTTTTCTATACGTCTCTGAAGTAGTGTCCCTTAGCATGATTCCAGCAGCAGTAGACATCCTTGTTGAAGTAACCAAATCAACTTCTGTTGCACAACATATTTAAATACACTTCCTAAGAAAAATTAAATATCAGAATTAAATATCAAATATAATTTCTACTGTAATATTTTTCCTTCATAGATAAATCTTATTTTTTACAATATCCCTACTGCACCACGTAAAATTACGGTGCTACTAGGGAAAGTGTGATGGTAATCATGCAGGTCTTGTCTGTTGTTCTCCCAGAGCCCAAGCAGGCTTCTAATCCCCTTGGCATTCTCTTTGAAAGTCTTTCAGACTGATCTAGATATTTTGTTAGTGTTATGGTTGGTGACATTCTGATTCCACCTGTTCCCACTGAGATCAAGAGTGAGTTGTTGGGGCATATCTGTCATTAGATTGGACCACTCACTCTTTGTCTACCAATGTATAATATTGCAGAACTCCCGTTTTATCCTCTTTTTGACTTAAAAGATGAGCTGTAAGCTTAGCTCTGTGTTTTGTGATTGCTTCGTGTCATTATATAAAGTGATCAGAAATAAACCATGTAGCAACTTTATCTTTTGGGATTGCTCTGACTTCAGTTATTTGCTTGTGATGACTTTAATGCTCATTGAACATTTCTCCTATTTACATACATATTTATGTTACCCTGCAAATATTCCCCTTTATCAGCACCAGCTGTCATTCATCCTCACTATATCATCACCTTCTTTTATAGCTTCCAGGTCTTATTTCATATTTTATTGAAAATTGAGACGACACAACTCGGGGATGGATCCAACCTGCACTGAGGTTTTCTTGGCCACTGTCTCTACTGAAGTGTGCTACAGGTTACTGAAGCCCAAACTCTTAAAGTTGTGCTCTAAAGTAATTTTCATTGGGAACCTCTATATCAGTACATTAACCAACACCCTGGAACAGGCACTGTAAATCTATTTGCCATATTTCTGATTGTCAGAGATGTTCCTGGTATAGGTTTGATCTGGGCCAAGTAACATTCTCACAAATAGTTCCCTGGTACAACTTAGGGTATATTATTAAGGGCCAGGAAACATTCCTAATAGTAAATTTGGATATGGCCACTCTCTCCTAAAGGCTAGGAAAATTGAAACATGTGGCTGTTGTCAGAAGATACCAGCTGGCTTCCAGGATAAAAAATAAACAGTGGCACATTTTTGGTAACTGGTGTGGATATGGCCATTGATTCCACTAGTTATTAGATGCCTAAATACTTGAGAATAGAAATCCAAGCTACAGTATTTTTTTTCTTCCTTGCTATACATGGGTTACACTTAGAATCAAATAGACTTTATTTTCTTCCTTGGACTTTCTTCCATTTACAAAACATCTGGAGTGGCATTCATTGGAATACATGCAACACTGAGATGGCTGTTTAGTCCATGAAAGAGGAATGTATTTAGGGGAAAATTCATTTCAGTCCAGGAGGGTTTCTAGATCAGGACAGATGAATTATGACTCAACAGTGCATATTTCATCCCTCTGATTACAAAGGGAACTTACGATGACTTGCTCAGGGAACCAGATCAGACAGTTATACTGTGCAAAGCTAAAGTTATGACAAGTGAAGCCCACCTTTTATTTCTTCTGGCTTCTGTGAGTCTCAGAATTTCAATTTTGCCTTGTAATTTGTTTTTTACAAAGCTTTCACTGCTCAGAAAAGTTAGTTGGCATCATAATACTGAAACCTAGAGAGTAAAACCAAATAAAACAAGCTCAAGACCTGCCTACTGTCTTTCCATTTTTATATGATAATAAATGTTTTATTCTGTCTAATCCCTGTTTAGTCTTCATTAAAAAGAAAGAAGTCCTTTAGTTCTGTTATTTTTTCCTGTTTGTCTAGTTTATACTTTACATAGGAATTATGATTCATGTACAATTTATCTGTTGTCTTTTGGGATTTTCGCTCTAACTTTTTACTGTCTTAATGATTTTATCATTCAGAGTCTGCCTAAATCCTTTCCAAATTATCCTTTTCTGTTTATGAAGACTAAAGATCTATAACATACTAATAAACTTCTTGCAGTGCTAAATTCAATCATGTATTAATAAATCCTCACTCTTTATTCACTCCTTGCCTTTAAGGTCTTGAATATTTCGCCCCTATTAGTCAACAGAGACTCCCAAACTATCTCAATTCAAATGCTTGTTCAGACTGTCAGAATAAATAATTAACACAGTTCAGTAATTCTGTGCTTTTTCTTCCTGTAACTGATTGGTAGAGGTGTCTTATGAATAAAAAAGCCTCTGATCATTCCTAAACCTTCTAAGGTACACAGGAACTTAACCCTAGTCTTATCCATGGGATAACACATCCAAATACTTTTGAGGTTCTGGGCTTTTGTCATATTCAATTATCTTTCTTGTATTGAGTGACACTTTTTGTCTGACTTAGAGCTGGAGAAGATAATTTCTTTTATTTATGTGTTTTTCTTGCATGTTGTCACATGGGCAAACAATAAGCTGCTTTGCAAGCTTAGGATACCATCCTTGGCAGAATTTAAAAAAAACAAGTGAACTCTTCTGCAAAGAAGCTGCAGTACCTGCAATAGATAAAGTTGTTGGTTATCCTTTAAAGTACAGGGAGGAGATGCAAACCTCATCTAAAACCGGTCTTTACTTCCTCTGGTTCATTTTCACATTTTCTCACCTTCTCCACCTTTGTTGGCCATGATTTTCCTACAATGTCAAGAAACATTCTTTGTGATTTTGAGCATACAGATGTCATGGTCTGGCAGTGAAATTCTATGTCTCCAACACAGGGGGCCAGACAACACCACAGCCCCTCTCCAGTACTCCAACATCAGGTACTCTCTAGCAGGAGCCCCATATAAATTTCTCTCACCATCAGATGAATCATCATTTATTCCATTGTCTACCACACTGGCATTAAGAGTTCTGGGATGTCTTCAGTCCCAGAACTGGAACCAGACTGAATTGTTTCAACAGTTGTTGAATTTTTGGGATTGTATGGCCATCAGGAATCATTAACAGAAATAAAAGGTGCCTTCTTGGAAAAAAACATTTGGAGTATTAGCTTCTTTATCAGGCCTTCCATGACAGACATGGCATTCAAGAGGAACTTATGTAACCTCCATGAATAAATTTAGTATTTAGGAAGATCTGTAAGATAAATATATGATGACAACTAGAGAAAGCACCAAGAGCAGAAGTAGTTAAAGCAGATAATATTGACAGCAGTAGTTATCAAGTAGGAGTTACAGGAAAGGGTGTCTGACTTTTTTATCTTGTTATGCTATATTAAACTGTGGGGACAAGAACTAGATCTGTTGTTTCCAGAAGACTGGGATGATCCAAAGGCTCACTGGCTTACGGGGACTATCTGAGCCTGTTTGGAAGCCACTGTCCACAGTACTAGCAGATACCAAGTTTCATAAGCGATGTTTCTTTAGCCAGTCCACTCATAGGTAATGTTCCCACTGCTACCTGCTTTTCTCCACCATTGTGGCTCAGGGAAAATTAATACATTAGGACTACTTTTTTCATCAAAAGCTGAGGAATGTGTTCCTCTGTTTTTTTTCTGGCTGGATCTTGCCCTTCAGCTTGCACAATTTTTCTTACTGCAATATGTTATTAGAAAAAAAATAGAATAAGTTGTCAGTGCAAGAATAAGTTCTTAGTGCAACATGAGAAACTCTCAAGGTGACTTTTTAGAGAATGGTATTGTAATCCTTGTAATAAAACCAGCATCTGTCTTAACCAAGATATCTGGAAGTCAAGTTTTCAATGTTCAGGAAGCATTTTCTGGGAGGTCAGCAAACACTGGCAGAGACTTGCACACGTCAAGAAGAACAAAAAGAGTGAATATAAACGGAGAAGTTTAATTCAGAAAAGTCGTGCTTTACTTGATTTGTAACTGTGGAAAAGAAGAGGCTAAAGAATGTTATTCTTCTCCTGCCTACCTGTCCAAAGATGAAGTGGAGGAATGAAGGAAGATATTTTTTCACATCTTCAACAGCCATTGACTTTGATCTAAAACTATAGTTCAACTTGGAGACATATTTACAGCATCTTACAGTGGTTGTGTGCTTTAATATGAGTTCAAATCAAAAAGGTCACAGATTTACTAGAGGAGTTGGAATTTGAGAAGAGGAGAGGTGACAAAGGATGTCCTACCAACACCACGGTGCAACCGGCTGTGCATCTCTTGTCACATGAGGCCGGCAAAACTTTGCAGCCTCTCCTCTGCTTTTCCCTTTTCCTATGTATTGGATCAAATTGCCAACGTTTTTTCAAAAGAGGGGATAAGGAAGCTGCAAAACATTTCTCTTTCATACATAATGCCAGTAAAACATATTGCAAGCATTAATAAAAATGGGTTTTGAAAACATAATTTTTGATTTAAACACCTTCGTATTTCACTGTGTGTTTCTCCCGTAAAACAGATCTAGTTCTAGGGCAAGAAGGTGTAAATTGGAAACTAAAGCAAGGTGCCAATCATATCAATTCATTTTTCTTTCTGATGAGGTTACATTCTTGCACGGTGAAGTGTCCTAAATTCAGGAAGGACTCAAATTACCGTGAAATACCATTTTTAACAATGGACCATTAACTTTGAAAAACCATTTGGCAGTAAATATATTTTACTAAAATATTGCCCAGAGACATCTGTCAGGCCTGGAAATACATTGAGTGTAGGTCCCTTATAGCTCAAAGACTGTAATATATTTTATTTGAGGAGATTCAAATGCGTGGGAAGATGTTATCTCCTATGGCATTAATCTAAACAAAAATCTAATTGCAAAAATAGCCAAGAATATTCAGCTGCAGTTTTGTGGTAGTGGCACCAGTAATGCTATCAGTTCAGAAAAGTGAGGGCGTAAAGAACACGAAGAGCCTGAAGCGTGAAGAAATATCAGCCCACTTTCTTTTCTTATGCAAGATATCTAAACAGATGTACGTGAACACAGGAGATATGTTTCCACAAAAATAACTACACACCTACAGAAAAATCTCATTCAGAATAAGACTGTACAATATTTCAAGAAGCCATGCTTATAAAGAGGAGGAGAACAGATCAGAATATCAAAGTCAGTGAGAAAAACCGAGTTGTTTTCTATTGGAAAGCTGACATTTTGGTCAGGTTTTTCAAGGGATGTCTTATTTTTTCTTACTGTTTCCAGTTTCAGGTAGCTGGAACTTTTAACCATTTCCATATAACTGGAAACCACCAGATGTCCTTCAGTCTAAATGTGTTGCTTTTTTGCCTAAAAACAATTGTTTGCTGAAAAGCAGTCAATAGTTTTCTTTTATTTTTGCCAAACAAACTCTACCCCATGGGGAAAGCATGTGCTTTCATGTAGAAACTCTTTAGCTGAGAAGGTTTTTAAAATTTTTTTTCTGATAGCTGTGCTTTAGAAAGAAAAAATGAGGAAATAAATGCAAATCCCCCAAACTGGCTTGCATAAATGCCATAATGAAGCATGACTTTATGTCCCACTTCCTCAGCCACTGCCTTGTGGTCTCAGAGAAAGTGTCTGGAAATTAAGATGCTTCTACTGTAGTAATGGATCAATCTGTAGCAAAGACAAAATTACGGACGCAAAGGGTGGTTGGGAGTCATCTTCATTATCTTCAGACAAGGGACTTATGCCAAAATCATCACCTCTCTTCCCTCTGGTCACTGGAGAGAGAAAAAAGACCCTCCAGGTACCTAAGATAGTTAACTCTACCGAGAAATTAGGAAGTGATTTGATAATAATAATGATGACTTCTTTATTTTAAACTAATATCCAAAGACTTAATCATACTAGACAGTACACAGGAAATAAAGATTTTTTTTTCTTCCCTCTAAGTTCCCAATCCTTCTGCCTGTAATAACTGATCTTCTTAAATAGATGAATCTCTCAAGAGTCTTTATGAAGAGTGATGTGTGGGCAAGATCTGAAATTTTTAAGTATCACAAATCTTGCAGTTCAGAGTCAGAACAAATCAATTGACATAGTGTGTGTTTCAAGAGAGAGCTTTGTAAATGCTTGGATGTGAAACAAAAATGGCTATCTCAATAGCTAACATTTTTTTACTTGTCAAGGTTTTCCAACAGAGCTTTGAAATTTCACATAAATTGTTTGTCATATGGCATATACCACCTGATTTTCCTCACCATCTTTCATTGGGCTGTCCAGACATACTGACTAAGAGCTCAAAGCATAATGTTGAAGTAAATGAACCTCTCTGGAAAAAAAAAGGTTGGTTGTTTTTTTTAAAAAGCAGAAAAAGATGTCAAAATGGCCTTAAACACAGAACCACAAGCCAAGTCTGTATAATAAACAGTAAGGTTGTTCTAAAACATCACTACTGCTTAAAGTTTCTCATTCAGAGTGCCTGAATTACCAAGATATACTGCACATCATAAAATGTGAAAATCACTCTAGACTCTAGGCTGTGATTCAGGAAAGCATCCCATTCAGGAAAATACTTAAGCATGTACTTAAGTGATTCGATTTAAATGTATGTTTAAAGCTAAGCATGAACAGAGATGAAGTTACATCTGTATTTAAATACTTTCCTGAATTGCCATCTCAATTATGCTGTCTTAAACCCAAGTACATCTGTTAAAATTTCTTAAATTACTTTGGATTCACTCCTGAATAAATGAGCTCCGCTGGTTCAACTTCATTTTATTCAAAGTAGATCTCGAGTCACCTAAGAAGTTACATCAAGGATGAGCCAGTCCTGATGGTAATTAGGGAAGGGGTGATATTTTTTTCGTCACAGCCCTTAAGAAATATAAATAAACTGCCACTTTTAGTAATTCTCTACAGAGTTCTTTAAGCATGCCTGTGGTGGAAAGTGGAGGTAAAACATTCATCAGAAACATCCTAGAGGAGACCAAAATGATTTTCAAGTATGTTTAAAGTGGTTGGGGTTGGTTTTGTTTTAAAGACCTTTGAGAATATAAACACTCAGTATATAAGTTGGCTACTGGAAAAAAAGTTTTCTTCTGCTTTTTGAATATATTGGATTTAGCTTCCTTATGAAATGTTTGTTATGTTCCCTGTTCTTTTGAGCACATAGGGATTTTTCAACCTTGTTAAAATGTGCCATCTGCTAGAGACATCCGTTATAAAATTACAGCATAAATATATGTGGCTGCTTTATTCTTAGAAGAAACACTAGCACCTTGAAGTTTAAACAAAATAGCATGCTTTTGCAAACTGCTTATAAAATTTTTCTTTCATTAATTAGCACAATGTACAAAGAAAGGAAGTTCTCACTGGTACTAAATAGGGAGAAAATAATTCCCTTTCTGGGGCCAGCTAAGATTATATTATTACTTCCATCCCACTTTCCAGTCCAGAAAAAGTGAAATTTTTGCTTGGCCCCTCAAAATATGCAGCATGGCACAAATGAAAAGATAAAAATAAAAGTAGATATAGATATCCTGGACTGCATCAATGTTTGTAGCTTCACTAATATTGTTATTTGATTATATGTTAGTCAAAGGCTTGTACTATTTTGCACTAGGGAAAGCATTTTGCAGAAGCATGGCTTTTGCAGGACCACAGATGTGTCAAAGCATATATTATGCCATTGCATTCATACGTTCTTCCATGAGTGATAAATAGCACCATATCCACCACAGGTTGTTAGGGAATGCTAAGTATTCCTATTCATGTTGGTCAAATAGCTAATCCATACTTTCCTTTCCTTCTGGCAAAAATGGGCAACAAAGAAGTAGATTAAAGTGGTAAATCATGGAATATTCCCTGGTGGCGATGAATAATGCTGGATGAAATTATCACAGAAGTCTACTACAAAGCTTAGATGAGATTTGCTCTCATATTTTAGCCCCCTAGGCTCCAGCTTCATTGCTCATAGTTGTCCATATAATTCACTAGTTCAAAAACAGAGCAAATAAACTTTTGGAGAGACTGAGGAATAAAAGATTACCTTCAGTTTACCACAAATGGTGGGATTTCTGTCTGTTTGTAAAGAAGATAATCTCTTTTAAACTTGTTTTCTCTTAGCCTGACCTGTCTGTGTTTCAGTCTGACTGAACTGATGAAAAGTGGATGAAAAGCTGGACATGACCTGGCAGTGTGCGCTTGCAGCTCAGAGATCCAACCATATCCTGGGCTGCTTCAAAACCAGCATGACCAGCAGGTAAAGGGAGGTGATTCTGCCCCTCTGCTCTGCTCTTGTGGGCTCCCACCTGGAGTGCTGTGTCCAGATCTGGGGTCCCCAGTACAAGAAGGACATGGAGCTGTTAGATTGAATCTAGAGGAGGGCAATGGAGATAATCCAATGGCTGGAGCACCTCTGCTATGGAGACAGGCTGAGACAACTGGGCTTGTTCAGTTTGGGGAAGAGAAGGCTCCGAGGGGACCTTACAGCAGCCTTCCAGTACCTAAAGAGCCAACAGGAAAGCTGGAGAGGGACTGTTTATTAGGGATTGTAGTGACAGGACAAGAGTTAATGGCCTCATGCTGAAGGAGGAGAAATTTAGATTAGATGTTAGGAAGAAATTCTTCACTGTTAGGACGGTGAGACACTGGAGCATGTTTCCCAGAGATGCAGTAGGCTTTTGGCACCCTAGTCTAGTGGAGGGTGTCCCTGCCTCATGGCAGGGTGGGTTGGACCAGATGATTTTTAAAGATCACTTCCAACCCTAACTAAACATGCCATCAGTGAAACTCAACAGAATTATGTTCATGGACAGATGATGTCACAATGAAAATTGCTACGAAAATGACAAGCTAATAACAAAAAAGAAGACAAGATCCAGATATAATTGTAACTAGTGATGAAGTATCTGTACAAACATTATGGGCAGTCCTTAAACAGTCTCACTTTCCCTTTCCCTTTGGCCTAGCCCTATTTATGTAAGTTCCATCTCTATTTGGTTTTGTTTTGTTTTCCCCTTTGTAAGAGTCAAGTTTCCTTTGGACCTCCATTACTGACAAACTCACAAAAACTGTACCTTCTCCTGAGGGCTTCTACCTGCTCCTATAGCCTCCCCGTGAGTGTTTTATTCCCTATGGCCATATTCCTTCCCAGCTACTCAGTCTGTTGCTTGGTTTCCTCTTGTCTGACCCAAGGCAGTGGATTTGGTGAATAGCAAGTTTGCAGCTTACATTTTCAGAACTTTTTACTCTTTTGCATACTGTCTTGAAAAACCATCTGTGCTTTTCAAAAGAGCCATGAATCTAGGGCTCACACCAAATTAATTTTAATTAAGTAACAAGATTATCTTGTCTTTTTTTCCTTTTTTTTTTTTTTTCTTTATGCAGTTGGTTTCAGAAATGCAAGAATTGCCATTGTCAGTCCTGGAAGGGAGGTCACATCAGAAAATCACAATGGTCTCTTTTGTTATTCTGCCCTTCAAAGAATTTTACTTGAAAACTGCCAGTGTCAGCTGCTTTTTCTCGTGGAGAAAGGATCTCTTAACACAGACCAATGCAATGTGGCAACAAACCCTTCATAAAAACCCCACCCTCAGTGAACCCACCTCTTGGGAATAGAACATGCACCATTGCTGTATCAGGAGACCTTCAACCCTAATCTGACGAGGCTGTGAAATTCTCTTGGTTTAATCAGCCCAGAGAGCATGTTCCTACTTTGTCAGACCTAAGATTCAGCTGCAGAAAAAATTGCAAGGATCTCACAAATGAAACAAGACACTTTAATTCTATCCTTAGAAATACAAACATATATTTATATACTTAGTTCTATTTTAAGACCATTTTCCCATCTCATTGGATAGAGTAACTAAATGCCAGCCTGATTAGGGAATTTAGAATTTTGACATCTAGTTGCACTAAGTACACTAAGTTTATGGCAATTAAGAGGAATCATATTATTTTTCTCTCAAGCAGAGCTTAAGTTCATGGATGCCTGGACTATTATTCCCAGAGGTGACTTACACAGTGATTTTAAGATGCCAGAGAAGGATATTATGTGAGAAAAAGAGAGGAGGAGAGGAGAGGAGAGGAGAGGAGAGGAGAGGAGAGGAGAGGAGAGGAGAGGAGAGGAGAGGAGAGGAGAGGAGAGGAGAGGAGAGGAGAGGAGAGGAGAGGAGAGGAGAGGAGAGGAGGGAGGATTTAAGGGGCAAACCTCTGTTCTTGTTTGTTCTCATATACCTGTTTCCTAAAAGTAAGTTTCTTTAGTTACCAGCTGATTCCTTATTAAATTCTGGAACCAGCAGTTCTTCTACTACCTGTTTTTCTGTGTAATTTTCCAGTGTTGTGGTTAAGTGGTGGAGCGGTTAAGAAATGGAGCCTACCAATACTTGGTAGTGATGCCATCCTAATTCAAATACGGGCACAGTGATGATATATATGTTAGCCTGAGCTGTGTGAACCAATGGGCTCCAGCGGTGCATCACCCTGGGCTGAAAATAATGCTCAGAGAAAAATTCTTGGGTAACACAGCAGAACTCAATTCATTGTAAGCTTCATTGGACTGAGACTGATTGATGCTAGCTCTGCCACACATTTTGTGCTACGTTAAGATGGAAATTTTAGCTTCAAACTGGAAATTTTTATCTCATTCTTCAAGAGCATCCTAATTTAAAGTAGGAAGGAGAGTATGGAAACATTGCTGTGGAATTTTGGGTCCCAGTGTTGTATTATGTTTTCTAAGTTATGCTAACAGTAGTTAGGATAATACTGAAATCTGTTGGGTTACTTTTTCCTTTTTCCCATGATCTAGCCTTACTTCATTATCTTTCGGGCAACCAGGCAATTCAGATCAAAATCTCAAGTGTCCACAGGCGATTATTGGTCTGAGCTCAGGGACACATTTAGAAAGCAGAGAAAGTTGGTGATTACCCTTAAAATTGAGTTGAGACTTTTATCATCTTGTTTTCTTTTTGTGTTATCAGATGGTCTTTGTCCTCCCTTGCACAGTTCTTGGCTTCATTTTTCAGTGAAGCCAAGCACTTTTTAAAGCCTGTATTTGGATGTCTCTTTATCTCTAATGAATTACGTGCCATGTTTCTGTGGCATGCCAAGAGAGGATTATCTCATGAGCATGGGAGCTACACAGCTCTCCCATTATTCTCAGAGAAGTCACAGATGAACAATGGCCTGGTAAACACCAGGTTATTTATCCCACGTTCTGCCACTTAAAAGTCAGAGAAGCAGACCAAGTAAAAACACTGACGTAGGATGTCTCCATCCAAACAGAAAAGCATGGTCAGTTATTTATGATACGGATGTTATCACAAGCACTTGCCACCAGAAGTGACACTTCTCTGCTCTAATTTAGGCTATAAGCTAACTTTTGAATAGCTAGGATACACAGGATGAATTTTTATGTAAGCATCTTTCTGCTGGGTCCAGAGATAGCCACCATCTTTCTGCCCTGAGTAAGAAGGACCTCAAATTGCTTTTGGGCTTCAATATCAAGTCAGTTTTTTAAAAAATTCATCTTAGACACACAGGTTTATAATCTAATTAAACTCAAAATATATTTAAAAGTGGTTGATTAAAACAATTTAGCACAATTGTATTGGCTAGATCAAAAGCCCATGTGGTTTTATTTATCTTATTCCCAATGATGGCTTTAAAAACAGAAAACACAGACTTCACCAATTTTGTTTTGTAGCAGAAACTTTTTCCTCAGCACTCTTGGTGACTCAGCACTCAAATTACCATATTTCAATATATGACCCAGTGTAATTAGGACAATATTTTTTTTAGCTGGTTGTTGTTTTTGTGCTGTAGCTGAGTCTCCAAAACTAGTAATTTATCTCCAGTGATGAGAGTGCCCTTTTTTGGGTATTAAATGGCTCATACGTTATAGCAGTTACTTGAAGCAGCAGCGATTGGAAGACTATGGACTGTTCTTTGGAGAGCTCTTTCCTGCCAAATCCCCTCATTTCTGCAATGGCAGATGTTTGCATATTAAGACCTAGTTCATTTCATCAGTTTTCATATATAATGGTACTATTTCTGTGCTCGCATGGAGCATGCAGGAGTTTTTCAGAAGGCTGTGAGGATGAAATTAATCTCTCCTAACTTTAGCCATGTAGAGTTTTTTGTACAATCTAGATCTGTTGTCCTTGACTCCCTCTCCTGTCAACACAGGGAGAGGAGAACATCAAAGAGGGGATTCAAACCTATTTCCCTATTTCCAACTCCCACCTCGGGATGGGAAGAAGCACTCCCTGGAGGTAGTGCTCTATCTGGCCACCACAGGCTCAGCCTGGACAACTAACTGGCTTAGAGTGAATGCCTTGGTTTTAAATGGATAATGTTAGGGAAGATGCATTCTTGTGCTAATCATCTTTACACTGCAAAGCAGACCCTCTGCTGCCCAGGGCTTGGGAAGGCCTCCAGGATAATTGCATAAATCTTTTCTTGATGCAGTATCTACTGGCAGATGCATGGGGTGCAGAAACATCAAGCACACACTGATGAGAGGACAGGTAGGTTGAAAAAAGGCATCCTGACACAAGGGGACCAAGGAGTGATGGACAGAGTGGGAAGCTCCAGCACTGTGGAGCTGTCCTGATTTTGGCTAGGACAGAGTTAATTTTCTTCCTAGCAGCTGGTGCAATGCTGTGGTTTGGGTTAGGATGAGAATAATGCTGGTAACACATCAATGTTTTTAGTTGTTGCTAAGCAGTCAAGGACTTTTCAGCTTCTCATACTGCCCTGCCAATGAGAAGGCTGGGGAAGTCCAAGAAGCTGGGAGGGGACACAGTCAGGACAGGTGACCCAAACTTGTCAAAGGGATATTCCATACCATATTATGTCATATTCCAAATATAGCTGGGGTGTTGGCTGGGAGGCAGTATGACACAGGAACTAGTTGAGCATCATCTTTGGGTGGTGAGCAATAGTGCTGTGCATCACTTCCTTCATATATTCTTTTGTCATGATTATTTTCTTCCTTTTATGTCCTATTAAATGTCTTTATCTGAACCCACAAGTTTTACTCTTCTCCTTTTTGACTCTCTCCTCCATTTCAGCTGCCTGCCAGGTTAAAACATGACAGGAACACAGAAGGTGTAATGGAAGGAAGGATGGATTGAAGGAAGCAAAAGCAGCAGGTGACCTACTGCTTTCTGCTGTAAGGAAGCTACAAGTGGCAATATATTCCTCTCCTCACTGCTTCCACTCAGGGCCATGGGACAGTAATGTGGGACTTCAAGTAGGTTACCGATTTGCTGTAACAGTAACAGGCAGTAGAGGAGGAAAGGTCTTGCCTTCTCCAGGTCCCAAGTTTGTTTGATCTGTACCTTGATTTACAAGTTCTCAGTCCAACGGGAGAAAAACATCCAATGATTTGATCTGCAGAGTCAGCTTAGTCAAGTTTATTACCTTATTAAAAATGGATTCATGCAAAATCTCTCCCCAGTGCTCATCCCAGCACTATGTGGATGTAAAATATCATGCAAATTAGGTAATTAACTAGGTTTTGCTTCATTAATAGATAAATCAGAGCAATAAGAGTCTTCCTAAATACTAGCTATGCATTTCTCCAAAAATAGGACATCTAATGCAATTATTTTTATTAGATCTTTTGTATGTGATCACAGAGCATAAAAAGGAATTAAAGTTCCATGTTTATTGTTATTAAAGAATCCCCCCTAGTCTCTTTATTTCATTTGACTCAAAATAGAAAGCGATGTTGCTATTGTAATCCATTAATTATCAGACTCATATTTTAATTCATAAATCAAAGATTCCTACTTTCAGATTGTTCCTAGTTATAGCAGAGTTAAGGGTGTGTAAGGGCAGGACAGAAGGCTAAAGCTGAAATGACAATAAAGGACGTAGATGAGCTGAGACCATATAGTAATCTGTAATTTTGAATATGATATTAAAACAAACAAGGATGAGTGAACTGCATCTTCTGGGCATAGACCATTCCATGGTGCTGATACACCAGCTGATGGAAGATCCCCTAATATTTTTTAAGACATCTGACTTTGGTTTCCTACCAGATCTGCCATTGCAGTATCTGATCACTTCAAAAGTTGCCAGTTACATATTTATTGTTGTACACTTCTTTATATGAAACTGCTTGTAGAGGGCAATAGCAATTCAAATATGCTGTAATTTTGAAGTTGTTTCTACATAAGTATTTTTTGGGCTAAAATACTTTTGTTAGTACTTCTGTGCCACAGATTGTGCTTATTAAGCATGAAAGAAGTGGAGGGAAAAAAATAATCAATAACTCCACCACGTAGATGAACTGACACGTGAAAAATGGGTATGAAAAGTATCACAAAGTTAACTGCAATGTAGCTATGTTTCCATCTCTTCATAACTACAGTATAATTACAGGAGCTGCTCTCCTGAGACTGTGTCACTTAACACTTTTTCTTCTGTCAGAGTAGACATATATTTTTATAGAAAAATATTTTTAAAATTTTAACTAACACAAAGAAGAAACTTGAGTCATTAAAACTTCTTCAGAACAGATAAAAGATTCGGGATATGTGTTTGTTTCTTAGCTGGTAGTTTTTTTTTCTTTCTCTCTTGAGCCTCCTCTTGAATCACCCATCCAAGGACACAGAATCACAAAATCACAGAATCACTAGGTTGGAAAAGACCTTTGAGATCATCAAGTCCAACCGTTCCTGTTCTCTACTAAACCATACACCTAAGTACCTCATCTACCCATCTTTTAAATACATCCAGGGTTGGTGACTCAACCCCCTCCCTGGGCAGCCTATTCCAGTGCCCAATAACCCTTTCAGTGAACAATTTTTTAATGCCAAATCTAAACCTGCCCTGGTTCAGCTTGAGGCCATTTCCCCTTTGTCCTATCACCTGTCACTTGGGTGAAGACATCAACACCCACCTCTCTACAAGCTCCTTTCAGGTAATTGTATGCAGTGATATGGTCTCCCCTCAGCCTCCTCTTCTCCAGGTGAAACAACCCCAGCTTCCTCAGCCGCTCCTCGTAAGGTTTGCACACATTCATCTAAATTATTTCCCCTACATTTTGTCCATATTATGGACATTTTCATGCAAGAAAGTGTTACTGGCAGAAGGATGATTATGGGTTCTTGTTCTATTCCAGGCTTGGTTCTCAGATCAAAAACCTTTTCAGTAATTTTCCAAGTTTTAATCTTCATAATAAAACATGTTTAAAGGAGAAAATATGGCTTTAATCCATATTTAAGTGGTAATTTTGGAGCTTTTGCTTACATAAACACATTGCTACGCCAGAGGATGAAACAAGATAAAGCCTTATCAACAGTCTTCCACTGACAACTGCTGTATGCCTGTCCCACTAAGACAAAAAAAATGAGTCTCTTCATAAAATAACTACACAGCACAGGAACAGCTGTGAAAAACTGCCTGCTCGTGTTTTCTGGGGCGGTAATGTCATCTTCTCGTCAACAGCAAGTTAAACATGAGCCAGTAGTGTGCCCAGACAGCCAGGAGGGCCAACAGTATCCTGAGGTGTATCAAGCACAGCATGGCCAGCTGGTCCGGGGAAGGGATTACCCGCTCTACACTGCACTGGTGCAGCTTCACCTTGAGCACTGGGTGCAGTTTCAGGCACCACAGTACAAGAGGGACGCAAAACTATTGGAGAGTGTCCACAGAAGGGCAACGAGGATGGGGAAGGGTTTGGAGGGGAAGTCTTGTGAGGAGAGTCCCTTGGTTTGTTCAGCCTGGAGATGAAGAGGCTGATGGGAGACCTCAATGTGGTTTGTGGCTTCCTGTTGAAGGGGAGCAAAGGGGTAGGTGCCGATGTCCTCTTCGGTGACCAGGAATAGAACCCAAGGGAATGACATGAAGTTGCACCGGGGAGGTATAGGCAGCATATTAGAAAGAGGTTCTTTAGTGAGAGGGTGGTCGGGCACTGGAACAGGCTCCCCAGGGAAGTGGTCACAGCACCGAGCTGGGCTGAGGTCAAGAAGCATCTGGATGATTGTCCTGGTTTCAGCTATGATGGAGTTAAACTTTTTTTTAGCAGTGAATGGAATGCCATGTTTGGGTGTTAGCATGAGAATAGTGCTGATAGCACCCTGATGTTTCCGATTTGTTGCCGGGCAATCAAGTACCTTTCTCAGCTCTGCATACTTCCTTACTAGTGAGAAAGGAGGGGACCAAGCCAGGACAGGTGACTCGAATTGGCCAAAGAGCATATTCCATGCCAGTTACGTCATGTTCAGTATAAGGGGGACTGGGGGGAAGAGGGGGAGACAACGCCAGGACGTGCAGTTTCTGGGGACGGTTGGGTTGTCCGGGACGGGCTCTAAGCTGTGCGGCCTGAGTTGTGTGGTTTGGTGAGAAACTGCATTGTGTATCACCAGTTTCATCTATTTTGTGCTTTAAACTTCTGTTATTGTTATATCTAGTTTTCTGTTATTGTTTAGTAAACTATCCTTATCCCAACCTGCGTGGTTCTGGTTTCTAGGTTGTGGTTTCGTTCCCTCCTTTCTTCCTTCCCTTTTTCCCCCTCCCCCAACTTTCCTTCCCCCTTCCTTTTAAAAGTACAAGCGACTGTGTGGGGTGCGGCCCCCGGCTGGGGCAAAACCACGACAATGATGCATTCAGTCCCATGCTCTGACTTGGCTGGCCCTGCGTAGAACCTGATGATCCTTAGTGGTTCCTTCCAGCTCAGGAGATTCTGTGATTCTATGATTCCCTGGTCTGAAGGCACATGGCAGCTGAGCTGTGTATTAAGGAAGAGTACACTAAACCAATAGTACTTTGAGAACCATAGTTAGTTATATAGTACAGTAGTACTTGGGTAACCATGAAACCTAAGCCTCATCTCTCATGTGACTCTGGATGCACTTCTGAGATGCAAAATAACCCCAAAGCAAAACTTACCCCCCACAAAAAACACTTACAAAGGTTCAGGTCTTATATCCCACCTTTAGTATATTTCATTCCTATAAAGGCTCGTATAGTGAAATGCTATATGCAACAGATCTGGTAAGATTGTTATATGAGTTTCCTTCTCACGTACGTGACAGTACGTATTCTTTCAGTGCAAGTCTCTTCAGGACATTGCTGATCTTATAACCTAGCCAAGGTTAATTATGCTGTGACTTCAGCTGGATACTTGAACAGAAGGATGCTGATATCAGCTAGAGATTATTTAAATTGTTTGACATTGTTGTTACTACTTCTCTGGAGAATCTGGTGCCTGTTGTAATTCTGTTGGTGCCATGGCTGATACTCTTGTTTGTTTATCCTTTCATAGATCTTTTTCTTTCATAGGTCTTCCTCTTTTCTCCTTTATCAGCCAATGCCAAGTATGCCTGAGGTGATTTCCAGCAAGACTCTGACCTTCCCAATATCATTATGGCTATCCTAAGAGGATATGGTTATTCTTACTTTCCTGTAGCTCTTTGGGTGGGCATGTCTGGGTGCAGACTAGCCGATGGGCAAGCTGCTTTCCTTTCTCTTTCACCTTAAGTGGTAATCTGCACTTGTATGGAAGTCCCAGAGACATACCATTGACGTATTTAGTGCTAGAGAAGCTGACTCAGTCCTCTTGACAGTTTTGGGGATGGCTCATGACCAAACATGAAGCAAGTAGCTATAACCCAGTGGTACAATGTACCTCCACCTCTGCAACAATACCCTCAGTCAAGTAACTCATGGGCTGATTCCAACCAAGTTCAATTATGTCTATCATAAATAAATGCTTTGTAATGAGATAAAATACTTCAGTTGCAAGTATCAAATTAGAAATTGGTTTGAGTGGCTTGTTCTTCTCCCTTTTCACATGGCGATGGCAAGCCCTGGACAGCTTCCCAAGCAGACATGTGATGTCCTCCATGGTTACTCCCACCCATGTTTAAACAGTTGGGTGGTGTGGTCCAAAACAAGACCATGCAAGGAAGACATGTGAGTCATAGAATCACAGAATCACAGAATCGTAGGGGTTGGAAGGGACCTCAAGAGATCATCGGGTCCAACCTCCCTGCCAAAGCAGCTCCCTAGCACATATTGCACAGATAGGCATCCAGACGAGTCTTGAATATCTCCAGAGTCATGATAAACTTCTAAAGCCAGGTCTTCTCTGTGACATTGGTCAAATCTTTCTGTTTTCCTCATCTCCAGAGTAAGTTTGTGTTATGGGCTATTCAGGGTCCAGATTTGGTCTCACGCAACAGGGCTATAATATGAGCACAGAAATCATAAAAGCAGAAGCAAACATAACATCTGTTGCAAGCTATCCCAGGCAAATTAATTTCTGAGGTAATTCCATTGACTTTGATAGACTCATCCTGTGAATTTAGCCATGACAATGAGAAGCCAGAGAGAAAAGGGCATGATTTCTGCCATCTCCACACTGATTTATTGAGAAGAGTATTGAGAAAGAGGAAGACTGATGGAGGATAAGAGAAGTCTAGTCTCTGACATACGACATAAGTATTTTGCCCCACTACAAAGCCAACAATATTTGGTTTTTTCTAACAGAAAAACAGGTGCACATCTTTGTGAAGCATTCAAAAGTATCTGGTGCAAGGAGAGCTCTCCTGTTTGGTGATGATCCCTATTTTCTCTTCATACCAGGATCAAACCAGCAAGTCCTTCCTGACATAGACATTGCAGGATTCTTCGGGGGTCCCTCCAGTCAATGGAGGTCTTTACTGTTGGCATTTGACTGCCTGTGACCAGATAAGATGGGGGACTGAGAGACAAGTAAAGCCTAAAAACTGGACTCTGTCTGAATGGCCATGAACAGACCCCACTTAGGCAACACAGGCGCTGCAGCCCATGCCAGATTTTCATCCATCAAAATCCAAAAACAATAGTGCAGATGAACAGTGTAGCCTAGCTCATTTTACCAATACATTTTCTGAAGAGCAACAAGATAATTCCAAAAGATGTAAGAAAAGGTGCCAGGATGCTGAGAGTCGTCTACCTCCTAGTCAGTCAGATCCTTCAGTGCTTCCCACCATGGTACCACTCCAGCCCCTACAAGAAGCTGTGTTTCCGCAGATGCTGGGAGCTGGTGTGGGTAGACACTAGAGCCAGCACCTGGGTGCGCAGGCAGCACATATTGCAGGATTGCTGGATGGAGCTGGAAGTAAATTCCCCTTCCAGCCTTACTTGGATACTCTGCTGCTTCATGCAGATAAGCTGAGGCCACAGTTGTCACTTGGAAGATTATTGTGTTTGACTATTAAAAGAACAGAATTAGCAAATACAAAGAGGCAACAAGGAGACTATGGATTATGGTTCAACAATGTCACCTCGTTTGGGGATTATCAACACATGCAGCATGCAGCTGGCACAGGGAGATTTACGAGAATGCTGCTTCTAAGAAGAAGACGTAGTGAGGAAACATTGTTATCCTTAATTCTTTAGGAACCAAAGACGAGATTTACAAAATGGTTAGAGGAGGCTTATGGTCACATGTTACATGGTTGATGCAAATAGGAATCAAATGTTATAACTGGAAACAGAGAAACAAGGAAGAACACTGTTTGATGCTGAAGAGCCAAGGGCATATAAGGTTGTGGGAAGAAAGGATGATGGAAGAACATCTGATGAACTACATGGACTATAGGATGCAAAGCTACAGTGGAAGAAAAACGTATCACTAGTTAAATCTGTGGAAGCAGGGAAATGATACAGCAGTATCTCTAGGAGATGGTCAGCAGCAAGTAGAAGTGCCATAATAGGGATAAAAAGCAAAAAGCAATATAATTGCTTTATTTCCATTTCCTTTGGAAATCACTCCCTTCTGCTAGTAATTCTAAGCATAGATTGCATAAAGCAGCAGCTTCTGATTTCCAGAAAGTGCTAGGTTCTCAAATGCTTTGGGTATTGCCTTAGTCTGTTATAATGGAAATTCGGTATCCAGCAGTAAGGAATGCAAGCTACCACAGAAAGCCATAAAGGGGTATCTGTGGTGAAAGAGCCAATTTATACTTATTTTTACCCTATGTTACAATGACACACTGTGTATGAGCTTCATGTTGTTGCTGTGAAATCCAGATCGTGGTTATCACAGAACCAGTGAGCGTGTTAAGAAGCAAGTGCCACACTTTGGATGAAGAGCTTATATTTCAGCTCTTACTGAGACTCCTTCCTTCACTACATTTTATAAATCCATAATACTCAGCCTCCTCATCTACTGTACCAGTGTGACGAGAATGATGCTTGTGACCTGCTTCACTGAATTGCTGCCAATTTGTATTGGAAAGACATAAAAAGGGGAGTAAAAGGACAGGACATGAAGAACAAATCATGATCCTGACTTTAAAAGATAGACTACAGCAGTTTCTAACCAGTGAAACTAGCTTTCATGTCTAGGAACAGGGAAAGAAATGTATCAAAGAGAAATACCAGTTGGGTCAATGGCTCGTTGTCCAAATAGAGTCAGTGACAAGTGGTGCTCCTCAGGGGTTGGTACTTGGGATTGGCACTGTTTAACATCTTTGCTGGAGACATGGATGGTGGGATAGAGGGCAACCTCAGCTACTTTGCCAATAACACCAACCTGTGTGGCACAGTTGACACATTGGAGGGAAGGGATGCTAACTAGGAGGGACTCAATGGGCTTGAGAGGTGTTCCCATGTGAACTGCATGAAGTTCAACAAGGCCAAATGCAAGGTCCTGCAGATGGGTCAGAACCATCCCAAACACAGCTACTATCTGAGTGGAGAATGGATTGAGAGCAGACCTGAGGAGCAATGGTGCACACATGCAGGCCAGAGGTCCAAACGTACCCTGAGCTGCATCAAAACCAGCGTGACCAGCAGGTAAAGGGAGGTGATTCTGCCCTTCTGCTCTGCTCTTGTGAGACCCCAGATGGAGTACTGTGTCCAGATCTGGGGTCCCCAGTACAAGAAGAACATGGAGCTGTTGGACTGAGTCCAGAGGAGGGCAGTGGAGATGATCCAATGGTTGGATCACCTCTGCTATGGAGACAGGCTGAGAGGGGGGTGTTCAGCCTGAAGAGAAGGCTTCAGGGTGACTTCATTGCAGCCTTCCAGTACCTAAAGAGCCAACAGGAAAGCTGGAGAAGAACTGGTTACAAGGCCTAGGAACAGGATGAGGGGTAATGGCCTTAAATTGAAAGAGGATAGATTCAGATTAAATATAAGGAAGAAATTATTTTTTATGAGTTGGGTGAGGCCCTGGCACAGGGTGCCCAGAGAAGCTGTGGCTGCCCCTGGATCCCTGGCAGGGTTTAAGGCCAGGTTGGATGGGGCTTTGGGCACCCTGGGCTAGTGGAGGCTGTCCCTGCCCATTTCAGAGGGGTTGGAAGTAGGTGATCCTTAAGGTCCAAACCATTCTTTGATTCTGTAATTCTATCAACAAGGTACCAGAAAAGGGAAATAGGTGAAATTAATCTCTGTGCTGCAAGACAACAGTTTTATAAATATATGAGCATTTCACACTGTTAGTCCTGCACACTAGCAACAAAGTAGAAACCATATGGGTTTTTGAAAGAGCAACAGTGTCAGTATGTAGCTGGAAGTACAAACAATAATACAAACAATAATAGCTTTCCAGTATTTTTCACATGCATTGGATTTATACGAGTAAAAAGACATGTAGGCCTGGAAGATTTTGCCAAATGAGTCACAACAGGTCCGAAGAGCCTAAAATCTTTAAATGTTCCAGAAATAAATGAAGCAAAACAGTTTAGAAACCTCTGTGTATATCAGGTGGATCACTGGAGCTTGGGCACTTATACTGTAGTAAGAAGAAAGTATTTGGAAGTGATTTTGCATTTTTGGTACATTGTAGTAATGTGATAGTGTTACAAAACACCATTAAATTACAGAGTGGTTTTTATTTTCAAAGTCTACAAAATAAAAGGTATGTAACAGAGATATGAACACAAGATTTTTTTCTAGGAATATGGTGAGTAAAGACAACTATCTGAAGTTCTCTAAAGGAGGGCATAAAATAGAAACAGCAGTATAAAGCTGAGAAGACAGATGGAAGACAGAATTTCTGTTCTTCCATAACAGAAATCTGGGCACACTGCTCATGTTCAGATGACTGTCTATCAGCAACCTCAGGTCCTTTCCTGCTGGGCAGCTTCCCCAAGCCTGTACTTTTACATGGGGTTGTTATGTCCCAAGTGCAGGACCTGGCACTGAGCCTTGTTGAGTATCATACAGTTGGCCTTGTGCCATCAATCCAGCCTATCCAGATCCCTCTGTAGGGCCTTCCTACCCTCAAGAAGATCAATACTCCTGCACAACTTGGTTTTATCAGCAAACCTACTGATAAAGATGTGTGCCTTTATTCTGGTATGAGGAGGTTTAACTGCAGCTGCCAGACACTGGATCTTTTACGTCATCTCCATCTGCCCTATGCAACTGCCTGCTGTTGAAAACATGAACATCTATTCCTCCCAGTGAAAAAAATCCAGCTTTGCTGTCTAATCTTCAAACATAATCTAGGAAGGACTCAACAGTGCCATAGAGATATGGCATACATGATCAGCATTTACATTTTGTCAGATGAGTCCCCCTCAAAATGCCAATTAACATCTTCCTAAAGCTGTTCACCTAACTGATGCCACCTTCCTATTCTTTCTCTCACACGGATTTGCAGTTTTGTCCTCCCATGTTAATAACAGCAGCACACCAGGAATTCATATTCTGTGCATTATCTACTGAGATCTCATTGTTTTTGCTTTCGGGGATGCAATCCCTCATCTTGCAAATGTGAATACATTCTTTGTTTCTAGATGCATAATCTAGCACTTAACTGTGATGAAGCACATGTTGACAAAATGAGCCTGCCTGATGATGTGCTTGGGCTGCATTTTCATTATTTTTATCTGCCAAACCTTACATTATCTGAGAATTTTACTACTATTGATTTCTTTTTCACTCCAGAACATGAGGAAAGGTGTTGAATAGCACAGAACAATTTTTTTTTAGCCTGATTATTTATGTCTTTCCAAAAGGAAGACTGCACAGTTACAAACGAATATTTCATTATTGCATTTAATAAAAGCAACAGTGATTTAATGTGGTACAAATACACACATGTATCAAAATGCTGTGCAGGAGTAAATCAAGTTGCCATTATCTGAATGTACCACACCAGCATGGAATAAATTCAAGATTAATTAAAAAAAAAAAATAGCTTTATGTAGTTATGCATGTTTTCCATGGTATCATAGGAATAATTATTGCACTGTTTTAAGAAGTAATTTTTACAGAGTTTTTTTTTCCAGATAAACATTTGATCTCAGGTGTTAAAACATCTGTTGCCATCATATTTAACATTAGGATTTTAGAAGATAATGTTATTGGAACTTTTGTACTTAAATATTTTATCTTCTAAAATATGTTCTTTTCTTTCTTTCACTTTTATAATTTAAAAACCAAAAGGAACTCCTGGATATTTTCTATTCATTTCATCACACCTTGATTTTTTTCTCCTCCTTTTTATCTATTTCCCATTTTCCCCACAGGAAAAATAAAATAAAATTAAGTTTTAGACTAGAAAGTAAAGAACATTATGAAAACTAGAAACAATTATCACTTCTTTTTCTCAGGGAATAAAAATTTTCCTACATTTGTATGAATGACATCATTTTTGACAATTTGTTTTCAAAGGAATTTATGAGAAGTAACTTCGCCGTCTAACTTTGCTGTCTTTTGGTGAAACTTGAATTGAAATTTTAATTCAAAACTTGAAGGTACTTGAATACATCCAGAGGAGGGCAACAAAGCTGGTGAAAAGGCTGGGAAGCATGCTTTTTCAGGAGTGGCTGAGGAATCTGTGTTTGTGTAGTTTGGAGAAAAGGAAGCTGAGGTGTGACCTTACGGCTCTCTACAGCTTCCTGAGGAGAGAAAGTGGAAAGTGAGGTCATGAGCTTTTCTCTCTGGGATCCAGTGTCAGGATGTGCTCTCTCCTTGAGAGAGTCCAGAGAAGGGCTACGAAGATGATGAAGGGCCTAGAGCATCTCCCCTGTGAGGAAAGGCTGAGTAAGCTGGTGCTGTTCAGCCTGCAGAAAAGAAGACTGAGGGGGGACCTAATTAATGTTTATAAATATCTTAAGTATGGGATGCAGGGGGAATTGGCCAGCCCCTTTTCAGTAGTCTGTGGAGACAGAAAAAGGGGCAATGGCTGTAAACTGGAGCACAGGAAGTTCCACACCAACACGCGGAAGAACTTTTACACAGTGAGGGTGACAGAGCCCTGGGACAGGCTGCCCAGGGAGGTGGTGGAGTCTCCTTCTCTGGAGATATTCAGGACTCATCTGGATGCCTATCTGTGCAATATGTGCTAGGGAGCTGCTTTGGCAGGGGGGTTGGACCCGATGATCTCTGGAGGTCCCTTCCAACCCCTACGATTCTGTGATTCTGTGATTCTGTGTGGGAATGGTTCAACGTTGCACCAAAGGAGGTTCAGACTGGACATTAGGGAGCATTTCTTTACCGAGTGGGAGGTCACACACTGGAACAGGCTTCCTAGACAGGTGGTCAATGCCCCCAGCCTGTCACTGATCAAGAGGCATTTGGACAATGCATTTAACAAAACACTTTAACTTTTGGTCAGCCCTGAAGTGATCAGGCAGTTGGACTCGATGATCACTCTAGGTCCCTTCCAAGTGGAATGATTATTCTATTCTATTCTATTCCTTTCTCTGAGGACTCTGAAATGTAAACCCTAAATTCCTGTGAGACCACAATATGATAAAGGAATACCTTTAATTTTTAGTTGCCCCTTGCCAGCTATCTAGATGAGTGGATAAAACTCATGTAACCCTCAGTAACTTTGTACTAATCCGGATGAAAACAAGGGTCAGTTTGACTTTTCTCACTATGGAGTTTAATCAGGGGCTACAAAATCTAACTAAGGTCTTTATTATATAAATTTCCTTGCAGTGGATGATTCCTTTGGCTACCTAACAATTTGCAACCAAATTTTAAATTGGCTATAAGAATTTAAGTTCCAGCTATATTTCTAGATTACAGTTTGTCTATTATTCTGTGAATTTCCTTTTCTTTTTCAAAATCTCTAGGAGAGAAATTTATGTTTGTGTTGAATACCAAAATTTATTTATGAGCTTGAAGCTATGGCTTTGGTCAGATTTCTCTTACCCTGAACTGTAAATTCTCCAGACTAGTAGTTTTTTGTCTGAGTTTTCAGATAATTTGAGTTCCAGGTATCATTAAAAGGGAATCTAGCACAGCCAAGCCCATGCAGAATGGCTTCATATCACAGATCTGTAAACAGATAGGACCTCAGTAGTCTCATGGAGGAGACAATTATAAAATCATGAATGATATGGAGAAGATGTCTAGACAAAACCTTTACACTATCTCTTCCAACAGAAGAGCTACAATGACCAGTGAAACTAACCGGTGATATAGTTATGACAAACTCAAAAAGAATCTCTTTACACAACATGGAATTAAGCTGAACTAGTGGATGAAACATGGTTACAAGTAAAAAAAAGCAAATCAACAAAATGCTAGAAGAAAAATCTGTTGAGAGTTGCAAAGTGCAGAGACATAATCCATGGCTCCCTGAACCAGCAGAATATTCTAAGAACTACGCACGTGCCCTGTCCTGCTGTTACCAGTCATTGTCAGAGATAGGGTATTCAATTAGATAAAACCTTGGTCTGACCTGGCAGAGTCATTCTTAGATTCTTTGTCCAAACAAGATGAGAATTCAGCCTCAACTTTAGAATTGAAGCCCAAATTTTAAGAGACTAAAGTTAGCTGAAATCATACTTGTCTATGGAACTTCATATCTAAGACATCCTAAGATGATGACTTTGCAGACACAAGAATTTGGATTCAGTGACCTAAAGCTTCCTTTGGTATTTCACCCATTACTCAATATACCAAAATCATTAGAGGGGTATTAGGCTAAAATTTATCATCCTAGAGACGTCATCTTTGTTTTATCATGTAAAGCTAAACCAATCCTAACAAAAATAATTGCCAACAACTTAATTTTTTTGATAGGAGACCTCCAATATGAGCTGTGCACTCCATTTACCTATCCAAGTTACCAGTGGGTCAGTGACAGATTTACACACACTTTTAAGGGAAAAGTCATGAAAGAACCTGATATGCAG
The DNA here is from genome assembly GCA_020800305.1 of Porphyrio hochstetteri. NCBI lineage: Eukaryota > Metazoa > Chordata > Aves > Gruiformes > Rallidae > Porphyrio > Porphyrio hochstetteri. The sequence goes on along the minus strand of CM036907.1, from coordinate 119,613,567 downwards.
TTAAAAAAAGATAAATTCTATTTTTCATCAGTTTTTCTGATGCTTTCATTTTCCATAGTAACAATCCTCCCTAAGTCAAACAATCCTCCCTAAGATTTAAAAACCTTGCAACACATTCCCATAAAAGACAATAAGTGGGATATTTGTGTCATGGACTAATGAAAGTAAAGCTATCCCCAACTTTCAAAATAAACATTGAATAAACTCCAGGAAAAAATTATCAATAGCTGAACCAAGAAGTTGCACGCAGAGTGTTTTGTTTAATGTTTGTTTTGCAGCACAATGTCAGGCCCTAGGGAAGTGGCATGCAAACATGACAGGATAGGGTAAGGGAAGTCACAAAAGACAAAAAAACCCCAGAAGGTCTCCCACAGCACTGACAGTGTTATTGCAGTTTAAGAGCTGACAATGTATCCTTCCCAATTTGTGAGCAAAACTCCGAGTGGATGAGGCTTAATGATTTTATTGCTGTGGAAGCTGAATCATGACAGTGTCCCACAGACACAGTTTCTTACTTTTACTCTATACCTAAGGAAAACAGATTGCTTTCTTTAGCCCCATGTTCTGTGTTTGTGTATTTGGGTTTTTATCTCTCCTTGACCTCCAATTACTTTCATGCCTCCTGACTGATTTCAAAAATTGTGGCAGAGCAGAGGAGATTTCAATCATAATAAATTTCCTCACTTCTTTTTTTTTCAAAATAGTCCGTAAAGAGATTCTATTACTTTCCCTCCAGGGAAAGAATAAGTATTTTAGAGGTCAAAATCCACGTAAGAGAGATCTTTTGAGTCTTGCTTCATTAACTGAGTTGTTCAGAGCCTGACTTCAAATAACCTAAGAAAGAGGTAGAACATCTGTATCTATGATTAGTAAAGCCTTCTCTCTCTCAGTATCCTACCAAGGTTATTCATTTAAAAGCAGGCTAGCTGCATGATAAAGTTCTTACCATTTCTTGGCTCTGATGGGAGAGATGTTGAAAGTCCACATAAGGGACTACGAACAACACTGAGCAGTACTTTTGCACAGGGCCAAAGACCAGGTGAGTCCAGCAGTGGTCACTCCTAAATTGGTCTTGAACTTGACTGGAAGTGTAACAGGAGGGATATTTGCACTGATATTTTTGCCTAATAAATTCAGCTCTTGTACAGCCCCAACATTGTAGTTTCTCCTCCAGCTGCTCCCATGAGAAGACTGTGCATTAGAAGGATTTTGGTTTTGCTATTTGCTGAGTTTCTTTTTGTGTGGTATCTACTCTAAACACAAACATTCTTTTTGTTCAAGGGGCTCCCAGTCTAGTTTCAGAAGGTTTAAATTGCCTTAACCAAAAACTTTGTGTCAAATTGTTTCAAGCTCCTGTAGAAGGACAAAAGGTTTCTAGGCTCTGCACTCAGTATGCAGCACACCTCTCTGTCTTCAGCTTCTGCAGCTCTGTGTCCTCCCCAGAGGATAATAATTTCTCAACAGCAATAGTAAAAACATCAACTAGAAACTTAAAGAAACACAGAAAATTTCACCCAGTGGGGTCTCACTGGGTGTGCAGTAATCTGCCACTTGGTCCTCTTCACAAAGCAATGCAAGTGCTCCCTCTAGTAGATTATACTCACAGTTTCGGAATGTATGTAAAGTTGGCAAAATTATATAGCATTAATTAGTTTCGTGGCTATGCTAGCAAAATACTTTCCTTTGTATGCAGGATAGCAACAGCAGGGAAAGCTACAGCATCTAAAATATCCGTGGCAAATTTGCATTTGAATATGGGTTAGGATGTATGGGTTGGGCAGGTCTAAGTGCCATATCAGATGTTTTTTTTTCCTTGAATTTGGAATACAGACCACAAGAAAATAAAATAATAAATCCTTACTGCTGAAATCCCACAGATTACTGCAGGAAAATGCAATGACTTCATGCCAAGACACAGCTACATGGTCTCAGGGAATGCAGAATAATTTTAGAGACTGCTGGGCCACATGGTGTGGCTATTGCACTCACCAGTGAAATACTGTCACCTCTGGGTGAAAACCAGCAGCTGCTTAACAGAGCATCACCAGCACAGCGCTTTGAGCCAGGCAGTGCTCACCACTGCTGTATCTAACCTGCATGGCAGGGGGAATTTGAAGAAGATGGAAATGCAATTATCCACACTGAAACCCAGCCAAGACAGTGAGGATAGTATACCCACTCTTGCAGAACAAAAATTAAAGAGCATCTTTAGCGATCCAAAGCTGCAAAGGCCTGAGGTTTTCATCTTACTCAGTTAGTGGTACCACTTGCAGCTGTGTGCCTACATCTATTGCTGGTGTACCTCTCACTACCACCTAGAGCATCCAAAATAGCATCCTCATCTTGCAGTCAGGCAAGAATGGATGAAACACCACCTCTTTCACCACATCCAGCAGGACTAACACATGGAAAGTCACAGCTGTACCTTTGTCAAGCAGTATACCTTTGTCTTGAAGGGCAGTAGCATGAAGTTATGCCAATGACATGGAAGATACTTGTTGATTGGCATAGGCTGCTGCATGGAAGATACTTGTTGATTGGCATAGGCTGCTGCTACCATTCATGACTATTTGTGAAACATCGAGCCTGGAGCCAGCATGGCTTCAGCATGGTGTGTGTTACCACAGGCAGTTATCTCACCAGAGGAGAAGTCACTTCGTGGAAAGAAATAGAGTGGAAAAAAAGGACAGGAAACGGAAGGATAAAACCAAATTATTAAAACCTCAACTGGCTAGTGGTTGCACAAAGGAGGACATACAAAAGACATAATATCAAATAAGGTCTTTTTAGTTGATTTCATATTTGCAATAGACTAAGCTTTTCATTCTATGCAAAGTTTTGGATGCTGAAAATGAATATAGCAGATAAATATTGATTTAGAACATTTGGGCAAGTGGTCTGTAGAGTTCTGTATCCTCTTCCTAACTCTCCAGGGGAAAATTATCAGACTGAAAGAGGGCAGCGATGGGTAAATGTCTTTGCAAGTGAAATCTCTTTGTGCCCATTTTTGAATTGGGCTTTTGAACATGGCCATTCACTTTTATATTTCTTCCTTAATGTTATGTTTTAGTATTGCAGTTTTATACAGAATAATGAACATGTTTTTGTTAGCTGTGTAAAAATCCAACTCTTTCTGGATCAGGCTGATTTTTTAGGCACAGCCATATCTTGCAACAGTGAGTTCCAGGGGCTATTTGCATGTAAAATGTATTCCAGAAGGTAAACACATTTGCTGCCTTTCTTTTTAATTTAAAAACCAGAGGTACAACTTTGGATTTCCCCACAGAACAAGGTACCAGTGTGCTTGACATAGCATTGTTCACCCTATGCTCTCTCAGATAGAAGAACCCACCTTTTCTGCCCAACAGAGAGTAAAGGGCAAAATTCATTTTCCCACCACACACAAAAGACCACAGGACATGTCTTTCTGAAGTTTAGCCTATCCCACATCTGCTCTTTCCTGCAGAGCCACAGTGCTCCAGCAGAGAAGAGAAGCCACCATCAATCTTCCCACATGGATGGAGCTCACAGGGGGGGAGTGTGAACTACAGTAAAATATCAGGGGTGAAAAAAAGATGTATATATATATAAATTTGGTAGGAAATTATATCCAAGCTGAAGCAAGCACAGCCCTAAGTATAAAATATCCTAGAAGCATTTGCAAATACATAGATACTGTGAAAAATTGCACTTCACAGTCAGGCCAGACGGACTCAGAAGTTATAGGCATAAGCTGCAGCAGTGAAAATATTAAGAAATACCTTTATAAATGTATGGCTGTTTAAGCACTGGAACAAGCTGTCGAGGCAGGTTATGGAATTGCTAGCAATGGTGCTATTCAAGGCTGGATTTGACATTGCCCTATTAGGGATGATATACGCAGAGCTAAATCATTCTGCCATGATGCAGCTCCTTCCCAGACCAAATGAGCCCAATGTAAATGTGATGTGCATCGACACATACTGGGTAAAAGGAGCGAAACTCCTGCTAAATGAGATCAACATGCAGAAAAGGTGCATCCATAAAGAACCTGAAATAACCCAGTCAGAGGAATGAGCATTGCCATGAAAGGGTAGAGAAATGAAAGTAAGAGGTGTTCAGACAAATGTGTGAGGCATCTGAAGAGGAAGCATCCTTTGCTATCTGAACAGAATTTGTGTATTGATTAAGAGTACTAAACATATATTTTTAAGAGCAAAAGAAAACCATTCCTTTTAGATTTTGACTTTTTAGCTCAAAACATTCTCTTTTAGCAAACCACTTTTTTTCAAAGGATGGTAGAAATGCTTGCAGCAAATTAGAAGCAGTTCAAATGACAGCTACCAGTCTGACAGCTACAGATGCAGAGCTGAATAAGGTTTTTTAATAACAACGACAATAATAAGTAAAAATACTAAAGACAACTGTATTAGGAAACCTTACTTTAGACAAATGGGTTAAATGGGTTAATATCCTGGGCAACCTTGTGTAGATCCAGGCCTGGAGGTTGGTGGCCCTGCCTGTGTCAGGGGGGTTGGAACTCTATGATCCTTGGGGTCCCTTCAAACACATACCATTCTAGGATTCTATGAATTGAGCTCCCACTAGAGTCCAAAGGATAAAGTGTATAGCTGACTGGTCTCAAGCAACAAACCCAGATAATGTCTTTGGCATTTGCTCTGTCATTATGGAGGACCTAGTAGTGATGGTCTGTGCTTGGGCAATTGCCCAAGGATGAAATCTTCAACCTGAGGTGAGTCTCAGAATCATTGACCAGCAGACCTGCAGACCCACCTCCTGGGGTGGAGAAACTTCCCTAAGAAACTTGGATATTTGAGTTGGTAAGAGACCTTCTGGTAAGTCTCCACAAGGAAAGAAGAGCTATAATTCAATCTGTAAGGGAATCGAGTCAGTTTATGCATATATGCTGTATATGCATACATTTATATATATCATAGAACTTAGAACCTTAGGTGTTAAAGTCTAAGCAGTCACTCCAACATTGTTAGAAATGGATAGAACCTTCCAGAGATTAACACAGCTCATCCCAGATATGTACTAAGTGATAGTCCAAATTACTTTGGAGATCACTACAAAGGAAATCGAAACAGTGTCACCTCTGTGAAGGGAGGAATATTTGGCTGAAATTAGGTGCTACAATTAGGAGCTGATCACACTGTTATAGTATCTTTTTATAACCATAAAATGTGTTGGGTTGGGAGGGACCTTTAGAGGTCATCTGGTCCAACCTCGTTACAGTAGGCAGGGACATCTTCACTAGATCAGGTTGCTCAGAGCCCCATCAAACCTGACCTTGAATATCTCCAGGGATGGGGCCTCCACCACCTCTCTGGGCAACCAGTGCTAGTGATCTACCACCCTCTTATTGAAGAACTTTTTCCTAATATCCAACCTAAATCTCCCCTTTTCTAGTTTAAAATCATTACCCCTCATCCTATTGCTACATGTCATTGTGAACAGTTCTTCCCCAGCTTTCTTATAGGCACCTTTCAGGCATTGGAAGGCCACTACAAGGTCCGCCCAGAGCCTTCTCTTCTCCAAGCCCATGCTGTTATAGTATTCCTTTCTACCAGGTGTGAGGAGGTCCAAAGGGCCCTTCTGGAGACATCCTCATCTCCCCGTGTTTGAGGATATAAGGGAGAACCCCAGTCCAGTTTCCTCTCACTAACCATGGCAGATCCAGGACATAACTGCAGAGCATCCCAGACAGAATTTGGTCCTCTACTCAAAATCGAGGAAATACTGTTCCATTTCCTGTAGAAAGAGGAAAAACTCCAACAACACAACCTTTCATAACTGGGAATAGACCTCTTAGGAAGTATAGCAAGTTATGGGGAAATCAACTGTACAAATATAGAGTACATCTAACCCACTTATATGAATTATCTGTCCATCCAAAAAATGTTAAACACTTTTATACCATTCCATGTGGGTTTTTTCTGCTGTCCTGTGATTTTTTTGTTATTTCCTTTTCCTACTATAAAAGGCAACAAAGGACATTTTCTAAATAAGGTATTTCCAAATCCTTAATGATCTTCTGAGTGGGTGGAGACATGAACTGCTGTAACATTTAAAAGGGCAGGTTCACTGTATTTTTGAGGCATGGAGTAGCTGGGATTTATGTCAGTAAGTCTCTTTGTTCTAAGAGGTCATTCTCTTGTTCCTCCTACAGACAGGAGATGATCATACAACATGGTATTCATATGGGATTTGCTTTATCGCTGCATCAGGACACAGCCACAGTCAGGGTCACTCTTGAAATATTTTCAAGTTGCAGTTGTAATCAGAAAGTCCATTGTTCAAAGCAAAGTTTAGAAACACTGTGATACTTCATGTACTGAAAGGAGATTGTAGTGAGCTGGGGAACCACCTCTTCTCACAGATAACAAGCTATAGAACAAGAGGGAATGTCTCCAAGTTGTGCCAGGGGAGATTCAGGTTAGAAATTAGGAGAATTTTCTCCTCAGAAAGAGTGGTTGGGCATTGGAAGGGGCTGCCCAGGGAGATGGTGGAGTCACCGTCCCTCAGGGTGTTCAAGGAAAGGTTGGATGAGATGCTTAGGGAAGTGATTTAGTTAGTAATATAGGTGGTAGGGGGACGGTTGGACTGGATGACCTTGGAGGTCTTTTCCAACCTTAATAATTCTTTGATACTGGTAAACCAGTGATCAGATACACTTTAGCATTCCTATTTGTCTTTTGAGGTTTTAAAAAAAAATAATTTCCTCTTCTGCACTAAGATTACTTTCTCTAATTTCTCACAAGTCTACCACTAATGGTAACACTGTGACATCTCAAATTTATGTAAAGGTGATCACCAGCCATTATTTTAACAGCTGACATTGGAAAGGGGCTAGATGGCTTCTGTCAGAAATGCTAACAACTGCCTGGAGTCTTGTCTGCTTTTGCCTTCCTTCCTCCTTACATTTGAATAACTCAGGGAAAGGAATACCTGGGAATTTGAACAGAAAAGTCTGCACTGTAGGTACAATCCCTGCCACCTATCTTGTGCTCTTAAAACAAGCATGGGGTTACTGCTGGAAACAGGCAGCCTGTTGCTTCCTAAAATTTTTCTATGTCTTTACTACACCACTAAGAGTATTGATATTTGTAGTAGCAGTAATGATACTGCAACAAGTTGTAGGGCACCCACTGAGCTTAGATAATGTCAGGAAAAGAGGGAATGGATTGAAGCTAAAGGAAGGAAGGCTTAGATTAGATATTAGGGTGAAGTTCTTTACTGAGAGAGTGGTGAGGTGCTGGAACAGGCTGCACAGAGAGGTGGTGGGTGCCCCATCCCTGGAGGAGTTCAAGGCCAGCTTGGATGGGGCCCTGGGCAACCTTGTGTAGCTCCAGGCCTGGAGGTTGGTGGCCCTGCCTGTGGCAGGGGGGTTGGAGCTCTATGATCCTTGGGGTCCCTTCCAACCCAGACCAGTCTGTGCTTCTTTAAAGGCTCAATGAGAACTATCTGTTTCCATGGTCTTACTGTCTTCATCACCTGGACTTACAAAGGACAGGAAACAATTTTTATACCTACTCACTGTGAATCCATCCTTCTATGAAACTCATACATTTCATAATACAAAAAGCACAATTACACTGTAGTTACCTCTATAACCTAAGATTTCCACCAATCTGTATAACGAGGTATTTCATGGACTGGCCAAAAATAATTACATTGTAAAATGACATAATGAATATACCTGCATTAAAAATATACAGTCAGATCCTCAGCTAAGTCATTATCTCACAGATGATGATATCAGCCTGGTTCTTGTGCATTAAAAAGCAAATCATGGGAGCAATAACATCTCAATTATGTAGTTAACCTTCTGGTTATATTAATTAGTGATGATTAGGCTTCGGAAACTATAATTATGTCATGTACATAACATCCCTTTGAAACTGCATTGTGAATCAAAACACATAAGGCAGATGTGAACACCTAACCAGGTCCATTTCTGACATCTGGAACAAATCTGAAACTCAATGATTTGACCCTCTATCTGCTTTTTGAAAGCCATCCAATAGTGATAGCTTTGGATAGCTGGAGTCAAACTTGCAGGAGAAACTGCAGTTTTATTTGTCCCAGAAGAGAAATGCAAGGTAGAACTGTCCCATATTCTGATTTCACACGGTGGTTACTAAAACCAGCTTTTAAAAAAAGAAAAAAAACAAAAGAGGCAAACAAAATATCTAGGTCTAGTTCAGGAACTAAAAGAAGAAGCCCTAAAACTAAAGATGTACCTTTTCTTGAACCTCTAAAAATCAGCACCACTTGCTCCTGTTTGCAGGAGATCCTGGCAGCCAGAGTTCTATTTGCATGGGACCTTTCTGAAGAGTTGCTCCTGACTCCAAAAATGCAGCGGTAGACATTGTACCGGGGGAAATGGCTTTCCTAAGGCAGCTGAGAAGACTGTGGCATTGGGAAGAGGGAGTAAGAACAAGCAGGATTGTTCACCACTGTCCTTATGCCTTACTTACGGCTGAAGTTTTTCACCTTCAAGGCTAAAGCAGAGAAAAAACAATCTGAGTTAGCACTCTTCTGATATACTATTCCCTCACAGGACTACAGTAAATAATTAATGTGCAGGTCTTTCGGTCCAAATTTAGAAAAATATTAAACCTTTCACTTTTATATAGGCTCCTGTCACCTACTGAAACCCACAGAGCTCTGCACTGGGATAGGCATTACGGATCTAAACATTTGTATAATTCCAGGGTTATTCCTGTCAGTCGGATGGCATCATCCTGCCATCTCTGCAGGAAAAAGGATAAGTGCAGAAGAACATCACAGAATTTCCATTAAAATGAATCCTTTGAAAAGTGAATGTCAGAAGAAACTGCATATTTCTGACCAAACGAATAAACTTTAAATAGACTTTTTGCGAATGTCAGGTTGAAATGTTCCAAAATTAGGAGCTGCCAGAATTAAGATTACCTGTGCATGCTGTGTGGCATTGCACTTGCAGGCACTTTGTGGCTGTTATTGCCCGGGGTTTTTTTTTCTCTTTTATTTTTTTAATCTGAGTAACTTGACTTTGGAAGGGTGACTTTCAAATCTGGCATTTCTACCTCTGAGAAACTCCACCTTGCACACTTTTTTTCATTCCACAGAACCTTAGAATCACCTGGGTTGGAAGAGATCTTTAAGATCATTGAGTCCTACCACAGCCTAACCCTGCCTAGCCCATCTCTAGACCATGTCCTTAAGGACTCCATCCATACACCTTTTAAATACCTCCAGGGATGGTGACTCCACCACCTCCCTGGGCAGCCTGTTCAATGCCTGACAACCCTTTCATAAAGAAATTCTTTCTGATCTCTAACCTAAATCTCCCCTGGTGCAATTTTAAGCCATTTTCTCTTGTCCTATCACTTGTCATGTGAGAGAAGAGACTGACCTGACATCTCTGCAACTGCCTTACAAGTAGTTGTAGAGAGCGATAAGGTCTCCCTTCAGCTTCCCTTTCTCAAGACTAAAAAGCCTCAGCTCCCCCAGATGTTCCTCCCAGGACTTGTGCTTCAGACCCTTCACCAGCTTCGTTGCCCTCCTCTGGACATGCTCCAGCATCTCAACATCCTTCCTGTAGTGAGGGGCCCAAAACTGAACATAATACCCAAGATGTGGCCTCACCAGAGCTGAGTACAATGGAACTATCACTTCCCTACCTCTGCTGGTTACACTATTCCTGATACAGGCCAGGATGCTGTTGGCCTTCTTGGCCACCTGGGCACAATTCTGGCTCATGTTCAGCCAGCTGTCAACCAGTACCTGAAGGGGACCTGCAGGAAAGATGATGAGAGACTGTTTACAAGGGCAGATAGTGATAGGACAAGTGGTAATGGCTTTAAACTTTAAGAAAGTAGACTTAGATTAGGTAATAGGAAGAAATTCTTCGCTGTAAGGGTGATGAGACACTGGAACAGGTTCCCCAGAGAAGCTGTGTCTGCCCCCTCCCTGGCCGTGTTCAAGGCCAGCTTGGGTGGGGCTTTGGGAAACCTGGTCTTGTGGAAGATGTCCCTGTCCATGGCAGGGGGGTTGGACTAGATGAACTTTGAGGTCCCTTCCAACCTAAACCATTCTATGATGTTAATACCCCTAGGTCCTTCTCCAGGGAGCTCTTCAGCCACTCTGCCCCAAGCCTGTAGTGTTGCCTGGGGTTATTGTGATCAAAGTGCAGGACCCCACACTTGGCCTTGTTGAACCCCAACTATTCAATCAATTGCTAATTGATGTATTGTTTCATTTTGCTGTGCTAGCAGGAAGGGACAGTTGTACAACAGGAGCCACAGACACATATTGCCCCATAGAATTATCAACCTTGGGGGCTTCAGTGGATTTACTCTAAGTTGTAAGGTCACCTGATGTAGAAAAATTGACTCTGTGAGAACCACAGGTCTGTGCAGCCCTGGAATCATGGACAGAGCAAGGTGTCATTGGCTGACATTAGTCATTAGTCATTTGAGACATTAGAGGCCCATGGCGCTTTGCAGGATGCAACACAGTATGACTTTGGTAAGACATGTCTCCTGTCTTTGAGTTCATCAAGCTGTAAAACTCTGCTTAATATTTATCAGCTGCAGTTCCCAGGCATTGCAAGCTGCTCTCTAATGATATTTCCAATTCAGACTGAGACTCTTGACTGAAATTTCTGTAGAAGGGTTACTTAAGTGTTTTCCTTTTCAGCCTGAAGATCTTTCAATATAATGTTATAAAAGCAAGCCTTGCAAAAATCTTTTTTTTTTTCTTTTGTTTTGCTCTTGGCAGTGGCTGTGACAAGAATGAGAGCACAAAACACAACAGAAAGTCACAAACATTACTTTTCCTCAGACAGCAAGCAAACTCCTGGATTACCACCATTGTAGATGGGAAACTGAGCCTCTCTGCTCTCAGAAACTGCCACCCTTGCCTCATCCGGGGGCAGCAGGGTGTGCATAAATTGAGCACAATGCTACTGTCATTTCAGTTGATACCCCTGGCCTGTATGGGTGCTGATGCTTTCAAGGTCAGACCCTACAGGCACTGTTTGGGGCTATGTGGGAGTGAACAAATTTGGGATGTGTCGAACAAAAAATCAGGGCCACCCATATCTACAGCTGCCTGAAAAGGGATGCTGCTAGAGGAATAAACAGCTGAAGGAAGGTGCTTTTCATCACTTCAGTGTTTTTTTGCCTTTACTTCCACTTGCTGCATGAGCAAGGCAGAGCCATTTGGCCTCGCTTTTTGATATGTACCTCCTGACACCCAACAAGCAGGTTGCCATAATCTGGTAACAAGCATCAGCCTCCCCTTCCTCCCTGTCATCCGTCCCTCCATCCTGCCAAACGTATCTTTTTCCTAAGCCCACACCCCTTGTGTTGGCTGGAATCCATTCCCATACCACACAGCACGTGCTCTGCTCTTCTTTCTGGCATTCCTCCCTTGTCCCCCTCATCATTCCCTTTCCATCAAGTCCTTTTACAGGGCAGAGTTTAAGAGCTGGCACAGGGTAGACCATGCCAGGGGCTGTTGTCACAATTTAACAGTGCAGATGACTGAATTAGAGGCTTTGTTTATCAGTATTAATGAGGCAGAACCAATCACGGAATTCCTTGGGGTCTTCTGCCTCACTCCTCTCTTTCCCTTTGGGAATCTTGACCATCACCCCATCCCACTCCCTCCCACCTCGGCCAGCTGCTCCAGAGATGCTGCGTGTGGGACTGATGAGGCAGCAGCTCAGCCTCCTTGCTTAGTGACACAGATGCATTATCAGGGGACAGACTACAGGATTTTTCTTGAGGGGGAAGAACAAGAAAATGAAGATTTTGTGGATGTTGAGATTTTTAAGAAAAATATAAGACAGTTCTCTGAACCTTGGCTCTAGCTTGCAGCTTTGCATATTCAGTTTTCTGTCATCATAGCACAGGACTTGGGCTTGAGTACTACAAACATGAATGGCATTTAAGAAATTAACTGTAAAGATGCAGAGTTCTGTCCACAAGTAAGATTTCCCACCATCAAAAAGTTAGCAGGAAAGTTTCTGGGTCTGGGGTGCCACTGCTCATATTTTGCATAGAGTCACCATGGGACTCAGTTGTGCTACAGCAAAACTCTGGATAAACTTGGATGCAACTGCACCAAACAATGCTGCCTCAGCAAGCTGATTTGGGCATGTACCATCTTACCTTCCCAACAAACTCATTACCCACACAGATGCACCAAAAATGCTCAAAACAGAAATGAGAACAGAAGGAATAAAACCAATGTTTGTTCTCCAGTCACACCTTCCTCTGCCCAGGTGCAACACAAAGGAAATCTCTGCAGCTGATCTGGGACTTGGCAAACCAAGGGATTATGCACTATCAATACTGACAGGCCCCTTTGCTTACAACCTGCCAAACACCACAATAGTAATCTCCTCTCTCAGATAAAGTCCATCAATCTTATTCTTACACCATCTCATTCCCCTCTGCTCCTCAGGCAAAGCTGGAAGAGCAGCCCTTCTTGGGAAGGATGCTAAAATCTTTCCTTCCATGGCACCCTCCTATTTCAACTTACTCCTTCAGCTGGCATCCCATCAAAGTCACACACATTCTGTGCTGAGCTGACTAGTTTTCAATAACAATTTCTCCTTCGTTTTGTAACAGAGATCAATAAAACTGCCCCTCTCTCATATTGGCTGAGACTCCAGCAACGTCATTTGCTCTTTATTGTTGCTACTGCTTTGTTTTGTTTCCCTTTTTTTTTTTTTTTTTTTTGGCAAGGCACAGATCAATTTAACAAGATGAAAACGACTTAGACTTTCACTCAAGGTAAAATCTGCACTTTATAACCCAGGATGTAATTTACAATCCTGTCATTAAGCTCTGTTAATCCTATTATTATGAAGATAAATAATTACCCATAGCGAAGAAAGGGATTCCCAACAGAGTAGAATTATATTTTCCATCAGTAATGAAAAATATCCCTGCCGCAGTGACACTGGAAATACAGATAGTGAGTACTCCCAAGAGTCCCAGGAAAGGTTTGCTACGCAGGCAGTCCTTCATGGAGCTCGAGAGGGTAGCAGTCAGGAGAATCAGCATCAGGCTCACCAAAATCTTGCCCCTGGCCAAGAGACTGGTCTGGTGGAAGTCCTTCCAGAGGCTAAAGGATGCTAGTGAGTAGAGCTGCAGATCTTGGTGATCCAGCTGCATCTTGTGCATCAGTTTACAGAATTCACTCTCCCACTTCTCCCCAATGAGGTCCTGGGTGACAGAGCCATACGTTTGGAGGTAGTAAGTGATTTGGATGGCTCTGGCTGATTTGACTCTCTGGTCCTTGCTGTTTGGCACTTCCATGACCCCTCCGAGCTGGTGACCAATAAAACTGCTCCTTCCATCCTGGGAGGGAAAGTAAAAAAGATGAGCATGTGGTTATCCCGTGTAAGATGTGATACCGTTTGACTCTACCATCCTTTCACAGACATGCCAAGAGCTCGATGCAAAGGCCACTGCAGTCAACAGCAGTCGCGCCATTCACTTCAGCGGGCTTTGGGACGCATCCCTATTCCCTGCCACCACTCTGCCCTTACTCATTACAGACTCATTTGCGATTCTGTGCTGTAGTTCAGGGACTGCCCAGGTACTCGCTGAGGTCCCAGATGTTTGGGGACTGAAATGCAGCATGCAAGCTCCTCACCCCAGGAGAGGATCGCTTTCCCACATTTTAACTGTCACAGACAACAACAAATCTCCAGTTACTGAAGTATGAAATGTTTGAGGTGAAGACCAATTTCTGGAAGATTTGTGATTTTCTGACAACTTTGGAAATGTTCTTAAAAAGTTGGAAATGTATAGAAAAGGAGCCAAGGAGCCCTGGTTCCTCAGCACATAGATGTAAATGTAGACAGCTCCAGTTTAACAGCTACTCTGGCTCTAGAACAATATAAGCAATGTCAGAATTTTTTAACTGTTTGAAGTTTCATGGGTGTCTACGAGTGACACAGAGAGAAAAATCTATCTTACACCTTTATTCAGCCAGTATCTGGTTTTTATATTTCAGGAATACAAACATCACTTCCTTGAGCATATGTTAGGACATAAAAACTCCATGACAATTACTGAAGGACACACTTGGCACACTCAGGATCAGCACCCACCTATTTACAAGAACAGACTAGTTTTTGTAGTGTTATCTGGTCCCATTTAGATGTTTTGGGGATTGTTTGTTTTCTTTGTGAGAAATGTTTTTTAAGAAAGTTCCTTGCTTTTTAGCCACTGGTTATTCTAGTTCTCTAGAATAACTGTGATGTGCCCCTTCAAGACAGGGGAAGCTTGCATCGATTTAGACCAAACCCAGTTGCAAACTGAGGAAGAAGACTCAGCAGATTGGATAAAAATGTCCTAGCACAAGTAATCTCTTTGATCAAAAACTCTAAACCCAGGGATTAAATGTCTGTTGCATGCCAAAAACCAACATTTTGCTTTTTTGTTGTTGTTGTAAATGGGTTTAAAAGTTTTCAGATTTCTTTTGTATTTAATAAAGCCATAAAATTATCAAGTCAGTTAATATATAAACCATCCTGCAGCAATGAGTTCACATGATATAACACTCTGCCTGGATGCACTATGGGAATGAGCTGGCTGAAAGCCTGAATCTGGGAGATGCTCTGCCCTACACACACACACAAGCAGCCATCTGTAAAAGGCCAGGAGCATTAGGGGGAGACAATTTTAACGCTTATTACGTACAACGTTAACCGTTTCTAGAACACTTGTGCTGCACACAGGTCATTATCTGAAATTGCCAGCCCTGCTTGCTGTAATGATTCCCAACCTAAGGAAAAAAAAATCAATGAAGTGAGGTACCAGGCTTTATGAAACGTAGATGTCTTCTGGGATGTCTGCTCATAAAGCAAATAAATACCAGAAAATGACAGACAGTGCTGAAAATGTTTTATATACTACTCACCTCACCTTGTCTCTGGTATGTAGAAGGAGGTAAACCTCCCACTGAGAAATTCCTGCCTATTCCTGCCCTCATGGCAGGAGCTTCCACTGTTTTCAGCATTTGCCTGCCACAGCCCAGGGAATGTGACAAAGTGCTTTTCAGAAGTTCATTTTCCTCCTATTCCCACTTGTTATTTCCCATTGAAATAATGGCTTCTGGCGAGGTATCCTGGCATGAGCTGACACGAAAGGTGATTTGCAGTCTAATGCCAGAGCTCCTCAAATCACCTGAAGCCTCATTGCAAATGTCATCTAAGCAGAGAAAACTAGCACAGAGGGGCAGCTGGTGCTGTTCAGACTCCAAAAAAACCTCCCAATCTCTTGCACTGCATGCTCAAATCCTGGTTTTGATTCATTATTTCCCTTATTTTCTAAGGAGGGGTCACACCTAACACACACTTGCAAAAGGTACATTTCCAAGCTGGTAATTAAGGCTTGAGCAATGCAGTCTCTGCTCACATCGGATGCAACCTTGCAGTTAAAAAATCCCCTTGGGCACTGCTTTGAGATTTGAGGGAGAAATGCCGTATTTCCTGGGTATATATGCAGTGTTGACATTCAAATGTTTTCAGCCACTGCAGGATACTTTAGCAGCACAGCTCTGGACTCAGACAACGGGCTGTAATTCAGGTTTCATTGATTCACTGTGCAGCGTGCACGGCAAGGTTACGGGAAACTTTGAGATGACCATCTGCCTTCCTCCGTGGAAGGTGCACTGAACAACAGCAACATTTCAAATAAAAGGCAACAGAGCAGGCACGAATAAATCACATTCTGCCCGTATCTCCCACGAAACAGGAGATAACGGCTATTTGTTACACCGGTGTACAGTAGGGCAGCCAGCTCGTATGTCAGCAAAACAGAGAGCAAGCTTTCAGATGGAATCGGGGAAATCACAGATGCTGAATTGCTTGGAGGTTGTTTTGTCTGTCCCCTTCCTTCCAGAGACAGATTGCATCCTAGCTAACCAAGGGGATTGCCTTTGCTGCTTTTATAGCCTGCACGCATGAACCTGCCACCACAGCATTTGGGAAAATGGGATCCTCTTCTAATACTGCTTTGCCTAAAGCTCCAAGTGAGATAAAGGTCCCACTGTGCTAGGCAGGGCTGTCCTATCAATCGTTACGATTCCTCAGCTGGGAAGACAGAAGAAAGTTGGGAAAAGCTTTGCCTTTCATCCCATTTTACCTATGGAGACTGAAGTTTGGGGAAATGCAGACCCAGCTGCCAACATGAATTTCAGCATTCTTTTGAGACCTCCAAGCCAGGGTCCTAACTACCTCTTGGTGTCTCGTGGACACTTCAGGGGAGTTATTTACCATCCCAAGTTCTCTGTTGTCCTCCAGGACCACCTTGGTGAAAGAAGGACATAGAATCACAGAACCACAGAATAATAAGGTTGGAAAAGACCTTTAAGATCATCAAGTCCAACCATTAACATCCTAAACTAAACCATATCCCTAAGTACTTCATCTACCCTTTTTTCGAACACATCCAGGGAAGGCGACTCAACCCCCTCCCTGGGCAGCCTGTTCCAGGCCCTGACAACTCTTTCAGTAAAAAATTTTTTCCTAACATCCAATCTAAACCTGCCCTGGCACAGCTTCATGCCATTCCCCCTTGTCCTATCACCTGTCACCTGGCTGAAGAGACCATCACCTACCTCTCTATAACCTCCCTTCAGGTAACTGTAGGCGGTGATAAGGTCTCCCCTCAGCCTCCTCTTCTCCAGGCTAAACAGCTCCAGCTCCCTCAGCTGCTCCTCATAGGATTTGCCCTCCAGCCCCTTCACCAGCCTGGTTGCCCTTCTCTGGACTCGCTCCAGGACCTCCATGTCCTTCTTGTGGTGAGGAGCCCAGAACTGGACACAGTACTCGAGGTGCAGCCTCACCAATGCCGAGTACAGGGGCACAATCACCTCCCTAGACCTACTGGCCACACTGTTTTTGATACAAGCCAGGATGCCGTTGCCCTTCTTGGCCACCTGAGCACACTGCTGACACATATTCAGTCTGCAGTCAACCAACACCCCCAGGTCCTTCTCTGCCTGACAGCTCTCCAGCCAGTCTCCCCCAAGCCTGTAGCGCTGCATGGGGTTATTATGTCCCATGTGCAGCACTCTACACTTGGCCTTGTTAAACTTCATCCCATTGGACTCAGCCCATTGGTCCAGTCTGTTCAGATCCCTCTGAAGAGCCTCCCTACTCTCAGGCAGATCAACACTTCCTCCTAGTTTAGTGTCATCTGCAAACTTTGTGAGGGAGCATTCAATCCCTTCGTCGAGATCATTGATAAAGATGTTGAACAAGACTGGACCCAGGACTGAGCCCTGGGGGGACGCCACTTGTGACCGGCCTCCAGCTGGATTTTGTTCCATTCACCACCACCCTTTGGGCTCGGCCATCCAGCCAGTTTTTAACCCAGCTGAGGGTCCACCTGTCCAGGCCTGTGGCAGCCAGTTTCTCAGTCAGAATGCTGTGAGAAACTGTGTCAAAGGCTTTACCAAAGTCCAGGTAGATCACATCCACAGCCTTTCCCTCGTCCATTAAGTGGGTCACCTTATCATAGAAGGTGATCAGGTTAGTTTGACAGGATCTACCTTTTGTAAACCCATGTTGACATGCTAAGGTCCCAGGCTGAGCCTGAGATTTGGGAAATAAAATGAGACCACAGTGACTTGTACAAGCAAGATCCCTCATTCTGCCTACTTCTTCAATGAAATAAACCACTTTATCTTATAATTGGCATGTCCTTTCTGGTATGTGCCTACAGGATGTAATTTTAAATTTCAAAACAGTAGTTTCATGTTTCAATCTACAGATCCCTTACATGTTTTATCTACATACGTTGCTACTCTCTGATCTTACACACAGAGACGCAAACTCCAATAAACAATACTTATTAGTTTTACACCAATTTTACACCCATCTGTCTCCAGAGGACCCACAACATAAGATGATAACTGTCTTAACAAGGTCACTAGCATGGCTGGAGCCTGAATTTCAGATTCCCAGACTATGTCTATGTGCCTTTCTCTTTTTTGTTGTTTTTGGGGTTTTTTTTAATTTCTAGTGAAAACTTTATGGTGTCTGTTCTCCCAGAGGATAAAAAGGGCCATGATCTGTTCTGATGGCAGCTAATTGTCTTCAGATCTGAGCATCTTTAAAAATGGCATGAAATTTAGATCACTTGCTGGGGCATGTGATATTTGATCTTAAACAGAAGCCAAGCAGAAATCTTTTCTTTGATGGATACTGTTATATTAGGATTTTTTTTTGTACTCTCTTCTCTTTTTCTATATAACCCAAAGCCATTTGGTAGCTTTAGACTCTGAAAGGGAGGAGGACGAGAACCAAGGACTCTCAGAGGAGCAAGTGATGACAGACATCAACACTATCCACCTTTTCCCCCAGAATGATGGATTTTGCCACCTATATTTCTGCAGACCTGGCTTTGCACGTGGTTGAAAATCCAAACTCCTTGTCCGTTCAGCAGTGAAAGTCACTAACGGTTGGATGGATACAGAATAAACCCAGGCTAGTCTGTAAAGGATGCTTGGACCACTGATATCCTAAAAAGATGTGCAAATGGCAAGGGAATGTTTGGCTTGCCCAGAGCTGAATTATCCAGGACCTTTTTTTGTTTCCTCCACTCTTGGTGGAAAAACAGAGGGTGTAAGGTATTTTTGAGGTGGCGTGTCTCCTGCCTTCCCAGTGCCCTGCTCAGTGGAGGTTAGGGTTGGTGAGAGGTTTAGAAGTTATTTCAGATACCTGGCAAGGAGGAGAGGAGCCCTTGTACCGTGCAGCCAGATCACCCTCATTCAGATACATCTGCAGAACCGTCGCCGGCAAATTTATTTATTGTTATTTTACTTTAACTGCTACATCTTATAGACCAGAGTGATGGGTAATTATCAAGTTACATTCTACAAATGCACTCCTGGTTAAACACTATTTTATCTAAAAGCTTTAAAATGTTCAACAGAGGGAAACCAAGAATATCTGTCAAAATATATTCTGTGATAAGCATCCGAACAAGATCAATGCACTTGTTTCACCCTGTGATAAGGACATTTTTACTGTACCAAGCATAAGTTATAGAGAGTATTACACTAAAGTCCACAGAGGTTAGGATAAAGTCGGTTGCTTTAGTTCACCTAAAGTTTTCAAGGTAAAATATAGAATAAAAATCCCCTTTCCTTGAGACATTATTTAGTGTTTAACATATTTGCTCCTACCTCCCTCTATCTCACTGTAAAACCTTGGAGGGAATTCCTTTCTTCCCAGCTAGATGATTTCTCTGGACCTGTCCCTAATATAGTTACCCATGGAGACCTTACACCAATTGATCCCTACTGTGCTGCCACCAATTCCCAACAACTCCTGAAGCACCCCTTTCATCCAGTCTCATGCAATGCTGATTTACGTCAGGGCAGCAGTTTTCCTGCCCTCAGAGCTGTGCAGGTACTCTTGCACACCCACCAGACTGTTTGCTGTGCTTGTCCTTGTGCCATTATTCTGTATGGCTCAGTCATGGAGAGAGAGAATCCAGGGCAAACCAGTCCTGAGGGCAACACATTCCCAGTAAAACTGCACCTCAGCTGGCTGGGCACAGGGATGCAGCAATGGAGTGTGTGGTTTGTTCACTCAAAATTAAAATGCATGAAAGTGGCCATGAGAAAGTAGCCAGGAAATAATCCTGTAGGTCTCTGCTGCAATAACAAGTGATTCAGCTCTTTCCAGCTGTCTGGAAATGATAAGGTTAAGCTCACCAGTTAGTCAAGCAAGTTTGTTTTAATCTCATTCAGAAAAGTCAGGCACATCCAAGGATGATCTACCCCATCCCAAGGTACAGGTAAAAACCAGGCTTGCCTCTGCAGTTGGTTGCCTCTGTTTACAGCAGAGGCACAAGTTTTCTTAGGGCAATCCTTGATTTTATCAGGCAAAAAAGTTAGTGGATATTAACTCACCCTCAGTGGCAGATGCAAACACAACACTAACAGGCTTACCTTGTCATCCCTGGCTGATACTGGCCCAGTCACAGGCATGTCCTGCACATTAACAAACACAGACCTTGAGCCCCCTCCCAGGGTAAACAAGGATCACAAGAGTGATTTTAAGTGAAGATACCTTTACATCCTCTCAAGGAAAAGACCAACATCCACCACTCTACAGCTGCCTACAGTTACCTGAAAGGAGGGTGTAGAGAGGTGGGTGTTGGTCTCTTCACCCAAGGGACACTTGATAGGATGAGGGGGAATGGGCTCAAGCTGTGCCAGGGCAGGTTCAGATTAGACATTAGGAAAAAATTCTTCACTGAAAGAGTTATGGGGCACTGGAACAGGCTGCCCAGGGAGGGGTTGGAGTCACTGACCCCGGAAGTATTTAAAAGATGGATAGATGAGGTGCTCAGGGATATGGTTTAGTACAGGACTGGTATGGTTGGACTCAATGATCTCAAAAGTCTTTTTCAATCTAGTGATTCTGTGATTCTGTGATTCTATGAAGGTCAGATTTCCATTCAGTCCATCTCAGATCACATCCCAGTTCTTCTGGGAAAAGAAGGATATATTCACTCCCTAGTTCACTCCCAGCACGACTTTGTCTCTGGTTGCACCCATGCACCCAAGGACACAGTGGTGTCCTTGAAGCTGTTGAGTAATACCCACATTGCTGTGACTACACAACGTTACGACGTGGAGAAGGGAGTGGCAGACAGCCACTGTTACAGACAGCACAAAGAGGACCACAAGGAGGTAATTTTGGATCACATTTAGCCAATCTGCCTTTACTTTTTTCTCTCCTCCACCAGGAGCACGATCCCAGGCACAGAAGAGAAATAGCTTTGGCCCTGACAGTTCAGTCAGTGAATGGGAGGTTGCACCCCATGTGAAGAACACACAGGGTTTTGGGTGCCCAGTGGCTTGGGGACTGGTGAGATGGCAGGAGAGAAAGCCTTGCAGTGGATGGTTCAGCAAAACTTGCTGTTGGTGACATCAGTTTCCCTCCCACAAGAGACTCATGCCAACAGGATGGCTCAAGTCATCAGTAAGCCTGGCTGTGTAAACTTACCAGGGCAGATACAGAGCCACACTCCCTACTTTATGGTGTCCTTTGAGTTTGTGCTCTGCCCTGTCAGTCAAGGCAGTCACCTTGGGCTCACCTCTATGCTTTTCATGGCCTGTCCCTGCCAGTGGAGTTTCCCTGCTATCATGGAACAAAACCTCAGGCTGCATCTAGCCCCTAAATTTCCCAGGATGAAAAACAATGTAAAAAATTATCACCATAGACCAGTAGAGTTTCCCATGAAACCCATCCCTGAATGTGTTCCTGTCTGAGGGATGACTGTGGACAAACTAAGCAAGTGGGAAATGCGTTCTTTGGGGGGAATTATGTAGCAAGAAAGTGGCCAGTGATGCAAGAGATGGGGGTTGTTGTGACTGTAAAATAAAAGTGAGGCTATGGAGTAGGATGCCCTGAAGAAACTGGAACTGTGGAGGGAGACAGGAAGGAGAAAACACAGGTGAGGGCTAACAAAGCAGCAGTACTCATTGCACCCTGACCACCCAGGAAAGAACAGGAGAAGACAGGTAGGAGCAAAGTTGCTTTGACATCCTCCTGCAAACAGCTGAGCTGTGTCTCCTGTGCCCTGTGCTACCTTGCCAGGTGCAAACAATCACAGCCCTGCACTGCAGTCCCTGCTTCAGTTCTCACCATCTTCCCATCCCTCTCCAGCTTCCTTCTTTCCCACCTGCCCACAAGGACCCAGACTACATGGTAGCATCAAGCAAAGCAGCAATAACTCAGGGCTGGGTGTAGCTACCCTGACCTCATCCTTCACCCCAGCAGAAGAACAGGAAATTTCAAGCATTTCCAGCCCAAAAGTCACACTTCAGGCTGGGTTACACATGTGTTATTTTTTCCTGCTAGCATCTATCTGCTACCTGGCATCTGGTTTGAAGCTCTGCACAGCCATACTGTGCTGCCCTAGACCTGTGTGTAGGGACCTGTGCAGTGCGTGAGGACTCAGACCCCATCCCCAGCTTTGGGGGTCTCCCCAATAGTCTGTAACAGGTTGACATGAAAGGGTGAGCAGTGGAAGAAGAAGGAAAGAGTGGCATGAATAACTGCAGCTCTGCCTGGTTTGGAAAGAATCAGGGACTTGGTTTACAGGTCAGTGGCTTCCTCTCACCGTAGATAGGACCATGCCCTGATTACTGGAGAATTTTGGCTGCATTCCCCTACCTCCACTGTTTGCTTGCCAGCTCAGAGCACAGCAGGTTGATTGAGCTAACCAGCTTTGTACTAAGGTGTGCAAATTTCCTCAAAAACTGGTTTTCTACCCCAGGACCTCCATTCTTCACATCACAAGGCACAACAGCATTCATGTTCTTCACATATTCATATCCTGCTTTATGACAGACTTTTGTGAGGAGGTGCCGCATGGCTTTAAGAGATCCAAGCTCCTGCATTGCACCGTAAATTTGTGGTCCCTCACCTATGTAGGTTGGGACAACATCCATGCCTCTGCCAGATGCTAAGCCATGAATACCCAGGTCTAATTGAAAATAGCTGTTTGTCTTCCTAACACAGTTAATGTTTGTGCAAAAGGATTTTCTTTGTGCCATGGAGAAACTTAGAAATGAATTACTTAGGAGACAGCAGTGCCCCAAGGGACAGCATTCTCCAGGGACAAGTGGTGTTCCTCAGTAGTTGGTACTGGGACCAGCCTTAATTCAACATCTTTGTTGGAGTCATTTGATAGTGGGATTGAGTGCACCCTTAGCAAGTTTGCCAATGACATCAAGCTGTGAAGTGCAGTCAACCCACTGGAGGGATGGGATGCCATCCAGAGGGACCTTGATGGACTTAACAGGTGGGCCCATGCAAACTACATGAAGTTTTCAACAAGGCCAAGTGAGAGGTCCTGCACATGGGTCAGCACAATCCAAAGCACAACTACAGGCTGGGAGGAGAATGGGCTGAGAGCAGCCCTAAGGAGTAGGATTTGGGGGTGTTGGTGGATGAGAAGCTCAATGTAAAGCAGCAATGTGTATCTGTAGCCCAGAAAGCCATGTCCTGGACTGCATCAGAAGTGTGGCCAGCTGGTCAAGGAGAGGATTCTCCCCTTCTACTAGTCTGCTCTTGAGAGGCCCCATCTGGAGTACTAAATCCAGCTCTGGGGTCTCCAGTACAAGACAGACATGGAGCTGTTGGAGTGAGTCCAGAGAAGGACATGAAGAAGATCAGAGGGCTGGAGCAGTCTGAGAGAGTTGGGCTTGTTCAGCCTGAGGAAGAGATGGCTCTGGAGAGACCTTACAACAGCCTTCCAGTACCTAAAGGGACTAGAGGAAAGCTGGAGATGGTCTGTTTACAAGGGCAGCAAATGATAGGACAAGAGGTAATGGGTTTACATTTAAAAAGGGATAGATTTAAATTAGTTATAAGGAAGAAGTTGTTCCTTATGAGGGTGGTGAGGCACTGGAACAGGTTGCCCAGAGAATTTATGGATATCCCATCACTGGAAGTGTTTAAGGCCACCTTGGATGGGGCTTTGGGCAACCTGGTCTAGCAAAGGAAGTCCCTTCACATTGGCAGGGGATTGGAACTAGATCACCTTTACAGGTCCCTTCCAACCTAAATGACTCTATAATTTTATGATTCCCTGAAAATACCAATTTTTGGAGTTACCACACTCATGTATGTAGACATGTGTGAACTCTTTTACCATCTCTCATATTTGGCAAACTCTAGGAAGCTATAGCATGGATACTTTATATTAAAGTATAGTCTGTGAATTCATCCGTAGCTAAACCTCAGTTAAAAATGTTCAAAGGAAAGAAAGAAAATTAAAAAGAGTGTAAGAATACAAGGAATGCTTTTTAAGTGCAGGCCAACGATCCACCTAGCCCAGTTTTCAGTCTCTGTGTATTTCTAAAGCATGACACACCAAGATTGGGTCTTCCAGAACATGTCTGAAAGACTCATAGTTATTGTGGATTTTCCATCTCTTCAACAAAAAAAACGTGAGATGAGCTACTGGGAACAAGGAGAAAGAATGCAACTGTTCATTTTTTAACAAAGAAATCACCCTCTCAAATGCTGGGATTTGAATGAAATTGGCAATAAAAAGTAAGTAAGATTAATGAAGTAAAACTATATTGTGCCCTGGTAAAATCCAGCAGAATTTTGCTATCTGAAGAGGGTCATTGCTTTCTCTGAGTGGGAGTAAACACGACAGTGTTCCACCAGAATGTCTCTTATGAACTTCTAATCTTAAAGCTTTCTTGAAGTCCATGGAGGTATAGGCTAAACAAGAACCTAATTCCTAAAGCTAAAAACAAATTAATAAAAGACAGCAGAAAAGACTAAAAGTCAAGAAAATCTCCTTTTTCTTTTTTGTCACCTTTCCTTATCAACAGAAGCAAAAAGGCACAAAACTGTTTGTAAAACTTCACCACGCACTTCATATGCCCAAGCTGAAGGGTTTTGAGGGAATGAGAATGGGATCTAGTAATTGTCCCTAAAAGGATATCCTAAAAAGGGGTCATGCATTTCCACTGACATGTTTGTAGACCCTCTTGCTTTGTGTCCATCCCACTGTGTACCTTTTGTAATTGTTTTCTCTCTTCCACTTGAAGTCCAATGCACACAAGAAATAGAAAGAAAACCTGCCAGGAAGCAAAAGGAATTGGATTTTCCTGGTTTTATTACTCCATCTAAAGGCAATGTTAAAAAATAAACAGCAGAGAATAAAAAGTGAGGAGTAGAAAATATCCACGGGAACCATCTAAGCTCTTGCAATCTTAAGTTTCAATAATGACAGAGAGAAAGGTGCTTTTTTCCCTTTTAAATTATGTTTTATGTTGGCAAACATCTCTTTAATTTTCTCTTGTCTCTGCTCTTCCTGGTTTCTCTGGGGACCAGCAGCCAAAGTATTGAAATGCTGCGATAATGTTCTATCAAAGGCAGGAAGAAAAGAAATAACTGAGAATCAGACACAGCCAGTGTGATGTGGCAAGATTTTTGGGGCTAGCATGGTTTTGAGGTTAATTTTCAGCTAAGCAGTTTGCAGGTTTTACTAAGCCCAGCCTTTGAACCCAAGGCACTGCTGTCCTCTCATCCAAGTCCTATCAGGCACTTCCACTCCTGTGGTTCTCAATAAGATACTGCACAAAGCAGATACCATAAGGCACTGCAGTCTTCCAGTTGAAAAATACTCCTTTTTTGGAGATAATTAATCAGTTTTCCCTCCTTTTTTTTTGCTTTTCTTTCTTTTTTTTTTTTAATCTCAGGTTTGGCATCCTGAAGCAATTTCTCTACCCTGAAGCATCCCCCACTTCTCTCCATTCTCTCCAGCATACACTGGTTTTAATGAGTTTGGCCATTTGTTAGCTGGACAGAGCCAAAAAAATGTCTAGTTTCAGATGTTTTTCCTTTTCTTTTTTTCATAACACTGGACCAGAAAGACGGAGTGGGAATGGGGCATTTAAGTAGGCTTGTATTTATGCATCGAAATATAAACGATGATGGGGTTCTGGATCCACACATGCGATAGCTGACTCCCACTCAAGGTACTTTTGAGTTCAGTATGTGCAAAGAGAACTTTCACCTCTGTGTATGAACATCAGCACGTAGCTTTTATAGTCATAAAACTCACAGAATCACAATCACAGAATCACAAGGTTGGAAAAGACCTTCATTAAGTCCAACTGTTCCCATCCTATGCTAAACCATATCCCTAAGTACCTGATCTACCCTTTTTTTAGACACATCCAGGGATGGTGACTCAACCACCTTCCTGGGCAGCCTGTTCCAGGCCCTGACAACTCTGTTTCAAGATCACCTTATAACGTGTGCCCTTCATGACAAACCTTACAGATTTCACTTACGTTCTCAGTAGCCCATAGGGAGAAAGGTGCAGTCATGTGAGATTCTATAACATCTTTTTTTTGTTAATTCTTATTACAGTCAAAAATGTAAAGCTCATGGTATCATGTCCACTTTTGGCTTCCTGTTGCCTTCTATCCCTGGAGAGCTCTCCCGCTGGAAGCTGGCTGACATTATGAGTGGCAGCTTTTCCTAATTTTTTCACCCATACTCCATGAGAGAGGGTGTCTCATCCTCTCAGATGGCACAGAGCACATTGGCAATGATAAACTAGTGGTAAACAACAACATGCAACAACCTGAAACTTTTACATCAGCCCATAACCTTCACCTAGAGATTGCAGGGGCTGCTAACGACTGCTGCTGATCAAGATCCACATGCTGGGAGCAATTCATCTTGACGCAGCCTTTGTGCTCCTTAGGCCTGGGAGGACTCAAGGCACAGCAGATGCTGAGGTCTCATAACCTCTGGTCACCAGTGAGGTTCTGGCATGGCCCAAGACTTGATGCTGTGCAAGGTGCTCTGCAAACACACAGCTGGAGAAGCTAGCCACGCTTCAAAGATCTTCCCATCTCTTTGTCACTGTATTTCACAGTATGAACTGGATATGCTGTGCCAAAGGAGGGGTCCTCTCTCCTTCCTGAGCCTGTACCTCCTCCCTGTCAAGTCTGGGAAGAACAGTTCATGTGGTATGTGGTGAACTGGATTGGAGAACTAATCTGGGTTTATGAAAACTCAATGGGAAGGTAAAAATTTAAATGGAAAAAGATTTGATTCCCTCATTGCTGCCAGCTGGCTCAGGGTTTCTTTAATTCCTGTGCTCAAAGCCCGTAGTCTGGTGGTGGTGTCAGCTCTGCAACACCTGAATAGCTTCATCCTCAAGGTGCCTGTATTTCACAGCTGAGCATTTGTCCCTTCGTGTGAGTATACAGTAGCTATTAACTTCAAGCAGAGTTTCTGATTTGGATGTGCCTCTTCAGCCAGAACTGGACTCAAAACATCAAAAGTCAGAATTTAGACTCAGCGGTCCTGTGTCAGGCCTTTGAACCAAACCTTCCAGGACTACCTGGCTGGCTGCTCAAGGAGAAGAGAAAAATGGAACACCTCCAGAGAGCAATTTTTATCTTAAATGGATTGAATATCATTCTTAGGGTTTTTAGTCCTCCTAAAGCCTACAATGTTCCAAACCCTAATTTAAGTACCTTCATTAAATGCTCAAAGTCAGATTATATGTGTTCCTAGATTTATATGCTAATGTAGTACTATTGTTAAAAATGAGTTCCAGATAGCAAGTAAGATGAATATTTAGCTATAGTGTTTAAGTACTTCTGAAGAAATGTGGTATATTCACTGTAAGTTGTAATAAAATAATAATAATAGTAAGAATAACAATCACCACCACCTTTTCAACTTATCTGAGACATTTCCCCTGCAAGATATCAAAACATTTTTCTCAAAATAGATATTTTACAGTTACTTTAATATATCATATGTTTGTGAGGGAAAAAAATAAAAAGGCTTTTCAAAGTCCCCCAGAGTGCAAAGTGATTTTTCAACTTATATACCTATAACCCATTTGGAAAGGTTTCGGTTCGGGCAGAACAGGAAGGAATGGACTTTTAATTTTAAAACAAAAGTGCTCCAGATGGTGGGATCTTGTATGTAGCCACCTTTGGATTTCAAACCAATAAATATTTTGGGAAAAATTCTGATAATGTAAGCCAAAGAGCAAAGAGATGGTAAAGCATTTCCAGGTGATAGAACCTCATCATTTGTCTTCTGAGTACTCTGCAAAATCTCACTCTCCCTGCTGCAATAAACTGCCAATATCCTGCAATCTATTTTGCAGGAGGATGGCGTTTAATTCCAGTTCCTTCAGTGGAAACTAATTCCTTATTCAGATTAATGTATTTTAGTTCTTTTGCAACTACCTAATAATAATTTCCGGAAAGACTTTTTCAAAACCCTGTCAGAGATGTGGTGTGAGACAAAGCTGTGGTGGGCTTGAGAAGAAGACTTGATTTTTCCCCGTGAAATTATCCTGGGAAGTTTTTTCTCATGTCAGGGCAAATGCAGTTTATACCCTAGGTCATGCAGCACCTGGCATAAAGTTTTGATATAAAGATCATAAAAATTAGCATATTCCTGTGCTTATGGAAATTTCAAATTTTTTAAAATTTTTTTTTAATTTTTTTGAGTTAAAATGCAAGTATGATGAGATTCGGCTCACCTAATTTTAACCAGCTGAAAGGTAAATGCATAATCTGAACTTTCCTTCTCTGGTCCATGATGTCTCTGAAGGGTGACTTCACACCTGCTTAATGTAGTTGTTTAGAGAAAGTGAAATCCATTACTTCTGGAGGCTCACCCTTCCCTCCTCTGATTGCACACTGTGCCCAGTTCAGATCAAATGCCAAACATACAAGGGCTCAAATTAGAAGAAAATATCCCATCTTTGGAAGGGGTTTTTCCATGGTGACTCTTGATGAGCATTTACAAAACAGCTACATCATGGACCCTCAGTGGCAGGGCAGGGTGACAACTTGACCCTTGCAGACCAGACCAGGTACCATCCACTGCAGCAAATGGCCTGATGCTGTGGACATTCATCAAGAGGAGGAGAAGAAATGGCCTAACTCCACAATCCATTTCACAAACATCACCAACCTGTTCCTGTGCGCTTGGTCTGCAATTGCACTCAGGTTGGACAAAAAGTAGTAGAAATGATCCAGCTGAATATATTTCATCTGTCCTGTCCAACTGAGTTTTAAGACTGTCTGCTAGGAGAATTTTTCCCTGGCACAACCAGAATATAATTAATGAATGACAAAATTCAATGGGGACAAAATGGAGCCAATTTGTGACATTAGGGGTATGAGGCTATTCAAATTTGAAGTGCTGGGGAACAATCAGATGATGCGCAACATGGCAAAACGACTTCAAGGTTGGCCCATCCAAAATCCATGTAGTCAGCACAAAACTCCACAAGAAGACTGATTTCATTCTAGAAAGATAACAAGAAGACCGAGGCCAAGCAGCAATCTAGCAAGATTGATTTCTTAACACATCATCTACAGCCTCCAAAGCACCGTTCAAACTCAACATATGGAGCAGTCTTTGTCCTGCAGAAGTTGATCTGCAAGAAGGTAAAGGGTGAAGGACAACACCGGGTAGTGAAATGCTCCTACCTGCAAAGCAGTGTCAGTCTGGAGTAAAACTAAGTGCCCTTTCTGTGGGGGTTGCAAAGTCCCAACTGTGATATCAACTTTGCCTTTGACCTTGGCCCTATAATTTAGGCACTGCATCTCCAATCTGACGTTTACAAAACTCAGTTTACAGGAATCTGTTGCAAAGGAGGGCCCCTCTCTTGCCCTTTGGGGACCAGAATACAACCAAAAACCTTCAGAAAATTGTTTTGATTTCTATTTGAATTTCTAACCACTCCTGCTCTGTCTGTGGAAATTCTCTGACTCAGCAGCTGCTGACAGCTCCTCCTTGTTTAATATTATCTGTGAATTTCATTCCTGTGCAATTCAATTCCACTTCCCGATAATTAATAGAGATGTTAGATGAGACTAGACCTAACACAAATTCTCCAGATACCCCGCAAAATACCTTCCATAAACTTGTTACATTATCATTTATCATGATTCTTCGTTTACAACCTTTCAGCCAGTTTCCAACCCACATGACTGATTTCCCATCCAAGTCAATCTGAATTAATTTTTCTATTAGGATTTCCTCATAATCCTGCACAAGCCAGAGAATGGGCTAGACTGACCTTATAAACTTTTTATGTCTTTGACCTCTTGATGTTAGATGGAAGAGGCATGAGATTGCTCATAAAACTCCAACAGCTCTTTAACTGAATTTCTCTAGCTGCACCACGGCACTCCTTTACGATGGGAAAATCGATGTAAAGGAGAGGAAGATCTGAGCTGCAGTAGAATATGAATTATTGAACATGTGGTCCTGCACCAAAATCACCACCCGACATCCCAAACTGCTCCTTCACAAAGCAGCATCTGAAATGTCCTTTCTATCCACTGTATCCTCATTGAAGAGGCTGCAGGAAAGACCTGCTTCATAGCGATTCTACCATTTCAGGATGCACTTGAGTTTCTCTGAGTTTCATTCTGGGTTGTTCTCTATCCTGGTCCACTTCTATTTGGCTACTCTAAAGGAAGTGAAAAAATGTCCTATTCGGTCTTTATTTTTCCTTGTCATTTTTGCTACTTCAAAGAGTAATTTGGTTTTCCTTTTAAAAAATTAGGAGAACCATTCCTAAAGGAGCATTGTCCAGATCTGTTAAGTAGTGACAAATGACCTGCTCTAACTTTCCCTTTGAGGTGAATATTCTGATGAAAAGATCACCGAGATATGCGATTATAATATTTGTCATTTATATAACACTTTTTTCCCCCATTCAGAGATGTCCTCCTCTTTCTCCCACCTCCAAAATCTTATTCTAGATGTAAGAAGATGGATTCTTCTTTTAGGAGAAAAAAATGCTTTTTCCTGAAAATTAAATTCTCAGAAATGAAAAATAGTGAAATACTTAATGAAAGCAGGGGAGCTCTTGAGATTGTCAAGCTTGTGGAATTTAGTTTTGAGTATATACCTAAAGCCTAATACTTGCACTAATCTCAAAGCCTAGGGAAATAAAGGATTGGAGAGATGTTTGTAAATATTCAGAAATGTTCACGTGTGCTGGTATCCCAACTTAATATGCAATTTACAGTGATAAATCTGTTGTGCATCAACTGGGTGACCAGTGGCTTTTTATGTGTAGAAACAAAGTCATTTATGGAGAGGAAAATTAATGTTAGTTAACCAAAAACCCAACAAGTGATAGATCATTTGTTACCACATCTGCCAGCCCCTCCTGAAGAGAAGTGGGTTTGTCACCTGGACCCAAAAGTTTATGTGCTGTAGTCTCTACTGGAGGCTATTTCATACTTATCTGTGAATCACAGAATCACAGAATCACAGAATTGTAGGGGTTGGAAGGGACCTCGAGAGATCATCGGGTCCAACCCCCCTGCCAAAGCAGCTCCCTAGCTCATATTGCTCAGATAGGTGTCCAGGCGGGTCTTGAATATCTCCAGTGAAAGAGACTCCACCACCTCCCTGGGCAGCCTATTCCAGTGCTCAGTCACCCTCACTGTGAAAAAGTTCTTCCACATGTTGGTGCGGAACTTCCTATGCTCCAACTTGCAGCCATTGCCCCTTGTCCTATCCCCACAGACCACTGAAAAGGGGCTGGCCGATTCCCCCTGCATCCCCTGCTTCAGATAATTATAAACTTTGATTAGGTCCCCCCTTAGTCTTCTCTTCTCAAGGCTGAACAGTCCCAGCTTACTCAGCCTTTCCTCATAGGGGAGATGCTCTAGGCCCTTAATCATCTTCGTAGCCCTTCTTTGGACTCTTTCCAGGAGATCCCTGTCCTTTTTATACCAAGGAGCCCAGAACTGGACACAATACTCCAGGTGGGGCCTGAGCAGGGCAGAGTAGAGAGGGAGGATCACCTCCTTTGACCTGCTGGCTACACTCCTCCTGATGCATCCCAGGATCCCATTGGCTCTCTTAGCCACCAGGGCACACTGCTGGCTCATGGCCAACCTGTCATCTACCAGGACCCCCAGGTCCTTCTCCACTGAGCTCTTCTCCAGCAGGTCATCCCCCAGCCTGTACTGATACAAACAGTTGTTCCTTCCCAGGTGCAAGACTTTACACTTGCTTTTGTTGAACTTCATCTGGTTTCTCACTGCCCAGCTCTCCAGCCTGTCCAGGTCTCTCTGGATGGCAGCGCAGTGCTCCTGCGTGTCAGCCACTCCTCCCAGCTTTGTATCATCGGCATACTTGCTGAGGGTGGATGTTATTCCCTCATCAAGATCGTCAATGAAGATATTAAACAGGAATAAAACCTCGCTCAGTAGGACAGGAGTCAATAACATGAAATGGAGAACAATAACTGAAGTGTGGATTTTAAGGAGAAAAATGCACATGAATATTTCCATGATGTGTCTCCTCAGCACTGAGTTTGTTAATCTCTTTAGTTAATGAATCAAAATCTACTCAAAGAAACCATCCTGAAAAATGGTTAGGAAAAGGGCGATTTATATTTAAGTCACAGTCCCCGTCAAACAAGAGATTGTGTCTCATAATGAAGTACCACTAACTGCATCTTTCTTCTTAATGAACTGCAAATTGTCTTACAAACTAAACCTGCTCTGGAAACTAAAAGCGAGGATCACTTGGCCCATCAATACAGTACCTGGGTCTCCCAAAGCACCCTCCTGGGATGCACATTCACGTCCATGGGGACTGAGCTGTGTCCTTGGCTCGGCAGAGCTGCTGTGGTGACTTCGTTTCTCTGTGATTTTCAAAGAAGAGTGACCTCAGGTGACAGAGCACTGGGACAGGCTGCCCAGGGGGGTTGTGGAGGCTCCTTCTCTGGGGATATTCAAGACCTGTCTGGACGCCTCCCTGTCCTAGGGACCCTGCTTTGGCAGGAGAGTTGGACTCAATGGTCTCTGGAGGTCCCTTCCAAAGCTTACAATTCTGTCAATCTCCTTCCCCAAAGACTGAAGGTGAGAAAACATTCCCTTTGAAAATAAGTGGGCTTTTTTGTTCTAGTTTATTTTCTAATCTACAGTATAATGTGAGAGCAAAGTATTTTGGAAAGTATTTTGAAATAATACCTTTAAAGAACTATGTCAATGCAAAAAAATAGAAGCATTTTGCTGGGGACACATCAAAACGAAATGATGAGAATCTGCCCTTCTCTTTTCTGCCTCCCAGACAAAATTAAGGAGAAGTCAGACACTGTTTCATAGACACTTTCTATTTCAAGTGTACTGTAACTTCCAATAGAAACAGATTCAGCTAAAATATTGTGGGTCCGCCCAACATGCAGCACACAGGGGATGTGTGTTTTACATATGTAAATTAGTCACTTAGCACAGAAGTAGCAAAACAACACTCTGTGGCCACTTCTGAATTGTAGCACCCTTTATGAAGCTGTTGATACACGTGCAAAAACACACCGTGCATGTGGTAAGAATAACACCTCCCCATCAGACTGACAAAACTGGTGTAACGCTGGTGGAAACAAGCATGCGAGGTGTAAGAAAAGCGAGAGCCTGTCTTACACAAGGGCAACTTTGCTGTCTTGCTTAGGTCCCTAACTTGGGCACAGTCTTTAGGTGCCCTCTAAACCGGTCCTATAGATGATGTTTCTGTTTCCTATATATTGTGAGACAACACACATCAGGTGTTTTTGGCTTCCCTGTGGAAGTGTTCAATGGCATCTCCCAGGTCTCCCACTAACTGCACAAGGAAATTAATCGTGTCAGACATTAGGCGCTTGATCTTTAACCCCAAATTGCGTGCCTGAGGTAGGTGGGCTGCACTGCACTTGAAGTCTTTGCAATGTGGCACTGCCTTCAAAGGCATGGGACATGTAGATGAGACTGCCCTTTGCCTTCTCATGCCCTCAGAGCAGACAAGCAGGCTTTAGAGCTTATGTGATTGGTATTTTAAAAGAATTAGTATCCTGGGAGACGCTGAAACATTTGCCATTGTATGTATTGAGGGATCATCACACACCTTTGGTGCTGACTGACTTTTTCCATCTTATTTATAGATCATTATCAGACCGAAACTTGTCTTCAGTATTAGCCAGGTAGTGGCTGGCTTCGCATCCTGTGGTCCCCTCAGCAGCTGTGGGACCAGCAGCCTGGGGAGGGCACACTTGGTGCCAAAATGCAGAAAAAGGGAGAAAAACTGACCTATCTGAGGTCTTGCAGATGCTGCTGGACATGCAGAATTGGCATCATGCAGGAATTACCCACCAAAGTATGAGTGGGGTTAAGGCTAAAATAAAGCTGCAGAAAAATCTCTTAGCCATACCAGAGCTGTGCACCAACAAATTATTCCCTGTTTGCCCTCGAGCTGGCTCCACAGCAATTCTTTTTAGCTGGAAATTCTCCCGCTGCCACCAGATCACGCTTACTAGTGTCAAAGATCTCCAAATGCTTCACCCAAAACTCCTGCTTCCAACTGGCCTAAAGTGAAAAAAGTGTGAAAGCGATGATAATTCACACCCAGTGAACCCAGGGCCAGGGCATGCAATCATCTCTGCAATGCTCAGGAGCTCTGTCACTGCTCTCTCCCTTTGTAGGATCCTTCACAGCCCCACTACCAAGTACTTCCTTTACTACCTATATAAGCCACATGAGCATCTTGCACCTTAGTAGGTAGGAAAATGGAGAACAGGACTAAAATACTGAACAGAGGTATAAAAGACTTTATAACTTGCCCTTTCTGCCTCCCGTTGTCTTCCTCTCTCTTTTTCATCGCACGCAGCACCTGCATTCCTACGTCATTGAAGACTTTGTTTCATCTATATTTAAAGTTGCTTTTCATCTCAGGCCCCAGCCATGCACAGTGTGCCTCGCTGCTTGCACTAGGAGCGTGCAATAGATGTGGGGTCCACATAAGTTAAAGGCTTTCTGTAGAAATGCAAGATCATGATTTTAATAACTCAATTCACTCCTCTCAGAAAATCAGTCAGTGGGGTTTTTTCACCATGACTTCTGTAATAACAACAATGCCGAGCTCTGCATAGGGCTTTTTTATCTCTTAATGGCTGAAAAGGTTTAATACAGGTTTTCTTCATAGACTACTATATTCAAAATGTCTAGCACAACCATACATCTTCTTTACTGACTAAGAAAGATTTGTATGTAATGTGCACACCCACATAGACATAAAGGATCTTAAATAATTTAAGAACTTTTTGGGACATATTTATTAATCTATTTTTCTCCTTACAAAGTTTCTCCCCTTTGTACCACAGAAGATATATTTAATCAGTTAACATTGGTTTAAGGATCTCTTCATTAAAGCATCTTTCTCTGGCTGGGAAGATGACACATCCTCTTTACGAACGCTCAATGACTGCATTGTCTCACCTTGCTAGCAAAGCATGGTGGTATCTGAATTTGGTTTAATTCTTGTTACAGATGTTGTAAATTCAGATGGGGAAGTTCAGAGCCCTCCAAAACCTCACACACAGGCAGTACAGGGAAGGGGCTCAGAACACAAAGCAGAAAGACATAGGCATGGCTGAGATAAGATGTTATGTCAGTGTAAAACACTGCCAAGAGTTAACTGAATATTTAGTGAAGGAATTTATTTGTTATTATTTTTCTCTCCACAGAGGAGTAGCTATTGTAGGAAAATGGCCAAGTGCTACCAGACCTTCTACCTTTGGGAAATGGTTGTCCTCCATCCCAGAGCCACAGTGATGAGCAGTCGTTATTAACTGAAGGGGCTTGCAATTGCATCTTCCTTCACTCTCTACCCAACCAACCTTCCAATTCCTTCCTTATTATTATTCACATCACGGCCAGGTCTCCAGAAGTCCTGGCACTGCATAAAAGGCCACGTCTCCCAGCAAGTGCTGACAAAACTGGAGAGTGGAATAGCTGGGAGGGAAAGGCATGAAGCAGCTGAGTAAGGTTAGCTGAGAGGTCAGTGGAGAATATTTCCTTTGCTGCCTTTGATGTCGACAATTCTCTCAGCTGCTTGATGAGGAGGAACGAGCTCCACACCCAACAAACCTGCTGTCTACATCTCTGGTGGGGTGAAGGTGGAATTTACCCCAGGGACTAAGAAACTCAAAGTTCATAACTCAAGAATGGCAATGCAAAAAAAGCATCCTCAAACCCCACCCTTGCTCTGAGAGGTTTCTCCTGCTATTCTGGTGTTTATATTTGGACAGCTTGTCCTGGTACGGGGTACTCTGGTTTTATGTCCTTGGTGCAGTCAGAGATCATAGTCTGACATTCCTTTTAGGCAAGAGAATTCTCTTAAAACCTGGTGTAGGAGAGCTAAGAAAGAGACTCTTCCTCCTAATGTACTAAGCAGAGGAAGAAGTGGAGAATTTTCCTAGAAAGTAAAGGAAATGCTTTATTTCTTGCCTACAAGGAGCAGGTAGGTTGTCCTATCATGTCTTCTGAGCTGATAGCTGCAGGGACATCTCCCAGTAAGGATACAGCTAACCAGCTGCAGACAACAGCTCCACCAACCCCTCAAGGTGAGGTGGGTGAGAAGCCCCTCCTAGTCCTGTCAGACAGTATGAAAACACAGTTGGAAGAACAAGACAGTCTATTTTTTCCTTTTATTTTCCAACCTGTGATCCAGAAGAAGCCACTTACTTGCCTTCATAATTATCAACTTTTTTTCATGTTACTGAGCAGCTACTCTGAGCTCAGCCTGCCCAATCCTGTCTTGACCCAAGAGACTGAGTTCTGATCCTCTCCCTGCTCATGTTTTATTATTTTGCTTTGACTTAGCGATTTTTGCCAGCCACAAGTTTGTGTTGGGACAGGTGATATCACAAGTGGGTACAGAGCCACACTGCCTCTGAGGAAGCATCTGGTCCTTGGAGTCAAAGTAACCCTACACTTAAACCAACTTTAGTGAAGGAACAAATGTTTTGTGGATATTATTGGCATGCAGATGACTACCCTGATGTAGGTGTGCTCTGGTTTTATTGCCTCTCTGTCCCACAGAGGTGGTAAGTGCCTCAGGGTCACATGAGGAGGAATTAATCTTAGAGCAGTGGGAAAGGTTCCATGAATGTGGACGGAGCAAGGCTTATTTAAAAGTACAGCTGTCAGCGTGAGAGAAATTGAGAATCCAGCCAGTAGCAAGTCTGCAATTACAGGTTTCAAGATGCTAAGTGAATGCAAGGAACTTTTCTACTCAAGCAATAAAGGATTCAATATCCAGCTGATGTGCTTATCACAAATGCGGTAACAGAGACGTCTGTTTTATTGGCTGCTGTTTAGCTTACTGTTCATAAATGACTGATAATTAATTGAAGGCAGTATTAGAAAACCCAATCTGCTTACAAAGACTCCTTTTAAGCAGCAGTTGTCATATTCGTGTTCTGATCTCAGAGCGATAAGTTCTAAGTCATTATGTTTTCTCAGACAAACTAACAAATAAACATGAAAAGAAACAGTAACGTTGAAATACCTGAAGAAATGCTTTCACACTTTGTTTTTTTCCTCTGGGTAAGGACTGTTCAGAAATCATTTGCATTCTTTGTAGTGCTTTTTTTAATTTCTTTTTCCCTTTTATCCTGATAAGGACAGCAAATTTGCTTGGGCTATTGGCGTATTAAGGTCATAAACCAATCTCCTTCCTCATACCTGATAGCACACAAGAAATCATCCCATGTAATTAATAATTCTGGCTATACCAATAAATAAAATGTGCCTCAGACCATGCTGTGGCCCTGGGGACAGAGGCACAACACATCCAAACAGATACATACTGTTATCCCCAGGATGTAGTAGATATACCAACCAGGAATGGACCTTTCCCATGCCAACATACTGTTATCCCCAGGATGTAGTAGATATACCAACCAGGAATGGACCTTTCCCATGCCAACTCCCAAGCCATGCCAGTCACTGTCCTGGAAGTCTTAATTGCCAAAAATTATTTGGGATTTGTTAAAACTTGCAATTTAACAGTTTGATGCCTAAGGGTCAATGCTTAGTTAAGACTTGCCCAGTCTATGGAGTTAGAGCACAATCCAAACTCAAGCACAGGATTTATTTTTTTTTTCCTGGGCTGGGGAAAGCATGAGCGATCTTGCTCCAGGATGTATCTCAAAAGTCTTCATCCAGATTTCATACATCCAGCTTTGTTTTCCTGCTCTGCCACTGTCTATGTGCATGACCTTGGGCAAGTCACTCTTCTGGCTGGGCTGCAGACTGCAGCATAGCATAGGAATAGCTGAGTGGGATAGAGAGTGTCCCCAGAGCAATGGGAATGGGCATTTTCACACAGCCTGGCTTACCTTGCCTTTTCAGAAGACTAAACTAGCCCACAATGACCACTGTGTTGACAGACCGGATTTTAAACCCACGCCAGGCATTTGAAACCAAGCTGCAGTCTGGATGTAAGTTCCATCTCTCTGCTCGTCCTCCGGCAAGTGGAGTGACCAAGACTTCCCGACTTAGAGAGGGGCAGTGAAGACAGATGTATTCAAGGCTAGAAGCTCTTCAACAACACAGCAAGTAATGATTAAGCAATCATTACCCTTCACAGCCAGATTTTCTTAGGAAAAGCCAAGCAGCTTCATTGGATTTTGCAGCCCAGTAACAGCTGTGTCAAAGCCAGAGCAGGTCCCTGAAACCTGTGCTTATGGCTCCCACAGAGTTCCTGTGAAAGACCTGGGCAAGAACTCACCAAGGTGAATCAAACTTATTGGGATTCCAAGAAGAAGGACAAAGTGAGAGCTGCTTACAAGATTCGAGGGAAAGAAAAACACACAGGAAGATTTTACAGCTCCCAGCTGGAGCAGGAGAGCAGCTGGAACAGCTCAACATTGACATTTTGGTTCCCAAGTCAGCACAGGCTGACACTTGACCCATGTCAGCTGCAGACTAAACACATCTGGGACACCTTCATGGTTTGTAAACCCACCATATTGTTCTTAGAAGATTTTTGTTCAATTTCAGGCCATTATTATAAGAACAGGACAAAGCAAAAAACTACCACTATTAACGAAGCAAGGTGTCCTTTGAGAAGGTGAGGCAACCTAGAAGATGCTAGTGGTTCCCTACAGTGCAGGAAAGGTTAGCTGAGAAAGTACTCAAGGACATGGACCAATGAGTGTGATGAATGGTGGTGCACACGAATAAGGGAAGACAGATTTCACCCTCTTGTTCGCATTCCCGTGAGGTTTAGCCACAACTGCTCCTTCATGTCATGACTCAAGTATAAAGAAATAAAACACATCATAGATACAGTCACAGGGGTTATTCCCTTCACTGAGCATCCAGAGACTGATCTACCCTAGTGAGTGCAGCAAAGTATTTCTGATTAAACACACCTAGACACCCCAAAACAAGCAGCACAGGCCTGGGTATCTACAGTCTTTGCTCAGAAGTGCAGAGAGAGGGAGGTCAGCTCATGGCCTGGGAGCCTAGATTAAACCAGTGTTTTGGCCACAGCTTGAAAGAGAGTAAGAGATGTTTGCTCACAGCTTCCTAGCCTTGTACCTTGGTGGATGGGACAACAGCGAAGGCAGAGAGGGGTCCCAACTCATGAATTCATCTATACAAAATAGTAATTTATTCGCAGGAGCTGGAGCCAAAGAGACCAGAGGAAGTGAGTTTCTGAGCACACACCATAGCTGAAGGCCAGTCCAAGTTCAGGGCTGACCATGATCCCACAACAGAGCTTTTACAGTCACAGAAAAATTGTGTCCAAGTGTGTTTCTGCTTCTCAGGGACTTTTCCTATCCGCAGAAATGGGTTGTAACTATTAGCTCTTCTCTAAAGGGCAGTCACAGATTTTGGTGGCTTTACTTCACTTCACTGAGAAGTGGGTAGGAAGCTGCCCGCTCCATCCAACTTTAAACCTAGGTACTTAAGAGCATTTATTCCTTCATCCAGAAGATGATACATAACAACTTCTTGGCGGATTGGAGGTGCTGGGCTGGTATTCGGCAGTGCTCAGAGTCAGACATCTATGCTTTGGGAAAACCTTTCTCTGTGAATTATCTACAGATCACCTCTTCCAAAAATCTCTAATCCAGACCAGGTTATTTTTAGTTTTGCTATAATCTTTAAATAGTTGTAGGCACTCTCCTAGTGAAAAAAAAAAAAGCATTGCAAGTGACCCCATCCTAGTTTTGACAACCTCAGTCAAGGTTTCTCTACACAGGAAAATTAATCCAGATTGAGACAGCACAACAACTATTTCTGTATAAACCTGGTTTATAATTATGTTAGTCGAGATTATCAGTCCTCTCCACTGAACTAGCTTGAATCTTGATTTTAAAAATAAGCAAAACGAAAGAAAAAGCCCTTTAATTCTGCAATAGCAGGATTGTCTGCCCAGCAAAATAAAAGATGAAATTAGTTCAGGGATATTTAATCCAGAATAATTTTGTGTTCCTGAGCGCTCCTTGTACTCAGGGCTTTCCAGCAACAGCAAGGACACCTTTTCATTGCCACACTCAACTCAAACATCTACAACTCTGCATGGAGCAAACACTGCACCATCTAGAACAACGGGTCCAAATCCCACCTGTCCCACACGGTCCTTTCACTGAAGCCAAAAGACCAATAAAATCAATCTGTGTCTCTGCTTTGGTTTTTGGGGCAGGGACTGGCTTTACTTTTTTTCTTGGTACATGAACAGTAAGAAACAAATTGTAACTTCAGTGCCTGGCTGGTACTTTCAAGAGCACTACCTCACTCATCCCTGAGGGGCTCTCTGAAAAAAGGGGGACAGGCAACCCCAAAGAGCCTCTGGTTTACAAGGTGGACCATTACCTTCTCCCTTTGACCTGAGCCCTGAGTAATGTGTCCTCTGGGAGTTTGTTGCACTCCGTTAAGTCCTGCCCCTGGTGCAATTCCTGGGTGAGCATGCAGGTAGACTGGAATTTGCAGAAACTTCTTGCAGCAGCCACCTGCAAACTTTCCACCTTATTTGCTCACAGCAGGTTAGTCCCAGTGAGCTGGATTCCTCCAGATGAGAGGGAAAGCGGGTGGGTGCTTGTATGCCAGGGAAATATTCCCAGCATCATTTGTGCCAAATTGTTTGGTGGTTTTGGTTTTGGTTTTTTTTTTTTAATTGGAAAGACTGAAACTTCTTTCACCTTTTACCTTGTTTCGCCTTTGCTGGAAGCCTCTAGATGATGGGATCTATCCCAAAACTCCAGCCCATCCATCAGCGGCAGAGTTAATTATTTTCACACTGAGAAAAAAAATCCACCTCCCTTCCCCTTCTTTGCATGCAGATAAAGAAAAAGAAGGCAGGACACCTGAAACCTCCCGCTGCTCCTGCTTGCATAGGCAGGGACATACAGGAGCGCACCGTGCATTTGAGGAAAGCCTTATTAAAGATAAATTACCCCACCACAGCAGTGGGGCTGGGAAAGGTGATGGGGAAAGCCCAGGTCTCAACACACACCACCCCACCACCACCACCAGCAGCATCCCACCCCAAGACCTCCCGTCCCTTTCCCCCGATGTATTAACCCTTCAAGGCATTGCAAGGTCTCCCGGTCCCGAGGCTGTTCTCCACTCCCGGCTTCTCCGGGTGTGTTAGCGTACAGTCCCCCCACCCTCCCTCCTCGTACAGAACAATAGCAAGGCACCAGTTCCAGCTGCTTCCCGAGGAAAGCCCAGATCACACACATACAGATAGAGAGAGAGATATGATTATATTTCTCTTTGCTGTTTAGGACAAGAAATGAAGTGCTGCCTCTTTAATTGGCAAAAGCATGCAGTAAGAGCATACCTTTAATTTAGTGTTGGGATAGCTCACTTGCACCCTGGCTGTTGTCTTATTGGAGAGGGCAGCCTGCCTCAGATCCTCTAGCACTGAAATAATATCATCCAGCACGCATTTCTTATCCTGATTTCTCAACACACACAGATGGGAAAAAGTATAATTATAGCCTTTGTAGTTCACCTTCATTTCCAGCACGGCTCGGTGGATCTGCAGGATCACATCAGCCTGATGCAAAATATTGCCTCCGGGTTTGGAGAGGAGAATCACCCTGCCATACCTCCCCGGGGTGTGCAAGTCCGAATACAGCTGGCTTTTAGATTGATCGAGGGAGAAAAGGCTGCTGGCTAAGCTCCTCTCGATCTTGGCCAGGCTGTGGCTGGGGGCTACCAGGCTCTCCAGGTCAGTGTCAGGCTGGAAGCGGTTGAGCAGGCTGAAGCCGAAGATGATGGTCAGGACTGCGGGCACAGTGAGGAAAAACACCGGATGCCTGCTCACGAATAAGCCCAGCTTGTAGAAAAACGACTGGAGCCCTCTGTGTATCACCTGCCGCAGCATTCTCCACCAGATCCAGCCTGCAGATGCTCCTGGCCGTCTTAGAAAGCACATGTGACATGTGTAGCTCCTTACCCCTTCCTGTCAGTTTCCCTTTCTCTCTCCCTCTCTCTCTACTACTCCTTTAAAAGACTGCAGCAAGTTGCAGCAAGACAGCCAAATATTGATCAATGGGGGGTGTGTGTGCGAGCGTGTGTGTGTGTCGGGGGTGGAAGGGACCGGGCAGAGGAGGGAGGATGGGAGGGGGGGGTCCTCGCTTCTTTTTATTTTCCCTCTCCTTTTTTTCTCCCCCCCCTCTCTCCTCCCTCTACCCCCAGCCAACTAGCATCCCCCCCCCGCTCCTCCGCCCGGTTGCCCCCCTTCCTCCAGCGAGGCTCAGGCGTTGCACCGGGAGCGCTGCCGGCTCTGCAGTGCCCGCTCCGCGCCCGCCGCCGCTCCGCGCAGCCCCGCGGTGGACACCGCTGCTCCGGGGCGGTGCAACGAGCGCCGGTAGCGCCCTCCCACCTACCCCCCCCACATACACTCCCCCCTTTGCAAAACACCGCTGCTCGCTTTACTCCCTCCATCCCTTCGACACACACACACACGCTCACAGGCACACGAAATTTGCCGGGGCGGGAGGATGATGCTGCATTTTGACGTTTCCCGACCCCACCGTGCCCCTGCCTTGCTGCCCACCCCCCTTCCCCCGCGCCCGGCCGTAGCCCCAGGCTCCTCCGCTCCCCGCCGGCTGCCGGAGGAGGGATAGCTTCTCCTAGAGACTTTGCGAAGCGCTTTCCCACAGCAGCAGCCGCCGCGCTCCGCTCCCCGTCTCCCCGGTCCCACGGCTGCTGCATCCATCCTCCCCCCCACGCCGCACCCATCCCTGCCCCAGCCGCGCTGTGGCTCTTGAGGGGGCGACAACACGCACCGCTCCGGGCAAAGAGCCCATCCTCAAATACTACCTCTCCCCTTCACCCCCCGCCCCTTTGCAGCCCGAGGTCACCGGGCGGAGCTGCCCCGTGCTCCTGCGAGGGCTGAGTGACTCCGAGAAGGGCTTGGGGCAGGGGGAGAAAGCGGGAGGGAGCTGCCTCCTCCTCTGCCCGGCATCCTGGCACCTCTCCCCCCTCGGCCAGCAGCTCCCTGAGCAGTGACCTAAGAGAGGTAGAACGGGGTTCCTGACACCCTCCAGCTGAAAAAGAGGGTTTCCAAGCAAAGACACCAGCAGACCATTACATAAGAGAAGGAAAATTCTGCAGCTCCCCGGACCAAGGGACAGCAGCAGAGAAACGCACACGTTTGCAGCAGGATCGCTGCCCCACCAACTCTCCAGGCAGCAAGCTCTGCTCCTCCAGGACCTTCAGCCAGGACCACTTGGGACATCCAGCCCGAGCAGACCTGGCAGCCCCTTGCAGGGAAGGCAGGAGAAAAGGCAGGCTTGCTTTGCAGGAGCTTTAT
Source organism: Porphyrio hochstetteri (assembly GCA_020800305.1). Classification (NCBI taxonomy): domain Eukaryota; kingdom Metazoa; phylum Chordata; class Aves; order Gruiformes; family Rallidae; genus Porphyrio; species Porphyrio hochstetteri. The sequence continues at coordinate 119,570,381 of CM036907.1, read as the reverse complement.
ACATAACTCGTAAGTTTAAGAGATTTAATAAAAAGAACCAAACCTGAAAAATGCAGTTTTTCCGCTTAGTGTTGTGTCCTGTCCGTGTGTGTGTCCCTGTTGTGTGTGTCCATCTCCCTCCCCCCAGTTCTTGCTGTATTTTAGCTAGTTTTGTCAAACAGAAATTGATCTATTTTGGGATGGGACCAAGGATACTGTGAAACTTGAGAGCACAAGGTTCTTCCACAACTAACCCTTAGAGAAACAGAAGGAGGAAGAGTAGAAACGGAGGAGCTAAAGACTCTCAGCAGACTCTGCCTGATCCAGAACTAGAAACAGTGGGTTATGCTCAGCTTGAAGTAATTACCAGTGTTTTGGAGAAAAACAGCAATCCCTTTCATACTGGCACCCTTAAGCAGACACTTCTGTGTGAATGACCAAGACATACAGAGAAGGAGCCCATCGCTGAGGGCTTTGGAGGGCTTTGTGTTAGGTTACAGAGACAGTGGTTGAGATTGTGAGCCTGAGGTCCTGCATGAGTGCTGAAACGTGAAATTCTTCCAGAGGATGCAACAGAGAGGCTGGGGACATTGGATTGGAAACCTACCTGACTGAAATCAGTGACTAAGATTCACAACTGCTTGGGTAAAACTGGCTTAATTTATAGGTATGTGCAAGTACATCATGCCTTTTGAATTCAGGCTGGTTTTATTTAGTGGCCTAGATACTGCTGATCTGGAGGCACTTGCAAATGTGGGCTGGAGCTCTTACAGGCAACAAGGAGAGGTTCAAGGTGGGAAATTATGTAGAAAAGACCCTATCATCCTCCTATTTGCTCAGCTTAAAGCATTGCCTGTGATGGAAATCTGCCTCAACAACCCCAGGAAATGCTAAGCTCCATCGGTACAAATTACAGCTCTTTGTCTATTTTATGATGCACTTATGCCAGTGGTTGAGTGCTCCCAGTGAATAAAGTCTAAATGCAAAGGCTTTACTGAGCCTCTGTACACGTAAGCAAGACCTTGAGTAAGAAGTCAGAACTGCATTTATATACACATGCAAGGCTTGTAACAGCCTTTGGCAGAGTATGTCACTGTACCTAACCTATGTGTGCTACTGGAAGATAGGTACCTAACCTATGTGTGCTACTTAGCACTGCGGGCTTCAGCACAGGCTGCAGGAGCTCTGCCTGAAGCCTTTGGGTCCTTGGCACTCATTGCCTCTGTGGCTTACATGGTGTTGGTAGCTGGTCTGGTAGGGAGAAAACTGGAATCACTGCTCTGGATTGCCGTGGGCTTGCTCAGTAAGCCCTCCACATAGCTGCTGATGGCTCGGGAAGATAGCCAGACCTTGCTGCTGACCACAGGAAGGGTCCAGGAGCACAGCACAAGCACCCTAGGAGAAGCGGGTCCCTCTAGTGCCTAAATAATATATTACAAAGGATGCTTTTTTTTTTCCTGCAGCTTCTAGTCTTGGACAACTCGGATAGGATGCTGCAGTGAAGCATTCAGACATGGCATTGCTGAAGCACAGACCATGCAAAGAGAGGGCAAATAAATATGTGCAATGAAAGGTGTGACTGAGCACACACCGGTTCCTTCCTAGGCAGGAAAATAAAGTGATGTTGCCAAAGGGTGCTGGTAGTCAGTCTCCCCTGTGCATTGGAGTACACATTAATGATCCCACATTAGTGTCCCCACGGGTAACATGGATGATAAAGTGACCGCTGCATTATGGTGGTCACCTCAAATGGCAAAATTCACAGAAGATCTAAAAAGTCAGTTTGAAGTACATCTCAGAAACAAGCAGAGCATCAGCACCTTTTCCGAGAGCAGCGTTGGGAAATGCTGATATTTATATCCTCCCTGGTGTCATCCAATGAATCCTATTTAAAGGGGAATAACTGACGTCAGGGATGTTAGCTGGGGGAACTGAGTGATGGTTCAGAGTCTGGAGCCCAGAGAAATAACAAACCACAGAGAGATTTGAAACACTCAGAAATATTTGAAAGAAGATTCACCTGGGAAAAAAAAAAAAAAAAAAGCAATATCTGGGGAAAAAAAAACCTCACCAGAAAGGAGACAACTTTGGGAACAAATAATTGTGCACAAAACCCTCCTGGGATTATAGCACAGGGCAAGGTAGACAAGGTTTTGGGAAAACATTACATAGCAGAAAGTCAAAGCAATAGCAATTTACTTGCAGAGCTATCCTATAGAGGGCAGGGAACGGGCCCCTCTGTGCCACTCTGATGGGGCTGCAATGGGGGAGTGCATTGAGCTGGGAGGGTTACCAAGCCACCTGAGGTCTGTTAGATACTTTAAATAGGAGTTATCAATGGACTAAAGGGGTTGGCATAGGTGCACTGATGAAGGTAAAGTTGGGTGCCCAAGAGCCAGACTGCTGTACAAGCTAGTAAAGCTAAAACCAGTCCTATCGACAGAGTGATTTGAAGTTGTTATGGTTTAATAGCTGGGTGGATATAGTAAAAATTAATGGTACAAAAAGACATTCATGAATGAGAAGCCAGAGGAATAGTTTAGAATAGCCACAGAGGCTGTGTATAGAACAGTAAATAAAACAGACTTCAGCCCAACTAGCAGTTCTTGATTTTACAATTTTCTGTGTCAATTTGGGAAAGAAAAACTCTAGTGTGATATAGAGTTTAGCGTTAGGAATAAAAAATTTTAAGAAAAAAGATAAAATCCCTTGTCAGCAATTTTGAGTTAAGTTTTCAACTTCCCCAAACTTCAGTATCAACAGAGGAGGGCAGGGAGCCAGGCAGGGAGGGCCAGGGTGGAAAGGGGGAGACAGAAGGGGTCTTTGTATAGTTTTGGGGGATGAGGGAACTGGAGAAAGGATGTAAGAGCTCAGTGGAAAAAAAAACCAAACTAACCCACAAACTGTGGTTACTGTGGTTGAATTTGCCAGTTTGTTTCTGTGCTATGTGGTGGTTTTGAAAATAGTTGAGAAAACCCTGTCTGGTGCAGAAACGGAGCGTATGAAACACCAAGGTGTCCCATGCCTCTTGGGGAGGATGTCAGGCCCTGTAGGGTCAGAAACCTTCACCCACAGACTTTGGAAATTTCAAACAGAAACACTTGAGATTGATAAGAATCACCAGCCAGGCTGCTGGTGAAGACACAGGAGGCTGTAGTGGCAATAACAAAAGGAGCAGGGGCTAAAGAGTTTGAAACTCTTACATGGAATGATGCAAGTATCAGATCCTTTATGTACTTATTGATTTTTAAATGTTCTGCTTTATTATAAAAGTTTTAACCCCAGTTAAGTGGTTTTACATCAAGCAGCTACCAGGGCAGTTGGTGAAGTTGCTAAACCACTACTCTCATAAGAAAAGATTGACAAACTTGAGTTTTCAAAGGGCTAAAATTTGTTGAAAAACATTGGTCAATGCCTTCACATATGGAAAACAGATTTTGAAAAACAATATTGGGCATAACCCCACTGTTTTATTCTACTGTTTTCCTTTTCCTGCAACAAGCAAGTTCTTTTAGTTTTGAAAGGCAAAAAATGTCAGTTCAAAGATTGAGTTTTTGGGAACAGGTTTAGAATGGTTTTTGGGTGGGTTTTTTCTGATTAATTCTCCAAATCTTTTTAAATTTCATTTTTTAACCAAAAGTTGGACGCTTTCGTAGAAATTTCTTAGAAAAAAATAAGCCAGTTTTGTTCCTCTTTAGGATATTTGGGTTGGGGATTTTTTGGTTGTAAAAATATCCTTACCATTTTGTAAGCAACTGCATCTAATTCACACTGTTACCTGATAAAAGCCTCCAGTGTTAACAAGGAGCTGTGAGATCTGTGACAAGTGAAGAGCATCATAAACTGCGTAATGTGAATGCATTATATTTCTTGAGAGGACTGAAAAATTAAAACACTGAAAGAAGACAGCTTGCAAAGAGAGCTGGGAACAGCAGGCAGTTAAGTAATATGTTTTGTGTGGGTGGGGAGGTTAAGTTGTGGTTTTGTTTTCTTTTGTGAGAGAGAAAATATTGATTCAGCTGGAGAAAATGAAAATGACTGAGGAAGCTACCTCAGATGAGTGAGAAATTCAAACAAATCCACTCCCACATGCATTCCTCCTTATTCCTTCTTCAAAAAAATAAAAATTAAACCCCATCTTTTCAGCTCTTGTTACTGTGCTTCCTACTATCATAAAAGACTAACAATGAATATTCATTTCATTCATTGCCATATGTCTTTATTTTCATGTCCCTGCCTATTTGGAAAAGTACCTTGAAAACAAAGGTGGCTGATACAGCACATCTCTAGGTGGAGATCTGTGGAACTGTAAATTATACCTTCTCTCCATGTCCTCCTTAAGGCTGTAGACAGAGACCATATCTACTCTGGGCATTTTCAAGCTGGCTGGAGAAGCTGCTGCAATGTGGTTTTAATGCCACACATCCAAAGGAAACTGGAAAAGTCACGGGAATCCCAGCAAGAAAATAGATGGTGTTTATCCTGGGCCTGACAACATCTTGGATACCTGCCTTACATTATTTCACCTCCTCACTGAGAATGGAGGATAGCATTGATATTTAGGCTGTATTGGAGGGTGGTGCTGCATGGCAGTGCTGTTTTCTGTTTAAAAAGGTGGGTTCAGAATAGAAAGGCAATACTACAGGTCTCGTAGCAGAGATCACCTTCATAAAACGTCCTTCTTGCTTCTCCCTTATTGCAGGCTACCTCTGCTAATTTTGTCAGCCTTCGCCTGCCTTTTCAGAGGTGGCCTGAGATGGCCTTTGCAGTGAGTCCTGTGAGGACAGGGCTGAGTGCAGTAAGAGAAGCTGATACAGAAACTGATGGGAAGGAGCAAATGCAGTCAGCTTCAGGACTTTATTTCTTTAGACCGACATGAAATCAAGAGAGATGCAGTAAACCTCACCTGCTGGTGGTGTTGGCTGTTTAATGATATGAAGGGGATGGTGGTTTCAACAAGAGGAAGAAAGGAGGATGAAAATTAAGGAATTTAGTACCTAGGAAAAGAGCCACAAGATGAAGTACATTGTTATTCCTAAAAGCTGCATTGCCTTAAGGTATTTGTAATAGGGGACCAGCAGAACATGAAGAGCAAATGTACGTGATCATGAGTCCCTGAAAAATATATCAGTCCATGAAAGATCTATCAGTCCAGATTTTCTGTCTTTTAAAGAGAAATGCAGAATTTAAAACAAAACAAAATGAGAGACAAAAAACCCCAAGCAAAACCCAAACCAAACCCACAAAATACCAAGCGTTGGGACTGAGAGTTTGAAGGAATGTGAGGCATTTGAATACTGTCTGGAGTGGGTCTGGTCCCATTCCTGCCTCTGCCACGCTGTTCTGGTGGGATGTTGCTCATATGGCTTAGATACGGTGCGGCTGTAAGTCTCCTGTCAATTTGGACTACTGGGTCTATCCACTGAGCATTTCCAGCCACAGTTATACCCTATACAGGGTGTTGAGCTGTGGATAAGTAAAACTAAGCAGTGCCAGGCCAATTTTCTAGCCTTGAGGCCAGCTGGCACAGCCTGGCTGTGCATTGAAGTATCTCAGCTTCTGGAACAGAGTAGCTGCATCGAAACCGACAGCTCAGAACGGTCCCTGGCTGGTGCTAGATCCTGACCCACACTCAGGATTGCATTGGGAAAGTGCTGCTTGTTTTGAGCCAAAATCATTCCAGGTGCCATTCTAAACACTGAAGAATATAGATGATTGCATTCCAGTGCTTGGGTATGTTCCCTGGCACTGTTCAATTTACTGGCAGAGGATGGGATTTGCCTAATCAATTATCAATCCCTATATCTAAGAGAGTTGTCTGGGTCTACCCCAGACAATGTATAGTCAGTGAAGAGTAACACTTGGGTATAATTTCTCTCATCATATGAGATCTCCTTATCACTAAGTGGGTGCCTAATAACAGTCACATGGATTGCACCATGTATTAGATAACTCTGACGCATGATGTATTTGACTGTAAGAGTAGCCCAGAAAGACTAGGTCACTACATTGAGAACAACTCACACCAACACAGGCAACCCAGAGTAATTATTCACCAAGTATAAGTATCATAGACAACAAAGAAGGGCAAAACTCTGTGGCAGAAGAAAAAAATCAGTCTTAAACTTGTAAATAATCCTTGAACAATCTTTTGCTATGTTTTATTAAACTTCTATCTTCACACACTTCCTCAGGTTTTATCTTCTGACTCCTTTCACCAGATATGACTGAGCCTGTGTATATCTGAATATATGGGGGCCTGATTCTGTTTGCAGGTCCCTTGGCAGCAGTGTAAGAGCAATTGTAACGATTTGCATTTATACACTTCCTTCCACCTGATAGCCTCAGAGTGCTTTACAAATACTGATTGATTATGTTTCACATTATTCCAGTGGGATGGCTATAAAATAGAAAAATAGAAGAGTGGATTATGAATTACTGGAACTGAGAGATAGGCAAAGAAGAAAGAAAAGCATACCATTACAATAAAACCAAGAACTCAGTGATTTTGTCCCCATTTGCACCAGCTGGAAATTCAATTTTTCTTCCCCAAATTCTTGGCAAGGTATCTTTTTAATTCAGGACATATCCTGACCTTAATGGAAACTCTGGATGCTCTTAAATCTTGACACAGTATATACGCTAAAGGGAGTAAAGGTGATTCTCATGTGTGGTATGAGATTTTTCTGGCAGTGGACTAATTTAATGAATTAAATAGAAGGCAGGTTGTTTAGCCAATACCTGTGAGTGAGCATGACTGATTCCCCTATCAGTAGAGACAATACAGGTTTATATAGGTCAAGTGGCTTCATAGGGAATGTGATCCGGTTTATCTGATTCAGTGTTAAGTTCCTCCTGAAAGAAGAGCTGAAATTCCCTACGTGATCTGTGGGGATAGGCAGGGCATTCTGGGGGCCTCCAAGAAGAGATCTTGCTTGCCTAAATTTAATCACCTAAATTAGATAAAGAGGATCTTTGCTTCGAGGCCTTCAAGGCTTCTGTCATCACTTCTTGCCTGGGAGCTTGGGTACTTCCTGTAGGATTGCTCCAGTAGGGGTCAAAAATTGAGGTGTTGCTTAGAGTCTCTACCGAGGCAAACTGGATCTCTCCTGAGGATAAGATATATCAGAAATATATTAGAATCATAGGATGTATTAGGTTAGAAGGGACCTTTAGAGGTTATCTAGTCCAATCCCCCCTGCAGTAAGCAGGGACATCTTTAACTAGATTGGAATGCTCACAGCCCCATCAAGCCTTGAATGTCTCCAGGCATAGACCTCTCTGGGCAACCTGTGCCAGTGCCTCACCACTGGTGAAGAACTTCTTCCTAATGTCTGTTCTAAACCAATTCTGCTCTAGTTTAAAAACATTGCCCCTCATTCAATCGCAACATGCCCTTACAAAAAGTCCCTCTCCAGCTCTCCCATAGGTCCCCTTCTGGAAGGCTGCCATGTATCACCCTTGAGCTTTCTCTTCTCCAGGATGAAGCATTAGGGTGGATGCATTAGGTTGGCAGTGAAAGGAAAAAAAACCATGTCCTTTGCCTGCCTGCCCTGTTGGCTATCCTGCTCTCTGCAGAGGTTGCAGTCCCTTTCCTGACACACCACTGCTCGTGTTGACTGATGCACATGCTAAGCCCTGAGAATCCTCCTCCCTACTCCTCCTCCTCCTTGGCTACATAAACTTGTCTGGGATCAACTTGCTGAGAGATGTGTATTGCCGTGCACTGTTGCTCCATTCTCTGCATTATTTAACATGCTGACAGCCTTTGTGTTATCTGCAAATATTACTGATTGTGATTGCAAACTGCCTTACAGAAATATGGGATAACAACAGACCTAGCAACAGCCTATGCAGAACCCTGCTAAGGGCAACTTCTCTTCATCATGGTTACCCATTGACAAGCCCATTTGCAGGTCTGTGAATTAGCCTGTTCTTAATCTCCTTAACATGTGCCTTATCGACATGATGGGGAACTAATTTTTTAATCAAAGTGTTACGCAGCAAAAAGTCAAACACCATGCAGAAGTTTAAATACACCGTATCTTTGCTGTTACCTTAATTAGCCAGCCTGGGCAATCCGTAAAATATTTAAATTCCATTTGTTTCAAGAGACATAGTTTCTGTAAAAATTTAGTGACTCGAATTAATTCATTATATACCCTATTACTTTTTATTTATTTATTTATTTATTCTCTATCTATGTTGCCTCCCCTCCCCCCCCATCAGTTGTCCTATTGATGTTACACTAGCTTTCCCAGGAGATCTTGTTCATCAGTTGTAATTCTTGACAGACATCACCACCCTTTGTACCATCCCCTGGATTATGCTGTTTTGGAAAATGCATTTTCTAAAAATTTTTGGGGCATGAGAGTTGCTTCAGCCAGCAAATTTTCCTGTGTTTTGATTCATTGCCTCTCTAGTTTTTTGTGATTTTGTCAAGTGGCTGTGTCAAAGCAAGGGTGTCATTTCAGACAAGTTCTATGGGAGATGAGAAATACAAAGGAAAAGAGAGAGGTAGCAACTGCAGGACAAGCACTCCAGTCCCATATGAGTCTAGTAGTTTTGAAATATGAGAATGAATCCAGAGAGTTAGAACAGAAACAAGACTGATAGGCAATTATGACCTGAAGAGAACTGCACCTATGCATGGAAAATTAAATTTGTCACTTCAGTCGCAACCCACCCCACTATACCAATGCTTCCCCTGCTCCTTCTTCTCCCTTCTGCATGTGTATTTAGTAGCTCTCTATGTCTGTCTACATTAACCAGCCTCTGCCTTCGATGGATCCTAGCCCCTACCAAAAACCTCAAGTTTTTAGGAGCTGTTGCATATGAGGACAGAACCCTTCTCAGCCCACATCCTCTGTTGCTGGAGTCTGGTACTATTCCTGGCCAGGAGAAGAGAAATCTCTGATGGTTTAGGTCATCCCATGAAGGAACGGACATTGCTATATGTTAAACTCATTAAAAAATTCTTGGGCTGGATCCTCTGGATCCTTCAGAAAGGTATTTTAAGAAACTGCTTTTCATCCTTACTTGTTAGAAGCCTTAAGAAGGTTTAAATATTTGATAACATTTTTGTTTCCATTTTTAGCAAGACGGTCAACTGTAATCAAATCAGGTGGCTGAAAAAAAATGATTGCCAGAAACAAAGGAATAAAAATCAAAGCAGATTAAAAACAGAAGAAGTTTTAGAGATCAATTGGATGAATTTAAATTGGATTGTCAATTAATTCATGGAAAGATATCTCGGTATTATTGTCAGGTGTTGGAGGACTCCTAGAAGTCAGATGAGGTCCCATAAGATAGGAAACGGCAAATAAAGTGAACATTTTTTAAAAGGAAGAAGAGGAATAGAAGGTGAAAGGCTACTGACCTGCCAGCCAACCAGGCATAATGGAACAATAACTATCCAAACGCTCACAGGGAGAAATGAGCAGTAATGTGGTTTCATTGAGGAAAACACATGTCAATTCCTTCTACAGTGGGCTTTAGGATGTCTACTGACATTGGTTCATATTATTTTCTCACAAACAAACTGCAGAGGGACAGTCCTGATCAAGCTAAAGTAAGGTGGGTGAAAAACTCATTAGAAAATGACTGCCTGAGAGTAATTACTACTGCTTCATTTCCCAAATGGATGTACTGTGACAGATTTCCTGAGACTCTTTCTTTGGTTAGGTATTACCAAATATTTTGAGTTATGCTGATGATTAAACAAGGAGTATGTGTATTACAGTAACAAATGGGACCAAAGTGGGTCAGGGCTCAAAGGACTAGAGAATGGAAAAGAAACCAGAACAGGATGGGAGAAATGCATGTGATTCAACTAAATGCACACTGTTAATCACCATGAGACAGGATATGGAATGTCTGGATCAATAGGTTATTCTTAAATAAAAGGTTGGTTGGTTTGTTTGTTTGTTTACTGCGTCACTATATGAACACTTTTCAGCAAAACCAGGCCATTTCTAAAATAGGCTGACATCCTATGGGAGTGTCTCCAAGACATGTCACATAGTCCTTCTGCTTACACTTTAAGGCCTGATATGGTTTAGCTCCAGTGTTGGTGCAAGTTATAAAGAGATGAATGAGATATATACTTGATTTGGCTAGTGTAAAATACGGTCCAGGCCTGAAATTTAATTCTGAGGGCACAACTCAAGGATTAGATGCTGTTTAAAAGATCCTACCTGAGTGCTGTTTCATGACAGGCAGTGTACTCTGAGCTTTTATTTCTACCTATTGGCCCAAAAGGTCACACCTATTTCCTTTGTGGAAGGACTATTTCCATTATTTATCCATTAGAAACCATAAAGAGACAAGGGGAGTTGGATGTTTATGTAGTGTGACTGCCACTCTGCTCCCATCCCAAAAGTCATCACTGACACTGTACTTCCCTCAAGATGTAGAAATCTCTATCATTGCAATAGTGCCCTCTTCCTCTCTCCCTTGCAAATTCATGTCTGTGTGATAAGAAATTTCAGGAATTGGTGCCCACTTCTGCCACACCACTTACCCAAGAAACAGCCACAATGTGCAGCAGATTGACTTCACTACAAGCAGGTTCCCCTGCAAGGGATGAGATATGGTACCTCAACAAACCATGAAATGATGCTTCAGTCAATATTTTTCCTCTGATGTTCTTTGCTGAATTTAATTATTGGGTTTGACTTCAAGATTCTGTCATCATCAGCATGAAAATGATCGCCTGAGCAACTTACTGCAGCAGAAAACTCATCATTTGATATCAATGGCTTTTAATTAAATTGCAATAAAAGATAAACAAAACTTTTCAAAAGCAAATTTCTCTCTGTTTAAATATTTCTGGTTCTGTCTCCTGTGAAATCAAGTTGCCCAGCTGAAATGTCAGTCACTATGAAACCCATTAGGTGCCTCTTTTACCTTTGCTGAGCTGATTCCAGTGACATACTGTCCCATGGCGAGGCAGTATGAAGTGGAATTTCAGTAAGTTAATTGCACAGGGCTCTGATATAAGCTGACCTGATTGCCCTCTCCTTGCTGCGAATGGCTCCACCTTGCCAAAAGGAGAAAATTAGGTTCCTTCAGGAATGACATGCCAAGACCATGAAGTGCTTTGTGTATTAGGACCAACTTATTGAATATGACGTGATACTCCAAGGATAGGACATTGCACTCCTCTCTCCCAAGTATTTATGAGATTTCCTCCTTACCCTACATCTTCTTCCCTCTGCAAACTTCTCAGTTCTTTGTGCTCTACCAATTTACTTTTCTCTTGAGACAGTACCACTCCCTTTAAGAAGAATATTCCTTGCAGTATGCATATGCAAAGTGGGTACAATATGGGGTTTTTTTTCCAAATATTTGGAAAACTGATATAAAAGAAGGAAGAACCAATCTGTTTTGTATGTCCGTGGTAATCAGGAAAACATGTAATGAACTTCAGCAAGCAAGTTGTTGGATATTATATCAAAACCCTCTAACACAGAGAACTGGTAAGTGTTAGCACTGAGTGCCCACAGAAGTCATCCAGTCTCCAACACTGAAGGGTTTTATGAGTCTACTGTGAGTAGTCTGTGAGCCTACTTCTAGTAGTCCCTGTCTTGAAGTTCCTCCTAATGGAGGAGTATGAGTGCAAGGCTTATGAGCTGTGGAGCAGATCCTATTTCTCTAATTTCACCCTCCTCAGGAATTAATGAAATAAAAATCTGGAAGGTACTTTTTTACCCTATAAGAAGGAGAGGAAGAAAAAAGCTTTTTTAATATATATCTTCTTATGTTCATCTTCAGTGGTTGGCAGAATCTGGGACACACTTTTGCAAATATTGGATATTATCTATATGCATTTACATAAGAAAATACACAGAATAACCCAGAATAACCTCATTTAGGTTCTTTATTTTTTCATTTCTGTTTTGCTAGAAGATTTTGAATAACAAATTTCTTATTTTCTAAAGATGCAATTAACTTCCCCTCCCCCTGCACAGTAAAGTGCCAAATAGCTTTCATATGGATACAGGAATTTAATTAAAGTACAGAAACCAAGGTTTTTCAAAATAATTCTTCTTAGTTAAATAAAATTATCTTAAATGTTCTAGATGCAGAAGCAGGTTTGGAGAGCTTTAAAAAACTTGTTTTGCATCTACGATGAAGTTAAACTATCATCTGTACAAATAAATTGAACAGATTGCTTCAGAACTCCACAAGATTTTGCCATAGCATTACAGTAGCAGATCTCATCCTTCCAGATAGGAATAAAGAACTTTCCCACTTCTTTGATTCCCAGTTGATTTCTTCACTTTGAACATGCTAGCACCTAAACAAGTTGACTGTATCATTGATATAAGAAGAAAATACTCTAAACAGACAGATTCTTGGCATTAACATTACTTTAGCTCTTTAACAAATTTTTCTTGCTGCTACTTGGTCAGTACTTTTCACAGGTTAAATGGTTTCACATTTTTATAACTTTGGTAAGAACCCTGAAGTGCTTCAAATTGTTTCAATTTTAATTATTTATATAAAGGACACTAATGATATATCTTAGTTTTAGTTTATTCTTAGTACATAAGCAGAATTATCAGAATTTAAAATTAAATATTAAGGACACTTATTATTGAAATAAAAAGATAATTGAAAATCCTATCTCATACAATTGATTTTTAGCATTTTGTTATCTATCCATTTTCCCTGTGAGTTCAGTTTACACAGTATCTATTGTACTGCAGTATTGAAATAATATGCAATTTGAAGTCATTTAAAGCAATTAAATTAATTTGCAGGACAGGTTACAACTCACTTAGAAGTAGCTTTTTAAAAGGTACGTGCCTAGTCTTATCTAGTTAGGTAGATCCCTTAATATTCATTAAAATAAGATATCTTCACCAAGAGACTAATTTTATACTTAGAACTTTTTTGTTAGACTGGGATGAAATAGGTTTTGGATATGACTGTCTGTATTCAGAAACTATTGATGGCTCCGTGATGGTTAGTTCAGACCAGATACATAACTTTCAGATATCTGGAGTCAGGTAAAATGAACATGCTCTTAGAGACTATGAGGGTCACTTCCATTGTCAGCTACCATCATCCATCCAGGTGGTCCACCAAAGACATCAGTCCTTGTAATGGGGATGAAAAACCTGGTTAAGGAGGTCATGAAAGCTTCCCTCTGGGCAGAAATTGTGGAATGCTTCAGCAAGTCTGTCACATTTCTGTACTGGTATTAACGTGACCCTGTGGACAAAGACAATTACAGTTCACTGCAGATACAAAGGACTGCATCTATCTACTATAAGATAATCCTGAAACAGCCTCATCATGACAGGCTGGCACTTTGCCTTGGTGCCCAGATCTATATTTCCCCTAGAATTGCCTTCTTCACATGTGGACCATTGGATGTTCAGGCATTTCTAGGCTATTCTCCAGGCTGCTGTGCAGGGATATATTAGGGCTCATCTCCAGATGAACACTCCTCTGTGGAGAGTTTTTATCTTGGTGTTTTCCTTTTGGTCATAAAGAAAGAAGGAGAAAAAAAAAGTTAATACAATGCCATTCCCCCAAGAGAAGGTGGAACAGCCTCAGGAAAACCAGCAAAGGAGAAGAAAGGGACCAGTGGGAAGTCTGAAGGTCAAGACTGTGCCCTTGGCATTCTCCTCATAGGAAAGCTGCCAAGTTTCCTTTGTTAGGCTGCTTTTTCTGGGGAACTTTTGATTTCACTGAGTTGGTGAATGGAAAGCTGCACACAAAATAAATGTTTGTGAGACCAAATGTCACCACAGCATTCTTGCATGATGGTGTTTACTTCTCAGTGTATTTTTCTTTGGAAACACCCTTTTCAACCCATTTCAGACACTCCTGACTGCTTCCCTGTAGATTTGTTCTCCAGAGCCATGCCAGCATGACCTGTTCATGATATCTTACCTGCTACAGTAGCTCTGAATTTTCTTTGTTATATGCAGCAGCAAATAAAAACCACAAACTGCTCTTTTTACCCTTCTCTTCTCTGTTCAGCAACATACAAGATTTCTTTTGGGCCTGATTATTCTTACCACTCCATTCCATAAAAAACATAATTATTGTTAAATAACAATAACAACAACAACAAAAGATGAGTAAATGATGCAAAATGCTCACATGTGATACGAGATGATATTGAATTTACTCAATCCACATCTATCAGAGATGTGCGCATAAATGAAGATACCTGTTAACCCCTTCTAGAAACTCATGGCCGTTGTACCTACATAAATATATACCTGTCTAACTGCTCACAACCCTCATCTACATTCTATAAAGACCCATTTGATGCTCATGTCTGCCCAGTTGTTACAGATGACAGTAGTGGAATGCAGGGCCAAATGATTTCTCCTTGTTTCCTCCACATGTGGCCCCCTCCACTAAAGTGAAGATGGTCTAACAGCAATGAGAACTTTATGGTTGTCAGGTAAACATCTCCTGGAAGAGACAGAGGGATTTCTGTGTGTCTGAAGCGTACGTGTCAGTGATCCATAGCAATGCAGCTCCTTAATAAAGACATAGGTTGATGTGGACTAATGCCTTGCTGGAGCCGTCGGGCTGAAGGGGCTTGTGATTGGCCTGCAGGATATCACGTTCCTTACTGTTCTTTATTCATTTAGTATAATGGAAATAAAGAAATTGAAACAGGAGGGTCTGACAGGATAATAGGCTTGTGAGGCTCTGAAAATAAACATCTACCTCTGTCTTGACATTTATTATCTATAAACTGCTAGGCTTCTTTTTGGCAGTTTTATTGTGTCAGGAGACCATTATCCTGTCACAGCCCTGTATTGCACTGACATTATCTCTTAAGCAAATTTTAGTGTTGAATTTACAGTTCTGTGGTTATTTCTAGTCTTACACTGCTGAAGGATCAAAGAAAGGTAGGGCAGGTCTGCATCAGGGTGCATGGGATGGACTGGCTCAGGTAACTGGTACAGAAGAATGGGTGCTGGTGGGAAGAGCCCTGGTAGTTGGATAGACAGGAGGACTATTTCGATCTTTGCACTGGAGCAGGGCTTGCTACATGCATGAAGAGCATGGGACAAGCTGCCACCACAGAATCTCAGACTCTCAGTGAATGCTAATAATTCTTTTGCTGTGCCTAGAAAAAAGTAAGAGAATGACTTGGTAATAGCATTCATCTTATGGGGCATTATAGCCTGGAGTGTGCACCCGGTAATGACATTTTAAAATAGAATGTAAAGAACCCCAGCGTTAATTTGCATTAATTTACTTCTGTATGAAGATAAAAGACTCTAAGACTGACAAAACAAACCCAATGCAAGATGGAAGTGATGTTCATTCTGCCATAGCGGTTTGTAGTGTTTCCAATGCCAAAGGAACAAAAATATCTTTTGAATGAACTTATTAAACTGTGGGTCCAGCGAAAAGCCACTTTTTGCAGTCTAACACCTCAAGAGATATGTGCTTCCTAGAAGAAACTACAGAGACAGTTTCTAAATATCTCAAAGATGTATTGTTTTAGGAAACTGATAACTCTTCTATCAAGAGACTCCTCTATCAAGAGACTCATGAGAACCAGTTATGCTCCTGTTAGCCTAACTAATGATTTCTTACATTGCAATAAAAAGAAACCCATGAAAAGCAGCGACCATAGCCTTTTGCAGCCAATTAATAAAGTTCACAGACTTAGCTCCCAGGATAGAGAGCTGATCAAAATCTTCCATTCCTGAGGCTCTGTAGCAGCATTTTGACTATCTATCTAGTTCAATTTAATTTGTACAGTGCACTACAGATTCTATACAGCAACTCCTACCTCCTTCACAATCTGTTATCTAGCTTTTGCAAGGCTCCAGTTTGACCATTTTTATTCATGCTTTATCTCGGGCCTAAGTTTCCTGGTTTAGTTACTTTTCATAATCCAAGCATAGAGGCTTTGTGTGAGCCTTCACCCAAAGAACATAAACCCTACCGTTGGATTTTGATGGCTGTTAGAAGCAGAGGCAATATTTTTAGGTTTATTAAGAAGACTTCCTTCCTATTGAGGGACTGAATTACTAGTGTATACTGTGCAACCATGGTATGGAGGTTATAGATACTATCTTGGCAGCTTTACAGTCTCTTTAGAGTTTCATGCTGTTTCCCACTTGCAAAGATGGCAATCTTGGCATGCTTGCCTCCATCATTTCTAGTTTCCAATACTTCTGGTTTACCTTGAACACCTCCACATTGCTTAGGTGTAGCTCCAGATAGGGAAAGTTTGGCACTAAGAGCTTTGTCGTGCTGCATAGCTCCAACAAATATGCACAGTTCTTGTTGGATATCAAATAACACTTACATACAGCTCTGGTTTAACCCATCAGACAGTTAGAACAACCACACAGACCTTCACTCACTCCTCCCATGGGGGGATGGGGAAAAGAATTGGAAAAAAAGTAAAACTCACTGGCTACCACTGGCCTGGACAGGCACAGCCTCTGCTGGGTTAAAAACTGGCTGGATGGCTGGGCCCAAAGAGTGGTGGTAAATAGAGCTAAATCCAGCTGGAGGCCGGTCACAAGTGGTGTTCCCCAGGGCTCAGTCCTGGGTCCAGTCCTGTTCAACATCTTTATCAATGATCTCGACGAAGGGATTGAATGCTCCCTCACTAAGTTTGCAGATGACACTAAACTAGGAGGAAGTGTTGATCTGCCTGAGAGTAGGGAGGCTCTTCAGAGGGATCTGGTCAGGTTGGATCGATGGGCTGAGATCAATGGGATGAAGTTCAACAATACCAAGTGCAGAGTCCTGCACTTGGGACATAACCCTGTCCAACGTCACAGGTTTAGGGAAGAGTGGCTAGAAAGCTGTCAGGCAGAGAAGGACATGGGGGTGTTGGTTGACTGCCAAATGAATATGAGTCAACAGTGTGCCCAGGTGGCCAAGAAGGTCAATGGCATCTTGGCTTGTATCAAAAACAGTGTGGCCAGTAGGTCTAGGAAGGTGATTGTGCCCCTGTACTCGGCATTGGTGAGGCCACACCTCGAGTACTGTGTCCAGTTCTGGGCTTCTCACCATAAGAAGGACATGGAGGTCCTGGAGCGAGTCCAGAGAAGGGCAACCAGGCTGGTGAAGGGCCTGGAGAGCAAACCTTACAAGAAGTGTCTGAGAGAACAGAGGTTGTTTAGCCTGGAGGAGAGGAGGCTGAGGGGGGACCTTATCACCACCTACAATCACTTGAAAGGAGGTTGTAGAGAGATGGGTGTTGGCCTCTTCACCCAAGTGACAGGAGATAGGATGAGGGGGAATGGGCTCAAGCTGCACCAGAATAGGTTCAGATTAGACATTAGGAAAATATTCTTCACCAAAAGGGTTACCAGGCACTGGGGCATGCTGCCCAGGGAGGGGGTTAAGTCACCACCCTGGGTGTGTTCAAAAGCCGGGTAGATGAGGTGCTCAGGGATATGGTTTAGTAGAGGATGATACGGTAGGACTTGATCTCCAAGGTCTTTTCCAACCTAGTGATTCTGTGAGATAAAAGACTTTAATGGGTTAGAAAAGGATAATAATAACAACAATAATAGTGGAATACACAAAAGAAGTGATGCACAACACAATTGCTCACTACCCATTGACCAATGCCCAGCTAGTTCCCAAGCCATGGTGCTCCCCCGTCAACTCTCCCCAGCTTATATACAGAGCAGGATGGCATATGGTATGGAGTATCTCTTTGGCTAGTTTGAGTCAGCTGCTCTGGCTGTGTCCCCTCCCAGCTTGTGGTACACCTCCTCGCTGGCAGGGCCTGGGAATCTGAAACGAGGACAGAGACATAAAAATCTATCCTGTTTTTCAGTGACAAGGTAAACATGATCTAATTTCCAATTTTTCTTTATCTCCAATTCTAAGTGCATAACCTTTCTACACGACATCCTTATTGTTCCAAATCTTGGGATTAAATTGTTTATGTATGTTGGACTCACAGAATTGCCTTTTTAAAAATAGCCATTACTTATAATAACATTCCTTTTTTTTTTTTTTTCAGCTGTGGTGTCCTATTTTTAATAGCTTTCCTATTTTTAAGAGAGTATTCCTTCTATTTTCAGCCATTTTCCTTCTGAGGTTCACCAAGCAGTCATTCTTAGGTAGGAATCAGATGTAAAAAAAATAATAAAACGTCCCATATCAAGGGAAGAAAATCCTGCAAAACATATTTCCATGACGAAGGTATAATGTGACATGACCCTGGTGCTCAAGGCTGGAAGGGTCCATTCATGCGATTTCATCCACAGAAATCTCAAGTATTTATAGATCTCAAAGCTTCAATGCCAGTGTTTTTCTGATTTATTTTTTTTCCCCAGGCAGAAATTTTATGCCAGGCAATTATCCCAGCACCATCCCTATCTGCCTATCTGCCAAGAAGCTACTGAAGTCAAGTAGCACATCTGTAATGATTAGGAATCAATTTGATTGACATGTTAGCCAGCCACAAACATTTGAAAAGCTCTCCTGTTACGAGAGATCACAACAATTCAGCAGTCTAATCTCAACCTGTTTTTCTGGGCTCCCACTGTGGTCGGTGGAGAGGCAAATGGCCTATGGGGGTACATTGTCCCTCTTGTCACAAAATCACCGAGATAAATTTCCCTCCACAAAGATTTTCCTGCCTGTGACTGGAAAAAGCATCATGGCATTGAACGTAGCATGAGTCAAACTGCTCTGCAGGTTGCTTGACAGTATTGACTAGGTTCCCACTGAGCATAATGGCAATTTAAACACTTTCATGAATCCACCTAGATGTGGGTGCCAATACGTAGATGTCTGAGGCTAGAGCTGAATCGCAGCCTCTATGTCAAGCTCAGAGAACAGGTCTGATATTTAAAGAGCAAAGGTTGGGTAAGGCTAATTCTGCACTGCACAGTAAACCTTGCCTGACTTGGCATTTGGTCTTTTCCAGGATAAGGTTTGTGGGTTTTTTTCTTCAGAGGTCTGCTGAACATTATGCAGTCCTTCATCATTTAATTGATTGTTCTTTGTCCAAATTAACATATCATCTGCAATTACTTCCATCAGCAAAAATCCTCCAAGATCAGAGGGTTTACAACAAATACCTTTGCCTCATTGAAACAAGCTGGAGTTTTGCCAGGAATTTCATTGGAGTCAGGATTTCACTTCTAAAATTGTTGGTGTTTTCAAATACGCTGAGGCAATCTGATTTTTTTTCTTCTGCTAAACATGTATCTTCAAAAGAGGATTCTGAAAACTTCGCTCTTGCTTTCTTAACTCAGACCTGCCAAAAAAACTTTGGCTGCCATCCAACACTGACACACACTCCCTTTTCTTCCTCCTTAACTTTCCAGTGACATTAAATATTATGTGCATTAAATAAAAGCCTAATATATAATGCAAAAACACAGCTGGAGGAGGAGGAGTAGGTTGTGGAAGAAAGCAATTGTCATGGGGCCCAGGATAGCAATTTAGATTTAGGACACCAATCTCTGCTTTCTTCTAAATTTTTTTTGGCATGAGAATCACATTAACACCAAGTCTCACAGATCAATACACATCAAAAAGCATCAGATACAAAATTATGTGGGTGTTTTAGCCAAAAAACGTAATCCATGATATGTTTTCATACATTGGTGGTGAGCGTAACTATAACAAATCACAGAATCACTATCACAGAATCATAGAATCACAAGGTTGGAAAAGACCTTTAAGATCATCAAGTTCAACCATACGTGTCCTAAGATAAACCATATATCTAAGTGCCTCATCTACCCTTTTTTAAAATACATCCAGGGATGGTGACTCAACCACCTCCCTGGGCAGCCTGTTCCAGGCCCTGGCAACTCTTTCAGTGAAGAATTTTTTTCCCAACTTCTAATCTGACCCTGCCCTGGCACAGCTTTGTGCCATTTCCCCCTGTCCTATCTCCTGTCACCTGGCTGAAGAGACCATCACCTACCTCTCTATAACCTCCCTTCAGGTAGTTGTAGGCGGTGATAAGGTCTCCCCTCAACCTCCTCTTCTCTAGGCTAAACACCCCCAGCTCCCTCAGCCGCTCCTCATAGGATTTGCCCTCCAGCCCCTTCACCAGCCTGGTTGCCCTTCTCTGGACTCACTCCAGGACCTCAATGTCCTTCTTATGGTGAGGAGCCCAGAACTGGACACAGTACTCGAGGTGTGGCCTCACCAATGCCGAGTACAGGGGCACAATCACTTCCCTGGACCTACTGGCCACACTATTTTTGATACAAGCCAGGATGGCATTGGCTTTCCTGGCCACCTGAGAACACTGCTGACTCATATTCAGTCTGCAGTCAACCAACACCCCCAGGTCCTTCTCTGCCTGACAGCTCTCCAGCCAGTCTCCCCCAAACCTGTATCACTGCATGGGGTTGTTTTGTCCATGGGGTTGTTCTGTCACATGAGTTTGTCTTGTAATGGCAGGTGAAGTGTAGGCAGACCGAAAGAAATCTGAAGAAAGAGAACATTGTTGTTTGACATAAGCATTGGAGAAAGGCAGGAAGAGTGTGAAATGTATTTTTCTTTACATCTTCTAAAAAATTAGCTTAATAAGGGGCTGTTAAAATCAAAGGGAATTAAATTGAGGTGTGGGGTTTTTCTAATAGTGACGCAGTTACATGTTTCAATATTCTTGGATGCCACAGCTACTTTTCCTAGATTCAGTGTGTTTGAATGGTAGAAAGGATGAACAATTTAAAATGAAATCCATCCAGAAATTAAAAGGAAGATAAGAGTTCTGCACCTAGTACCAGAGCTGGCCAATATTTTTGACTGGGAACAATTTTTTTCTTTGGAATATGTGGCTTTGGTAAAGTTAACCTATAATCAAATTGAATCAGAGTTAATACAGACTGTAATAGGAATCCATTTTAGTGAAGAAACTCATCCTGTACTGAAAATTGCATTCTCTTGAAGAGCTTACATGCCTTCAAAATCGCTAAGGAAAATACAAATTTCCTTCAGGGGAGGAAGCTTTATCCAAAGATAGTCATCTCTATAGGTTCCTTCCTTCTTAGGAGCCTTCTGTAGAGCCCATAAACCATACGGCAGCAACTGCAGAACTTAATAGCTCTGATAACAAAGATGCCCGAGCATATAAACCCTGCACACCTCCCAGATTAAAGTTGATATGAGTTTCTCAATCACAGTAGCGTATCATTTCAATCTCACTGAAAGGTGTCTCTGAAACACCAAGGAAAGCATAGTTTATGCATATTTAATTATCATAATTAGGATGTTACTAGAAAACCACATGCCAAGGTTTGATTTTAATGATCAGAGTTAATACCATCACTGATTAGCAGAATGAAGTAGGCTCATGGGAGATAGCTGCACCAGATGTATACGTTGAGTCCATGGGCCATAGACACTGGTTGTTCCAGAAGAAAAGCAAAAAATTCTGGGGAACTGGAGATCAGTTTCAGGTAGTCACTGAGCCTGGAGCAAGACCTTTACCTCTGTGGCAGAGTACAGTCTTTGCAAACATAGCATTTGTCAAGTCTGCAATTGAATAGCAAGCATGAGGTTCCATCCTGAGGGAAATACTGAGATTTACACATTTGGAAACTATTTTGCCAAATGTTTTAATCCTAAACAAGAATGAAAATTTTAAACAAATTATCATTTATCTTGTAACTTTTTCAATTTGGAATTTTTACCTTATTGGAAAGTATGAAACCTAAATTACTTTCTCTTTTTTTTTTTCTCTTTTCTTCTTTTTCTAATTAAACCTTGCTGAACTGTAAATTTCATTTTTGTTTCCATGACAAGGAACAATGTGCCACTGCACCTCTATCTTTGCTGAGGTTTTATTTTTTAAATTTTATTTTAATGTTATTAAGAACTATGCTGGCAGGGATGAGGAAAAGCTTGAATCCTGTGTAAGTGCATTATAGAGGCAAATTTCATCCAACAGAGACTCAGTCCCCATATATAGCCCTCTTAATGTGTTCTTATGATAAAATATTAAGGAATAATGGTAATATATGTATGCTAATGCATTCAAGTAAAGTTCAGGTTATATCTTCTTTTAATGAGGTGATAAGCAAGGGCAAACTTTCTGAGCATCTTGAGTCCATCTAACGTGATGATCCAGGTGCACTGTGCTTGCAAAAAGAACTTCAACAGCAAAGGTTTTGTGCCCCTAACAGGGCCAAGCATTAGGCGTGTTGTTGCTCTCAGTGAATGGCACAAGGTTGTCCTTCCAGAGCCTTTCAAAGGACGAAGCTGGAATGACTGAGGTTGAACTGTGTGCTCTCCAGCTGTTCCTAAGGGTCAATACTGATGGAGGACAATGTGATGCAGCATCTTCTGTGGGCAGACCAGAGCTCATTCAGTGTCCACCCTTCAGGCCGACAAGAAACTGCATAGTCACGATCAGTGAGACACCAGTTCTGGTTCTCTATGGAGAACAAAGGTGTTGTAATTCAAAGTCAGTGTCATGCTGCCATTATCAATAGCTTCTGGCCATTGCAGATTGTGGGTTGAATGAACCAATACCAGCCTGCAAAAGACCATGAAATCAGTTACAAAACAAGCAGATTAAAAGCAGATTAATCAGGTGTATGTCCGATCCAATGTATTTAAAGTAAAGCTCCTAGCAACTCCAGCAATATTCAGATTAATCCCTAAAGGCTGTATTACTTTTTAAATGATGGTTACTGAGAATATTTCAGATGATCAACTTAGAAGCTAATATTTGGAATATCATGGACTATTTAAGGTAGATGAGCCCTGACATATTAAGATGTGAGTTCTACTCTGATAAAAATGTCTCCATAAGCCTGACAAATCCAGACATCATCTTTTAATTGTGCTCTGACTGCTTTCCCCTGAAGCATGGATCTCTTTTGGGCTGGTGATTTGAACAGTGTCTTTTGCTTCATATATGTGCCTAAAAACTAGGCTTTGCAGCCAGAATTTAATCCAAAGGCAAATAAAGTCATTGTGAATGTTTGGACTGTGCCCTTTGGACTGAGCAAAGGAGTCAACTAATAATATTGCCCTAAATTTTTGAGTTTTCTTTTATTCATCTCCTTTAGACAAATGTTGGAGTCAGAAATTTTACTTGGAAAAAAAAGTTTGAGGGAAATAATAGAAAATATTTGCAGAAGCACAATCACAAAGCTGTAAACATGCAAATTCACTTATATTCTTGAAAGAGACCATGCATAGGACAGCACAGTACCTAACTGTATCCACCTAAGGAGAACAAAAGTCCACTCTGTAACACTGGTATAACTCAAGTCCAAGACCAAAAAAATGTACAAGGTCACATTCAATTTGCAAGGTCAAAGTTGCACTAAAAGTCGATTGACTTATTAACAGCTAGCAGTATAATGAAAAAAAAACTAATAAAAATGTTGCCCTACCATGGATGTGTTTGATCAAGCACTTCAAATGGGGGAAAGCCAACTAATAAACAGTGTAATGATGCAGAAATTAAGAAACAGATATTGAGATGAAGCCTGTATAGGAGAAACCAACCTGTGAAGAAAACAAGAGCCGTGTGAATAGCATAATTTGAAACAAAACCACAGTGCAGCATACAACTTGAGTGTTATGATCCAGAAAAACAAAGGATATTTCCTGAAGCCCCCAGGAGAAGCAAGCTTGCCAAACTTGCTCTATTTATTATAAGGCACTTCAAGTAAGGGGACTGAAAGTCTACCAACAGCCTTCTGAAACCTTGCTACATGGTCTCTTCCCATGTCTCCCCTCTCTGGGCACTTTGAAATCTCCTCCAAGGT
The DNA here is from genome assembly GCA_020800305.1 of Porphyrio hochstetteri. Taxonomy (NCBI): domain Eukaryota; kingdom Metazoa; phylum Chordata; class Aves; order Gruiformes; family Rallidae; genus Porphyrio; species Porphyrio hochstetteri. The sequence goes on along the minus strand of CM036907.1, from coordinate 119,546,679 downwards.
CCCTTCACTGACTCCAGGTCTTTGGAACCCCAAAAATTGTCCTGAAGTCCCTCCAGTTCCTAAAATCAGACTTCACAGACTTACTGACAACTTCTAGCCCACCCTGCTATTCCTGGGACCTCTCTGCCATTGCCAAGAAGCCCAGAGCCATTAGCTGGAACCATCCTCCACAGGACCTTGTATCTGCCTCATCTATTCACTTTTTTGTGTGTCCTGCCTGTGTGTGTGTCATCTGGATGTGATGCAATAAATGAAAATATTCTTTGCTGTCACAAGTGAGGACTGGAGGGTGCTTGGGGCCGAGGGCTGGATGACATTTATCTGACACTCTTTATCGAGTGATGAAAAAAGGACAGAGAAAGAGCCAGGAAGAAGATTGTTGCAGTCACCTTAACAAAATGGAGACAATTCAGGAATAATAGGGGGAATATACAAAAAACATGATCCTGCTTATGGGGAATTAATTCTTGAATAATGCAAAACAATAACTGCATGAATGAATTTTCCAGTAAAATTAATTACACAATGTTATAGCAAGAAAATCCAGTGATCAACAGCTATGAGAGTGTAGGCACAGAATGGGAGCTTGCAAAAAAAGTGTTTTCAGTTTAGTTACTGTGTTATGACTACCTAAGATACATTTTTGATGTAGATGGAGTTGACATAAATCTTTTCGTCTTTTTTTTTTCTTTTTACTCGATATTTGTAGTCAAAATCTGTTCCCCAAATAGCATGCAAACTTTCAAATAGCTCAGGAGCCTTTGGTCAAGGAGTCTACAATTCACTGCAAAATACCCCCCTGTTCTACAGTGCAAGCATGGGATGCTGAGAGAAGGCAGTGTATTATTGGTAATGGGCAAAAGAATAGGAAAACGATGACAGCAAGTCTATGGCTGCTTGGGATGGGTGACAGCTACAGCCCAGAAACAGGCATTATGAAAGATACAACCTGGAAGTCTCTTCTGGTCACTGAAACACTTTGCCACATGACTATAAGCAGAAGAGGGGAAAAGCTCTATTCGCTTGTTAGTGTGGTCCAGCATTGTTGCACCAAACACTGAACACAATGCTCAAGTTCAGCTGTTTCAGTGCCTCTAGATCTTGTTTACCCCTCACATCCAGAAACTGTTGAACAACCTGCCTACCACATGGAAGTACCTACCACCTTGAAGAGATGAGAACTTAATTCTGTTCTGTAGCATCTATTCAGTCCCTAATGATATCAGTGGAGTAGAAATAGGGGTAATTTGAAACAGAATGTAGCAAATTATCTTTTGGATTTCAATCCACAATGTGAATAATGGAAAAAACCCACTTTTGAGTTTGTCTTCATGACAGGGTACTTTTTCAAATTTTATTTGTGATTTATTTTACTGACTGAAGAAAGGAAAAAATACCTAGTGGAAGAACACATCTTGTACATGGGCACTAGCCGAGAAACTGTAACTCGTTCCCTGAAAAAAGATCACTAGCCAGTGAAGCACATCATCAATATTTAATCTCCTGCCTTCCGTCGGATACATAGCTCTAATTGGGAAGTAACATTCGAGCTTCTGAATGTGACCTTGTATGTTGATTAGGTTACTCCCCCAGCAGTTGAATCTCATCATTTATCCCAGCCATTTACAGAGAACTCTCTGCATAATGTGAAACATCCAGGTGTTTGAGGGAATCAGCTGCCAGAGGGGTCACTCAGAAAAATACAGCCGTTGCCATACTGCTACACGTACAAGCAGTAGGCAGAGAATCTCAAAAAAGGATGTTTTCCATGTTATATGGAAGGAAAATCATAACCAAAATGCAATCCCCATGGAAGAGAACTGCTGCATACAGCAATGCATGCCATATACCCTGTGTGAATTATACCTGAACGCAGAAAGAGCCGTCCCTCCAGGAACAGAGCGTATGGAAAGTATGTAGGTAAGTCAATAGAAAGGCTGCTGAAAATATTCTTTGCATTTAACTAAACACATAGCAAGACCTGATATAATATTTATGTATGCAAGAAAGAGTGTAAGGTATGATTTTTATATATGCTCATAGCTTATACTCTTTCTTGTATTGATAAGATCACATATATAACATTACTATGTTATAGCTACGTTGTAACTATATGACACATTTTATATGTAATGCAGCTATATTATGGCCATAATTCTATACATAAGCTAGGTGCTGTGGCACAGCTGGGCCTGCCACCTTGATTGCTGATGTTTATGTAGATTTACTTCACGGAGGAGGAGCTTTGGTAGGTTTTATATGCAGTACAGTGGCCAGGATAAGCACTGGGGAGTGTTACTCCTGATTTAAACTCAGGGGTGTGATAAACTGCGTAATCAAACATCAGCTCTGCATGTTGAATGTGATCTCTCAGCTGAAATACTTCAGAACAGGTCACTTTGCATGCAAGGAAAATTACAGAGAGCCTGTCAATGGGTCAGTTCTTTTTAGCATCTCCTCTTCTCCCTGTGAATTGTGACAAACCTGGATCCTGCCCCAGGCACATTTCCTGAGCGAACTGAAGCTGGAAACCTAATTGCTCAAAACCTAATGGTTGTGACAATTTTGTTCACAGATAAGAAGTGACACTGTGAAGTTTGTTGAATCAAGGAAAGCACCTACTAAAACCTTAACAAGTCCAAGTCATAACAGCTCTTCTATAGAAGCAGAGACTGTCTTTGATGGGACAAACTCCGAATGGGTGCAAACATCCTCCAGTGACAAGCTGAGAACAGTCCAGCATCCAGTGTGCCACCGACTTACAGCCAGGATGGCTCCAGTTTATACAGGTATGAGAAATTTCTCTCACACATCACAATAAGCTGTTCAGACAAGGCTGTTTAAAAACAGCACTACTGTTTTATTAACTAACTGAGGTATTATTAAAAGCAGCTTAAAGACTAAGGCACAAGTTGGTCCAAGCTCCAACAGAGTGCCTACTCCATTTTGCATGAGAATCCACATCTATCTGCCCAGTGTTTGGTAACCCAGAGTTTAATTAGAAAAAATGTCTTGAAAACTTATTATGTAAGATCTCTCCACCCTGTGACTCTTACTTCAAATCAGTTCCACTAATTAAGCCAATTTAAGCATGAGCAATAAGCCTGAATGCAGATTTAGGGGTGGTGTACAGGGTGCAGGGAATGGAAAATGTAACTCAACAGAGGAGCTTCTTCCCATCATAAGACTTAGATCCTACACTGCACCAAGCTCTGCAGTTTGGAAATATCCCAAAGTAAATCTTATTACTGAGTCTATCATTATCTATCACTTTTAAAATCATAGGATGATTTCAGTTGGAAGTGAGCTCAAAAATCATCTAGTTTTGTGCATGTATCTATCTCCTCTTGTTTATTCATCATGCTACGTGCATTTGCATAGAGGCTTTTAATTTGGACCCTTGATTAAGCCGAGTTACTGGCTGGAGTGGCCAGAATTTCTTTGTGCTACAATTCAGATGCTCTCCTGCTGATCCTTCTCCCACCTCTGGGCATCTATTGCTGGCATGGGCGTCAAACTGGAAGGAATGGGATGGATTGAGGATCCTGTCTCTCAGCAACTATACTTTAAAGTCTTGTTCACCAGCTTGGTGAGCCTGTGACCAATGAATCTTTCCACTTTCTCTGACAAATGTACTCCATCAGACCACAGCAGACCAGGTTTCTCAAATGAGTCCCATGGTCTAAGTAGCTAAACCCTTGCTGTGGCGCCAGACCAGTATTTATTTGTTGACTCGCCACTTCCTAACTCAAGCTATATACTTTAAAGTGGAGATGCAGACTTGTTAAGTTCTATTTCAGGTACTGCTAATACTTTTTACGTGGAGGTTATGGTTCATCCACTTTGACTTTGGCCATCACATGATAGATGTCTGGTCTGGAATACTCATGGTCAGCAAGGAGAGATGGGCATCTCCTGAAATAAGCTCATCCCATCCAAAGGCAGATGCCAAAACAAGTCTGATGAACGCATACCCAGAGGTAAGCTGACTGCAGTAGAAATTAAGACAACAATCTTAGTCTATCTGGCCAATAGCAGAAGGTTAGTAAAGTGCATCCTGTCCTGAAAGCATATACACTGGGGTCTGGATGAGAGGGCACCTCTCTTTATTCTAGTTATGAAGCACTAAATGAAGAAGCTGAAAATGAACAACCCAAAACCCTTGGATAGTTTGCCCTACTTAGCAAGATCTTTTTCCTCTGAAGTCACTCTTCCTGCCTTTCAGGAGGTTGGGCCTGGTTCAAGTATCAACACCTGTCATATCTTGCTGGGTTCATCCCCTGGTGGGTTGGTATCATGCTCAGCCTCAAATTCTGATAATGCAGATTCAGAAATAAACTCTTTAAGGTTGATTTTTCACCTCTGCAGTCTGTCAGGAATGACTTAAGTGATGTAAGGATTTCTTCTCAAGCTCAGTCCCAGTTCATGAACATCTGTAAGTACCTGGGAAATTCACCAGTATGAACCAAATACTGGCATATTTTGTTGGGCTTCAGTACACAGAGCCATTTTCCTAAAACACAGCCTCCAGCCTATTCAGACTGGCTCCTGCTGACCCTTAGCAGCTGTTTCTGTAGCTCATCTGATGGTGTCATGTGCTTTCAGTGCTGATGACCCTTACTTCCACCCATTCTCTGTCAGCAGTCAGATTTTATTAGACAAAAAACACGAGCCCCATTTCCTTGTTATTTCCTTTTTTAGGGGGTTAAGAATCATTTCCACAAACTCAATGTCTAACATGTCATTAATTTAGACTGGTCAACTAGATGAAAAGATCTTCAAGGCATGTGCCCAAAGATAAGTTAATTCCCTGTGTCCTAAGAGGAACTGGTTCACTTTTGGGGAATACCCCGCTCTCCACTGTCTGTTGGTGTTTGTTAACACAGTCTAGACATCTTGAATGGTATTCCAGTCCAGATTCACACCTGATTGCAGGTGTCTACTGGCATGTTGCTGTATGAGCCAGGGACTCAACACAACTGCTCACACATCAGGCTTTAATACTTTTAGCCATGCAACAGAGCATCTGAAACATGCACCTGGCTCTGGCTGATGTGACAGGGATACTATGGGACACCAGTTTCTTCCTGGGTCCAAAAAAGGGACAGGGTCCTCACTCAGTTTTCTCTGAACCCCTCTGTGGTTCTGGTGCAGGGTCACAGTTACACAGTGCTGACAAGCAGTGAGGCTGCAGTCATTCTCTACCGACACATCTCTGTTTTACTGACAGCTGAATTACAGCTATTAGAGCTGGCCATGAGGTTGCAGCTGAAGGTAAAATCACCAAAGATTACACTTGCTACAGGAACCTGGGCAGATTGTCATTGCTAGTAAGGTATGTCCTTTAAACTATGCGTTCACAATCCAGCAAGTAATGATAAATACTGCACTGACAGCCACCATTACTTTACTTATTCATTTATGTAAAATTCATGTAAACATGTCCAAGTAGCACAGCATTCTGTGCCAACTGTTATTAGAAGGCATTAGTTTCATTTTCCAGAGTAACCAAGCTGGAATAAAGTAAATTATCAGCTCAGTAAAGATGAGAAGTAAACACTGATCCCATTTAAAATGTGTGTCTTGGAGCCTTATAGAGAAAGATGACTCCAAATGTTTTCAGATTTACCTTTGTTTGAAGGTCATCATCTTCAGTAAAGATGGGGACGGTTCTCACAGGATTACTCTGATATTTGGCTAGAATTGAGCTGTTTCAAAGCAGTTTTAAGAAAGCTGTTCGCTTTTAGAAATGGTTTGAGCAATCGTGTTTAAACATAGTAACAAGCCCATTTTTTTATTTATTTTTTAAAAATAAAATCTTACTGTAGTCCTTACAGCTACTGTGCAAATATAAAAGAAAAAATGCTTCCTTCTTCAAAACTCCTTAAGCAGGGAATTTCTGATGGGTAAGAAAAAAGGCGGTCATAAAGAAACTGATGATGTCACAGGCAGTGGTTTGCAGCACCCAACTAATCTGAATGTTATCAAGGTTTTATAGACACCACAGAAAAGAAGAGAGTCAAGAACAAAAATGTGAAGAAGATATGACCTTGAAAATCACTGACAGATGATGCTATCTGGCTATTTTAATTTAGCTGCTTTGTCTGTTAGTATACGGTCTGTATAGTGTTATGTAGTAAACACAATTAGTTTAAGGGATCAACTAAACTTTGTCCATTGTCTTTTATCACACTGGACCAGCTAAGAATTACAGAATAATGCTTTTTGTTGAGTACCAGACCCAGAGCCTGCATGCCTGTCACACTAATACTTTTTACTTCTGTTTTTGGCTTAGACAGATGGAGATTGGATCACTTCACTAAACTCAATGCCAGAAACAAAGTGAAAAAGTACTTCTGCCCAAGATCATCTCTGAACCAGTCTCTAATTTACAATCACTGTGGCATATACCAGACCAGAATTTGGTAATATCATGTTACTGGTTGGTCATAACCCTCCCAGTACTAATCAGTAAACTCGTTGACTTGTTGCAAATTGGTATTCTAGAATTTTTTTCATATCCAGATTAATATTAAACTGAAGGCTACTTTGAGGAACTAACCCCAAGCATCCAGGACAAAAGAAAAGTGTGGTGGGTTAATCCAGGCTGGAGGCCAGGTGCCCACCAAAGCTGCTCTGTCATTGCCCTCCTCAGCTGGGCAGGGGAGAGAAAATTCAAGAGAGGCTTGTGGGTCCAGATAAGGACAGGGACAGACTGTTTACCAGTTACCATCAAGGGCAAAACAGACTCATCTTAGAAGAAATTCATGTCCTTCATTACCAAAGAAAACAGAGTAGAGTAATGAGAAATAAACCTAAATTAAAAACCACCTCCCCCCACCCCTCCTTTTTTCCTGGCCTTAACTTCACTGCTGATTTCTCTCCCTCCTCCCCGCAGAAGCACAGGAGGATGGGGAATGGGTGTTCTGGTTGGTTCATCACGTGTTGTCTCAGCCACTTTTTCCTCCTCAGGGGGACTCCTCACGCTCTGTCCCTGCTCCAGTGTGGGGTTCCTCCCATGGCAGACAGTCCTCCATGAACTTCTCCAACCTAAGTCCTTCCCATGGGCTGCAGTTCTTCATTAACTGCCCCAGCATGGGTCCCTTCCATGGGGTGCAGAGCTTCAGGAACAGATTCCTCCAGCCTGGGTCCCCCATGGGGTCACAAGTCCTGCCAGCAAAACTACGGTGTCAGCTCCTCTCTCCATGGGCTGCAGGTCCTGCCAGGAGCTTGCTTCAGTGTGGGCTTCCCACCAGATCACAAAATCCTTTGAGAGCCTCCACCTGCTCTGGTGTGGGGTTCTCCACAGGCTGCAGGTGGAATCTCATAATCCTCCATGGGCTACAGGGGCACAGCCTGCCTCACCACGGTCTTCTCCATGGACTGGAGGAGAATCTCTGCTCTGGTGCCTGGAACACCTCCTTCCCTCCTTCACTGACCTTGAAGATTTTCTCACATCTTCTCACTCTTCTCTCTGACCTCCAAAACTACTGCTCCTTTTCTTTTTTCCTTCTTAAATATGTTATCACGGAGGCAATGCCACCATTGCTGATCAGCCTTGCAACAGCAGGTCCAGCTTGGAGCTGGCTGGCATTGGCTGCCTTGAATGTGGAGGAAGCTTTTAGCAGCTCTCACCTCTGCAGCTTCCCCCTGCTACCAAAACCTTGCCCTGCAAACCCAAACAACAAGGACAAAGATAAAGCTGTAAATTTGGATTATGTTTGAGACAGTGGCATGAAAGCAGATCTCTCACTTAACTCTCTTAACAATGAGTTAAGATATAGACATCTAAGTAAAACCATGAAAAAGAGAACTTTGTTATATTCAGTGCAACAGAAGATACAGCATAATGAAAGAAATACACAGAAATAAAGCATATGATCAAAACCACATGGTATGAAAGTTAATTTGCACCCAAATTCTGGCTAGACATCAAAAAGACCAGACTGTTTATCAAGGTTTGAGACATCAGGTGCTCAGAGCCTGGATACAATTTAACTGGATGGATGGATTAGAAAATCCAGATCTTTTTTCAAGAAGTGTCTGCAAGATTTAGAAACAGCTAGATGTGACGGAGAGAAATCCATCTGGGTGAATATCATGCCTAACTGATAAGCTTGATTGACAAGGATGATGGTGTTCATTTTCAGAATGACTGAAATGCTACGTTTGAACTGAGACATCAGTCAGGCTAGAGATGTAGTGATGTCTTAACTGGGCATGAGAGATGGTTCATGGCTCATTTATTAAAGTGTTTAATTTTTCTTTGCTTTGCATGAATGGAATCTTTTCTCTTCCAAATGCACCAAGGTTTCTACATTTCCAAAGTAGTCTCTTTGTCTCTTGTTTTCTGGCTTGCAACAAAAGGTATTATGACCTAAGCAAGACACATGACTGTGAGATTTCAGAAGTGGTTTTAAGGGAATTTAGTTGCATTTTTTGGATACTCAGCTGCTTTGAGAATCAGGTCCCCCAAAACTAATAGCCACCTTTAGAAATGTAGGGCATGTTATTCTTCCTTTTGGCTGCTTTTTCAGTAGAGCTAGTAATAGATACAAGGACTGTAGCACTCACTTTTTTCCCTATGGAACTTTTCATAAAATCACAGAATCACAGAATGGTTTGGGTTGGAAGGGACCTCAAAGCCCATCTAGTTCCAACCCCCTGCCATGGGCAGGGACACCCTCCATTAGCCCAGGGTGGCCAAAGCCCCATCCAGCCTGGCCTTGAACACTGTCAGGGACCCAGGGGCAGCCATGGGGCATCCTGTGCTTCACTACTTTAGCTTTATCCATCACAGAACTTCTCCAGTTCCACACACACATAGAGCAGCAGAGGGAACAGTTGTCCAACAGTGATGATTTTATAGGATTTTAAGGGCCAACACTAGTCACCAATTGTAGCCTTTTTATGTAAATGACCCATTTCTGGGAGTGAAAGAAAAATCCTCCCCCAAGCCTGCTCAGAAAGCAGCCATCCACTGCAGGATGAGGCTTCACTGTCATAAATTCCAGCATTCACTAAAAACGATTAAGATCAGGAAAAAAGAAAACTGTGCTTTTTGCTAAGTCTGTTATATAAAAGGAAAGACTATGAAGTGATCTTCATAGTCAGCAAAGGAAGACTCAAAGTAAACGCTAACTAGAATATTTTATTCATTTACCCCTATCAGCTACTGTAAATTCTGACAAAATAGAGCACCCATCTTTCCTCTCTATCTAATCACAGGAGAGAGAGACAGACTCTATTTTTCATGTAATGCAATAGAACATACTGCAACTACCAGACAATAAAAGAAGATGCCATAATGGCTATGCTTTTAAGAGCACACATTTTTGTTGTTGTCACACTAGTCGTATGGGAGCAAATTGAATATAGCTGAAGGTAATACATAATTCTGAAGAATCACCTAGCAGGCAGTACAAAGGGACAGTGGCTTGGGGGAAATACTGAAGAATCATCACTGCATTAACCCCACAGCTCCAAGCCCCTCTGATTCAAAGCTTTAGTCAAGATCCTTCATTAGATAATCCCCAGACCTTTTCTTCTGGGCTTTTCTAGAGGTGTTATTTAACTTTATGTCAGCTATTTACAGATAATTTGGTACCTGAATTGGTGTTTGAATTAGCAAATGGATGGCTAGCCTATGTGAAATGCAGCCAACCCCTCTGTGAAATTTATGGGTTTAGGGACAAAACTATATGGAACATGGCCTACATCTTGATCTAGGAGTCTAGGAATTTCTTCATCAGATAGTATGTACCTAGTTTTCTATTCCAAAAATTCTGATTAGTCAGAAACCTGACTGAAGGTGATAACATCTACAAATGGTCATGACTTAGCAATCAACCACTTAGTTGAGGTCAGACAGGACTTTCTGGGAATGTGGGATAAATCTGGAATTGCTCCTGATGAATGGATGAATCTCTAAGACAACACAGAAATAAATTGTATTACAAAATGAATTACATTGTAATCAAGATGTTCTTGGAATAGACAGGATTAAAGTAGCCAGAGTCTTGTTCATATATATAATTTACTGCCCTATGGAGAAACAAATGTCATTTTCCTTCCAGTTAGGACGAAGTAAGCAAGAAATAATGAATGATAAAGTCTTGGTCTGAAGGAATACGTCCATGTCCTCCAATGGACCTGCACAGCATGCTCCGTCTCCTGTCCTGCTTCCATACCTTCAGATCAACCCACAGTCTCCATTTGCAAGCATGTATAGTGGGGGACAAACATGAGGTGGGATTTGGCTGACAGAGTCCAGTGGTGGGATTCAGTTTGAGGCAAAGACAACTAAAACTAACAGGTTACATATAGAGGCCTGGTGCATTAGGGAATCAACTCATTTCCCAGCACATAAGTGCCTGGTGGCATATGAGATACGTTACAACATCTAAGGCATTAACTCAGGGCTGAGAGATATTACATTGGATGTATAGAAAACCCACAGGCAATTTGGTCAGCAACTGTAGACCAGATATAGTATCTATGGGCATCGCTGGTAGCACCAGACACATTTTTTAGTCAACTGAACTAGATTTGTATTCGACTGATGCTGTGCATTGCCCAGCCCACATCTTATGTGAGACTAACCCAAAATAATTTTGCCCTAGGCTCAGTGTCCCTTGCAGAGTTTTTGACCTTGATTGGTTTTAGGGCATTTTTTGAACTCAGAAGATTTTCTTTGTCACATCAGTAGCTCCTTCCACTGATATGTGAAATGCCAACTTGCAGAGCACTCAGCAAAGCAGGTAAGGGAGGATGGATCCTGCATTTAATGGTTCATCCTTCCAGATAGCAATGTCAGCACTTTGTAGAAACCAGGTTTCAATTTTTGCTTAAAATATGGATCCAGTAATGCTGCCAACTTACATTTATCTCTGTCATTGAGCTTGTTGGCCACAGCAGGTGAGGACACAATTCTACAGCTACTTCACTAGTATTCAAGCCACGAATCCCTTTATTTTAACACAGGATTACTGTTTATTCCAGCAAATGCCAACAAGGCAATAGTAGCAAAGTTTGAGAGACATTTCATTGAGTGGAACAGTCCTACATATTTACTCCTCAGTGATGTCCACTTTCCTACCTAACAGTTAAGCATTAGTATCAGCTGAAAGGGATTTCTTATTAATGGCACTGCAGAAAGTCCCTGTAAGGCTTTATCTAGAATACTGTCCTGGCTGTGTACCATCAAGGAAGAGAAATTGCAAAGGTCTACAAGGAAGATTGGAGGAACAGTGTCTCTCTGGTAAGCGAGGACTAGGTGATCTTGGTATATTGAGTGTAATAAAGCACACTGTGAAAGGAGAGGAATGAGAATCCATTGGGGCAAGAAATAAACCTGGGGAGTGAGAAGAACTAAGTAATGTAAAGGCCAAAATAAACATATAAAATGGAAAATGTAAGCATCAGAGACATGAGGAACTCTGATGTTTTCCTTTTAGACACTACACTGTGCACACAGGGGTGCATTCAGCTCAGGCTGCATTCCCATAGAGCTGGGAGAATTCACTACTTGGCCACATATTTTATAGAGTCCCAATGTCATAGTTTCCATGTGGTCCATGTATGTTAAAGACAATCTGTTCATAAAATTTTCAAGGTGATGTGCAAGCTGGCTGGTATTTCTGACAGCATAGAGACAAATATCTATCCTGCATATTGAATGTTGTGTTACCAGATTTAAACCATATAGCCTCACCATGGGGGAGTAAGAGGAACATATTGGGGAAGGGAAAATCAGGGATGGAGACAAGAGGTGGGATTCACCTCACCTAACAAAGCACATTGCTTTAAGAACTAGCAGTATTCTTTAGACTCAAAGAAGAAAAACGGACTTTTAAGGTATGATTCACCTGACAAGTTTTAATGCTAATATTAGGATAAGAAACTGCAAGCTAGACAGCTACACAGCATAAGTGAAATGTTCCCTGAGAAGTTTTGAAAGAAATTAGATGATATGATATATCTCTTTATGGAATAGGGAGAGGGAGGTTGCAAGATTTTACTTTATTAATATTAGGCACATGTATACAGATAAGAAAGACTTACTGAGATTTAGTCAACATGATATATATCTCACGAAGCTAGCAGTTTTGGAGAACATTCCTGGAAGATACGAGGTAGCTAGTAAATTTTACTTTCACTGAGAAATAGTTAGGGTTTTTTATATAAATATGGGTTCATTTCAAGGTTGGTGGGTACAAGTAATTATATTTTATGGAGATAACAGATTAAACTTTCAACACCCATACCCAGTCAGCTGCAATGTAAGAGCTAATAATAACTGTCCTTGGGAAGATTCAAAGTAGCATCCAGAAAAATCAGAAAAGGCCAGCACTGACATTCCTGAAATAGCCAAGAAAAAAATAATTGCTATGAATAAACAAACAAAAAGAAAGAATATCTTTGTACACCAGAAAGAAACAAAGTCTAAGTCCAATTAAAAAAAGAATAAAATCCTTTGTAGGTCACCTTAAAAAGGAACAGCTCACAGTCATCAGAACAATGAAAAAAATGCAGTAAGGAGGAAAAAAGTTTGAAAGGAGAATGATATGAAATACAAATAGAAATGGCCAAGTTAGAAAAAGAGCAATAATTACTTTGCACAAACTTCCAGGCTGTAATATCCAAAAGGGGGGAGTGTAATGATGGCCGAAATTGATAAAGGAACACAGATCTTTTGGATATGTTTGAAGCTGAAAATCCATAGTGATAGAGAAGTTTCCGGTATGGCATTTAGACAAAGCAGTAACTGACATTGACAATACACTGCACTTCACTTAGAGACGAGGATCATGGCAAGAAAGCGCAGAATGCTTTGACTGATTACTCCTTTCTTAAGGAAAAAAAAACCTAAATCTGATCAGAAACTAGTGCTAGCTGGTGCCTATGATCAGTTTAGGCACTTAATGCTCACAAGTTCATGGATTTTCCTCCTGGGATAAAAATGCAAATTACAAAACAATATTCAGCAGTCACACACCAAGTGACTCCCTCACTTGAAGAAAAACTGTCATGAAATCCAATCAGATTTGCTGATAACTAAATGCCTCCAGATTATCATATGTGGGTGACCTTCATGCACCAGATTAAGTAATTGGGGGCTAAATAAAAGTGTCTGTGTCTTCTACAGACAAAGCTACAGAGAACTTTAGGCTTCTTCTTGCCAGCATCATTCTCCTGACAGACAGAACACAGATCTCAGATAGCAATAGTAGAATGTAAGCCTACATATGTATGTGACTTTTCAATACATTTGTCTTGCCTGCCTAAATGAGAAGAATAGAAAGACAGTATTTCTCTGTATGTCTCAGTCCGTGCTGGGAACTGCTTGTTTTGCAGCTATTGAACCCATAAACATGTCCCCCAGTGTTTGCTGCAAAAGGCAATGAGTCTTAAGAAACAGGAGGAGATAGTCCTTACCTGCCTGCAGAAGTTACTGTGCAGATATCTTCATCTGTGTTACCCACACTCTCTTAATTATCAGTTATATATCATATATAAAAATAATCATTTGTGCCAACTCTATTTGCTCTAATACCATACCAGGGATACAGATTATCTTCTCTGAGTGCAAGAAGCCCCATGTTTTTCCCCACCCCTCACACTCAGAGGCAAATAAGAAAATACAATTTCCTTTGCAGCCTGAGATCCATAAGCTTCCAGCATGGAATGACTTTGCCATTGGCTGATGTGCTACCTCTGGGGAAGCATAACGCATAAAAGAGAGGGTGCTCAAGATCTAAGGTGCCTGCAAATCTAAGAAGCATTCCTGTTTCTACCCAGGATGTGAAATTAGCACATCACTCCATGCTGACACCTTGTTTGCTCTTTGTATTAATATTCACACATGTTTCAGGGCTCTGACATGGTGGTCTACCAGTAATTAAGATTAAGGCACATTCTTTGTTGACAATTCACTGATGAATTAACTTGTCTCTATGTTCAGCCCTGGGTTTGGAGTTTGCTTCATTCCTTGGCTGGAATAGAATCCTTGTTATGATTTATTGCAATCCTTATTATGATTAATAGAGCTCTACATTGTTCATCTCCTGGGCAATGAATGTAAGATGCCTATTCAGCCCAAGGAGGATCACGTGGTCTCAATTTCAGATCAACCAGCCTGCCTGCAGGCTTCCACATAAGGTGTTTTTGAACCTCTTTCTCACTGAAGGAGATCAGATGACTAGCTTTGTGCTCTTTAAATGCTCCTAACTATATGTTACAGGACAACTTATGTCGGCTTCCTGAAGCATCTGCAATGTATCAAGCCTATCATTTAAAGATTAATCATTTAGTATACTTCAGTATATTAGCAGCAATCAGAAATAGCAATATGAAAACTGCCTGATAAAATGTCAGTAAGAATCTGCTGCTTAGTAGGAAATAAAGAGGATAAGAAAGCCTGGGAAGTAAGAATTTAAAAAAATAAGTAATGAGTTGGGGTTTTTCCCATGCTGATCAGTAAGCCAACTTGCTTGAGATACTTTTCTTTACTATTTTTAGAATACCAATGCCTGCAGTCATTTCCTTTATACAGATTTAAATTTATTACAAAGAACATTTGATAGTCATACAGATGATGTTATACCAGGTAATACAACAATATATACCAGGTATATACAACGCTAATAGAAAGCTTCTGTGCTGAGATGCCATTCCAGGCACTGAACGTGTGACCAAGTTGAGGTTCCTACTTCCAGATCCCCTGAAACCTTTGCAAAGCAGTCTCTGAACTCGGGTAAATTAACTAAGGTTTCTTTCTGCTACATTGACCACCTGCTTGTGTAAACCTAAAATTTTTAATGTAAAATACAAACCAGCTATCCCTGTAATTACTCATTTTATAAATGACTGCTCTTCATATCTACTAATAGTACAATATACCCCAATTATTATATTTTATTGAATATAAGCCTAATTATTGACTTCCTGATTTTCTAGCTCACACCAGAAGTCACTATATACAGCCTAAAAAACCGCACAGATCTTCTTGAAGCTATAGTAAATATGCATAATGAATATTTGCTTATGCAACAGCTGGCTGCCATGAAACTGCCCTGTAAGGGGTAGTTGACACCAGTCACTGTTAATTCCCAAGTTATACATCTCAGATGGATCTGTATGAACAGTAAATGAGGTGACCAGTACCACTCACCTCTTCAGCCTCAAGAGCTGTTTCCTACCCTGAGCTGAAAAATGGTTTTTAATTGACTTGAGCAAGATGTGGACTGAAAAGCCTGACAGGCTTTTCTGTATAAAGCCTGTTTCACTTTACACTGGCATGGATTTGGGAGTGTACTAATGATCAGTTATCGTTTCACAGCTAGCATAG
This sequence comes from Porphyrio hochstetteri, assembly GCA_020800305.1. Lineage (NCBI taxonomy): Eukaryota > Metazoa > Chordata > Aves > Gruiformes > Rallidae > Porphyrio > Porphyrio hochstetteri. The sequence goes on along the minus strand of CM036907.1, from coordinate 119,531,330 downwards.
GTAGAGGAGAGCTTGAAAGTCAGTGACCTCTTAAACCATTCCCAGATCCACAAAAGAATGCCTGATTTCACACCAAAATCTCTCTTTCAGAGTATCGTATAATGATGTAACCTCGTGACCCTGCACTTGGGTAGCAGGATGGCTATGATGCTGTGGTGGCATGGGCTCTGCACCCCTTCACTCCCAGTCACCAGTATTTCTTTCAACAGTTATTTAGTGAATCTGCAAGAAGAAAAAGAGATAATTACAACCCTTCAAACAAGGTTGTGATTCACATTTCTTGATGTTACTCCTTTTTATCTGAACTGCTGGCATCTTTAGAATGCAATATCTAAGTTTAAAAGTCTAGTTTAAGGAGTATTGTGCTCCTGCTTTTTTTATTCATTCATCACACCAGCTTTTTGTGTTCTTTATATAGTTTTATAAATACTGCTACTATCCTAGTATCATACCCAAAAATTAATGCCAAAGTGTAATGAAAAGGAGTTTTTTAAGACTTCAGTGGAAGCAAAAGAGACTTGCAAAAGATGCAGAGCGAGCCATTGGATCAGGATATTTGTGTCTTTTGAGAGACAGGATCAGATACTTTGAGCACCACTGAGACCTCAAGAAATAGAAAGAACGGAAGGGAAAACAAAGGATAGCAATAAAGTTCAGTGTAGACTAACTGAAGAATAAAAAAAGCTTGCTCTCAAACTTTCCAATATATTTGGATGTCGAGGATCCTTTAAAATGAATAATCCCTTCTGGATTTCACTAGGCGTTTTGGTGCCTATCAATGCAAAGTCCCTTAGAGACATATTGTAGCTGTAGCATCGATAGGTACCTATGCTTTAGACATGTATTGTGGATCCAGGATAAATGGTGGGAGGCACACCAACAGCCACCTCCATCAGAGGAGGAGTAGAAATACTCAAGGTCAAACGAGAAAATTTATGAACAGGACTGGCAATGGTGACATTGCTCCTGGGGATTCTCTGCAGAAGTAGTTGGCAGACAAAGATGCAGATATTGAAAACAATGTTTCTAGCTCTCTAAACATCACCCATGAACATTCAGGAGTGGTGCTGGGAATTTGCAGGAGTAGTTTAGTTCCTAGCAAGTTTTAAGCTTCTGGAAAATAAGGATATGCACTCCTTCAGGTGAGGCTAGTTGTTTTGACTGCATCTGCTTGCTGTTTAGTACTAAAGAAATTGAATTATTTTGTTCATTAATGAATAGGGATCAGACTACCGTATGATTCAGCAGGACACAAGCCTGAGGTGGACATAAGGCCCTGCTCACCCCACAAACGCAAATCCCCTGAAAGCTTGGGCTTGCAATACATTTTCTAGCATTAATGGCTGTAAAAGATCGTGAAGCTTCAGACTAAGAGCACCTCTTGTTTCACTGATACACAGATCAGGCCTTTCGCCAAAGGTGTTAGTTCAGGTCTTCATAATCTCCATCGGATTGTCTCTCCAGCTCTTTAAAGTCCCCAGATCCACAAATGCTCTCAAATGACTTTGTGTTGAAGGAGAAAAGCAGAAACCTGTTCCTTCCAAACATCCAATTTTGAGTGTTAGTTTGGTTTGGCCATGCTGTCCAAAGTATAATAGATAATACATTTTAATGGGACAAATCCTCACCCAAAGAGCTCAATGATATAAATAAATCTTTTTCTGGCTCTACTGTGTTTGACATAGGCTCAATTCTAATCTCATTTACAGAAGCCTGACCACGACTGGCTGTATTGAAATCGACTGCCTTTTCCTAGTGTGAAAATAGGACCAGTCCCCATAGCTACAATTATGAGTAAAAATGGTTGTATAGAATAAGATTTTGGGCTGAAAGGAATCCCACTGACAGACACAATGACCTTCTTCTGTGAGGGGGAAAAACAAAACACATTGTTTAATAGAAGGAATAAATGTTTAGCAAACTTCTTTGCTTGGTCTGCAGCTGTAACCAGCCATAAATTTCATAACACAGCAGGGAGGCAGGAATTAGATACCTCTGCAGATCCTTTTATTTTGTTTAATTACTTTCACACCACACTGAGAAATTCTGACCAAAACATTAAATTGAATTAAAATGTTTTTGCTAAAAGATCTTTTGGTGCAGAAGGATATAGTCATCCTTATCTATGAATGAAAATTATTGTTTTTCTTCCTTTTATTAATCTTTGTCATTGTTTTCCTCTTATCTCTGATTAGGTGCCTTAGAGGCAAGGGTTCATCTGGCTTTGGAAAGTGAAGAGAAGGAAACATAAAGCTTTTGCACTGTGTTCAAGTTGCAATGGTTTGCTTGCAGCTCTTTCCCTGTATGCTTATTCTTCTGAACCCTCTTCCACCATATGAAATGCTGCCATGCTGGGTTTTTTCCTCCTCCTTTTCCTCTTCCTCCTTCTCCTCCTTTATTTTCTGTCATTGATGCCATCATCTTCCACCTTATCAGTCAACTGTTCAACCTGGCCTTTAGCAGTGGCTCTGCAATCCTTCTACCTCATACCACCTATGTTTGCACAGTTCTTACCCTACCATGTTACTTTTTTCCAGAAATATTTGCACTGAATTTTTTTCACCAACACAACACAGAATTGCAGATTAAATCTATTTTCCCATAAAATGTTTTTTTTATTTATAAACACATTTTCAAAGTAGTGTTGAAAACTGAATGTCCTGAAATTCAGTCATTTTTCTCCCATCAATGCCCCATGTGAATAATGGGTCAGTGGCCTCACGTATCTGTTTCCTGAGCTGTCTTACAATTCCTTTGAAGTATTGCTCCTGCAAGTGGGAACATCATGGTACCTCATGGGGCTGAAGTCTAACCAAAAGCTCTACCTGCAAAGGCAAGCAGGGCTTGAATCAGTCACACTGTTACTCCTGTGAGGAAGCATAACATTATTTCTCAAACAGAAGATTTAACTTGGAGGCAAACATCTGGTGGTAGAGTTTGTGCTAAAACTTAAACGTTGTATGGGAAATTTACAGCAAGGCAGTGTTCTTCCATCAAAACCACTGTAAGAACAAAACCCAAACTTTTATAATCTTTTCATTTCATCCATCCCCAACGAGCTCAGTGCTAGCACCCTTTTTTTGTTGGTTGTTGCAACCTTCTGTTAGACTGTTCCCATACCTCCTGGCCTATTCAGAACATGATTGCTGTGATCTCTCTGTCCATTTTTCTGAGCACAGATACTTTTTCACCAAGTACCCAGGCATCTCTTACTACATCAAACCAGTGCTCAGCTTCTTACTAACTCTGCACATGTCAGCCTTTTCCAGTTGTTTACTGTTTTATTCTGTCATGATGACTTGCATATGGCCATTTATTCCTACCTAGTTGCTAAATTCAGCTGCTAATTTCCCCACTCTTTTGACATGCCTTTGTACTTTCTCCTATTCAGAGCAGTCACATACAATAAACAATCTCCATAATTCATGGTATTTCATTTTTTCTTTGCCAAAATGATCTCAGCAGCAGAATTGATTCTTCTGATAAATATACACTCTTCAGTTTTTTCTCTTTTCTTTGGTTGTGAAAATGATCCATTTTATCTCTGGTCCTTCTGTAAGATCATAATTTTCATAATTGATTGACAATTCAAGCAAAGTCCCCTTGACTGTTTCTTATGCTCTTTGCATCTTGCTGATGCTACAGGATACTCCTGTACTTCTTCCACCACTTACACAGAGCAAGAACAGTGCCTGCTTTTGATTACTGAGCTACCTACAGATTGGTTTGGGTGTTGTATTGAATCTAGCTACAGCAGCATTCTGTTTTTCTCTAGGTATCCATCAAGCCTCTCGAGTTTTTCAGCTTTCTAAGTGCCCTGTGAGTACACATCACACAGTCATTGACTTTCATGAGTGTTCTGGAGCACTTTGTGAGCTGAGATCAGCTCTGGTCCTAAATAATTTGTCCATAAGCTTTCAGAGCTGTGCAAACACTCACTGAAATGAACAGGTTCATGCAAATCAGGACAGACACAGAAACTCATAAAATGATTTCCACACTCATACAAGTGAATTTTTTTTCCCACTGTTCAGTTAGGTTTGAACTGAAACCACAAGGAGGTGGCAGGAAATGAGGTCATTATAGCTGTCAAAAATGGTGTGTTAGTAAAAGTTTAAAATCTAAATCTTACAGCTTCCTCACTTGTCATAAATTTATGCAGTAATGACTCCAAAACATAGAAGAAATGCAAAGCATTTGGTTCTGTCTTGCACAACAAACTTGTTGCTAAACTGGAGACATGGATTTGATGGATTGACCACTCAGTGGATAACAAATTGCCTGGATGGTTGTACTAAAGATTTGTGGTCAACAGCTTGATGTCCAACCAGTGACAAGTGGCGCTCCTCAAGGTTTGGTATTGGGGCTGGCATGTTTAACATCTTTGGTGGTTACAGGGACAATGAGATCAAGTGCACCCTTAGCAAGTTTGCTGATGACACCAAGCTGTGTGGTGCAGCTCATATGCTGGAGGGAAGGGATGCCATCCAGAGGGACCCTGACAGGCGTAAGAGGTGGGACCATGAGAACTGCATGAAGTTCAATAAAGCGAAGTGCAAGGTCTTGCACATGGGTCAGGAGAATCCCAAGCATAACTACAGGCTGGGAGGAGAATGGATTGAGAGCAGCCCTGAGGAGAAGGATTTGGGGGTGGTGATGGACAAGAAACTCAACATGAAGCAGAAATTTATGCTTACAGACCAGAAAGCCAACTGTGTCCTGGGCTGCATGAAAAACAGTGCAACCAGCAGGTCAAGGGAGGTGATTCTGCCCCTCTGCTCTGCTCTTGTCAGACCCCACCTAGAGTCCTGCATCCACATCTGGAGTCTGCAGTACAAGACCAACGTGGACCTGTTGGATTGAGTCCAGAGGAGGCCACAAAGATGATCATAGCACTTCTGCTATGAAGACAAGCTGAGTGACTTGGGCTTATTTAGCCTGAAGTAAAGAGAAGCCTCCAGGGAGACCTTACAACAGCCTTTCAGTACCTAACGAGGCTACAGGAAAGCTGGAGAGCAACTGATTAGAAAGGAATGTAATGATAGGACAAGGGGTAACTGCCTTAAGATAGGATGTTAGATTTAGATGAGATATTTGGAAGAAATTCTTCCCTGTGATGGTGGTGAGGCCGTGGCAGAGGGTGACCAAAGAGGCTGTGGCTGCTCCTGGATTCCTGGCAGGGTTCAAGGCCAGGTTGGATGGGGCTTTGAGCACCCTGGCCTAGCGGAGAGTGTCCCTGTCCATAGCAGGGGGTTGGAACTAGATGATATTTGAGGTCCTTTCCAACCCAAACCAGTCTGGGATTCTATGATTCTTAGATACAGAATCAGCGAAGAGCCATTGTCCATAGGGATTCATATAACCAGAGTTTTCAATCTGTATTTACTAATAAAGGTGAATATGCATCTTCCCTGACACTGGATGTCAAGTGAAGGAATTGTGACAGGCATTGTGTCAAACCATTCAGCCCTTTCCCACTTTCTTTTTTCATCAGGCTTCAGAAGGTGTCTATAAAGTAAAATCAATACCTTCACCTCAGTAATATTTGATAGATGATTTTTCCTCAAAGAATACGAGCCTGTTCCATGTCATTCGCTGCATTATGCAAGAAAAAGAAAATGAAAGAGCTTTCTGCAAACAAGAATAAAGACTAAAGCCTTGTGAGGCATCTTAATCATGTATCACAACTTATTTGGATCAAATGCCAAATTTCCATGTTATGTCATAGTCATTTGGTCTTTTCCTACTGAATTATTTGGCAATGCCTTCAAGTACTTTGAGATGACATAACCATATTTAATACTATCAAATAATATTAGCCAAGGATCTTCTTCTAGCACTGAAGTCAAACACAGTGAATAGTCTCATATTTGCTTATCTGTTTCTGTACATCTTTAACCTTCCCCAGTCCAAAATGCTTACTGGAAACAGTCTCTAGCTGATGTTATTCCCTGCTCCAGTCCTGTACAATATCTGAGAGAGTTTTGGTTATCTTGATCTGCTCTTGGCCTGGGATTGCAGTAGCAGCACAGGCCCTCATGTGCAATACTTGATTTCCTTTTCCAGTCTAATTTTATCTACTAATATGGATAAAGTTTGCCAGTCATGTTACTTATAGTACAACAAAAGCTAACAAAATAATTAAAGATGTTAGAAGATATATGTTTAAAAAAAAACCCCTTAAAATATATATACTTATTGTGGAGAAAGTATCCATGATTATTTACAACACAGGCAGTATGTTCTAGCATTTATATTCACTTCTATTGGGATTCATATGACCAAAAGTGTTTGTCTCTAAGTGCCTACCTACATTTAACTAGACCACACTTGTCTCTCAGTGAAATGTGGCCTTTTTGGATGGGATCATTTCATCCTTAAATGGACGTCTAAAAGATGTTGGAGACATTGCTCCTGAAAGTGTCCTGTTTTAAATGTATATGCATAGACACTGAAAGGGTATTGCATGTTTAAGATTAATAACTCCAAGGGAAAAGGCAGAACTAGGTATCCCCTAAAATATATGTTCTCTTGACTGTTGGAACTGCAATTTCCTCAAAAATCCAGCCATTATGTGTTTAGGAAAGTGTCTACAAGGTGTGTAATGGCTGAGCCAATGCCTCATTGGCTTCTGGCTAATAGTCTTTTCTACAGTGATTTGGAAAGTGTCTATAAGCAGAATTTTATTGCATAAACCCCTCTGTTTTTGTATGAATATTAGCTGCATGATTTGCGGATGAAAAGCATTATGTGCTACAAGAGCTAACCATTATCATTTATCTTCTCTGACTTTCCGAGTCTAGGAAAATGGTGGCAGTGCCAGTGATTTAGCTACTCTTTCAACAAGCTGCAAGATGTTAGTATCTGTGAGGAACTGGGCTGAAAGGAAGGACAGGGTGAGGCATGGGTAGATATCCAGTCACTCTCCAAGATGTTAGCTTCTTTAAAAGTAATATCTGCAGCCTATGAAGGGCTTTAGGATGATCTACATATAATTTCATAGTATTTACATGGATGCAGGTAATTGAGCACAAAATTCTCATAAAAAAAAAAAGCCCTCCCTTCACCAAGGGAGACACTTTAATTTTAAAGGAATAATCCTGTTTGATTTGCAGGTTCTTTAGGTGCCCATAGTTATGCTTCTCTGCAAAATGGATCCAGTTTCTGCCCTTAGGTGTCTGGTTTGGCTAAGATCAGTGACCATGAGAAAGTTGGTATTAGTATTCCTTGGTGAACTAAAGACCAAAATGAACCAGTGTAAGCTTAGCTCCATGGATGGACTGCTCACAAAACTCAAGGTCTCATGGGCCTCTGTTCTGCCTCAAGCATCTAAAAACTGGAGCAATCTGGGATTTCGAACACATTTCCCTGCACAGTATCATGTAATGATTAGCTGTTGGCACCTCCCCGCTCATGCAGATGGTTATGCTGGATCCTGTTCCCTGGGGAACCAGTATGACTGAGAAAAACATGCCTCAATCCATACCTTTCTTCTTTCATTCTCTGACATTTTTTGGTATTCTTCAGCTTCAGAAAAACATCCGTACTTCCCTGCAGCTTGGCAATGGCTCTAAACTGGTATCTGTATTAAGAGCAGAGCTAAGTGAATAGTAAGAAATTATCTTCCTTTTTTTTCTTTACATCCAAATCTGAAGTGTCCATCAGAGGGAGGCAGCTTCCACAAAGCTGAGCTTTATTTAAATTCACATCCCATTTACAAATGAGCCGGGTAGCTTAATTGTGTTTGGTCAGTCAGTGGAATTTCCCTTCTCTAATTAAGTATTTTTAACCCTTATAACACAGACTACTTTGGAGAGAAAAAAAAAGAAAGCAAAGGCAAAATCAAAATGCTCATGCTCTCCTCTTCAACTGAGGTCACAGAATAATAATCATCTAGAGAGGCACAAAAGACAAACAGGATTAATGAATTTTAGAAAACGTAAGCCTGTTTGGTTGCTTTGATTTGGCTTTGATTGTGAAATTGTGCTTAGGCTAAATTGAGCTAACATATAATTTGTCAGCGGGACAAAAAATATCCTGTAATTGTTCATTTGCTCCTGTCACCCCGACAGAAGAAAAATGAAAAGCAAACTTGCCAAAACCTAGCTGGGTCTCTGGCTTGTTTGCGTTACTCTGCTGAGGTCTCTGGAGGGCCAGACCAGAGTCCTGGCCTGCTGCCATGCAGAGATGTCCAATCACATGGTGAGACCTTTCCACTATCTGCCCATGCTGGAAGCACGACCTGGGAATAAAGGTGCCACAGTTTGGCACTGAGATATCACATGAGGCAAGAAGTTGTCTTTGTGGGACTTGAGTTATTTTATGCTTAAGTGGTTCCTAAAGTATTCTTCAAGAGTTCCCAGGAGAGAGAGTGAGAGAGGAAAAAGAAGACCTTGTCCTGGCTTTGCTCTATTTATTGATATGAAGCAGGCAGGTTTGGCTGACTTTCATTAAGCCACGTGAGATGCTCACTTGGTAAGCCAAGCAAGTGACACATTTGAGGCAGTGCAGATAAAGTGGAACTGCAATCTCCACTGCCACTCTGCAGTTCATAAAACAGCTTTCTGCTTGTGGTAGCTGGAGAAGGGGAATGGTGGACTTGTAGGAGTGCCGGAGAACTCTTGCTGCTGGCAGACGTGTTTTAACAGCTGAGTACACAGAGGGTCAGCAGGGATGACTGATAACAATATCATTAAATGAGGAAGCATCGTGCCGTGCATACAGGTCATAGGTATCTATTAGCCACAGCAAGCTGATTACTGTGATTGTGACTGCTGGATATTATAGACACATCTGCATGAATAATTGTAACAGTGCCAAGGCCTAGATGCCACCTCAGTTGTCAATGTTGCCACAGCCCCCAGGATCCACCAGTCTCAGGAGGTCCTGTGGGTGAATTCTGCTTAGTTTGAGAGATGCACACAAATTGCCCATGGCAGTAAACATGTATGTAAAGGCTCCAAGTAAAGTATCTCCAAAAGAAGTCTGGATCCCAGTTTCAGAGAAGAAATTCAAATTGAAATAAAAAAAGGGCAGTATGTGTATCTGAAACAGTGTGGCCAGCAGGACCAGGGAAGTGATTGTGCCCCTGTATTCAGCATTGTTGAGGCCACACCTCAAGTACTGTGTCAGTATAAGAAGGACCTTGAGGGGCTGGAGAGCATCCAGAGAAGGGCAGCTAAGCTGGTGAAGGTCTGGGAGCACAAGTCTTATGAATAGCAGTTGAGTGAACTGGGGTTGTTTAACCTGGAGAAAGGGAGGCAGAGGAGAGACCTTACTGCTCTCTACAACCGCTTGAAAGGAGGTTGTAGCTGGGTGGGTTTGGCCTAGTCTACCAAATAACAAAGAGATACGACAAGAGGAAACAGCCTCAAGTTGTGCCAGTGGAGGTTTAGACTGGATATTATGAAAGATTTGTTCACCAAAAGGGTTGTCAATCACTGGTACAGGCTGCCCAGGGAAGTGGTTGATTCACCATCCCTGGAGGTATTTAAAAAAGGTGTAGATGTGGTTTAGTGGTGATTTGTCAGTGCTAGGTTAACGGTTGGACTTAACTATCTTAAAGGTGTTTTCCAACTGAAACAATTCTATGATTCTATGTTTTCTGGAATAGGGAATTCCTTGATTTATTCTGATTTATTCAGAGACTGAACCATTCCTTGGCTAGGGAAGAGCTGCACAGGCTTTGGCATTTTATCTTCAAGAAGGCAAAGATGTTCTGTTACTGTTTTCATGGTGCTCTTTGCAGGTAGCAGGAGAGCAAGAAACAGAATAACTATACATTTCTATTTTTCTGTCCTTTGTTCTTTCCCCTTTTCATTCCTTCTCCTTCCTTTGCCCATCACCTACATAGCAACAATCAGCTAGCATATATGTTATTAAAAGTAGGAAGAAGGTCAGTCCCATCCCAGACTGAACATTGCAAACAGGCATATGTCTTGCAAGAGCTGCAGCTGCTGCTGGATTTGACTTCCACTCATAAAGTCTCTTAAGCCATGGCATGGGATGCCCTGAAATGGTTATTGGCTGAAATATTTACATTTGCTTTTCGGTTTTATAGCTGATGGGGTTTTGTTATTTTGAAGGTGTAAGGTAAAAATGAAGAAAGTTCCTATGAGCTGCTAAGATTAGCTACATCGTTTAGATAAGCTGATCAGATAATAAAATTACATAAAAGAGAAAGCATATTCTATGAACACACAGCTCATCTACAGGATTTGAAGCCTCATAGCAAACCTTCTTATCCAACACTTCTGTTTAAGATTTGCTCTTAGTTTCTGTCATCTTTCATCAAATTCTGGTCAGATTCAACTTCCCTGTACCAGATTTTAACTTGAAGCCCAAGGCTTCCTTAAAGGAGCAAACCAGTTTGAAAGAAATCCTGAGAATTACGATTCTAACTACAATTTCCCTGCAAGTTCTGGCAAGAAATTTTGAGCTCGACACTGTATTTGTTGAAAATAGAAGTTTCCAAACTTGACTTATTTTATAGGTTTTATTCAGCTGCTTATTGAATAATACTGTCCAGATGTTAAAAGTTGTGATCTTCTTTACAATTTTTAGAGGTTTTTTTGGTACAGATGCAGAGACTTAAGTGACACAGCTCTTCTTCTGATCTTATTTATATTAAAGTATCTCCAAGCTACATCTCTTTAAATTTGTGTACTACGGGGGTCAAGAATTTTAAATGGTATTAACAATGTTTCTACTCATGTTCTTCCAACCACTTTACTCTGAGGCCAGTTTTTGACAAGGGACATGAGACAGAAGATGTAAAAAAAGCAGTAAGTGAATTTTTCCAATGAATTTGAACTAATGCCATGTGTAGCACACGTGTGCTGCTGTCAGTCATCTGCGCCTATAGGTGGTTTAAATTACTCTAAACATATAAACCAGGCTGAACTATAGAAGAGGCTCTGAGAATTTAAACAGAGCCACTTCCGAGGTTTTAAGTGGTTTGAACATTATGTTTGCCTGGCTGAGCTTTACCCTAATGGAAGCCAAATTATAATAATTTTTTTAAATGATCTTTTTTGACAGTATTCTTTTTTAAAGGATGAAAGTGCCTTAGATGAGAATATATTTGGGAGATAAGGAGATTAGGTAAGGGTAGGGGGATAGCTGTTTGTAAATGTCACGGGCTTTATATCACTGAATTTAGCTGATGTTGAAGTATGAGATTTAATTGTACTGCAAAAACTTTTCAAATTCAGGACCCAAATTCTGCTCCAACTTGGGAGTTACAGTCTCCTGCTCATACTGTTTTCAGTGTTAACAGGTCCAAGTAATTTTCTTTTCACCCCACCTCTATGGGTTTTTTTATCTCTGTGGATGGCAAAAAGTTTACTGGCTAGTGACCATTGACACCAGCCAAGCTCTAAACCTGTGTGAAACTGCTGAATCACACCAGGAGGCTGAGAGGAAACACAGAAACGGAGAAACCTGATGAAGATCCAAGTCGTATAGACCAAAATCCTTGCTCAGATACAGCAAGGCACAGGAACATGGGGAGAAGGGAGAAGCTGGCTCATTTCACCCCACATAGATGTTGGATTGGGGCCCACAGATAGATCCACTTTGTTCCCCATGGTCCTGCCGACCATGTTAGCTCACCTCTGTGTGGGGGACAAGTATTTTTAAAAAGATATTGTCAGTATGAACAGCTAATGATTAAAAAAATATAAACCTAATGATTGAGGTAATGAATCCATCTTTTAATTTCTTGATGAAATTCAGCAAACATTGACACTGTGCACACTTCCAAACATATTTCAAAAACCAAACATTAGCTAAGCATAAATTTATGCTCTTCTTGTAAGATAACTGCACCAGGACAATTTATGAAGAGGAATTGAGTTGGAAGCTGGTGACCCTTTCAGATGAACGAGTTGATACAGGCAATTTGGGTTGGAACCAAATCATGGCATTGTGCGGTTAAGGAAACAAAGAATAAGTGCAAAGCAAGGATTAATTTAGTTGTTTGTAGTGGGAAACTAATCTTTCCCAAGACTACAGGGTGATAACAGAAAATTCTCTCTCAGTTACCAAGTATGAGCAATGCAGCCCTAACACAAAGTCCTCAATTTGCTTTGCATTTTTCTAGTCTCTCTTGTTTTTTCTCTCAAAGTGCAAAACTCCTGTTCCAACATTTTTTCATTTTGCTTCTATTTCCACTCTGTCTTTCTACCTTTTCTAATCCAAGAATATCTTGATGTCTGATATTCCATTAAAGAATCACTTTAAACCATAATTTCTTGCTCTGACACATGCTAATGGACCATAGGCTGTACCACTAATAGTCCTTGTGTCTATTTAGGTTCTTTCCTAAGGGTTGCCCGTATTAGGGATCTGACATAGGGGTGTACTTGTAGATGGTGCTCAGGAACATGGTTTAGTGGTTGGACTTGGCAGTATTGGGTTAATAGTTGGACTTGATGATCTTAAAGCTCTTCTCCAATGTAAAGGGTTCTATGATTCATACTTCATGTGGTACAGAAAACAATTAAAAAAACATTAGCAATGTTTTCCTAAGATTTTGCTAAATTTTATCACTGGCTACTCAGCTTTTTAATGAGCACTTGACTTTTCTACTTTTCTGTTAGAACAAAAGCACCACTTGGGACCCACATTGTATTCTAAAAAACTAATGCAATTTATATGTTATTTCATCTGCAAATAATTCAACCCTCTGTAGAAGTTAATGTTTAAATTGAACGAAGTAAAGTGCTGTAGCAGAAAACTGAGCCATATAAATGTCATATGATCACTGAAAAAAAAAAAGAAAACATGAGAATGGTCTGTGAGATGAAAAAACACCATCAGAGAGCATCAGACCAGTCAATGGGGCTTCCAGCACTCAGCAGCAATATCAAAACCCCACCCACAGAATTGTTTACATTTTCCTATCCTTGCCCATCAGTCAGTGCCCCTGCAATCATGGCTTCAGAGCTGGCACAGGTAGGGGAGAGAGAAGAAAGGTATTTCAGCAGAAGTGGCTTTTTTAGCAATTTACTGTTACATGCAGCCACAGTGACTGAGATTTCCCTGGGAACGTTTGTGAGCTACACATATATGCACCCACACAGTCACAGAGGAGTGAAATGGCAATACCCAGGTTGTGTTTCAGAGCCTGGCTGTTTGGCTGACAGTATTGGGCGTGCGTTATTGCACTGTGCTCCTCTGAAGGGGTACGAGCGAGTAGCAAGGAAGAAGGTTGCCTCTTGGCCTTTTTCTCACTGCTGAACACCGAATAAACTGCCAAACCGGAGGGAAAAGCAAAATGAGATTGCACTTTTCCTTAGGAGCCGCTGAACATGCTCAGGGGAAAGTGCTGAGCAGGTCAGGAGAGCGCAAGGAGGAGGAGAGAGCCTGCAGCGGGGCAGGCACTGCAGAGCGTGAAATTACCGCTCCGGCCCCAGCCTGTGACTGAGGTGACCAGTTTAAACGGGCAGATCCATCTCTAACCTCTGGGTGGCTCCGGGACCTCTCACACTGACTGAGTCAAGAAAAACCCATGCAGCTTGCCTTCACTCCTGCATAAAGCACAAGTGCGTTAGGAGTAACTTCTCATTTTGCAGGTGGACTTTCTTTTTAACCCACCGAGCTCCATTCACAGAGCAGGCACCTGGGCAGTAATACAGGTAGAGGATGTGAACGTGCCATTGTCACCCACTGGTCCTGTGCTTCTCACACCAAGTATTTCATCAGCTAAGAGTGATCCTGTTGTTTGAGCTGTCAGTTTATGGTTCGTTGAGTTTCTGTGATATTAATGCATCCTGATATTGGAGTGGCCACCATGTTTTCCAAAGCAAATATCCTCCTGCACAATTGTACCACAATTCTGTTCCCACATCTTTGGTGGGGAAGGGATTTGCTATTGCAAAATTGCATTAAACATACAGTGTGGCTTACCTATCCCTATTCCATTTTGTCAGTCAGTGGTGCCAGGATGGAGAGGTGGTTTTGCTACTAGGTGACAGGATTGCAGTACTCAAGGAGGTCCGTTTAGTGTAGGAATCTGGGCTGGAAGCTTTTTGCTGCATTAGCAGTGATTTTCTGAAGGGTGACGGGCAGGAACATTCCTCTGGGCAAGGAGAAGGCAGCCAGCCTTTCTCCATGCCAGGTGTCATGAAGACTTTGCTGGACCTAGTGGGAAAATCTTGAAGGAAGTAGGGTAGGGAGAAGTGAAATTTCTGCTCTAACTGGGAGGATTTGGAAGCAGCTGGAGCTGTAGTGGATTTTCCTGGCAGGGTGATTTGCACAGTGCTCTCTGGCAAGTCTACTGTCACTGGCTGGTGGCAGGTTGGGGGTCTGAAGCTGAAGCAGGCAAGGGGGTGTTGGGGTGTTTCTCCGGCTGCTGGCGGTGTAGCTCCCCTGACTAAATTAGCTGCAAAGATAAACAGAAGGGCATCTGAAAGACTTTGTCAGGGGGTGAGGTGGAGGAAGGGTCAGGGTTTACATGCCAGGGCTATCCAGGTCTTCTGGACATCCTGTTCCAGTGTGAGTAAGCATCCCTTCAAAGTAGCTGGACTCAGGATCTGTCTCTAAGTTTAAACACTTCCTTTAATTACTGCAGCATCCTACCGCTGTGTGTTTGCTGGATCCTGTTCATAAAATATTTATCATGCTGTTTCTGCATCAACAAGGTCTAAAACACAGTGAAACTGGAAACAGACTCATCTTTAATAGGATAAATGATGCTTTTCTACCATTCATTAACCATCATTTTCCCCATTGTATTAAAAATCTGTTACATTTTGTAAGACAAACAAATACAGAAGATAGTGGGCATCCACAGAAATAAAAACTGTTAAGTGTCACAATTTAAGATTTAGTATAAGAGGTGTGTGCAATGAATACCGAAGGGAATTTCTTAATACTGCAAGTTCTTGTGAGAGATTGAACTAATAAGAAGTATTTATCTCCACTGGAGATGCAGGCCAATAACTGTGATAAAACTCTATTATTATATTAGATTATTGTTTTCCAATTGCATAAGGTTTAGTTTTCAGAGGAAGCGTATGTAGCACGATACTTTCAATATCAAAGTCATGCAGTCAAAGGAACGTGATGCTATTCCAACTGTTACCAATTATTTCTATTACAGAGCACTGCCAATTCCCAGAATTTATTCCGTTGTCCTTCTTCCAGTCCCAGCTCCTGAAACACAGGAAACTCAGCTTCTCTTTTTTAATGCATGAGAAAGTCTGTTTCTAGCTCTTACTGATGCATGAAGAAGTTTGGAAAAGTGAATGCCTGAGAAAATAGGACATATCAAAGCAACTTTTTTTTTCTCTCTCTTTTTTTTTTTTTACCATAATTTCTGGTCACAACTCAAAATCAGCAATATTGCTTATGGAGGTACTGGCAGATTTTGACCATAACCTGTGCCTTGGTGTGGCAAGACAACGTATCAGTGTTAAAGCCCTGGCTTTAAATGGGCTACAGAACAAATTTAATATCTTGCCTGAATTTTCATATAAGTGAAACTTAACTCCTTCAGTGGGTCTTGATCCACAAAGCATCTAAATATAAACACAATGACAAATCAGACACAAATGCTCAAAAACAGTGAAGAACAATGAGCACTTCTGTTGCATGTCATTCTTACATGGCCTAATTTTTCCCTTTAAAGGCCTGAAAATAAACACGCTGTAATTATTTAGCTGTATACAGTGATCTTTTCACAATATGCAAGGAGAGAGTGATTACTTCATCCTGTGGAACTGGCAATAGTCTGGCATCATTGCAAGCTCTGAATTTTCTCATTCTAAGGAGGACTAGTTTCTTTTAAAGCATTTTTTTTTTTCTGTGTGATTAATATATAGGGCAGAGATGAACCATTACTTGTTTTTTTAGTAGGAAGCTACATTTCTCCCCTTGGGTCTATCTAGTGAATAATATGCAGACACCTAAGAAAAAATGTGATTGGGATTTTAATTGAAGGATCTTCTAAGGATGAAAGCAGGTTTTAAATTATATGACAGAGGACAGAGCCATCATTTCCACCACTGCCTAGTACTATAGGTGTGCTTGCCATTTACAGTGTGCAGCCAGCATTGGAGAGGAAAACATGGAAAATAATTTTATATATATATATATATGTTTCATTGATTGTTCAGCAAGAGCAAGCTTCTATTTAAGTTGAAAATGAAAGAAAACTTTTCCAAGTATATTTTTCTCCTCTTTGCTGTAAAGGATCAGCAGTGTGGATGGGTGATTTCTGATGTGACAGTTTCAAAGTCATAATAGTTATCCTGATAGCTGGCAGGATCAAATGCAATTTGATTTTGGCATTAGGTGCAGTAAACAGAACAGAGGCTTTTCCATTTAGGTGGTAAACAAACAAAGCCCACAGTAAGTTTTCTGGCACCAGGAGTGAAAGCTTTTGGAGGGAGTTAGCTCTGCTTAGAGCTTCTCTGCAGTGTGTTAAGTATGGCTTGTCCCTGTCAGACATGAAACAACCCTGGGAGGCAACGTAAGATGTTTGATCGCTGTTATTGGGGGGAACAAACAAACAAAAAGCATTATTTATTTTACCTTCCAACTAAGATTATAAATAATTTCACATGGGGCAGGAGGACTCTTTTGTACATCCTTCTCACTTAAAAATCCAAATAGGTCCTGCACCTGGGTCAGGACAATCCCTGTTATCCATACAGGTGAGGAGATGATGTGCTGGAAAGCAGCCCTGAGGAAAAGGACTTGCGGGGACTCGTGGATGAGAAGCTGGACATGAGCCACCAATGTGCATCTGCAGCCCAGAAGACCAACCACGTCCTGGGCTGCATCACCAGAAGTGTGGCCAGCAGATTGGAGAGGGGATTCTGCCCCTCTGCTCTGCTCTGGGGCCCTCAAAACAGACTGAGAGAGTTGGGCTTGTTAAGTCTGGGGAAGGCTCCAAGGGGACCTTATAGCAGCCTTCCAATACCTGAAAGATGCCTATAAGAAAGCTGGGGAAGAACTGTTCACGAGGGCATGGAGCAGCAGGACAAGGAGTGATGGTTTTAAACTAGAAAAGGGGAGATTTAGGTTGGATATTAGGAAAAAGTTCTTCACTAAGAGCATAGTAGATCACTGGAACAGGTTGCCCAGACGGGTAGTGGAGGCCCCATCCCTGGAGATATTCAAAGTCAAGTTTGATGGGGCTCTGAGCGACTTGATCTAGTGAAGATGTCCCTGTTTACTGCAGGGGGGTTGGACTAGATGACCTCTAAATGTCTCTTCCAATCCAATACATTCTATGATTCTATGAAATGTGTTGTGTTGCAGTTTAGCAGAGTTTAAACTCATATGAGCCACAAACTTTATTTTCCTTTTTTTTATGACTTGTAGTTAGGTCTTACAGAAAGTTTTTATTTTTCCTTATTTCCTACCACAGTATCAAAATATCATTTCAAATTTCTAAGCAGCTTTGCACAGAACTGGCAACAAGGTGTAAAGAGGGGTGGACTCAGAAGAGTGGAATGCATTTCTGAGCCCAAATATTTTATGAGTGCCTTAACTTCTGGGTCAAATATTTGATATTATAATGACCTGGGCTTAATTCACTTATAGCCAGTACTACAAATACCAAAATCATCAGAAATATGTTGACTTTAATGAGGTTTAGATTCAGGTCATGCCAAAGAAAGGTATTTTCTGAGAGTCATGCACTTCCATGACTCCACAGACTGCTATAAACACATGCATACACCTCTATTAACGGTTGGGATTTTTTTTAAATTCATTTTATTTTTAACAGCAACCCAAGAATCTCATGTGCTTTGGATTGGCTGGGTCTCCTTGTTTAAAAAAAGTTGAATTCTACAGAGAGTAAATATAATCTGAGTCTTTTAGACAAAATGCAGTAGGAGAAACTGCTGTGATTTCATTTCCCAATATTTTTTCTTCATATTGCATTAAATGACCCATGACTTTGATTAAATTGAAAATTTAATGTATTGGCATTTTCAATGCCTTAAGATTTATATTTTTCACGGTTTCTATGTATGTTCCAATTTTACTTTATTATATTTCTTAGAAAATATAATTTCAGAGGACTCTACCAGCTGCCATATAATGAAATCCAAATATCAGAGAAGCCAGTGTTTCTTTGTTCCCGTAAGCTAGGTGGGACCAGTTATGAGACCTATTTTACTCCAAAGGGGTTTAGAAGGTTTTGGCCCATCTTCTTCTTTAACCTAGGCTTTTCTCTTTTTCATACGTGAGCAAGAGACATTTAGTTTGCAGAAAAGGTTGTTTAGATGGGAGGAGTCAGATGCTTTCAGGGAGATAAGGGTTTCATTGTGCCTTGTAGCAAGGCATGCAAGGAGCCATGGCCACCATTAAGGCTGCTAAAAAAAGGACTTGTTTTTCTAGTGTTTAAAATTATTTTCAGAATTGCTGGTTCCTGACAATATTTCCCCATTCCTGCACAAGCCTACCCCTCAAGCTGATTTTTCTGAAGAAGGTTCTGTAAAATAATTCAATTGTTTCCAAATGAAGGAAAGAATAATATAGGGTTTTGACAATCCAAAAATGAAACCAAGCCAAATGTGGCAGCAGTTGCACAGAGAATTCTTACATTGCAAATTCAAAATTTGGAGTGTGTGTGTGATTTTGGGGAGGGAGATCCTTTGTAATACTGTGAGCATCATTTTTACCCTTCCCATGACAAACTAACATCAGCCATGATTTAAACTTCATGATCTTCTTTACTAGGGTTGAGTTTTAATGCTGGGTGGGGGTATTTTTTTGGTTGCAATGTGTGATTGAACGTACTGTAGGGTTTGTCTCTATGTGCTGGTTGATCCTACTCTGTACAGAGTATCTTGCAGCAAAGCATGACTTTCACCTGTGGTTACTTCTCCTTCAGGGGCTTTTCCCATGACAGACTCCAGGAGTGAGAAGATGAAAGTGCTTCTTCTGCGCTTTGCGTGCTTCCTGCAGCTGGCAGCCTGACAGTGAGGGAAAGTGGAGAAGACAGCTTTGCTCCGACACAGAATGGGGAATGGCAACTGGGGGCAAGATGCAAAATAAATGCAAAGTAAGGGGTGGGAGAGAAGGACAGGTGAAGGCCTGGAAGAAGGAAAGATGGACAGAAACAGAAAAAGGGCTGTGGAATAAGATGGAAGTTAGAAACGGGTGCAAAAGTTGGTGGAGAGAGTGTAGGGAAGAAAGGAAGAGTGATAGGAGGTTGAAGAGAAAAGGTTTCTCACCAGAGAAACACCCTGTGCACCATAACACAGAACTAGTGCCAAAATTTTTGCATTCTTCTGCTTTCCAGGAAACCACTGTGGTAAGTTCAGTGTTACGTGTGTGTAAGCTTTCCCTCTGTAGTGGAACAGTCGTGGACCATGTATATGTGGATGCACCTATTTCCCCTAAAAACGAAAGTGGGTAGCTGGGATCCATTTGTCCTTTACCCTCTGAGCATTTGGCATTATAACCTTAAAGGTAAACCAATTTTTTTTTCATTATAAAAGAGAGACACCTTGGCCTCCTCCTGGGGGAGGCAACAAGGTGTGTCTTTAATGCAAGCACAAATGGGACACTGAACAGGTAGACAACGAAGTAAAAATAGCTGTACTCTACAGTGAAAGGAAACAAATGGAGCTTGAACCTTAATTAACTCCTTCTTTAAGTATCAGACAGCAATCAGCACAAATTATGGAGTAGGAGTTTTTTGCTCTTGAAAACATGGGAGTCTTTGCTTCCCTGCCTCCTCCCCTCCCCACAGCTGCAAGAATCCAGCTGAGATCACGAATGTTGGTAGTGGTTTTTTATAGTACTTGTAAAAATCAAGTCCACAATCAACTAGACAAAGCAAAGCCATCACGAAGGGAAGTAAACATCCGGCCTCAGTGCGTGCATAGCAGGCTGGCTGAAACCTCACCTCTCCAGCACAGCTGAATGCCTGCTCAGCAGTCTGTGCGGAAGGAGCTGGCAGCCTTCAACTAGCCTCTAATGAGCCTCATCAAAAAAACAAACAGTAAAAAAAAAAAAGAGGCTTGACAAATTATCGACAAAGATAAGTGTTAGATGATTCCTCTGGTTTTGTACAGTGCATACATCCTCATTGCCTCTGGGGGTGGGGAGAACCTGTCCTAACATTACCCCTCTGAATTTGGGCCTTCTATTCTAAAAAGGACGTTCGCTCTTCTTCAGGAGCCAGTGGTGCAAAACAGGTGCTTCTGAAGGGAGAGTCCCTTGACTTTTTGGGATGGTCTAAATCACGTCTTGAAGCACCCCCCTCCCCACACCATTAATGATAAAGTCCTGATGAAATTCTTTGTGCTGTTACTGTCTTCTGCTGATGGGTTCTGAGAAGGCCATCAGTTAACAGGGATATTGGAAGGGTGAGGAGTGCCGTCCACTGAGTCAGGCTTCATGGCCACTATCCCATGCACCTTGCATTTCACTGACGAGCAGCATTGAGCAGCATGAGGTTTGCCCCTTTCCCTTAGTGCAGCATCTCATGTCAGAGAAAAAAAATGTCACACCGGCTTGCAACACAACTAGGAGTATCTGTTTCTCAGTCAGCACAGGACCCTATTCCGGAGTAAAATTTGCATGTGATATGAAAATATGTAAGGAACAGGATATTTTTTTATAACAAAAGTTCTTGCAAATGTGGCAGGAACCAGACAAACTGCATACTAAATTCCCTTTTTTACCCCCAAAGAGCTCTGATTTGTAGTAAGAAGAGAGACTGGAGAATAATTCTTACATAAAACCAAATGGCATGATTCTGCCTAACTATTTGCCCTTGAAAGGAGATTTTCCAACCTATCTCCTGGAGATAGACTTTTTTTCCTCACTGTGGTTCCTTGCACAACTGTCCCCATGACAAATACCACCTGAATGGGGGACAGCCTTGTTTGGGGTGCATGCATAAGAGCATTTTCCAAGAAGCTGCAGCTCCTCTCTTAATGAGAGTAAGAGCCTTAAGACAACTACGGGGCTTTCAGTAGCAAACACTGCTTCAGTTCATCACGTTCAGGTCTCTGCTTACTGAGGAATAAACTGTTAAATTTGCTTCCTTCTAGTTAAACAATATCCCAAGTACTGCAGTGTTGGCATAGAGGTACAAGGCTTGGTTTTAGTCTTGACTCCTTTCTCAGGAAGGAGTTCTGGGAAGGCTTCTGTGAAGGCATCTACACTAGTGTCTTGGTTATCATGCTCTGCAAAGGGATATGAGAGCACTCAAATGGGGTTTTTCTCTGCCTGAAACTGAACATGGAAACGCAATGCCGAGATACCACCAACATAGTGCAACCACATGCTGTCTCTGGGACCAGGTTGGACCTAGAGCAAAGCAAAACACTCTGAAATGTAAATGTGGAGGTTGCTGCATCCTCAGCACCAAATGCTTCGTTCTATAAATACGTTTCTGCTGGTCTGTGCTGGCTGTTAATGTAGACATAACCCAGTCCTGTGTAAGGGCAGTGATGTGATGGATGGAGATTCAGAGATTCACATATTTAGGTTCATAGGGGTTGGAAGGAACCTCTGGAAATCATCTAGTCCAACCACCCTGCTAGAGCAGGATTACCTAGAGCACGTTGCACAGGACTGCTGTTAGGTCTCATGCAATTGCCAAGGGGGGTAGTGAGATTTCATCAGCAGAGTGATGTCATGACATGTCTGCAAGGGAGAGTAGTGAGATAAAACAAGGGGAAAAGGCTGCGGGGCTGAAGGTGTCTGAGGAAGCTGACACATTGCATCTGGAGCTGCATCCATGCTAGATACTGAAATGAGCCTAGGAGGTGTGGGGGAAGGGGAAGGGTAGAAGTGTGACAGTGGGATACGCAGAGATGCTGTGGTGAATCATTTGCTTACAGTGATGGGGCTGCAGCACTTTGGACATTTGGAGTGTGCACTTTGGACAGAAGCTGCAGAATTCACAGAAATCATGTAAATTCTCAGCTGATTTCAGCTTTTACAAACCCAAACCTGGACAGATGAGCCTGAAAAAAAGATAGGATGGTCCCAGTCCCCCACAACCTATTTCCATCCTCATTGCAGACTAAACTCAGAAGCACTTCCCTGGATTCTCACCACAAGTTAGTTAGAGTTAGCAGAGCCAGAATCACAGCTGCACAAGCTGTGGCAAAATCTAACTCTTTTTGGTGAGTCCTTATCCAGCCAAAAGTAGAATAATCTTTTCTGCAATGGACATAACTTTTCTAAAAGAAATCTAAGGAACAACAGACAATGTCTAAAGGCAGGGCCCAGTGAATCATAGTGAATTGCTGATGAAAATGTAACTTGGTATTGTTTGGCAGGGGTGCATCCAGTGATGTCAGCTGAGTGCAGTAAAATGGAAATAATTGATCGAATCCTGGTTTTGTTACTTGTTTTAATTCATGGAGTAGCAGCTTTAGGGAGTTTGCACTTTGCTATGGAGTTAATTGTGAAATTGTTGAAATGAAACATTTCAATTTTGGGGAAAACTTTCTTTTTAGAACATTTTTATGTTGGATTAAACACGATTTCATGAGCTCTTTTGGTCAGCCTCACTTCAAGTGTTTCAGCAATGAGAAGAAAAAAAAAGCTTTTAGTGACAAACGTTGTCCTCTGGCTCTATCCCTGATTGACATGCAAATTTGGAAGAATGATTCATGAGAAATAATCTGTTTTGTGGAGTGTAGCCACGCTGCTCAGCACTGAGGGCAGCAGCCAGAGCTGGGTTCAGTTTCTAAGTGCTGATAATAAACAGCAGCCTAAGCCTGTACTTAGAAACATGGAAAAATTCAAGTCTGCACATTCAGTGAGCGGTATTTCCTTCCCTCTGACTCTCAAATTACTTAAAAGAACAATATGCTCCTGAGGGAAGAGAGAAAATGAAGACAAGGAAATAAAAATGACAACACAAAATAACCAGCTACCCTTTCCTTTGCATACAATACTATAGCAGATTCCTCCCACCTTCTTTTTTGATGAAGAAACTGCAAAGGCAGATCCTGCTGACATCCAGAGTCTCTCAGGCTCCTGGTCCATCCCACAGCATCCAAGGTCCTGCGCCTGGCTGTGTTGCATGACACTGCAGCTCTCCTTCCTCACCAGCCTCCCTCCTTCACATGCTACATTTTCTAGCTGATCTTTTTTCCCTTTTTCCTTGGGAGCTTCTGTTCTATAACCAGGCACTGCACTGAAACACAACTTCACTTTGTTACCCATAAAACCTTCTCAGATAATTTTAATGCACTTTATCTAAAACTTTCACATTACAAGCCTCGAGTATTTGAATTACATCAGCTGTGGACCAAGATTTTCCTACTTTATTACAGCCTTTTTTTTTTACTTCACCTTATGGCATGAATTTTTTATTTCTTTAACAAAATTCCTCTATTTTTTATAAAGTAAAAGATGAAAATTGAGCCCTGTCCCTCAGTTCCTTCCATGCAATCCCCTTCTCTATGCCAAGGCCAACAGAATTGCCCTTTTCCAGGGTCTTTCATCCCTATTTAGGAATCAATTCCTTTATTTTTATTTCCAGGCTACAACATCAGAATTACAATCATTTACCTTTATCTACATTTTCAGTTTCATCATGAACACACTGCAGCTTTCCTAAGACTTAGCCAATTGCAAATTGTCATCCAATATTTATTTATCTCCAAACTTCATTTGTAGCCAAAACCGGACTAGTGCAAGATGCTATGTGGGATCTGGATATTTATTTTTAGAAAATAATCCATCATACTATGTTGTTTTGCAATTTAAAGCACCTTAATTCCAGAGCACGCCAGTGCCAGAGAAGAATCTAGCTTTTTTTACACCAGTTCTGCAGTGCATATTGGTGTCACTGGTTAATGGCGGTGGCTCATGATCTAATTATTCACTGACCATTTCTTCTGTCTCTCTCATTCATATTCATTTGTTGTATAAGAAAATATTCAGGTCCTGAAAGCCCCATCTCCTCAGGAACACAGCAGCATAGGAAGATGTGTTTACAACCTTTTCTTTCATGTTAAAACTGTCCCACATTTTCCAGTGAAATGTAAGAAAAACTTTTACTCTGAGGGTGATCGAACACGGGACAGGATACCTAGAGAGCCTGTGGAGCCTGGAGATACTAAAAACCTCACTGGACACAGCCCAAAGCAATGTTTCACGCTGATCGTGCTCTGAGCAGGGGGGTGGACTATATGACCTCCAGAGGTGTCTTCCAACCTCAATGGTGCTGGGATTCAGTGAATTTTACACAATAGGTATACAATGCTTTATAAGTGCTTTAATCAGTTTTCTGGGTGCTAGAACCTTCCCCTCTGAATTCAATGAAGTCAATGCAGAGCCACTCGCTACACCTCCACACCTCCGTGTGCCTGCAGTATGGGAAGTGCTGGGGCAGTGGAGAACTATTATCCTGCAGCTATAAACCATAGATATGGATTGACATGACACCTTGGCTAACACCTGTGTGTACAGGTTATGAGTTACCAAGAACCGGATTCTCCTCTAAGTGACCCTACATGTTTGCATAATACACTTCTCCTTGTAAGAGGAACTCTGTTGTCTGTCTCAGGATTTAGTAATTCGGTAATTTTGAAAAGGTCAGCTCTGGAATTTAGCCTATTAATCAAAATGTAGGCAATTCATTGCAGACTAAGTGGTAATTTCAATTTAGCATCAACCTGAGGGCACATGCCTCATCCTTTTAGCTGGCTAAATTTATCATTAATAGAAACATTGAAGTAAACGATGTCATTGCTGGCAGTGTACCAATCTACCATTAGGATCAGACGATGTGTATAATTCCCGAGCTGCACAGAGGAAGGGCAATCAGTTTAACATGGACTTGTAAATAAATGCAATGGGTTAGCTTTTCAGACATTTGTATAATGGAGAGTGTTACCTTTGCCTTAGGCAGCAAATGGGGACAGAAAAAATATTTCCAATTTAATATTTTGGAGACTTAAGAACTCTAATGGCATGATTTAAAGGTTAACGTTACGCACATAAACATTCCTTTTTCTTGTTTTCAAGTATTTTCATAATGCTATTTTCTGCCCAAGTTCAAAGATAGAAATGTTGACTTACAAAAACCATGGAGAACAGTTTGTACTTACAGAACACATGAAAGACTGGGAATGGTTTCTTTCTGCAAGTGGAAAATGAAGATATGAAGGCCTAGATTTTCTTTGCTTAACCAGAGAGAGGTGGAGGTCCCTCTGTAGGCAACAGAGAGAGGTAGGTACATCTCAAAATCAAATCATACCTTAATTGGGCTCAGCCACCTTCTGAATCCTCTCCACCTGTCACTGTGGACTGGAGATGACACAGAATAGCTAGTCTGCCAGAATAGGCACCTCAGGTGGAAGCTAAAGTGCAGTGGGGGTAAATCCCTACCTAAATGATTTGCCACAGTTGTCACAGCTTGGGAGAGCTGAGAAATTAAATCAGGTTTACCAGAGTCCCAGTTACCATATCAGCCATAAAAGAAGCTTCCTGACTCAACAAAAAAGAACTAATAAATTATGTCTCTATTACAAAGATGTCACCTTTCATGATGGTTAGTCATCTCAAATAGCATATTCACCATTTTACACATAAACTTATAACACAATAACCAACTGTAGTCATTAGCACTGGGCCATACACATCCACTGTGGTCAAAAATTTTCTTTGGCTCCTGAAATCCACTCCATAGCATATAATCAAGAGCTGGACCTCTGTATTCAACTGATAGTGAGGTACTTAATGAAAATGAAAGAGGGAATTGTTTTGTACCTTTTTTAAAGCTTGAAACAGAAAAAAATATATCCAAAGCATCTCAAAGCATCAATCATGTTTTCCCAAAGAAAGGTTACCCAAGAAATAAATATTTCTGTAAGAATTGTAAAAATACAGGTATAATGACACATCTTTTGAAATGTCTTGTTCGGAATCCCCCTATATCCCCCTAAGGGCATTCTGCCTAGACTGACATCCCATTCCTGGAAAATTTTAAGGGAAATGATGCTTCACAATTCTCAAGAAGAGAATGTTTCAGTTGAATAACTTCAAGCAGATTCACAGACTAAGAGTTTCAGTGGAAACATTGGGACAGCAAGCCCTGTCCCTCAAATAGGTTTTGTACCAGTTTCTCAGTACAAAAATCACATTCATCAAAATTGCTAAGATTGTGTCAAAAGGTAGATATCTAAATTTAAATTTTTCAATTTTATTTTACTCTTTCTAGATTTAAAGTTATGCTGACACCTCCTCATATGATGAATTTCTTATTATTTTTATAGCCAATATTCAATCCCTCCTAGTATTTGTGAATGTGGAAATGAAGGACAAATTCATCACTATTGTACATAGCAGCTGAATTTAGTGCTATGGTTTTAATCAGAATTGTGCTGAACTTTCCTTAATCTGGCCTTCATCTTTACCTAGTCTTCATCTGCTAGTAGACATGAAGCTGCTATTGACACTGCCAAATGTGGCTGGAGCACATGGATAACACACAAAACTCATCAGGCAGTGGAACTGGAAGAGAAATAGGAATTGTGACAACAGAGGACTTGATCAGGATCATAGAATAGTTTGGTTTGGGAGACTTTTAAAGATCATCTAGTCCAACCCTCCCTGTGATAAGTAGGGACATCTTCAGTTATATCAGGTTGCTCAAGACCCATCCAACCTGACCATGAACGTTTCCAGGCATGGGGCATCTATCACCTTTCTGGGCAACCTGTTCTGGTGGCTCATCACCCTCACAGTAAATAATTTATGTCTCATATCTAGTCTAAATCTACTTTCTTTTAGTTTAAAAACATTACCCCTTATGCTATCGCAACAGGCCCTGTTAAAACGTTTGTCCCCATCTTTCTTATAAGCCCCCTTAAAGTATTGGAATGCCACAATAAGGTCTCCCCTGAGCCTTCTCTTCTCCAGGCTGAAGAAGTCCAACTCTCTCAGCCTGTCTTCATAAGAGAGGTGCTTCAGCCCTCTGATCATCTTCCTGGTCTCCTCTGGACTCAACCCAACAGCTCCATGTCTCTCTTGTACTGAGGACCCTAGAGCTGGTCACAATACTCCAGGTGAGGTCTCACCAGAGCAGAACAGAGGGGCAGAATCCCCTCCCTTGACCTGCTGGTCATGCTGGTTTTGATGCAGCCCAGGACATGGTTGGTTTTGTGGGCTGTGAGCTTTTCAGCTCACGTCCAGCTTTTCATCCACCAGTACTCCCAAAGGATGGGGAGGCGGTATTCATTAGGATATGTACAGCAGACATGAACCTTGTCTTGGGACCAAGAGAATATTTCTTTTCCCCAAATGGAGATAAAAGGAAAAAGAAAAAAGTATCCAATAATTCAGTAATAAGCAGTACTGAAATTTGTGAGGATATATGGACTAAGACTACTTTGAGATCTTGGTTGTAGAATCACACAGAATCAGAGAATGTTAGGAATTGGAAGGGTCCTCGAAAGATCATCTAGCCCAACACCCTGCCAGAGCAGGATCACCTAGACTAAATCACACAGGAACGCATCCAGGTGGGTTTGAATGTGTCCAGAGAAGGAGACTCCACAACCTCTCTGGGTATTGACCTCATGCAGTAGGAAGACACAGTCGGGATGTCCAGAAAGAACCAGGCAGTTCTGTGTCACACTGAGGCTGGTTCTGAAGTCTGTTCAAAATTCAGTCAGGCTAAGAGTAGTTACTTTAATTGGTTTAAGACATTCGTACTCAAATGGGTCAACATTCATTATAGGAAAATGTTGTTCTGAAAATGTTATGTTGTTCTGAACTGATTTGCATGAAGTTCTTTGCACCAGAACTGAAACTATGGAGAATTTTCTTTTTCCTAAACACAAGATGTAGTGGAAAGCAGAAAATGAGAAAGCTCAGTTGTTAGGACACTAGCCCTATATGCTTGAACATATGGGCTGAAAAATACACCAAACTATTTCCATACCTAATTGTATTTATCAGCTGAAAGACATATGGCAAGTATCAGTGAGAGCGTTAAGTTTTCTGATAATGTTTTTTCCCCTGTTTTTAAAATCCTTTATGTTTTTACAGGGTACAGTCAGCCTTCTGGATAAACTGTCCCACAAAAAACCTTCAGAAACAGAATTTTGTTTCAAGCACAATGTAATGAAGTTATTAGACCTTTTCTTCCCCCCTTTTTTTTAAAGGGCAGCCTGTGTGGATGAGCATTCAGTGAAGGACTATGAAAAACTTCATTTCCTAAACAATAATACTTAGCAAAATCTCCCATGAAATTGTTTGCAGCCAGGATATTAGTCATCAGAGACAATTGTCCATTTTCCAGGAAGACTTTGATTAAGGCCGATTTTAATAAATGGATCCTGATAATGCCTGCAGCAGTAGGGACTGAATGTTAATGACTGCCAGTCAGTTTGAATTAGCCAGTCTTGGAGGGACTTGATGCAGTTAGGACATCAATTTATACTTTTGACATGATGGCAGTGGATTTGGTTTTAAAATCATCATGAAATATGGTACTGCTTGGACATTGTAGGAGTGGAGCTCTCTAAAAAATACACCCTGATTTGATCTCAGTAATATGAGTATATTAAGAAACTATATTTGAGAAACTGCACGGACATCACAGACATAAGGAAGGATTTAAAGCCATTTGAGCTACTCATGGGTATTCCTGGTCTCCCATGGCTGATCCAGGGAGGTGTTGATTCCCATGGGCTCTCTGAGTCCTTTGTGAACAGCTAAAGACTCCACCAGTGCTACCTGCCTTCATGAAAGCAAATGGATCAAGCCCCATTTAATTACCACAGTTACTGGCAAACACCATACAGTTATTCTCCTGTGAAATAAACACTAATTGGGCAGCAGAAGCAAATCAAAGAAGAGCTGGTATCTTGTGATCACCACAAGTGTCTGGTCTTTGTATGTCTCCGCCTTTTTATCGTGTATTTCATCCACAGGAATAGAACATCCCATATCTCATTGTGAGTCTGATATAAACCCAAAACAAAACCTGTGAAATGCTCTATCAGAATGGATCATTCAAGTCAATGATAATCATAGTATTTTTAATGTAATGACAGCAGATTAGCAATTATTCAGTATATAAGCTTTCCTGGGAAGCATTGCTAGGGTAATTTCAGTCTATCTCTGTATCCTTTTAGCACGAGGACACAAACCCCTCCATCATTTACCACTGCATCACAATGTCCTGCAGAAATGTCGTCTTAGCCAACTCCAACACTGCTACCAAGTTACTCAGTGATGACATTTATGTTTATAAATATCTTTATGTTTATAAATATCTTAAGTATGGGATGCAGGGGGAATTGGCCAACCCCTTTTCAGTGGTCTGTGGGGACAGGACAAGGGGCAATGGCTGCAAGTTGGAGCACAGGAAGTTCCGCACCAACATGCAGAAGAACTTTTACACAGTGAGGGTGACAGAGCACTGGAATAGGCTGCCCAGGGAGGTGGTGGAGTCTCCTTCTCTGGAGATATTCAAGACTCGTCTGGACGCCTATCTGTGCAATACGTGCTAGGGAGCCTGCTTTGGCAGGGGGGTTGGACCTCATGATCTCTCGTGGTCCCTTCCAACCCCTACAATTCTGTGATTCTGATTCTGTGACAGGATGCACGTCATTGTAGCTGCCAGATCAAATGCAGAAAGTGGACTGAAGCTGAGGAAGTAGGACACTGGCTGCTACACAGTTGGATTTAATGAAGTTTTTACTTTCAACACCTTTGATCTAGTTTTATCAGACCTAATCACAGCAGCAAGATTGTTATGAAAATGAAACCTGTAATTTCAACATTCTCTGCTGCTTTACTGACGGCCAGCTTTGTGACAACACTGTTAGGCATTATGTGCAGGCGAAGCATGTCAGGATAGCAGTCTGTCCTCAAAGCAGTACTAACCTGACCATACACATCCATATCCCAAGGGTCTCAATCTATGTGAAAATGGTCAAATGCTGCCTGTAACATGAAATTCACTTTGCCTATCATCAACAGCTGCCTGACTGATTAGTTGGCATGGTTTGTGAAGATGAAGCAGTGTCTCTGTGACCACAGTGGTAGCCATTCTAGAATAAGACACATAGAATTTAATGGGAAAGGGCTTCAAAAAACACACTTCCATATCACAAAAGAAGTGATCCAACTTGGCATACCATCTGCTAAGTGCCTTGTTACCAAATATCAGCTGGGGAAAAAAAAATGCAATGGCTTTATGTATAAATAGAAGATGTCAGTTTGGAAGCTTGTCAAACCGGCAGCTTTTAAAGGAACTATTTGTAAAAGAAAGATGTCAGCTTCCAATTTTATTTTTGCTCTTCTGTTGAAGAGCATCTTAGAACTGACATTGGTAATTTTTTTATTCTTTGTAATTAGAGAGCAATCAGATCCTTTTTATGATAGTGAGCTTTTGCTCCTTAGTAGAACTTTTGTTATAATTGACCTATTTTTCAAAAAAACCATAATTTTCACAGCTGAAAAGAGATAATCCTATATTAAAATAGGTTTTAATTGACTTATTTTGATATGGTTTACACAGATGAACAGAGATAGCCCTATATAAAATAAAACCCTACTATTAGTATTCTTCCCCTTTCTAGCATTCATTTACTCATATAAATCCCAGTGGCAATAAGGCAATTACACCACAGATGGTAGAGTTCAAACAAATTAGATCTTACTGTCTCCTCACAAATAGCTTCAGTGCACAAACTTCTCCAAAGCACGTATGTGCTGAGCCCTCATCTTGCCACTCAATTGCTTGCATAACATCAACAAAAAGCTCTTTTATCTACATTTCATCTTATCATCAGTGCCTCTTCATGGGCTCCTTCCCTTGACTTAGTTGACCTCTCACAGACATATACCCTTCCTCAGTTAAAGTGTGAGTGAAGGACAAGCATCACGTACTCCTCAACTCAAAGAGCACTTTTCCCATAGTTTGCATCTCTTCTTTCCAATTGCTCCTTCAGTTTCCCACCTCTCCTGCACATGTGTATATGTGTGTGTCTTCTATACCCTGTATCACTCAGAACAGAGACCGTGTCTTCTTGCATGTCCTTACAATGCATTTTACAAGGAAACTTCCACACTGGTTGCACCAAGGGTTCCACTGCTTTGTGTTTCAAATAATTAGTATCTTCATTAACTAGGAAAAATCTGTTCCCCTGCAGATTTTGCATAGGTAGATTTATTCCTATCACAACAATTCAGATCAGCTTGACTGGTCCTCCAATTAAAAGGAGTCTTACTTTGGCATGAAGGAGTGTGAAGGCAGCCTCTCTAAATACAGAATACAGGATAACATTGAGTTGGATAGCCACCACACCATCAAAAACAAATTTTGGAGCACTGCAAAGCCAGAAACATCCCAACATGATGTTCCTCACATGAAATTGCCTGAATACACAGTGATGCAACAAAATTAGCGGAATTGCTATTGCTAATTGTCTGTGTCTCTGGTTTGGGAAACCTGAAGTTCTGGATCACTTCCATCCAATTTTAGCCACAGCAGATGCCTACTCCTCTGTGGGACGGGAGTGGTCCAAGGTGAATGCGTCTTTGGACAATCTGCCTGTAGTGTTTGTTATTTAAATTCATAGGACAGGCATCCTCAGAGTAAAAGGGGCACCTCTAGCTATATTTATGAAACTCAAAGGAAGAAAGAGTGACACCAGGTCTGCACATTTCAGCTGAATCAGAAAAGAGGTGGACAGAGGACAAAAATATATTCAACATCTCTGACTGCAGCTCAGGCATCACAGAATGAATGCATGAAAATCCAAACCCAATATTTAACTGTAGTCTTAATGAAATCTTAAATATTCAGCTTATCCTTATATACAGTTTTTAATTTAGTGGATATAGACACAAGGGAACTCCTCCCTGCAACTACCAGATTTCCCATTTACCAGCAACATCAAACAATCAGCACATTAAGAACCAAGAGAATTTTTGATTGACTACACTTTACAAATTCTTTTCTACTTTTCAGGTGACTGGACTGGTGCTTCCTGCTTTTTGTGAGTGAAATTTTTTTCTCATTAATTAAAACTTATATTTAACTTTTCACTCTTTAAAAGGCTAGAGTGTCTCTTATCAACAGAAAGAGCTTTACAGAGTCCACTTCTAGAAAGTCACTACTAGATGTCATGTATTTTAAAAAATAAAAACATCTCTCACTAGAAAGAAGCTTCTGTAATCAGAACCTGGACAAGCTGGAAAAGTGGGCCCATGTGAACCTCATGAGGTTCAACAAGGACAAGCGCAAGATCCTGCACCTGGATCAAAGCAAACCTCATCATCAATACAGGCTGGGAGAGGAAGCGATAGAAAGCAGCCCTGCAGAGAAGGACTTGGGGGTGATGGTAGATGAGAAGCTCAACATGAGCCAACAATGTGTGTTTGCAGCTCAGAAGGCCAGCTGCATCCTGTTGTGCATTAAAAGGAGCGTGGCCAGCAGGTCGAGGGAGGTGTCTCTGACCCTCTACTCAGCTCTTGTGAGACCCCACTTGCAATACTGAGTCCAGTTCTGGAGTGCCCAACATAAGATTGACATGGACCTGTTGGAACGGGTCCAGAAGAAGCCGCAAAGATGATTGGAGGGATGGAGCACTTCTATGAAGATAGGCTGAGAGAGCTGGGCTTTTTCAGCCTGGAGAAGAGAAGACTCAGGAGAGACCTTATAGTGGCCTTCCAGTACTTGAAGGACATGTAATGATAGGATGAGGAGGAATGGTTTTAAATTGGAAGGGGGTAGATTTAGATTGGATAGTAGGAAGAAATTCTTCACTATTGGAACAGGTTGCCCGGGGAAGTGGTGGCTGCCCCCTCCCTGGAGGTGTTCAAGACCAGGTTGCCTTGAGCAGCCTGGTCTAGTTAGAGGTGTCCCTGCCCATGGCAGGGGGGGGTTGGGACTTGATGATCATTAAGGTCCCTTCCAACCCACACCATTCTATGATTATCAAATATTCTTTTACTAAACACTGAAGTCTCAGCACAGAAACCCAAAGAAGGCAAATATCTGCCTCCAAGGTTTGGATATGGAAACCAAGCTCTGTCCACAGTCCACCTTCTTTAACTTAAAGAAGCTGTAGTATCTACTGTCCCCCACCTGGAAGGTATTTGGTGCTCTAGCTGCTACATACAACCAGGTGTCGATGCAATCCTGAAAGACTAATGCCTACAAAATGACAGAGAATTCGGGATGCAATTGTAACATGCTCAAGAAGTGAACATAGAGAAGAACTAAGAAAATGTGCCTGCTCTGGCACATTTATTTATTTTAGTTAAGCTAAAATAAAGCTTTTAAAATTAATAATTAATAAAATCAGCTAAGGCTTTACAGGTAAAAGTTTTGTTGTGAAAAATGGAAATATATAAAAAATGAAAACAGGCAGACAAAGAAAAAAATTTGAAGGACCTAATTTATCTTAAAAAGATGATTTCAACAGGAAGGTACTGATTTGGTCAAGTGCCACATGTTTGCTGTACCCTGGACATAGCCCTCCTACTGTTTTGTCCTGTTTAAAGGGAATTCATGACTCCTTTCTGTTTATTTTTTTTGTTTTACATTTACTTCTTGGATAGCAGATTTATCTGAAATTCCAATAGCTTTTCACACATTTAGGTTTGGAGCAGCACAGCCTCATAGCAGCCAACATTGAGTATACTCCTTTGAGATCTACAGCTGTGTGTACTAAAGGTGGGAAGAAGGCATTCCCAAATGCATAATCTAAAATATTCTGAGCAAGCTTATATTTGACTTAACCAGGTCATTAAATTTTAAGATGGAGGGGAAAAACAAGTGTTGGTGAGAAAAGCATGGCAGATGAAGGAAAGGAACAGCCAAAGTCCCAGCTGAAATATAGGTCGCACAGCCAGCACCCGGGAAGCTCTTGGGCAGGAATTCAGTTCCCGGGCAAATCATGGAGCAAACCTTCTTCAAACATATTTCTGGGTGCATGGTGGATGAGAAGGTGATTTGGAACCATCAGCATAGGTTTACCAAAGGTAAAATTACAGGGTTTGTGGACAAAAGAGGAACATTGAATGTCATTTGCCTTAAATTTGCAAGGTTTTCAGCACTGCATCCCACAATATTCCTGTCTTGAGGCATTATGGTCTGGATAGGTGGACAACCAAGTGAAATATGTTGGGCTGAGAGTGGCGGTTAACAGATCATGTTTTTGGCAGCCTGGTCTACCTGAGGGTGTCCTTGCCCATGGGAGGGGAGGTGGGACAAGATGGACTTTGAGGTCCTATCAAACCCAAACCATTCTATGTTCCAACTGTAGGGTAGTGAGAAGCAGGGCACTGCAAGGTTCTGCCTGGGGACATGAACATTGAACTCTTATCACTGACATGGAGAAGGCTCTTTGCTGCTGAGAGGTTTCACATTGCAAAGGAAGAGCTAATATAAGATGGAATCGTGGTATTGTGACAAACTCTAGAATTACAGAAGACTTCTGGCATCTTATCAGAGAGAAGGGGAAATTCAGATGATAGTTTTGGAGTTTTCCTTAGTTTGAAAGCCAACCATGCAGGAAATTCTGGGGGCAAATGTGTGAATTGTAACACACGGCAAAGTATTATTTCTGTGAAATACTGGATCATGTGCTCCTAAAGGGAGAAGGCCAACTGAAAGGGACTGTATTTCAGAGGCAGAAGAGCTGGTGATTCACTGACAATTGACTGGAGCAGGCAGGGAGGCAGTGTTGATTTAAAATGTAATATTTTAAACACTCAGACCCCAATTAGAAGTGAATTGAACAAAAGTATCAAAGACTGTTAGGCAAATATTTCAGCAGAATCCGTACCAGCACCCCAATTCTTGGTCCAAGCAGGAACATCACATTTGGTAAGAGATGGTACAAATTCATTTTCTCCCATGTTGCAGTAGACCAGTGGCATGGCCAAATCAACATTCCAGCTAGACAAAAGGTGCCTAACAGAGAGAAACTGGTAACACAACAGTGAGCCTCCCTCAAACCATATGACTAGAAAATATAGAATATTGTTACCATAGCCTGCAAACTGCCTATCAGGTGGGATCTGTATGTCCAGGAAGAAAATGTGAATGAAAGTCAGGAGAAAACAACTTAAAGAGGTTTTCTGGTAGCCAAAAAGAATAGATACCACAATTCTGAAAAATACCTTTATCCAATGCTGGTTTTAGAGCGCTGTAAAGGGAACAGTTTGATTTATTACTGCAAGTGAATTAGATGGAAATAGAAACAGAAATAGAAGTACTCATATTACAAGCTCTCTATCTGTCTATTTGACATATATGCATATATAATAGAAAGGGGCAATACTTAATTTGTGCTGTTTCCTAAATGAAGAAAATTGAAAAAAATAACCCCCAATCTTTGGCTAAAAATAATGGCTTGCAAGGAAAAAAAATACTCAAATCTATTAAGGAGAAAAGAAGCACTAACAGAAGGAGGGAAGCAGTAAAATATTCAATGATGTGGAAAAGCCAGATGTGTTCAAAAACTTACTCTATTCTGTGTTTTGAAAGAAGCAGCATGATCTACACTTATCACTTTAGCATGATAAAGTACGCTCCAGTCCATGAGTAACTCAGCAGGATATTACACCATAACTATAAGAAAGAAATTTTCAGCAAACCCAAATAGATTGCACCAGAAGTAAAGAAATTTGGCTTGGGGCGTTTTCAGTATACCTGGTACTGGCACCATCTGGAAGGATGGAGAAACATTAACATCCTAATATCCAGAAAGTGAGCAGGGATAACCTAAGTAAGAAAACCCCTTCTATAACCCCCAATAAATTAATGGAAAACCTGACTGAGCATTCATTTATCTTGGAGAGAGGTGATGAACAGGGATATAAGTACTGCCTCTCAACAGCGTCTCTTGAAAAATAAATCATGTCACATAAGCCTGATTACATCCTTCAAGACACTACAAGTTCAGCTGATAAAGGAGTCAGTAGAGAGATAATGTGCTTAGATTTCTGCAAGGCATTTGACAGCACAGAATAATCTAATGAAAATATTAGAACTATACAATATTGATACATTCCAGTTTAAATAGATTAGACAACTACCCAATCTCAAAAGGTAGCTGTTAATGTGAAATCATTAAAAGAAGAGATTAGTTGTCTTTTTTATGAGATTGGTGTGACACATTCATTGAGTGAGTATAAATATGCTACTGATAGAATAGGCAAATTCGTAAATCACCATTGCAGAACTTGCAAAATGAGGAAGTTTTGTTAATATTTGTTCGAAAGTTGATTGTTTGGTTGGTTTTTTTTTGATGTTGCAAGCTATCTCCAGGAACAAGAGCTGCAGTACAGATGTACAGACTAGGGTCTGTGGAGCCTCAA
This sequence comes from Porphyrio hochstetteri, assembly GCA_020800305.1. Lineage (NCBI taxonomy): Eukaryota > Metazoa > Chordata > Aves > Gruiformes > Rallidae > Porphyrio > Porphyrio hochstetteri. The sequence goes on along the minus strand of CM036907.1, from coordinate 119,495,033 downwards.
GAGCATTTACGTGCTCTGGATGGGTGAACATAGAGCATATATGAAGCCTAGGAAGAAGATAATTGTTCATATGTCATTGATAAAAACAAAACCAGAGTGCTACAATGTAGTTTAGGTTTCCACATTTTATAAGGGATAGTGAAATGCAGATGATCAGGTAGATGGGAATCAATATACAGAGTACGTGCTTCCAAAAAGAGAAAGCCAGCTGATGCGATGCCAGGTGAAGAGTGGATAGGAAATCAGGTATCAACATGTACCAATGAGCATTCAGCCAGGGACAGTGCTCTTAGCTGAGGGTGAATTCCTGAACTTTTCCAGATGAAGACTGGAGGGCTTCCTTGAAGGTTCTGTGTAGCAAAAAGTAGATTCAAACTAAGATTTGGAGCTTAATTTGGGCAAAACATAGTACAAGTTGATGGTCCATGAGCAACTTTAAACAAGGTAAAGAAAAGATCCTCTCCACTTTTCAGGTCTAAATCTATGGTGCGTGAATGTCATGGATAGCCCATTAATCCTTACATTGGCAGAATTTAAAAAGATACATCTTAAAAATTATATGTGTACACTGAGAGGGGCAGAAGAAAACATACCTTCATCTATTTATGTTGTGAACCAGACAGAGCAGAGCCAGCTATGCTCTGAAAGCTGAAAACCTTCCTATCTCTTCATTATTATATCCTGGTTATGCCTCACATTTTAGTATTCCCAGCAAAAAAAAGGAAAGCAAAAATGCGACTGAAGCAAACGCTGCTTTAGAGGGAGCTGAGATTTTTTTCCTCCACTCCTTTTAGCTGTGTTTTGGCACAAAGTAGGAAGGCAGAAAATCTGTCCGTACCCTCTTATTTTAACATTTCCATCCCAGCCGTAGGCAGCCTGCAATGAAATCGCATTTGCAAGTGTGCCATAATGTTACAGCAAATGCTGCCATTCAGCTGGGATATTCCATTGCCTTCCAACCAACAGTCAGGAAAGGCCCTATAGGATAATTGACAGGCTACTGTGAATTACATAGCTATAAATAGTACACCATGGGTGCCTGGTGAAAGGATGATAAAACACAAGTGAAAGTTGAGTTTTTATGAAGTCATTTGCACCACAGAGAAGTATTTATCACTGTACTTGCAGTTTTTCTATTTTTCCTTCCCCAATACATATAGAACAGGGAGCAGACGGCAATAAAGAACTGTGAAATATGATCTTGAAGAAGTTCACTCTCTCTCTTTTTATTTTTGTATTCTTTCTGCTTCTGCTCCTTTGCTAAAGTTCCTGTAGTACCGTTCATATCAGATCAATCTTGTTCCTATCTCTTCCTCCAAACTGCTTTCCCATCAATAAACCTCCCTTATCCTTCAGATCATCACAACAGACAGAGGAGGGTGGGCATGTGTGCATTCTTGTAACACACCTATGGCTACTGCTCTAAGGAGCCTGGAGACACAGAGCTCAAACTTTTTATTTAGTACAGAAATAAACCCCTCATTTACTATTCTCAACATTGAAGAGACAACTTGAAGAATCATTTGGTTGATTAGAGAAGAAATACTTCCCCCTGAAAGATTCATGAAAATTTAAAGATAAAATACAACCTTCAGGAAGGTTAAGGACAAATAGAAGCAGACATGCCTGTTATTTCTGCATGGACAGTGTACCCTTATCCACATACACAGTATTTTAGCAGTGTATGAGACATAGATAGCTACTCATGCAACTGAGTGTTAACCCAAATATGTCTGTATTTTTATATTCCCTCATATTCAATAGAAGCACAGAAGCAACTGCAGTTGAAGGAATCTGAAGGTCTGCACAATTGAAACTTCCATGCAAAATATTAGTTTCCATCTTTGCTACATTAATGTTGACCAAATAAGTGGCTTGGAGTTCTGATTATTCTGTGTTTTAATCCATCGATAAATAATTACCATTAAAAATTTCTTATCCTTTACTGAAAACAGAGATCTTAAAACAACACTATTTCTCCCCTCTACCTGACATGACATTACCCATGCAATGGGTAGTAATAATTCTATACCCATGTAATAGTTAAGAGCCTTCGTGTTTACTTGAAGTCAGAGTCATCTTGTTTTCCTGATAGTAAAATAAGAAACAGAGAGAAGAAGAAAGACGAGAGGATGCAATACCTTATTTCCATCCCAGTCCTTTGCAGACAACAATCACACCATACTATCTTCAATGGTGTAAGTACACTCTCATGGTTTAGGGATTATTTCAGTACTACATTGACCAACAGGTTAGATCTGATTCCCTTTGAGAAGTACCCAATCTGTACCTGATTGTGTAAGTCACAGCTCACTGCTTGCTTTTGGGACATGGTTTTCTAGAAAACATGTTGGCAATTGTCAAGAAAAGAAGGCAAGAAATAAAGGGAAGAGAGAAATGGCAAAAAAGGACAAAGAAAAATAAAGAAAGGAAGAAACAAAACCACAAGCCTCACATTGCAAGTGAGGATCATGGTTTATCCTAGGCTTGGAAGATATGATACAAACAAAACCATTCTCCTTCTTGTGGGCTGGTGAGAATGTCTCCCAGAACACAAGCCTGATTGTAATATGGACCACCTAGCTATCTCAGGAAGTAAAGATAAGTAAAGAGTCTTTCCATTTGTATTTCATTCACCTGATTTCAATGTCACATTAAGTCCTCTAGGAAAACAGATGGAGGTTCTCATTCTTTACCAAGTTTCATATGATCAATTTTTGTTTGTTCACTTCTGACCACTTCCTCACCAGCCATGGTCTCAACATTGTGCTCAGGTGGCATCAGCAGACTGTTTTGCTGAGGTGTGTTAACTGTCCCCACACATACAGCTACCCAATGGCAGATCTGCTGATTTATCATCTTCTGCAATGAGCAGAGGCATAAATTACTGTGACTCAGCTGATGCAAGGGAATTTGTTCATCTGAGTCAATGGTCTGTCTTCAAAAATTCAAAATCTGTAAGAAACAAAAGTTGCAATTTACCTATTCTCCACTTATTGCTTTATATTACCCATTTACTTGGAGGTTGATTTCATGGCAGGGCAAAGACTCTCTCATCCTCTGGGCTTGTACAGAATCATTCACAAACGCATTTTTGATCTTGGTCACAGATATAATTACTTAGATATCTATTTATCCTGACACTTCTATGGTCTTTGTCATTCTAAAAAATGTGAGCATGCAAAAAGAATGAAACTTCAGCTTCCTCAGATTGTATGAATGGGATCTGTGATATGAAGTTATGCTGTGATTCACATTTGCATTATTATCAGTCAGGACCAATCAGATTTCCTGCCAAAACCTGATCAGTTTGCAAAATATTTTCAACATTCATTCTGAACACTTACTCCAAGAAGTTTGGACCAAAGGAAAGGTTTTCATCATGCTAAGTACCAGTCCAATATTCTCTACAGTCCTTCAACACTTCCCCAAAATTTTACCTCTGCTGAGTTAAATCTGAAATTTAATTTTTTCTTCCTCCAGTCCACTGAGCATCATGGACCCTCGTTTAGGCTCTGATACAAGAAAGGAAATCAATCCTTATTCTTTGACTTCCATCGCAATTCTGAACAGGCTTTAAGGTACATTTAGGGCTGTGAATAAGCCAAATCCTCCTTTCCTGGCTTGGTTCACTACAAAGCTCTCAGGTTTTTACTAAAAAGATAAAACTGCAGTAATTAGGAGCTGATTTTGAATGAAGGAACCTTACACAAATGAAGACTCCTTTTCTCTCAGCCACACAGGCTTTTCTATAGGCTAGAAATCAGCAAAGCCTGAGGATAATACTACAGGCATGCAGAGGAAAAGAGATGAATAAAGCAGAATTTCAAGGCAGTCACACCACATGCAAATAACGGAATCTATCTCTAAGTGATGGAAAGGAGAAGCTCTCTAAAACAGTCTCAAAAGAAAAAAGGAGGGCAAGCTTCAACTATTTTTACATAGTGTCAATTTGCAGCTCATCAGCAGGACAGTGCAAGGGAGGATTATGCAACTCCTCCAGGATGGTTATCCTGTGAGAAATGTAATTAGATGGGCTCTGCTCGCAAAGCATGTCAGTCTGGAAAGGTTTCCTCAAAGGAACCTATCTACCAGCCATCCTAAAAGTGGGTCAGGGTCAAGACATAAAAAGAAAGGGAAAGAGGATAAACAGTAACACAATGAAGGGGTGCATGGAGCGGGCATGTTAACCCTCCCTTTATCCATGAGGATGACAAGGGCAGACCCAGGAAAGGCATCTCCCCCTCACCATAGGGTACCAAGGAAGATGGGCAAATAGTCTACAGTGCAGGTAGTGGTCGTGTCATCATGTCGCTGACAGCAGTGGCACCAGAAGAGGCGGAATTGTTAGTGGCAGCTGGAAGGAGGCCAAAGATACGTGAGGAAAACAGTGTTTCCCCCTTTAAGGACAGAGTTTCTGTGCTCCTGTAGCTGTGGCTGTGTTTGCATTCCACATGGTAATTGTTTCTGTAGCAAGGTGTTCTCTGTGCCTAGCGATGCAGTAAATAGCTGCACTGAAACCAGGTAGGAGGCAGGGACTGCAGAACCAGAAGCCAAACAGCTTCACTTGCACACGCATCCTGCAGCCTTCAGGTACCAGAGCACTTTGTAAAAGGTCCCGATTGTTCTTCTCAGGAGAGTCCAAGGGCTAATATCAGGGGAGGTGCAGATCCTGTGGTGTATCTAGCCCCCCAAAATGCTACACTGAGATCACGAGGCCCAATTCCACTGCTGGTCTGTGAGGGTTTGTTTAGTTTTTTAGTTATTGAACATAAAAAATTGAAACATTTCACTCCCATTATTCAAATATGGATATATTTGCAAGGTGAAAGGGTTAAGGCCATTATTCTGTTCTGTGGGCCGTTGCTTTTGATCACAGAAATAAAAGATGGTATCTAATCAAGTGATTGACACTTGTAAACAGACCACAGCATGGTACAGATAGCTGCCCCTGTCCATTCAGGAAGGTGCTCAGCATGTAGGCTTAGTGGACATGAACAGCATCTCTGTCCACACGATAGATGGCCCTGCTACCAGCCTGTAAACTGCAGGATTGAAGCGATGTGCTCCAGCAAAAGAATTCTATGAGCCCATAGTGGTTTGCTGGCTTAATAATAAAAGACATCTGCTTTTGAAGAGAGAAACCAGAAAGCATCTGATCATCTATGCACTGACTTGCCTACACTGCAGTCCTTTCTCAATTATGTTTTGGTGATGAGGCAGGTCCTCGAAGAACAGGAACCAAGCTATGGCCGTTGTCAGAACACCACATTGTTTGTCTAGAAGTCACTTCAGTACTTACTTTCATCAGTGAAAGCAAGCAGGCTGACCAGTGTTTTTTCCTCTTTGCTACACACTGTGCATTAACACAACCTTTTTTCTGCAGCCAGCTACTCAAGTAATTCAGAGATCAATGTTACATGGAAAGCAGACAACACAATCAGCCTTCCCCCTAGGAGCATCCCATCTTCTCTCCATTGGGAAGGAGTGAGCTGTTCAGCACTATAGAAAGAGCAGAGTTATGAGCTAACACTCATTTTCCCATCCAAGTACCAGCCCAGAGCTCCTCTTTATATTGACATGACCTTGATTAGGTCCATTGTCAGACCTGATACTCTTATCACAGCTGCCAGGGTGCTGTAGTTCAAGACACTGACTAAGACACATGCTATCCAGAGTTACCAGACCCTTTCTGACTCTGCTGTCAGTGGGTAGAAGAAATCACAAGTCTCCTACTGTCATTTGCTATCACCAGGATTAATATGTCCAAAATAGACAAACAAGCCTTTTAATACGAGGTGGCCCCTGACCAATATCTGTAGGAAGACAGCCAAAACTCCTGGGGGGCTGCAAAGCTCTGAAGTTGGTAAACTCCAATGAGTTTTGTACAGCTAAGAAATGATCAGATATTTTTTAGACCAGAGCAGGGAAGGCCCTGAGGAATTTGCTAAACTTAAAATAGGAAAGAAACACCCACATCCACAGCCTGTTTTAGATCCAAAGCAATGCACTAATGAAGATCCCGAAAATCAGAGTCCCCCTCAGAATTTAATTTTAGCAGCTTAGCTGCTGTCTTATCTTTAAAAAAAAGAAAGACTCTAAGAAAAGAAAATCAAACACCACCCACTGCCTTTACTACATCTATGTCAGATCTCCCACTCATCTCCCTTCCCCTTGGCTCTAAGCTTTTCCATTTCCTGATTAAAGTCAGAGGTGAGGGATTTTCCCATTACCACCTGCATATTGCATCTTAAAGATGTGAAATGTCTAGAAACAAGCAGCAGCAGCAGCACAAAGCCTTAAGCCTTAAGATAGATACAGGACCTAAAATGAATGTCGGAGACAGGATGTGGCATCTAGTTCACCTACCTCATTCAGATGTTTTGCATACATTTTCACTGCTTTGACAACTAGTCCTCCTAAAGTGTGTGCTCAGTTTCTGTGAAGAATCAAGGGATAAAGGAAGGCTTTGAAATGGTCCAAAAGACCATTCACTTGATGCAGGTGCCTGAGTGTGACAGCTCTGCTGAGTAGGTGGTCTGAATTGTTCATTGCTCCTCTGAATACATATGATATCATAGAGGCCTGACTTCATCTCAGATGCCATGTGAGGTCACCTAAAATAAGTCCTCCACACCTATAGAAAACCCCAAGACAATTCCTTTCCAACACCACATGACACTGCTTATACAAGCTTCTTCCTGGTGGAGGATGAATGAGTGAACAAACCTCATGAGATAGAAGCTGGTCTCAGTGGTTTGGTGGAAATCAGACATCAACAGTGCTGAGGACAGAACAGATGCTCTGGAATAGCTTTAGTCTTTGAAAAAAATATGTTCCACCAGAATGCAGTCTTGTCTTGTTATATACATCCATGAAGTAATTTGGTCTTTATCTTCCTCCCAGCTCCTCTGCCTATGGATATAGTGGGTTTGAAGGCGTCATCTTAACTGAGCCCTCCCTAATAAATCCTTTTAGCCTATATGGTATGGGCTGGGGGATGGAGGAGAAAAGAAGAAGGTTAGTCTATCTATGGATGGATATATAGAAAGATGCAGATGTAAGAGACATATCTACTAGCCATTCAAAATTCTGCAAGTATTCTGGGCTTCTTTCCTTCTAGCAGGAAAAGATATTGAAATACAATATACTTTAGCCACAGTTCCACGAAAAACACATTTACTTGGTTGCAACTGTAAAGTTTATATAATAAATGGGAGAGGATTTTTTTTTTTTTTTTGCTTCTATATATAAAATTTGCCTTCATGGTTGCTAAAAGGATGCCATAGGAATCATAGAACATCCATCTAGCCCAGCCTCCCTGCAATCAGCAGCAACATCTTCAACTATATCAGGTTGCTCAGAGCCCATCCAACCTGAGCGTAAACACTTCCAGAGTTGGGCCATCTGCCATCTCTCTGGGCAAACTTTGCCAGTGCCTGACCACCCTCACAGTAAATAATTTATTTCCCATATCTAGTCTAAATCTATTCTCTTCTAGTTTAAAAACATTACAAACATTTCAGCCACACCTCCTCCAAGCAGACACATCTTCACTCTTTTTCATTCTCCTTGCATAATGTTTTTTGATGTTTCTACACATCCTCATGCCACGTCTTTCTACTGTTTCAAGGTCTAAACAGCTCCTTTTCAAGATAGGCTCATTTGTATTCAGGATGTGGACAAGCCATAGATTTATACAGTGGCATAATGATATGTTCTGATTCTTTCTTCGTTCCTTCTCTAATGCATCCTAAACTTTTATTTGCTTTTCTGACTGTTGCCAAGTATTAGGCTGAGGTTTCCAGAGAAATTTAAATATCCAACTGCAAAGTTGTAGCAAGGTATTTTTGCACATACAGTTCTTGATATAGTTTTGTTAATTTTTAACTCTGTTGATATTTGCAGGACTTTTTCTGAAATATATTGTCATAACAGCAAGGCTTTTCATAAACGCTACAAATGCGTTTGAGATTAAGAGCATCGTGAATGTGCTGCATTTAAACTAGATGAAGGCAATTTAAACAAAAATAAATTTGGCCCCAACACTGGAATCTGAGCCTGAAAGCAACCATGTATACATAAGACAGTTGTTGTTACTACAGGCTCCAATACTGCCTTGCACAGGCATGTCACTGAGGAATGAATGACTTTTAAGAAAAGGGTGTGAAGAGATGAATGAGGATACAACCCTGCTGTACTCAGCACAGATTAACAGCTAGTCCTTGCTGCTAGGAACTTCTGATGCAAACAATGCAGAAAGAAATGGAAAGATAACAGAACAATAGCAGCACGAACAAGTCTATGCTCTGATGTTCTGTCAGGAGAGATGGATGGAGCTTTACAGGGAGAATAAAACCTGAGCAAGGAGATGGCAACGGAGAGAGAGAAGCTGCAATACAGGAGTACAAAGAGAGTCTGAGAGACTGGGGTCAAGGTAGGCTGAAGTGAAAAGCCTGTGTGAGAAAGGGATCTGGGTTTCACAGCTGGAGGAGAAGAGAGTGCTGCAAGCTATGAGCAGAGTGTCACAATAGTCTACACTGCCATGAAGCCAAGAAAGGGCTGCTGTAATTATTAACCCTTAAAACAACGGGACCACTGAAGCTGAAAGTGGCAAAGAATATGTCCTTCATCCCCTGAGACTCTGTTTTAACTTCAAAAGGCAGATAACAAGAGGGATTGGCTACAAGTTGTGCCAGGGGAGGTCCAGGTTAGAAATTAGGAGAAATTTCTTCTCAGACAGAGTGGTTGGGCATTGGAATGGGTTGACCAGGGAGGTGGCGGAGTCACCATCCCTTGGAGTGTTTAAGGAAAGGTTGGATGAGTTACTTAGGAACGTGGTTTAGTAAGTAATATAGGTGGTAGGGGGATGGTTGGACTAGAGGATCTTGGAGGTCTTTTCCAATCTTAATGATTGGACAAGGGGCAATGGCTGCAAGTTGGAGCATAGGAAGTTCCGCACCAACATGCGGAAGAACTTTTTCACAGTGAGGGTGACTGAGCACTGGAATAGGCTGCCCAGGGAGGTGGTGGAGTCTCCTTCACTGGAGATATTCAAGACCCGCCTGGACGCCTATCTGTGCAATATGAGCTAGGGAGCCTGCTTTGGCAGGGGGGTTGGACCCGATGATCTCTCAAGGTCCCTTCCAACCCCTACAATTCTGTGATTCTGTGATTCTGTGATAAGCAGCATCTTGTCAGATACCACTGCCAACATACTTCATATTTGATGAACAAAGACAAGAAACTGCAGTGCTGAAGGGATACAGATTTATTACTCCCCTTGGTTTCTTCATCCCTGGCAGAGATGCAAAGCATGTTCACTGTTCCTGATCCTGCCTTCCTAGAGAGTGGGAGGAAAAGGATTACTCTGCGGCATTGAGCATCAACAGTTGTTCCTGCAGCAGGAGGAAACATTGGTTCGCACCTTCCCAGTTGATTCTGAATTTTCTGCTAGTCCAGTTCTGCCTATTTTTCCCCACAATAGGGCTAGAGACTTTTTAAAGGAGAAAGTCCATTAGAGCTGGCTTCCCTATAGCAGACGAGCAAATTTTGAAGACGGAAGGGTGTCTAAATTCAATTCTCTGAACTTCTGCCAGTCACAGTGCTGCCTGGTGTACATCTGGCAGCTCCAGGAAAAACATCTGGTCCATTGGCAGTGCAGATTTCCTCAAGGTCTCTTCAGAAGGAAGGAGCTACAGCTGGACATAGCTTCCCAGGTATTGCCCTGTGGGCAGCAGAGTGCTGCTCTTTACTGCTCAGGGATGCCATTGGCCACTCATGAATAGCAAGAGAGTTTCTCAGATTTTGATTCCACTTCATGTTGGGAAAAAAGTCATCTCCCACCTGCTCTCCAGCACATTTCTGCAGCCTCCTTGATTATCCATCAGATCAGCCATTTAGCAAATTTCTTGTCATGCTGATCAGCTGCATCTGGTGTCACAGCTCATTTGGTAAAGAAGCAACTGTGATGTTGCAGCTTAGCCAAAGACAGAAGAGGTTCTGTGTCATAAAGCCGAGCAAACAAGAAGCTAGCAAGATGACACAGTCTCCATCTTCACCAGGTCTCCATCCTCTTCCTGTTACCTAAACCAGCTGGAACATACCTGTTACATGGAAAGAGTGAACCAAGGATTCACAGATGGGGAAAAAAAAACCCGTTCAACTTGCTTTTACCTTTCTCTTTTCAGAAGCTTCCCTTTGTGATAAAATAGAAAGGCACATGACCTGGAGAAACAGTGAATCAGTTTTAGCTTCCATCCCCTTGCCCTTTTCCCTGTGCTTAGAAATCTATAGTTTGGCTGGTACCTATATACATATATTAGTTGCTTGGGGAAGTACAGAGCACAGGCACATCTCAACGCTATGTTAAATTCAGTTCACAGTCTGTTTATTTCCTTTTCTGCCTACATTCATTGACTTTTCCTTCTTCTTATAAACCTAGTTCATTGACCCCGTAAAAAGAACTTTTTATTTCTCTCTCTCGCCCAAGACTCTCCAGCTTTATTTGCATCTTTTGTCTATTTTACTATGGTAGCAGGGAAAGGAGGGAGAGAAGGATGTGGTGATGATCACACTACTTCACTATGGTCTTCTTTTCCCATCAGAGTTCCCATCCCATAGAGTTATTTGGAAACCAGCTTGATTTTTTCAAGCTATTTGTTGCTGTAAGGCTTAGCTCTCTTCCAACCCTTTTCCTCCAAGGATCTGAAATTGCTCTACAAATGTCAATTAATTAAGCAGTCTCCATGCAGAAAGTTTCATAATCCTCATTTTAAAATGAGAAAACTAGAGCAGTGAAAGTGTTGTTGTTTATTGCCAGCTAATGGCAAAATTAGTAATAGACCCCTGGAGTCTCCCAGACCTTATGTTTTAATGAATTGCATTCGTCTCCATTATTTAGAACGGGATGGTTTTCACCCCACACTTTTTAAAAGAACTTGTCCTCATCTTTCCCCAATACAATAGGAACATCTCACTTTTGCTATAAAAAACATCATCTAAGTACCTTTCTCTCTGAGTAGAAAACAACCTCTTGCATACCTAAAAGCAGTAAGTTTTTAGACTATGGAAAAGGACTGTTTGAAAGGGAAAAGATCTGGACAGGTTGTGTCTCCTATCTGATCTGTGACTTCAGATTCCTTCTTTTTAATGAAAATTTGGGTTTAAACAGAAGAGTGGTGTAATTTCTGCTCTCTTAATAGTGGAGATGCACCCGGCTTTCTCATTCAGATCTAGGGGCACAGAAGCAGAAGAACGTTTCTGTCTCCCCCTGTTTAGAGGGGATTAATCTTTAATCTGCTTAATTTTAGGTTACCAGCATTGTCTTAATACATGTAGCTTCACTTAATTATCCTGGGGAACGCGAAGGAATAACTTCAGGAATACAGAACACATGCCCCTTCCCCAGCTTTTCAGCAAGTTTTGACTGCCTGTGGAGCACAGGTGGAACATGCAGCCCAGGGATACAGCCACCTAAACCCTTTTATGTGTCTAGAATCAAATCCTCCAGCTAGCTGTGCTATCAATCTACCCTCTAAATTGTAGTTGAGGAAGTAAGGGACATGGGGATGGAAAGCAGAAACCTAGGCAGAGCTGTATTGCCTACAGCATCTTGTGGTCTAGTTCATTTCATGTGCTGCAGTGCATAGATTTTTAGGAAGTCAGTTCTGCCTCAATACATGAAAAATATGGCTGATCTAAAGTGATACCACTCAGACTTATGTTTTTCTCCTCATGCACAGCATCTTTAAAAGCACTGCCACAGAAATGAGACCAATGGGACTAAGGCCTATGGTACAACACAGAAGCAGCTCAGCAGAAAACCATTGTCAAGTGGACATGGTTTCCAGCAGATTTGAGATGCTCATGCTTAGAGGAATCTTCTTCCTTAGCTTCTAGGCAAGGACTGATGTGCATCGCATCCAATGCCTTGCTGAGGGTGATCCCTCCTCAGTTACATTTCGCAGAGCAGTGATTGAGCATTCTGAAACCTTGCCTGCCTCCGTTAACTGTGTACATAAATGACTGACTTAAAAAAGCTACAAAGAACACAAAGAAGCACAATTTCACTGTAAAAGCTGCATAGAGGGTGCCATCCCAACCAAACGTGTTTGAACACAAATATTCTCACACAGGAACAAACATTATTGATTTACAATAGATCCTAAATTGGGAAGATCTTTGCCAAGGCAGTAAGAATGCTTCTTGTGTCTAGACCTTGGGTTGTTACTGAGCTCATGTTGCTCAGTGCAGTTGTATGGTCTGATTCAACATTTCTGAAATCATTACCTCTGATGTCATTGGTTTCCACACCACCATTTTTTAAAGTAGTCCTCCAAAAAATGAATACGTCTCTCCCTCTTCCTGTCCCTTGCACATGCTGTAAATGAAATTAAACTGTCCCTTATACTACTCCTGGCTTGTCCTTTGCCAGGGACAGTCCTTTTTCTTTTGCTACATGATGATACTGCACAGCATTGGCTCCAAAGGCATTAATTTTCTTCTATTAAACGTAGACACTTCCATGCACAAACAGTCACCCCAGGATTCCTTCATAGTCAACTGAGAGAAATAAGCATATTCAGGAGAGAATTTATATCATCAGCCTTAGCTGATGTCTAAAATAGCTCGAATGAAATGCAGACTAAAAGAACCCATCTTTCTCCATTGATTAGAGAGGAAGCCTGAGGGGTTAGCTCAGATATAAATGTCAACATTATAGGCAGCAAGACAGGTGAGATGAATCCCAAATTAATTTACCAGTTGGATATGATGGTCAAGGATAGAATAAAATAAAGAAACAGGAAAATGATGGCATTCGTGAGAAAGTGTACAGATACCTACTGCCGAACCAGAAGTAGACCTCAAATCTGTCCTATTTCGGTCCAGTTCCTTTGAATGTCTTTCTGTGACTTCTAGTTCTTGTACAGCACTTACAAAATTCAGCATATAATTTCTTACACTCAGAGATAAAATGTATGTGCAGTTAATTTATATTTTAAATTAAGCTTGGGTTTTTTGACTTCTGTTCCTGGAGGTCAGAAAAACTGGTATTTTGACATCTGTTAACTAAGGAAGCACATAGGCAAATAAGTATATCCTGACTTTAGTTCAGTGAATATCTTCTTTCTCCTTACAGTTTTTACATCCTTGCTACCCCTGAGGCTACTAATATATTTTTTCCTTTCAAATGAAAATTTTACTAGCAACCTGTGTCCCTGGTTTGGATTAGCTGTGTAATTGCAACAGTGAATGTCTGAGATGACACAGGATAAATTGACTTACTCTCATGCAAGAAGAGAAAGACTGATTACACCACTAAATAAATGATGACTGTGGCTTTTCCTTAGGTGATACCTAACAATGAATATAGACAGACATTAAGATAAAGGTGTTTATATATTAATTCGATCAATTGGCATTTTAATGAAAATATCCCATATAAATGGGATGCTGGAGAAGAGCTCTGTGGAGAAGGACCTGGGGGTCCTGGTTGATGACAGGTTGGCTATGAGCCAGCAGTGTGCCCTGGTGGCTAAGAGGGCCAATGGGATCCTGGGATGCATCAGGAAGAGTGTGGCCAGCAGGTCGAAGGAGGTGATCCTCCCCCTCTACTCTGCCCTGCTCAGGCCCCACCTGGAGTATTGTGTCCAGTTCTGGGCTCCCTGGTATAAAAAAGACAGGGATCTCCTGGAGAGAGTCCAGAGAAGGGCTACGAAGATGATGAAGGGCCTGGAACAGCTCCCGTATGAGGAAAGGCTGAGTGAGCTGGAGCTGTTCTGCCTGGAGAAAAGAAGACTGGGGGGGAACCTAATTAATGTTTATAAATATCTTAAGTATGGGATGCAGGGGGAATTGACCAACCCCTTTTCAGTGTCTGTGGAGATAGGACAAGGGGCAATGGCTGTAAACTGGAGCACAGGAAGTTCTGCACCAACATGTGGAAGAACTTTTACCCAGTGAGGGTGACAGAGCCCTGGAATAGGCTGCCCAGGGAGGTGGTGGAGTCTCCTTCTCTGGAGATGTTCAAGACTCGTCTGGACGCCTATCTGTGCAATATGTGCTAGGGAGCCTGCTTTGGCAGGGGGGTTGGACCCAATGATCTCTCGAGGTCCCTTCCAACCCCTATGATTCTGTGACCCAGATGGGCTTTCCAAAAAGGACCCTAGCCTGTCACAAGTCTCAGGAATTATCTGGGAATTGTCTGAAATAAGTTTGGTTTGTTCAGCCAAAACACTGGCAAGGGGCTGCTCTGACAATTCCGTGCTACAGTTGAGCTGTGGGGGCTGTACCCATGCCCTAGAACTGCTCAAGTTACTGGAATATGTAAAATCTACTTGTTAAACCATTAGGCTTGTCCGCCTCACGCACCTTGGTAATTCATGGAGATTCCTGTGACTAGCATCTGTTTCCAGGTCTTCTTAGTGAACTATAGGCATCATGTTGCCAGCCTTGCTTAGAAAAGCAAGTGTGGTATATACTGATTAAAAACATTAGAATAACACCAAGATCAGTCTTACACACCAAGGCTCCAAACTCATCATAGTGATGGGACACACCTCCAGGCTTCCGTGAAAACCTCTTCCCAAGGAGTGGGAGAAGGACAATATTCCCATCAGATCACATACTGGATGTCACATCAGTCGTGAGGTGAAGGTTGGGCTGCAAGACTAACTTTCAGTGGTGTGCGTGTTGGTCTGCTCAGAGCTTATCACAAACCTGTCTGTCAGTGGTGAAATAGCTGGAGATGCTGGTCCCAGAGAGAAACTACAGGCTGAAATACAGGATATCTGGCTCATGAGGAAGCAATTAATTATGGTGTGTTTCTTCCCCCCAAAAAGGATCAAACTGGTGGGTTTGGGTTGGTTTTGTTGATTGATTTTTTAATATCTTGTCTTTCATGCTGCTTTTATATTTCTTAGCATATTAAGATAGCTATTACTTCAGCTATCAGACTTGAGCCCCAAATAAGTTCATTGTTATTTGCATTTAAATTCAGTTTTTTACCCCTCATTTGTCCTCAACCATTTGATTTCAGCTACTGCAGAAATTATCCATTTGTATTTTCTTATTTTTCTTTCCCCCCAAGCGAATATTAGCATTACCTGTTGTGATAACTGCTATTTCAGCCTCCTCGTCACAGCTGACCAGGCCCCATCAAACCAGTCACAAAACCACAGCATATTCTCACCCTCCAACCCCTTTCACACACATGCACAAAGACAATTTGGCAGGGGAGGGAATTCAAAATGTGACCATTATCTCATACTGCAGAATTACTGGCAAGCCTTCTAGGATGCTACAGTCCCAAAGGAGTTTAATCAAAACTTTGCCCTGTACCATGAAATACAATTATTTCATAGCTAACCCATTTCAGAAACGTTTAAGCCAGTCTGAAGCAGGGACTGTGCTTGGCTAGCATCTGAGAGAGGGGGATTTTAAATTACTGTGCCTATAGGTGCTACTACAGGTAGATGATTTGGGTGGAATGATTTTTGCATTCCTCCTTCTGTAAAGGCTGCACACTGCAAATAGTTTTTAGCTGCTAGCGAAAAGAGAAAAGCCATTCCCTGTTGTCCTCTCTGCCCATCTCAGTAACATGGTACTGAGAAGTGGCTGAGGGAGCTGGGGCTTTTCAGTCTTGAGAGAAGGAGGCTGAGGGGAGACATTGCTCTCTACAACTACCTTGCAAGGAGGGTGTAGAGAGGTGGGGGTTGGTGTCTTCTCTCAGGTGACAAGCCATAGGATGAGAGGAAATGGTTTCAAATTGCACCAGGGGAGATTTAGGTCAGATATCAGGAAGAATTTCTTTACTGAAAGGGTTGTCAGGCATTGGAACAGGCTGCCCAGGGAGATGGTGGAGTCACCATCCCTGGAGGTATTTAAAAGGCATACGGATGAAGTCTTTAAGGACATGATCTAGAGGAGGGCTAGGAAGGGTTAGGTTGTGGTTGGACTCGATGATCCAACCAAAGTGATTCTATGATTCTATGGCCAGCAGGACAGAGGAGCCCCAGCCAGGGGTCAGCCCTTGTCTGCATCATCCCCCTCAAATTTGCTGGGAGGACATCTCCCCATAAGTACCAGCTTTTCTTTTTGTGGTCCTGAGCCCCAGCAGCCTGTGACAGAAAGACGTTCTGCTCCGGGGTTTGAAAATAATAATTTATTTAAACACCACGTGCAGATTCTGGAACAGCACTGGGACTGGCTGCCCAGAGAGGTTGTGGAGTCTCCTTCTCTGGAGACATTCAAACCCACCTGGATGCGTTCCTGTTTGATATAGTCAGGGTGATCCTGCTCTGGCAGGAGGTTGGACTAGGTGATCTTTTGAGGTCCCTTCCAACCCCTAACCCTCTGTGATTCACCACGTCACTACTGCAGGTCTTATGGTTACAACGGAGAAACGCACTACCACTGCTTAGAAGTAACACTACACTATCCAGCCGCAAGAGATTCACGAAATACACTACTGCAACCGCACCAGAGTCATGAAATGCCCGCACCAGTTACAACCGGCACCAGTTACAACTGGTTACGACCCGCACCAGTCACAAAACTTCTCCTCACTGTTAACCCCACGGGCAGCTCACAAGATACCTCATTACGACCGCAGCAGACCCATGAACACACCGTCACATCTCACAACCGCACTAAACACCAACCTGCATGTCAGTCAATCACCAGAGGCTCCAAACTTGAAGCGTATCAAATATTCACTTACCCCTCCCGAAATGAGAGCTCTCAGAACGTTGCCTTAGCCAGCATCCCATCCAGGGGGACGGGTCTCCTCCCTGCCAGCTGCAGAGTTGGGGAAGCAACTCCCCCTTCCCAGCCCAAAAACAAGGGGTTTTATTCCTTGATCTACTTGACAGTGGGCAGGACTCTGCCCGAGTGAGTAACACCACCTTCCATGTTTGTTTCTCATCAGTAGTGTTCTCCTTTATCTTAAAAAACCCGAGTTTAAAACCATTACCTCTTGTCCTACTGCTCCATGCTCTTGTGAACAGTTATTCCCCAGCTTATAAAAAAAGCACCTTTCAGGTACTGGAAGGACACTATAAGTTCCCCCGCAGCCTTCTCCAGGCTGAACAAGCTCAACTTTCAGTCTGTCTTTCTAGGCTTGTTCAGTCTGGAGAAGAGAAGGCTGCAGGGGGACCTCATTGCAGCCTTCCAGTACCTGAAGGGAGCTTATAAGCAGGAGGGGATTCAACTTTTTAAAAGGGTAGGTGATGGCAGGACAAGGGGGAATGGATTAAAACTAAAGGAAGGAAGGTTTAGATTAGATATTAGGGGGAAGTTTTTTACAGGAAGAGTGGTGAGGTGCTGGAACAGGCTGCCCAGAGAGGTAGTGGATGCCTCGTCCCTGGATGTGTTCAAGGCCAGGTTGGATGGGTCCCTGGGCAACCTAGTGTAGATCCAGGCCTGAGGTTGGTGGCCCTGCCTGTGGCAGGGGGGTTGGAGCTCTGTGATCCTTGGGGTCCCTTCCAACTCATACCATTCTATGATTCTGTGATTCTATGAGAGGTCCTGCAGACTTTTGATCATTTTTGTGGTCCTTCTCTGGACACTCCAACAGCTCCATGCCCTACTTGTGCTGAGGACTCCAGAGCTGGACACAGAACTCCAGGTGAGGTCTCACCAGAGCAGACCAGAGGGGCAGAACCCCCTCTCTCAATCTGCTGGCCACACTTCTGGTGCTGCAGCCCAGGATGTTGTTGGCCTTCTGTGCTGCAGATGCACATTGGTGGCTCATGTCCAGCTTCTCATCCACAAGGAATGCCACGTCCTTTTCCTCAGGGCTGCTTTCCAGCACATCATTTCCTCACCTGTATGGATAACAGGGATTGTCCCGACCCAGGTGCAGGACCCTGCACTTGGCTTTGTTGAACTTCATGAGGCTCACCTGGGTCCACTTCTCCAGCCTGTCCATGTCCCTCTGGATGACATCCCGTCCCTCAGGCACTTTAAGTAGCTCAAATCTGAGTTGTCCTGTTAGCAGGGCAGTGCTGCATAATTCAAAGAACCGAAACCTGGGTTGAGCCTTGAATTCTTTCAACAAACAATCTGCCCTGAGTCCCCATCAAGCCGCTATTCTGCTGCCTGGTCCCCATTTGGCCTTAATGGGCCCAGACAATGCACAGATAAACAAAAGACAGGGCATGCAGACGTGAGCCTCACCCATGAATAATTTAAGATAAAGGAGAACACTGCTGTGTTGTCTCTGTGGAGATGGGACCCCAAAAAAGAGGCATAGAGACAGCAGAACTACTTCCTCAGGTGACTACCTCACTCCTTTACACACCCCATGTTCAAAACTCTCTGCATTACAGCAGGACTGCATACTTATTCAGTGAATAGCATAAGGAAGGACAAGGGGTGAGCAAGTAATTGCCAGCAAACCACTTAATGAACTAGGTCCCTTTCTTCTGCACGAATTACACAGACTGATTTTCATATATTATTTTTTAGTCAGTGAGCGGCTCCTGACAAAATATTTTTCACCTCAGAGACTACTGGAAAATTATTTGATGCAACTACTGCTTCAAACATTCATTCTAAATAATATGCTGATGGCTCCTTTTCCCAGCACAGCATAGCTTCTGCTGCTCAGTGGAAGAATTCACAACCTTTGCCTGAATTTTCTAGATGGCTGCACAAAGAATTCAGATAATGATGCTCAATGCAAGTACAAATCTTTGAAGTATATACCACTTTCCCTTTTCACAAAGTGCTAGAGTGGAAACAATTGCATATAAAATGTCTCTGCCAAATTCAAAGCCTGAAGTAAGCGTGTGGGATCCTTGCAGTACCTTCCCCTTTCTGTGGCACTTGGTGTAGCTCCCTTGTTACACTAAAGAATCAGGGAGCTGCTGGAGCTGTGAGGAAAAACCTGCAGATCTCCTGCAAGTCCAGGAATTGTCCAAGTTTTTCTTGAAAATTTGGGCACAGACTGTGTGCACCCATCTTAACAGAAGTGACCTCATTTTATCCAACGCAAATTGTTTCTCCAAGAATGTCGATACCTGACCAATTTGAGGAGAGAGAC
Source organism: Porphyrio hochstetteri (assembly GCA_020800305.1). Taxonomy (NCBI): domain Eukaryota; kingdom Metazoa; phylum Chordata; class Aves; order Gruiformes; family Rallidae; genus Porphyrio; species Porphyrio hochstetteri. The sequence goes on along the minus strand of CM036907.1, from coordinate 119,475,985 downwards.
GTTTAAGGATGTGTATCATAGGCTTTCTACTGGCTGGGACATGAGTATCCAAGTGCAGCACATCACTGCAATACAGGGACTGACTGCAGTCCTGTTGGTGTTGCACGTGCAACCAAAGACAGGTGCTCTCTGGTGCTGAAGAGATAGTAAAATACGGTAATTTGATGCTAAAATGAGATTATAAATAATTACTACATTCTCCTTCATTCCACATATCATTGCCACTCTTCGATAAAACTTCACCAAGCCCTGTAATGGAGCACTGAGACATTTAATGCATACAGGGGTGGTTGATAACACTGCACAAACATATCGAGTGGCATGCAGAGTGCTAACAAGAATTTAAACATTATAAGGCAATGCACATCGGGTGCTTTTTCTACATTTGTTGGTGTTCTTTGGCTCTTTGTGCTTGTCCTCCTGTAGGATTTAAAAATCACATGGCCATTTCTGTATTTTTGTATCCACATAAATACATAAATCTGAATATCTGTCATTTACACTCCCTGGAGCTTGTAATGATATTCTTTTCAAATATCAACAAACAGCCTAATATCTCCACAACCAACTCTTTCCACCTGACTGTTCTCTGATGGGCAGAGAAACAAATCTGTGTCATACATTTGAAAACAAAACACCTTTGGGATTTCTCATATCCTGGGTCATGACAGTCTCCCTCAGGAGGAATCGTCTGTAAATATTCACATAGCTTCATTGACCTCCTTACTTTCTCTCATCATAAGACCTATAAAACTCAACACATCTAGCCCCACCATGTCTTCTATTTACTTTGTTTCTACATGCAGACCAGCACTGTTTTATTCCTACTTTCTCCAATTATCTGTTCACTAAGTATTTGCCACCTTCTGCTTTATCTGCAAACTCTCAGGGTAAGCAAAGGGAGTGTGTGTGTGTCTGTGTGTGTTTGCCTCCAGCATGTGTGGCAGAGCACAGTGAAATGCCCTGAGTGGGATGCCTTCATGATACAGCAATGTAAAAAACACCTAGTGTTTGGTTGTACTCAGCTTTCTACATCTGGAAAAGTGGATGGACTTAAGAATGTAAATAGAAGGTTCTCAATGTTGTTTTCAGTTATGCTCTACCAGATGCTCCTTAGTCATTACTGACAATACCCCCTGGAGCTGTTATCTCAGGGCTCTCAGGATGAAGTCGGTTTCTCAGTTCTTCACAGGGAGTTAGTAACAATCCTTTCTCTTTGTATCTTCATCTCAAGACCAGTACTTTACAGCTGGGAGCACCGATGAGCCTCTAAATTCCTGAAATACACAGGCTCTTGAATTACACAGTTTGGTTTCTCTGGTCATTTCTAGGACCCTACCTTTCTGTAGGTATTAAACTACCCAGCTACTCTACAAACATCCAGAGCATCATAGTTTCAGCCTCTACACCTCTACACCCCTGCTCAAGGGACACTGAATAGTTCTGCCACACTCATCAAGTTCTAAAGTGAACCCACACAAGCATTTCTGGTTATTGACACTATAGTTTTATAATCTATCACACACTGTCAGTGGGAATTGGAGCAAGTCTTCCTGCAGTTGCTAGCAGTGGTAACTGTCATCCTACTCTTCCCTGTAGCTGGAGGCATTTTTTCTGCAGTTGAGATAAAAAACCTCATGGTTTGATTGTTAGCTTGCTTTCCTAGAAGAAGGAGTTAAGGCAATCATGCTGTCAGTGTGCATGTGCCTACTTGTCCCATCTTTTGAAACCTAATTGATCTTCAGGACCAGCTTCATGCAAATTTGAGAGAGGAATAAAAGTCTCAGGTACATCGATCGTTGGAATTTTCACCAAGATAGACAGTGCTAATAGCAAGACTCTGTCAGTCACACTTCATAGAGAAGATTACAGCACAAGCTTAATTTTTCGTACAGTTCAGATGCAAAGACCTTGGACAGTGGAAAAGACTCAGTACATTCTGTCATTAAACAGTAGAAATTCTAACCACAATGCACAAAAACTTAGGAAATTAAGCTTATTTCACTAGTTAAAGGAAAACTTGTAAAGTGCAGATTCTGTCTGTATTTCTGACTATGTGCTATCCATATGTATATGAAACCACCAGAATTCATTAAAAAACACGAAATATTTGTGTTAAAGTGGCTGTGATATGAATTTTGCAGCTGGAATTACTGCTTATTTATCTATCAAAGGCTCTTCGATGCTACTTGAGATGCCTATGGAGACATTTCCTACAGAACTGGTTTGTAAAAAAGCAAAGTGATCCAAACTGTTAATGATGAAATAAGGCCTTGAATACCTGAAGTGAACCAGCAGTGAATCCCAACATGAGAAATAGCTCATCTATTGCATCACTGGTACTCAGGAAATCCAACCTGCTGCTGCACACCGTCATGAAATTGGGCAAAGCAACCGATGTAGTGAAGAAATACCACGTGACCCCTAGATCTTTTCTCAGAAACAACCACTCTGTATATAATTTCTCAGTCCTGTTCATGAAAGACTTAAAAATGATCTTCAAAATTATGCCTAGAAACACAATCATAACTATATTGGATGTCAAAAATGATTGTATCAATAGAGACACAGGGATCTGACACACTGTAATTTTCTTCAAATCTCATTCCAGCTAGTCACGAGCTTTTGTGCTATAATTACCTGTCTTTCTAATCTCTACAAACCACAGGGGCTACAAATGTTATTAGTCCTATTCTGATTAAGTATCCTGCTCTGCTCAGATACCAACTGCCTTTTTCTTTGAAATTGTCTAATCAGCTAACATAATTAACTTAAACTCAGAGCGGTTTCCAAATTCTGCTTAGCTTAAAGCTATCTAGTTCCACTTTAGAACCAAAGACACAGACCCAGTGAATCCAAAATCCTGCGTGCTTTTCCAACTGGCAGTAAGATTGTCTAAGAAATGCTATTTCCTCCCTCTTTGCAAATTTTGTCTCACTTTTATCCTTAAACTATAACTGTGTAACAAGTATAGCTTCATTTCAACTAGTCATTGGCTGGTTCTCAGCTCCTTATAGGAAGTACAAAAATGCATTAAGCTTCCTCTTCCAAACCGTATCATTGCAAAAATAAAGGAACCGTACGCTGTGTTAGCAAAGAAACAGAAATACAGCTGTGGGTAAGGACATGCATTTTATCTAGAATCTTCTACCTTTTTGTATTCACACGTAGTGGAGGGCAACTCAGCAAGAAGGCTAACAGGGCAAACAGGGTGATAAGAGACTTCTTCAGTACATTCTTCTCAGTTGCACGAGATGGTGAAGGGGCAATGTCTTCAAGCTGAAAGAGGGCAGGGTTAGGTTAGACGTTAGGAAGAAATTCTTTACTGTGAGGGTGGTGAGGCCCTGGCACGGGTTGCCCAGAGAGGTTATGGATGACCCATCCCTGGAAGTGTTCAAGGATAGGTTGGATGGGGCTTTGGGGAACCTTATCTAGTTGAGGGTGTCCCTGCTTATGGCAGGGGAGGATGGAACTAGATGATCTTTGACATACTTTCCAACCCAAAGCATTATATGATTCTATGTTGACACATGGGTTTCTGTGTGACAATTCCCAGATGTGTGGGAAATAAAAAACAAAGGATAAATATAAAAAATGATGGCTGAAGACCACAATTTTAAGAAGCACAAAGCATGATCACTTACAAGGACTTCTTTTCAGGACCATCTATGAGAAGCTCTGAAAGTCAGGTAACTGCAAACTTTAGACATGGAGCTGTCTAAGGGAATTAAGTAATTCTGAGATGTCAGCGGTGATGGGCTCAAGAAGCAAGAATGAGTCAGCATCAGAGTAAGGATTGCCTGAACAGTTACCAGCACCCAGTGAAAATGCCACGAAGCTCTGATTTCTTTCTCTCGTTAATTTGAAAGCCAGTCAGAGAGGAGAGCTTCCTGTATTTGATCTACTGCTTGATAGCTGTGGGGGAAAATAAAGATATTGTTGTTGTCAAAAAGTCTGAGATTCTGCACAAAAACAGCAGTGTCTCTACCAACTCTATCCCATTCCTCAGCTATTCATTTTTCTGTAAGAGTACATTTTTAGTATCTAAATTCATGTTGGACCTGCAATCTGAATCCATATATCTTGCCATTGCTGTCAAAGACTGCCATAGGAAGATTTGTCTGTGGTAAGGAAAACCATAATTTGCTTTACTGCTAAAGCAAATTTATAAAGGAGGTTTATTTCCTTTTCTGAATCCAAATCACTAAATGATCATATTTTTCTTTTAGCTTAGCAAATCTTATCCATATGTTTGAATTTAAGGATAATCACAGCATCTGCACAGAAAGGTATATATAGGACAGTGATCAAAGGATTTATTGAATCATAATTTCATTTACAAATACTGATCTTTCTTCTGGAATTACTATTCCCAATTAAAAAAAAATAAAAAAAGAGGAGTGTGTTTATTATATTATTAATGCAAAATACTCATGTAAAAAAATCATTTAAAAAATTCCACATTCAGCAGAATGTTTGCTTTAAGTGACAGCAGCTTGAAAGGGTTTCCTCTGGAACATGTAAATAGGAAGAACCCAAATCTGTCTCCTTCTGTCTCCAAATTTGTGAGCTGATCAAGGAAAAAAACATGGAAGTGAAACAAACCTTTCCCAGACTGTTCCAAGCCTATTCCTGTAATGCATTTATGGTTCTTATTAAAGCTGATGAAGGGATTTATTTGCATGTAAATCCAAGCAAATACTGGACATGTCAGTTCAGGAGGTTGTAGAGAGGTGGGTGTTGGTCTCTTTGCCCAAGCAACAGGTGATAGGATGAGGGGGAATGGACCCAAGCTTAGTCAAGGCAGGTTCAGATTTGATATTAGGAAAAATTTCTTTATGAAAAGGGTCATTGGACACTGGAACAGGCTGCCCAGAGAGGTGGTGGAGTCACCATCCCTGGATGTATTTAAAAGACAGGTAGATGAGGTACTTAGAGATGTGGTTTAATAGAGGACAGGTACAAGTGGACTCGAAGACCTTAAAGGTCTTTTAAAACCTTGTGATTCTATGATCTCATTTCATTTTAATTATATGGACTGAAATCTGCAGCTAAATTGGAATTTACAGGTGTTAAGTAAACTGAAATGCATCCGTAATTGAATGTGATGAACCTGCATGTTATGTCCTTTATTTGAAAAGATCTGAGAGTCTATCTTGTAAGTTAGAAAGTTAGGGAAAAAATAATCCATACTTAATTGATGTAATCAAGCAAAAGCATGCTGTCAGTAAGACTAAAATAGGATGAATTTTCAAACATTCTTCTAAAATCCATGGTCTGGAGTCACCTTGAGCACTCTTAATGTGAAAACATGTCCACACACGTGTATGCAACATTTAGTTTTATACAGGGTGTGCATTAATGGCATTATAACGTACAGGAAAATTCCCCTTTCTGAAGGTAAAGCCAAAATCAGTAAGAGACTGGCAGGCTTTCCCTGCCCCTGTGCATACTCCCAAACCATCTCTCTTGTTTCTGTGGTACATTCAGGTTTGCAGCTCCCAACAGCTGTAAGAAAAGCCCCTCTGGGATGGTGCAGACCCCAATCTGCAAATCCCATTCGGTGTTTCAAATATAGTAACATATTACTGTGATCATGTGCATTTTATATTGGGAACACATTCACCAAGGACATGACCTCATTTTTGTTAGGAGCATAAGGGGAGCATCAAAACCTTCTTCCTCTGCTGATACTCCTGCTTCTGTAACTTCATAGCTAAGGTCATGAGAAGTTGGAAGGGATCATAGATCTGAGCTACCTAAATGGCATGGTGCTAAAAATATTTATTCAGAATGGCTAATTAAGGTGAATGACTACCAGTCCTCATTAGCACTGAAGTGGTGTTAATTTGATTAGACTTCTGGCCTAGATAAGCTTGCAAGGCATTATGTTTCTAATGCAATTTCTCTAACGAGAAAGCATTTTAGATGAGATGTTACCCATCAATGTCTTTCTTTGTATAAATATTAAGTAGACGTTTGCCTTTTAATGTTGATGCAATTTTTAGGGAGCAGGGAAAGAGCAAAGATGTGACATCTGTATTGCCTTGGGATATGGGAAGAAAGTGAGAAAATAAACTTGCAATGCTTGCTCCAGTCTCATCATTTAAATACTTTGTAATGCTTTCACAGTGGAATGTCGTATTTGAAATGTGCTCATTAAACCTGTCTTTCCTTTAACATACCATTATATACTTGCTCTTTAACTCAAATCTTGCTTCAATCAATATTTTAATGCTTAAATATAGTTAACTTGGCAACATAAGTTTTAGACTCTAAAAAATACCTTCTGCTAAGTTCCTTCTACCAGAAGGCCTGGGAGAAATAGGAGGAACATGCTGTTTACTTATTAATTAGAGCTCACAATGATTTGTGCTGGAAGAATGCTCAAGAAAAGATTACCCATTTAGTTGGACTATGAATATTTTACCACAAGAAGTCTTGCTTAGTGACTCCTGAGCTACAAGATTTCGCCATCATCAGAAATCAAAAAGCCTTCCCTTTCTTTGAGCAACACTTTGATAGATGGAAAAAGGGAATTCATGGAAAATGCAAATAAAAGGTGTAGCTACTAAAAATTGCCAAGGGGTTAGTTCGTCACATGAACTTCATAGGTGATCCCATGGGATTCTGGTTCAAAAAAATACATATATATTTTAGGACCTCTGGTGGCAGATTGACAGGGACTAAGATGTCAGACCATGTCATGGTGCCCTTCATCCCTTTTCCAAAGCTAGGAGGAAATTTTTTAATGCCCTCCTCTAGCTACATCTGTTCTTGTTTCTCACCTATCCCCTACCAGCAGCAATGGGATCAAGCCCTTCTCATTTTCCCATTTTTTGAAACAATCCCAGCCTGGCACCTTCTTACATCTTCCCCCTTTCCACATTCATACTCATGCCTGGAGATAGAGTAAGCTGAAGGAAGTCTGCCTCACGGGGGAGAAAAGAAAATCTGTTACTTTATACACTAAAAGAGATTTACTCTCCTTAAGGGGAGAAGAAGTTGTTACACAGAAAATACTCTCAGATGCTGTACTACAGACAGGTGGGACTACAAATAGGATAAGGAAAGAAGCGGGAGATGGCATGGGAAACATGGAGAAAGAATAAGATTTCCCACAACCTGTTCAGTGACTTTGCTCAGTCCCTCTTTTCTGCAATATCTCCTCTGTACCAGACAGACCTCGCTCATCCTCCTACCTTACTCTGCCAAAATGCACTCTGACACACGGTTGCTTCATTCCTTTCCCTTGTGGACACCATTTAATTCTAAAGTATATGTTGCTTCATCTGTAGGAGACAGAGAAAACACAACATTATTAATGATCTGGCAAACTTAATTTTTTTCTACCATTATAAAATACTTTACGCTGGATCTGCTAATTCCTGAACTATACTTGGACTTCTAAAAATCTGCTGTAGAGATTTGCAGGCAGAACCAGCCTCCATGAACTGGAAAAGTGATTTCCATCAAAGGCCAGTGGAATTTGTGACTCCAGATTGCTTAAGTGCATTTTTAAAAAAAAAAAAAAGAAAAAAAATACATTTGTTTGATTTTAACATCTATGTATGCTTATAAAGTGTCTCTGCAGGACCACATCCTTGTGATGAATAACACTGTGTGGCAGTGAGGATTCAGTAGTGTTGAATAGAAGTATAGGATCAGAAGTATAGGATCAAAATCTGGCTCATGGGGAATAAACTTATATTATGGCTCATGCAGATTTATTTTCTGGTCTTCATCTTGGAGTGGAAATTCTGCAGAAGGAGAGCGTATGTTTGGCTCTTGGAATGACAAAAGTGGTGAGCAAGGGAGCCATTACTTGACCCAATGCTTTCTCATTAAAAAAAATCCCAACAAAACCCTCAAAATCATCTTCTTAAAATGTTATTTTTAATCTCATCCAAAATTTTCCACTTTTTAACTAAATACTTTGAACACTTTTTACAGGTTTCAGTCAATTTCGTAATGTAACATAAGTTATTTTTCTTCTTTAGTAGTAAAAATAGTTGTTCAGTAATTAAGAACCTTAACAGGATGAAGTCAGAACAAGTGGAGTGTTTACTACACTGTTGAACCAACATTTCAGTAAACTCAGTGCCCAGTACAGATGTCTCTGGGAAAGAATGGATATATACAATTGGAATTTTAGCATTCCCACTTTCATAACAAAGGTTGGGAATATTTTTAAATTGTTAAAAGTTATTTTATTCTGAAATGCAGACAGCTCCATGGCAAACAGCCTGTGAGTCAAGGTAAGTTGAAAGATAATAGCATTGGGAGGAAGAAGAGGGTAGCTGGAGTCATCATACATGACTATAACTGTGTTTCATTCTGTATGTTAATATTATCTTGATAAAGAAATAACTTTATTCCCCCTTTCACAAAAAGACAGTTCAAGGGAATGGATTAATGATTGCATCCTTGTGTTCAATAATATTAAATGCACTGAATGCTTCTTTCACCACCGAAGCTTTATATGTCATTAAAATTTCTAAATAGATTTCTATGTAAACTTCAGTGGGATTTATAAGGCCAAGTTTTAAAAAAATCATGGTCAATAGTATCATAAAAGATGACAGTTCTTCCAAAATTAAAAAGTTGGCATCACGATAAATAAGAAAGTGCATTATAAACAGGTAAAAACTTTACATGCATCAGTGCCCCAAATCACTTTATTGCCTTCTTAAAGGACAGACAAGCAAGGTCTTTCATTTCATTTGGTGAAAGCATTTTGAATGCTTAACTCCATTCACCAAATTTTTGTAGCCCCCTGAAGATTTATGTCCTTTGAAGTTTTGTGTAAGTGTTTGTCGTGGTTTTTCCCCAGCCGAGGGCCGCACCCCACACAGTCGCTTGTACTTTTAAAAGGAAGGGGGAGGGAAAGTTGGGGGAGGGGGAAAAGGGGAGGAAGAAAGGAGGGAAAGAAACCACAACCTAGAAACCAGAACCACGCAGGTTGGGATAAGGATAGTTTACTAAACAATAACAGAAAACTAGATATAACAATAACAGAAGTTTAAAGTACAAAATAGATGAAACTGGTGATACACAATGCAATTTCTCACCAAATCACAGAACTCAGGCCGCACAGCTTAGAGCCCGTCCCAGAAAAAACCCGACCGTCCCCCAGAAACTGCACGTCCTGGCGTTTTCTCCTCCTCTTCCCCTCAGTCCCCCTTTATACTGAGCATGACGTAACTGGCATGGAATATCCTCTTTGGCCAATTCGGGTCACCTGTCCTGGCTGCGTCCCCTCCTTTCTCATTAGTCAGGAAGTATGAAGAACTGAGAAAGGTCCTTGATTGCCCGGCAACAACCAGAAACATCAGGGTGCTATCAGCACTGTTCTCATCCTAACACCCAAACATGGCATTCCATCCACTGCTAAAAATAATTAACTCCATCATAGCTGAAACCAGGACAGTGTTATAGGACTGATCTAATAAAGACTGCATGTAATCTGAGTAATAGAAAACAGAGATGTTCTGGTTTAAATAGCCAGAGACTACTCTGTTCTTAGTAAAATATCATATTCCAAAACATGTCTTAAAGTGTTTTCTCACATCTAGTATAAATGTTGCCAACTGAAGGACCTTCTCTCCTTGCCTATGGACAAAATGAAGTATCATCTTCATGCAAGCTGATAACTATCAATTCTGTTGAACAAAATTCATCTAAATTAAAATCTTAGCAAATGTTTTGGAGGATGGGATTCAGCAAAAATTTATAGACATAAATTAGATACATATCAAACTAAACTGGATGTTATCTAAGGAAAAGCAAACAAGAAAAGTTACTTTGATGAGTTCATGGAAGTGAAACGAGGTCTAATGACTTTGGGTATTAGAATGGAAATGCAATGTGTATTTCTTATATAAAACCCCTGCTCTAAATTATATCCAGATTCTAAATGGATAAGCCAGAAAACAGAATTCAGCACTTCATAGTGCATAAAGTAGGTACTAAGTAGTCAGCCTGTATATTCCCACTAGCTGTATCCTTACCTTTCTCTGTACCTCAGGGTGCAGGTAAGTTTTCACCTAATCTTACCTTTAGCCTATTTCCGTCAGTAATCCTTCTCCCCTGAATTTCTTTGCTCCTTTCTATATTATGAGACACACTGGCATTGAAAACAAAAGTAGAAAAATTGTGCTAATTTGAAAATGTAATGCTAGGCTGTTTTGAAATTTGTAAGTGAGGCCAGGAGCGATCTACCCAGGAAATCATAAAAAATGAAACAAGGAGCAATAAGAACGCTCCATTGTTCTATGAGGATTTTCTGGGCCCCTTTTTCATAAAACCTGAAAAAAACACACCTTTGTTAGCATCTTATATTTAAATATTATATGAGATAGGATAGTCTTTCTGCCTGTAGATGAATTTGACAGAGTGCAAGGGTGTTATGGATAAGGCTATAATTCATTCTTGGTTCTGTTTTTCTATCAGATAACCTGATGCACTTTGAGAGGGAAAAGTACACTTGGAGAAAGAAAGGGGCACATTAGAGAAGTTAACCTCTCCTTTACCAAAGCTTACACCTCACCTTGACCTCCTCTTCCAGTCTTTTCACAGTGAATGCATTACTCCTCTCCTGAGGTGGGAGGAAATGTGAGCCTGTGCTGTTGTTGTTACAGAAAAGGTATAGTTTGCTTTTCTGAATGCCATCACCCGCATCTCTCCCTGAAGCCAGTCAGAGCTAGGAAGGGTACTGGGGCTTTATTATTCCCACAGTGCTAAACTGATCCTTGAGAGCTTCCAGGGTGCCAAAGCTCCCTTGTCAGAGAAGCAGCATTGAAAAACTCTACTAAGACTCCTTTGCAATCTTTTAAATACCTTTTCTTCCCTCTCATTAAGGGCTGATTAATGCCATGATCTGGAACAAGGTGCAGAGAAACAAAAGCTGTTGGATATTTAAGCATTCAGACAACACATAGAGTTTCTATCTGCAGAGTTAGCTGCAGAGGTGGTTCAGGTTTCTTTACATCCACAGGGTAGGTGTGCCCTAATTATCTCAGTGATAAAGAGCAAGATGTAGAATTTGATATACTAGTCCCTGCAGGACAGAGCAGCTAGTTGAAAGCAGGTTTATTAAACCTGTGGTGATGCCTACTGCTGCTGCATGATCCTGATTGAGAAGGGGGTTCTTAGAGGCTCTTGTCCAGCCAATATATAGCAGGTGCTGTTGAAAAGTACTCTAATATTTAGAGTGGAGAAGAGAGCATAAAAGACAAAGTAATGACTTGGATTTCAGTTCCACAGCTTAGAACCCTCAGGAAAAAGATCTCCCTGACTAGGAGAATAACTTATCATGACACTGACAGAGATAAAGTCGTTCTTAGACTAGAGGTAGGCTGTGGTGCAGAGTCTGTCACAGCAGCCACGCAAGGACTGTATTAAACTGTTTATCAGCCTGAAATATTTGTGGTTGTATCTCACTACATCACTGGGTTTGGCTGCCCTAGGGCTCATGATCCTCCACTTTTCTCCATACCCACCATTTCCAGCATACTCATACAGATTTCCACAAGCTCAGCTTTTACTAATGGGTCTTGTAAGGATCTCCTAGTTTAACAGGAAACCTAATATATGGAAGTGAAAAATGTGGTATCAGAGGAAGGAAATGGATCAATGGATGTGGACTTAGAAGTTCACAGTGGGATTTTGCAAGTATCAGGTTCAACTGTTTATAAGGTACTGAAGTATTGGCACGGGCATTAGCAATTAGTAACAGTGTTAGAAAATCATTGATTAGCTGTTGCAGTATACTCAGCTGTGAGGGAGTCTGCGAGAAGAATAAGGCCACTAGGAGAGGAAAGCACAAACTCAGACGAGCAGTTGTTGCAGAAGGGGCAGGAAGCAACGCAGATGCTCCTGGGTCTCCTTTCCGCAGCTAACATTTCTGTGAATGAAGTAGGCTTCCAGATGAAAAAGTTTTCAGGGAAGGATCCCCTGTGAAAGCAAACAAATAAATGCTTTCAGCACAAAAAGAAGACCCCAGCAACAACTAACTCAGGTTGTCATTTCCTTTATTACAGCTTGGAAGCCAGTTAGTCCCCTTGTGGGACTGAGGCTAGCGCACTGACAAAATACACTGTTTTCCTGCCAAATGGACACATTTGAAAAAGCTGCTATTTCATAATGATGAGACATTTAATTTGCCATGCCATCTAATAGATAAAATGAAAAAGCAGAGGCTCTAAAACACACCGTGGACGTTCCAAGCTTCCAAGCTTCTCTCCCTCGGATAACACATTTCCTACATTAACGAGATGGAGGCACTCATGTGTGGTGCAATAAAGACAAAATCAAGTGCTCTCTTGCAGTGTTCTGTCAAATCCTCCAGGAGAAACTGTGGCTGCAGCTTTTATGCCCTGATTCAGAATAGTATTGTTGGAAGATATAGAAAACCAGAATTCAATATGGGCAGACTCCTCTGGAGGCTGAAGAAATTTCTAAGCGTTGTAATACTACCAAGACATAATTAATCAGGGGGTAACATAATTAAGCAGAGAGTGAGAAGACCAGGGACCTACTAAAGTCTTTGAGGCGTTTTTTCCACTGAGCTGGATGGAATGCAGATTTGACTTTAAATGCATCTGTTAAATATGTCCATAGTTTTACTGGTGAGATTGTTCATCCTATTTTTCACCCCAACATTAAGCTTTTGTTGCTAGTTAGATGAAGGCATGTAATTAATCAGGAGTTCCACAATGGCGTGCATGCTTTGTATTAAAAATGTGAATCAGGCCACATGAGCTTCTAGCTTCTTTTTAAGAAATCTTGTTGCATCTTCTTTTCCTCGTTACCTCTCAGAAATGAAACCCAGGACCCAAAATTCACAGTCCAGAATGCAGCCCATGTAGGACTTGGGCAGATACTACTCTTGCTGTGCTATGCAAACAAATCTTTTACAGCGAACATGTCACTGTCCTTATACTAAGTTCAGCGTGTCCAATCTGTGAGCCTCCCAGATGCTTCTCAGCTTTCATTCTGATAGCTCCTTAGAACAGATGTTCTTTTCTCCTCCTTTTTTTTCTTTTTTCATAATGATTTTTTTTTTTTCTGAAAAGTAAGACAGTGCAGTAGACTGAGCAATTGTCTCAGGAAAAGGTACTATGGGTAGGACACTTAAGGCTAGAGGTCTACAGGTTTGATATGCAAATTGCAGTAAGTCAACATGGTCTTTTCTTATAGCAAATTGAAGAAATAGAAAACGCACTTTTAGGAATAATTAATCTTACTTGTTTTACTTTAGAATGGCATGGATATTCCTCTAAAACTGTATCAATACAGAAGGAAACCAAGGTTACTGCCTCTGTCAGAGATGTTGGTGTCTACATCTGGTGAGATGAAACATGCACAATGCCCAGAAAATATGTCAGTTTTTTCTTATCTTCTTTTCCAGTTTCTACATGGTGGAAAAATGTGCAGTTGTTCCCAGAAATGCATCTGGATTTCCACAGAAATGTAAATTAAAACTTTTTACCATTCATCTGCTTTTTTCCAACTGGAAGCCTACTACAAAGCTTCATGTTATGTGGCATCCTAAAGAAGAACCATAGCTCAAAAGGCCAACAATTTAATTAATGAAATATGGAGAGAAATCATTGTTGAGAAGAAAGAAACCATCGGGTGTTTTAGACAAGAGAAAATAGATACTTGTTCTCAGTAGATGTTTGATGAGGAAGTATAAGTCAATGAGGCAGAGACAGAGAAGGGCTGTTCCAAATGACTACAACCTCAGCAGAGAAATTACTTGCATTAATAGATCATAGAATCACAGAAATAAGGGCCGTGACTACAGACATTGGAAAACATTTTAAAAATCAGTACCTATATTAAGAAAATAGGAATTATTTGTTGGGGCACAGTTACTCCTGTAAAAAGCTGTATATCTTTTATCTTTGCAATTATTTTTGGCTCCTAACACTCACAACCTGTTTCTCTTTGCATTAATGTTCTTCCAGTTAGGGTTCTCTGATGTGCACTAAAGCACCTATCAATTATTCATATCACAACGGTAACACTATTTCTTTTAACAATGAGATTAAAGTGTTTATTGAAGCTGCTGACCTAGGCTAGTCATTAAATGGGCCATTTGGTTCGTTAGCCTCTATTTTTTTCTCTTCTAAACGATCAGTTAGAAGGGCTCAGATGGGAACCATCCAAGCTCCTTACAGGATACCACCTAACAGGTGAGACAACACTAAAATGTGTAAAGAAAAGCTTCAAAGTTTCCAAAGGTAAAACGTTAAAAAATATTTAAAAGGCCAATTTTTCTCAATTTGTTGGTAGAAACAAGGAGTTCTGCAAATTTTTTACTTATTTTTTTAATAAAGTGTACAACTAAGAAGGGAATCAGCCTTGATGAATCCAGTTTTAGCTTAGAAACAATGATCTCGCACCACAAGCAATTAATTCTGCCAAGATTTATTTAAATTGCAAATGCAGGAAGGAGATAATTTCAATTCTGCCCTGTTCATCAGAAGCTCCACCCTATCCAAAACCTATTAGCATCTGATCCAGTCACAAAATATGCAGAACAATGTCATCAGAGCAAACTTTAATTAGGGGATCATACCCAAAGGGCATGGCACTGTTTCTAATTGAGAGGGTTTTTTGTCCCTTTCAAATTAATATTTCAAAAGGCTTCACATGGAGTAAAGCCACGGTCCTTTCCATCAGTTTTAAAGTTCTTTAAATTTGAGACATGGCAGAAGAAAGAGACATGATACCTGTGTGAAATTATAAACTGTCAGGCTGATGAAACTGTCAGGTTGATGATTGGAATTGATTTCTGCCTTGTGAGTTATATTAAATTCAAGAAGGGAGGGAGGGAGGGAAAGAAGGAAAACTGTAATAACAATAAAGGTTTTTTTTAAAAAAAGAAAGTTTAAAAGTTCTTTTGCCACCTGGTGCTAGCTTTGTTCAGACTGCCATGACAGAGGTCTGAAATCCCCAGTGTAGGCAGGGTGAAGCTCAGATGCTGCCAGGAAAACACTGGCAGCAGCTACTTCCGTGCTCAAAGCATTTTGACACGACAAACTTACTTAGTTACAATCAACATTTGAATAGAAATTGAGCAGAGCAGCTGCTAAGTGATCTTCTCCTTTATTTCCCTTGATGGAAAGGGTTAAAAGAGTCAGTGGTTGTAGATTCATGTAAGATATTATGAATTGCAGGAAGTAATTACCATATAACCTGGTAGCTGCTCACACATTCAGAACCGAACGCTGACAGAAGTAGCATCCCCCCCCCCATTCCAGCTCCCAAGCTTTCCTTTCGAGATTAGGCAGGAGGGACGGATGCTCACCATCTCTTAAGTGACCAAAACTTCAGGAAGAAGATGGGCTTTTTGTTTCCATCCTGCCCCTGTACACTGCAGGGCACCAAACCTCCTGCAACTGCCAGAGACATCTCTTGGGACCAGCACAGTACAGCAGGGCAGAGGAGCTAAATAGGGAAAAAACAGGGAGAGGAGGAGGGCAGGAAAGTGCAGCCTGGCCAGGTCCATCTCTGGGAAGCCATAGGCCCTTGGCTCTGGGCAAGGAAAATTGTGGAGAGAAGAACTGCTGAATTTAACCTTGGAAGGGGAATGCTACATCAGGATGTGTGGTCAGCTGCAGAAGGAAGAGTGGCTTTTTTTTCCCCCCTCCTGTAATTGCTAGAGAAAGAAAAGATCAAAAGAGCAACATATCACTGTCAGAACCAAGACTGCTGAGGAAAAGACAGTATCATAGTCTAGCTGCCCCTAAAAAGAACTATTATTTATTATTTGAAACAGTGTTGTGGTTTCTTTGTATGTTTGTTTATCTGCTTGGTTGTGACTAAATGGGAGCTCTGTGGAACTTTCAAATATTTCCCCATGTCAGAAGATTGCTTTCTCTTGAAATGAAGGTTCAGTCACTTACACAGCAAGACATTAGACCAGGACCTTCTGGAAAACAAAAGGAAAACAGCCAGTGCCGGGTAGTTTGTCATAAAATCACAAAAGCTGATAGGACTGAGAATGTGATGCCATGAAAAACTGAAATCACAACTCAAAAGTCTTGGTGACAAGGAAGCAGGTATTCTTTACTTCAGCACTGGGCAGGACAAGGGATCACTCCTCCTAATGTGCGTGGTGTAAAGGGTCAGTGGCACAGCTTTCTTACAAGATGTGTATATTCATAATATATACATATTCATAGCTTTTCCAAGGAATGGTTAATTTTTCCATTATGAGAGCTCATTATCACCACCCACCTACCCGATCCCGATAATCTCTTGGTGGGCTTCAAAGACATTTGATGGCCGTTTACTTCTTTTGCTCCTCTTCTTTACAGGTCCTTTTGGTGAGCTTTAGCTTTTGTCTTGCTAACAAAGCCAGGGAGCTGGTTCTGCAGACTTGAGGGCCCTCTTGTTCTTTCTCCCCTTCCTCTTTATCACTCCCTTCTCCTGAGGTATCACAATGCACGCAATGTGCTAGCACTGTGGTCCCTTAGGCAGAACTTTACACATCCTTTGCATAGTTTGTGGCTGACCAACTAATATTTATCAAGTTCCCCCGCTTCAAATGCTTCACGTAGTAAGAATGCAACCTTCAGAACAGCAAGGAGGTGTTTAGAACTGGCCTCTGCACCTTCAGGTTCACACATGATGCAGCAGTATGCAGACTGCCCAGATCAGATCCGTGCACCGGCTGGATCTCTGCTCTCTTTGCAGAATTAATCCACTGGCAGCATGGCCCGGCTCTGCACAGCCCATGAGCACTCTGCTGCCCCCCCTTCTGGTCCCATGTTGTGGCAAAATCACCCGGCTGAATGTCATCTACCCATGTCTGAAGCTGCCCTCTTTGCAAGCTGGGGAGATCTCCTCTTAAAGCAGGTCAGATGAACAGCGTGATAAACGCACCCACCTTGTGTCCATAAAGAGGATCCAAGGAGAGCTGCTCAGATACAGACAGCTATGTGGTAGTCCACCATCTCCAGAGGAGAGAAATCCACCCTTTGGAGAGGAATGAGTCCATGGAGAGCAGAGGAGGCTATCAACATCCAAAGGGCTGTGAAGAGATCTTGGGAACTGCAACAGTAACAGCCTCCACTGAGGAACACTTCAGGGCACATGTGAGCATCTCCAAGTCTATGAGACCCAAAAACTTAACAGAGAGCTGCATCAACCTCTGTAACCTTCAAGGTCATATAGCATAGTGCTTCTCAACTTGCATTGGACACAGGAAAAGGAACAATTAATGTTTTCAGGAAAATAAATTTTCCCGGGAGCACTGAGCATTCAGGCTCTAGCATTAATCTTTCTAATTATTATTGTTGCATTATTATTTGCTTCTTTGTTTATTGGCTACAGTTATGCCTGACCTTCTTGACTATAAAAAAATGCAGGCAAAAATTTTATGTAGGCCACAAAGAGCTCAAATTAGAAAATACAGGAGAAAATAATGCAATGTATAGCTCACAGGAATTAGTGATCTGATCTACTTAGCTACTCTTCAAGGTTCTTATGTATTAAAAAAAAAAAAAAAAAAGCTAATAAGAATGTGTTACAAATAACAAAAAGGCAACTAATGAAATTGGAACATTTTTCCAAGACCTCCTTGAATGTCCTCTGAAGTCAGCAAAGCAAAATGGGAGTGCGGGGGCTCGAGTTGTCTTTGATGCCAGGAGTGTTGAGCACACAGGGAATGCAATGTCAACT
The DNA here is from genome assembly GCA_020800305.1 of Porphyrio hochstetteri. Lineage (NCBI taxonomy): Eukaryota > Metazoa > Chordata > Aves > Gruiformes > Rallidae > Porphyrio > Porphyrio hochstetteri. Next base: position 119,458,288 of record CM036907.1, on the reverse strand, counting down.
GTTTGTCATAAAAGATGGGATGCAGATTTATTGCTCAGGCTACACTTTGTACAACTGCAGGGTGCTTACTACAGCAGTAAGCATTCATGTAAACACAAAATGCTTGTAGGACTTTATTTTGCTAGAGAAATGGAGCAAACCTTGGTGGATACATAAGGGTCTGGACAAAATTGCCAAAGGGCAAGTGTTACTGATCTTCATACTAAAACAGTTTAGGGGAGAAAAGTGAACTTCAGCAGTGTAGACTTGGGAATTTTATTATGGACAAATCCTCCCCCTCTACCTTTTGATATTCTGATTCAGATACAATATTGACTTTTCCATCAAATTGTGAGTTCTGGAAAATATGAGGTACCAAATCACTTCATTTGGATCTGTTTGGGTTTGGATTTTTTTTTCCCAAAACATGTTGATCTTCTGAAATTGAAATATTTCTTTTTAGTTAATTGAACTAAATCCAAGCCCCTGTTCATTAGTCTAGACATCCCTTCTACATGGTTTTTAGGAGCAGTGGTCAGGGTGCCATCCGCTTTCTCCTTTCGGCAATGCTCCTTGCTTGGACTCTGTCTCTCAAAAATAGAATTATTAGGTGGTAACCAGCAGACCTTTGTCTGAGACTGGGAAAACTGGTTTTACCGTAGGTTTGCAATCTAATAGAAAACTCTGTACATAAGAGAACAACAAGGATACCAAGAACTAAAGTACAGCTCAAGAAGAAATTATGGCAGATTATGTGGACATACCAAGTATGAACTAGATAAATAATAAAAATAATTTCTTTAAAAATACATTATTGCAGACATTATTTATTAGTGAGAATAAGAGAGGAGAAAATGGTAGGGGAAAACTGTATTTTTATTCAATTAACTGATGTAAAATGAAGAAACTTTCACATGTTTAAGCCTTTCTTCAGGTCTGGAAAACAGAAAGAAGCTTCCAAGTTAGGTTAAGAAAAAGTCAGACTACACAAAATCTATGCATCTATTTTATGTACCTTGATCACTTAAAGAAAGGAGAGAAAATTTGGCTTTCTTTTCACAAATGATACACCAATGTCCCTGTCATCTCCTGACTTGCTGCTTAAATATGGAATCTGTCTTCTTCAGGATAAAACAAGGTACTGGTGAATCAGATGAAAGCCTGTAAATTCCCTACCTGACCCAGTTGGGTTTCTTGCAGAGGGAAAGTGTCCAACAGTTTCCCTGAGCTCCCTGGATCATGCCCACATGCTATCTCCGCTCTTCATCAGGCTACACACTTCCCTGGTCAGAAGCTTTACAATCTCCTTGATCCATGTTCCTGTCGTATTAAGCCAATGCCACCTTTGTCCGCAGTTGGTACCACCAACCAAACCTGCAAAAGGAACAGCAAATTAGTCTATTTTAAGAAATAGTACACTATTGATATATTTGGGATACATTTATAATTGTTGAGATCTTCTATGAGTTAATATCCTTGCTTATAGAAGATTCCCTCATGTTCTTGTTCTTACTTCTAAGCATGACAAATACACCATCCAGCAGAGGAACAAGAACATGGTCCTTTACCTAGAACCTCACATATGACTTCTGAATGTAAAAAATTCATATATCCTTGCATATGTTTAAAGGCATTGAGATTTCACTATGGGTTCTTCCTAGACAACTGCAGAATTCAGGTAACAGGTTTGTAGGGGTCAAAAAAAAAAAATCCAGAAAAATATCGGAGGAAAAATAATTTGGGAAGCCAGAGACAAATAAAAGAAAGTGGTGGTACTTTGCTGTTTCTGTCCAAGAAACAACAGGAGTGAAGGAATGGAGCTGGGAAGGACACGTGAGTGGATTTACTAATTCGGAGCAGAGCTGCTCAGGAATACTCAGCTGTTCTGGCTTCATTTGTCATCTGATAACAATCAAAGCCTTTGTAGGTGGCATGGTTTAACCCCAGCCCACTCACTCTCCCTGTGGTGGGATGGAGGATAGAATAAGAATTAAACTAAGAAAACCCTTGGGCTGAAATAAAGACAGTTTAATAGGTAAAGAAAAGCCACGCACACAAAGCAGAGCAAGGGATTCATTCCTCATTTCCCATGAGCAGGAAGGTGTTCAGCCAGTCCCAAGAAAGCAGGGCTCCATCATGCATAACATGACTTGGGAAGACAGTCTCCCCCTTTCTTCTTCTTATCCCACCTTTATATGCTGAGCACGACATCATACGGTATACAACATCCCTCCGGTCAGCTGGGGTCAGCTGTCCCACTTGTGTCACCTCCCAACTTCTTGTTCCCCCCTCAGCAAATTCGCAGGTGGGGTGGTGGGGTGTGAGGAGGAGAGAAGGTCTTGGCTCTGTGCTAGCACTGCTCGACCTTAAGGAAACTATCCCCGTGCCGTCAACACTACTTTCAGCACAAATCCAAAATGCAGTGCCATACCAACTACTATGAAGAAAATAAACTCGGTCCCACCCAAAGCACAGTAGGTACTGTCCAGTTCAGACAATGTTGCTCCAGGAATCTGGCAAAGTTTTAATGAAAGCTTGTTTGGCTTTGCAAGAAGTCATTTCTCCAGGACTGTTGCAGATAGAACATTCAGGGTTAACTTACTCATAGATTGACTCAGATCTTGGAAATGAGACTCTCCTAAAACCACAGATCTTCTTGGATAAAAGGTCTGAGGCAATGTCATGGAATCTGGCTTGTAAGATTCTGGAGGTTTGGTTCTGAATCAAAGCCCAGTACATTTTAAAACATCGAAATTTAAAAAAAAATTTGTCCACTAAAGTCTAATGCAGAGATCACTTTTATGGAAAGTAATGAAGGAGGGCCAGGGACAGTCAGCTTTCTTTGTATAAAATTCTTTTTATGAAATTCAAGCATTCTAAGGGATAATATTGTATCCTCTCTGTGAAGGTTACAAGTAGTTTCCATTTTCAGATGCATCAAGTCTGACTTTCACTCCATTCAGGGCTCTTCAGAGTCCTGCAAAGATCTGAAAAATGGCCAGTGTTTCAGCCAAGAATTAATACTGTGGTTCAACTATAAACAAGAATGAATGGGATATGTGATCCGAGAATCACACTCAGATGCTTTAGACAAAGGTGCTCGTGTTTCCATATTCCCATTATACTGGGGAGGCATTTCCTATATCTGCCTTTCCACCCTCCCCAAAATCAAGGTGTCATTGACCTTTGTGTTTTTTTCCATCATTGGACCATGATATCCCCAAATTTCCCCTTTATTAGCATGCCACAGTTCTCTTTCCTCTCCTCCTGCCCATTTTAGGAAAACTGTTGTGCTAGGAAATAAAGTGGGACAAGGATTGTTCTGCAACCTCAAGGGAAACCAGCACAGAGTGGCTCGTATCTTTGTAGCTAGTCTTGCTTAGCACTCAAAACAGGGTTGCATCTGGAGTCCACTGGGAAAATCTGTTGGGGACGGATGCTATGAACGTTAATTACTAAATCAAATAGGGACAAGACAGAGATCTGAGCCCTGGCACACAGCTGCCATTAAAATAGTCCCTCTTGGTGTTGTCACTGGTCAACTAGCATTGCCTCAGTGATTCCTGGACACAGAAACGTTCCCAATAGTACTTTTTTCTTGTTTGGAAGCAAAAATCATTTAATAGCAAGGCTGTGTTGAAAATATGTCAGCTGGATTTGAGGCCAGTGAACAGGACTTGGTGCTGCTTATTATTTGAAGTATATCCACTGCAGACCCTTCTCCTCCAACCTCTATCTTTACCATTTGCTGCATGTGTTTTCCTCAGAGTCCTCACACATCACCCATCCTGCTCTTCCCTCGGGGCTTGGGTAATTGCCTTCACAGCCCTGTCCCTCTCCTGCACCATCCAGAGTTCTGGTTTTAGTACTTTCCATTTCATTACATGCCAAAGATGGTGCCCACGATTTCACCTTCCCTTATAGATTTTTTTCCCCCTTCCTTCACAGCATTCTCTCTTTTTTTTCTCTCTTTGAGATCCATCATTTAGGGTGTCAACACTTTAAACTGTTGGGAAACACTGACACTGAGACAATTTTTACACTGGAAAGTGTCAATATGTGCTGTCAACTGTTTCTATGATACAGAAACAGTGACAAGACCTGGCTGCTGACAGGATTTCAGCACGTCTGTCTAACACCCACATCTTCCTCCTTACTTCCCACACCTTGCCAAAATCAGCAGGCTTCTGCTTCTATTAGGTGCCCTTAGATATGTATCTTATAAATCCTTTGCCATGTCTTCTAGCCCCATGAAGACAGCTCAGGCATTCCTTGGGCATCTCAAATGCACTATGTGCCTACAACTCAATTTGATCTCTAAAATCTTCATTGACTACAGATGGAGTTACAGCTGTTGTACCTGTAGCCACATACCTATCATCTGACCTTTGCTTTAGACTGAGCTGAATCTATAGACTCCTTCCAGTTTATGAAAAAAAATAGAGGGGTCTTGATTCAGATGTTGACAGAGGTGTCTGCTGCTATTTGAATCCTATCTAGCAGCCTTTCCAAGAAGGCTCAAGTCTTTCCTAGGGTCTTTTGTAAGATGCAGCCCTCTGCAGATGCCTTGGACAACTGAGGGCATGACAAGTGGCACAAAGCACCTCTGCTCAGGCAGCTAAATCCCATTACTGGTGCACTTATAAACAACTGCATGTCGACACCTAAATTCAGATCTTGTGTCTCAATGAGAGTTATGCCTTTGAGGTCTACACTAAAACTACAAGTCAAGTATTTCAAATGCTTTACAGAGAAGATTTTTAAGAATTGTGTCTTATACTTCTGTTGATGTTCACAGTGTCAACAGCCCAGCTCAGTTAAAACTTGTGGTTTCCAAAATAAACCCCTGTTTATATTACTAGCAAAGGAAAACTACTCAGCTACACTATGTAAATTATTAGTTAAATTTTAAGCTGTTTCTTAACTCCATTAAATATCAAACAACTACTTAACTGACCTGGATGTCAAAATGCATACTTGAAATTCTATGAGGTAATTTTTGTCCACTTCAATATTCAGAAGAATCTGTTTAAGGTCAAAACAACAGTAATTTGCTTTGTTGAGTCAGGAACAAAGCATATCAGCTATTTAGGGCCAGATATTCCACATCCTATTTCCCCACAGCCATTACTAATCACAAGGGGAAAAAAAAGACGACTTTACTAGTAGGGCTTTGTAACACTGGAAAATTTTGTCTAGAGAGTTTATGTGGTCTTAATTCTTGGAGGTTTTCAAGAATTGCCTAGATGAAACCAATGTGTGATCTGGCCCAATGTTGGCCCTAAGTAAGAAGTTGAACAAGAAACTTTCTGGAGTCATTTCCAACCAAAATATCTTTAATTCTACGATCTATAAACCCCTAAACTTTTACATACAATCGTTTTGAGGAATAGAGGACAAACTGCCCTTGGATTTGAGCATAGCTTCCACTGAAGTACATGAGAGTTATGCACATATAGCTGAAGATGATTTTGGCCCCAATATGAAGATTCAAATGATATATTTGAGGCTTATGTCAGATCTTCAGAATGATTTTACTAGTGATATTTTTGCTGAGAAAGGTCAACTGACAGGCATCTTGTTATTAACGATAATTTCTAATAGAAGAAATCCTTTATTCTTAACTGAAAACGACATTATAGCAAGACTTGGAACCTGTGGTTAGCCAACACAATACATCTTAATAGAGCTCTAGACCTTCCTGTGGGAAACGCTATCAAATCTTTAAAGCCAATTTATTGAAGGAAATTGCAGACAGCTTGAAAACATCCATGATCCTGTGTCCTGACATTGGCTTTTAAGATTGTGCTATGACTTTGTGTCACTGTCCTTTCTTATTTTGGTCTTTCACTTTATCTGACTTTGGCTTTTATGTCATGTCTTCTGTATCACTTTGTCTCTATCCCACCATCATCTCCTCCCTTTTTCTATTTCAGGTATGACAGGACCTATTTATTTTCTTCCAGTGTGTGACCTGCACACACAATTAATGAACCACTGTTGTGGAGGTGGTTTTGTTGGGTTGGGGTTTTGGGTTTTTTTTTCATATAAAAACTTATTTTTCCTGTAAATTACCTCTTCAATTTTGCAGATTGGTTCTTAGGCATTAAATCTTTAAAGCATTATGATCCTTGTGGATTTGGAGCCCATAGTACACTCTAGAGTCCATTTCTTATTTTCTTAGTCTCAGGACTCCAAATCCCTTGTGTCAATGCTTTCATAATGCTTTCAGTTAAGCTGACAGATGAATCAAAATCTTTCCATTCTTTTTACAAAAGCATGTCTGTTTTCTGTGTTTGTCTGTGTACAAAGCTGCTACATGATAGTTCAGTTCTGCTGATAATGAGGATACAACTTTATAGTCAGACTATGTCAGCTGTTTATTCACAAGACTAAGGACCACGGTGAGTTTTTAAACTTCAGTGTTCACCACCTGAGGAAACAAATATATCAGAATGATAGAAAAGTGGGGGTTTCCAAACTGTCAGGAGGAAGGGCAAAAATAAGAGACAACAAACAAAAAAAAAGAGACAGAGCAGGCCAAGCAATATTTTGTTTAAACTATTTACAGTAAAAGGATACTGGTTTTACTGTCCTGACCTATTACCAAATTTTATTTGAAAATATTTAAAAGTTTTGCTCAAAAAAAGCAATAAACCAGAGACAGAGTCTGAGGTGGAGGTATAGTGCTTTCCCCCTTGAATCAGTTCTTTGTGAGAAGAAAGTCCCCAAAAGTAGCCGAGCACCATATGCAGTTTCACTCTTCCACACCTTGGCTCAGAGCAGCTTGCTTAGGAAACTCTCTTCCAGAGTCAGGGGCATCATTCTGTTGCCCTGAGACAAGGGAATCTCCATCTGTTATGGGTCTTCCCACTTTCTGAAGCAGACCTCTAAATATACACAGAAAATAAATTTCTTTGTCAGTTCTTAATGGTACTTAAATTTATCTTTTGACTGTTCCCACTTTGTTTAAGTTAAAATGCTCAGTCAGGAATAAAAATTTGCTTATGCTTTAGTTGTTTGGATTTTGCCACATATCATTGTTGTAGTTTTGCGTGGCAGGGTTCTGGTGGAGGAGGGAGCTGCGGGGGTGACTTCTGCAAGGAGCAGCCAGAAGCTCTCTGCAGGCCCCACAGAGCAAACACCAGCTGGCTCAGGGCTGGAGTCATTGTTGACCAAGGCCGAGCCCATCAGCGATGGTCACAGCGCCCCTGGGAATCACATTTAGGGGGAAAAACTTTTTGCCCCAGAGAAGGGAGTGAGAAGATGTAAGAAACTGTGCAGACACCAAGGCCAGGGAAGGCAGGGAGAGGGCTCCCCAGGTATTGGAGAGAAAGATGCCCCTGCAGCCCATGGAGAAACCCATGGTGGAGCGGGTGTCCCCCTGCAGCCCATGGAAAAGGCCCAGACCCCACCTGCAGCCCGTGGAGTGGACCCACGCTGGAGCAGGGGGAGACATGTAGAAGATGCTGTGACCTGTGTTGGAGCTATTGGTATAATTATGCTTGGTATAAGTCTGAAAAATATTTCTCTGATTGTATTTAAATAGCAAAGTTGCAGTGAGAAAAAATAGGATTTTTATTTAAAATGGAAAATATTGCTAAGGGTTTTAAAAACCGGAGACATTTTCAAAATTTAGCAGTTGAGCTGTTTCGCTTTTCCTTTATCTCCCTTTTTTTACTAGAATGTAGAAGAAAACAATGGTCCCCAGGTTTGATGGGTACAAGGAAAATTTTGAGACCTGATAGAGATTTCTTTTCAATACAATTTTTCCAAGTCATTTTAAGAGAATACAATGAAAAATACAAAGGCAAGAAATAAAAAAATAGAAGCCCCACTAGATGTATTGCTCTTCAGTGGCTGATTAAAAAACTGGAGGGATGGGAGATTTTTAAAAGTGCTATTTATTTATATGAGTGCATACACATGTAAATATTTCTAGTTAACAGCAAATACATGATTTGACATGCATTTAATAAAGAGTAAGAATTAAATCTTTTTTCCAACAACTCGGAAAATTCACCTCAAGCCCTCAAAAGTGCTAAAGAGTTATTACTAAGAAGTAAAAGAAGGGCAGTCACAACATTTATGCTCCATTTTACTTTGATCCATCTCAAAGCATAAACGAGGCATAAAAAATCTGTCCACTAAGGACAAAGCTTCTTTGACCTCATTATTTGGCCAGGAAAGAACATTGAAGCTAAAATACTCTGGTTATTAGGAAACATTTGCATTCTTCAAGAGCTCTGGGTGTTAGAAAAAGCACCTTTGAGGAATATCTTTGGTTGACCCTCGGATCTTACAACAGTGAACTGATACCCCTGATATCCAGAGTAGTGGCAGGCAATTACCTTAACTTGCAGAATTTCAGCAAATACTAGTTATATATTGTCTTTTTCCTCACCTGCATCCACTGTTTTTTATTAGTCTGCAGGAAATAGCTTGGAAGTGTGAAAAAGCTTTTTGAAAATCATTTTAGCTGCATACCAGAGTGGCAGTTTCTACATCACAGTGGTGCTACCACCATGGAAACTAAACTTAATCAGACAAGTTGTGATCTTCAGCTGGCTAAGTGGAGGGGGCAAGTCTAGCAATAGACTGAACCTGTCTGTCTGTGTGTCATGTAAGCAGCTGGAGAACCTTGGAGCATCGGAAAACATTCAAAGAAAGATTTCAGGAACTGGTGTAAAATGACATCTCAAGGAGGAATCCACACAAGTAGATCTGACATTGGCAACTCCCTGAAAAAATTAGAAGCGATCAAACTTTTATATAATACCAATGCCATATCATGACAGTGAAGATCACACACCTCTCTAGGTATTTTGAGACCATTTTGCAGCAAGAAGTTTGTATGTCTAAAAAGCCTTTGCAAGAGTCAACATGCTAAATAAAATCAGTAGCAGCACACAACTAACCAAAAAGGGAAACAAAGGAAAACACTACAATTCTGAGTTATGATAACATGCTTGCTCAATCAGATCCTATAGCCTTTGTTGGCTAAAGATATATATTACTTGCTGAAAGCAAGAGCAAGGTGTCTGAGTCACAGGAAGTTAAAAAATAGATAGTCATGAATGGTCTTTAGGAAACGGGTGATCATGAAGCCCCCTCTTCCTTAGAAGAGAATTTTATTGTAGTATTCCAGACCACAGACCAGTTTCAGTGTTGTTGAGTTTTTTTAATTTAGCAAAAGTTGTCTGGGCAATAAATCAAATCTCTCCTCCTGACCATACCACAGGACTCAGTCCTGCTTCTGGGCTGAGGAAGAGTGGTGATGGGGGATCCTCTTGGCTACCAGGACTTGCACATCCTTGGGTGAATTGACCATCCTGGAGTTTCACTGCCAGTGCCCTGTCCAGGCCTTGCAGCATCAGCAGCTTTCCATCACTTCCCAACAGTAATTAGTTTGTTAACTGAGATTGAGTGTTTTATTATTTCATAAAAATATATATATGTTCCATCTCATTTAATAGTGAATGAGGAGAGTGGGAAGTGCTGCAGTGAGTGCTCCTTTGCAGGTAAGGCTGAACGTCCATAATGACTTCCTCCCGCCTTCTGATCCATGAATCAGCTAAAACAACTACACTGGCTTGGACTCAGACCTGTGGGGATCATTCTAGTCAGTTCAGCACCACCTGTCCTGCCAAGAGAGGAGGGCAGAGCTCAGCTTGTCTGGCTCCCCAAGCAGCTGATGGGACAAGGCAGGAGGAGGCCCTTGTACCCTGCCACAACAAAGCAGTGATCAGCTGCCATGTCTGGAGGACTCCAGCAGCAGAGGGTCACACAGAGCAGGAGCTTGACACCCCCATCAGCCCTCAGATCCCCTGGCATGGAAGAGATTGCTGGGCTCTTGCACGAGACTTCAGGGAAGAGCTGAGGCTGGCAGGGTGCATCTCTCCTACTCTTGGAGGAGAGCAGAAGCCCATGCCACTCCCTCACTACGCTGAAGTACATTCCTGTATCCCTCACCATACCCAAAATGATGAGCAAATACAGGCAAAACAAATGTGTTTTCAGTGCTTTGCCCTAGTGCAAGAGATCTGGTAGCACCCAGGGTAGGAGGAAACACCACAAACTCCCAGCCCCGTTGTCACCTTCCCTCACTTAAAAGGTAATATAGTGAATTGTGGGAAATTAAAAAATTACAGTTCTCACTGTTATTGTTACGGACCAGGGGAGATGAGGAAACATAAACAGCTAGGGAAAAAGCACAGAGGAGAAAACAGAGACTGAAAGTGCAAAAAGGAAAATAGGCCAAGAATAAATTTGCATCTTAAATTCTGCTGAACTTAGTCTATTAATAAGTAGACAAATCTGTCAAATCTGCTCATCTGAATGGAAAGTTTTCTATCAGGCTACACTTCCCCAGCAGAAATGAGTGCAGGTTGTGCTAGGGTAAAGGCTGTGAAAGCCCCATAGGGCTGCCAGCAACAGCTATTGATTCCCTGTCCAGAGAGGGACATGGATGACAGCAGTGCAGGCTGTCCTGGCTTGATGCTGGAAAAAGTGCAGCTTTTTAGCCAAATTGGATGTGTGCAAACTGGGAGATGACATCTTGGAAAAATTCTTGCCTGTGCCTGACTTGTCCAGGTGGGAACAGCCAGTGAAGTAACTGCAGTGGAAATTAAATTTTGGAACTACAAGTAAATCTTGAAGTTTTGATGTTTTTAAAGGGAACTTTTGGGTGCTTTTTTCCCAACGTGCCACTTGCTGGAGGCATGCCATTAGATGTTGTTTCATTCAAGATAGACATTTCTAATCTTACAGGTGAGAAATAAAGGATGAACAACCTGGGTTGTTCATTAAAAACAAACAACACCCATATATATGGCCAAAAAACTATAATATTGTCTCTTAAATCTTATGACTGCTGGGGCTTGAACCATGACTTGCAAGTTGAAAAGGCTGATATCACTGTGCTTTTGCTTGTCCAGGCCTTTATTATCAAAGTTTTCTTTCCTGGATTGTTGTCCTTAAACAGGAACACTGAGCTAGCCCTCCATGGAAACTTCTCCCATCAATGCTACCCCAGCTGAAATTATCTAAATGTCTCCTCCAGAATGAATCATCTGAGGTGACTCTGCAACAGACTGGCAATTCTCTTGTATTCTGCGTTTTGGACTTTCACTCCTTCTTTACCAAGATTAGAAAGTTTCTCTCTTTTTATATGTCTTCTTACATAAAGGCAGTCACTGAGTGGTTGTTCTCACCAGCCATGAGTGGGTGAGATTCTGACACTCAAAAAGTGACTTAAACTGAGGCATCCACTGTCATTTGAGAAGTTACAGTCTATTTGATAGAGATCTGATGGGACAGAAGGACGCAGGTCCTTCTGTAGGGTTTTCATCTTTCCTGATAGTCATGTACACATCTCTGGGATACTCCAGCATACCTCAAAGAGCATTAGGTCACTATTTCTAGCCAACTGCTTCAAAACCCTCCAACTCAACTGAGTTCAAGATTAGGACACCTAAATTTAAGTGACTAAACTAGGTGCCTTTATGGACACTAAGAGCAGAAACTTTTATTAACATAAGAGGTCTTGTCAATACTGTCCATGAATCCTAGAGTCCAAGTTGGCTGGGCAGCTAGGAGGGGCTTGATTTTGGAATTTGCACACCACAAAGTATTTCTAGAGGAATGTTCTCCTTCCTCCATTTATAGTCAATGAAGAAAATTTGGCCACTGTAGAATTCATCTAACCTATTTTGGATTACTATTTTTGGATGAGATTGTTTGCAACCTAGAAATGTGTTCTGTTATCACTGTCTATATTGAGAGTCTGTAAGAATACCTCAAAGCATGTAAGTACAGAATGGACAACTGGGGTCAGGTAAATTGAATCCAACACTTTTAGTCATGTTGATTTGTATCTCATTTTCAAGCCATCCTATATGAATCAAAGTTATCCTCTAAAGACACAAACTCACAAGGTTTTCCAGGGAGTTAGGAGCTCCTTCTTTGCTCCAAGATAGGCTGGTATAAAACAACATCAAACCAGAAACTGAGCAAACATTTTTACAGCAGTATTAATTTAGAACTAATCTCTACCACTGTCAATGAAGGAGGATGCAGCACTGTGCTAACGCACTCCTAAAACTTGCTGTTTGAGCTGGCTTGCACTCAGGTCCTTTCCCCACAGGGAGTGCCAGTTCACTTCAGATTGAAACAAAGATTATCTAGATGTGTATGTTCAAGATGTATATGTTCAAAATATATATGTTCAAAATCCAGTCTTAGTTTTGATGCAAAAGTACTGGGTGAAGTTCTTCTCAAGGTTATAGGTTTAGAACCTAAGGTCGTCTCTTGATTTTTCTAATTTATAATTCTTTTGGGGTCATATCAACACAAATAAGGATGTTGCAACATACAGAGTTTTATGTTTTATTTTTTCTTGAAAACAGAAATCAAAATGTTAATGTGGTATTTTATGGCCTTTGTAGATTTGGACCTCAGCCTTTTTAGATATAATGCAGATTTTCTTCATCGGGCGGTTGTTTGCATTTATTCCACCCAAATCTGTAAGTCAAGGTCAAATATTTACAGCTTTATTCTGTGGAGAAATAAGGAAGCCTTACAATAAAAGTACAGTTTTGTATAGCAACAGAAATATTGAAAGAAAGTATTATTCATTATTGTGCTAAATAATTAAACTTTATGTAAGTGAAAAGAAAACCACACATAATACAGATCTATTTTTGCACAACAAATAACAGTGGAACAAAAATGACAGAATATTAACAGCTGGTGTTATACCCATTAAGCACAAGAGTATATATATATATTTGGAATGCTGCAAAATGCATAATTAAAATATAAACAGTTTCTGGGGAGGTGTCTTCCATGGCAATACTTTAAAAGAGAAAAGCATTTTGGCATCAATAAAGATATCCAACTATGACATATGTCAGAAGAAATATATGTGCTTCGATGAGCTACTAATGCGAGTTCAAATCACTATAGTCTCAGGAGAAACAATCTCATTTAAAAGTTGGCAGTCGATTTCAAATTGTGCTTTCTCCTTTCTAGCCTCCCCTAATTTAATACATAGCAATAAAAATATTTGGAAATAATTAGATGCCAAATAACTATTAATAATTTACCACATACAAAGACCCAGTCATTGAAATCAAATATTTCGGTGCATTTAATGAAACCAGTAACGAGTCTTCATATTTAAGTTCTATAGTCTCCAAAGAAATTGAGAAATGCACTGTCCATATACTCTGATATATAAAGTAGGCAGCATTTAGCTGCAGACAGACATCATGAGAACATTGCCTTTGTGCTACAAAGGTGATTATGCAATCATTGTTTTCGGTGACTGCTTCTGTGCTTTATACTAACTGCCCAGGACCAATTAATTAGTAGTAACTATATCCAGCAAAGATGCAGCTATATTGACATTTTATATGGACTGTCCTGTGTTTACAACATTTGCCCAACATTTTAATAATTATGCAAATAAATTGCAAAATGATACATAAAATCTACATGCATTAAGAGATTATGAAGAGAAAATGTAATCTGAAAATAACTGTGCATATTTCCTGTATTAGTGACTCCTCCAGTCCCTCCCAGTAGACACGTAGTCAGCATGCTGAACTACCCACAGGTGGAGCTTGAAGGTAATCTGCAAATCTCTGTGTATATTTATGATCAAATTACATCCTTTTGCAGGCCTTTTTTCATAGAATCATAAAATTGTAGAATGGTATGAGTTGGAAGGGACCCCAAGGATCATAGAGTTCCAACCCCCCTGACACAGGCAGGGCCACCAACCTCAGGCCTGGATTGCCTGTGGTTGCAATCCAACAAGGTTGCCTAGGGCCCCATCTAACCTGGCCTTGAACACTTCCAGGGATGGGGCATCCACCACCTCTCTGGACAGCCTGTTCCAGCACCTCACCATTCTTTCTGTAAAAAACTTCCCCCTAATGTCTAATCTAAACCTTCCTTCCTTCAGTTTTAATCCATTCCCCCTTGTCCTGCCATCACCTACACTTTTAAAAAGCTGATTCCCCTCCTGTTTCTCTGCTCCCTTCAGGGACTGGAAGGCTGCAGTGAGGTCCCCCCACAGCCTTCTCTTCTCTAGGCTGAACAAGCCCAGCTCCCTCAGCCTCTCTTCATAGGGAAGGTGCTCCAACCCTCTAATCATCTTTGTGGCCTCCTCTGAACCTTCTCCAGCAGTTCTACATCTTTCTTGTATTGGGGGCCTGAGATCTGCACATAGTACCCCTAGATGGGGCCTCATGAGGGCAGAGTAGAGAGGGACAATCACCTCCCTGTCCCTGCTGGCCACCCCTCTTCCGATGGAGCCTTTTGTGGACACTTCATTTTGAGGAGATTTATATTTCTTTTCAGAAGGCTCATTTTATTCTTGTTAAGATAAGAGTGCTGGCATTCCACCCTAAAGGATGTGCTAATACCTGGTCAGCCTCTGCATGCCCTGCTGTAACCGTAGGGACAGCACACTGTTCCCCACTGTCCTGGGACACATTTCCTGTCTGCACTAGAATAGGAATGGCAGCCTATTGTTCTCGTTTCTTGTCTCTCTTAGGGACGAGACAAAAATCCTTGTATATTTATTGTTCAAACACTGTCAGTCAATAATTACAGTAGAGATTATTACGTGTGGATTCTTTCAGGTGATACTTTTATTGACACAGATCATCACTCATTCCCTTCAATGAGGATTCAGAACCAATAATGCAGAGCACTGAACATTAATGAGTTCAGAACAAGAAACCCCCACAACCAAAAAGTGTTAATACAAACAAGAAATGCAGCACTGCCCACAAAAAGGGGAGCAAGATACACTGTTGGGAGAAGTGCATGATTTTGAGAGCTGGAGTACTGAAAAAGGAATAAAATTCAATAGCACAGAGTAAAGGTTTGTGCCCTTAGGGACCAATAACAAGAATTTCTACCTCTAGGTAGAAATGTATCAGTCACAAATTATGAGAAGTAAAAGGATCTGGGTGTCCTATGCAGTCACTGGATGACTGCAAGCCACTAATGTGATAGAGCTGCAGAAAAGGCTATTGCAAAGCCTATCTGTTTTCAGGAGATGTAGAGAGATCCTGCTATCATCTACAGCCCTCAAGAGACCTCAGTTAGAGCATCATTGTCATCCACAATTAAGAAAGAATAATTCTAACCAAAAGAAGACCAATAGAGCAAAGTTATTAATGGAGAACTGGTGTTTAAATGGACAAAGTAGGATTTTGTTTTATGAAAATAAACTCTAGGTGTAACATGGCCTAAATATATGGGCATCTTCACTCCAGAAAAATATAAGCAATATAGAGGCTAAAGGTGGATAAACAGTTATTTACAGACTTTCAGGGCTTAAAATCACAAGGTACGTATATAGGCAACAGGTTTTAGAACAAGGGAACTAAGAGGTAGGACAACAGAATTTGACTTCTTAAAATGGAGTTTGATCAGTTTATGAAAGGAACTATTCAACTAACAAACACATCAAATCAGATTTAGTGACTCAGGAACACCTTTTCTGTCTGCTCTCATGAGGAACTAGCTATTACAAAACAAAGGCTACTTAAAATGACTCTTAGTGATTGCTATTAAGTGTTTTATCTCACTTTTGCTTGTTTAATGATGGTTGGAAGGTGTTTGGACCCTGTGCTGTTTTGGGCTGGGACCCCAACTGACCAGAGGGATATTCCATACCATATGATGTCATGGTCAGCATATAAAGGTGGGGTAAGAAGAAGGAAAGGAGAACTTTCAGAGTGATGGCGTTTGTCTTCCCAAGTAACCGTTACATGTGATTGAGTCCTGCTTTCTTGGGGATGGCAGAATATCTGCCCTGTCCATGGGGAGTGGGGAATGAATTCCTTGTTTTGCTTTGCTTGCATGCCTTACATATTAAACTGTCTTTATCTCAACCCATGAGTTTCCTCACTTTTTCTGTTCTGATTCTCTCCCCCACCCTGAAAGTGGGGAGCAAGTGAACAGCTGTGTGGTGTTTAGTCACCATCAGGGTTTGAACCACAACAGGCCCAAAAACAATTATGTGTTTAGGATCTCTGATTCTAGTAATCTACTAATTTCCAACAAGATTCAGTTGTTCTTTTATTTGAGAGTGAAGATTTAAGTAGCTTGAATATCATACAGAAACTGTGTCACAAACAATCCAGGGATCGGGCAAGATAAGATTATGTAGATGATCACATGGAGACTAGAGCACTGTTGTCCATTAGAAGAGTCTTTATCAATTTTAGAGAATTCTAAGCCAGAAAGGACCACTAGTCTGACACTGTATGAAAAAAAAGGCTAAAATTTACTCTATTACCTACAATATTAACCCCAAAAGTATTGCCCTTGACTATAAAATCATCACATGAATTGTAGGACGGCATCCAGTCCTGACTTGAAGGTATCAAGAAATGGTGAATTCATCAATTTTGCTGGTAGTTTCTTCCAGTGATTAATCATCCCTAGCGTAAAAAGTGTGTAGTACATTTCTAATTGGAATTTGTCTGAGATTAAAAAGCTATTTTATATCTGGTGTTTCCTCCCAGCAGAGGTTATGTATTCTGCAATGAAGTCGATGTTTAAGCTCTGTCTATATGGCATTCTGGTACCATCCCAGCTTGCTATCAGAGTGAAATTAAAGTATATGTCAATCCTCTTCCATCACCTGTGCTCTGACTTCTTTGTAAAAAAAATCCTAGCTTCCAAACTGCATGGAAACCATGGGTCCCTGGGTCTGGACTACCAAAAAATCTGAACTCCATGGGATATTCTTCTCCCAGCATGTAATTTAGATGCAATCACAGACCTTTTTTCATCAGAGAAACAAATTTTACTATAAAATATTAATTTTCAGCCTGGAAAAAAACTATTCTCTGTATTGTCTGGGAGTTTAGTGTTGCTTTAAAGCTCATTTTATATTAGTGTTTAGTATTACATTCCAGTATGAGTCTCACCAATGCCATGACTCTGGTGAAAACCACCTTGCTTCATTAACACATTCCAAAGATACTGTTTCTTCTCTGTAACTACAATGAGAGGCCAGATTCAATCAACTACTCTTATGACCTGACATGCTTTTCAGTCTTTTTTTTTCCTTAGGATGCAATTCCTTCCCTCTTGGCAGAATATCTATTCAATATCCTAATAACAATCCTAGTTAATATTGTGCTCCTCAGGAAATCTAGTGTGAAACAGGATCCATATTTTTAGCATTTTCATGACGTTCAAAATCTGTTTCTAGGAGAAATTTGGATAATTATTTTTTGGCTTTATTTTGGTGCTGAAAAATAAACATGGAGAGAAGGGAAAAAATACTTGTTCACGAAACAAAACTGCATCACATTTTTAGCCAACTTTAATGTCTTTAATGTCTGGGTACATTTTCAGGAGAAAACTACTGAAGGCTCAGTTGCCCAAACATAAATACCCAATGCTTTTGAGATGCTCCAGTGTGCATGGTGTTTTGTAATACCCGTGACATTTGTAATATCTGTACTATCTGTGAGATGCACAGGAACGTCCCTGATAAGCCAGAGTAAATCAGACAGCATTATGCTTGGGAACAGAGTCAACGCGTGAATGGCAGGCTCGAGTAATGGATGTGCAGAGTCAGATCTCAAATCGTCAGCTGAAATGCAGGTATTCTTATGCACACAATGTGAAGGCTACAGTTTAGTAGCAGTGGGTGAATGTTACATACCTCAGATATTAAGATGGGCAAGCACATGGTAGGATGCTATCGCAACCTTTTTCTGTTAACAGATTTTTAAAAGGAAACCCTAAAAGAATCCTTTAGTAGTGTTATATGCCAACCATTGCTAGTAACAGTCTAATTTATATTTTCTCTTTACTTGATTGTCCTAAAACAGAGAGGGATCTTTTGTGCAGAGTACCTCAGAAAGGATATAATAAAGTCAGAAAAATATGGAGAAGGAGGAAATGGATGACTCCTAGTGTGGACTGACTTTCCTGCTAAGAGCAACTAAGATATGTAAGACTATGTTAGCTTTGTCTTTTCATCCTGGAAAAGACTATTCCTGAATGAAATGAAATTTAATGAATGACAAAAATATAGTGTGAATAAGGTATTGTTGTTTACTTTCTCCTCCAGCATAAGAAGAACTGGGGTTCACCTGATAAAGCTATAGTGTGGCGGGTTCAAATCAAAGACAAAAGCAATTTTTTTTGAACAAGCACAATTAGCTATGGAGAGTTTGATCAATGGATGTTGTGAATACCACAACTTTTACACATACTCAAATGAAAGCTGAGTAAGACTACACAGAAGTTACTAAATACACAGAGACCACATAATTTTCAGGAAATATTTAAACCTGGGAATACATTAAGGAAGCATACTCTATTCTTATAATCTTGCCTAGGCATTTTTGTGTGTGCATTCTTTTATATAATGTTCTATGTAAAATTGCCTTTGCCATGGATCAAAAGGCTAGTGCACAATGAGACCTCAACAGAGCCTGAAAAATGAAAATGTGATGCAGTTCAATAGAGCACTTAAAGGCATGCTTAATTTGATTTCATTGAACGTTCAGTTTATGCTTAACTGCTCAAAGGGATTAATGCAAACAAATCCATGGGCCCGGATGGGATACATCCACGTGTGCTGAGGGAGCTGGCGGAAGTGATTGCGGAGCCGCTTGCTATCATCTTCAACAGCTCTTGGAGAACAGGAGAAGTACCTGAGGATTGGAGGATAGCCAATATCACTCCGGTCTTCAAAAAGGGCAAGAAGGAGGACCCTAACAATTATAGGCCAGTCAGCCTCTCTTCTGTCCCTGGAAAGGTTATGGAACAGCTTGTTCTGGATGCCATTACCAAGCAACTGGAAGAGAAGAAGGTCATGAGGAGTAGTCAGCATGGATTCACCAAGGGAAGATCATGCTCGACCAATCTCATAGCCTTCTATGATCTCATCACCGGCCGGGTGGATGGAGGGAGAGCAGTGGATGTCACCTACCTTGACTTCAGCAAGGCTTTCGATACTGTCTCCCATGACATCCTGATAGAAAAGCTGAGAGATCATGGGATAGATGAGTGGACAGTGAGGTGAGTTGAGAACTGGCTGTCGGACCGGGCTCAGAGGGTCGTGATCAGTGGAACAAAATCTGAATGGAGGCCTGTGACTAGCGGTGTTCCCCAGGGCTCGGTGTTGGGTCCAGTCCTGTGTAATATCTTCATTGACGACCTTGATGAGGGAATAGCATCCACCCTCAGCAAGTACGCCGATGATACAAAGCTGGGAGGGGTGGCTGACACGCAGGAACACTGCGCTGCCATCCAGAGAGACCTGGACAGGCTGGAAAGCTGCGCAGGGAGAAACCAGATGAGGTTTAATAAAAGCAAATGTAAAGTCTTGCACCTGGGGAGGAATAACCGTCTGTATCAGTACAGGCTGGGGGATGACCTGCTGGAGAAGAGCTCTCTGGAGAAGGATCTCGTGGTCCTGGTTGATGACAGGTTGGCTATGAGCCAGCAGTGTGCCCTGGTGGCTAAGAGGGCCAATGGGATCCTGGGATGCATCAGGAAGAGTGTGGCCAGCAGGTCGAAGGAGGTGATCCTCCCCCTCTACTCTGCCCTGGTCAGGCCCCACCTGGAGTACTGTGTCCAGTTCTGGGCTCCCTGGTATAAAAAAGACAGGGATCTCCTGGAGAGAGTCCAGAGAAGGGCTACGAAGATGATGAAGGGCCTGGAACAGCTCCCGTATGAGGAAAGGCTGAGTGAGCTGGGGCTGTTCAGCCTGCAGAAAAGAAGACTGAGGGGGGACCTAATTAATGTTTATAAATATCTTAAGTATGGGATGCAGGGGGAATTGGCCAACCCCTTTTCAGTAGTCTGTGGAGACAGGACAAGGGGCAATGGCTGTAAACTGGAGCACAGGAAGTTCCGCACCAACATGCGGAAGAACTTTTACACAGTGAGGGTGACAGAGCCCTGGAATAGGCTGCCCAGGGAGGTGGTGGAGTCTCCTTCTCTGGAGATATTCAAGAGTCGTCTGGACGCCTATCTGTGCAATATGTGCTAGGGAGCCTGCTTTGTCAGGGGGGTTGGACCCAATGATCTCTCGAGGTCCCTTCCAACCCCAATGATTCTGTGATTCTGTGGAATAAAGGAAACAACTATCTGGTAACCTTTTCTAAGGAAAAGAATCTGTTTAATACAACACATCAAACTATACACCTCTATACCTCAAGGGCCCACGTGAGAAAGTACATCTCAAGTGCAGCCAAGTTACGTTGGAGAAGAGACCAACACCCACCTCACTATAGTTGCTTTTCAGGTAGTTGTAGAGAGCGGTAAGGTCTCCCCTCAGCCTCCTTTCTCCAGGCTAAATCACCCCAATTCCTTCAGCCACTCATCATCAGACTTATGTTCCAAACTCTACCAGCTTCGTCGCCCTTCTCGGTACACACTCCAGCACCTCAATGTCCTTCTTGTCGTGAGGGGCCCAAAACTGAACACAGTACTTGAGACGTGGCCTCACCAGTGTACAGGGGCACTATCACTTCCCTAATTCCACATTGGTCTCTTTGCCTGCTTCCTCTTAATCAAGATAGTTATCTTTCTTGCCTGATATTGTGGTCACTCAAATCATCTTTCATCTTTCTTTTTAGTCAGAATCAAATCTAAAAGAGCAACTCTCCTTCTTAAAGTTCCTTTTCATTTATATATCCCATAAAGTTTGAGAACAACCAATGCCTCGTCACACTGTAGGTCCCACACTACTTTAACAGATACATTCCAGTTAATTGGAACACTCCCTTAAAAAAGAAGAAAAAAATAAATAGAAATCTAGAAATAGGTTTGTTCCTTTTGTTTTCACCCAGAAGTACCCAGTAACTCCCACTCTGATCCCTTATGGATCTTCAGAGCAAATATTTTTTTCATGCAAGAAAAAAATTCTTTTTTTGCCTTGCCTGCTTGTTACTTTTCAAATCTTGTTATGGAAAAAGTGAGAATATCTTTCTTTTTTTTTTTTTGAAGAATTTATTGTTAGGCTAATTTAAACCCTTAACAAGCTAGTAAAGGAGTTATCATTAGTCCAGTTATAATGATATTAACATTTATAATCAAAATGATCTAATTATTATAGAAAATTGCCATTAGCAGTCAAAACTGTTCTATATAAACCTCCTTTTTAAATATCCATCCTTTTTTTCTGAATCAATGCTCATGCTTCCAGTGTCCTCAGGTTCTGATGCTGACAGTACCAGTTTGTCCCAAGGATCACAACTGGTTGTTAGTGTCCCAGATTTCTTGCTAACTGCAATAGAATTATAGAATGCATTAGGTTTGAAGGGACCTTTAGAGGTCATCTAGTCTAACTTCCCCTGCAATAAGCAGGGACATCTTCACTAGATCAAGTGACTCAGAGCCCCATCAAGCCTGACCTTGAATACCTCCAGGGATGGGGCCTCCACTACGTATCTGGGCAACCCATGCCAATGATCTACCACCCTCACATTGAAGAACTTTTTCCTAATATCCAACCTAAATCTCCCCTTTTCTAGTTTAAAACCATTACCTCTCGTCCTACTGCTACATGTCCTCGTGAACAGTTCTTCCCCAGCTTTCTTATAGGCAACTTTCAGGTACAGGAAGGCCTGGAAGGCCTGAAAGGCCTACACACGTATGCCCACCTGCAGCCATCTCTCACCATTGGGGACATCCTATGGTATATGAGACATCTGCTCAGGGATGTATCATATGCATGGTGCTTACAGGAAAATCATATCCTTTTGGAGCATCAGCTAGAAGTGGCAGCAATGCCTTGTGTAATGTCAGGAAATAACACTACATGCCCATAATTTCTCAGCTAAGTCAAGCTACTGCATTTAGGGAAGGAACTGATTTGTCTAAACAGAGAACTACCTGAGATTTCCTGGAGTACTCAGGACATTGATATGGAGACAGTATGCCATTCTGCCAGATAAAAAATTCCAGAAAATCTCAAATGATGTGAGATGCATCTATTTAGGCAACCCAGTTAAGCCCTAGGTCTCTGAATTTGATTTCCAACCTAAATGTAATTTTTATCTACATTAGTACTCTGATAATGTTCACAAATGTATCAGCATGCTTTAAGCTAATATTTAGACACCAGTTAATTAAAAACAGCTTTTTAATCAAGAACTTTCCTCATTTCCTTTTTATGAATGTTAATATGATTTTGTAAATCATTCATTTTTATCAGTGTCATGCCAATGCTGAGGCTTTTAAAAAGGCCTCTTACCAAAATAATTTAGGAATATGGAGTAGTGTACCCCTTGATAAGATTCACATAGAAAGCTATTCCATTATGAATTATTTTCTGCAACAATTTTAAGCCTGCAGGCTGCATTTACAGATAAAACAGAATCTTGGAACTGAGTAGCATCTAATCTGAAGTATCTTTTTATTCTGTCTTAATAGCATTGTTTTAAAAGATTTTTTATTTTATGGGATCTTTTTGAGAAAACACTTATAAATGCTTAAGCTTTTTTTTTTTTTCCCCTTGAATTACGCTACAACAAAAGCCATTTAATTCAAGTGAGATTTCCTCATAGAAAACTTTCTGGAAAAATTTGTGGATCTGAGCAACAGTTTGAACAAAAAACCAGTTTTGATAAAGTTTTCATTTATTCCACTTTTTACTAATTTGCATTTCCATCTTTTCTTCTTTAGAAAGAGAAAGTTTACTCAATTTTTCCCCAGAAGGAAATACAGTGACAGGTGGTGTCCATCAAGGTTTTGTTAGCTCTCTGTACAAAGCTCAAATTTTACATTATGCTGTACTCATGGTTATTGAACTTCTGACAGTTATGATTGTAGAACATAACTGGATGATCTAAGTAAGTCTGAACAGGTTGTACAACACTTGCTGGATAATATGTTATTTAAATTGTATGCTTTCTGTGCAGTCTAAAAACCTGTCCATGGACTAGACTGGGTGTCAGAGGAATTAAACAACATGTGTTGCTCAGTTCTCTCCTGTGCTAAAGCATCCTAGTTAGCTGATGTGACCTTATTGCTTTGCAAGTGAATTTGCTTAGAACTAGTTTGAATATATTAACGTAGCACCACATAGTGATAGGATGAGAGGAAATGGCTTTAAATTGCACTAGGGGAGATTTAGGTCAGATATCAGGAAGAATTTCTTTACTGAAATGGCTGTCAGGCATTGGAACAGGCTGCCCAGGGAGGTGGTGGAATCACCATCCCTGAATGGATTTAAAAGGCGTGTAAATGTTGTGCTGGAGAACATGGTCTAGAGGTGGACTAGGCAGGGTTGAGCTGTGGTTGGACTCAATGATCTTAAGGGTTTCTTCCAACCCAGTTGATTCTATGATTCTATATTGCAGCAACACATAACTTGGGGTAAATAACTTTTAATGTTCAAGCTTCCAGATAATGTAAAACCTAATTTACCAAACAATGTGAGAAAGACATTTGGTTGCACTCTGTCTTTCTAGATCAAATTATTTTTAAGATCTGATTTTCCAAAATAATGTTAGGAGACATTTCAGAATTTAAAAAGTCTTTCATCTATGGGAATATAATTTGGTATGCCAGTAAATATATCCTATTAATTTGAAAAGATTGACTGTATTTTTAGTAAACCAGAGTTGGAAAAGGGTTGGAGGCAATTAAAGGGAAGCTTCTAGCACAAGAGATAGATAGAAAAGAGTTGAAGTCATAAAGCTGGCCTCAGGTTTTGAAACTACTGCACTTGGCTTAAAACACAGTGTCTGTGAAAGACATCTGTTTAATACTTGGCAAATACACCTGCTCAGCAAACCATGTTCTTAAGTCAAGAGGATGAAATCTATGTGAAAGTCATTCAGTATTTGAGGAATCATGCAGAAATGGTTAGTATGAATTTAAAATATTTCTAAACCTTTTCCACTTAACATAGGACTTTTCTGTGCAAAGTAATTTACTTAGGTGATACTAACACCTGTAGTTTAGTTTCCAAAGCTTTCAGTTTGTGAATGATTTTACAGGCATAAAGAGCATGCTGTGCTTTTGAAGTTGTTAGAATGGTTGTTCCCACTAATGTGAGTTCTGTTATTTCTATCATCTAGCTTCGGTTCTTGGTGTTGCATCCTCTTAAACATTCTTCCATTGTGAAGAAACATCTAGAACCACATTAGAGACTGTGATCAAATCACTGCTTAAGTCCTTTAAGATCAGCTAACAAAAAAGCTTCTGTTTCTTCCAGAGAAACCATGTTCCCACATATGTAGCATTCAATACCTATATGGATGGGCTTTTTTCTTCTGTGGTGTATTTGATTCAAAGTTCCCTTAGTGTTCTTAATTTCAGAGAGAGCTGCTTCAATTTAAGTATTGAATCATAATGCAGGTAAAGTGAAACATGCAAGTCACCCATGAGCCAGCAGTGTGCCCAGGCAGCCACGAGTGCCAACAGAATCCTACGGTGCATCAAGCACAGCATGGCCAGCTGGTCCAGGGAGTATATTGTCCTGCTCTGAAGTGCACTGGTGTGGCCTCACCTCAAGTACTTGGTGTAGTTTTGGGTGCTACAGTACAAGAGAGACTTAAAAATATTG
The DNA here is from genome assembly GCA_020800305.1 of Porphyrio hochstetteri. Classification (NCBI taxonomy): domain Eukaryota; kingdom Metazoa; phylum Chordata; class Aves; order Gruiformes; family Rallidae; genus Porphyrio; species Porphyrio hochstetteri. The sequence continues at coordinate 119,433,735 of CM036907.1, read as the reverse complement.
GAGAGTGTCCAGAGGAAGGCAACAAGAATGGAGGGGAAGCCTTATGAGGAGAGGCTGAATTCCCTTGGTTTGTTCAGCCTGGAGAAGAGGAGGCTGAGTAAAGACCTCATTGCAGTCTATGGCTTCCTGACGAAGGGAGCAAAGGGGCAGGTGCCAATCTCGTCTCTTTGGCGACCAGGGATAGAACCCAAGGGAATGGCATGAAGCTGCACCAGGGGAGGTTTAGGTTGGATGTCAGGAAGAGGTTCTGTACTGAGAGGGTGGTCGGGCACTGGAACAGGCTCCCCAGGGAAGTGGTCACTGAACCAAGCTTGGCTGAGTTCAAGAAGTGTCAGGACTATGCCCTCAGTACCATGCTCTGACTTTGCTGGGCCTGTGCGGAGCCAGGAGTTGGACTTGATGATCCTTATGGGTCTTTTCTAACTCAGGATATTCTGTGATTCTCTGATTCTAAATGCAAGCTGTGGTACAAATGTCCATTGTGATTGCTGTTGTAGCTATCTATATGCCATCTTGTACTTCAAAATAGGAGCTAAGAAAGAGTAAGCATGCATACTAAGCTACCTCACCTATGTTCTGTAAAGATTTCTGTAAGGCCAGTGACTGTGGAATAGTTGCTGAACTACAGGTTCCCCCACCTCATACCCTGTTCTCCTGCCTATGTCACAGGCCAATACTGTACGTCTCTACTAAAGGCTTAAACTGAACCCTTTGCAGTGAAAAAGCTTACCTTGCCCAGGAGCTATTCCATGTCTAATACACAACCAGTGGTAAAAGGGAAATAAAGGAAAAATTACTGGGCATCATCCTCATCCTGCAGCATGCTGCTCCCTGCAGCAAACCTGTGTGATGGTACTTTTTCTCTTCTTGCAGCCTGCTGATAATGCAGCAGCAACAACTAAGAGTCAATTAGCACTTCCACTGAGAGCAGAAAATACCTCACTGCCTTTGTGAAAGATTATGTTCATATCACTGTTTATATCCAGTTTCTACCAGCATATCGGATCAAAATGATTTTGCAGTAGCAAAATCACACAGCATTTTTTCTTTCTTCTGAAAAGAAGCAACGCCAGGAAGTGATAGAGGGAATAAGGTAAACTATGACAAGACAACAAAGTCTTTATGCAGACCTTCCAGAATATGCTGAACTTCTGATTAAGAGAAACACTTTAAGCTTTACTTAATTCCTGCTTAGAGATAGAGGGGCTTTATCAAGAGCCACGAATATCCCCAGAAGGCTAATACATGCCTAAAGACTCTGCTGAATACATTGCCATTAAAACTTCAGCGTACAGAGAAACTTGATCGTTTTATAAAAGGTAGACTAGGAGGGAGTGTTCTGTCTGTTGCCTTTTAGATATTTCTTCCATTTGAACTCCTGTTTCTTTTGTACAGCAGTCAGCAAAAGAGTAATGTTAATTCTTCCCTCTACAAAACTGTCCTGTAGTACAGAATACTTCCCTGTCTTTAGGTAAGAGACTCACACAGGCATCACAGACACCATCCTGGAGATCTTTCACACTCATCTTCCTCCTTCCTTGGTTCATCCAAGCAGCCAGGAAATACCAAGGTGGTATCAGTGGGCAGCATGGGTTAATAAACATATAGAGACTGTCATCAGTTTAGAAGTGAGGTGTAAAGCAGTCTCAAGGATGCGAGAAATTGTAGGTGATGTGGAAAATCTGGCAAGGTCAGGGTTAAAATAATTCATTAGCAAGCTATAAGGTAAAAGGGGGAAGTGCATATATTTGCAAAGTGTAGACACCAAATACTCCAGGTTTAACTGTGGTACAACTATGCATAAATGTGTAAAATTTGAGAAAGGATGAGTTAAAGCATGAATACAGGTGTTAAGTTTGGTAGCATCTTCAGGCTTAGTCTCCTGGGAGCGAAGTGTTGCATGTTTTTCTGTATGGGACATTTATATCAAACCTAGATGACAGTGACAGCAGATTTTTTTTTTTTTTCTTTTTTTCTGTGCTGTCTTGGGGAGACTGGAAAAATCTCCTGACAGATACAACTCCAATTTTTTAAACCTTTTTGCCTCCTTGTCATTTCATCTTCTCCCCTCCTTGTAGCCATTCACCTCCTGTCTTCTCTTCCCAGTCATATACTAGATTTGCACCTATCCTCCTTATTTTAAGAAATAAAATAAAGATATGCCTTGTATGTAGATTAGTTCTCTCCAGCATCTCCTTTGGCAGGTTTTTCCTTTTCTTCTGACCTGTGCACCTCAGAAGTAAAGCAGAAGTTTCAGAAAAGCCCCACATGATCCTAACCCTGCTTTTAAAAGACTCTTCGCAAGTTTTGCCAGGGAGATTGAAAGGAAGAAAATTAAACTGTATCAGCTTTTCCAAAATCCCATCCACAGAAGTACCAACCTCTTATGACCACAGAGCAGTTAGCCTTCCAGCCAACTGTGGTAGAGGTGGTTTCCTTATACATCAGAAGGGCAGAGAGGTTTTTTGATTACTAAAGGGGCCTGTTAACAGCCACACATGGTGGCTGCCACGGTGCCTGTATGACAAGGACTGCAATGTCAAGTCCCACAAGCAAACCGAGTGGAGAAACATGAAATCTCCTTCATGTTATAGAAATACAAGGCCAAATCCTCAGTACCTGTAAATCAACACTGACATTAAACACATTTATAATCTACTCAAAAGAACTTCCTCCACCTCTGCAATAAATTTTCCATGTTTTCTCCTTCGGATTCTTCAGCTTGGACCTAATTCACTGTAAATGCTCATGACAATATTACCCCTCTTCCTTTCTCAAAACAGGAGTAAATGGCGTTATGAAATCTAAGCAATCACTACTTTCTTCTTCAAATATATTTTGAAGGCTTGATATGCTACAAAGATCAGAAAACCTAGTGCATCGCTCAGATTACAGAGATGACAGCTGGAATAATTTCTCTTATCATATAATCACAGGATCATAGAATCATAGAATTGTCTGGGTTGGAAGGGACCCGAAGGATCATGGAGTTCCAACTGCCTGGAACCTGGGTTCACCTGGGCCCAACTTTCCAGCCTGTCAAGATCCCTCTGTATGGCTTCCTTTCCTTCTATTGTGTCAACAACACCACTCAGCTTGGTGTCATCAGCAAGCTTGCTGTGGGTGCACTCAATTCCATCACCAATGTCATTGATAAAGATGTTAAAGAGCACCAGTCCCAAGACAGACCCCTGGGTGACACCACTTGTTACTGGCCTACCCCTGGACACAGAGCCTAATCTTTCTCTTGGCATCTATGAATATAAAAGTAATGCTTCTAATCTCCAACCAAAATCTTCCAAACCAACAACTAAGATGTGTCCTTTCCTCATTACATTGATTCATTTGAATGCCTAATTTCCATCTTACTCAAAATCAAGGGGGCAATGTTTGTGTGTCTCAACAGCATCTAGAAGAAAAAAATGCTTCCTTTGTAGAAATATTTTCAGTTGTCAACATCTAAGGACCCTGCTTTGGCAGGGGGACTGGACCCGATGATCTCTTGAGGTCCCTTCCAACCCCTACAGCTCTGTGATTCTGTGATTCTGTGATCTGCTTGCAAACCAGTAAGATAGAGAATTGCTCAGTCAGAGGTGAACCAGAGAAGTAATTCTGCTCTGCCATAGGCCCATCTGCTGTGACTCCACGTCCACAGCCTCTACCAGGCATATCCATAAACACTTTAAGAAAACAAACAAAAGAAAGAGGGGGAAAACCTTCCCTGCTTATTTATCTTCTCATAATTACTTTTGCGGGACCCTAACCCACTGGGGGCTATCAGCATATTGAAATGGAAATCTGCAGACCAAGGGAAACTCAGTCCAAATATCTCAACAAAAAGAATTATTTGAGATTCTGCTGGCATGTGCAAATTACAGAATAAGAGCTGGATATCTGGCACTTTACTGCTGACTGTAATTTGCTGCATTTGACTAGTCTGCTGTTTGTTTCACCACAGCCCATGGGATGCCTCTGGCTAAAACATTGCTTGTAACCTGGATTTCTATTTTATTAACCTTCTCCTTTATCTAATGACAGTCTGTCATGTTCTGGGATGCCAGAACAATGTATGCCTGATAAGATGTCTCCTGGGAAAACAGGCAGTTATAAGGGATGAAAGCATACAAAAATGGCCAGCTTCAGCAAAAAAAAACGCTGCTCTGTGAACCTGTCTTAATTAATATGTGCTCTACCCTCGGTGCATTTGTACTGCCACAAATGTCATTATTTTCCGTTTATTAAAGATACTTGCAAGGAGAGAAGAGTTTCTCTGGAAACCTGACCTCCTCTGTACCTTCCAGATTGGCGGTGAGAAAAATAAAGTGTTCATGGGGGAGGAGGAAATCTAGGCCAAAAGAAACTTTATTATAAAACTACTGCTCTGAGTTACATGTTTTCATTTGGACATATTACACGGTAATATTCTAGTACCAGAACCCTGCTATGAGCAATCTGTCTTCATTGTACATATTTAATATGCGTGGGGAGAGCAGTAGCTTTAATATCAATTCTCCCTTCACCGTGATTTTTTTCCCCTCAATTTCCTCATTTCATTTTCAACCCTTGAAGCCTTTTACAGGTCTTTGTAACACCAGAGAATAATTATTCATGTGGCATGTTCCTTTTCTGTCCTCTCAGCCACTACTGGGCTTCTTGTTCCTGACAAACAGAATTTCCTGACCAATCAATAAGTTTCCTGATGACAGCAGTTTGAAAGCAGGTGTGAAATGCAGTGAAAATGTCATCTGCTTCCATTTAGATATGCTCCATTTCAGTGACTAGGCCAAATTTTGATCCCAAATAAGCACATAAATCTGTGCCTCATACTTTTTTTTTTGGAGTCTGAGTGTTTGAGAGTTTAACACAGACCACTCACTTTCCTGGGTTAATGCCCTTAGGAAATCAAAGGACAGTTTATTTAGTGAACGCATGACCATCATCATTAAAATAGGCAGAGTTTCCTTGTCTTTTGACTAGGAATCTCAGATGAAAGTTAAATTTGTCCTCATAATCACAGAATCATAGAATCATAGAATGGCATGGGTTAGAAGGGACCCAAAGGATCATATAGTTTCAACCCCCCTGCCACAGGCAGGGCCACCAACCTCAGGCCTGGATCTACACAAGATTGCCTAGAGCCCCATCCAACCTGGCCTTGAACACTTCCAGGGATGGGGCATCCACCACCTCTCTGGACAGCCTGTTCCAGCACCTCACCACTCTCTCTGTAAAAAACTTCCCCCTAATATCTAATTTAAACCTTCCCTCCTTTAGCTTTAATCCATTCCCCCTTGTCCTGCCATTATTTACCCTTTAAAAAAGCTGATTCCCCTCCTGTTTCTCTGCTCCCTTCAGGTACTGGAAAGCCTCAATGAGGTCCCCCCACAGCCTTCTCTTCTCTAGGCTGAACAAGCCCAGCTCCCTCAGCCTCTCTTCATAGGGGATGTGCTCCAGCCCTCTGATCATCTTCATATGTAATAGTATATACAATCACAGCTTCTGGCTCCAAAGCTTTAACTTAAGATACTGAGTATCTGTAGTAATCCAGATCATGTATTATACTCCCAGTGATGGAATGAGTGGCGCTTTTAATATAAATCCATAACCATTGGATGCAGGCAGATAATTACATAAAATGAATGCTGTGTAGGACTGGTGAGTGCTGTGCAAAAGACACCCTTTAGCAGATACAACCCATAACATGCTCCTTGTCATCCGTCATGCCATGTTAAGCAGAATGATTGTGTGATTTGTGCAACCGCATCAAAAAGGTAAGCATACTGTTTCTGATTAGAAGTTTCCATAATAGTTCATGAGAAATAAACTGACAAGAGTGTCTGAGCACTAGTGGTGTCTGTCAGGATGCAAATATCAAGAGCACACACACCAGTTAAGAGAACACTCTTTTTTTTGCCCTCCAACTTCTACACCTTTCTGCTTTCTCTAAGATAAGCTGATTTGTTGTTTGCCTGAGTTTGAGGTGGTTGTGTTATTTTAATGAAACAAAATATTAATCCAATAACAGACTGTGAAATAAAAGCACAATCTAATTTCACATCAGCTTCTTTTTCAGTTTTCCAATTACTACTGTATTCTGTGTTCAGTATGACCAGGACCTCCTTATTGGGAGGCCTTTATTTATATATGTCCTCAATGCTCTGTAGGCTATGTATGTATAGATTTGACATCTCTGATTAAGCATAGCCAGGTAACAGCACAATGCCATATCAGTCAGAAATCTTCCAGGTAGATGGACCAAGTAGTATTATCTCTAGCCCAAGAGTACTGCTCCCTTGGAGGCACATTGATTAGATTTTACAGCTCATTACTTAAAATCAAGAGAAATATAATGTTCAAGTAATCTGTTTGCAGCTTAATATCTCAACATAATTAATTGTTCTTCAACAAGAAGGGTAGGTGCTCCTTGCCACATGTTCTTTTCATTGCTATTAAACTATTTATTGAGGTAGCTTGCATGGGAAGCTCAGCTAATTGTAAACAGCTGAATGCTAACGTGACTTTGATAGAAGTAAGGCTTAGTGACAGAGTGCTGGCATTTTTTAACTGGGACTAAACTCTATCATCCTTTTTTTTTAATTTAGAGGATAAATTAAATGTCAATCTGAATGACTGCATCTGTTACAACAGCCTATATTCAATAAAGGTAGCTAAGAAAAGCAGTCAAAAAAGAACATTATGCTTCTCCAGGCTTGTATTTGAAATTACTGTCTCCGTAATTATTTTGAAATGTTTGGTATGGTTAAGACACAGAACTTAGTCTCATACCATCTGGTGAGGCATCCCTGCCTACCTGTGGCCTCATGATACAGGAGCCTCCTATGTTTTCTGGAGAGATGGAAATTAGTCTGGGGAAGAAACAATTTCCATTGCCTGAGAAAACTCCCAGGTGAAGGACAGAGATCTCATCTTCAAAGACCTGTCACTAGCGTGTCAGGATGTCTACCTGCCACTGAGCAGAGTCCAACAGTAAACTATTTACCTAAGTTGTTCTCATTTCAATTTTCAAATCCTACTAAGTGTGAAATAGGTTTGCAACGATAGAGGTGTCAGACTGCTAATGTTCATACTTAGATGTAAGCAAGAATGCAAATACATCTCTAATAGACAGGTTCCAATATGTTGTCTCAGGCAGCTTGGGCACTAGTTATCCATAAAAAACAAAATTTACCTTTCAGCATTCTTAGATGCCAGTGCAAACAGACTGAAAAACGCAATGATAGTCTCCAGACCTTGCACAGAACTTTTCGCAGTAGTATCCTCATAACTAGCTAAAAGAGAAAAATGCTCTGTGGGCAGGAAACGAACTGTTGGTACTGGATAATTCTGACATATTTTTATATGTCAACTTTGAAAATAGCTTAATATTGGTCATACACAGAACCCACACATCTATACCCATATAACCAGTAGGTAAATATCATCAGGATACTTTCCAATTTTTTTTTTCCTTCTTCTTTTTTTTTTTTTTTAAAAGGAAACTATACTATATTTCCAGAAAATAAATCATGAAAACACATCCATGAACTTGTAATGAACAGTGGTGAAACCACATACTTTAATATAACCTGAAGAAATGCTAATTCAGATAAGGAATGAACAAGAAGTTCAGTCACACAGGAAGTTCAGTCAGTCTATATTGGATAGGATTACAGAAAGCCAAGGGCATGCACCTGCATTAAAAAAAAAGCCAGCCTTAGTATAAGTTTGTACATTTGTTAATAAGGACTTGAGATAGCTGAACATGAGCAGACACCCAACACTGCTGAATAGGGACAGACCCAAACGCATTCTTATAATTAAGCGTGTGCTTACAACACTTCATTCTGCTGGGACCTCCTCACAGCCTTCATTATAAACTTGTGTTTCAGAGATGAAGCTAAAACTCCTGAGGGTTAAGAGAAAACCTTTGTGTTTGCAAAGGCAAGGTGGGAACAAAAATATTAATGTGCACTGGGTTTTATTTCTGGCTGCTTTGCCCCTAGGTTTAGTCATCTGTTTGGAGAATAATTAGGTATTGTGTCTCCTGCACCACCCCAGACTCAGCCCAATGATTTCTTACTTATTTCTGTTCCAAGATTTAAGAGCAAAAGTGACAACCAAAGACCTTTTCTTCACAGCTCTGAGACAACTTATGAAATAAGAAAAAGAAGCACTTCTTCTATGACTGTAAGAATATCAAATACATTTTTTTTCTTTGATGTTCATTTCTATAACTAAGAGCTCAAGAATCAGAACTTGCTGACAGGGACTTGTTTTTAACAAATGTGAGGACAGAAGGTCCTTTCTGGCCATAAGGATGTTTGGCAACGTTGTTTGAAGAAAAGAAGTGTTGTGACAAAGGTAGGTTCAAATATAAATAAATTATCAAGTATTGATAATAAATATTTGATCATCAATTATTTATCCAATGATCATATCACTATTACTCATAGATCAAAAAAAGAGGAAAGTTCCCATGGGATCATTTGCTTTATTCATCTGGCTACTTGTCTCTACCTTATCAGTAGTAAGGTTCTGGTAAGTTCCCATTCCTGCATCCAATGCCTTCGGCGTCTTGTAGTCATTTGTGTTGTTCATGTGTCATCCAAGACAGCATTGTCCACCAAGTGTAGACATTGTGAACCATGGCTATGCTCTTCACAGCCACATCAGGATGATAGTCTCTTGCCTATGTGGAAAAGTGTGAAGAGCCATTATCCTTAGCATCTTTTTCACAAGGGTCAAGGTCTTACCATCCCTGGACTCTGGCAAAACCAAGGAAAACTTGCTTCTTCCAATGTCAAAAAAATTATTGAAAACCAGCTGCACAAAAAACGCTTTACAGATCTTACAGAACTGATTTCTGGGAAGAAATTGAATTCACCATGTAAAATGACATCTCTGTCAATAAATAAATATTTTTTTTAAAAATTAAAGAGATCTGGGTCTAAATAATAACAGCAGAGTTCTTGTTTCAAAATGAAAGCAGAAGAAAATTGCACAAATAACTTGTGCTCCCCAGGGTAATGGCTTCAGGCTGAAAGAGGGTAGGTTTAGATTACACATTTAGAAAGAATGGACCACTTGGTGGATAAGGAACTGGCTGGATGGTCACACTCAAAGATTTGTGGTCAATGGCTCAATGTCCACATGGAGTTCTGATCGATGACAAGCTCAACATGAGCTGGCAGTGTGTGCTGGCAGCTCAGAAGGCCACGTGTGTCCTAGGCTGCATCACGAACAGTGTGACAAGCAGGTCAAGGGAGGGGATTCTGCCCCTCTGCTCTTGTGAGCACTGTGTCCAGCTCTGGGGTCCCCAGTACAGGAAAGACTTGCTGGAGCAAGTTCAGAGGAGGCTATGGAGGTGATCAGGAGGCTGCAACACCTCTTCTATAAAGACAAGATGCAAGAGTTGGGCCTGTTCTGTTCCAGGGTGACCCAATTGCAGCCTACCAATGCTTAAAGGGACCCTACAGGAAAGCAGAAAAGGGACTGTTCTTCAGAGAGTGTAGTGATAGGACCGGGGCAATGGCTTCAAGCTGAAAGAGGGTAATGAGGGTGGTGAGGCACTGGAACAGGGTGCCCAGAGAGGTTGTGGAAGCTCCATCTCTGGAGGTTTTCAAGGCCAGGTTGGATGGGGTTTTGGGCGTGCTGGTCTAGTGGAGGGTGTCCTTGCCCAGGTGATCTCTGAGGTCCTTTCCAACCCAAAGCATTCTGTGAGTCTATGATTCTGTGATTCTATAAAAATGTAGAAGAATTTAAATTCACATAAACAGATTTCCTTGTCTGCCTATATATATATATTAAAGTATACATATTAAATGATGTATTTGTGTATCAGTGGACACATAAAATAAATGCATTTTAATTAAAATAACACCAACCCCTTAATTATTAGAAGGTACTCAAGGGGAAGTGATGTTTCTGAGGTACACTGCAGACTGACACAAGAATTCATATGGCCATGTTGTTGCTCTACTACTGTGAACTTCGTTATTTGTACATGTGAAAAAGAGATTTATCTGAGGTTGCCTGTTCTTTCTCTTTCAAAGGTAAATCCTCGTATATAGATTTTAAAGTATTCCAGGCACTGAGTAGCTTTAAGCAAGTAATATTGCTTGCACACAGATGAACTGAAAGGCAATGCCACTTTTCTTGCAGGTGGTAAATTTGACAGTGACTGTGCCTGAAGAATCAAAGGGTGGTTTAGCAACTGGATGATTATGAAAAATAATAGACCTGGCTTCCAGAGCGCTCTCAGCTATGATTTGAGTTCAGCCAACTGACCAGAAGGAGTTAGATGACAGTTTAATTTCAGCAGAACAGACGTTCACAGCACAAAACCATTACCAAAGCTTACAGGAACGAGTTTCATCTGAAAAGGGTGAAGGACTTAATGGATTTGGAACCTGTACTACCTCTAGGTCAAGCCAAAAGTGCCCTGAGGAGAAGCTTGAGCTGTCGTGGAGGATAGGAGACTTTGATCTCCAGGGCTGTATCAATCTTCAATCAGCACTGAATTAACAAGAACAATTTAGAAGCAAAGTGAAGGCTTTGGGGCTCTTATCGCAGCCAGTCCTCTGCGACCTTCACAAATAAATCTATGCTGGGGGAAATAAAAGGAAAAGAAAAAGTTGTGTAACAAATGCACGATGAAAGTTGATGCAACAGCTAAACTTTAGAGGAGATCACAGATCTCTAGATCCTGATGAAAGGGAATACAATCAAAAATAAGCAGGGAATACCCAGTGGAGGGGATGGGCAGATGATGACCTCAGCACCTCTTGACAGTAAATGCTAACAAAAAAAAAATTAAATGTCCCTGCCAGGTTTCTTCAGAGTATTTTTGCTTGCCTGTTCTCAACCAGCACTCAACTTTCCCTACATTTAGTGTAGGCAGTACAGCAGCCATGTAACTTCATCCAGCACAATCCCTGCAGCAGAGAAGGGGTGAGCAGGAAAGACCTCAAACCTCACTCTGGAACCTGCACTTTCTGAAGGAAGGATCTTTTTCATTATTTTGGAAGAGGTTGTAGCTGCTGCTCAGAAGTGCAGGTCTCTGGCACAAGCACACAGCGCTTTGCCTGGTTTCCATTCCTGCTGTAGAAATTTAGTTCATGAATAGGACGGAAATTGTTCCTGCATTTGTCTGTGACACAGACAAATAATCACCATGGAAAAAAACCCTTTAGTCTGAATGCTTCCATTCAAGCTCTTTTGCATAAATAACAAACTTGGAAGAAGTTTGCAAATTAGATTTGTTTGTTTTGTTCTGTTTTGGTCTCTTTTTTGTCCACCGTCTATGGACAGGGCTATTCTGGGACACAAGAGTGTCCATACTGCATATCCTAAGGCTATAGTAAAAGCTGTTGGTTACCATAGTCTTGTCCTATCTTGAAGGAAAATCGAGTTCTGTTAGAGCCATCAGCCATCCTTGGCAGCTGCAATTGCTTCATTTTATTTCCTTTGTAGTCATCTTCCCATGTTGCAGTTCTCAGTTTCAAATGCTTTGGTCTGTCGTGGCTGGCAGGAAGCCACATGGGAAAATGGGAATATGGAGCTGTTTGTCCACCTCTGCTGTGGCTAGGGTGGTCTCAGGGAGATTTTCCCTGCAGATTTTCAATAGTGGTGGGAAGTTACCAGAAATAGGTGTCTCCACCTCAGCTGCACCTGATCACGTAGGAATCCTGAGTGAGGACAGGAGTAGGATGAATCCCTTTTAACAATTTAGGTCATGTTCATGCTTTGATTTCTGGAGCTCTGGGAAGTATAGGTCTTCCTCTGAAGAGAAATGATCCTATTGGATTTAAGCACACCCACAGTGCCCTATGCAGCACAGCTGTGATAAAGTGTTGGGTCCCGGTGACACTCCTTCATGACTCTGCCTCTTCCAGCCTGGACTGAAGGAAGGAAAATTCTATTTGCTCTTCCCTGAAGGATGGTTACCTTTAGAGTAGATGCCTCTGGCTGCCTAGTCTCTGTCTGGAGAGGGAGCCAGTGTGTTTGAGCAGGAAAGTGGTCTGGTGTGCTTTTCCTGCTCCACAGAGGTTTTTGCTCCTGCACAAATATTACAGCCACAGACAGAACAAAAAAGAAAAAGAAAAAAGGGATTATAAAAGATAATAGAGACTTTTAGCATCTGCTACCTAGTATCAGGGCTGGAGAGACCTTAATCAACCCCTGAGCCTGCTGTGATAAACACTGCTAGTCTGTAACTTCACATGATGTATGTCTCTGTGCTCAGTCATCATACACAAAATGTTGGAAAACATAAGGTACCAATGAAAAACCAGTCCTGCACTGAACATGAACATCTACCTGGTGAAAATTATACCTGATGTAAAACTGACTTTCCTTGCCTGCAAATTGTTTTTAAAAGGTGCTGTTAAATGTTTCAGTGATGTTAATAAATGATGCTTAAGGCACTTTGGAGAGAATAACAATCTGTGCAGTTATACTAATAATGCATGCTTTTAATCTCTTCTACAACAGTACATGAGAAAACAAAGACAAGATTCCCATTTGCTCAGGGCTTCAGCTACCTTTCTAATATGAAAATTGATATAATGTCGAACACTGAAGAGTCTAATTATTGTTATCATCAAATAATTACACATCATGAGTTGGGATCCCAAATAAATTATGAGATTTTAGCAATACCAATCAAAGTAAAAGTGTTAGTTTTCTTCATTTTAAGGTCTTTAGCATTTTTAGGTCAGACTTTGTTTTGTTTTGGTTTTTTTCTATATAAACACGAAAACAAAAACATTTTTGTCATCACTAGATTCTGGGAACTGGAGCCATAACAAAACCAGACAACTGTTTGAAGCTCCCATAGACAATATCATGCTCTATTTCTGTGTATACTGAATCAAGAGTCAGAACTATCTGAATGGAAGAAAGTGCTGGTGTATTAATCTGGTTGCAGAAGGACCAGTTTGTACAACTGTAGATTTATATAAGGCCATTTGAAACAAGTCAAGTAAATCAATGTAATGTTTGAATAAGAATACATACAAGATGGTAAGTAAAGCAGAAATAGCAAATTAAGATTGGAACGAGAACACCTATTTCTTTTTATTTTATATTGTAGATAAGGCAATACTAACCCAGTATGGCAAATGCCACACTTGTTGGCCAGTAAGGACCTTTCTAAATCACAGAACCTTTCTGAATCACTCCATGGGCAAGTATAACCTACTGTACTGTGTCATTCATTTTAGTTGTGTCTCTAGGAAAGACTTTGCATTGTACTTCTATGTCACACCCTTCCTGTGTCAGTCTCCAAAAGGTTCATCATAATAGCTAGTGACCTGATTGCAGTCAGCCACCAAGACTGGGTTGTTTTGCACCAGTGAGTCCTTTTCCTGTCTAGGAAGCTTGTTGTAAGCACCTGCATCCCAAAGAACTTCAGGTTTCCAGGTATCATAGAATCATAGAATGCTTTGGGTTGGAAGGGACCACAAAGATCATCTAGTTCCAACACCCTGCTGTGGGCCGGGACACCATCACAAGATCAGGTTGCCCAAAGCCCACATCTAACCTGGCCTTAAATGCCTCCAGGGATAGGGCTTCCACAGCCTCTCTGAGCACCCTGTGCCAGGGCCTCACCACCCTCAGAGTAAAGAATTTCTTCCTAACGTCTAACCTAACCCTGCCCCCTTTCAGCTTGAAGCCATTGCTCCTTGTCCTGTCACTGCACTCCCTGGTGAACAGTCCCTCTCCCACTTTCCTGTAGGACCCCTTTAAGCATTGGTAGGCTGCAATTAGGTCACCCCAGAGCCTTCTCTTCTCCAGGCTGAACAAGCCCAACTCTCACAGCGTGTCTTCAGGAGAGGTGCTCCAGCCCCTACATGGGCTGTTTAGTGAGAAGGTTAAAACTGGACCTTTACCTTAGCACTACAGTCATTTTGTGCTATTGGGCAGTGTCGATCAACCATAAAATTTTCACCCTCTGAATACATACAAAATATTTACAGCTGTTTGATGTACATGTAAAGATCTGTGTGACAGGCAGACGAAAGAGTGAATCTTATCAAGCTTCTTTAAATGGTAATTGTTAACTGCAGGATTCCTCTCTATGCGCAGGTTGGAGATGGAGCAGATCAATCCACTGCCAATCATCTCAGCTGAATCAGGGTAGGTTGCCAAACCAGAGCGGAGTAGAAACTTCTCTCCCAGAACCAAAAGAATTTTGACACCAAGTTTCCAGTCATGAATCAAGCCAATATCTTGAACAGGACTTTGAACTCAGGACCTTGAGAATGTTGAAACAGATCCAAAAAGAACATTTCACCCAGTTTTTCTTTTCAGATTTAAGTGGCAGTAACACAAAGAAGAAAAATTAGTACTTTTCCCAAGGAGGAACTTCACCCTGGAGAAAATGTTAAAGACTTATAAAATTAATTTTTTCTGGATTTGTGACTTGATTTTGTTTTTCTTTGTGTGTTTTTGTTGTTGGGATTTGGTTTGGGGTTTTTTCCAAAGGGAAATTTATCACAGGATTACAGACTGGTTTGGGTTGGGAGGGGCCTCAAAGCCCATCTAGTTCCAACCCCGTGCCATGGGCAGGGACAACCTCCACTAGTCCAGGGTGCCCAAAGCCCCATCCAACCTGGCCTTGAACCCTGCCAGGGGTCCAGGGGAAACCACAGCTTCTCTGGGCACCCTGTGCCATGGCCTCACCACCCTCACAGGGAAGATTTCTTCCTAATATCTCATCTTAATCCTGCTTCCTTCATCTTAAGGCTGTTACCCCTTTTCCTGTCACTACACTGCTTGATAAACAGTCCCTCTCTGGCTTTCCTGTAGCCCCTTTAGGTACTGTAAGGCTGCTGTAAAATAAAATTTGTCAAAACAAAGAACTAGAACAGGTTGATTCTTGATGAACTGACATTTTTTAAAAAAGAAAATATTTTCTCTGAAATTCCCTACCCATCTTTAGTCTAACTCTACTTTAACATCAAAGAAGAGAGCAAGAGGTTCTCTGTTTTTCATAGAAACAATTCTTTCACCCATCTGAATCATATGTAATGATAAATCACAGCTATTGCTAGATAATGCATACTGTGACCCAAAGATCAATGCCACAGCTTTCTATTGATGCAATAGAATTGCTGCAGATTTATTTGGAAGTATTCACTGTCCCCTTGCTCTCAGAAGGGCATTCTGTTCCTTGTGTTTTGCAGTATCTCTGTGCTGCTATGCCCTGACCACACAACATGTTCGTCTTATCTCACTCAGCTGCATTATGTCGGGACACTATTAAATATTTACCTTCTGCAGCATAATGCAGCACTTAAATGCTAAACTTGCCATTTCTGCCAGACAAACATAAACTATAGCAGGGCTTATAAAGTTATAAGTTCCAGATGGTGATGAATAAGTAATGTTGCACCCTGGGCCTAATTGCTCTAAGTTTCTAGATACCTGCAAACCATCAATTATACATTACAAGTGCTGCTCCTTAATTGTTTCTTGCTGGCATTTCAAAAGAAAATGTAGCACAACAATGGCATTCTACTTGCAGGGAATTTCTCTTTGAAAATTCTTCCTTTACCATTACTAGATTTTTAAACCATTCTTTGGCTCTGAATGAAGTTTACAAAGCTGGAATTGAAAAAGTTCCCTGAAGAGAAAAGAATGAGAGCCTTCACCGCCTGTTTTATGATAAAAATGGGAATTTACTTGCTGCATGACAGTCATTGTGCCTAATGTATAATCCAATAAGAGTTGGGCACTGTGTTTCCCTTATTAGTGATTTTAAGAGGCTGATCCAATTAGTTTGAAATTTTACCCTAATTCAGTCTCCACTAACAGCAGAAAAAAACAACTGCTGATTATTTCATAGTACCTTTCCAGCATGTCGCCAGCCTGGTTGTAAGCTCAGCAGGAGTTAGCTGCCCTTGTCTTTCACAAATCAGCAGAGCTGTCTTGTCTGGTGAGCTGAGTTGCATTTCTGCACCTCTTGACCCAGCTCTCTCCTGCTGCAAATGCACTTCTCCAAAGAGCTAGAGGTGCTCGCAGGAGACCTCCAGTGAGGAGCACATAGTCTGCAGATCCAGCTGACCCCAAACATCCTACCTAACCCACCACGCCTTGCTGCATGTAGCGTTGGCTTCCCATTGTGTTGGCCTAGGACATCAACACGCTTCTGAAAGGTCACAGAAGACAGATTACACCCATGCACCCAAGGCTATGCCTATGCCAGGTTCAAAGCTACATCTATTTTAGTAAGTTGGACAATGCCAAGGATATTGGTCGGGGTCCCACAATTTCAGCCTATAATTAAATTGTTCAGATGGTCCTGGCCTGGCTTGACCTCCTCTCGGTGAGCAGTGTCCCAAACAAATGCTGGGCATGGTTGGGAGTCAGTATGAGCAAGGAACTGCTCACAGCAAGAAATTTGTATGCAGCCATCCTGCCTTGGAGCCTGAGACAGAGCCCAGAGAAGGGCTGTTTCATGCCAGCTGGCCTTGGGGCCAGAGAATCACCCTGGCACTGCTCGATCTCAAAGAGAGATGAGGTTTATGAATACACACATGCATCACAGCCTGTAGCGAGGCAGGCAGCTGAGCACCACCCTGCTGCAGAGTTCACCCAACGCCCACACCGATCTACTTGGGGAAAGGCAAATTTGGATTTGTGCAGGTCTCATACCACCTCCTGAGCAGACACAGCCTTTCTGTGGAATCTGAGTCAGTGAAGTAACCTTGATTCAGGTATTAACATATTATGCAGTCAAAGTTTAACGTTAACTGCAGCAACTATTGGAAAATGAACAAACAAAACTGTAGTCAGATGAACATAACAGCTCCTGTCTACTGAGGAAATATATTCCACAGAATTATTGAAACGGAGCATAGAATCAGAACAAAATCTTTCTTCTTCTCCTACCTTTGTCATGCAAGATTTCATGAGGAAAAATAAACACAATTTTAAAAATCTCTCTGCCAGAATAAAATGCTTCAGTGATTAAGATAATACAGGTGAAAGATACCTGCAGCCTAGACCTGGTGACTGATTGTATGGGTAAATTCAGAGAAAAACCGATTTCTTCTCAGGCGATTCATTGACAAATTGGACCAAGGAAAATACAACCACAGCATTGTCCATGTCTTGGTCCTCATCAACATACTTGTCACTGTCACAACTCTTGGACTCCACATACTAACTAACAAGCAAGTATTTATTTCATCAATGTTTTCTGTTGTCTGCTGTGCTAGTGAACATCTGCAGTATAAAAGTTTGGGTTTCTGGCTGAAAGCAGGCAAATCATTCCCATCAGACTATTAGATTTCCTCAATGTCCATTTATTTAAAATCTGAATTCCAATAATAGGACTGGCGTCCTGCTTGCAGATAGTTTGGTAGTGCTCCAAAACTGCACAGGAGCAGAATAGAAACATTTCCAGGTATTTATACAATTAGCTGTAGCTCCTTTAGTGTCTTCCCAGTTAATTTTGGCAGGAGGAACAGTACATTCTTTAGGAAGAAACCGTAATTATTACTTAAGTGTTCCCCTACAAATATACAGCATCTGTCCTGTATATGTAGGCAGATGCTAAATATTTTTCTGCAATGCTGAGATTTTTATTGGAGTTTTGCGCTTTACTGTGAGCTACTCTCCTCACCTTACCTCTCCTCTCCTCTCCTACTGCAGAAAGCGTTCAGTTCTGTGCTGATTACCTTATACTCATGTGAGCTACAAAACTGTTTTTCCAAAGACCCTGCATATAGAGGAGTTAAAACTAGGCATTGTGATTTGTTTGATGTAAATTTAGTCAAGTATATACATAGCTACCTCTAGACTTTTCACTTCACTGAGAGTTTCCCAAGTAGATAATCTTAAAGCATGATTCCTTTGACCTATTCTCTCTACTTCAGGATGTCTGCTTCCTGAAAATATATAGACATTGAAGTGGTAGTCATTTAATTAGTTGAATCTAGGTCCATGTGCATCTTATTTGTCTTTCTAGTTGACTAGAATAATTTGTATGTGTAGTCTCCATTTGGCCCCACAGACATTTGTCAGCTAGCACTGCTGTTTTGCCCTCAATGTAGTGTGCAGCCTACTCAAGACTTCACCTATTCCTTATTTTATTTATTTATTACCATCTACTGCTTGGGTTGCTTTTGCATAGGCTGTTCTTTCCTCTGTGAGTACGAGTGGGTTCTTTGACCTCTTTAAGCTCTTTCACAAGTGTATGGATTGAAAAATGACTTGACCCTCTAGTTCTAACTTACTGCCCCATTGCTAATGGTCAACATAGGCCATTCTGGTGAAATTTCTCCCTTGGCAATGCAGAAGACACATTGGTCTTCCTCCACCTCTGCTGGAACATGGATCCCAGCCAGTTACTTTGCCCTCTGTCCAACCATTGTGAATCCAGCCTCATATATATTTTATTTCAGTCTCTCTTGTCACTTCACAACCTGGTGAGTCGAGTTCTGCAGAGCCCAGGTGCACTGTTTATTAAACAAAAATATTAAAAATAAAATAATACAGAAAAATTTGCAGTGAATATAATAAACATTTGTTTTGGAAAGATGGCCCATACATACACAGATACCTACATTTTTTTAGTAGAAAGTGGGATACAGAAGAAGAGAATTCTTGGGGCTGAAGGAAAATTTCCTCTGCTGTTTTAAGTCACTGGAGATAGAAATCAATAGACCCCAGCTGTGTTCAGACACACCATTTTCTATAATCATAGATTTTAGAGTTGAAAGAGGTATATTAGGTTTATCTAATCCATCTCTCTGTCATATAACTGCATTGTTCTTTACTGTACATTCTCCACTGCATTTCCTTATTTAGCTTATATATCCTGTACAGCTTAAAATAGCAGGTTAGAGAAAAGAAGTGAATAGTTAACTTAGACTTATTTTGTCTCGGTGGTAAAATACAGTGCTGGCAATTTTTTTTCTGTAAAACCCTGACCTCTGCGTATTCTTGTCAGCTCCTTTGTGACACTGCATTTACTTTACAGCAGTGAAAATATAAAAAGTTAAAGCTTATTCTGTTTGAGACTTAAATAGTTTGTCCCAGGCTTTTCCATCCAGTTTAAAGAACACATATTTCTGTCTGATTGTATATTGCTACGTTGCTATGAGAATAAAACAGCAGTGAAAAGGAGAATCCATGGAAGAAGAAACAAAGCTCAAGAAAACGTCTGGTTCCCAGCCAGACAATATTGTAAAAAATTAATCATATTCTGCACACAACATACAGGATCTGGGAGGTGGGAGAATTTAGGAACATAGCTTGAAATGATAAAAAGAAGCTGCAGAAAGACTTAGGAAACTGATCCATGTAATAATGAGTGGAGCAGTTTCAGAGACCCCAGAGAATTGTACATTAAACAATATACCATTTGTCAGGTAAAATACCTTGGGCTTGATACTGATCTCACACGCTCAGATGTTACAGTGCTGCTTTTTCCCTGACTCAGAGGAAGATGACCCTGATTTATACCATCACAGCTGAGAGCAAAGTTTGTCCCTTGCACTGGAACAGAAGCAGGTTATTAATGAATTCTGTTACAAGTTTAACCTTGTAGCCTCCAAAGATACTGCAATTCATATGGTTTAGAGGGCTATGAGAGGCAGCAGGATCAGGAAAAAAATCATCAACAATAAAAATTAAAAAGTAATTAATTTATTCTGACTTCTAGCTGGCTCCTGGGTTTTCCCATTACCTGGCATTCTTTCAATGTCAAGGATGCTTTCACTTCTGACATTGCTGGCATGCTCCTGTTTTCTTCAAGAATATTTCTTCGCATCACATATTCACATTTTACAGGTGCTTGATTTTCAGCTCAGGCTTTCTGAGAGTTGTTGTTTCCAAGTTGGTTGTTGAATCCTCTTTCCTTTTCCCACCAGGGAATCTCTGATACCTCTTTTAAAGAAAGAAAGAGAAAGGGAAACCTCAGTAGGCTGTAACATAGGATCACAGGAATTGCTCTGAATACTGCTCACACCTTAAGAATCATAGACTGGTTTAGGTTGTAAGGGACCTCAAAGCCCATCTAGTTCCAACACCCTGCCATGGGCAGGGACACCCTCCACAAGATAGGTTGCCCAGAGCCTCATAACTTCAAATACTGTGGCATATGGATTGCAAATTATCCATACAATCACATGTCAAGGGAGATGCCATGGCATAGCAGATGCGGGAGATGAAGAGATCCACTGAGACACTCTAAAATCTATTAATCTTATCCATGGTGAGCATCTCCATTGCATTTCATTAGGGACATACTTCATATGATCACAATTTTTCCAAGGACAACCTGATCTGCAACACCTTGCTCTCTGCTTTCTCAGACCCAATGCTAATGTTACCCCTGAATCCTTAGGACTCTAAATTTCCAATGGGGTATATTTTTTTCCTCCTTTCTGAGAAAACAGAACACTTGCAAGGATGCATGCACATTGATATGCATAGGCTCAAAAAAAAGTGTGTGGAAATGGCAAGAGTCTGCTTAGGGATTGCTTCTTGGTTGGAAACTGTGCCATTGTCTTTGGTCATTTCCTCTTGTTGGTGCACAGGGTTCCTAAAAGTAATAATATATTTATGGAGGGCACTGTTCAACAAATTGTTCCATTCACATAAACAGGTCAAAAGTACAGAATCAAAAACCTCTGGCTGGGACCAAACTGAAGACTGGCCATTCAGGCAGGTAACCCCTGATGAGCTCTGAAACAGCAATTCCCACCAAGAAAAGAGAATTCAGAATGAAAAAGAGAATACAGAATCAAAAGTGCCAGTTCAATGCAAATATTAGATCAGTGCTTTATAGGGCAAGCAAGATGTTAGGAACTGCCTTGAAAGGTACAGAAAAAAATAGCAAGCATTATTACAGAACTCTGTAAACCAACAGTGCATCCACAGACTGCATATTATATGCTGCCCTCATTCCCCCATCTCCAAAAGAATAGAGGAGTTACAGAAGGGTAGCAAAATAAGTACCGGGTTCCACAGAAACAGAGAAAACAACACACGATGTTCTTCCTGGAACATAAAGGAATGAGAGGAATATAAAAATAATATGCAGTATCCTAGAGATAAGTATCTTTTAAGGTATTCTAACCTGCTGAAATTTGTGAGCTGAAGAATGTGTTTTCATATTCCTTGATCTCTTTTTTCTACTAGCGATGATTATTAGAACAATGCATAGTTCTACCATCTACAGGAATTAAGAATCTGTCCTTGGATCTTTCTAAGAATGTCGCACCAGTGATGAAGAAAAATGTCCAGTTTTGAGCCAAAGGTCCTTCTTAGTCAATCTGCTGTACCTGCCCACGTCAATGCAATTACCGTGGTATCTGGACTAATAGAGCAATGAAGGATTCAGTGACATGTACATATGTTATTTAGTAAATAAGAGAGAGATAGTGAATCATAGAATCACAAACTGGTTTGGGTTGGAAGGGACCTCAAAGGCCACATAGTTCCAACCCCTGCCATGGGCCGGGACACCCTTCACTAGCCCAGGGTGCCCAAAGCCCCATCCAGCCTGGGCTTGAACCCTGTCAGGGATCCAGGGACAGCCACAGCTTCTCTGGGCAACCTGTGTCAGGACATGATCAACTTCAGAGAGAATTTCTTCCTCGTATCTAATCTAAATCTCCCCTCTTTCAGCTTGAAGCCATTCCCTCTTGCCTGATCACTCCCTGCCCTTGTAACCAGTCCCTCTCCCCCTTTCCTGTAGCCCCTGAGAGCCCAACTCACTCAGCCTGTCTCCATAGCAGTGGTGCTCCAGCTCTCGGACCATCTTTGTGGCCACCTCTGAATTTGGTCCAACAGGTCTATGTCTGTCTTGTCCTGGGGACCCAGAGCTGGATGCAGCACCACAGGTGAGGTCTGACGGAAGTGGAGCAGAATCCCCTCCCTTGACCTATTTATCATGCTGCTTTTGATGCAGTTGGCTTTCTGGGCTGCAAGTGCACCTTGATGGGTCAGTTGAGCTTCTCATCCACCAAGGCCCCAAGTCCTTCTCCTCAGGGCTGCTCTCAAGTCACAGCAGTGATGCCAGTATTAAGCAGCTATAGATTACAGACAGATACAACTTTGTCTGACAGACATTTTCTTTCATATCTATTTAAAATATCTCCTGTTTCACTTTTCAGCAGACTTTCAGAATGGGAAGCCTTTCAAGCCACGTGTCTAGCTGCATTGATCACAGTGCCCTGCATTAGAAGGTTGCTTTATTGAGAGTTTCATATTTATGAGCAAGCAATGAATCCAAGTGAGACGGACTGGATCTTAGGATTTCCATTTTCCTCTCTTGAAATGGTAATAGTTTTCCCCACTGGTAGCTGACGCCTTTGTTTAGATTTTGATATAAGGAAAGGAATACTTACAGAGCAAAATTGAGTCTTTTCCTGCTATTTATTAATGCAGATAATTACAACATCCTCCAAATAATTTTTGCCCTATTTTGGTTTTCTGAATGAAAAAATAGAGACAAGATAAATGACCAGGATTTGGGTTAATCCTAGCTACAGCAACTAAGACAACCACTTCAAAGCTAAACTAAGAATAGAGGAACAAATTCCAAATAAACCCTGAATTTCCTCCTTAAATCAAATTCTTTCCAAGCCTGGTGTGTGTTTTCCTACTCTGATGCAACTGCTCTTTCCTATTAAAATTTAAAAGGCTAAAATGTTACGTTTGAAATTTCAGTCTACAGACACAAGCAAAGTATGACCTGAGTAGGAAAGCAGAAAACCCAGCTATTTAGAGTGCCACTGAAGCCAGGTTTTTAAAGGTACTTTTTTTCTCTCTGAATTTCCAGGTTCTTAAACACCTTTAACTATCTGGCCCTGAGGCTCTTTAAATGCAAATGATAGGCAGATTAATTCAGGAGCTCACTTGGAAGATTTAAAGGAGGAAGAGAGGACCTGCCTGCTGGAACACTGAACCTGAGGTACAGCTGTTCAAGAAATACAGCAAAGGACAGGTTTGAACGCAAGAGAACATAATGTACGAGTTAAATAGGTTCTTTCTGAGCTTGTAGCAGACTTGCTCTTAGCTTTTACTCCTTTCCAATTTGGCATCTGGCCCTACTTAAAAATTTCCCTCTACCAACAGCGGAACAAATTTAAACCCACTCCAGAAGTACATTTAATTCAGAGCTTGTCTTTTCCCTCCACGTTTTCTGATAGCTGACCAGTTGTCAGGCAAAATAGTACTACCCTACTCAGCAGAATGAGAAAGATACCAGGCTAAAAGCATTGCCCTCCACCTTCCAGAAACCATTCAGAGCTTTCTTCCATTAACAAGATACTCATTTCAGCTGAAGAACATATCCACAGGGGAGCAACTGGTCCAGCTCATTTTCACGCTGATATATTTGCCTCTCTGGAAACTGCAGAGCAACAGCATCCCTGCTGCACTGCACAGCTTAGAAGCCACTAAAAGGCACTCCTGAAAACAGTCATAAAAGGTTTTCTTTCCCCAAATCTCTACTCAAAAAGGCCGGACATACTGCAGAGCTACGAGATGACAGAGTACCCTGTAGACCTAGGCAGATTAATGTGGGTTGTAGAGAAGCTGTATTACTTCTGCTGATTGGCTGAGTGCAAAGTTTACTGAAATCTAAATCGCTGATTTAATCCAGGAAATTTGGACGTGGTGTCCAGCTAAATAAACAGCAGAGATTTTCAGCAAAATGAGTCTGGGATCAGAAAACATTGTGTGCACTTTAAAAAAGGGAAGGAAGCACCACAGTTCCCAATTTCATATAAGTGTGTGTGTGTTCATGGATTCAGCTGATCTCTTTAAGATCAGGAGTTATAAAATCATCTGTTACTAACTATATTACTTAATAATAACCCACAAACAGTGCCAAACCTATTGTCACTACCTTGAATTACTAATCAAGGGTCCACTGTTACATAGGTCTTGTTTTAAGACTCCTTAGGTTGCAAAAGGTTGAAAACCACTGTCATGCGTGGTATCTTTTTTTCTGTGAGAAATGGTCAGAAATAAGTTCAAGCCGATGAGGCATTGTTTGTGTGGCTGTTTCATGTCTCTGTTCAGAAGGCAATTTGTATTGCATTTGACACAAAATCAGGTTTCAATAGACAAGAACATCTACCGTATTCTGTGTGCTGTGACACTGAAAAAGTTAACTGCTTGTAGCAGGCTTCTGACTTGATCATGATACTCTAAAGCAGGGAAACATTAATGACAACTGTCACTGAAGACTGAGAAGAAGGAGGTAAACAAAACGATGCTGAAATGGATACAACAAAAATCAATCTGTTGGTAATTGTGGAATTCAAACATCCTGTAGTGGAAGCAGTTTTAATTCCTTCCTTCCTTCCCCCCTTCCCCCCTTCCCCCCTTCCCCCCCTCCCATTTTCTTCCCTTTCCCTTCCCTTCCCTTCCCTTCCCTTCCCTTCCCTTCCCTTCCCTTCCCCATACAACTCCCCCAAACACTTGGCAGGACAGATGGAATCAGTCATTCCTAAAACAGGAGGCATTCTCTAATAGCCACAACTGCAGACACAAACAGCTTTCCCCTCAGCTTGAATTCCAGCTTTGCTCTTCTGTTTGCCAGAGAATACAACATCTTATCTGCAACTCCATAAGGCAAAGAGGTCTCTGTAGGTAAAGTTCTCATGTTCATTTGCCATCCACCAAAGAAATGCCAGGGCAAACTGTCTTCAGAAAGAACAGTTTTCACTGTAAGAAAAAAATGAATTTAACATGATTATAGGTAACTAATAAAGGTAAATTATATTCTAATAAACCCATTTTTGGGCTGTTCCTCTTTCTCTGTCATGGAAATGTATAAAATATGAACAGCATATTAATGAATTATGACATATGATTGCTGAAATATCATCACTATATTATTAGCAACCCCCGTGCAAGCTACATCTAATTAGCTTTAAGAATTTTAAATAATTGGAGGAAGAATTTCAGCCATATATATTCTATGTGACATACAGGTATCTCAGTGGACTTAGTATTTTTCGATGGAGACTGTGAAGGTAAAATTCCTGCACCGTTTTCATTAACAACATCCACATAAAAAACAACCCAAAAACTTTCCAGCTGACTGCTGGTTGCTGCTTGTTTTGTCGGGTTTTTTCTGCCACATCTGTCACTCAGGGTGTGCAAGCTGTTTCAATCAGTCCATTAATCTGGGATGGTTGAATTGTCTCAATTTTTATCCAAGGCCCAGAAAAAGTCAGTCTTAGTGGACAAAAGTAGTCCGTGGTCCTTAGTAACTTGGAATGTTTCCACGTGAGTAATTTTATCCATGTCCACACATGAAGTGCAGCTTCCCTCATTTGACATGGTCCATTCCATGGAAACATGAACTATTTCAACTCAAGACAGTTTGACAGGCAGGAAATAAGTTATCACAGCTTCATCCTTTTCCAGGGAAGGAGGATGAAGCATAATGTGGCACTTTTCACTAGAATCTGTCCTATTTGTGAACACTTTTCTCTGCTGTTCCATATAAACAATTATTAGAAATGCAGATTTGTTTCTTTGAAATGTAATTGTGTTCTGCAAACCACCAAGCGCTGTTGACCATGACTAATATTGGCTGGTAATGCTCACAGGGGCAGCAGCTTTTGGAGGTAGCTAGAGCTGCTTGTGGCATTTCCCTTGGGAAAAAAAAAAAAAGGAGAAAAGCTGAAAAATTATTAATGAGATGTACCTTGCAGTCTGAAAAACACTGATATGCTATTACTACCTAGAGTAAAAACAAACACACAATGAGAAAAAAACCTCTTACATGGGAGACCGTTTATAAGAAGGTACATATATCTCTGGGGAAGCATTGTGCAAGCTTTTTAACCAAGGACTTCAAGGTCACTGTTCCCCAGTAATTACAATTAATTCAGTTTGCCTTTATTTTACTTTTTTTCTTTACCTTTTACTTTACTTTCTTCCTGTGGGTATCTAAGCAGAGGTGAAATCTCAACTGATTAGGAGTCAGGCACCAATCTCCTCTCTTTGGCAACCAGGGATAGAACCCAAGGCAATGGTATGAAGCTGTGACAGGGGAAGTTTAGGTTGGATGTCAGGAAGATGTTCTCTACTGAGAAGGGGGTCGGGCACTGGCACAGGCTCCCCAGGGAAGTGGTCACTGCACTAAGCTTGGATGAGTTCAAGAAGCGTCCGGACAATGCCCTCAGTCGCATGCTCTGATTTGGCTGGCCCTGTTTGGAGCCAGGATTTGGACCTGGTGATCCTTATGGGTCCCTCCCATCTCAGAATATTCTGTGATTCTATCATGAAATGTAGGTCTCTGCTTTGGGTAAGCTGGATCACACTTCAGGTTCCATTGGTTGTGTGGCAGAGCAAAATTTCTAGGAAATAAATTTTTAGAATTTATATTTACATATATAACTTTTAAAAAGAGAAATATAGACAGTGCTACACTTTTCTCTATGTATAAATAGATATGCTGTAATTAGACATCCAAGTGAACTAAATTATCCAAAAACTGCACTTAAAACAACACTGCTACTCGAAAGAATTATTTTATTTACTATTATATAGCGACTTGCTTGCTATGCAGAAACATTTTAATTTCATAAATACTCTTTACAAGTGGGGTTCACTCCATTCTAGCAAGAGATTATTGACAGTATCAGGACCTGGCACTGAAACCATCTTTCTGGGCAGTCACTGTTGTTTGACAACTATTAACCCAAATGCATTCAAACATGGATATGCTGGCACCTTTATAGTAGTTAAAGGCCAGTCAAAATTGGGGTTTTTTAGTCCCCAACATCTTAAAGATTTGGGAATTTTTGACATTTTCCAAGAAAAAACAGAGTATTGAACAGTGCAGTGGTAAAAATCCAAAGTGTGAAAACTAATCTACAGCCCAAGCATGATCTAGGATCACTGGGCTCTAGAAAGCATTTATAGGCCTACCAATATCAAAACAGATCCATTTCTTGTGAACATTTTTTCAGTAAATTTGATAATTTCTGAAAAAAGCGTATCATTTTCACCAAAAAGTTCCATGCTAGCAATTGCATTCATTTGTTCATTCATGCAACATTATCCAAAATACAAATGTCCTGGAATTCAGTGTCCCTGCAAGCAAGGTAATAATGATCTCCATTTTACAGCTGGAGACATAGAAAAAGTAGTGGCTTTTCCAAGGTCCAAGGGGAGGTAATGTAGGAATCACCTACTATGAAGTATTTATTCTGTAAATCTTGCTTGTTCTAGCATTATTCAGTTCTCTAATCACTCTTCCCACCCTTTTTTTTCTTCAGTCTCACCGTTGGGTCTGGTTACTGTCAAGTATTTTAATCTTTCTATGACTATATGTTCTTTTTAAATATTTGTACAAAGATTTATGCCAGGGAGTGCTGAAACTTGACTGTGTTCTTTGGACAGGAAGATAATAAATAGCATTAAGAAAAATCCTGATAAGAAATCAGTTTTATTGGCTCCCAAACTTGCCAGCTCTCAACTTCACTTCTTTCTGGGGAAGTGGTTTAATGACTCGAACAATACACAGAAGAAAGACAATATCAATGGCCCTAATGGAGGGTCATAATTACTCCAGCTTTCCAAATTTATTCAGGGGACTTGAGAAGCACTAAGGTTCCCATCTGCCAGCCTTGCATTGCAGCTGAGGTTTAGGAATAAAATAATCAACTGTCTCCTCAAAACAGACAGCTTGTGAATAAATATTTTTCAAAAGTTTATTAAAAAAAAAAAGATTAAATTAAGCAGAAACTAATTTAAAACTTAACTACAGAGCAAGATGGTTGAAAAATGAGGTAAAGACAATTTCTGTCTGGAGGTGAAATGAATTTCAAGAGCCTAAGTGACATGTAGTAGAACTGGATCCAACCCTTCACATACACACATGGGAAGAGATTTAAGGCACCTTGAACTTCTTTTCATTTATTATTTCCGTGCTTGTTACTGCATCTCATTGCAAAAATCTGTTTAGGGTGGGTTTCCTTGAATGTCTGCATATACAAAGATATATTTCTGGATTTTTGCTCTATAATTTCTTCATTTATAGTTGAAAATGTTGCCAGAAATAAGGAAGAAACTATGAACTACTGTGAAATAGTTCCATACAATGATTTAGTAAAGGCAGTTAATGGACTTTATGATGGTTATAGAAAAAAGTAGAACTAAACTAGGAAGAGAATGAAACTTTCCAAACTGTAATTTGAGTATAAATAATGAATTAACTTTTAGTTGTACAGCTCTTGTACACTAAACTGGTTCCCAAGTACTGGTTCATATGCCCACTATTGCAGTGTCTTCTTACTCGGAATTCATGAAATGGAGTGGGTGTTTTGCACTTGCATCTGTGGAGATCAAATGTAATCCTTATGAAAATCACCATGAAAATGTATAAACAGTCCTATTATTTATATTAATTGCCCGGACTTTTATCACCGGGACTGCAGCACTCATGATTGCACAAATCAGAGTCCAAGTGAAAAAATACAAGGTCTTTTAATAGTACACAGTTCATTATGGTTCTTTTAATCCAGAGAGTTTTATGAGCTTTAGAAGGTACTATGTAAGACAAAATCCATCCAATAAAATGCAGAACTCAATAAAAGGGGGGGAGGATCTCAGTGAATAAAGCTTTGCCATGCTTTCCACTGCTCAAGAATACACTGGCAAAGTCCTTATTGCTAAAGAACACCCTAATGAGTCTTTCTTCTAGGTAAAAGGCTAAAACATAAAAATAAATCTAAATATTTATCTGTCATTACTGGGGCAGATCTTTATAAAGAACAAGATAACCAACACGCAATATTTACATATTTATTTTAAATGCAGTAAAGGCTTTTCTCTAAACCAGTGACAATAGTCTTATACTGTGAAGATCAAATTTAAGAGTTATTTGTTGAGCCTCCCAAATTACGAATGTTTAATAAATTCCTGAGCCTTTCAAATTATGAATGTTTAAAGAGAAATAAAATACTCAGATACAATAGATGGGATTAATTTAACTTCTTTCATTTAATACTGTAGATGCCTCCTCTAGAAAGAAAGATGACTAGTCCCTTAGTCAGCATTCTTTGTAGCTGGTGGAGAGAAATAAGAACTAGGAATCTCGTCATCCCAGTGTAGACGTTAATATATATATATATGTTTATTTATTTATCACATCTGATATTTCTGTTCAAATTCAGTGGCTGTTAAAGTTAACAAACCTGGGCGTTGCCTCTAAGATGCTGGAGCTCCATCCCTTTATGTCAAAACTACAGTGATTCACAACAGCAGAACGTCTGACTCAAGGATTTCTAAAAGCCAGTGAATTCACAAATTTCAGGTCAGCAGAGTTTGGGAGGGGTAAAGATTTTTATCTACTACAGCACTTTAGTTTACCCTCCAACCACTTATCACCACCACACTTAGAGCAGAAAGTGCTTAAAGCTCAACAGTAAACTATTCACTGCCTCTTTGTAACAGAGGGGTGGTGGTAGCAAGGTGTCAGGCACCAAGGTAAGATGAACAAAGCTGCACTTATGGCTCCCATAAAGCACTTATAATTAATGTACAGTAACAGTATACTCCTTAAGAGATTCCATTCAATGCATCAAGGCATTTTAATGAGCAAAATGCATGAACTTTCCAATTTGCTGCCAAATTAAACCTCACTTTATTTTGGTGCCCATGCCTTGTCCCTGAATAGACCCTTTTCTCACCCAGGTTCTTATGCAAAGTCGGTCCATGTAACCAATTTGCATATGCCACAACTGCTACTTTAAAAAGTCAGATTGCTTTGGCACACAGACTTAACGAAGGACAGATGAGGAAAAACTTAGGACCTGGTTGACCATTTCATAAGAAAAACAAATAAAACTAAGCTCTTGATGGAAACTGAGAAAAGTTTTAGACTCAACCACCATCCCAGTAGCTTTCGAATTAAATTATTAAGTATATCAGTGTTATGCTTTATAACTATAACTATAACAACTATAACTATAACTATATAGATATAGTTTGCTGCTTTTGTTTTTGGCCCTGCTGGGGTCCCTTCCAACCCAGACCATTTGATGATTCTATGACTTGTTTTAAACATGGTTAACTCTGCCTTGGACTCACTGTATCCAGGGCAACAAGTTAATACAGGAGCTCATCTGCTTAACCACAAGGCACACGAAAAGTTAATACAGGAACTCATCTGCTTAACCACAAGGCACAGGAAAACCATGTCTTCCCATTCCTTGTCAAGGTTCTGTAGGTAATTTTGCCATGTCAGTCCTCATGTCTGTATATAATCTTTGAGAGTTTAGCTGAGGGTCTTGTTTTGGCAAGAATATGGTATGACCCTGTGGTGGTTTGACCCTGGCTGGAGGCCAGACACCCACCAAAGCCACTCTGTCAATCCCCTTTTTAACTGGGCAGGGAAGAAATATATGAGAGGCTCAGGAGTGGAGATAAGGAAAGGGAGAGATCATTCCACAATCAGCGTCATGGGCAGAACAGACTCAGCACAGAATAAAGGAAAGAAAACCCTCTAATTGATGACGCTGCCCTGCACCCCCAGTGACACCACAGTTGGGTAATGAGAAGTGCGGCCAGATCTTAAAGCACCTTCCCCCACCCCTTGCTCCAACACCGGTCACAGCATCTTCTGCATGTCTCCCCCTGCTCCAGCATGAGGCCTCTCCATGGGCTGCAGGTGGGGTCTGGGCCTCTTTCCATGGGCTGTGGGGGGACACCCGCTCCACCATGGGTTTCTCCACAGACTGCAAGGGCATCTTTCTCTCTAGCACCTGGGGTGACTCCTTCCCTTGCCTTGGTGCCTGCACAGTTTCTTACATCTTCTCACTCCCTTCTCTGGGGGCAAAAAGCAGCTGCTTGTGTTATTTTTTCTCCTAAATGTGATTCCCAGAGGTGCTGTGACCATCGCTGATGGGCTCTGCCTTGGTCAGCAACGACTCTGGCCTTGAGCCTGCTGGTGTTTGCTCTGTGGGGCCTGCAGAGAGCTTCTGGCTGCTTCTTGCAGAAACCATCCCTACAGCCCCCTCCTCCACCAGAACCCAGCCATGCAAAACCAAAACAGATCCAAAGGAAAAAAAAAAACAGGAGTTTTACAGGTGTGTGCATTTGCCATCAATATTTCTCAGGGTGGACAGAGCCTTACTCCAATTTCTGGAAGATGAGCAATGATAATCTGCTTTCAGTAACTACCACAGGACACTTGTGAGTTCTTACCTCAGCTCTTCTGGACTGTTTTTTTATTCCTTTTATGGATAAAGTAGGTGTTTGTACTCAAGAGGACAGTACAGGACAACGACAAAATTGTCCGCTGCTGCAAGTGTGCAACCATATGGCATGTTGGCACCTTAAATAAACCTTCCTTGATTTTCCATCATCTGACATCCACCCTCATCACTTGTTTTAAACTCTTCTACTTTCCCAAGGGTAACCAGACATTTATGTCTTTGTTCCCCTTCCTGTTATGTTTCACTTGTTTTCTGATTGTACTTCTGTGACTGGAAGCTTTGGGCTGCATAGTGCTCTGAAGAAGCTTCATCTGGTTCTGCAGTCTCAACTCCCAGGGCTGGTGCAGCACTGGCCTCAGAAACTAACTCTAATGCTGTGATTAAGTGTAGTCACTAGAAGGAAGTAATACTTTCAGCATATTCACTTTGTGAGGAATCACACTCATCTGGGTCAAAACGACTTGACAGATACTTCTAGATGCCATCTGTTCCTGTGTAATGCATACACCAGGGCTCAGTGCAGCATTAACCCTTCTCCTCATGTTTCATTGATTATCCTGGATTGCTCTTTGACAGGGCATTTTGCAAAGACCAAACCCTGTAAAAGCCTTGGCAGTAGGAAGACTCAAAGACACCATAATTTTTATTGTCACAGGGGAGGGAGCCTGTCAGTACATTCTTAGCATTAGCATCATTAGTAACATTACACTGAATCACAGCATATCTCAAATTGGAAGGGACCCATAAGGATCACCAGGTCCAACTCCCTGCTCCTTGCAACTCGACCTAAAACTAAACCATCATCCAGATGCTCCTTGAACTCTTAAAGATAAGAACATCCTCACATTCATTCTGTTTCAGGAAGACAGGCACTATCAAAATGCAATCAAAACTGGCAATAGCTTATTTACTGTATCATTTACCCATGCTCATCTCCTCCTCAAGGTGTAATCCCCAATGCTTCTGCCTTCATTTCCTGTTAGGAATTGTGTGGCAATAGATGTATGTCACCTACCTGTGGTTTCTGAGCTGCAGGCTATATGGTAGGGGCTGCAATTACCTTCCTTTTATTATTTCACTGTTGACACTGATGACATTGGGCATCAGCCTCTGGAGAACAGCCTTTGCAAAGTACTCCCACCAGGGCCTGGGACTACTGGGCTGTGGCTACAGAATGGAGATTTCAGCACTTACAGCACAACGTGTCATTCGTTTTTAAAGTCTCAAATCCCTGAAATATTTCTCACTATTTAATCTTCACCTGTTTTAATGTAACTTTGGCCATGTCTGAGAAGAACACACAGTTCCTGAAATCAACATCCCTTCCAACAGCAGCTGTTCAAGATGTATCCCTGTTTTTCCCAGGTCCAATTTATCTGGTAGAGATGGGAAAAAAAACCCCAAAACATTACAAATTGAAATTCTATGTATTTTGTTTTCTGGAAGCACCATGTCTGCTGACATTGCAATGAGGGCTATTGAGGACAGCATTAATTAACAGGAAATTAGAGTGGGATCCCAAGCTTTTTCCCAGACAAAACTGCTTTGTATAAAGAGAAACAGAATGGGGCAACCAAAGTGTAGCTGGGTCAGGATGTGGTTTTGATCTGTTTGCTATGATGGCAAAGTTATGGCAAAGTTATGGCAGCTAGAGTTGTCCCTGGCCCTCTGCATAGGCAGTGATTTGTTTTCCAAGGTTGCCACACTGCCACGCTCTTCATAACCAGAGTTCTTCTGTAACCAGGGTTGCAGCAGTACAGGTTGTGTATAAGTATAACCCCTTAAAATGAAAAAGAAAACAGAATTAAGATCTCCAGGAAGTGTGCCCAAGGAGGTGGGGATGTGTGATATGTGTGGGAACAGATGGAAAATGAGTGTATTTCTGAAGCCAGTTTTACTATCAAAAGTAGCATTTTGTGAATCCACCCTCTCCTTCAACATCTCACTGAACCAGCTGGTGCTACAGCACACCAGATTTGGGGTTTGTTCTTTTTCTCACCACCCTTATATGTCTTCTGCAGTTTCTACATCTTTCCTCCAGTCTGTATTTGTACTTTGCCTATTTTTCTGTGTTTCAATCATCCATCTTGTCTCATGTCTTATTTTTTTATCTCCCTCATTTAGTTTCTCTCCTGCCTTCCTGTCTTACTGTGTTCTGGCTTCCTTCCAGCTTTGCAGCAGTATTTGTCCTCACAGCATCTTGCAAGGTTCCTTGTGCAGCTAAGTCTTTTTTTCATAATTTATTAAAAACCTTAGATTTTCCTTTTAGACCTATCAGACTTCATCTCCAAGTGCAACATTTTCATGTGTACGTTCAAAACACTCCCACCATCTGTTCACCTATTAAAAGTACTGTATTTGCCATTCAGGAAAAAAATAAAGCCTTTTTCTGTTGGGATGCTGTATAGAAAACCACAGTTCTTCTAATGAGAAATAGCAGAGCAGAAAAATTCTCTAGGGGAAACAGTTCAGCTAAAAACAAAGATACAAAATCTAGATATATCTCTCCAACCTTGGATCACCAATGACAAGACTTGATGGGACTTGGAAGAGCAAATGAGACATATCATTTAATTAACATTTAACTTTATAAATCAACTATTCTGATAACACAGCTATAAAACCTCTTGTTTCTATGACAAGAATTCACATAGCCCTTAGTAATAAATGGACGTTCATTCACAGCATCCTCTGAGGCAGACAGACATTGAGCACAATTCAGTCTTGTAAATGTATGCAGCTGAAGTGACTTATTTTTGGCACTGCGGGGCAACCTGATGTTCAGGTGCTGCTTCAGAAAATGTTGGTTTTCTGTAAGCCCTGTGTCCTACCTGCCAGCCCTGTGCCAGTGTCTGGGATACACAGTCATGTCACATGTCTAAGCTTAGGTAACTGAGGCAAGCCTGTATTGTTAAGCATCTTTTGTACCATGTACAGAAGATCCAGAATTGGTCAAAACTAGTTCTTCCATATCTGAGGTCAAGCTGCTCTTACATAGACATGCAGTGTGACCTGAGATGCCCCTGGACACTCTACATCTTCTCTCCCTGCCACCCCACATCTTATCTGCTAGCCTCATCCACGTGGATGTCTTGAGTACTTTAGGCTGTCCCAGATGTCATCTCTGTTTATGCAACTGGATCACACTCACAATGGTGCAGTCACTGTAACTGATTAAGATGACTAAATTGAGATTGGTGTTTAAAGGCACCTATGAGGCTGCCTCAGCTCCTGTTACAGTCAATGGATATCTAATCAATACAGTCAATGTCATGCAGAGTGATCCAGATGTCCCAAAAGAAGGCACCTGGAACCTGGTCTGCTGAATAACCCTCTAGGTTCTGGTGACTAAACTGATTATGTCTCTGCCTAGGCACTGGATTTCCATGTGGATATTTACATGCAGACCTATGTATTATGTGGTCTGAACTTCAGACTGAACCCTGCCCAAAGAGCCCATCAAGCACATTCTGTATATCATTAGTTAAAAAACAGAAAAGAAAGTCTTTCAAATCCTAGACAGTTTCAGAAATCTGGAGTGGTGGCACATCCGAGCTCAATTCAGTCATATACACAAAGGAATCTAGTGCCCTTTAAGATGCAGCGAGGTGTTCACAGATACTCAGATGGAGCTGGCAGATGTGACGTTGAACCTACAGCAGAACTATGTGTTTTGAAATGTCAACCTCAGGCCAGACCAGACTTCTCAGATGGTACTGGACACCTCATGAAGGTGCAGCTGCATTGTGGCCCCCTCAGAAAGTCTATGTTAAAATCAAACAATCATTATAAGCACCATATCTCAGTTTTGACCACATGACAATCCTTCCTCTGCTCAGTCAGCACATGTAATGGTACTGTCTGACCTTGGAAGGATCTACTGGAGGCAGATTCAGAGTTTCCCACTACAATAATTTATGACTAAGATGGGTTTGGTGATTTTGTTTTTATTTCTGCAATGCATCATGACAATCAGATGATCTCAAACTACACTTCAAACATCCTGACTTCACCCAATGCTGGATGTGCAGCAATCCTACTCTTTTTAATGGACTAACAGTTGTAGGTAATTCCTTTACTTCTTTGCCTTCTTTGATGATCAAAGCCTTCCTATTTCTTTGGTGTTCTCCACCTCATCCCCTTCATATCTATTTTTCCTATCTAAAACATTGTATACTGTCCCTAGAGAAGACCTCTCCAGTCTTTCTTCCACAATTTCCTTTCAAATGGAGGGTTATCCTCCTGCCCAACATACTTGTGCATTTATCTCTGATCCTTCTATTCCCAAGCTTGCCTGTCAGCCAGCAGAAATACACAAATGACATTAGGTGCTGTATTGGGTTTGGCTGAGCTGGAGTTGACTTTCCCAGCACACCCTCACCAGGCTGTGCTGTGTATCGGTACCCAGAAAGGTTCTGGTAACACACCAGGGTTTTGCTGCTCCTGAGCAGGGCTGGCACACATCAAGGCTGTCTCTCCGACACCCCCCTCAGCAGTGGGCTGGGGCTGGGAAGGGGCACAGCCAAGAAAGCTGATCCCCACTGACCAAACGGATATCCCACAGCATGAGATGTCTGCTCAGCTGTGAAAGCTGAGAGAGTGGAAGAAGAAGGGGAGATTTTTTTATTAATGACATTTGTCTTCTGGAGCAACACACTGAAACTCTGCCTCCTAGGAAGTGGCTGAAAATCTCCTGCTGATGAGAAGTAGAGAATAAATATTTTGCTTTTTTCCCCCCTTTACTTCCACACATGGCTTTTTGCGTTTGCTTTATTAAACTGCCTTTATCTTGACCCATGACTTTTTTTCTCTTCTCCCTGTCCTGCTGAAGAGGGGAGTGATGGAGCATCTTGGTGGACATCTTGTATCCAGCCAAGGTTAAACCACCACTGGTACTTAGGTATAACACAACCCCTTCTCTGCAAATATACTGGTAATGGAGCATAAAACGTACTTGCTAACACGCACACATTCCTTGGATTCTAAAAAAGTCCTGTGACAGGCATGTCAGCAGTATCACTGTGGCTAACCAGCAGTTATAAGAAACCTGGTGAAATTCTGAGCATGATGTAGTGCTCCATGTCTCTCACTTTCAGCAAAATAACCGATTATGGCCAAACTACAGCCACAAGCTATTACTACAGAATTAGATGCATCTTGAAGTTATCATTGTTGGCAGTGGCTGAGCTTTCCTGTACCAAGGTCTAACTACTCCCAAACTTGTGAAACAAAGTAGTATTTGTACAAATTCAGTACAGCCATACAGTAGGGCTGACCAATTATTTCTCACTATAATGAAATCAATAATCAAAGAATCCTCCTGTATGCCTAGAAAATATTCTTTTGAAAAAACAGGTCTTAGATGATGAAGACTGGAAATCACAGACAAATCATTAGTCAGCAAAGCCCTAGTCATCTGAAACAGGCAACCCTGAGTAGGAGTCAGCATTGATCTGACTGCAGTGGCTGTGAAGGATAGCGAATGCCCAGGATCTGCCTCTGGGAACAGTCATACTTGTCCTGAAAAGCTGGAGCATTCATTGATCTCCACCATCCCTTCTCACCCATGTGTTGGCTGGAATCCCTGCTTTGCTGTTTGCATGGAGGAAGAGTTTATAATCTGCTTGAGCACAAAATCACCTCACTCAGCTGCAACTGCTGATGATGTCATTCAGCTAACTTCTATCTGTGTGTTGAAGGAGTGGTAGATGAAGGGCAGGCGCTGATCTCCTCCCTTTGGCAACCAGGGACAGAACCTGAGGGAATGGCATGAAGCTGTGACAGGGGAGGTTTGGGTTGGATATTAGAAAGAGGCTCTGTACTGAGAGGGGGGTCGGGCACTGGAACAGGGAAGTGGTCACAGCACTGAGCTGAGCTGAGTTCAACAAGCGTCCAGACGATGCCCTCAGTCCCATGCTCTGACTTGGCTGGCCCTGTGTGGAGCCAGGAGTTGGACCTGATGTTCCTTATGGGTCCCTTCCAGCTCAGGAGATTTTGTGATTGTAGGTAGGGTCAGCAATAATGGGTGTCAACAAATCGAGAGATTTTGCAGCTGTAGCCTAACAGCAGAGGAAATGAGAGGCTTTATTCGAGGGCTGGGGCATGAAGTTGAGAGCTACAAAACAGTAAATTTAAGCAGAAACAATATGTCTAACATTATTAAATTGCAATTAAATATGAACACTTTGATGTCGTTTGATTTAGGTTTATCAGAATGTAAAGTTTAACAAACTGTATCTTCTGCCTATGCCACATGTAGAGCGGTGGCTGTGGTAATTTATGACTGTTAGGACCCAATGATAATTACTTGAAGGACGTGGTCAACGGTTTGGAAGCGATAGGGGTAGGTGGCCAAAAATACCTGAGAAGCAGAGTCACAGAAGGATAGCATGGAGAAATACAAGCCAGATTTTATATTTGACTTTTTGTT
The DNA here is from genome assembly GCA_020800305.1 of Porphyrio hochstetteri. Lineage (NCBI taxonomy): Eukaryota > Metazoa > Chordata > Aves > Gruiformes > Rallidae > Porphyrio > Porphyrio hochstetteri. Next base: position 119,396,097 of record CM036907.1, on the reverse strand, counting down.
GGTGTTAGTGAGAGAATTTTTGCTGTCCTGCCTGAGCACAGTGAATAGTCAAAGAGTGGGAGGCACTGGGATACAGAAAAGCCCTCAGGTATCCAAAGTATTAGATTAAATAATGTCAGCACAATTTGCATTTTAAACATGGGGAATCTGTGGCTTGTGAACTGCTATATTGGATAACAAACTAGACTAAATTAAGTCTTGCAGTTTCTGTTGCAGTCCATTTTTTTCAACTTGCTGCTTTAAATGGGGGCTTCTTCCCTCTCATTCAAAAAATAACCCCAGACAATCTATTTTTTTGTAACTTCAAATGAGTGTCTCTTTAAACATTAATTCATAGCTAATGAAAAAAATCTTACAAAAACATGAATTTCAGCCCCATTTCTATTCATTTTTGAATCATTGCAAATGTCACTTTTAGCATCTTTTAATTGGAGTTTAATGGTGCATCACTAGATTTCAGAACCTTGTAGCCTGGCTTTTATGACCTCTTATCTTTTCTCTTAAACATTGAATTCAGGAGTTATGGCTGTTTCTATTAAGACTGAATTAGACCCATGGATGGATGAGAATAATGTTAGATATACATTAAAAATGAGTTGCACTCAATGTGCTCATGGTCTAGTTTTCTCTGCTATAAGATTCTCTGTTTCTGTATATTTGTTAAGTCGTACCTGTCTTACAAATCCACAGTGTCCAATGTTGGAAGCAACCCTGATTCACCATTTGGCTCTACTGACACCCAGTGTGAAATCTATATTGGTGTTAACAATCAAAAAAAGATTGAATTCCCCCTGATCTCATCCTTTTCTTTTTTTTCCCTTTCAAAATATTAATTTAATCCAGTAAAATTGACTGTAAAGTAAATTAATAGAAAAATTAAACAAATATGAAACAAAGTAAATCAACTTCCACAAGGAACTTTTCTGTATAAGACCCACGTAGACAGTGTGATTTGATTCTTTATAATCCATGTATCCAGTTTTATGCCACAGAAGATTTCAAAATGTAATTTTAAAACATTTGAAGAAGATGTGAAAAGTAAAATATTTTTACCATCGTTTACCCCTAAAATACCAAAACAGATGGGGTTAAGACTATTGTAGATGTTTCCCTTTTTACTGAATGGATACAAAACTCACTTTCACTGAAACTTAATGAAATATGATCATTCAAAAATTTCCCAAGCCACTCAAACCTCAATATCTGTGAGGATTCAGAGCAGTAGACACATGAATATAAAACCAACTGCAGTCATTCCTGCTTGTTTCTATTGGAATATTTCACACCTAGAATGAGGTATTTCAGCTTTCAGCTTTCCTGGATTTTTTTCCTGGCTAGAGATAAACAAAAAATTCATTCACTGAGCTTGATGCCCTTCCTCACTACATGTGCTGGTAGCAGAGACTGGAGATTATCCAGAGCTCGGGAATGGGCTTCAGCTCTTGTTGGCAGCATGGGAATAAACCCAAGGGCTGTGTCAAGTTGTTATTATCTAACCCAACCCTACATATCAGCCTGAAATTAACTCCATTTTGTACTGCCCTCTACATGCCTCTGTTAATGCATTGCCAGAAGATATCAGTATGTTTTCAAGGAGCTTGCTTTCCTTTGTGGACACACCGTGATTTGACTTTACATCCAAGTCTTGTGTATATTCCAATATCATTTTTTTCATGGTTGGTCGCATAATCTAATGGATCAGATTGGGGCTGAAGAAGACAATGCAAGTAACAATGCCTCCCAGTGAAGAGGAACTGAAGCAGTTCAAACCCACTACCAGTCACTGCACCTTGACTTTCCTATGGGTTTCCTTTAGTGTCAGAAATGCCTGAGGGCACGAGGCTTAGAGGTTGCACTTGAAACTTAACATGGTTCTTCAGTATGCTGTGTTTCTTAATAAAATGTTCACATTCAACTCAGCCAGCCTTCATTTTGCCTAATCCACTTTGCCTATTTCTAATTATGCTGTCTGGAGCTTCATAAAGCAGATGAACATCTGTGCCATTTCAGCGCATCCCAGCCGTCCCCACCTTTGGTTGACCCTGTCATAGGCTGGCACCGTGCAAAGCAGTGGGTATAGGAGTGGAGAAGGGAGGCAGGAGGTTCATCGTGTGAGCATGTGCTGACTCCAGCTGGGTACACAGACACAATGCAGGCTGCCCATGTACAGAAGGGTCAGTAGGAACTTTACCAAAGTCGTAAAAACAAGTAATTCACTGGCACCAATGACCTACAGCAGACAAAAGCTGAGGAGACCCAAAGAAAAAAATAAATGAAGGCTAAAAATTAGCCATGATTAAACCATCCCATCTGATACTTTATTGACTGCAAGTAGATATGCTAGATTTTATGTTAGCTGTGACCCCGTGGCACAGGAAAAAAAAGAAACGGTAATTGCAAAAGGTACTTGAGCTTGAAGCTAGCCAGCTCATTTTGCACAGTGGTTGGCACTGGTTGAGAAAGGAAGATATCAGTGTCATAAAATAGATGTGTTGTTTCACAGGTTACCTCATGAACTGGCACTTTGCTTCTGCTTCTTCAACAGACTTTCCATAACCTTTAATATGTCGCGTGATTCTCATTCAAAGTCCTTTGAAGTCGCTTTGAAATGATGGCTGAGAGCAGAGACTGGAACTCATAGCTGTAACTATGGGGAGCATTTCTTTTCTTTTTACCATACTCGTCAGGGGAAAATGAACACGCTCATCTCTAACTTCAAGATGTGAGTTATTAAAAAAATAAAAACTAGAGTTATGGAAGGTCCCTTCCAACCCCTACAATTCTGTGATTCTGTGATTCTGTGAAAAGGACTTGTGTCTGACTGCTCACCAGCTGAAGTTCCACAGCCAATTTCAGAATAAAACATTAAGTCAGTGTTGCCCCATTTGAGCCACTGATCGCAAAAGCTGTTGCTTTTCTGAATAAAGCCTGTGTGAAACGTTTTTGTAACCTATCCAAGCAGTCTAAATCAATTATATTAGCGAAGTGCTGTCATGTAGAAATGCTCTGTAAACCTGATTGGTAGGTTGAACTGCAGTCATGGCAGCTTTGGAAGTGAAAAGAAATCTACTGTCCTTGCTGCTTCATGATGTAGCAGAGTCTAGATACATGAACAGGAACGAATGTCCTGTACTATTCTCAAGATCTGAGAGAAGGATAGAGGGGGGTTTTTAGGACCAGAATATGAGTGTGTTGTAAAGGAAGGTATATTTATGATTGAAATATGTGTTCCAGGTTTTCTAAAACAGAAAATATTCCCATTACTGGGGGCAGGGAGAGGGGGAGGGGAGGGGGGAAGGGTTGTTTTCACTGCAGCAGGAGTTTGCATTCATTTTAACGGGAACTTTTCATGTTCAGGATAATTTCAGTTTAAGTTCAGATATTTTATGTATTCAACAATGTTTAAAACCATTAAGACAAGCACTTGGTCAAACAGAGGAGTCCTAAGCATGGTTTTTGCTCTATAGGCTTGCAGGCAGTTGGGGAAATCTCCACTCAATCCCAAGAAGAGAGGGTTAAAGTATTTTTGACTTAGAGACCTGAAGCTGGCTTTTGAATATTCTTGTTCGGTTCAGCAAGTTGCATGTGCTATTAATTTTAGTAATGCTATTAGACCAGCAGAGGCCATCATCCGTTACTATGCATCTCTAACAGAGCAAGAGAACCATGTGCCCTGGCGATGTCACCCTGAACAAAAACACATTTGCACTGAAGTGCTCCTCCAAGCTGCACATCTCTACTAGCAGAGAAGACGGGAAGGCAGATGAGAGTGTGTATGTTTTAAGGACCTGGCTGAAAAACTAAGATTTCTCAACAGTAAGCAACACAAACCATAAACAAGAATATTAGTAAACTTGTAGCCTGTACCTGGCTGTTTCACCTTGAGATATATAGATATATATAAATGGAAAAATAGACTTCCATAGCCTAATTCTCTTACCCAAGTGGAAAGCAACAAAAAATAACTTACTTTGCCTGGTTTATGAGCCTTCACTGACTCTAAGGGTGTCTATGCTGTTTATGTGATACAGATAACCCAAGCTAGCTTTAAATAAGCCACTGTAACAGCCAAGGATATCCCAGTCTTTTGTACAGTCAGACTTCATGAAGTCTCCAAGCCAGGTTCCAGTTACCTCATGTATCTTTACACAGCACATTTTTTATAAGGGAAAACAGCCCAAGCATCCAAAACTGTTAACTTCTTTGGAGTTGAGCTGCTTTATTTTTTTACCTTAAACTTTATACCTCATAGCTACCACCCAGAATTGCCATATTTAGCAGAGAAATGTTGAAAATAGGGGCAAAATAGAGTGCTACGGGACTGTGACTGTTATAGACAAAAGTTAGAAAACTGGAATTTGTAAGAAGAACAAAAAAATATAGGATAATTTCATAGAATCATAGAATCATTCAAGTTGGAGAAGACCTTTACGATCCCAACACTGCTAAGTCTAACCACTAAACCATCTACACAGCTCTTAAATACCTCCAGGGATGGTGACCCAATCACTCCCCTGGGCAGCCTGTTCCACTGCTTGACAACACCTTTGGTGAAGAAATTTTCCTAACATCCAATCTAAACCATGTTACTCAGGAGACCAGACCAACACCTACTTGCTTACAACCTCCTTTCAGGTAGTTGTAGAGAGTGATAAGGTCTCCCCTCAGCCCCCTTTTCTCCAGGCTAAACAACCCCCGTTCCCTCAGCTGCTCCTCATAACACTTGTGCTCCAGGCCCTTCACCAGCTTCGTTACCCTTTGCTGTACACATTCCACCACCTCAATGTTTTTCTTGTAGCGAGGGGCCCAGAATTAAACATGGCACTGAGGTGCAACCTCACCAGTGCTGAGTACAGGGACACAGTCATTTCCCTGATCCTGCTGGCCACACTGTTCCTGATACAGTTCAGGATGCTGTTGGCCTTCTTGGCCACCTGGGCACACTGCTGGCTCATGTTCAGCTGGCTGTCGACCAACACCCCCAGATCCTTTTTGGCCAGGTGGCTTCCCAGACTCTCTTCCTCAAGCCTGCAGCATTGCCTGGGATTGCTGCGACCCATGTGCAGGACCCATCACTGAGCCTTGGTGAACCCATACATTTGGCCTTGGCTGATTGATCCAGCCTGTCCAGATCTCTCTGTAAAAAGCCTTCCAGGCTTTTTTATCTCCAGGAGATAACACTTCCACACAACTTGGTATTGTCTGCAGACTTACTGAGGGTGTACTTGATCCCCTCATCCAGATCATTGACAAAGATGTTAAAGAGAACTGGCCCCAGCACTGAGCCCTGGGGAACACCACTTGTGACTGGCAGCTAACTGGATTTAACTCCATTCACCACAACTCTTTGGGCCTAGCCACACAGCCAGTCTTTCACCCAGAGAAGCATACGCCTGTCAAAACCAGATTCTCCAGGAGAGTGCTGTGGGAAGTGATGCCAAAGGCTTTCCTAATGCATTTTTTAGGGAAAAGTATCATCAATCATCATTCTCAACTCAGCTTTGTTAACGTTCCCAGTTTTAATACGGCGCATGCCAGAAGGCTAATCAGGGAAAGATCATACCTGTAAATGTTTGAACAGAGGAGACAGATTGTCCTAAACATTTCTGAGTGACACTGATCCAGGTACCTAGCAATTACTTGTAGTCTGGATATACAGAGACATATTCATAGTAAGAAAGCAAATAAAAGAAGGGCTTCAATTGGCCATATTTCTTCATCCAATGCAGGTCTATTCATGGCTTTTGATTATGTGTGTAAATCAGTGCTACTCCTTTGCTAAAATTACAATATAGTACTTATTGAAAGAGTACATTGCTTTTAATGCCTTCGCTTGCCAAGGTCATCAAAAGTAATTTCTCAAAAAGCAAGGCAAAAACCCCTCTCCCAAAGAGCAACTATGTCCCATGGAAAAGTACCCTGATGGGTTAAAGTTCAATGCAGAAAGTGTGAGAACCTTCCACAGTGCTGGATCTATTATGAGTTGAAATAATATTTCTCAGGAGGAGGAAGCATATGAAATCAAAGTCTTCTATGAGACAGTGGTGACAAGAGGTTTGGCTGCTCTCATATTTTTTCCCTGAGAGATCATCCTGCTGGGAGTCCTTGTGGCTTCAGGACAGTTTATAGCAGTTTAATTTTGGGAGGGGGGAGCACAGATTGCAGAAGGAAGACTTTGTGGAAAGCATAACAAACTTGTTCTGGAAGCACATGCTATAGGCAAATAGTATTCTCTGCAGGAGGCCAATTTAGCCCTAGAAATATGGACTCTGTATGTTAATTATCTCTCTACACACGAAATAAAACTTGATGGGAAATACATGATTTAGGCTTGTACAAAGGTACTCTGAGATGATAGCAGCCACCCATGGTGTCACTAGGTATTGCAAGGGAAAAACTGCTTAGGTAGTTTAAGCTTAAGCAGAAAAGAAGCACTTTATTAATTTTTACCAACACATAATTAACTGAGAAATAGTGATCTTTAGGTTCGGGGTCAGGATGAGTACTATGACAGATGATCACAATACTACACACTCACAAATGTGAACACCTACAGCTTTCTAAACCCTCACTGGCAGGCTAACAGATCCCTGCAGCATCCCAGGTGATGAAGTTTGGCCCAGTCTGGGCTGGGTTGTGATGACATGGGACAACTTTTGGCAGCCTCAAACTAGGTTCACATTGCTGCTTTTCTTGCTCCAAGATCTCTCACGCCCATCACAAGCATCTTTATGCTGCTTCTTTCCTTCCTTTTAGGATGACTCTTCTTTCTTTTCAAAAGTCCCTTTGTAATTCATCAGTTACTGTTTAATATGGCTGATGGCATCTTCCTACTTAACATGTCTTCCAGTTTATATGCTTTATCAATGCAGCTCTCACAGTCTCAGATGAACAGTGGCCATGCAAGCTCTCCCTCAAAGTGTGTGAGCTACATCACCTTAAACTACATTTCTGACTTTGAATTGGGGTATTAAAATTTTGAGTGTAGTTGAAAGAGGCCACTTGTTCTCACAGTTTCCTACTTGAGCTCCCAGTGGTCTTTCCTCTTGAGGTTTATTCCTTGCATATAATAAGTCTTCCTTTTTGTGTGTGTGTCTCTGTGTTTATACTGATAAAATGGTCTTTAAATGCAGCTGTTTCTTCCATTCATTGCTTGTAGGCTGAAGCCATAAATCTCTCACACTAAAACTACAGCAGCTGGCAGCCATTTTACATTTGGTTCACAGAAAGAAGTTTGTTTCAGAGGAGACTTATGTGTTCAGCTTTCTCCTTGAAAACGTGTGGTTGTTCTCTTTGTTTTACATAGAAAAGGAGCATATAAAGGATCTTAATAGCCTCAAGAAAATAGTACAGGGCAAGCCATCTATTCCTTGCCCATGCAAATCACATTAGCGAGAGCTGTGGATTAATTGGCCCAGTCCCCGTATCATTTTATCACATTTGCTTTGCTCTTTCCCTGCTGTATAACCCCATTAAACAGTTCTCTTCACCACATGCAGAGAGAGGTAGCAGCCTACCCTCATAACTTTGCTGTGCATGGACATAATATATCTGAATATCCATTATTACAGAAATAAATGCAGGTAGGAATCTCTCCGTTAACATTCTCTGTACACAAAGACAAATGAAAAGACGATGTCATTAGGGTCCCAAAGAGATTCAGTATTGACTGTGGGATGGCAGCTATGTCAGAATCAGGGCGTGTCAAAAGTTTTCACTTGCTTTTCTCAGACTTCTTTATGATGATCTGATTTCTTCCATGGTACTGAGACGTATCTTTTAGCAGGCCAGGCAAGGAGTTGTAGTGCCATGGGAACTATTTATAAGCACTGGATCCTCGAGTATGTTACTGATGTGCTAACAGAATTTCATTGATCCCTGTGGAATGTATTATGGTTCATATAGCTGAAGCATGCTGCAGCTGGCAGCAAAATACACAGAGACCTGCTGTATCCCCTGCTTGTTTAGATAAGTTTATTAGTTCCTGGGCTCAGCCGACTCTACCTGCTGCTCAGTTATTATTTCTGCAAGCATTAACAAATTGAAAAGGTGACGGGAAGCCCTGAGCTCACTTGGAGCTCAGGTAACTAACTTATGATTGTATGCTTCAGTGCTGTTAAGATGCCACATGCTGTTGTGCTTCCTGTACAATGTTAACAATCATCTTGCAGATGTCTTTTTACATGTGTGAGGCATATTACAAGGCTTATCAGAGGTGGGGAGGCTTGCTTTTCAATTCTTCTCATCCGACTCTGGATCAAGGCTGCATTGGCTACTGAGCTTCGAAGAGATAAGCAAATCCTTGGGCCTGAGGGACAATTGCCTATCATGAGGTCTGCTTTTTAATTAAGAGGGCTGAGAAGCAGTGACCTTGCTGTACTTTCTCTATACAAGCGCAGGAGAAGGATTAGTGATGCATCCTCTCAGGATATTACATTGATTTGAGGGGGGTTGGTTTGGTTGGGTTTTTTTTTTTCTTTTTGTTTTTTCTAATGAGCATCATTCAACATCAGCATGTTTCAGTTCTGTACACCCAAAGGAAGCAGAGTCATCTTCTTCATAAATAGGTGGATGAGCAGGTCTGGGAGATGGACACCTTCAGCTCTTGCCCCGGGGAGAAAGTCAAAATATACTACAAAGGGTTTGAGGTATGCTTGTAACAAATGCCAAAACAGATTTGTTGACCCCTCAGAGAGGGGTTTCCCTCTCTGTCTCTCTTCAAATACAGCCAAAACAATCTTTCCAAACTAATTTTTGAAGAGCTAAATGCTAAAACCTAAATGAGATCCCACAGTCCATTCTTGGCCCTGATAGATTTTCAGAGTGAGTGGCAGCTTTGCAGCCAAGTGTGGACAGAGATGCAGTTCCTCTGCCCCCACCTTGATCCCATGAGTCCCAAACTTGGTTTGGAAACCACATAACTCAGACCAAGGCTAGTGGGGAGGGTCATGTGCATAGCCAGCTTCCCAGGTCAAGGTAGCTTGTGTTACGTTGGCTGGGACTACACTGTATGTGATTGTGTAGCGAGACCTTAACTGCCCTTTGAAAACATCCATCATTTTGTCATGACAGCTGATATCAGTAATTCCTTCTTTGTTGTCTAAGCCCTATCTGACTCCTGCTTCTAGCTGAATCTCATCACCCTGAATAAGTGCTCTAGGGAAAAGCAGTAGTTGAAAAATATCTTGAGTAAAGCTTTTGACATCTGATTGCAAAGCATTTTCTGTGATTGAGAAAAATACTGTCTGGATGAATGGGCTTAAATGGACTGAATATTAGTTGGATTACCAGGCTCAAAGGGCAGTAATGAATAGTTCAGCATCCAGCTGGCAACCAGGAACAAGTCGAGTACAATAGAGGTTGATTCTGGGACGTTATTATTTCACATCTTTAACAATGGCCTGGATGATCAGACAGAATGCATGTTCAGCAGATTTGCAGGTGAAGATGGGGTGGATGGAACTATGCCAAATGTTCAGTCACAAGGAACTTGATAAACTTGAGTCTGGGATCAACAGATATCTCACGATGTTCAGAAATGAAACAATAGAATTCTGCACATGGGACTTTCAAACTACATACTTGGCTGCAATAGAAGGATCATAGCCAACATATTAGAAGTTGTAACCTTCTCCTGCTTGCTTATAGGAAAGTCACACCTGCAATGTTGTGATCTGCTTTGGGTCCCCTTGTTCAAAGGGTATATTGAAAACCACTTGCAGAGCACTAACAGATTTTTCAAGGACTTAGAGCACACAACATTCAAGAAGAGGATGGAAGCATTGAGTTTGTTTAATTTGGAAGAATGAATCCAAAGAGGAATCCAATTGCAGAGTACATGAAGAAGGGGTTTGAAGCTGATAGAGCCAAATTAAGCTTCGTAAAACTGACAGGTAGGAAAACATTCAGCAATACCAATTAAGTGCAGCTTGGGAGATTCAGGTTGGATATTAGGAAAACCATTTTCATTAGAAGGGTGGTGCAGTCCTGAAATAGCTTGCCAAGAATCTCCAGTGTCGGGTGTTTTCAAAACTCAGCTAAACAGGGCTATGCCTTCCATGATTTGCTGTCAGCAGTAGCTCTGCTTAAGGCTGGATGTTGGATTAAATCCCTCCAGAGGTTTCTTCCAGCCAACATTTGTATGATTTGTTATCCATAACTGCATTGACCACACATATATGACAAATGGTAACTGAGAATAGTTCATTTTCCCACTTTTCTCTAGTGGCTGTGTTAGGCAATGTTGGCAGAATTTTATTTTACAGTCAACATGCCATAAAAGTCTTGTGCTTCGCACAATAGAATCATAGGAAAAATTATTGGATTGGAAGGGATATCTGGAGGTCTAATCCAATCTCCTTCTTCAGAGTAAGCTCAGGTTGTTCAAGGTTATTCAGCTTTTTGAAAATCTCCAATCTTGTCAAGCTATTTCAGTGTTTAACCACTCTCATTATAAATAACTTTTTTCTATTGTGTAATTAAAATATCTCTTGCAATTACTGTATGTTTCTGGCAAGACTCTGTTTCCCCTGTCAGCCACTCATTAGAACTTGAAAGACTTCAAGTAAGTCTCCCCTTAACCTTCTGTTTCCTGGTTGAATAAAACCAACTCCTCCAGCGTCTGTCTCCCTGTGAGTTGGGTGCTCCATACTCACATCAATGCCATCACTGCAACAGCACACTGCTGGTGTTTGTTCAATATGTTCCTCCCTGAACCCACAGGTCTTTTCTTGCAAAGCTTCTTCCTAGCAAGTATTTGAATAGCAAACCTGTCCTCCAGGTTATCAATTATTTCCCTAGGTTGTTGTAATTTTCTAAATCCAGCCAGTTTATCTGCAACTTTTCTGTTCAACCATTCAGTCCATACTCCCTCTGTTTGACTACAAGGACACTGTGGAAGACTGTGTGAAAGGACTATCTAAAGTCAAGGTAAAAACCATCTACTTCTCTTCCCTCATCCTTAGAGCCTATTTTCTAACAGGAAACAGTCAGGTTGATATATCAAGATTTAATATCGGTAGATCCAACTTAGCTGCTTCCAGTCACCTTTGTGTCCTTTATGTGCATGGAAATGGCTTCCTTGGAGATTTCTTCCAGCAATTTCCCAGGTAAAAGGCAAGACTGACCGGTCAGTTCCCCTTTGATTATTTTCATATGGGAGAAAAAATTACCTATTTTGTCCTCATCCACAAGGAACTCCCAATTGCCACAGTCATTCAAAAATGATAGAAAGTGTCCTCAGAATGAAGCTGTCCAAGTTCTGCAGCACCATGCAAAACATGTACCAGAGAATTAAATCTATAATTACGTTTTCTAAGGGAGCTCAGAAATATCTTTCCCCTTAGCTACAGCTTGTACGGAATTAAGTCAGCAGATTCAGAACAGGGAAGCTCTCCCTCCTCCCCTTCTATATCTCAATTCCTAATGCATTATTTTCTAGCTATTGCTAAGAAATAAGGGAGGATATAAAGGCTAAAAATAAAACCAAAAGGGTTTAATTAAAAAAAAATCATAATTTCAGAAATACATTGGAAAATGCAAAGTAGGAAAAGCCTTGGAGAGCGCAAGAAAAACTTTATTCTGGAGAAGTTTCAGAAGTAAAACTGAAAGTGAGCAGCAAAATAAACTGACCCATGAAAAATCGAAGCTTCTCTGTTTGTCTCCAGCAAGCAGCATGTCTCTCTTCATTAGAGGAAGAGAAGAACATACGAGCTGCCCTTGTTGTTCCTTTTGCAAAGCTTTCAGTGGTGCAACACACAGGTGTTGCCAACTCTGTGCTGTGCAGAACTCAGATTAAAACCAGCTATTGTTTCTTTGATTCTTTTCTGTCTTCTAACCATTCCTATTTTATTTTTCCCCTTTTCCTGTGACAGCTATTGATTTTTTTTTCCCCTTGAACTCTTTTTTCATTGTGCTTCTCTTCACTATATTTATTTTTATGGCTCTCCTGGCACAATCTTTGGTTATTCCGTGGTACCCAGAGTAGCTCCATAACATAGCTTTCCACCTGCTGGCTCTTGTCTCCTATTTTACAGTCTCTAGAAATATAGACTCCGGTACCTGGGTGGAAGAATTGTAGATAAACCTTATTCCATGCTTGGATCTCCAGAGCATTAATGTAAAAAAGAGAAAGAAAAAAAGGAAAAGAGAGAGAGAAAGAGAGAGAGGGAGAGAAAAGGAAGGAAGGAAGGAAGGAAGGAAGGAAGGAAGGAAGGAAGGAAGGAAGGAAGGAAGGAAGGAAGGAAGGAAGGAAGGAAGGAAGGAAGGAAAGGAAAACCCCCAAAACTAAACCAACAAAAAAAAAAATACAAACCCATCGAAAAACCCACATTAATGGTTAGGAACCTTTATTTGCATTACCAGGGAAAATTACTGAAATGGCTTCCCAAGACAACTTGCAAATTCACCACTATCAGATGACTTTTCAGTTAAACTGACCTATCTCCAGGACTGGACAGTCAGAACTAAAATATCTCCAATGTTTTCTGCACACAGTCTGTGCCCTGGCTGTTCACAGAGCAGAAAGCTCAGTCTTCTCCATGTTATCCTGTGCCTCAATTCCAGCCCACCATCCAAACAACCCCACCTTGGCTTCCCTGTTATATGCTCTGAACCATACTCTGAGACCCATGTTTGTCAGGAACCCTGGCAGCAGGTTTATCCCTTCCCCTTCCTATCTCCAGAGCTACATCCTGGTTCAAGTTTGTTTCTTGGTCCTCAGTATGCTCTCACAGCTGTTAGCTGCAACCACTCCTCGCTCCCTTGCTTGGGGGAGCAGAGCTGCTGCCCTGTTCCCTGAGCACCGCCAGGATTTATGTGAACGATCTTTCTCTAATGCTTGGTGTCCCATTTTAATGCCAGCCTTGGAGCTGGAGACCTGCAGTTTGAGAAATGTTCCTGTCACTGTGTCAATATCCTCCTTTTTGAGATTCTCTTTCGGTTCCTGCTCTCTAGCACATCAAACACCCGGCATGGATGGTTTATCCCACCCCTGCCAGGGCTCTTTGGTTCAATGTAGCACAAGTACATCAAGGCTGCTCTTGACATCATCAGCATGTTAAGTTTTCAGCTTGGCCTGTCGTGCTGAATGTCCCTGTAAACAGCCAGGAACCAGTTTCATTGCTCCTTTTCAAAAAAGGAGAAATGAAACTGAACCTTCTAAAATCTCTTCTCTCCTGACACCTGAAAAAATTAAAGGGACCTCTTAAGTTCTACCAGCACAACATCCTCATTTGATGGACAAAATGCCACTGTTGTGGGTGGCAGTTTACTGTTTCTTCTCCCACTGGCTCACAGAGACTTGCAGGGCAGGGAACCACACTGTGGTGTCCTATGTGCAGCATCAAGCACAGAGCAGAACCGAGGTATCTAAGGGAAAATGGTGCTAATATCTTCTGCATGTCATATTACATGACCCAGCCAGGAGCTTCAGTCAACCCTTAGGCTCGTGGGGAAAAATTTCTGCTGGAGCCTCAGGTCATGGTAGAGGAGTCTGCCTTCACAAATCTGCACACCATCACAGCTCTGCTGCTCACCTTTCCTGCTCCAGAGTCATGGAAAGCACCAGGCTGCAGCAAGCCTCAGATGTTCCTTCACCACAGTTGAAGCCCACAGTTCCTGGTGGCTGTTATAAAGCCTGTCTGCACCCCTTCCTCCAACCTGCTCTCAGTGCAGCCCATAGGATATTCAGGAAGAAATAAAACTCAACTTTACCTTGCTTTTTTGCAAGGAAGTCCTGAGGCAGCCTTCTTCTCATGCCCAAATCCCTGAGGAGTTGGGTCACTAAATATGCTCCAAGCTTGTTGGGCACTCAAAGACTGTGGCAGAAGGAAATTCTCATCCATAGTTCTCAGAGGACCCAGTTCCAGATATCAGGGATACAGGAACCTGTTGCATTAGCAATGCTAATGCCCAGTACTAACACAAGGGAAGAAATGGAACTTGCAAACCTTCCTAGCAAGGGGTCTTTCTGTGAGAGTCAGTGTGTTAAACACCAGCTTTCCAAAGAAAGAAATGACATAGCTGAATCCTGACAGCAGTTTGAACGCCAAGAGAAAACATTTGTTTTAGAAACTGAAATTCTTTCTTTTCTGCAGAAGAGCTCCAGTTATTCTCCAGCCTCTGATTCCTCAAGGAATGACATGAGATTGTTTCCATTTTCCTGTGATGCTGATTTCAGAGGATGCTGATTTCAATACTTTTTTTTAATTATTATTTTGCTTTCATCTCCCCAGAATTATGTCTGTTAAGTTCTGCCATTGCCTGGATGTGCAGTTTCTTGGCATTGCTGGACAGCACATGGTTCAATGAGAGGGAAGAGGTGGAGTTACCCGTTGGCTCCTGCTCTCATTCCCTCTCCAACTTCTCTTTAGATTGAATGAATTTCTGTTGTGCCGGATATTAAATTGCACTGAACCCTACACTTGGCCAGTTCTATTATCCTCTCTGTTGCATTTTTCAAAAATACAACCATAGTTGGCCACTCAAAAAAGGTCTTATGTTGTTTGTGCAGCATATAGATTATATATTGCACACAGTGATTTCAGTACACAAATATCCAAGCATGTTGGCAGAAATCAGCAACTGAGAACTGGAATTTATGCAACAAAACAGACAGGAGTGCCAATGTCATTAAATGAAACTCTGGTGCCAGAACAGGGACCAGAGGTGACAGTGCGGCTCAGGAAATGTCCCCAGACCCATGAAACACTGCTGGCCCTTTGGTGCTTCCTCACCCACATCAGCAGGTTCCTTCCCCCATGCATAAGTTCTAGGTCAGGTTGAAGAATGGTTATGCTGGGACATGGAACAGACATGGGTATCTGTAGCTTCTGAAGCTGTTAAATTTCCTGGCTATTTCCACCCAGGAGTAGGTTCTGCTCACCCACAGCACTCCTCACCTGTGACCTCCTGGGAGTGAGCATCGTGCTAAGCTGCATAAAAGGCACTAGGACAACACGAAGGACTCGGAGCCCAAGATCGATTGACCAATACTGAGCAGCAGGGAGCAGCCATGTGGAAGAACTGGCTGCTCTAACCTGCAGTAAGAATGATGCATCGCCACCTCCCCTGGCAGCTGCCAAAACCAGCAGTAGTGGCTGCTGCAGGCAGCAAGGGAAGGCTGCCCTCCCCAGTTAAATCTCCTCAGACCCCACTGAGCCTTTACAGCACCCAAAACACCCCCCTGAGCTTGCTGGCATTTCACTGATTCCCTTCAGCTCCGTACCCTCGTCCTGTCCCCAGACTTGCAGTAAACCCTCCCTCTCTTCCTGAACCAAGTCTGCTGTCACAGCAATAGCCAAGTTTGTCATCCTTTGGATATCATCCTAAGGCAGTTGATCTCATTCCTGCCTGCAGTGCTGGAGAGCCTTGAAATGGCTCCTTCCCAGAAAGGAGCTAGGAGAGTATTTTCCTCTGCTCAGGAACGAAGAGAAGGATCTACTGAATGCTTCCTGCAACTCGTGTGGGCTCTGGGGAGGTGGCTGCTTGCAGAGCATCCCTTAGCCAGAGTCTCCTGTGGGAGTTCTGCTCTGTGCAGCAAGGAATGCCCTTGTCTGTGTGTGCACACCCAAATTCAGGCAGTACAGCTCCCAGGTTGGGCTTCCCCAAAGTCAGACTCCTCTCCCCCCATATCAAAGCATTTTGGAGGCTGACACCAATCAATACAAGAGCAGAGTCTTGAATACTTTTGCTTCCTTAGACAATGTTTTATCCACCAGATTGCACTGTATTTTGTATAGCAGCCAGATTTGACTGGATGAAATTCACCCCAAAGGTTCAGTTGAAGCGAACAGAAAGATTTTCTTCAAAACATTGTTCAAATCTTTGGAAAAATACAGCTGAAGTAAAATGTACAAATATATGAAAGTCATTCTGAAAATGCCAAAACTAAATGTGCAACATTTTCTCAATTTTTTATCAGTTTTAATGAAATTTCACTAGATTTTGTGAAAAATATTTTTTTTTAAAGTATTTTTGACAAGTCTCATTTTAGAGTTCTTCCATCTGCTCTAACAACCGATCAGAATTTGTTGCCTGCTGAATTCAGTGGGGACTCAGTTACTAACCTCACTGGAGCCATCTTTTGAGGCCAAACATTGTTAATGCATGCACATTCAACCTACATTTAAAGGATGACTGTGGTTTTAAAAAATACTGAACTAAGGCAACCATTTTCCATGTAAGTCTTGTAAGAAGGACTGCTTTCAAGTGACACCATGCATGAGAGCTCACAGATTATCAACTGACATAGAAAATCAGGTTGGAAAATCGCTGCTACTGTAACTGAGTTGTTCAATTGCAACTACTGTCCGAGCTATCTCCCCTCTGACCCCGATCCAGGAGGTGGAGACAGATGAGTAGCCAGATCCTTGTACTTGAAACACTCCTAGCATGGAAAACTGCAACACCACTGTTTTGTTTTCCAGAAATTAAAGTTGATCCTCAGGGAAATATGTCATTTAAAGATGCAGGGAAATTTATCTGTGAATCCAGAGGAGACTGACAAAGTGAGTATGTCTGAATCAGCCAGTATTGGGACTGATGCTTCATTGGCCTCCAGCTTTCCTTGCCTATTTATAATTTCTAAAAGTAAGGTACAAAGGAGTCTAGCTTTAGAAACTTGTTGGGGATTCTGGTTTGGTGGCAGCCTATTCAGACACTTGTTTACCATCTCTGGGTGTCAGGGTAAAAGCAAATGAGAATCACAAGCACACTGAATCTGATGGCCCATTTCAAAAATTAAAATAGCATCAATCATTCTAGTCATCACATCGATCATCACGTTGCACACATCAAATTGTTACAGTACTTACAGCTCATAGAGACCAGCTAAAATTCTTTTACAGTTCTGCCTTGCAAAGCTGCTTGATGGTCAACAAGCTTGTCTCCCCAGGCTCTGCAGCACAAGCGTAACCTCAGCCTTTCAAAGTGCACGAAGCCCTGTGCATGCAGTTAATTATAAATAGTGTTGAAATGGAAGCTTAAAAATGGAAGGTCGTGTTCCCTCCATCTGAACATTAAATCCCTTCAAGATCAGGCTGCCCTAGATAGAAGAGGCTGCATTCAGCTGCATGGTATCTGTATTACAAAATGTTCTCTGAAATGATCAGGTGGTAAAAGGAGCTTGACTTGTACTTTACCAGAGAGCCAAAGCAAAGCGGAAGGTTTACATACACTGCCTTTTCTAAGTGCTCAGCTAACAGCCCTAGTGGGTTTGTTATAGCACCTTGACCTCAAGAATGTCTAATTGTGAGCTCCTTTTATCCCACTGGAGATGGGCTTCAAGGAAAGGGCAAAGCCCACAATGCGTGGGGTGTAAGGCCTCTATGGGAGGAGCCATGATTTGCACAGTAGGATTCATCACAACCACCCTTCTTTAAACTAATATTCAGTCACAAATGTAAAAAAATGAGAACCAGAAGCCTTTGCTAGTTTTCTGCCATTGCAAATTGACACCGGCCAGAATTATGTTGTTCTTCCCTGTAGGACAACACCCAGCAGAAAGACAGGCCAAGCTTGACTCCAGACCTGTCCTTGGAGAAGTGCTGTCTTTGCTCCCCCTCAGGTCTCACTTTGACCCAATGCTTTTCATTCTGTCCATGCTGACCCCGTTTCTCACAGTGTTACCTTGCCAAAGACAAATCCTGTGAACCAACCCTCTCCCCTCTCCCCCAATATTTGTGCAAATGACTTAGCTTCTTGCCTAACCATGTCACAACAGCCAGTTCCTGGAGGACTGTTGCATCTCAATTTTCACCAGCATTGCCTGGACAGTCTTCAAGTTGTTGAATGGATCTGGAGTCTACATGGAGTTCAGGGTCCACGCAGGCCTCCAATGTGAAACACCACCAGCCACGGAGACCAGTGGTGCTGCCTATCGTCAGCTGTGTGGCACAGTCAATCTGTGTGTAGTTCAGCATCTTTGTGAGGAGACTGAACCAAGTTCAAACAAGTTCAACACATCCTCCACCACCCTAGAAAAGTATCCCCAAATACCTCATGGGTGAGCTGAATAAAGAAGTTGCTCTTCTCGCTTTCTGGTTTAAGTGAAAAAAAAAAAGTAGTTTCTCTTCAGTTTGCTCTTTGAGTTGTGTTTTTAAGGGTGCTGAAGTACTTTGCATCTTACATTTGGGCGTGTTGTATATATGTAAGGATAATTAAGAATTCTTAGAGGTTGTTTTGACCTTCAACTGCAAAACTAGACAGTCTTGTCTCTCTCCTCCTACCCTTAAAAACACAACAGTAGCACTTTTGAGCATAAGCCTGTACTTCAGGAAGCATGCAAGTTCTTTTCAGGTAACAAACAAGTGAAATCAGCCAAAATCTCCATTTCACCTTGCCCCTGGGATAACATCTCTGCTGCTTGGCACAGAGCAAGACCATAGCCTGAAGGGGTATGTGAATATTCCCAAAGCTATTAGAAATGGGCAATAACATGATGTCCATTCACGACACAATTCCACCCATGAGGAGCTCCAGAGCAATAACAAAAATTCTGTGATTCCAATTACGCATGTGCATGGACATTGATAGAATCTGTTACTTTGGCAAGGATATAATGAGAAAATACTCTTGCTGATACTCTTTGCAAGCCTATTTTTGCAACTTCTGCACATATCTAATCAAAATCTCTGCAACTCCTGTCTTATAGCCTGATCAGAGAGGCAACAAAAGCTATAAAAGATTTTACTGACTGATCTCCCAAGGGCATCAGTTTCACTTAGGCAAGCATGTATTGCAGAATCAGAGCTCCAGGTTTTGAACTTCATTGATTGTTTAGCTTTACTCTCTCCAGTTACTGCTCTTGACTAATAAAATATAGTATACATTTGTCATTAAAATTCCAGCACCATATTCATCTGATAAGAATTCAAACAATAAAGAAGGTGCTGTGAAATTAATCTAGCATTCTGGCAAAAATCAGAGCAGCAGGAATTGATGAAGTACAAGTTTAATCCATTCTTCTCCTAGTCTTGCTGTCATTTCAAAGTCCACCTGTGATTGTTATATGGGCCGGCTTTTAGGTTGGATGAAGTTTATGAGAAGATACTAATAAGTATCTATTGATTGTACCTAAGCAAAGACAACCTCAGTACCCTTTTCCGATTCTTTTTGGTGACACATAGATTTTATGACAATATGTTTTAACTGATATAATCTATTTTCTTAAATCAGGATAAAAATACATCCTTAGGTAAAAAGGATGTATTCTTTTCCTGCCAGCTCTTTAATTGCCTGTCTTCATTCCTTTTTGTAGCCTGTTTCCCATTTGACACTGTGAGCATACACTCAATGGCAACATGAGACACGATGCGATGCTAGGATGCTGTAGGTAACTTGGGCTCAGTGCTTCAGCACCATCTGGTCCAAAGGTGCTTGTGTCGTCAAAGGCATGTAAGAATGTACAGATGCTTACAATTTACTGCAACTAAATAGTGATGACTGAAAATGACAGTGGTAATGATATCCTGGCAATCAGGGCTGAGAATGAGTCACATGCTGGTTTTCATATGGAATGAAAAATACCGATTGTATTTCAAATCTGCAGGTGCTGGAAATGGTACTGGGGTACATCAGTGTAGAGGACTCATTTTATGTGGCTTGTTGATACACCTGGAAAGTTGAAGCTCAAGCAAAACAAAAACAAAACCAAAAAACAAAACCCTTCAGGTAGCTATTGTTGAATTGAAATGTGAAATTCAGAAACAGAAATATTTTGGATTATCATAGAATCACAGACTGGTCTGGGTTGGAAGGGATCCCAAGCATCACAGAGTTCCAAATCCTCTGCCACAGGCAGGGCCACCAACCTCCAGGCCTGGATCTACACAAGGTTGCCCAGGGCCCCATCCAAGCTGGTCTTGAAGACATCCAGGGATGGGGCACCCACCACCTCTCTGGACAGCCTGTTCCAGCATCTCACCACTTTCTCTGTAAAGATCGTCCCCCTAATATCTAATCTAAACCTTCCCTCCTTTAGCTTCAATCCATTCCCCCTTGTCCTGCCATTGCCTACCCTTTTAAAAAGTTGATTCCCCTCCTGTTTCTCTGTTCCCTTCAGGGACTGGAAGACTGCAATGAGGTCCCCCCACAGACTTCTCTTCTCTAGGCTGAACAAGACCAGTTCCCTCAACCTCTCTTTGTAGGGGAGGTGCTCCAGCATTCTAATCATTCTATGATTATTTCAATTTCAGTCATTTCTCTCATCCAATGAAATATAAAAATGAACATAATTTCAAATAAAAATTTTTGGCTGTTTTAATTAAAACAAGTTACTGGTTTTTAATTTATTATTATTATCATCATTATTTTTATTATTATTGTTGTTGTTTTAGGAAGTGGACATTTGGAAAATTATGCAATATAATGAAATCAGCACACTTTTTTTCTTTTCATTTAAAAGGTGACTCTGAAACCTTTTGTATAACTTCACATCTGGTACCTTTGTGATATATTAAGATTCCCTGTGACTCAAGTTACAAATACTCCTGTCATTGTGGTTATTTTAAATGAATAGTAAGGCTATGCCTCAAATAGAATATATTTTTATAAAATAGCACTTTCAGCTCATTGTCTTCAATGTTTTTCTGCAAGCAGAAGTTATTAACTTCTGTTTTCCATAAAGTCAAAGTACCCAAACTCTAGAGTGCAGCATATAGAAAACAGCTTTGTAAAGGTAATGCTCTGATGAGTCCGTGTCACAGGATCCGTTTTGTCCCCTAATCCAGATAGGACAAAGTCAAAACCAGTCTCAGTTCCAAAAAGTAATAGCTTGTACTGTTCAGTTCTCAGATCCCTGACTCAGCTACTATTACAGCAGCAAAAAATAGCAGCACTCCTACACGTACCCTAAGTGCATGTTAGGAACTGTAGTTGAAACTGTTTCAGGGAGATGTTTGTAATGCACAAACGTCTGACTTACCTATCCCATTATCTCTGGGATGGTAGAGATTTTACTGACACTTCAAAAAACTTTCTTAAGAATATTCTACAAAAACTCTAAAAAAGGCTTGCTGAGTCTTGGAGGGCTCTGAAGAGCAAATTCTTCCTTTATATGCAGGTGACAAGGCACTAGCATCTCATTGATGACTCAAATCTCTTGAATAGAATTTTACCAAAATTGAAATATGTTTTCAGCAATTGTAATTCACACTTAAAAGGGTCACTCACTCAGCTGTGTCAGTATTTTACAAGCCAGGCTCATCGATGACCTCTGCGTGGCATTGCATCCATTTTACAGAGTGCACTGATGCAGGCCAAAGCTGCATGGTTGGTACCAGCTTTGTAAGAACTCATTTTCTGTCTTGAGACATTAACACTTGTAGATCTCACTTGTGGGTACCATTGATGTGCCCAGGAGGCCTCGTGGTGAAAGCATGCTGTACACCCAGCACTTGCACGGTGCATAACTGCATCCGCAGGATGCGGTTGCAGTAGTAACTAGACAGATCCTCTGGGAAGAAGAGCAGGAGAATGGGCTGGAAATCTCTGTCATGACTGTCACATTGCTAAGTTCTGCCCTTGGGCAAGCGCTGTACCTGCTGAAGACACGAGGACTTTTATTAAGGGACTGGCACTTCATATTGCTGGGAAAAATCAAATCCAGGTTGGCTCACTGAGTTCTGAAGGAGAATATCTTTAGAAAATTTCCTATAAATGTTTAATCATTTCATCCTGGAGAGCATTTAATTATCAATCTAATTAACTTTTTTTTCCTCATTTTTTGTTAATACATCCATCTGTCTCTCCCTCCCACCCTCACACACACACCCCCTCAATTTTTAAATCTCATTGATTATTTGGGGCTTTCTAGATGTTCCTAAGCTTGTCAGTGTACAGCCAAATTCTCACCTTGATTTTAAAGAGGATTATGCATGTGCACACAACCTTTTAAATCCCCATTATTTCAGAATCTGCTTTAAACCCTTCTAATATTTTTATTACAGATTTTATATTCTAGGAGAGAAAATGACAAGGAACAAAGGCAAGATATTTCTTACCTTTTGTTTTGCAGTTAGTCTAGTTAGTACAGTTAGGAAAATACTTTCTCCTCTGTTTTAGTCAGTGTATATTAACAAAAAGCCTAAGAAAGGGAGAAGGTAAATACTTAGGAGGGGATGCACATGGAAAATGTAGGTCAGTAAAAGTGGCAGCTTCTTTCTGAACACGATGAAATGCATATAGACCTTTACATTTGTCTTCTCAAACTAAAACCTTGGTTCAGCTTCTGGAACCTGAAGTTAATTTCTCACTACCCTCATCCTGCTCTTCTGACCTGCAGTCCAAGTCAGGGAGAGAAGCAGAAGAATATCAGAAGAAATCCAAGCCTGGTTCATGCTCAAGAACTGTCACCATCAGTAAAGAGCAGCACATGGCTGAAAGCATACGAGTCCTGAGAATAGTAACTCTTAGTAAACTACTCTCAGAGTGGAGCCTACACTCCTTCAGTGTTAATCAGAATAATTGTTTCATTACTCAGTGCAGAATTGTTTATTTATCAGATCCCCAGATCCCATATTCCTGCAGATTATACAAGTATCTGCAGCAGCTTCACTCAGAAGATAGTCCATGTTGCAGTTGCTTTCTTCCTCTCCATATAAATGACTTTTACCTAATCATTGGTTCATAACGAAGAAGAAAACAAACCTCTTTCTTTCACTCACCTCCTTGCTGTTCTGGGAGTTAAGGCTATTTTTATAACACACTTACTCTCCTCCGAGATGTGCATGAATCTGATAACTAAGATGTCAAAGACATCACTGTGGCTCAGTGGGTGCAGTTCTTCACTACTGTTGTGGGGTTTTGTTTTGTTGAAGATAGCAGGCTTGCTTAATCCTTGTTACACTTTAGACAGAATTCACCTAGTCTAAGCTTGCTGAAGTTCTGCAAAGTAGCTAGCAACTCTCAAAAAAAACCAAGTAAAGGCAGAAATTCTGCACTTAAACAATTTTTCATGAACACCAGAGGTGTTTCAATGGATTTAATTAATTGATATTTAAATTAATTTAATGATTGGCATTTAAAATGGGCCAGTGAATAGATAATCTAGGATGTCCTCTCCCCCTTTCTTCTTTTACCAACAAATAGAATCTTCAAAAATATCTGTTATTGACCTACAGAAGAAATATCTGAGACCTTCAAGCATCAGCTACCAGTTTCCCTTCCACGCTCTGAGGGCTTTGTTCACACTAAATGCAAATTATTGTGAGAATTTTCATACTGATAAGAGATGCTGTGCCTTTTGGTGCTTAATGGTAGACAGCAAACTTACTAAAACAGCAAGTGCCTTTGGCTAGCAAGAGGCCAATAAACATCACATTCTTGTCATTAATCAGTCAGTCCTTGCAAGAGGTGATCTTTGCTATGCTAGCAAGAGAACCCATTTTGTTCTGTTCTCCTCCTGTTCATTTAATCCCCATTCTCAGTCACTGATGAGTGTGCAGTTCAGCAGAGACTTTCCAAAATAATTAGGGTTTAATCAATGGGCGTTAAATACTAAAGTAACTTGCAACTGTAAATGTGAGTAACTGAATCTGGAAAGGAAATAAAACCTGGAATTAATAAGAAAGTTTGTGTTGCTGCCATTCAGGAACTCTAATGATTCAATGTTTAATATAAAAAAAAGAAAAAAGGACAAGGACATGGGGACTTGGGTCTGGTAACAAATCCAGGGTATAGGGAATTTTAGGTTAGCAACGAACAAAATGATACGTGTGTTTGTCTGTCCTATTTGGCCAATATACGTGCTCTAGGAAGAGAGAGTTTGGGATTCAAAGCGATGAAACAGTTTCCTGATGGACTAATTTATGGGAAAAGATGGACAGGTCTCTGCTTTACTCCAAAAACTCTTAGCAAGACCCAGCCACTGGACTTATCAATAAAGTCTCCAGCAGGACATCTGATACCTGAGGAGGGACTGTCATCTATACCTGATTTATAACAGAGTGTTTTCTATTTCATCTATTGATCACAAGTGGAACTGTGCTAAATGTGCAAATTACTAAAAGACTGGATGCCAGAGAAAATAACACAGTAACTTCTGCATGATAAAGGGATGAAAATTAGTTTACTTGCTTTTCAAGGTTTTACAAACCTTGAGCCAGATCTCTGAAATACACAGGGACATGGCACATTGGCTTCAGTAGCTTCTGATCTGCCCTTTAGTGCCAGTGCTTAAATATACATTGCAGGATGATCAATCCTATACCAACATTCCTGGCAATACTGCTGTGCAGAAATACGGTCTGGGCAAGGCTGTGTTTTCTACTTCCAGACTGAAGGTAGGCAAATTCTGCTCAATAGTTAACACCACAATTTGTCTAAAAACAGGTCTGCTATCTCCCTGCAACTCATGCACCCTTCATCTTTGTGACAGTCTTTGTTCTCTTTGATAATTGCTGTGTCCCACACGCTATTTGCAAACCCCACAATGATAAGCAGAGCTGAGAGGAAAGGATGGAGTCAGCGTCTTTGGCTCTGCTTAGCAACAAGCCAGAAAGACATTTCGAATGTAAATCATGTTCTGAAATTTGCAAACTACATAAAAAAAGAGAGGGGAATGGGAAGAAGGAACTACACCAGACAGATCAAGATCAAATTCCCCAACTTTTGAAGCCTTTGCTCATGCCAGTGGGTTTTATACACAGACTAATTAAGTTGTCTGGAAAAAAAAAAGACACCAAATGCTATACGGCAGCAAAATCTGGCAGTAGTGTACTTCTCTCCTTATTAATTCTTGGAGCTTGAAGAATCTGGTTTCTGTTTCAATGCTTTCAAAGGCAGTTTTTTATTTACCCTATTTCACTGATAATTATTTCATGCGGCAACTCTTATACAAGTGGTTGCTGGATGATTATGCTCCAGATGTCTATTAAAGTTGATGAATGTATTTCAGTATTAACATTCTGTAGCATATAAAACAGTTGCAAAAGGACAGATGGCCCTTTGCAATTACTATTTCTGTTAATTATTTATATTTCTGTGTTGTCTGTAACTCAAAAAAGATGAGAAGATTGCTATGTGAGGTGCTGTTTATTTCCAAGGAAAGAGATCATTGACCAAGGAAAGAGCAATCTGATAGGTAAGAGACAATTTTCCATCATTGTACAGACAAGACACCGAGGAATAAAAATAAGAAGACCTTGGCTGCATTTGCAGTAGCAAACTTAACAGTACCAGGGATTCTCTCCTGGATCTGAGATAAAATGCATGTGCTTCTTGTGTCCAACTCTTAAATGCTCTTAATCTCCAAAACAAGTTGCCTGAATTAGTGTTTTGCCCCTGAAGACATTCAAATCACACAGAGAAGTTGCCTGCAAGAGTTCTAGCTGGACCAAGAAAAAAACAGTTTCAAAGACTAGCTTCATGATTAAAAGTAGAGCAGTTTTACTGCTCCAGTGTTTCCTGATTTATTCATATGGCTGTAGCACTATTTTAACACATGATCTAACTGACACCACATTAAGACATGTAACTTGTCAATGTAACTGTACATTTACATCTCAGCAGAGGGGAAATGCTGTACAAATACATAGAACATCATCTAAGTTGTCAGGTCCTTACTGCTCTGTACTGGCACAGCAGCTAAGACAACCAGACCCTCATCTGCTGTTTAGTGTCAGAACCGTCACTGAAGTCAGTACATACATGTGTTTCTGAGTTCAAGAAGGTCTAAGAAGCATATTAGTTACAGTAGGTTGGATGTGCAAACTTCATTAAAGGGACATTTTTTTAGAAGATTTTTGGGAAAATATATGGGCTCTATTGAGACACTAGAGATTTACCGAGATATATTATCTGGCCTTTCTTCTATGATGGCTATACTAAAAATGTTTTAATAAGGAATTTATGGCCACAAATTAGAGCACAGGAAGTTCTGCACCAATATGCAGAACAACTTCTTAACAGTGAGAGTGATAGAGCCTTGGGACAGGCTGCCCAGGGAGGTGGTGGAGTCTCCTCTGGAGGCCTCCCTGTGCGACCTGTCCTAGGGAACCTACTTCGGCAGGGGGGTTGGACTTGATCTCTGGAGGTCCCTTCCAACCCCTACAAGTCTGTGAAAAATCTGTGAAAATTTTTAGGGTATCAACAAAAAGACAAATGGAACCAGTGAAAATACTCTTTTTTTCTTTATTTCATTGACTTCTACTGCTAGATCAACCTTGGATTAATTACACATCAGGTAATTTTCCATTTATGATGATAAAACTTGTGAGTAGATCAGTTACTTAGTATTACTGACAATATCAATATATTTTAGCTGTTGCAATATCTATTACTAGAACTATAACTAGTTCTATAACTTCAGGCAACTCTGAGTAAACTGAGTAACCAAAAAAATCTACAAGGGTGGTCCATTTTTGTGCCTGAATTCCTTTTAAGTTTGCTTTCAATTAGAAAATGATGTCAGTGTACGTCCATTCAGGACCTTAGAGTAGTTCTGTAAATACAGAGCAGTATTGTTTCTGAACTTAACTTTTCCCTCTGTTGAACCAGAATGCTGGGACTTTTTTCTTTTCCCATTATTCTCTCTATTGCCATGGTACAAGAAGACATAAGAGAAAGGCACCCCACCGAGTTATTGTATAACCTTAAGAAAATGATCTGTCCTTGACTGGACAGAAGAGGGCTGATAACAAAAGCCCTTCCCAGGAAACACTCCGGCACATTCCTAAATATATCTTCAGGATGAATATTGTCATTCCATAAAGTCACCCACATCTGTGAACTAATTAGAGTATCTAGGCATTAATGGGTGGCTATACAATTTTCTCCATCACCTCAAAAACTCTGCCTGTCATACAATTTACAACCCAATTTTAAACTCAGTGTAAAACTGTGGTGCAAACAAGTGTGTTTGGCTCCAACGAGAGCGGCTAAGAGCACCCATGGACAGCAGCAGCAATACAGCTGGTAGCTGGTCTCTTGTTAAGGCACTTGATTGCGCTTGGTGCCATACTGTCCCTGTTATATTTGTCCTTCTACCACTTCTCTCAGCCAGCACCAGAAACCTGCAAGTATCAACCAAATATTCCACTAATGTGAGCCAAGGATTTCATTTTAGCAAACTATACTCTGTCCTCTGGCTTCTTTCCCCTATTATCCCATGTGGTTTAGTCTGGGTGATCCTGCTCTGGCAGGGGGGTTGGACTAGATGATCTTTCGAGGACCCTTCCACCTCCTAACATTCTGTGATTCTGTGACTCTGTGTTATTTGTTATTCATTATCACTGAATTAAGACATTAGGGGATGTCTTGGAATGCAACATCCAATTACAGCAATTTTTAAAGAAAGAATGAAGCAATATCAACCGTATCACACTGCTGCCTGTGTGAACTCCATTACAGTTCCTACAGGGCACTTTCCTGCCTGTCTTGCCTCAACGCTTTTCCTCTCCATTCTCTCCTCAGTTCTCTGTCACCTCTCTTATGTCACATTTCTTAGATTTCTTCTGGAAGCATCGTCTGTCCAGCTAGAGAAATACAGTCTCTGTTCCCTGTACCATTAATTTTTATTCATCTTTAATGCTTACACAATTCCTTCCTTGAACTGTTTAGCCTGTCTATTTTTCTTTGGATCAGAGACCTTTAAATGCATTCCCATACTTAATGACCCTTTTTCATTTTCCTTTGTCTTCATAATGCACTACTTTGCTGGAAAATAGAACTTTAAAACTTGGTGCCTTTATCTCAGTCTCTCAGACTGGCTCTCTTTACCCAGATTGACATTTAAAATGTATGTGTGTGTCTGTTACGTGCACAGAAACAGACAGACATGAACATACATATTCTAAAACATGAGTGATAATGTTGCCTGTACACAGTAGTGCTAAAAATCCACTGTACCAGAACCAAATGCCTTGGAGCTTTTTAAAATACCTGCTTTGCTTTTAAATTGTGTCTGATGTAACACCTTTATCCACTTCATAATTGTCCGGCCAGTGAGTGAAGAATTTGTATGGGTTGTCCCATTAGCCAGACTGCAGGCTGTGGACACATACAGACCCCCTGAACTGTGCCATTGTGGGATGAAGAATAAAGCGAGAGTAGGACTTGTCTGCACTGTCCTGGTTACTTCCCAGACACATTCAGGCTTTAAATCCAGGATCAGCATAATGCAAAACGCATAGATAGGTGTACCTCAGTCCTTTCTTAGGTCTGACCTAGTAAATCAAAAGTAACCAACACTTTCAGACTTCAGTGTGCCTTTTTAAACACCAACACACTTGATGGCTTGATCGTTCCTAGGATTAGCCTTTCTGGCTAACTGAAGAGACTGTAAATGCTCTAACTAAGGAGATTTAAGGTTTGGGGTCTCTCAGTGGAAAAGGTATGTGAATAGAAGTAAGATGATAACTCAGCATCATGCACAAGTCAATCTCATTGCTTAGCCACACTAGAGGTGTGTGAGTAACATGAGTAGTAAAATTGCAGTGAGAAAAGCCATAAAGGAGGCTGGAAAAATATCAAGACAGCATTAGACTGCAGCTCATCTCCTACACAGTGCAACATTAAAGACTTCTGTATACACTTAGTTGATAAATTGGACTGAAGATAATAAAAGCATTTTCCTGGCCCTTATAAAAATCAAACCTCTTTCAGATACACCCATTGCAGCAATCAAACACTGAGGAGTCTGTCATCACCCGCATGTGAATTTCAGAAAAATCATGTCAGTCTCTAGGAAAGATGAATTTCTTTGTAGTCAACAAGCAGAAATCATTCACCCATCTCTACCTGGGGTGGTAAGCATTGTGCCTGCTTTTCACAGCCTGCCCTGGACCACAGAATAAATGAGTTTACCCACTCCTTTCTTTACCACCAGACCAGTGAATGACATTTTCCTATTAAACACTGGGATTATTTACCTCAGCTGGAATTATCTAGCTAGCATGTTACACAACAGTGATATAAATGTATTACTTCAGAAATTAGTGCCAGCAGAATTCTGTGCAATATTTAGACAAGGCAGTGGAAGGGAAGGGCAGTTAAATAAGATGCTTAAGCCATTAAATGTTTACATTATAAATATTTATCTTTGGAAACTAGACACACTGCTATTCCCTGAATGTCACCAGCTATTAATTGCATAATCTGTGATTGTAAACACAGTTCTGTTGTTTCCAAAGCATTTTGGGCTTTAAAGGCTGAGAACAGTTGAAAAGCAGTCAAAATTTATTACCAAATAGCTTGTTCACTAGACACATTTCCTTAATAGCTTTTTCCTTGGAAGCATTTGAAATCGTACCATTTCGTATCTTGAAGCAACCATCTCAGAGATGAATTGGAAACACTGAAGATGAAGAAGGTCCCAGTAAGCCTTCAGAAACTCATGGATGAGTGATCTTGCTGCAAAAATCTGCAAAATGCCCAGATATGAACATCAGAATGCCTGTTCCAGGCAAGATGAAATGTCCCTTTCTAGCAGCGTCCTGCCACCAGCAGTAACTGCAAGCAAATACATACTGTATAAAAGTATAAGTAAAAGCAAAATAAATTATCATTTCCCCACAGGGTCTACCCAGCCACCAGTAAGGGATCTCCAGCAGCACCTCTGCTCAGTGTAAGTTATGCTGTAAATTTGCAATATTGGCCCAATGGCCAGGCTGAGATTTTTCACTCCATTTTACAGCCTTTCCCTCACTCAGTTTTTCCTTCCATTACGGCACCATTGGCCCCTGGCTGTATCAGGTGAAATGTTGTCTTTCAAGACATAGGAATCCTGTCACAGAGCTTGGCTTGGACCATGTAATAATGGATGCAGAGCAAGGGGCTAGGTCATGTGAAGTCCACTCTTGTATGTACATCACATCAGATGTCCTCCCAGGCATCTTAGAGCATGTGGCGGATGGCCCTCCACAATGTTCTAAAATCAGTCCTCTGGCATGGCATTCTCTTGGCTGAAAGGCAAAACTAGTGGTGGAGTGTTTTGCAGAAGACCTTGAATTGAGGGCCAAATCCTTATGCTCATGATCAGCACAAGGTTTTCATGTCTGAGGAGGGATAGGAGAGAATGTCAAATGTCAGACTGATGCATTTCCATTCTGATAGTGAGATCCCTTTAATCCCTTCACTTGTTCCCTTAACCAGTTCTCTTTCCTAATTTCCAGGACTTCCAGAGGGTATTATACATTAAAATCTCCTCTCAGCTGGAAAAGGAGTGTGTAGTGTGCAAGTTTATCAGTCACATCTCAGCTATGTAATTCCGTATAGAGCAGACAAGTCCATGTAAGTACGTAAGTTGACAGCACCTAGAAACATGGCTTTTCCCTCTTCCAGGTTCTAACTGGTGCTTTCTCAACTGCACCATCTCCCTTCCTTAAAACTCCTCTTTCAACTAATGTTTCACTTGGATCTTATTTCTCTGTAGGGGTGAAAATGTGCATGTGTATGTTTATGTGTGCACTTGTTAGATAAGTGCAGTATCAGTGGAGTAGCAAGATGCATTGTTGAGAACTGGTGGAGTAAACAGGCTTTCACATTTACAGAAACCCTTCTGATCATTCTGACTGAACTTCCTTCAACCTTTATTGACAGAAAAACAAGAGTTATTTTGTAACTAAAAAGGCCTTTTTGAAAACAAACCCAAAAAGTTTAATTTCTAAAACCTCTGGAAATGTTAACTTCTGGCCTTTTGAAGCTTTTCCTCCCACTTAATTTTTGAAATAAAGTTTCATCAGAATCAATGTGGCTTTGCAGAAAATATTAGAAGCATTGACTTAAAGTTTCTGGAAAGTATCAATGACTAAGTACAATCACATTAATGTCTTGGAAGAAATAACTGACTACAAAAACTTGTGTGCAGCACTCCCATAAAAAACAAATCTGTTGCTGCCTGCTGTTAAGATCTTGTGGGTAGCTTTGTAGATAGCGACGGTTCCTGCAGTTTTCCTTCCTTTGTAGTGTGCTGCACAGCTCTTTACTTAGCACTAAATTTGCCTATAATGATCCAGCTAGTAGATAATTACTATTCCTGTGCAGTCTCTATGCTTTGTCATCGCTCCTAAGTATTGAATAACATCTCTTAGGATAAGGAATAAAGTAGAAGGAATAAAAATGTGCTGCCTTTTGGCAGGATGCCATGTTTCACATGAATGTTGCTGCTTGGTGCTGCCAAAATACCTGGAAGTTGAACCATATTCCTACTCCCTCTCTACACTGAATAGATTTCTCACAAGTCTTGTCCTCAGGCTTTTCATCTCCAGTTTTTTGTATCAATAGAATGATTTTGGCATTGCTTCTGGGACAAGGTCAATAAAACATCACAGTCTTAAAGCTTGTTAGGCCCTGTGAAGGTTGGCCATGGTCAACATATGTGCCGTGTTTCTGTGCAGTGTTAAGAGACCATCACCTCAGCTAGCTGAAATCTAATTTTTGCATATCGTAGAGCACCTAGTACTACTGGAAAGTGCTTCACCTACTAAAGGTATTAGGCTCATTTCTGTGCTGAAATCCAAACTAAAAATATACACAGTGTTAACTGTTGCCACACTTTCAAAAGGAATGCAGGGTTGTGATTTATTGAGCCTGAAACTTGTCCCTCAGATGGTTATGAAATGTTGTAGGTACCAAAAGTTTAGATTACAGTACATAAGCATTTTGAAATTTCAGAATTCTTGATCTTGCTGTAAATAGTAAGAAAATGCTGTTAAAGAATTGCTTTGAAAAATGAGGTTACAAGAGCCACTATGAAAAGAAATTTCTGGGTTTGCTTTTTCTTCTTTTCTTTTCTTTTTTCTTTTCTTTTCTTTTCTTTTCTTTTCTTTTCTTTTCTTTTCTTTTCTTTTCTTTTCTTTTCTTTTCTTTTCTTTTCTTTTCTTTTCTTTTCTTTTCTTTTCTTTTCTTTTCTTTTCTTTTCTTCTCTTCTCTTCTCTTCTCTTCTCTTTTCTTCTTTCTTCTCTTTTTCCTTTCCTTTCCTTTCCTTTCCTTTCCTTTCCTTTCCTTTCCTTTCCTTTCCTTTCCTTTCCTTTCCTTTCCTTTCCTTTCCTTTCCTTTCCTTTCCTTTTCCTTTCCTTTCCTTTCCTTTCCTTTCCTTTCCTTTCTTTTCTTTTTTGCAGATCTTTATGAAAAAGACCGATTTTGTATATCCTTACGTAGCAACTTTCAGCATTCAAGATGCATAAATCTTCTTCATGTTTCTTTATCCAACTGGTAGTAATCTAACCTGGATTAGTTTTCCAAATTCCCAGCACAGCTAGTAGTGAAAGACTTGCAGGTGAAACCAGCTTTACATTCCTCCCCAAAGCTATCTCCAACAGAGAATTAGAATTATCCTCTGGAGGTACCTTCCTCTCCTGATGCCTGTAGAGGGAGCAAGGATGGCCAGCTTGGAGCACACAGTTAATTTTGAGACATCCAAAATTCAGAGGGATGGATGTCACTCAAAGAAACCAAATATTTTTTTAATATCTCTATGAGTAAAAACTAACCTAGACAATGAGCTGCAGTGTTAGACCCACACTGTCCTTATATTCCCCAATCAAAATGAAAAAGCGCCTAAATTATCTTGAAGTTTGTGGGGTCAGAGAGAAAACAGAGTGCTATATAATAAAGGACTGATGTGATCCCACTTGCTAGAACTGATTCTGATACCAAGATGCTGCAGGAGAGAAAAGAAATACCAGGCACCAAAAGGATTCTCATTTGCTAGTGTGAGGAGAAAAGAAACAATCCAGGATAGAACCTGATTTATCTCAGTGCTTTCACTTGTTGTATAGCAAGAGGAGGAGAAGTCTCTCTTTTCACCTCTCAAAAGGATTTTGTTTGTTTCTTTCTTTCTTTTTAGTAAAAAAACTGGATAACCTTTTTTTTCAAGCTGATATCGGATTTTTGGTCTCTGATTAAATTGTTTTTCTGAGTTTCTTATCAATATGTCCTGGGAAGCTATCATACAGATGCAGAATATATTAGAAATGTCAGAATACCATCTGTGAGCAGAAAAAAAAGAACAGCAGAGACAGAAAAAAAATATTTTTTTTTAATTAATATGATGATAGTCTGATTTTAAAATTCAAAATAAGCATTAGTGTCAGAGATAAAGGAAATGATGCACCTCACAGTGAATGCATTGTACAGCCAGCAACTTTATAAAGAGGTTTACAGTAAAGTTTAAAGTTTGCAGACTTCTGGTAGCTAAAGAGGCTACAGGAATCACAGAACCATAGAATGTGTAAGGTTGGAAGAGACCTTTAGAGGTCATCTAGACCAACCCCCCTGCAGTAACCAGGGACATCTTCACTAGATCATGTTGCTCAGAGCCCCAGCAAACCTGACCTTGAATATCTCCAGGAAAGGGGCCTCCACTACCTCTCTGGACAACCTGTTCCAGTGATCCACCACCCTCATATTGAAGAACATTTTCCTGATATCCAACATAAATCTCCCCTTTTTGAGTATAAAACTATCACCCCTCATCCTATTGCTCCATGCCCTCATGAATGGTTCTCCAGCTTTCTTTTAGGCACCTTTCAAGGACTGGAAGTCTGCTATGAGGTCCCCCCCGGAGCCGCCTTTTCTCCAAGCTGAACAAGCCCAACTCTCTCAGCCTGTCTTCATAGGAGAGATGCTCCACGCCCTTGACAATGTTTCTGGTTCTCCTCTGGACTCACTCCAACAGGCCCATGTCCTTCTTGTGCTGAGGGCTCCAGAGCTGGACACAGCACTCCAGGTGAGGTCTCACCAGGGCAGAGCAGAGGGGCAGAATCCCCTCTCTCAATCTGCTGGCCACACTTCTGGTGAAGCAGCCCAGGATGTGCTTGGCCTTCACCCACGAAAATCTGGAAGTCTGGAGAGGGACTGGTTACAAGGGGACAGGGTGATAGGACAAGGGTTAATGGGTTTGAACTAAAAGAGGGTAGTGTTAGGTTAGATATAAGGGAGAATTTCTTCCCTTTGAGGGTGATTGAGGCCCTGACACGGGTTGCCCAGAGAAGCTGTGACTGCCCCTGGATCCCTGGCAGTGTTCAAGGCCAGGTTGGATGGGGCTTTGGGCACCCTGGTCTCATGGAGGTTGTCCCTGCCCATGGCAGGGGGGTGGAACTGGATGGACTTTGAGGTCCCTTCCAGCCCAAACTATTTTATGGTTA
Organism: Porphyrio hochstetteri; assembly: GCA_020800305.1. Taxonomy (NCBI): domain Eukaryota; kingdom Metazoa; phylum Chordata; class Aves; order Gruiformes; family Rallidae; genus Porphyrio; species Porphyrio hochstetteri. The sequence continues at coordinate 119,362,012 of CM036907.1, read as the reverse complement.
TATGATTCTATGATTTCTTTTTGTCTTAAGTTTGACAACAACATTAAAACAAATACCCTGAATTCCCATAAAAAAATGCATGAACTAACTTGTTACACAGGCTGCCTAACTTTAATATTTGTCTGTGTTAGAAAACTTAATTCTCAATGGTAATTGGATAATCACTCTAGAACTTTGATGTATTCTGTTAATTTTTGAAATTAGACTATAAACCATACCTTCACTCTACACCTGCACTCTTCATCCTAAACTTCAGTTTGTAGATGTCCAGGAGAGGCCTCAGGAGTGGTTAAATTCAGGGTTTTTTGAAATTTATTAACCTGACTTCTTCATTACCAGACATCTGGAGAAAATAATTCCACTTTATGGCTACAGTCATGTGGTCTTAGCTCTGAGGTAGCCCCAGTCCCTAAAAAATTATAAATGCACAACAAATAGTTAATTCCAGTCTATCAAGCAATTCTCTCCATCCACATAGAACAGCAGATTAATTTTAGATTTCAAGACTGAAAATTAGCTTTATTTGAAACCACTGCAAAGGATGGGTAAGTAATGAGACAGTCGGTGAAGGGAAATAAAAACAGACTTACAAGGTACTCAAAATATTTTCTTTGAGTTTGACTTTCATGTCACAAAACTGAAAATTCTGAATTAGTCATTTTGAAATGAAGCAATAAATATTTTGTCATTCTGAAAATGCCAGTCTAGGGCATGGTGATTTGATGTTGTCATGCTGCTTTTACTGAGTGAAATGCCAAAGAAATCAGACTGATTTAATCATTTTGATTTTTCTTAGTGCCCTTTAGTTCCCCTGAGGTTTTATTAAGTCTTTCTGTACTACTGGTTCTCTGCAAATACTTCTTGCTTTCCAAATTATTTTGTTCCCAAATTGGATTAAAAAAAAAAGGTTCTGGAAGTTACATTTTAAATAACATAAAGATATTAGTACTGTTTCTTTAAAAAATTAGTTGATTTGGAAAACCTGAATACATAATACTATGTTGGCTGGGCTGTTATTCAAAGAAGTTTTCATTCTAGATACATTTACCTGAATGTAACTATAGTTTTTACTGAGATTTGGGAAGAATAATGTTGTGTAGAAGTGTTATACCTCAGGCATGTCCAAAGTTCTTTTTCAGAAGTATTTGCTTTACAGTGCTGCTGCATATTTTTATTAAGAAATAGCTCCATGTCATCATAAATTTTAACTTCTACAGGCTTTTGAAGAAAAGCTTAATCTATACACAACACCTGACTGAATTTGGAGCTCCACAGGCTTGATTGCGGGATCTGAATGATATTTTTGCTGTCATTCACAGCAGTTTAATGTTGTCAGATCATGCAACATCTCCCCCGTTGACATTCACACGGCATAAACAGCCCACAATTATAAAAATGAAAGGCTGTTATTGCAGCAAGAAGAATGCAGCCCTACCCCAGAGTTTGCAAAATGATGGGTTGCAATCACCAGCCTGAGATAAGCGTTCCTGAACAGCCCCTTTTGACGGAAGTTCGGGTCTCAGCTTCAGAGCCCTATTCAGTGCAGTAATACACATAATTGATGCCTTTTCATCCTCCTTTGTTCAACTCTCCAGTCAGCTTAATTAAGATCTTGTGAGGGGGTAATGAAGTAAACATTTCAACGAATATCTGCATTAGTTTGATGGCAGATGCCCGCAATTAAAATACTGTAGCTACATTACAGCACATATATTCTACAATGCTTTCAGATCTTTTCAGGACTTTCCAAATGAACTGTTGTGAGTTGTGCCTAGATGGGACAACACCAGCCTAAACTCTGAACCAGGACACACACAAAGACTGAGGGAAGTCAAACGGGACATAGACAATACCCAGCTTGGGCTCACCCTTGCTTTTCTTCTTATAGAGAGGGCTTTGATTGTAGTGACATATGTTAGAAAAATTGGGTAAAAGCATCAGACTATTAATTTAATCAGACTTAAGAAGGATGGGGGGGAAAAGGATGAGAAAAAGAGAGACAAAATGGAAGAAGGGAAATGGTAGCTAACTTAGGTCCTTTGGTAACTTTACCAAAACTGTCACAGGCGTGACTTGAGAGCTTAGCAATGTACACACATCAAACTAGCTTTGAGTTCAGGATGACAGGATGGGTCAAGATAGCTCCTGTAGTATGGAACACCTTAATTTTCATTAAAAGGCTCTTGATGACTATACCTAAATGTCTTTGAGCTGAACCCTTCCTCTCAAACTGCTTCCCCTCATAGTCAAGTAGGCACTTCCAGCCTTGCAATTACTCTGACTTATGTTGACCATCTGCTTCAGGGTAGCAGTAGCAGTTCCCATGCAGTATCTACACGACACCTAGGGTAGAAGTATCTCCCATCAAACTAACCACATCCCTGTGCCAGAGCAGAAGGCAGTGAGCTCATTTGCTTTGGCCATTATGAGGTAGACCACAACCTGGGGTGGGAGAACTTTGCTGGCAGGTTTCATTACACTGACATAGCTGTGAAGGACATTTGATTGACATTGGAAGCTGAAATGACACAGTCCAAAAGCAGAGGAGCTGGTAGTAAATAAGAAGCTGTCAGAGTAATCTGACAGACAAACTATGCAGAGCAGAAAGGCAAATGAATCAAAAGGAGTTGGCTTGTAGGTACTGCTGCAGAGAAGAGAGAAGCAGCCCACTTAAAGACAGGACAAGAAGTTATAAAGAGGTAGCTTTGACATGAAATTTCTTGCAGAAAAGTGACAATTTATGGAGTTTTTTTAAACTGTTTACCCAAACAAAAGACTGAAGAAAAAAAAGAAAGAAAAAACCTCAAAACATTCTATCTGGCTCCCTGCAGGGTTATTTTTTTTTTGGGGGGGGGGGGGATCAGTAGCAGAAAACTTTTTGGGAAAGCCACCATCCCTGCTAGCCAGCAGATCTAACACAGCAGATCCTACAGGGGTATATCCAACACAGAGGTACATCTTGGCACTTAAATTTTGATCTCGTTAGAGAAACACATTTGTGCTGCATCTTCTCTTTCATTCCGGATAAAGGAAATGGACGTGGGGAGAGAGAGACAAGAGCAAAGGAAATAAATAGAGTCTCTTTCTTCTTCTATTTCCTTCTCATCCACCACTCAATTAGTACTCTTCCTCTGTGGTCCTTGTATCACTGACTGATTTCCAGCACTGCAATAAGTCCTTCATTACCTCTAGCTGCCAAAGCTTCTTAATGAGGGAATTACCATTCACAACTGTTACAGAAAACACAAAAGAAGTCTACCAGCTCCTCTTATCAGCTGGTTACTGATAATGATCCAACCTTTTCAAGACAGTTTCAAGCATCCATGCACCTCCATGGTCTATTTTCTTCCAAGAGAAACAACTTTGCTTCAGCCTGAGCTGGAGGTGACATAGCTATCAACAAGCAGACCGCAGCCAGTCAGGAGCTCGCTCACCCCATGCTGCTTCCCTGCAGTACCTCCAGATGTTGGGATGAAAGCTCTATGGGACACATTTCACTTTATTAGTACTAAAAGAAATGAATTACAGAAAACAGAGACTTGAGAGACCTACTAGGTCTCCAAGGCACTGCACAATGCTCCCAAGAGTCTATTTTATAGTACTTTGTCCACCGTAGCTCTCATTTTGCCAAGGGGATGTATGGGATCCAGAGGGAAATGTTTCTGAAAGAGAGCTATAACTATCTATACTAACGTCGGAATGCAGCAGCTAACAAAAGGAAAGAAGATTGCCTTTTGTGTGCTACAGTATTACCCAAAACAAGGCAACTCCGCTGCCAATGACACAACTAGGCATTGGTTTATATTGCACGGAAAGCTAGAAATACTGCTTGGAGAAGCAGGTGTGTTGGAACAAGAGCCTGGATAAAGTGAAAATAGATGTGTGCTGGAAGAATTGGAGCAGAGTAATGGAACAGGACTTTGATGCAATTAAAAATCAACCCCATTCACACCAAAGTGTGAAGGACATAGAACTCCTTGAAGGAGCCCAGTGCAGGGCCACCAGGATGATGGAGTGGAATACCTTCCTTATGAGGAAAGGCTGAGGGAGCTGGGCATCTTTAGCTTGAAGGAGACTGAGGGGTGGCCTTGTTAATGTTTATAAAAATGTAAATCTCTGTCAGGAGAACAGAGCCAGGCTCTTCTCAGGGATGGCCAGTGATAGGACAAGGGATAACGAGTGCAAGCTGGAGCAGAGGAAATTCCATGTGAATGTAAGGAGGAACTTTTTCACTGTGAGGGTGATGGAGCACTGGGACAGGCTGCCCAGAGAGGTTGTGGAGTCTCCTTCTCTGGAGACATTCAAACTCTCCTGGATGCGTTCCTGTGTGATTTAGACTGAGTGATCCTGCTCTGACAGGGGGGTCGGACTAGAGGATCTTTCGAGGTTCCTTCCAACTCCTAACATTCTGTCATTCTGTGATTCTTCACAGACATCAATCACCTCAAGGACAAAAAAGTATTACTCACAGAAAATAACATTATCACCACAGCAAAGTGGACAATTTACCACTCGCCATCCCTTCACCACAATTAGAACAACAGAAATTCTCCACAATTATTCCATTCCCCAACTATATTTAGTCAATTTTTTCCTGTTACTTCTTCCAGTTATTGTCCTCATCTCGACTTCTTCAGTCCCCACATTGGGTTTCATAAAGGACTGTGGTGGTTTAACCATGACCAGATACCAGGTGTCTGCCAAACCGCTCCATCACTCCCCTCCTCAGCACGACAGGGAGGGGAGAAAAATAAGATGGGAAAACCAACCCCAAATAACTCAAGATAAAGGCAGTTTAATACAGCAAAAGGAAAAGGTCCTACATGGAAGCAAAGGAAAAGCAAAGATTTCTCTCTACTTCCCATCAGCAGGTGATGTCCAGTCACTTCCCAGGGTGCAGGGCTTCAGTATGTGTAGCAATTGTTCCAGGAGACAAACACTTTAAAAAAACCCTGAATGTCTCCCACTTCCTCCCCTATCTCTCAGCTTCTTATTGCTGAGCAGATGTCACATAGCTTGAAATACCTCTTTGGTCATTGGGGGTCAGCTGTCCTGGTTGTGTCCCCTCCCAAGATCTTGTCCACCTCCAGCCCGCTGCTGAGAGGGATGATGGAGAGACAGCCTTGATGAGTGCCAGCCCTGCTCAGCAAATAAAGGTGACCATATGTTGTCATGGTTGTCATAAAGACAGCCATATGTTGTCATCCTCAGCATATAAAGCTGGGGGAAGAAGAAGGAAGAAGGGCATGTTTGGAGTGTTGGCATTTGTCTTCCCAAGTAATCATCACACTTGATGGAGCCCTGCTTTCCTGGGGATGGCTGAACACCTGCTTGCCCATGGGAAGTGGGGAATTAATTCCTTATTTTGCTTTGCTTGTGTGTTCAGCTTTTGCTTTACATATTAAACTTCTGTTATGTCAATCCACTTTTACTCTTCTGATTCCCTCCTCCATCCTGCTGAGGGGAGGGGGGTGGTGGTGAGCAAGCAGCTGTGTGTAGCTTAGCTGCCATCTGGCATAAAACTATGACAAGGTTAACTTTATTTACCTTCAGTTTGCAGCCCATGGCTCCTGTTAAGCTATTGTCCATAAATTTGAAAACTTCACTGCTGTCACCCATGTATAAATAGCTGCACATAGAGATTAATTCACCTCTTAGCTTTCTTTTTAAATGAAGTGAATTAGATAAGCTCCATGGAGGTTACACTATAAGGGTTTCCAACACTCAAGGATCCTCCCCTTAATTCTCTCTAATACTATTTCCACATCTTAATATAGGTTTCCCACAAGGAGAAATGGCTTATAACAGTTTTATCAATGTTCTTCCCATGGGAAAGTTTATTTTCTTAGGCCTGACATCTAGCTTTTAGCAGGTTGAACACAATGGCCCCCCAAATCTTCTTTGAGACCTAAGCAAGTCTCACATGCCATGACCAAAGCCCACCATCTTCTTTTCCTGTTGTATTACGTTTTTTTTATCTGCACTAAAGTGTTACATGTCTAAGTTTCTACTGTAGGCAATGAAGATCTAATCAATACAGTCAGACACCTCTGGAAACATATTCAGTTGATCAAATGTAGATTTACCGTGGGAAAAGCTGAATTCTCCAATCTTGAAAGTAAGCCATACAAACCATCTGGTACTAATAAATTACCCTCAACATTTGCTGCTCTGTCAGTCTTCATATTATCAGTAAGCCTTGCCATAAACAATTCTGTAGTATTTTCTATACTGATAAAAATATTAAATGCAGCCGAACAATTATCTAAGAAGCCATACAGGTAATAGCTAATAAACAGCACCTATTTGAGATCTACCATGGAGACAGTTTTTAAACCTTTTAATATCTGACTAGTTAATTAAAGAATTTTCCATCAAAACAATAATAAATCTAGAGCTTTTCCAGTAAAGGAAATTTATTTCCATTCTATTTTTTCATAAACTATAAATATAATCCTAGCCAAAAAAGATAAGGTTATATATATTTTACAACCTGTTCTCTGAGACCATGCTACCTAATGTCAATTATGTATTTAACTTCTAATTTCTGTTGTTAAAGGCAACTATTAACTATTTATGACTGTAATTTTGTCAAACTAAAAGCTCAGAACTCCAAGGGAATATTCTAAGGTATTTAAAATCCTTTAGTATTTGGAAACCCTTCAGTTTTCATAGATGTCTACAATCAAACACAGGTGGTTCATTAAAATCTTTCCTCACTTAAACTCTGGCTGCCAGTAACAAAGGCTAGTTGATTTGGAAATGTTTTAATGTCAGAGGGCATTACTGTAAATTTAGGAGCAGCATTTTAAAACTGATGAGGACCTCAAGGTGCTGACTGGTGCATGGGAAGATTTCTGAATAATACTAGAAATACCAGTCAATGACTATGTCTTTCTTTACGCTCATAACTACCTGACAGAACTGGTCCTTGACCCTTCTTTGACCTGTATCATTCAGGTGTTTTTAATAAAGTAATGCACTAGTTTTACAGCTTAATGTACATACATTAAAATTATAATGGCTAATGTAAAATTATTATTGTAACATAAATCCATTACTCTGTTAATTATTCTAGGCATATTGTGTGCACAGGATAATATTCTGTAAAACAGCTAATATTCATTTGGCCTTTTGGGTCTTTCTGCATATAATTTCTTAACACCTGAAAGTTGTGCTCCCTTATGCTGTGGTATTCATGCAAGAACTCACAGGTCTCACCTTTACTTTCAAGTGATCATAGAATCATAGAATCATTAAGGTTGGAAAAAAGCTTTAAAATCATCATGACCAACCATTAACCTAGCACTGCCAAGTCCAACCACTAAACCATGTCCCTGAGCACCACATCTACACAGCTTTTAAATACCTCCAGGGACAGGGACTCAACTGCTTCCCCAGGCAGCCTGTTCCAGTGATTGACAACCCTTTCAGTGAAGAATTTTTTCCTAATATCCAATCTAAACTTCCCCTGAATAACTTGAAGCCATTTCCTCTTGTCCTATCACTAGTTACTTGGAAGAAGAGACCAACACCCACCTGGTTACAACCTCCTTTCAGGAAGTGTTAGAGAGTGATAAGGTCTCCCCTCAACCTCCTTTTCTCCAGGCTAAATAATCACAGCTAGCAAGCCTTTCTGTCTTCCACTGATCCCCCGAGCTATGCCCATGCTACCATGTAAAATGATTAAGGACATTTCTCTGAAGCCAAATGACATGGTGTGACTGATGCTCATATATCTAAACTCTCTTTCCGCTGAAATAAAGTGTCAAAATTTAATTTGCCAGTGGGAATGATTTCTGAGAAATGTGATCCTTAAACAGTGCCAGACCGCTGTCCTGGGCTGTGCTAACTGGCACACACCGAAAGCACGCCAGGAGCTGTGCTAAGCATTAACCAGTCATTTGAAGGTTGGCATCTTAGCCTGTATCCTGACACTGGTTTGGTCTCGAGCAGATCTCAGCTGCAGTTTATACACCACTGGGGCTGCAACATGATTGTTACTAAGGCAAGACAATAAAGAAACTACCTGTGGGCAAAAAATAATGTCTCAGAAAATTCTTTATCCCCACAGTTGTCTTAGGGAAATCATTGATACAAATATCAAGATATTCCACTCTTTGGACAAGCATGCTGACCATCCTGAAGGATCCCAGTCTGGATGTTTTCCTCTCCAGGGTTCATGAGGCTGGGGAAGCACACCAACCATCCACAAGAGTTACCTGGAAACAGCTGGCAATGATCTCATGGGTGCTGATTTTGTTGATGCTTTAGTTGCTCTGAGGGCAGGAGGAACTATACTTAGAGTAATTTCCCATGCCTAAGGTCAGATGTAGACTTGGAGTGCACAGCTTGGTACCACCTGACCATGCTTGAGGTCAGAAGTAGCCTCGGAGTACACAGCTTAATTCTGTTGTTAAACTGTATAGGATACAGAATAATACAATGTATGTACTTGCTGTTATCTTTGGGTTATCTTTGGCCAGCAGCTAGGCACCCATACAGCCAGTCACTCACTCCCCCATGCAACAGGATGAGGGAGAGAATTGGGAAAGGAAAATGAAAAAAAACTTGTGGATTGAGATAAAGAAGGTGGGGTGGGGGCAGGGGAAGGAAAAATCCCAAAGAAATGGTGCAAAAGCAGTCACTCACCACCTGCCACAAGCAGACCAATGCCCAGCCAGTCCCTGAGCGATGGCTTCTTTGGAAAGTCAAAACTTCAGGGTGTTAATTTTGGATACCCCTGTTGCTAAATAGCAGTAGTTGGATTGCACTGAAGAAACCTCAGATCACTGAAATTAGACATTTTCTTTCCTTCTGTAGACCTTAATGCTGCCAGGAGGATATCCTGAAGACTTACATGGTTATTCAAGGTGGGGCCTGCAGACAAGGGGCTGTATCTGAACTCTGTCCCTCTCTGTATGCTGTTACCTCCTTTCACTGAGGATGTGCAAAGCACAATTCCCAGCCACAGTGAGGTGACCATCAGGGGTTGTCCTCTGCTGCTGGAGCCCAGATTTTAAGTAACTCAGTCCCCATTTTCCATACTAATGTAGACAGGCTTGATCCTGCGCTTGATGTGATACATCTATTCCTGACCATAAACTTCAGGTTTTATGGTAAGAATGTGCTCCACAGACAAGTGCTGAGTATGGTGTGATAGTCAGGGCAGTTTAAGTCCCAGAGATAGATTCTTACTATTTAACCTGCTAAAGCAGAATAAAGGCAATATTGCTGGTTACAGAGATACACACAGAGCTGTAGTTTTACTTCAAAAAAAAAAAGGCCCAATACTCTCCAGTCCCTAGTCAGCTGTAGAGTAGATTTCTGTGTTTGTCACTGAGTTATAAACAAGAAGGATCTTAAAATGTTAAAGATGATTTTCCTGGAATTTTCCTTAACTCCTTATGCTCTTAAAGATCTCAGTTTTCAGATCTAGCATTCTCCTCTGTCACCACTCTTCCTGTTCCTACCTTGTCATCAGATTGATATTCACTATTTCCTCCACAATGCTTCCAAAACTGAGCAGTCAATTATCCCTATAACATGAAATATTCCCTCAAAATAATCAATTAACTAACCTGATGAATGACTTGATCAGAACAACTTGAACTCTGCTCTCCCTCAGCCCGTTGCTTCCCTCTTCAGTTACTCCACGGATTTTGCTGTGACACAATAACAAGCAGAGATGGCAAATAGCACCCTTCATGATTTCATGGTTCAATGGTATTTTTGCTTGCTAATTTTAGACATACAGATTTAAGCCACCAAAGAAAGTAGACATTCCAGGTAATGCTGAAACTTCACATTTTAAGAGATTACTTTTTACCAAAAAAGCCCCAAACAGCTGTATCTGAAAAGTCTCAGAATAGGGAACAGCAAGGGCATGTGAAGTCAGTTACAATCTTTAAAGAGCCCAGGACACCTGAATGAGAAAGTTTGAAGTTTGACTACATTCTCAAGGTACTTCAGATTTTGCTGAACATGTACAAATTCCATCCTGTGGCAACCTATACAGATACAGATTTGGAGAAGGGTTCTGATGAGCTCTAGTTCCAGAGCAATTTATGCCACTGACTCTCTGGAAACAGAGATGATAATGAAGTCAATTTAGTTTTCTCTATTCAACGGCCGTTTAGTTCCTTGATTAGATTGTTTTTGTAATATTAAATGCCTACAGCTGGAAAAAAAATTAAAATAGCCTAAACTTTTCAATCAGCTCGACCATGAGAACCAAGCCTGAGAAAACATCATTTAAAAAAAAGCAAAAACAAGCTAGAAACAGATAAATGCATGTGCCTCTACAGCTCAGTCCGATAATAACCTCCTTGGTAAAATTATATGAACTTTGTGTTCTGGAACAATAGTATAAATGAGTTAATTGTAGATCTAAAAATTTTTTGCCAGCTGCTGTCTATTCTGTTACCAGCACCTGTTTCAGCTCACGCCCTCATTAATTAAAATGTGATGAGCAAGCAGACAAGTTCAAAACATAGTGCTGACAATGTCTGTACAGCTGACATGAAATCCATATTTGCAGTCCTCATCCAAAGCCAGGAAGTAATACATCTGTAATTCAATAGAGGGGGTTTTTTGGTTGGTGTTGGCTTGGGTGTTTTTCCTTCCTTCAAAACTGCTACAGTAATGAATCCATTCTTGAAGGCTAAATTTCGGTTGTGCTAAACTGAGGATAGAAATCACAGGCTTTCTAGAGCAGAAGGGCATCAAATGAGAAATTATATCTATGAAATAACACCAGTCAAATATTCCAAATATTATTTATCCATTTAAAAATTAAATGTAGATTGCAAATACTTAAGATGTTATCCATTTTCACCACTGACTATCCCTTCACATCAGAATTAACAAGAGCTGTAGCATATCATAACTAGATAATATCCCTTTAAAGAATTTTATCCTCTCAGCAGTGTTTTTAGGTTCTGCATCAGAAGCCACTAGATCTCCATGAAGTTTCAAAAGAAATCTAAATAATCTGGCAACTTGTGCTAGCATCTTGTAATTCTTCCACATAATTGCCCACTTTCTGGTGCACTCACCCATAAAATAGAAGGCCTTGTCCTGATGGAGAATTGCATACTAAACTTTGAAGGAGAGGCTGAAGAAGTGGGTTGTGCTGTGATAAATGTATTTTACAATGCAATTTGATACTGAGACAGGAGAACAAGCATCATGGGACCTGAAAAAGACAAAGCTGGAGGTATTCTGATTCTAGTCTGTTTGTTAAGGACACTCTGCAATGTCCCAGCAGTCAAACCTTGCTTGGTGAAACATATGCATTAGAACACCAATGGATAAAACCCTCATGGCAGTTGAGTGCTGAACCTCATATGTGTCCACTCACCAGCAAGTGTCCTACCAGGAGGGTTAGAACCTCATAGCTGCTGTTCCTCTGTCCCTACTTGCAGACACAAAAGGGTTTTCACTTCAAGGGAAGAAGTAGTGCAAAAGGGGGGAGATATTTATGCAGGATACTCTGAGTTATGAGGGAATACCTGTGGAAACCACCTCGGCCCTCAACAATACCTTTCACCATACTGAAATTCATCACAAAACATAAAGGACCACACAAACATCACATAGAAACTTGCTTCAGTACCATAACATCTCCCTGATATTAGTTACCATAAACCATCATATACCTAATGCCAAGGGAGAAACAACCTATCAGAGAGCCAGTAGGTCCTGCATTTGGATCTACAAGATGCAACAAATGTTCTTATAGAAGACGATGGTGAATTCTGTGATTCTGTGAAACAAAGAGACTATCTTGCAGCAGAATGAAAGTCTTCTCACAAGGCAGTCACTAAGACTCTGACGTCTCAGTCCTTCTGGGACATCTACAAAGTCCTTTAAAATATGACCCTAGGAACAAAAGCCCACAGCTCTGCAGCATGCTGACACATGCTGTAATCCAAAACATTTGTTTTAAGACAATGCACAATCATATCTCCCTGGTAGGGTGACTAGATTGTGCACTTTAAAAGAGCAATGTCTCTTTCTTTTAAAGATAATCATACCATTATCTCTCTTATTAAGTTTTTCTGCTTCCTATGTGCCATCTACCTTTGGTTTCTAATGGTGTAAGATATTAACTGATTTCATTACACTCTGAGCAATTCTTCTCAAATTGTACTTAGTTGTATTCAGAGTTTTGCTTCTACCTTAAAAAGCAGACACTTAAAGTTCATATCCTTACCATTATTGAGTTATGAAAACAAATAAGGAAATTGTAGTCCAAATTGTGTTTTCAGAACAACTTTATTTTGGAAGATGTGATATGATGGAATGATCTTCCTAAGTCTAAACATCTTCTAGAAGAATATGCCATCTGCCTTAATCCCTAGTTTCTCCTTCTCATGATGCTACAAGAAAATGTTTGATAATAAACACATAAAATAATGACAATTGTTGAAGAAATCCCAACAGAGATATGTTCTCCAGAAGTGTTTTGCCTTGTCTTGTCTTTTAATGTAAACCTGAATATTAATTCAATAATGTATCATAAAACAAGTTATTCTGTATTATTCCTACTATTTAAAACATCTTGTTTCTGAAATTAAGCAGGGTTAGAATTTTTTTTCTATGTTATCAATAGTGTTGTGAGTTTTTTCCCAGATTCTTGGAAGAAAAAGATCCAGAACTATAATGAGAGAAAGGGAATGACCTTTCTAATACTTCCTTCATTTTTTTCCTGCCCCACAGTCTGACCTCATCCAGCCTTAACATGCATGTGTAATGCAGAGCATTTGTCTCATCACATATCCTGGTGAGCCTTACGCTAAATACTGCTCATGAAGAAATGGACAGCCTCCACCTGCGAGCCAACTTGTTTCTCAGAAATCTCTTCAAAGTGCATTTCAAGCTTATTTCCACAGCAAACCTCCATGTTGACTGGCACCTAACTGTTCACCACAGCAGGAGATGCGCAAAGGAAAATGACTGCTAGCATGGATCCACAGCACCAACAGTTATTCTTCCTTGGCTTTAGAACTTCTTCTCCCTTTATACTTGCAACCTTCAGATATTTATAGTCCTCTCTTTATGCTCACATGGCCTGTATACAAATAAAAACAAGTGAAAGTCCCATTTTCCCTCTGGTTTTAAGCCTTTTGGTGGCAGCCAGTACCAAGACTAGAAAAGGGTAGATTTAGGTCATATATTAGGGAAAAAATCTTCAATATGAAGGTGGTAGATCACTGGCACAGGTTGCTCAGAGAGGTGATGGAGGTCCCATCCCTGGACATATTCAGAGTCAGGCTTGATGGGGCTCTGAGCAATCTGATCTAGTGAAGATCACAGAATCACAGAATCACAGAATTGTAGGGGTTGGAAGGGACCTTGAGAGATCATCGGGTCCAACCCCCCTGCCAAAGCAACTCCCTAGCTCATATTGCACAGATAGGCATCCAGATGAGTCTTGAATATCTCCAGAGAAGGAGACTCCACCACCTCCCTGGGCAGCGTATTCCAGTGCTCTGTCACCCTCACTGGGTAAAAGTTCTTCCACATGTTGGTGCGGAACTTCCTGTGCTCCAGTTTACAGCCATTGCCCCTTGTCCTATCTCCACAGACTACTAAAAAGGGGTTGGCCAATTCCCCCTGCATCCCATACTTAAGATATTTAGAAACATTAATTAGGTCCTCCCTCAGTCTTCTTTTCTCCAGGCTGAACAGCCCCAGCTCACTCAGCCTTTCCTCATAGGGGAGATGCTCTAGGCCCTTAATCATCTTCGTAGCCCTTCTCTGGACTCTCTCCAGGAGATCCCTGTCCTTTTTATACCAGGGAGCCCAGAACTGGACACAATACTCCAGGTGGGGCCTGAGCAGGGCAAAGTAGAGGGGGAGGATCACCTCCTTCGACCTGCTGGCCGCACTCTTCCTGATACATCCCAGGATCCCATTGGCCCTCTTAGCCACCAGGGCACACTGCTGGCTCATAGCCAACCTGTCATCAACCAGGACCCCCAGGTCCTTCTCCACAGAGCTCTTCTCCAGCAGGTCATCCCCCAGCCTGTACTGATACAGACAGTTATTCCGTCCCTGCTTATTGCAGAGGAGGTTGAAGTAGATGGCCTTTAAAGGTCCCTTCCAACCTAACACACTCTATGATTCTATGATTCCATAAGACCAAGTATTAATTTTCCTTATTCTTTGAATTTCTTAAAATTTGCAAACCTTACTGCCACTGTGTTCTTCAGAGTCATAGCAACTGTGTTGTAGTTTCAAGCTTAATATTGCTCCAAAGAGGAGGAATGAAATATCTTCAGTGGCAGCTGAAAATACAGTGGTGTTACTAGTTTTCATATATACTTCTCAAATTGCATTCTAGGCCCATAATGCAGAGAAAAGGTCTATTACATCAAAGAGATGAGTAAGGAAGCATGAGGAAAATTGAAACCACCATCTGCATATATTCAACTTTTGTTTAACAAATAGAATCATAATGTAAAATTAGACAGAAAAGACAATGAAGTTAAGCATATGCCTAAAGTCTTTTGATTCCATTATTGTAAAAGTCCATTAGAAAATAATTACATCTCTAGGCTTACTGCCGGTGGTGTGTAACCATATTGGAACAGGTGACATTGGAACTGAAATTTTTTTAGAAGGTATTTTAATTCAGGAGCAATTATGACACAGCCACCAATTAACTGCAGGTTTGGAGGGTATGTAAGAGGAACAGACTTGAGCCTCAAAGTGTTTCACATTATTTGCAGAAGGTAAATCAGGTGAGGCCAGGGGTATTTGAGCAATTAAAGCATCATTTCTCATATTTAATTTGGAGCGCTCCACCTAATTTAAAGAGAAATTATGTTGCAAAAAAAAATAGTCTCATTGGGTTGTCATAAAAGGAGCAGAGCTGAGGCTGCCTTGTATAATGGATACTACCCTTGCTAATCCAAAGATGTAGCACACTACACTGAGGAGTTACCATACAGAGAACCCAGAGCTTAATCTGGACATTAGGAAGAATCCACATGTCACATCAGAGCCTGTAAGACCCTGACAAAGATATCACCTCACCAACGCTGTGTCTTCCAGTGCAAGTTCTCTGGTTTCTGATCTATCCTCCCACACACACTGTGGACAGGTCTGACCTTCCCTGGCCAGAAAAGTTCAAGGGATAGCTGATTTCAGGGAGCCTGGGTGTTATGATTTAGCCCTGGCCAACAACTAAGCACCATGCAGCCACTCGCTCACTTTACCCCAATGGGATGGAAATGGAAGAGTAAAAGTGAGAAAACTTGTAGTGAGACATAAAAGCAGTTTAATAGTTTGAGAGGGGGGACACACACAGACAAATTACAATTAATAATATTAATAATAATAATATAATACAGAAAACAAATTATGAACAACCAAATTTGTCTCTACCTGAAGGTGATGCTGCACGAGACCTTTGCTTCCTGTACAAGACCCCAAAGTTCAACATGCTGTCAGTGCAAGGAAAGCAGAACAGGGAATTCATTCCCCACTTCCCATGGGCAGGCAGCTGTAAAGGAATGCCATGCCCAGGAAAGCAGGGGTCCATCACGTGTAACAGTCACTTGGGAGACAAATGCCATCATCCCCGAGCTGCCACTCAAGGCCCCAAGATGCTGCTGCACAAGATCCCCTGACCCTCAGCTGCATGATGCCATATGGTATGGAATATAATATCCCTTTGGCCAGTTTGGGTCACCTGTGCTGTCTGTATCCCCTCTCAGCTTCTTGGGTGCTCACCACTTTCTCGCTTAGCAGGGTAGCATGGAAAGCTGGAAAGTCCTTGACTGCTCTGCAACAACTGAAAAAATTGGTGTGTTACCAGCATTATCCTCATCCCAAATCCAATACACAGGACTACACCAGCTACTAAATGGAAAATTAAATCTGTCCCTGTGAAACCAGGATACTGGAGTAGGTAACAGCTGGAAGTGGGTTCATTTGGAATCCGCCTGACTTAGCTTCCCCATACCAGGACAACTGCTCTTCTACAGGAAGACAACAGTGTCATGGCATGTTGTGTCACTAGCTTCTCTTAATGTTTTTAAGGTGGTTCACTCCAGAGCACAACAACCAAAAGTAACAGTGGCTCCAGTTCAATGTCTTCTCATTTTCATCTCTGCAAATTCAGGCTAAGTTTATAGATGCCATTTAGCATACATTAGCATAAAACAAGACAAGTGAGAGACGGGAGGGACAAGGCTCATTAATTTTATATCTACTTTTATGTGGAAGAATTGTAAGGGTGTGTACTAGGTCTGGTTGTGATGAAGCTAACTCCATAGCAGCCCACTTTGGGTCTGTGACTAAAACAGACATCTTAGCTACGGCTGAACCATGTTTGCACAGCACCAAGGCCTTTTCTTTTTCCCAATCTGTTCCCCCAGCGAGCAGGCTGGGAATGGGCAAGAGTTTGAGTGGGGACACAACCAGGGCAGCTGATCCAAACCAGCCAAAGGGATATTCCATGCCACATGATGTCATGCTCAGCAATTGAAACTGGTTTGTCTTCCACAGGGAGGTGTTGCTCAGAGACTGTCTAAGCATCAGTCTGTTTGTGGGAAGTGGTAAGTGCCTTTGCATAAGTTTCTTCCCTCCTGTTTCCTTCAATTGGTTTGGTGGTTTTTAGGGGGGTTTTTGGGTTTGGTTTTTTTTTTTGCTTTTGTTCTTGTGCTGGTTTTGACTGGGATAAAGTCAATTTTCTTTAAAGTAGCTAGTACGAGTCCAAAACCAGCACAGTTCTTCAGGTTCTCTTCTCCATCCTGTTGCAAAAAGGAGGGAGTGACTGTGATTAGGAAGAGTGAGAGTCAAAGATCCAGTCCTAAAGGGAGTGACTGTGTGACTACTTAGCTTCTGCATGGTGTAAACACACCACAAGACCAAACAAGAACAAATTTAGGAGTGTGTATTCATCGCTTGTGACTCTAACATTTCCAAACTTGTTACTGACTGATCATTTTTGGTATGAAGTTTTGCTTGGGCCTAAGCCAGCAAATTAGATTTTCCTATATAGCTTTGAAAAAAATATGAGATAACAAGGATCACAAGGGGTTTTTTGGTTTGTTTTTCTGTGTGTCTGTGACCCCAAAATAAAAATTTTTCATTTTGTGTTTTTCCATCCTTGCAGCAGAAAACACCAAGAAAATGAACTGCAATATCACTTGGTGCCTACACCTGTGCAGGGACTATATTCTAGCCTCATGAGAGCATCACTTTCAAAGGAGGGACCTAAAGGCTGAGGAAATATGTCTAACTGTTGAACTATCCAACCTTTTTAAAATTAACCCAGGCAATGCCAAGGCCAAGGGGAGACATTTCCAGTCATTTGCTGTGCTGAACATAGGTAATTAATCAGCATGCCTAAGGTAGGACCTGATCACCCGTTTGGTCAGATAGGTAGGTTTGGAGAGAGGAGTATTGGAGATTTGGATCAGTATAAAGGCAGGCCAGAGCACTTGGTTTCCTAAAGTAGTCCCATGAAGTGCCTTAATCTACGAGGATGTAACTAAACTTCTCAGTTTTTCTTTGCTGATGGGTGGATTTGTGACCTTCTATTCACTTGAAAGGGATGCCATGGACTACATGTCAAAGCTAGTTTGGATGTAGCCACCTTGATCTGGAGACTAAACAAGCCAGGTTTGATTCTAATTCAGTTGTCTACTATTGATGTAGCTAGAGATGAGAGGAGATGGGAGCAAGGTGCTTTGCCAGATACCCCGTTTCTCACAGATTTTACTGTTTCCATTTGAAATGGAACCTGGTGTGTTTTTCTCAACATATGACAATGTGTAGATGATAATACAAGCTTTGTCTGTTCTCAGTGTTTTAAGCATTTTTTCCTAGTTCACTTACAATAAAAGGTTGGACTTTTGTACTGAAGTGTTTTCCATCTCCTCCTTTCAAAACAAATATTCCCCCAGTGAGCCTGCAGTATTTATTAGGTGAGCAGCAATCCTGCCTGGAAGCCTGGTGTTTGTGCAGGTGGGACCTGAGCGATGTCAGGTTTTCAGCTGGATCTCAATATGTTTAATTCCATGTCGACCTGATCCCCTTTTTTCTCTGCTGTATGTATTCAAGCACTTATCTGCCACTTTCTTCAAACACATTCCTCACCAAGGCAGACATCGTAGATTTTAGAACAACATCTTCAGATTGCAGTTCTGTACATGTGGGAGTATGTGGGTGTTTCTTGCCATTCTGTTGTTCCTGTCATTTGATAGCTGAAGCTGTTTACCGTAACAAGCTGACATTAACTTCAGTCATGCAACTTATGAATTGGAGTCTTTAAAAGATGGAGAGAAAGGTCTAGAGGGAAGAGGGGGAAGAAATCATGTAAGAGCTCCCATTTCTGTGACATAGGTGCTCAGTGAAGCATAACCACAAACCTTATTTGTAAAAATACACTTTTTTATATGTGAGGTGTTTCTTCCCCTTCTTACAGCACTCTAGCTTGGCTACCCTTTCCAACTGTAAGACAGTAGATCTGAGGGACAATGGGAGAGAAAGGCTCAAAATACACATTTACTCCAAATATGAGTTTGGGATCTTAGGACTGGATCTTTGACTCTCACTCTTCCTAATCAAAGGCATCCACATTGTTAATACAACAGAGAAATGCCTCCTTGCCAGTCCATTGTCTCTGCTCCACCAGATCTTTGAAAGTCTCTCCAACGACCCTTTTCCCTTGATAGTCCATTCTCTTGCTAGATTTGAGCCTCAAATTCTTTACTACTTATTTTGTTCATCCGGCAATACTACTCTTTTCCTTAAACAGTTCTTCCTCCTTGGTACCCACCTGATTCAGTTACACTTTCACATTTTCTATGGGTTTGGTCATAAATTCTGTTTTATAAGCAGAGCAAAGGTTAGATTTCCTTCCATAAGAAAATCCTTTAACTTCTCCAATCTTTCCATCTCCTTTTCCCTGCCTTGCATGTTTAGTTTGTAGAGAGGGTAAGGCAGAATAAGTTTATACCCAAACACATCAGTTTGTTTTCTTTAACAGGGCTCCTATTTTGACTAGGGCCTCTGAGGACTGAATTGCAAGTTAATAAAGATGACAAGGAACATAGGCAAGGAGGAATAGCCACCCATCTCATTTCTCACCCTAGATGAAACAGGTTTGCATTCTTCAGAATGCTGGCTACCTATAACGAGTGGTAGTTCTCCATGATTAATTTTTACTGTATACACAGAGAAGCAGTGCAATTCCCTTCATTGCTGATTTGGTTGATAACATACTGATAGGAGACAGAGTTCAGATCAACATAACACGTTGCTGTGCTCACAGTCCACCTCCTGAAAATCCATTAACATTGCCAATCTTTTTGATTCATGAATCATTTTCCCAGGCAACATTTTTCTATGTAGAACAATTACAATGAATAACTTCCAAGATCATGGCAAAGAAATCTATCCTGCTTCCTTGGTGGAAACACTACAACAAACAAAGCATATTTTAAAGTCCTGAACTGGAACAAGAGTGGATTAAAGTCAGAAATGTGCTCTGTGGAGACATGAAAAACACCATGTGATGTGGTTGGTACAGCTACGTAAAACAGAAGGATTGGCTGCCCTCCAGCCATCACCCTTAGAAATAACCATACAGCTTACATTATCACAGAATTATTATCCCATGGAAATCAGTTCTAGTAGTTCTTTCTTATCCATGATAGTTCACCAATGAATTCTGAGGTCTCATTGCCTTCTGCAGGTCATAAATCTTTATATCCCAGGACAATCTTTCTTCATATCACCATCCAAAACCCAAACCACAAGAACTTTTGAGACAAGAACTTTTGAGAGACTTAAATTTCTGGATTTTTGAATTGCTGAAACTCGTAAACAATTGTGAGGGGTTTTTTGTTGTTTTTGCCAGATTATGTAAATTGTATGATTGTATGATGTGCTGTATCTACTTGTGGCAACAATTCCTGTTTAAAAGATGCTAGTATCTAAACAGGTAAGAAAGATGCAGCAACTTCATAGAATAGTTTGTCTGAAGTTTATCAAATGTGCATGCAATATACAGGCTTTTTCCAAGTATCATGTAAGTATCTGTCTTTTCTCAGATTATGAACAATTTATTGAATTAATACTGAATTTGGACTTCTAAATACAAAAACCATTTCTGCAGTTTAGCTGCCTGGACTTTGTGTTTGCTTTCTGGCCCCGAATTGCTGGGAACATGATAATAAGGAATGACACTTTTGAAGCCATCAGAGTAGTTAAAACAGAAGCCAGACCTTTTTAAACGAGTACACTAATTTGCTTTAGATCAGTTAGAGTAGATACAGCAAGAATGAGAAAAACATGAAAAAGCTATGCTAAAATGGAACAATTAACCTCTCCGCAGGAAGAAGGGCAGAAAAACTACCTAAAGCCAACTACAGATAGCTGTAATTAAGGGATTGTAACTGCTTTTGAACCAGCTAAGAAATACCACAAAGGCAAAGACTAATCCATTTAGTCTAGCACTCTGCCTCCCACTGGTCAAAGATGAAGGTTTATGGCCTGTGATTTTCAGGAGATTAAGCAAAATTACCATAATAAATTCTCCTCGTTTTCAGCTCCAATGCCACCGGTAAAGGAGTTCTATCTTCCCCACCTTGTGGTGGTTCCATCAATAGTGCCACAGCAGACCAGAAGGAAATCCATGTCTACATGAATATTCAAAAGAAGGTGTCAATGAGCAGCTAACATGATGAAAACAACTCCCTAAATTATTCCTCACCACATTTCACTCTCTGAAGTTGCAGTTTTAGCAATCTACCTCTTCTTTCCTGCCTAATGGTTAGAGATACTCATCCTTCTTTACATTCTTTCCTAAATTAATTTCGCTGTTTATCTGATCGATAGGTTGTATATTAAAGTTACTTTCTTCTTAGATACTTTACATGTACTAATTTTTGATGTTCTATTGCTATTTTTATCATTATATCTATCATTAATTGAATGTTAATTAGTACCTAGAAGATACATTAGGTAACTAGTAGAATTGCCTTCAGGTTTAGGACTGAAATCAATTTCTAAAAAGAAAACAGCTAAATAAAAAGACAGGGAGCTGGATTGCTCTTCCAAAATCCAGGGAAATCCTTACAGAAGGGAGACAATAACAATAGATGGGTGGATCTTGTCTCATACTGAAAATGCTTTCACTCTTCCCCTTGCTGGGTATATGCAGTAACTTGTATCTGCATCTTCAGCAGAGAGTGCAGTAGTGCCATGAAGAGAACAGAAAGGAAGGGACCAACCTGACACTGGGCTAAACGCTCCTCACAGCTTGTAAGCCTCTGCTGCTCAACTGATACAACAGGTACAGCCATCCCTAGACACGGGCACTGTGCTGGCTGTGCTTGGTAGGACAGTTAAAGGCCTCCCTGTAAATCAGTGCCTGGTTTAGATATAGTGCTCTTTGAAAGGTTAATGGCATACCAGATGGAATTCATATGACCAAAGGTAGATATTAACTTCAAGAGGAGCAGAATCCCTCTCTGGAATCACTTGGCTTTAACAGTTAAGTTTGGCAATAGCTGTCTAATACTCTGGTGACTGTAACAGTTTAGACATGCAGACACCTAAATTTATGTACCTTAATATGGATCCGAATCCTCCACATTCTTGAGGAACTAGACAGCTTGAGGGTAATTTGCATTGTGTTGTTCTTTGTATCTTTAACAATTCATTAAACTTAGATGGTTTCCTTCAAGAATCTCAATAAAGTGAATACTCAAATTATTCTTACATTAGTCATAAACATCTTAATGGAAAGCAAATCACTCAGTATCCAGCTTCCTTATCTACCCTTCATATAGATGTAAAGTAATAATAATAACAATAATAATAAAGGTGTTCTGTTTAATGGTTTTATTCAGTGTGTATACTTTTATTTAAAAAAAGAACAAAAATTCCAAAATGAGGCAACAGATAGGCATATCACAGATTTCAACAGTTTGTCCCAGTGGTTCAACTACAAAGGCCTCCATGTGAGGAAAAACTTTGAAGGTTCATAAATCAAACCCATAGAAAAGTCCAATAGGTAATCCTATTTACATTGCATCTATCACCAAACACTTTTCTTGTCTGAAATGTGTATTCTACAAAGGTGTTCACATTTGAGATGAAGAAACTTTGACTTGCTTTGGTAACTCATTCCAGTGGTCAATCAATCTCATTTCACAAGACATAGTGTTGATTTCTAACTGGAATCTCTCCAAGCTTAATTTCAAGCAGTTGATCCTTGTATGCAGTCTCCTGTATTCCAGCTACATGCAGCTTCATTGCATTGTTTCAAAGAAATTTAGTTTTATCTCAATGTACTAAAACACATTGTCCTAATTGACACAGCTTAAGCAAGCGTTCTAGGGTACTGTATAAAACTTTTCACCCTAATAGTTACAACTGCCTGACAATGGCTAAGTTACCCTCAATTTTTATCTAACAGAATTTTATAGGTATTTGGAGATCATTAGTACTTATGCTAGAGTGTTGGTCCGGATGAGAAACATTCCCATTTGTCTGGCACTACATTGATGATTACTCTTCATCATAGTTTGCTGGCTTTAAAACTTGTTGGCCATGATTTGTACTGATATTACTGAGAGCTAGCAATTTATTACAGAATGTTGCACAGCACTGAGTAAAACATCTAAAGATGTCTGTCTAGAAACTTGAGGAAAAAAACTGAAATCCAGGCTTGATACTGTTTGCCCAGGCCTTGAGGTGATATTTTGGAGATTGTGGCATAACAAAGTATTATTCAAACTAATGCTGCAAACTGCATCTGGGAGTTCATCCTCAACAGGCATTTTTTCTGTAGCAATTACGTTCTCAGTCATCACAGACTAAGGCTTCTCTAGCCATCCATGACAGCCCCTGGGAACTAAAGTTAGATGATGCAGATACCTCCCTTTTACATACCTTTCTACAGTACCAAAGGTTTTATATTCTGACTTGTTAGAGAAGGGGAAAAAGGAACCATATTCAGAGGAAAACAAGGCTGATTTTTTCCTGAGTTTCATGTATAACATGGAATTGAGAGGTACAAACAATTTTTAATTAATATATCTATATTCATATTATCTTTATTGAGCATTTACAGTCACATGTCAAAGAAGAAAAATTCTGTGGTATAATGTTTATACATGTCATCCTGATTCTACATTTTGGGTAATTAAATTAATGAAAGTAGATCTTTGTTCTTGAATAATTAGAATTTATTTATCACAGGACTAAAGTTACCTTCCCAGATAATGAAGCTGTGTGAAGAGAGCATCTTGAACAGTAAACTAATAAAGGCCATTAGCCAAAAGCCAAAGTGGAACACAGTGATTGAACCAAATATCACAGAAGGAGCAGGAGGAAAACAATATTTTTTATGGTCCCCACCTTCTGACTGAAGCCCTGAATTGGAATTTCACAGCACTGACCTAATTAAAGTAGGCAGAGTTTAAACTGCATATGTAGATGAAAGCAAATACCTGATGCTATGGTTTGCAAATGACAGTGGGCTGGAAATGGTGATGTTGTTCACAAGTCATACTAAAATAAATGGTCTGTGAACTTCAGCAGGTGCCAGAAGGGCAGAATGAGTGGAACCTCCTCCAGCCTTGAGGATCGCAGCTAGAGTTGGACCTCAGCCTCACCCAGCTTCATTTCCTCTTATTTACAGGCATTTGGATCCAAGGCTTTTTGTGTTCCCGTCTGCAAACACTCCATCACAAGCACAGTTATTATTACATTTATTAATAGCACTGACGAAGTGCATAACTTTAACCATTCTATGAAAACATATGTGATTTTTGGAGCCAGTCAGATATTTTTCAGCAGAGTAATTTTTCTTCCCAAATATAGTATTTCATTATCAGCAAAAAAAGATCCTTTTTGTGGAAACAAAGTGAAGATATAATATGAATTGAGAGTATCTGAACTTCCTTTTCCAAATTGCTTCTTTTTAACTTTTTGAGATGCCATAATCCATAACAAATAGCAGTTATAAAATTTTATTAAAAAATCCAAAGAATTAATTGTAATTAAACATTTCAGTGGTATCAAAAGAGTACAATCATAAGGACTTGAAATTTACCTTTCCAAAATTTTAATTTTGAAGTGAGGAATTTGGGACCTTTTGTTGTATTTTTGCAGAATAGACTTATTTTCCCCAACTAAAAAAAAAATTCTGGAAAATAGATCATCCAATTCCCCTTCCACACCTTATTAGTTCTGTTAATCAGACTTAAAATTAGACGTGAGGAAACACATCCGGAGCTAAAGGTGTTGTATGGCAGCATGCTTGCAATTACAATGCATGCCAAAGGATAAAACATTGCTTGACACCTAGGTGGAATGTGGGATTTCATTTCAGTATCTCAGTCCTGTCTTCACCACTTCCCAAAAGGAAACTCCTTGAGCAGGGTCCTTCTATACCTCATCATTTTTGATATGCTGCCATTGTGAGCACTCCCAGAAGATTACAGCCAAAAGTAGATTATGTGTCCTTGCAGGACCATCAGAAACAAGACCAGGCCACAATTCTCCACTTCAGCACACCTGCAGCAGCCGTTTTCTGAAATGGCTGTTAAGTGTTATGGTTCCAATCCATCTTGCATTCTGCACAGGTATCTGCACAGATAAGAACGGATACCCAAAGAAAAGGACTCTGGATAATCATATCCAGCTCAGACACCTATAGAATGAGCCTGCATTACTGCTTCCATATAGTGTAATTAATGTTAATGTGCCAACAGTATTCTTTGCTGTGTTTTGATTCAAATTGTGCTACTGATGCATCCAGGAAGGCATAAAAATTGTGCATTAAAAGACCATTGTGGGTGCAGTTTCAAGAACCATTTGATGCCTGTAGCTGGCCACACTTGGCTAACGTGGGAATTTCCAGGTAGGTGGGTTGTCTTTCAAACCCATCTCTTTCTTGGTGGAGCTTCTTTCTTCCAGCATAACAAGTCGGTACCCTTGGGAATGGCATCATCTGTGTTCTGCAAGTGAGTAATGGCTCATGGCACACTCAGAAGCCACTGTAACCCTCTTTGTTAATGTGGGTTTCTTTTCTGCTAATACAAAATTGGTTGCACACATACCCTCTAGCTACCACTTCACCATTGGCTGCTCACCAGACCTGCACTATGTCCACTCATGAACTAAGATGAGGGGTCTCTTTGTCATGAGTCTTCTTAATGCCCATAGATTCACAATTTGAAACAAAAATATCTGCTCTGAAACACAAGGAACCGTTCTCAGATATGGCTTATCTTTTGTTTAAGGCTACCCTGGTTTTCCTCACATTTGCAGCTGTGCTATTAAGGATGCTGAACTGTTTACAGAAATTTTGATCTAAACATCTTAAAAGTAAAGATATCAGAAACTCTAGTTATGTCTTTTAAAAAAATCCTTCTGAATTTGAGGTATACATCATTGCTAAGCAAAATGTGTAAGCTCAGATGTGATCACTAGGGCAGGTGATGAAAATGAGAGGTTGACTCGTAATCAGAAAATCAAGCCCTCTTTCGTGGGCTTTGCAGTTCCATGAGACACAAATATAGAAAATGCAAGACAGAGGAGATTAGCCTTGAAATCTACTTCATGAGCCTGATCCTGTCCAATTCTGGCCTTAGTAGATGTCTGAGATGAAAGCAATGAGAGTGTAATAGATTTCAGCAGTTTTCAGAATCAAACAGAGATTCAGGGTTGCCTTGGTCTCTTCCTGGCTCATCTGAACAAGGGATGTTTTCCTTTCCCACTCCAATGATCTTCATCATTCTTTCTGATGAAGCTCCGTATCTTTTCCCCTCTCTTCCCACAAAGTCCTTTTCTCTAGCTCCCATTATTCCAGATTCATATATTAGATCCAGTACCAAAATTCAGCTGCCCAGAGAAGTTCAGCTGACACTCACCTGACCATGAGCCAGCAGTGTGCCCAGGTGGCCAAGAAGGTCAACGGGATCTTGGCTTGTATCCGGAATAGTGTGGTCAGCAGGACAAGGGAGGTGATCATCCCCCTGTGCTCAGCTCTGGTGAGGCTGCACCTCGAATACTGGGTTCAGGTTTGGGCCCCTCATTACAAGAAAGACATCAAGAATGTCCAGAGAAGGGCAACAAAGCTGGGGAGGGGTCTGGACACAAGTCTGATGATGAGCGGCTGAGGGCACTGGGGCTGTTTAGGCTGAAGAAGAGGAGGCCCAAAGGAGACCTTCTTGCTCTCTACAACTACCTGAAAGGAGGTTGTGGTGAGCTGTGGGTCAGCCTCTTCTCACAGATAAATAGCAACAGGACAAGAGGGAATGGCTACAAGAGGAGGTTCAGGTTAGAAATGAGCAGAAATTTCTTCTCAGAAAGAGCTGGTGGGCATTGAACAGATTGCCCAGGGAGGTGGTGGAGTGACCATCCCTTGGGGTGTTCAAGGAAAGGTTGGAGGATGTACTTAGGGACATGGTTTAGTTAGTGATAGAGGTGGCAATGGGACGGTTGGACTAAATGTTCTTGGAGGTCTTTTCTAACCTTAATGATTCTGTGATCCCCAATAGTCATCTCTAATTGTCATGATGCGCTAAATTCAGTCACAAGACCCCATTTTCCTCAACACTATGCAAACACATCATTACAGACAGTCCCTGCATCTACAAATTTTGTAATCTGAACAGCAAAAGGAAGGTGAAGGTGTCATCGCACTAACATGTTGCTGTCTCATCTCCTGAACTCCAGTGCCTCCTGTGTCACGACGACTCTCCTTTTGCTACCAGGGTTTTGAAGAGAGCAGATGTGGCTGGGCAGCAGGAGGCGAAGTCTGGAGCATTTTTCCTACTCAAGAACCATAATAGTCTTTGGCTCTTAAGGGCTGTTTTTAGCAGTCAGGACAGCAGGTGTCCCTGAACGGTTCAGCACACCTTCTGCCGTTTTCACAGGCTGTGTTCACCGATGATGTTGCCAAGCCTGCAAAAGTTGCTCCTGTACTTAACTTTTTACTAGTTTTGCAAGGGAACACAAAGGCCCAAATTCATATATAAGGGAGAGATAATGCAAACAGAGGGAACTCCTGTCCTTGTTATACTGGGGAGGGGGTTGTATTGCAGACGATGACAGAAAAGTGTCAGATAATTCACCTGTCAACCTTATGTAAAGAAATGGAACAGTGCTTGCTGCTGAAAAGCAGGCTGCAAGGGGAGATTTCGGAGCTGCTAAGGTTTTCTCATCACTCCACAGCACAGAGAACGTGACCACGCCACAGCAAGCTGTGTGAACACAGCTTACACAGGCACGTTTGTTTTAATGCAGGCTGATCAAGGACAGGTAATGGCATAGCTGCTGCAAAAGCTGCACGTAAACAGTGAGGGCACCCAGCAAGCTGAATCAATAGATGTCAAACTCTGTGCTACCACAGGAGTACCTAAACTATTTAGTGTAAGGTTAATTGTTGTGCCTATTCTATTCGAAGACAGAATAATTCCCTTAATGCCAACTTTGAGAAATTGCATCTCAGCTATTTTAATTACTAGACTTGTTGTCTTTATCCACTGAGAAGGACAGCGCCCTAGGAAAAGTGAGTTGCCCAAAAGAAGTAGAATCATGCCATGGAGGTACCCACTGGGTGCTGAGGGTGCCAAGGCACCAGAGGTGAATCCTACCCCACAGTGACTATATAGTGATATAAGCAGGGTTTGACTCACACATCTTGTCTTACTCCAACAAAGTTACACATGCATTGTCTCATTAATTCACTATCCATCATTCCCTCTGTGAGAAGGCAGCTGGTGAGAAGATAGATGTAAGAGTTGTGTTGCACATATTTATGAGCTCTGTGGTGAGCATTCATTTGCAGGATGGTCATTCAGAACAGCAGTATGCATTAAGGAAAAAAAAGCCACGAATAATTTACATTGAGAGTAATTTCCTTTACTCAGCTGAAATACAAGCCTTAGAAAGAGCTTTCGGTAAGAAAAATAAAGTTTATTAATGTAGTGTGTAAAAGGTTTCTTTCATCACTTTTAAATAGGTGCTGCTATTCGGTTCCAATTATTTCTGCACTTCATTTGCTGTGAAGAAAAAAGTAAATCACTGCACTCATTTTATCTTTTCTAAATAGTATTTACTCAATTTTATTAATCATTGTTATTCAACAGAAATGTCTTAGAGGAGCTTGGATTAAGCTCCATTATGCAAAGCATAGTATATTCATATAGCAAGAGACACTGTTTGCCTCAGAGAAGCTGCAGCACAAATAAATATCAGGCTTGTCAAAGTTCTCATTTTACAGAAAAGGAACTTTTACAGCAAGGCTTCACTGCCACTGTGCAGTCACTGTGGCCCAAGCAGAGGAGGCAATGGGAAGCTGAGAGGTACCAGCCAGCCGTGAGGGTTGATGGGAGCAGTATGAGGTCCTCCCATGGCAAAATCAAACATGGAGGGGGACTAGTCAGGGTTAGGCTGTGGTGATCTTAAAGGTCTCTTCCAACCTAAGTGATTCTATGATTCTATGGGGGCACACATGACCTTCTGTGGCTCCTTAATGTCACCTTCCCTGAAATGGTTGGCTGAGAGGTTTTTCTACAAAGCTGCCATTTCCTAGTTTCTAAAGGCAGTGGGTACCTAATGCTTACACCTCTGTAACTGTGGTTCGAGCGGTCCCCACTTCCACAAAGCATAATGTTTCATGCTCTGCCCCACAGTCCACTCCCCACCTACTCCCTCTGCCATTCTTCTTAGGACAAAAAGTCTCCCAAATAAGATGCAAGATCCTGACAGTGCTAAATACAGCAGTGAAGCAGCACTTGCTCTCCTTTCCCATTCCATCTGTACTTCACAATCTATCTATAAACTGCTTCACATGCATCTGCACTAACCGTTTTTTGGGGGATACAGGCAGAG
Organism: Porphyrio hochstetteri; assembly: GCA_020800305.1. Taxonomy (NCBI): domain Eukaryota; kingdom Metazoa; phylum Chordata; class Aves; order Gruiformes; family Rallidae; genus Porphyrio; species Porphyrio hochstetteri. The sequence continues at coordinate 119,333,134 of CM036907.1, read as the reverse complement.
GGAGGCCAGGTCTCTCATTCTCTATAGCTGAGTCTAAGTTTGTGTTCCATATGGAATATGTGTCTGGTTTTATTTTCTGTAACCCTGTGCCATTTGAAAGCTTGCCCCCTGGGCTTTTGACTAAACCTGTCAATGGAACACAAATATTTGCATATTTTTTTATTCTGCTGCCAAATAACTTTTTTTTTTTTTCTTATTAACTTTGCTCAGGTTTGTGAGTTGTAGGTCATTAGAGCACAGTATTTTCCCCCAAAGGCCTGCAGCATGGGAAGAATAACTGCTTATTCCCTATTTTTCCCTGTTGTAAAGCATCTTACAAATTTAAATACATTTGCAAGAAAGTTTTTCATAACAATTGAGTCCTTCAAACTGCTAGACTGCATTCCTGCTCTTTTTCAACCCTGAGGTGTTCTTTCCTGACACTGTGGGGAAATAGGCAAAGAAAGGGGCACAGTAAACTTTTCCCCCAATCTCATAGCAATAACATAGTGTGCTGCCCATCCCAGTAGTGCCACAGATCAGCAAATGCCAAGCACCTCACCAAAAGTGTATTTAAGCACAGCCTAAATCATGAAATATTTTAAATAATTATAAGGTCCTGTGAAGCTGCAGCTTAAGACACCCATTGTAAAGAGAAGATGTTTGTTTGGCTCCAATATATGCCAGCTTGTCTTTTTTCAATAGGACATACTGTTACATGGACCCCTGATAAATGAGCACTGTGGTGGTTTCAGTTGTTTGCCACACCGTTGTCATTGACAGCTTGTCTAGACCTATGGCTTCATCACTGCCATTGACACAGCTACCACCCACACCAGACTCAGCAGAAAGGAAAACGTGCTGTCCTGCTGAAGTACATCTGGTACCACACAACAGCACAGGACTTTCATTCTCATAGAATCAAGGAATGTTTTGGGGTGGAAGGGACCTTTAAAGAACACCTGGTCCAACCCACCTGCTATGGGCAGGGACGTCTTTCACTAGGGCAGGTTGCTCAAAACTTCATCCAACCTGGCCTTGAACTCTTCCAAGAATGGGGCATCCACAACTTCTCTGGGCAAACTGTGCCAGTGCCTCCCTACATTCATTGTAAAAAATGTCTTCCTTATGTACTTCCTTTATTACTATCCTCTTTCAGTTTGAAACCATTACCCTTTGTCTTGTCACGAATTTTCATGATTGTGACTGTACAAGCCAGGGAAAAAAATTAATTCAGTAGCGTGCAGTGAAAAATCTCAGTGCAAAATAAATGCATAAACTGTGTGGAATATAGATACAACACAGATACAATGAGAATTGATGAAGTTGTATCTCGTATACAGAGAAAGTCACCTCAGAAGGATTTAATTAGTCTACATTTTTTTGGTTAAAACTGTGATGGTTGCGTGTAAAATAGGGAAAATATCTTTTATTGCCAAGGAAAACAACAAGGTGAGGGGAATGTGAAAAAATAAGATAAATTAAAGAATCTGCTTGGACAAATAATCCCTTCCTCATCAATGCAGCTCTCGGTGCTCCTCACTTTCCATGGTGTTTTATTCAGTCCCCATCCACTGCCTATTTGACAGAGCATCTACCATTTCCCCAACACACCTAATCTGCAGTCAAAACACTCTCACGGTGCAGGAGAGAGTGCCACTGTATCTAGACAACCTTGAAGAAGGATGTAAAAATGACCTTGGCTCACACCTGACCTAGGGAAACAGAAACTGTTATACTGCATCAAGATAAGGCACACAAAATCCCAAATGTCACCTCAGATATCAGCCATTGCCAAGGGCTGAAAAGGAGTCCTTCAGCGCACCTAAAAGATGTAAGATGGGTAAAGAGCACACCTAAAATATGTAAGATGGGTAAAGAGTCCTTCAACACACCTAAATGAGATTCTTCTGATGTAGTGATCATTATATGTCACTAATTCTGGAGTATGAGGTTTGAAATTGCTTCCTAGATTTTAGCATTTGAGAAGTATTCTTATTATCCATGTAACAGCATATCCATTTTTTTAATCTATGGCATTTTGGGGTTTAATTGCACACTACAGGGTACCATATTTCTTTTTCTTGGTTATGAGTTCCCTTCCCTCCAGCTTTCAGTTGTATATAAATCTAGCACATCTAAACCTTTTCCCTGGAAGAGTTTACACCACCCTCCAACCCCAAATATGCAAGGGTTTCCCAGTAGTCCAAGAAGTAAAGCAATCCATGTCTTCCACCCTCTTCTTGTAAGCAGATGCATACAAGTGTTGAGGTTCTGAATTCTGGCTGGTGATATTTACAATGGTGTCATTGTTATGCACGACAAAGAAGAGCAATTTGACAGTACTCGATATCCACTTGACACCTCTAAGAATGCATGTGCATAGTTCTTCCACGTGATCTGGGTACCAATAATACCTTAAAAATATTAACCTTTCACATGTGTCTGACAACATTCATATGGTTTTGGTTGAAGTTTCTCTCCCTTCCTATTGACCTTTAAACTGCTGCAGTCTATCCCACTCACTTGTTACCTTTATATATTTTGGTGGGGGTAGAGGCTTAGGCCAAATACAGACTTCACTTACTTCAGCTAGTCTTTACATTTCTTCTTAATCTTGTTTGTTCAGCAGATTCAGCACCACTGCAATCAGAATAGCTCTGTTGATGCCTTTTCTGCTCCAGTTTTCATTTTTTATGTCTTCCACTGAGCATGCAGCCCTCCAACCTGCATTCCCTCCTTCTCAGTGACCATCAGCAGAACCTGTCCTCTGCTTCACATGGTTCCATCTCCCCACAGCACATGTGCCAAACTAGGATGATTCAAGAGGAATTTCATGGGGATTCATGGAGCAAAAAGTAAGTCAGGAGTGTAGTAGGCTGTGTAGGTTTCAGATTCAGACCATTCAGATTCAGACTATTCAGATTCAGAACCATACCCTTCCACACCAGTGAATGAAAATGAAACTGGAGCAACAAGAGAATAGCTGGTTTGTAGTGGAAATGTGCAGGAGATTGAATCAGTTGCCCATGCATAACATGTCAAGTCATTCAAGATGTGATAGTGTCCCACCTGACCTTCAGAGGCCTTTACAAAGACAGACAGGTCTTATATATGTCCTGTGTCATATCTACCTCTCTCATGTGGATGTGTCATATCCTAAAGTATATCAAATCACTTACAAGGAAGCCTCAGTGATTATCAATTTGCTGACATATGGGGAGTATCTACTCATTACACATGATACCTAAGCTCACCCCTAACTTCCAGTTGTTCAACTAGGTCATCAAGCAGCCCTTGGACATTACCTTTTCAAATTAAACTTCTATTCCAATGGTTTCACAGGTCATTAACAGCTCCTTGATCCAGCTGTAACTGAAAGCAATTAGACACTGTAGGAGGTGCAAAACCAGATTTGTCTCCTCAGGCATCTCATTTCTACTGACTGTTATGGGAGTTTTGACACCTCGTACACATGTAGACAAATACTTAATAAAGACCGAAATTTAAGTGTGCAAGAGGGCCACCTTCAGGGCTCCAGCTAACATCCCAATACACAGTCAAAAAATATGCATGAGGCAGACCTTGCCTTGAAAATTTTTCTGTCACACTAAGCTTCTGCAAAATGTCCAGGATGTTGCCAGTTACTTTTATTTCATCACAAGAAACATTAACTATTTCAAATGTGCTAAGGGAAGGTGATGAATCACAATGAAGATGGTAAACTCTAATGTTTCTGATACCTTAGAGAAATCACAGTCCTTTTGCTCCAACTTTAAAGTGATGAGGCACCAAAAGGGAGTGTTTAATCCCACAGATTTGAGGTCAAGCAGCCTGCTTTCCATCTTCCTAATGAAGTTCACAAGTTATTATATGTAAACCCATTCTAACTGAGAGTTACCAGAGATAACTGGTGTGAGTCTTTCAGCCAGGCTTAGTCTCAGGAAACAGATTTTGAGAAATACATGCTTGGTGTGTCCTAAATTGATGTGACTGTTCTTCAGTATATTTCATTCAACAGAGCAAACCATGAGCTGTATTCACATCTAAAATGATGTCAGTCATTTCACTTTTCCATTAAGTTGTGCTAAGAGCTCTTTTTTCCTGAAACTGAGCGAGCATCACATTGCTCAGAAAACAGCATTGGCATTGAAGAGGACGGCAGGTCAGTAGGTGTGATCCAAGTGAGATTGCAAGAGTCCAGGTTGCAGATGTAAAAGCTCTCCTGTTCCCATCAAGGATCTCTTCACTCACATATGCAAAGTGTGAGATCTTTAAGTCAGGAGGAAAGGCAGGAGTTGTGTTTAACAAGGACTCCAACAACACTTAGCTTCACAGAACTGAAGTACAGAAGCTGACCATAACCGCAGATAACTAAACAAATAATTGTACCATCGTGGACAGAGTGGTTTGATTGGGGTAGAGATTGCTCTCGGATGATCACAGAGCAGCATTTCTCAAATTGCTGGACCAGACTATCAAAGATGGCAGGGTATTATCATTCCTTTGAGCCCATATTTCTCCCTTTTCTCCTCTTTTTCCCACTTTGCTGTCATCCTGAAAAGTTTGTTTCTCACAAAGCTGCCTGAAGAGCATTGCATTTACGGTCAAGCAAAGGGGACAGGCTGTGTCCATGCAGGGACACTCTCCCCAGATGCAGAAGCAGAAGTTGCTCCTTTCCCATCTCCTTTGGTTTTGCCTGTGCAGCCTTTGCACACTTACAAAACCCAGGTAGGGCTGTTCCAGCAGAACCAAGGCTGGCCAGTTAGGACAATATTGTGGTTTTGCCCCAGCTGAGAGCCGGGCACCACGCAGCCGCTTGTTCTTTAAGGAGGGGACTGGGGGGGGAATAGAAGGAGGTGGAAAGGGAGGGAAAAGAAATCCCAAGGAACCAAATCCTCACAGGTTGGGATAAGGATATCTTACTGGGATAGCAGAAAGATAGATATAATGAAATCAACAGGACTTTGTAGCAAAATATATGAAACTGGTGATACACAATGCAACTTCTCACTGAACCACACAACTCAGGCTGTACAGCTCAGAGCCATCCTGAAACCAGACCATCTGCAAACTGCATGTCCTGGAGCTGCCTGCTCCTTCCCCCACCAGCCCCACTTTATGCTGAGCATTACTTAACTGGCAGGGAATACCCCCTTTGGCCAGTTCGGGTCACCTGTCCTGGCTGTGTCCCCTCTCTTCTCCTTTGCAGGAAGGTGTAAACAACTGAAAAGTCCTTGATTGCTTGGCAACAACTGGAAACATCAGGGTGTTATCAGCACTGCTCTCATCCTGACTCCCAAACTCCATCAGCTGCTAGAAAGAAATTTAACTCTATCCTAGCCAAAACCAAGACAGACAAAAAATCTGTCAGGAGAGAGATGCCCAGTGATTTCTGCATTGACAAATGCTCCAGACTGGCTGTTCAAGGTGTTTGGGGGACAATCTGCAGAGGTGCACGGATCGGGCACAAGATCTGGAGAGAAGTTGGTAAGGGACAAACCATTTGAGATGTAAAATACTCCATAGAGAAATATAGGCTGTACTGACTATTACACCATATAGATTTTATCAGTACTGAGAAAGTGAGGCTTAAATTGCTGTAAAATAAAAGATATATTCCAGTTCTGAAAAACTCCGAGAACTACAGTCTTAATGGATGCATCCCATAAACATAAAACAATTTTCCATATCTAAGTTTAGTTGCTTGGGCCAGATCTACTGTCAGTGGAGGAGGCGAGGTGAGCTCGGCAGCTCCAGAGGGTCATTCATTTCAGACACCTACCTGGGGTGAACTAAGTAAGCCACTGCAGATGTCAGAGGTTCTATCTATTCCTCTGCATGGACTGTAACACAGTCTGAGGGGCTACTTCAGACCTCAGTTGCTAAATTCAAACACCTCAGGGAATCCTACTCAAATTAACCTTACAAAAAATTCTCAGTTGTTTAATCAAAGTATAAGGCACTTTAAGTTAAATTCCTGACTACTAAACAACTCAGTTTATACTGGTTTTATGTTGATTTTTTTCCTCCAAAGTGCACTTGCAAACTGGCAGGCTCCAAACCAACCTCAGACATATAAGAGCATTAAATGTTGCAGTATGAACATTATTTAATGCTGCAATATTCATCAGCTGAAGAACTTCTGACTTTCAGAAACAAAGCTTTAAGTAGGTCACTTCCCGCTCTGCAGCAATCTTCCCTTGATTGTAGCGCACTTAATTTTGTTTAACAGGTCACTATTTCAAATAACTTTTGCAATTCAATATTTTCTAAAGATTCTTTGGAAAGAAATTCAATAGTCATCTTTCCAGAGCACTCATGTATATCGGATGGCTTCTTTCTACTTTAAAATTCCATATCAGTTAAGTGTTCCTCCTTTCTACTCTCATCAGGGTACCTAATAGCTATTTTGATTTTCTTTCTGGCTGCTATCTACACCCCTTCCCATCACAGTGTCATTTGCCCCATTAAGCAGTGTGGAATACTGAGATGGAATAACCTGGAAAATCTGGATCCCATATTTACTTCTGGGACCTTGCCTGGTTATGATCCAAACTTTACTGCATCTGATCATTTTACCAGTAGGTATTGCCCAAATATTCAGCACCTCCACCCTTACTTCCACTATCAAGTTGGTCTGCTGGCAAGTGTGTGTGATCTGTCAGCCAGTGTTTTTCATGCCATCAACTTTCCATAGTGTCCTGAGTCTCAAATTGCAATGCATCAAATAATTTACTCAAAAAAAAAGATGGATTACATCCACCATATGTGTTTCACCTGTAATATCAAAAGAGGCAGCAGCTTTTATATTACATGATTAATGTCTCAAAATCATGGTGCTTATTGCTCAGTAGGTTCATTCCCCCAAAATACTTATTTTTACAGTTCCCTGCTACTCATTCTACCCTACTGAAGACAAGCTAAAGAGCCTTTGATTTCCCAGGTGGTCTTAAACATCCACCACGCTATTTCCACTCAAACCTCTCCTGTCTCATTTTCTGAGTGTATTTTTCTCCAACTTATGTGTTGCACTATATATGGCACTTTGCAGAATTAGAACACAATCATTCTTTTCCTCAAAGAGCTTAAAACTCAGAGGTTTCATCTGGTGAGTCAGTGGAAGTGTTCTGTAGCCATATCTCCATCAGAAAGTTATGGCAAATTATAGAAGGCAAGCTGGTGATTCAAATAAAGACAGAGAGAACTGAAGCCATTTGCAAATGAAAAGTGTTCCCAGTTTTAGAAACCAACAGAATATGAACATGAGATTAAAAAAGCACATAAAATAGCAGATGTATGGGGATCAGCGTTGGAGTGGTAGGCGAAGGGAATGAATTTCAGCTGGCACTCAGACTAAAATAACCTTCATTCCAGGAAGATGGGGATTATAGGAAGGGGGCAGACAGAAGTGAAAGGAGAGAGGGGAGAAGGTAGGCACAAAAAAAAAAAAAATACATAAGCATTAGTCAAAAAGCTTGATGAGCCAAAAGCCAGAAAACCAAACGAGCTAAGGTGAAGTCAGGCCTTAACCTGTGCAGCACCCTTCACAACAGGCAGGTAATTTAAATCTGAGAATGACAGATGCAGAAATGTGGTAAAAATGCTGGAGGAGGAAGAGACAAATGGGCAAACCACTGAAAAGGAGTTTTACTGTTCCTCTTGAAATAGAATGGAGAAAATTAGTTGCTGACAGGAAAAAAGAAAAAGTGGTAGCTGTGGTGGAAGGGAAAATATGGATCTCAAAATTACAAGGGCAAACTTTACATAATTTGGAAGGGATCTGAGCACGTTGCACTGCAGTCCCCTCTTTTTCCTACAAGCTAGCTCTGTTTCCCAGAGTCAAATGCATTCTATTGGCAAGATTCACTGGTCTGTCCGCATCCAACCTCACAGGTAGTCACCGGCCTTAGGACATTGCTCAGGTTGGCTCTTTGTGGAATGTCCATGGTGTGGCTCCGTGGCTGGAAGACTGAAGCACACTCCCACCTTGCAGACATGTTACTGCCCAACTTCAAGACAAAGCTCTTAGGGATATGGAGACACATCATACCCTGGAGTATAGGCTCCTACCATGTCTGGCCAATGTAGAAAGTACCAACAAGGAGTTTGGGTGTATCTGGGACTCCGTCTTGTGAACACCCATCAGCAAAATACCATTGATGCCAGATCTCCAGCCCAGATCTCCAGCAAGAATTCAACAGCAATTCCAATTCCTTTTGTTTCCACGTGTTCATAAGGGTCCCCCGGCTTTTTTTTTTTTCTTTATAAAATACTGTGCCTCTTCCTTTTTCAAATGCATTCTTTCAGACAAATAAAGACTATAAGTAAACAACAGGAAAACATAGTCAAGTATGTTCCTGAATAGTAAAGAGCAGCTTTGCCAGTTCTAATTACATTTTGTCTATAAGCTTGTTTTCCTTTATTGCTGGATCCTGACATTCTTTTTTAAGGAACTGCAGTGATTTGAGAGTTTGTGAGCCATTAGCATGCTGCAAAGAGGAAGATTTTTGTTTCCCAGCACTTTGCAAACAGGTAAGCAGAGAGAGCAATAGATCTTTGCCTAAGGAGCATAGTGAGAGCTATGGTTACAAAGAGATACCAGTAGGTAACAGATATTTCTCATGTTTATACAGGAGCCCACAGTGACTTACTTTACACATTACTAGTAGGATGCCTCTTTTTCCACCCCACAGTGATGGCTGAATGGTGCATTGCACTTCTCAGTAAAGATGAATTTGGTGAACAAAAGCATAATCTCTAGACTCCATGCTCTTGATATCTACTGTGAGCTACTGAAGATACCACTATAGCCAGAGGAACCATGGATCCCATGCACCACCTCAGCTTAATTAATATTTTATCCTTCCCAGTGCTCTTTCCTAACACTCTGTGCTGTACTGTCATTATATGAAGGACATCTTCTTGGTGCCCTGTGATTGTTCTGTGGACAGCAGTGATTCTTAACAAGCTGGGTTCAGCAGCCTGCTGTGACTCCTAGGCAGTAAGGGCCATAGACTGCGACTAAAACAGAGGTTTGGTTCAGCTGGGCACCAGTGCTTGGTTTTGTTGCTTTTATCCATTTTTACAGGCCGTTGGATCTGACCTGCAGACCCCAGTGCAACTCTGGATGCAACACTTCTGTTACTGACATCCCTGACTAAGGCAGAAATTGTAAACACTAGCAGTGTGCCTCTTCCTCATCAAAAGTAAAACCTTCACCTTACCCATCCAGGACAAGGAAAAAATAATCTGAATATACAGGGAAGATAAAACTAATGAAGATAAAATTAATGAAGATGCGTGGAGGAGTTTAAAAGCAATAAGAAATCTGCATCCCTTTGAAATTTGTTTTTATTTTGGTATGTGACTAGGATTGCACTAGCAATTCGAATTCAGAAATCGGTTCCCCATTACAGTAGATTCTACATAACCTCTGCATTGGTCCTGTGGTGAATTCTCAGGCTGCTAGAAGAAGGAGGTTGGATCTATCCAGTTTTGTGACTAGTTATCTCAATTTATTCTGGTCTTTATTTGTTTAACATAAAAGCTAGGAATTCTGTTTTGATGACAAACAGCTTTCACATGGTTTCCTTCCTAATGGGTCCATTTAAATACACTAGCATTGCTTCATTAAGCAACAGGAAGGATATGCCTTTTTCTGCAGAAGTGCCCTCCAAAGAAAGGAGCCCTTGATAGCTCAATGAGCAGGCAAATTGACATTGTTGTATCTGCAGATCAGCAAAGGGAAGCTCAGCTTCCCCGTGTGAGCTCAGCCAGAGAGTTCTGCAAAGGCTAGGAGGGTGTCCTGTCTTTTGTGAATTTCCTGGAAGGAATTAAAAACAGATTAACCTTTTGCTGACGTGGAGAGCTGCCTTTACTGAAGCTCTTCCTTTCACTCTTGTCATCAAGTTGTTCACTCGTCCTGAGCAAAACATGCAACAGAATTCTTCCACTCAGAACAGCAATCCAAAGCTGATGGGTCCACTTCTCAAGGGTAGTGCAATACCTAATAGATGGGTAAAGCTCTGCTGCACAGGAGAGTTTTCACAGGGACAAGAATTTAGGACCATTTAATCATGTTCCAGCCTAAGGGATGCTCATGCAAACTGCTGTCCAGAGCACACATGAGAATAGGCACCATGAGAAATGAATTTCCAAGCCCAAATACCACATTGCACACAGAGTCCTTCCCACGGAGGAAACAGAAGCTAAAGAGTAGCAAATGTTCACAATATTCTTTCCAATAAAATGCACAATGAAGACCTACATCAACAGGCATGGAGAGCTGAGAACATGATGCACATAGATCCATCTTGCCCACCTCAAGCAGGCAGAGAGAGAGAAAAAACAAAGCGAAGCAGAGACTGCTGACTACAGACTCAGCTGAGTTGTTTTTTAGCCATAAATTCCAAAAAGCAGACAACTTTCATTACAGCTCTGGTTAAAAAATGGCTAAAAAAAATAATTAAATGCTTTGTATCAAAGAAAAAAGTGGAAGTCTTTTCCTCTTTGACAGCTGCCCTAATTCCAGAAGTGCTAAAGAGTCTCCACTTTTTCCAAAATGCTGATATTCCAGTGCTCATGGTTAAATTTTATTTGTCAGCTTCCTGAGGAGACAAAGTGGAGAAGAAAGTGCTGACCATTTTTTCCCTGGGATCCAGCGATAGAACACGTGGGAATGGTTCAAAGCTGCACCAGGGAGCTTCAGACTGGGCTTTAGGATTACTGAGAGGGTAGTCACACACTGGAGCAGGCTTCCTAGAGAAAAGGTGGATGCTCCAAGCTTGTCACTACAATTTATGGTCAGCCCTAAAATGATCAGACAGTGGGACTAGATGTTTGCATTATGTCCCTCCCAACTAAAATAGTCAAATTCTACTCTACTCTGTGTGAGTCAGATGAACTAATTTTGAAGATGCTGCTTTTTATCCCTCCTATAACATAGCTCCTTTCAGCTTAGCTTTTCTATGTAGGCTTTTCCATTTGTCAGGAATCAAGAGTATCCTACCATATGCTAGCACTTGCTGACAAAGAGTTCAAGGACTTCAGGACTTCAGAGACTGAAAAATGCTTGTAGGAGATTGACAAAGGCAAGGAAATGGAAGCTCAGAGCAGCCAAGTGACTACCTATGGATGGGAGAAAAGCACAGGGGGTTAGCTATTCTTGTGAATTCAGATCATCAGCAAGCAACCCATGTGAGCAGATGGTATCAGCCTTTTGGTTACCGGTGCAGCTGGCTTCAAATCATAACTGAAGTTCGCAAATGCTTAAATACATTTTCTGTCTGAAAGGACTCTCTGTGAGTCCCTGTATCACTTTGGTTACATGAGACCATCCAGAGCAGGAGAAAGTGTCACATCAATACAGAATCACAGAATCACAAGGTTGGAAAAGACCTTTAAGATCATGAAAGTCCAACCATTCCTGTCCCGTGCTAAACCATATCTCTAAGTAACTCATCTACCTGTCTTTTAAACACATCCAGGGAAGGTGACTCAACCCCCTCCCTGGGCAGCCTGTTCCAGGCCCTGACAACTCTGTTAGTGAATTTTTTTCCTAACATCTAATTTGACCCTGCCCTGGCACAGCCTAGTGCCATTTCCCCTTGTTCTATCTCCTGTCACTTGGCTGAAGAGACCATCGCCCACATCTCTACAATCTTCTGTCAGGTAACTGTAGCTCAAATACAGCTCAAATGAAACAAATATGTATTGTGTTATTGCTGGATACCAAAATATTGATGCAATGCTACTCAAAGATACCTGAAAATCCTTTTTAGCTTTCAGCTAGGAAAAGTTTTCCAGTTTATGCACTATTTTAGTACTGGTCAAGATGAAAAAATATCAACCAGTGCATTAACGCCTACAAGCAAGGCAATCAGGGAGGAAATAAATGGATAAACGCTTTAGCTACAATTCAAGCATTATTATGAAAGCAGCAGCGTATTCAGCTAAAGGTCTTCTTGACTTCAGCTTTCCGAAAGGGCAGGGGGGTCTCTGTTAACAGCCTGAGAAGAATGTATCTCACTTCAAATGGAGATGCAGTTTCACCTTCAACATTGCTACTTGACTGTGTTTCCTGTGAAAGGCAGTAGAGAAGTGAATTATTTGGCAGTGTTAGGGATGGCACTTTACATTTTAAACATGCAAGCAGGAAAAAATTGTCTTTTGTTGATAACACTCGCCTTAAACTTGAAGGGTGTTCGTATTTCAAAGGTAATGCAGCTTGGAGAAAGAAAAATCTTAGCTTAAATATTCATTGCAAGGTTAGCATTTCTCTAATACTCTTTCTAATAGTAGCTTCATTAATTTAAGTCTGTAGGGTGTTAGCACAAAGCATCTTTTGCTAACAGTTGACTCACAAATAGGTTGATTCTGTACTTGTAAAATGCCATACTCTGAGCAAAAAGCGGGTTTTATTTGTATTTTTATATCCTACTTCTGCTCCTTTATTGTCATTGCTAGTAATGTTCTCTTCATCTTCTGTACATTCCCTCCGCTGATACTTTGTAGGCATCTGGTGTTTCTTCAAAACAAATTTATCCTTAATACTTAATAACAATACCCTGCATTTGACCTTCGGATACAACACATTCTGTCTTTAAAAAGAGAAAAACACTGCTGCTTATATCATCCCCTACTGCCTGCTCCTCTTATTTTTATTTGCCCATCACAATAGCATTGTACCCTTGTGGAATATGGATCCTTAAAATAGTCGTAGTTATTTTTAATTTTCCTCCCCACTATAATTTCTTATGTAATCGCCTTACTGAGGCACCCCCACCCAACTTCTCCCTTTGCAGCATAGCTTCTGCTTGATGTGGAGGATGTTGAAATCAGCCCTAGTCCCAGGAATCACAGCAATAATACACGGGGAAAGCAAGGAAGATTGGAGGTGTGTGTAACCACAAAGATGCCTTACACATGGCTGGACCACGCCAAACTGAACTCCTCTTCAGCTTAGTCTCTATTCAGAGCTTGTAGCACGAGTGTCAGAGAGGGGGATCAGAAAGCAAGTATAAAATAAATCACCCATCACAGCCTTGAAGTTTCCAGCAAGTTGCAGTTTAGGGCATTTCAGAGCTAGGTGTTACTGCTAAACACACTTAATAGCCTTTTTATTGACCTTTTTTCCACCATTAATTCCTCTGATTACTTTTTTGAGACTACATATATCTTCACTCTCCACAACATCTCACTGTTATAAGTCCCACTCTTACTCATTGTGAAGCAATGATGAAATTTCACCCAGATGGACCAAGAAGTTCAGAAAAGATGCTTCCATTGCTGTACATACTTACATCGAGAAATTATTTATATTCCTAAGAAGACCTCCTATTTCTATGCTATCCTATTTTTTTTTTCAAAATGTTCTAAAGAAAATCTGGTAAATACTTCATAAAAATGTCTGGTGGGACTGTAGCAGGTCAGACTGGCCAGGCAGATGTGCAGCTTTTTTGTGCTTTTTACTTTTACCTTCACATAACAGTAAAATTTCACTGTAAAGTTTGTTTGAGTTAATACAAAAACTAACACACTGTCTGATTCAGTTATGAGAAAAAACCTATTGTATTATGGTAGCTAATAATCCATTTTATGCTGTAATGGGGAGCAGTAACTAATTAAGATGCAGCGATACAACTGCTTGGAGATCCATGCCTGTGTCCTAACCCAAAATTTCAGCCTGGATGGATCCAATCTGCTTTCCATCAGCAATCTTTCAGTGCAGATACTTGTGTTGCAGAAAGATCAGTCTGCAGCATCTAGCATAATTCAATTTGTCAGGCTCCCACAGGGATAACCAGGATATAGTCCAGCTCTGCTGATCCTGAGATCTATTGAATTAAATCAGTAGGAGGGGCTGACCCAAAAGCTTGTTGTGAAATTGTGTGGGTTAATTATGTAAAAGATCTAACCACTTCTATATAGAATTGATTTCATGTGTTTAGGTACCTTCCAAACTTATTCAGGTCTTTCCAGCAGTACTGCCATCATAAATTCACAGAAATATATATCCCCACCCTTACAGCAATGGCATCATTTCTCATACTAGAACAAACAATGACTTTAAATCAGGAGGGTATATCTGCACTGACAGAAAATATGGATGTGTATGTGCATTACTACACTTCCCCATGGGAGTAGCATGCCCGAGACATGGAAAGATTTCAGAAACCATTTCTATATTCATATTTTTAAGCAATAATGTTACTGATATAATGGCCAGCATGATGGGAGAAACTCAGCATTGTGTTTAGTCTATTACAGAAAACAAATAAACTAACACAGCCTCAGGTATTCTACAGTTCTTAATGGTCAGAGTAAAATGTTTTGGAGTCCTGGTAGCTACTGTTAATGGGAGAGTGACACTGGCAACACAAAAGTGCAAGGATGTTGGTATTGGACCTAGTCAAGGAGAGGCCCGTAGATCCCATGTTGTAGCCATATCTGCTCCCATGGCAGTTGTTAAGAGATGTCAGCTCCAGTGTGCTTGTAACATGCTGTAGCTTGGGTACAAATCCTTGTGCTTACCTGCCTACACTGGTGATTGCAACATTACTCATAAGATCACAGAATCACAGACTGGTTGAGGTCGGAAGGGACCTCCAGGGGTCTCTGGTCCAACACTCCTGCTCTAGGACACCTAGAGACAGTTGCCCCAAAACATGTCCAGATGAGTTCTCAATATGTCCACAACCTGTCTGTGCAGTCTGTGCCAGTGCTCAGTCACCCTCACAGTAAAAAATATGTCCTGACATTCAGACAGTACCTCCTGTGTTTCAGTGAGTGTCCACTGCCTCTCTCCCTGAAAAAGAGGCACCACTGAAAAAGAGCCTGGCTCCATCTTCTTTTCACCCTCCCTTCAGCTATTTCTATATACTCATGAGATCACCCTGAGCCTTTATTTCTCCAGGCCAAACAGTCCCAGCTCTCTGGACCTTTCCTCTTAGCAGAGATGCTCCAGTGCCTTCATTATCTCCGTGGCTCTTCATAGAATTCTCTCCATTGTGTCTATATCCTTCTTGTGCTGAGGAACCCGGGACTGAACACAGGATTCCAGGTGTGACCTTGACGCTGCTGATGGATCACCTCCCTCAACCCGTTTGCAATACTTTGCCTAGTGCAGCCCAGGATACTATTAGCAACCTTTGCTGCAAGGGCACACTGCTGGCTCATGGTCAACTAGGTGTCCACCAGGATCCCCAGGTGCTCTTCTGCTAAAGCTGCTCTAAACATCATGGTGGTGTCTGAAGGAAAGAATATTTCTTGGAGGCAAGACTTTAACACAGATAAAAGAGGACCTGATAATTTCACATCAACACTATCTTAAATCATTCCTGAGTGGTGATGTTGAACATTTTGGAAAGGAATTACCTTTCTTCAGGTCTTAGAGATTACTCCACATCTGACTACTGGAAGGAGAAAAATAGTTTGGTATCACTCTGCAGCATTTGATGCTGCCCCTTGACAGTGACTGGAAACCAAATCAAGTAGTCCTCAGGACTGATTTGGTCCAGCAGGTTTAAGTGTGGGACAGTTCCAAGACTAAAATCCTTTGTGACATTTCTTGTGCTATCCAAAAGTGAAAGCTACTTAATAGTGAAAGCTCTGCTCTGATTAACTACTTGTCACCTTCTCATGTACAGTTGGTACTATAGTTCCTCTGGTAGGTTGAGATTTAGCTTGACATCTGAAAACTGTTATAGGTTCCACCCAGCACAATATAATCTCTGTTAACTGATTAATATAAGTCATTGTAGGGGAGATAAACAAAGGACTTCAGCGCCCATCTCCTGTACACCAGATTTCACATTGAATGGTTCTTTGATTATTGGATGCACATTCATTTTCCATACTACTGTCAGGAGACAAATTCAAACCTCAAAATCTTTTTATTTCCTTGGTTGAAACACTTCCAGAATTTCTTACAGCACCTCTGTCTCAGATAGGGTTTTATGGCTTTATTCAAATTTTGCCTTTCCCCTGCTGACCCATCAAAGTGGTTTCCTCACTAAAATTGTCATCCTGCACAAATGGTGTAGTCATGCTCCGTAAGTCACACAGACTTGGAAGCAGATGTTCATTCATGGCTGCAGAAAGAATTGGAGATGACTGTACAGGACTCCACACAGAAATCTTTGGGCACTTCCCAGAAGCACAGGTGCAATGAAAATCCATGAGCCTGGTAACAGATTACTCTACAAGCTCATTGAACCAGAGCTGTGAAAAACTACCCTCTTGCGTAAATATACAAGAAAAATGGGACAGTTGGCTTGGCAAGGTGTCGATGTAAAAATTAGCTATGCAAGTAATATGCATGGCTGAGGTTACCCAATTGGCAAACGTGGCTTTGGAGAGAAACAGCATTTGTTCCCAAGTCCTTCAAAACTAAAACCAAGGGCAGAGTTCAAAAATAAATGGCATTACCTGAAATGAACAGCTGATTCATCAGCCTCTGTACCCTGATTTGCCTCACATACTGTATGGCAGTTTCTGGGGAGCAGGTACATTTGGGTACAGATCCATTATGAGACTTCTTAAGTCTGTAATACACATAGCCCATTGTCAGCAGTAATATTTGAGCTGTAGGTCTTCATTACTCCAGTTATATTTAGAGCACTTGTTCTTTGAGTCCCCTTGAGGCCAAGCGGAGCTGTGGGCCTTGTCACACTTCTAGACTCTCCTACCACTCGCTCTAGGTTGGTTGGCTGTATCCAAAGTGCCCACTGAAAATGTTCCATGATTCCTGCTAACTTCCAACAGTAGAAGCTAGGAAGTTGCCAGTTGGACCATGCTAAAGGTATGCTAGGTATCATACCAACAGTTTGACAGTACAGAGGGTTAAGTTTTGGTGCTTAGGAATCACGAAGCACTGTCTGATTTATTATATTAGATTCATTGTGCAAAAACAACTGCTGTTTGGCTGCACAACATGATCTACTCTGAAAAGGTAGAACATGTCCATGTTCCACAGCTTCTGACTCACTAGAGGTGACAGTGAGCTTTCTTTTTTTTTACTGAGTTTGTAATCGTTTTTCTCTTAGGTTTGGTGTTGGGCTGGTTAGTTTGTTTTCTTTGTTTGTTTGGGTTTTTAGTCAGTTGCAGACTACGGACATCTTTGCTGTAATGGAAACACCGTTCTAAATGTCACTACTCACTGTTTAAAAAAAACCCCAATGACTGTTATTAATTTGTTCTAAATTGAAGTCCTACCAGTTTCAAAGAATACTCTGCTGTTCATGTACTGTGGGTTTTCGTTAATAAGAGCTCTGCATTCAATTTTTTCACTGCCTTCTTTACTTTACAAATTTGGTTCCTCATTGCTCTTCTCCCTTTTTTTCAAAACTCCATGACATTCTTCTTAAATGTGGAGACCCAAAGTCCTTATGGTGTGGGTGCCTCAAAGGTTTATATAGCAGCAAAGGGACATCCTTTGCCTACTCCTCAGTACCCTTCCTGATGGTGTCTCTTCTCCTGTTGGCTTGTTGGCTGTCACTGCATGTTAAGCCAGGGGTTTCAGACACCTGCTAACACTGATGCCAAGGTGAACTGACTGTAAGTATTGAGGAGGCAAGGTTTACATTATTTTCCCTAGATAAACTATTGCACATTCATCCTCCCCTACCACCCTCTTTACCATTCACTCCATGTGTTGGATCCTTGTAGAGTTCCTCACTATCAATGAGATATTTGTCTGAGATAGTGACAATAATCTTTATTATCCACAAATCTGGACATTTAACAGTTTATTCACTTAAGGACAGCAGATGAATACTAAGGGTCACCAAGCTGATAGCTGTAAAACCAAGTATACTGGAAACTCATTTCCTTAATAGACAAGCCCTAAGAGCCATGCCAGCCACAGAGAAAGGACTCACTAATCCATACAAAGGTCAATGTAAACTGGGGATATGGTGAACACAAACCAGGATTGCACCTGTTC
Organism: Porphyrio hochstetteri; assembly: GCA_020800305.1. NCBI lineage: Eukaryota > Metazoa > Chordata > Aves > Gruiformes > Rallidae > Porphyrio > Porphyrio hochstetteri. Next base: position 119,315,208 of record CM036907.1, on the reverse strand, counting down.
CTCCAATTCTCTTATGCCTGCATGGTTACCATGTATTTTCCATGCTTAATATCACAGAATGAACAAGATTACACATATCTGTGATGAGTAGCATGAGTGACAAAATCCTCAGCAGGTTTTGCATGAAAGCTCTTTCATTCTTATTGTAGGTTCACCTCTCTTATTGTAGGTTCATCTCTTCTAGATGCTCTTTTGGACTCACCCTCTAGCAGTTTAACATGGCTTTTTATTTTTTTTTTCAGTGAAACTCAGAATTCCCTTGTCACTCAGTGACAGAAGCATGAACATCCATGTTTTTGAAGTGTATACAAACCAAAATAAAAGCTCTCCCTGTTCAGCTGCAAGGGTCACCTGCGATGAAAACAAACACAACTGAGCACGTGTTCTTTCCCTTTTTCTGGCAAGATTCCCTTAAGCATATTTGAGACAATAGCTATCCTTCTCTTCTTCTCAGCACCTTTTGCTCTTGGACCATCTAATATACAAGATAAATCAATAATATCCTGGTTAGAATTCTTTTAAAACCTACAGAGGAAAAGGCAAAGCAAGTCCCCCAAGTCCTGCAGCAGCAGCAGCAGTCTGTCTATGGGCTAAACAAGATCCACTTTAAAAACAGAAGCAGGAATGCGTAGGAACTAAGCTGTACAGTTTAGAAACAAAAGTTCCCAAAACAAACCAGAGAAACCCAGACAAAACCTTTGAGGATATTTGAAGAGAAGGTTGTGTGCTGAATAGCTACCTTCTCTCTACCACTAACTAATCCTGAAGAAGATACTGCCTTCTCTTCCACCTCTGTGCTTCTAGCATGTCTGCAGCTGATGATGGAGAGGCTGTAAGGCAATAACTCTCAGTCCCACAGCTCCAAACCCATTCCCTTTGTCCTGACAGGGTCTTGGCCAAAGTGGACTGTAGACCCTTCCTGGTTTATATCCCCAGGACTTTTGTTTGTGGAAAGCAAAGGGGAAACTATTTGGTGTGAATGGAAAATTCTCCCAGCATCTCACAATGCTTCTGGGCCTTCTGGATGCAGGGACCAGGAACTGTAAGGATCCATAAATAGTTTCAGAGCAGAAATATAAGATCTTCTTCTTCCTTTATTCTTTCATGCAGTCTGAAAAGAAACCCCTCATGAATTTAAAGGTATGTTTTCTTTCTTAGCTTTTGGGGATGACTGAGGTAGCTACTGTATGTCTTCTTCTACTTACTACGCTTTATTTTTCCTAATGCCAGCACAGGTTTTTTCAGTGCCTGACTAAATATGGATGCAGTTAAACCATAATCAGGTGTTAATACAGTAGTATTCAAAGCTATGGCCTGTCCCTAGGAGGAAAGAGACAACACTGGTATGGAAACACATAAAGTTGCAAACCTGTTCATGTTATCAAGGACAGCTAACATGATACAGCGTTAGGGCTCAGCCAAGTCCTCAGCAACAAAGTGCTTGGAGGTCTGTGCCCAGTAAATCTATCATTGTTGACATATGAGTGACACAAATGGAGTTTCTGCAGTTTAACAACTTCCCGCTTGTCAGCTTCATCAAGGTAAATGGTCACCTTCACTCTGTTTACTGAAAGAAAACATGTTACCTGACACCACTGTGAAGCTTTGGATGGTAACTGAAGTTGATGGATCCCAATCTTTTGGGACAAATAAAAGTCATCTTAATGGAAGAAAAGGCAGCAGAATGCTATGGTGGGCTCACAGAAATCTGAGTTATCACAAGACTCCTTCCAATTGCAAAGTGATTATCATCACAACATCCCATTGTAGGCATTATAAGATTTAGCAGGTTTTATGGCACACAAGGTCCACAGAGACCAGCAGGTAAGCCTCTGTGACCTGCAGCTTGCTGTCAAGCATCTCTCAGGCTCCCTGTAAACCTAACGACCTAGTGGCACAAATATTACATCCCCAGAAAATAAAACTGTGAGCCACAGGTAGAAAACAGGTGAGAGACTACAGACCAAAGCACAATCATTGGCAGAGAACTGGTGATGCAAAGAACCCAAGAAAACCTCTAAAACAAGAGGAAGATGTCTTGTTGGCAATGAATCCACACCTTCTCATTAAAAGATCTGCCAGTTGGGAAAAAGCCAAGACATCCCCAAATCAAGAACTCATTGCATAAATCTCTTCCTCGGGCAAGAGATGACATCAACCACAAATACTGCCTCAAAGCACATTGTTTAGGACACGCTCTACTGATGGTAATGACCAGACTCTAGAGACATGCATACAGAACAAAGGTGCTGGATGGAAATGTGGGCCCAGCTGTTCACACCTTTTAAACAAGAGCAGGATGGTGATATCTGTTTTTCTATGGTGCAACAGAACACTGGTCTGGTATTCATGGATAATATTTCCCAGGCTTAATCTCCAGTCCCACTTGGACATTTTCAAGGATAAAGGACTTGGACTCTTTCAAGGATAATGACAAGATCCTCAAGAGTGATATTATTTTCCTGAAGGAGATGCTTGCCATATAAAAATAGACAAGAACATGACATTCATTTCATCCAGATTTTCTTATTGTCCTCCATGGCTGTTAGAGTGCTATTATTTTAGCAATTGTGCTGGTACAGCATGGCATAACTGCTGAGAGAGCTCCCAAAAGCAGCAGTTGCCATTATAAAGGTATCCACATGTGCACTTTATATACTCATATTTATTACTGTTAAAGCAATTACCCCTGAAATATTGTCCATCACTGCTATTTAATAATTTATCCATTTGACTTGATCAGCAGCAGAACTGACACCCAGCACCAGGAAGATTATCACCATCAAAATATTTTAAAAAACCCAACTTGTTTACTGACTGAAGAATTAGGTTTTGCTTAGTTGCATAGTAATCCAAAAATAAAATTAGTTAATATGCAATAAACTTTCTGGCAATATCCCCACTTACATTTAATTTTTTCTACTACACTAGGCAGAAGAAAATATTTTGGTTTTCCATATAAAAATTGAAAATAGTCGCTTTAGTAACAATCCATGCATGTCTAACTAATGCCTTGTTTTACTATGTTTGTGAATGGTTTGTCCCTTTTCCTACTTTTTCCATGATGGGAGTAGAAAACAAAAGTTTTTTGGAATCATTGACAGATTTTAAAGGCTGGTTCTCATCTTCTCTAGCCTTTTTTAGCCTTCTCTTCCTTTCACTCCAGCATGTAGCTGAAAGCGTATATCCTAAAAGTCCAATATTGGCATCTGTTGTTAATGAGCAGTAACACTGGATCAGAACAAGATGAGTAATTTTTCTCTATGAAATGAAGAGTTACAGAAGGAAGTAGAGGAAAAAATTTAAAGGGTTGAATTGAGAGAGAAAGTATATGCAAGGAAGTCAGAGTGCAGCAGTTGTCTCTCTAAAACATATCATACAAATTCATGATCAGTAAGAAGGGAAAAAAGAAATAGACATATGGATTAAATTATGACATCCCTGTTTTCGTTTAAATAAATTATTCATTGTACTTGAAGGTGTAGGACCAGTTTTCTTCATTATCTCCACTTCTTCCACCTGCCTGGAAGTCTTCCTGGGCCTCTGCCATGGTAACTCCTCACTTGTACCTATGAGGAGTGCTCTTGAACAGATGAGAACCACAACAATTTCCATCTTCTGAATATAACTCTTCAAATATAACTCTTCCAAATTATTTCCACACAGTGGAGAATCTGCTCTACCCTACAAATGGCAGCATTCAAGGTCTTCCCTCCCAAACCTGTGTGGGATATTTTGGCAAGACATTTCCATTACAGCTTAGTCAAACTACACATTTATTCGCTCCACACGTGTGGGAGATCAGATACGCCTACGAGAGTTTCAATTACACTTCCAGAAATGAAGAAATTCAAAAGAAAGAAATCATATCCTTCAATTTATTTGATTTACACATTATTAACTCAGCAAGACACACTAATACTAAACTTAAACTTTCAAGATAATGAAGAATGAGGTCAGACCTCAACTGTTACAAGTTAGCAGGTACCCTCTCTGTCCCTGCATGACAGATTCACCAAAAAAGGAGATAGCCATTCAAGATGGAAATGTCAGACAGGTACTACACAGTCTTCTCACAGCTTTTCTACAGCTACTGGTCCGTGTTAGGGCTCAGAGGAAATGACCGGGTCATTCCTTAAGCTCCAGTCTGGGGTTGAGTTGTCTGAATAGGACACAGGAAGCTGCTGGATGTGATATGTGAAATTACTGGAAGAAACAAGATGTACAAAGCTGACAAAAGTCACAGCACTGTGAGGGATGGATGGGTGGCCATGTCACCTAGCTTTCTTTACCATCCAAGGGAAATGTATGTGAGAAGTGAACAAACTTCACAGGGAATTAAAGGTGACCTTCTGGAGAGGAGAGACTTCCAAGGTCACAGTGTCTAGGAAACCTGTCAGCAATATGTATGGTATCAGTAGGTAACAGTTTTGAGAGTACCAAACTGGGGCCATTGGGGTAAAAAAGGCAATTATGGATGATTTATTAATTGTGGATAAGATCGTGTCAGAGAAAAGGTGGTATAAAGACACTGAGAAGAAGCATCCAGAATCAGCCAAGGTGAACGAGTCTTGCTGAATTTAAAGCATTTGAAAATCTTCAAAAACTTTAAAATTATTCTTTTTAGAAGGCTTAGAAAATTTCTTAATTGCCATATTTCTTGTTCAGCCCACATTTGTCATTCTGTGCGTCAGAAGATCCCAGCATCTTAAAGGTCTTTCCATCCTGGAAGAAGCATGTCTTTCTTAAATGTACTTCACATTATTCCAGACTTTTTTTCTGGCTGAAAAAGTCTAGTCCAAACAGGTCTTTTGCAATTTTAAATCACCAGTTCACTAAACAGTTGGAACAAAATACACAAGTAGTGAAGTATCTGTGGACAAGTTCGCAGGAAAAAAAGCAATTCAGAAAGATGGTCTGGTTTAAAACAAAGGCTGCAGTATGTTAGAAGCCGACTGTGAGCAATTACTGTGGGTGAAAGTCTGTAAGTTGTATAAAGGGACTCTGCTGACATTAAAAAAGCTGTCTGAGCTGTGTTTTCCTGCTTGCTGATATATACACAGCCCATAGAGCAGTCATTGCCTGAGATTTCCTTTGGGATTGAGCTACAGCTTTGCCACGCTGTACGTTTAAGCTTTGAATGCCGACATATCGTAAAAATAAAAAGCAAACAAACAGGAAAAAACCCTCAACCACATCAAAATAATTTTAAAAGAGAAGGAGGCTGAGCTTACTGTGTTCAACTGCTCCTTGCAGAGCGTTTTGTGAGTTTGTTTCCTTGCCAAGTTCCACTCCATTGTGTCCTTCTCACCAGCAGTGACTGAAACACACACTTTCTACTGTCAAGGACAGCATCCCATAATTGTTTTTCTCCTCCAAAGCCCAGCTTCTCTTCCTATTCACTCTCACAGTCTATGCACATATTCATGTTCTTCCACCAACAGACACCTTCTGGTCATCCCCACGTCGAAGATGATTGATGTCTGCCTTTTCCAGCTTCTCTTTCCCTTCGTTTGCCCAACTTACTGAAAAACACCTCATTAGCACAGTAACTGTGCGGTTCAATACCTATGTCATATGTTTGCTGAACACTCAACAAATATTCTTTGGGCATAGATTATATGTAAATCCCAATTTCCTACATAGCTGGGAAACACCTCCCACAGCAAAGCCTTGATCTTCTTTATAAAGGTAGCACTACGTAATAGATGATACTATAAGGCATAATTTTGCCTGCCATTCAGAACAAATCATTGCTCAATCATCAACACTGCTGTTGGTCTGTATCCCTGTGGGCTTTTTTATTTCTGTGTGAAGGACAAATGGGTGCTGACCTTTTCATGAGACTTCTCAGAGCTGCTATGGGACAACTTCACCAAACTGATTTTTCCTCTCTACTCTGGCCTGGTGAGACCACAGATGGAATATCATGTCCAGTTCTGGGCCCCTCAGTTCAAGAAGGACATAGAACTCCTTGAAAGAGTCCAGCACAGGGCCACCAGGATGATGGAGTGGAATACCTTCCTTATGAGGAAAGGCTGAGGGAGCTGGGCATCTTTAGCTTGAAGGAGACTGAGGGGTGGCCTTGTTAATGTTTATAAAAATGTAAAGGGTGAGAGTCAGGAGGACGAACCCAGGCTCTTCTCAGTAATGGCCAGTGACAGGACAAGGGGCAATGGGTGCAAGCTGGAGCAGAGGAAGTTCCATGGGAATGTAAGGAGCAACTTTTTCATAGTGAGGGTGATGGAGCACTGGGACAGGCTGCCCAGAGAGGTTGTGGAGTCTCCTTCTCTGGAGACATTCAAACCTTTCCTGGACGCGTTCCTGTGTGATTTAGTCTGAGTGATGCTGCTCTGGCAGGGGGGCTGGACTAGATGATCTTTCAAGGTCCTTTCCAACTCCTAACGCTCTGTGATTCCGTGATGCATTTAGAGGTCAGAAAGTGAAACTTTCAAAGGAGCTTGGTACACAACTCACTCTGATCTTTCCATTTTAAAATCTTGGAGTCTCAAAAAAAATCTCCCAGCTCTTAGTTTCAGTGTGACTGAAAGTGATTATGAATCAAACACTGGATTTTCCTTTCAGACAGGATGCAATAGAATTACGGCGCTCTGCTGACATTTTCAGCATTTTTAAAAAAGGAGAAAGCATTGGTTTGTAATTCTTTTTGCAGAGACAATGAGGTAAGATTACTTCTGCCTCTCACCCAGCTCCCTTAATTCCTATTTCCCATTAGATCTGATTACATCCTGTCCATCCACAGCTGACCAGCAAAAGGCACTGAAACAGCTGTGCTTCATCCCCACTTCCCACAGATGTAAATAAAATCAGATGGTGCAAGTTAATGGTGACTTGGTCTTTGAGTCCTAAAAGGGGGTGGACATGGCAAAAAAGGCATTCCCAGAAGAAAGCCAAAGGGGAAGACCTGCAGACTGCTGGTAGGACCACAGCTACAGGGTTTACTTATAGCTCAGCCAAAGCCTGGGACAGGGAAACAACAGAATCCACGTGTCCTTAAGAAACTTTAGGAGGAAGTAATGATCTCTGGAAAAATCCTGGCTTTTTCCACACAATTTTTACAAAGTGTACCCTATGTATATGTTTACAAAAACAGAAACAAAGCAAAGTCTGTACTTTTAACCAAAACAGAGAGGGATGATATATCTTTCTTAATGCTGCAGGGCATATAATCGCTCTCTTGTCATCCTCCACTGACAAAGAATTTGCCCCACAGAATCATTCCAGAATGTCACCTTTTATTAAGAATTATTATTTACAGAACAGCAAGCATCATTTTTTATCTGGCTCTTCTCCACCTGCTTTTTTACTTTAAGGTTTCTCTCTATGCAGCAGGATTTATATAACACCAGTGCCACAGCTGCCTTCTATCTCAGTACACTTCATGTAATTACAGCATTTCTGCTCAAAACCTATCTCAGCTGACAGTGGTGGCCAAAGCACCTGAGACACCAAGAGTGAAATCCTACAAGGAACCACAGATACCTTCCAGCGAGGCTATAGATGATCCTTGATCGGTTTTGATGGATCATCTGTAATAATAATCTACTCCCCACCATCTGAGAACCTGTACAGGACAAGGTAGGTGCCCTAGCTCAGAGAGACTGCAGGGCAAAATGCATTTCCTCAAACTGCTGCATATGCATCTCACTTCTAAGCTTCTTTTACATTACTTTCATGAGGTATGTGGCAGGTGTCTCGTAATGGCATATTTATTTATTGCATATTCAGTGCTCATCGGGGTGAGAAGTGTGCTCAGCTGTGTGTCACAGCGAGTCAGTAAATTCCTATTCTAAAAAAAATATTCTTAAAATCTTTATTTTTAATGCTGCCTGAGACAATTACTATCTGCCACCAGTTTCCCGGCATCCTCACTCTATCACCTCTTTCTGTTTGCGAGACCCTGAGTTTTGTATCAGTAATATTCTTGGTTGTATGTGCAGAATATTGGTGACAATGCAGGAAAATGGCAATTTGCACCTAGAAGTTTCTGATTCCTGAAGATGTAATTACTCTTACACAGAGAAAAAACATCAGGCCCAAGGCACCACTGAATTTGTGTATGGATTTTGTCTTTACCCGGTCTTTACCTAAGAGCTGGTCCCATGCTGCATGTCCTTCAGTCCTCTCCATTGCCTACATATTCCTGACAGCACTGTAGAGGAACACAGTGGCAAAAGCAGGGTTCATCTGCCAGTAAAACTCTTTATCTTCCTCAATATTTTTAAGTACTCTCACACAGACCTAATTTACATAAAAGGGACCAAAAATATTCTAAGGGCCACAGATTGCTTAATTGCTTGTCTGACTGCAGTTGCATGGCTCATACTGCACTTTATTGATGTTTTAACATTGTTTCTGGCCATGTTGATTAAAAAAAATTTAAAAATTAAAGATACAATGATAGAACAATGAGGTTTTAGTTCTTTATGCTCAAAAGTGAGTTACTAATTTTTCAGTATGTCTTCTGCACACCTATGCATGTGGACTTATTCCTTCTGGTACCGACCCATTGACAGGATCTGAGCCCTCCAATTAAGGGTTATTACACTCAAATTATTGATGACAGTGAAGACTTTGAGGTTGTATGTCTATTAACCTGTTCTCTGGCCCTGAGACCAAGGAGAAAAGTTTGCCCACATCCATATTGTTGCACTCCTTTATCCTCCATAACAGGGGAACACATCCAAATGGCCTTTGGGGAGGTTCATATGATTAGAGGAAAGCTAGGAATTGACAGGAAATGTAAATTACATATGAATAACTATTCTACACTGAGAGCAATTAAATACTTGAAGAGGAGCCCAGGGAGGCTGTAAAACCCCATTCTTGGAGATGTTAATCTCTTAAATGGGCAGAGACCCCGAGCACCTTGCTCTAACTGGATGTCTTTCAAATACAGGGTTAGACCAGATAATTCCCAGAATCTCCTTCAATCCTATTCTAGGAATGGTCCTTGGCTTACAGATGGCTTACAGATAGCATCTGAGAAATGTTATGGTTCTCATGTGAATTGTATTTTCACAATCAGCTGTTCCTTTCTGATATTAACCTCGAGCCAACTATAGATCATCCTTTTCAAAAACAAGATTAAAAGATTTTACAGGCCACGTACTTCAGGAGGTGTTACTGAGAAGTGGTACTCATGTATTTTTCAGTATCTGGAACTTAGTAAGTAGCTTGCAGTCTCAAAAGACTAATAACATCAGAGACATTTAAATAAAGGCCTTAGAATTATAGTAGACACCTTGCTTTATGGTTCTAAACATGACCCTCTCAAAAATCTGCACCCAGATTTATTTATTTATTTGTTTGGCCACCAGGTATATCTCTGTAGTTTTTGTCATGCACATCAGGATTTTATTTGCCTCCCTTCCAGGATGGATGAATGCTGGTAAACTCCAGTTTGGAAGTGTTGGGATTTACAAAACCAGTCGGACTATACCATACCAAGCCCAAAGTTCAGCTTAATGTTGCCAGCTACTGGATCAGCATGTGTTAGCATCAGAAATACCCTGCAGACAAACTATGCTTTACATTTCATAACTGTTTTGGAAGTCATAATTGGGAGCAATATAGTGTTCTTATTTGGGAATTTACAGTGGTTACTACTTTAATGAAGTGCTTTGCCATAATTTCACATAGCAAGGTGAAATTATCTACCTAAAGCCACCTGATAAGCCAGTGGCTGACCCAGGAGAGCTTGTTTTGCTAAGTGTCAGCACACAACCAGCATAACTTCCATTTTTTTTCTCATTTGAACGAACTATCCCCCCATATTACAAATAAAACAATTTACTCCTGTGGCTAATCTTTCCCACTGAGTGAGTAATACCAGCTGATCAGGCATTCAGGCTTGGTCCCTTAACATCGCTGACAGATGGCCATATTAGTGATCTCTCTATAAGTGGAAATGTAATGTTGCTATTCCCTCGGCCCGTTGGAGCAAAGAATATTTATTACCTACCTTGCATTTGTTTCCTTTGCAGCTCATGCACTTTGCACCTTTCAAGAAGAGTCCCTGGATGCCATCGATAAAAGAGCGGCTGCTTCTGAATGCTGGCTTAGAGGCATGCTGTACATCAGCAGTATATGAAACAGCAAGGACAACTAAGCAAGCTGGATAATTTTTCTGTACTAAAAATAAACAGTGAATAACCGTTTACATTTAAATAAGCATATTCAGCATGTTCACATATTATATTCTAATTACTTAATAGCTTGAACTTTGTTAAATGGTGCATTTTATAGCACGCATTCAATCTTTCTTACATCGCACTGATGATGCTGACAGCAGCAAGTAATTGATCTGGGCTGTGCTTCAGGTACTCAAGTAAATCTTGATCTCTCTCTCTTCCTCACACACTCATTCAATTAATTTCTCCCTAACTTTAATTGACATTCCTCTTTTTTCAAGGGTTCCCAAACTTTATTTCCCCAAAGATGCTTTGTCATTCAACTTGGTTCCTAAAACCCTTCCATTTTGCATGCTTCAGTCTTCCTCTTCTGGATGCAAATGTATCTTTCCTAAAACTTCCTATCCTCCAAGTCCCAAACACCCTTTCTCTTTCCAGCCATCTCAGTTACCTTGCATTTTTAGGAGGGACAGAGTTAGGTGCTCAGGTAGTGGTACAAAACTTCAGTTGCTATTGCTGCTGAGCTAAGGGAGCCCCATACCACTCACAGGTTGGAAGACTTCTGCTATTGAGTAGGATAAACACTATATAATAAGCTCCCATCTATACAAGAAGGGTAGAGAATCTATTTCTTACTGAGAGAAAAAGTAAAACCCTGGGAAAAGATACGCAGAACAAATGTTGCTGCATTAACAGAAATTAAATTGATGCCTTTCCCTGCCTGGTTACCTGCCCTGCCTCAAGGTCTGTGGAGTTAAGGCTCCATCTAGACCACATGTGTTAAGCTTCTTGCTTCTTCCATAGTAGAAACTGCATGTCTTGTAGAGCTCAAAAATAATAGTGGAAGGGTTCCTTGATCATGGAGATCTACCCTCTTTTGAAAAATATCTGCTAACAGTAAGGAATAGAAATATTGCAGTGAATTTATGCCTCAGGGAGGGAGTAAAGTTACCCTAGGGATTACTTCAGTCCGTTTGTTCCCTAGAGCCATGCCACAGACGGCTGCACAAAATAATATACTATCCTTGACTTTTTGCATGCACAAAACCCCTAAAGCTCATCATTTCTCCCGATTAGAGCACTTGCTCTGACATTTCTTATGACTGCAATAAGTATTTTAATGTTAAGAACATCCACTCTTAACTCCTCTTATGTCTTTAAAAAGGCAGTGATTCATTGTTTCAAGCGATGCTTCCAAAAGCAGCACATTGCTGGATCTTATGAAAAGCATTTTTATCAATGGATAGAAAATCAGTTGCAAAATTATGTTCCTTGCTGTTGGAAAAGCTTCCGAATGATTCTCCCTCCCTCACAAAAATAAAAAAGAGGAAGCTGAAAATTAAAGTGGAATAATTTTAAATAAGTTCTGATTCATAAAGTTTCTCTCATATTAAATCCTGCTCTTAATTGGGCTGCTGGCACAGCTCTGCAGTGAAAGAATGCTGCAGATCAATGTGAACTGAGCTAAGTATGCGAGTGTGTGCTATAAAGTTACCACTGGTAAAGATAGATTGCAGCTTTAGCTTTCATAGAATCATAGATGGATCTGGGTTGGAAGGGACCCCAAGGATCAGAGAGTTCCAACCCCCCTGACACAGGCAGGGCCACCAACCTCCAGGCCTGGATCTACACAAGGTTCCCCAAGGCCCCATCCAACCTGGCCTTGAACACCTCCAGGGATGGGGCATCCACCACCTCTCTCTGCAGCCTGTTCCAGCATCTCACCACTCTCTCTGTAAAGATCTTCCCCCTAATATCTAATCTCAACCTTCCCTCCTTTAGCTTCAATCCATTCCCCCTTGTCCTGCCATTATCTGCCCTTCGAAAAAGTTGATTCCCCTCCTGTTTCTCTGCTCCCTTCAGGGACTGGAAGGCTGCAATGAGGTACCCCCACACCCTTCTCTTCTCCAGGCTGATCAAGCCCAGCTCCTTCAGCCTCTCTTCGTAGGGCAGGTGCTCCAGCCCTCTAATCATCTTCGTAGCCTCCTCTGAACCCTCTCCAACAGTTCCACATCTTTCTTGTACTGGGGGCCCTGATCTGGACACCGTACTCCAGATGGGGCCCCACGAGCTTTGCTGGAGTGTATCTACCAGGTTTTGTGTTTAAGTAATTGGCTATTGTCATTCCACAAGATTTGATCTCACTAATGCTGTAAAATGACCAGGAACCTCTCAAAATGTCATCAGTGCAATACAACCTACAGCACTATGTCAGCTGTCAAACAACTATGATGTCAATATGACGTGGCCAGCTATGAACAGTGTCTCTGCACTTTTGAGTTGGGGTTTTGTTAGTTTTATAGTAAATTGCCCATCTAGAGTATGCCACTGATGGATGTTTTAGACAGGGCTGAAATAACTTAAATCCTCTCCAAATACTGAGCTTTCAGTAGTGCTTTGATTGTGCATACATAACAAAGGGCAACCTAAGTATTTTATCAGACATTATCATACCCCTTCGGTAATAATTCAAGATGATAGTGTAAACACACAGAGAAAAATATTATGAATATGCTCATCTCAACAGCACCTCAAGCCTTGAACACAGATGGAGTTAAATCTGACAGGCTAGATGTTACAGAAACCAGGAAAGCAGAAAGGCTTTTGAAATATAAAAGCCTTTTATTAGAAGCTATTTATTCTAATAGGAAATTTTAAATTGTAAAGCAGGCTTCCAAAGAGCACACATAACTGAGTCTATAGAGGACATTAGAAAAGGAAGGAAGGAAGGAAGGAAGGAAGGAAGGAAGGAAGGAAAAAAAGGGTGAGTAGGTATTCAGTTTTTAACAGGACATGTTCCAATTAGGCTTTGATCTTTACTTTTATCTGAATGAAAAATTATATATATTTGAGCATTGTTGACCCCCATACACATACTTAGACCTAGTACAACATCATTCAATTTCTTGTTTTTGGAGCATAAGAGACAATGTGCTAGGCTTTCCAGTTCATAGACTATTTCAGTTGGACAGGACCTAAAATGAACATTGAGTCCAACTGCCTGACCACTTCCAGGCTGACCAAAAGTCAAAGCATGTTGTCAGGGGCATTGTCTAAATGCCTCTTGAACACTGACAGGCTGAGGGCATCAACCACTTCTCTAGGAAGGCTGTGCCAGTGTGTGACCACACTCTGGTAAAGAAATGCTTCCTAATGTCCAGTCTGAACCTCTCCTGGTGCAGCTTTGTACCATTCTTATGCATCCTATCACCAGATCCCAGGGAGAAGAGCTCATCACCTCGCTCTCCACTTTTCCTCCTCAGGGAGCTAGAGAGAGCCATGAGGTCACCCCTCAGCCTTCTTTTCTCCAAACTAGGCAAACCCAAAGTCACAGTCTTCACCCACTTCCAGCCTTTTCCTTCCAGACATTCCTTCCAGCCTTTTCACCAGCAGAAAAATATGAAACTTTATTTTGAGATAAGTTTTATATAGGTGGTGGAGGTGCAGAGCTCCTGTGGTCCAAGGCTACAGAGAGCTTGGAGATGCCTTTAGGACCCTGTCAGGCTACAGGGATGTTGGGTGCAAATCTCCTTTTGTCATGGTTACAGAGAGCTTCCAGCTACCTGCAGGACTATGGCAGGGTATAGAATAGGGCTATGTCTGCTTCTTTATCTTTAGGTCAATGTCTTTGTAGAAAGCTGCAATGCTCTCCAGCTGAGTGGTAGAGGAACGGAGGACAGATGTATGTCATGACCATAGAATAGTTACAGTTGGAAAAGACCTTCAGGATCATCGAGTCCCACCATCTATCCAGCCAGCCCTACTAGGTCCAACACTAGACCATATCACCAAGTACATCTATTCTTCTTTTAAACACCTCCAGAGATGGTGACTCAACCACCTCCTTGGGCAGCCTGTTCCAATATCTAACAACCCTTTCAGTACATAATTTTTTCCTAATATCCAACCTAAACTTCCCCTGATGCAATTTAAGACTGTTTCCCCTTCTCCTGTCACTAGGGCTGGTTCTAGGAGCTGGTGGCTGCCTGCTGTGTCATAGCCATGAGATCACCAGGGCTGGTGCCTGGAGTTAGTGCTGCATCACTGCAACATGGTTATTATCTTCTACCATTCAGGCAAGAAGGAACAATTAAAGAATAAAAATAAATAAATAACTGTCTGCAGCTCCCATCACAGCTCCTCAAAATGAAATTGCAGGAGGTATCTCCCTGTGTTGGAATAGCTTTACTCAGTTATCTGTGCTGCTGGAACAGACATGCCATGAATTTCAGTTTGCTGCAATGTATTGGAAGATTTGGGAGCAAGAAGTGCTTCCTTTTATTTATCTTCAATGAATTGTTCTAACATGTAGTTTTCATTCACTTAAAAGAAAAATTAGAAACACTAAGTTACTGAGAACCTTTTCTAGACAGAAAAGTTCAAGTAAATAGCTTGACTGGTTTTATACTAAAGTCTGATTGTATCTGTGACTTTCATTCATTTAGACATCTGAGAACTCAGAATAATATAGATGCATTCGGAATATGTTTTTAAAAGCCTGTCCTTGTGACAGATTCACTCAACCCCTTAACAAAACTAGCAGTAGTTTGGTAGCAGCTCCAAAGGAGGCAAATGCCTAAGCCATAATGGGCCAAGAACTCCATTGGTTTCATTCTGTTCTCTGAAAATCCACTAAGTAGCAGAGTGATGCATTGAGCATCAATGCATATGAGCTTAGATGACCAATAATGCAATTAACACGAGTAGCAGGTGGGTTTTCCAAGACTCATTTATCAAGGAACAAAGAAAGTTGTGGGTACAAGGAACCTCATGCATATCTTCCCCATTTCCATGTGATTTGACTACAGGCCAATCACTTTATTCTATAAATATGACAACCTAAGTAAGCCTTCTTTGAGCTCTACTGGCTAAGCAGCTTGGCTGCATGGCAGCGATTTCCCTTTGAGCTGGGATTCCTCTCAAGGTTGCTCCTTGAGGCAAAATGGCCTTTTACCAGTGCAGATAAGTAACTGATATCACACATAAACTTGCAGTATTATGGTAACTCTGATTTGTGCCTTAGTAATTTTAAATAACTGTTCAGATGACTGTGCCATACAGTACTGCAGTGAACCTTGCCATCAAGTTTTTCATGTTGCTCTTCACAGCATCACCTTAGAACCTTTTTTCTTAAAACGTTTTTGACCATGATCCTTTAAGCAATCTAAATCACCCCTTTGCAACAATCCTTTCCCCCCAAGTCTATTTGAAAATAATACTTGAAGTTCAAAGACTCATTTCAGGTGTGCTCCTCAAATGTTGTGCTCCAAGCATCTATTCACTGCAGCAAAAGGAGATTCCAGGAACAAAAACAGGGCACACAACATTTTTCTTCTTCTTTTGTGGCACGTTCATCTATCTAGCTTGAAACTCATCATACTTTTAGAGAGAAAATATGTTTTAGCAGATATTTCTAAACATCCCAAGGTCTAAGCTTCACTTACTGTGAATTCTGTGCCATGCTAGTCATGGAACTAAGCAGAGAATGTAAAAATGTACCAAAAAAATTGCAGAGTATTTTGACTCTCGAGTGGTCAGAATGATTGGCAGGGATTAGAGTTTATTTTGAGAAAAATAAAAAGAGAGGTGGTTGGGTGTGGTGGTTCAGCCCCAAGCAGGGGCTGAGCACCACATGTAGCTCATTCAGTCCTGGAGGAGAAAGAGACAGGCTCTGTGGATTGGGCTAAAGACAGTTACTGACAAAAATCACTGTGAAAGGGGAACAATAATAGCCCCCAGCAAGTTTCATTTATACCCAGTTATAACACAGAGTACCTTATTGACCCAACAATGACACAGAGCACTGCACAACACAAGGACACATTCCAGCTACACTCAGACTACCCCGGAGGCACACAGGAGTGCCCCTCTCTGACCAGTCCCTTTTATGGGGGAGTGATATCAGGTGGTGTGGAAACAGACTGGACTAACTCAGCTCACCTGGGCTAACTCAGCTCAAATGGGCTGGCTACTTGGGGTGATTGACTCTGGTCTGGCCAGAACCAGGACACTGGGGGAAAGCAAAATATGAAGAAACCAAAATGGTGCAGTATATCTAGCATCCATGGGCTCACTTTTAGCTTCTTACTCTCAAACAGCACGTTCCCCTTTACATGTCTTCTCTATGTACACACACGTATAGTTCTTACTTTCCTCTCCCGTATGGACTATACTGCGTGTTCTGATGTCACTGTCATTGGGTCCATGTATGTACAGAGCAAGTTGGATATTTGCTGGAAACACCATACTTAGAATGTATATGGACTATGTGTATGTGCATGTACACTTTACAAAACACCGTTGTTTTTGTTCAGCTCAGCATGAATTTAGCAGTGTGCTGATGAAAATCTTATTCCACAATTTCCAGAAACACCAGTGAAGTTGGAGCAATTTTCATCTCATCTGTTACTGGAATTATGGGAAAAAGCAGAAGTCAAAACTGTCTGTCACAGGTCTTGGACAACAAAAAGCTGCATAACTGAAGTTTGGTCTGGCAAACAGCAAAGTTTCATTGAACCTGCACAGTGATGCCAGCTTCTGCCTCTAGCTCTGCTTCCTTGCCTCTTCCAATCTGTCTAGTAAGCGAAGGAACCTCATTAACAATTAATCAGCTACTCTTGGACTCTGATGCTCGCGTGTGTTTTGGAAGGCTTCTAATTATGGATGGCTTCATTTAAGAATGCATTAAATGCTCTACAGATTTGAAAGGAATTCATCACAGTATAATTAGGTTGATAGCTCTTTGGTCATCAAGTGGCCTATCATTTCCGTCCTGATGGTGGTTTAGATAATAATACTGAAAAATGTAGTAGCTGTCTCTAACGACTGACCCAAGACTTTTAGACATTGCTTAGAATAAATTGCTTGCAAATCACAATTTTTTTTTACTCATCCCTAGCAATTTCTAGCCTTGCTGTCATCACAGACAGCTGTCAATCAAAAAGGTTTTTGACTCTCATGACATGTTGCTTCATGCAGGTTCCTCCAATAGGACAGTGCACTGGGACAGTGTCTGGATTAGGAAGCCCTGCTCAGGAAAGGGGCATAGAGTTAATAGTTGAATATTCATGCTGTCAAGGTGTAGTTCAGTACCCATCTACTGCAGCCCTGTCATCAGGCTGCAAGTTGGGCCCTTGTCTATTCCTAGGCACAGCGGGAACAACTTTAATAGTGCTAGCGAGTTCAAGACAAAAAAGTCTGCAGAGATTTCACTTATTTTATTGTCAGAACAGGGACAGACACATGATCATTTTGGAAAGCTGGCTGAATAAAATTTACTTTCAGTGGCCAATCCACAAAAAGTAAGTGAGAGAAAGAAAGGGAGATCTGGTTCGGTCCAAAGAAAATTATTCTTTTCAATCAAACTAACCAATAAAACCCCTCAGAGTAATCCATTTAGCATCAGAATAAAACAGGTTTCATTTCATTTTAAATTATTAACGTCCTTCGATTTTTTTTTCAACTTAGCAAATTTTGACATGAGCTGCTGTTTCTAAAACAAAAAAATCAATTTTTTCATTTAAGTAAAAACAAGACTTTTAGCACTTACACCATTTCTCCTATTTCTTGGTATAGCCACTTGATATGGTTTCACTAAAAGCTTCATTTCCCCTGCAACCCATTCTCAAGCAATTTCAATAAGCTTACACAGAACTTGCCTGCTTGCCTTCCCCAGGAATAAAAAAAGAGATAAAATTCAAGTCAGAATTCTCTTGCCTGCTGCTAAAAGCAGCCTGTTTCCATAGCTGTCACTTCCCCTGCAGTGAGGGAGTCTGAAACATCCCTAACGCCTCGCATGTCTATTAAGCATCTCCTCACCGTCTGGCACGGTACTGCAAGCAGCACCAAATGCGACTGGCCTCATCTGCTGCAGTTCTGACTCACTCTCTTGGCCCAACTTCAATCAGTTGGGGAATTCCCTGGAGGAGGGATGTGTGGGCACCACAAATCCTTTTGCGAGGCTTAAAGGTTAATGGACCCTAGAAATACCAGTGGAAGAGGTCCTCCCTCAACCACCTTCCCAGGAGTCATAAAAGCCTTTCTAGATGCCAGCACCAAGGGCACCAGAGAAGGACTCTACATGGCAAGCTGCAAACATCCTTCTGCCAGCAGAGTTGCATAAAAGTGTTCAGCTTCTTTCTACCCATTTTTTGCCCGTAGTTTTACCCACAAAAGAAAAAAAATAATCTTTCAATATCCAAACTAGGCAGCAATAAGTATTTTGCCTAGCAGAGACTCCTTCAGGACTCCTAGAATGTGAGGTAGCAGAAAGCAGCAAAGCCAAAACAGGTCCATGCCCCACTGGCACTGTTTGTACATCCTGCATATGGCAAGGGTATGGGACTGGACTGAGAGAGAGGTCCTCACCCCAGAAACTTTCCTTCTCACCATCCATCAACCTCTGAGATGAAAAAGACTTCTGGGAATTAAAAAACATTTTCTATTATCAATAACAAAGCTTTATCCAAACTGGAGTCAGGAAACAAGTCTTAGTTAAGCCATTTCTCATCCAGATATGGAAATGAGGCCTGGAAGGTTTGTCTTGACTGTGCTGTGGTGTTTTTCTGACAGAAAAAACATATTAACTATTTCATACACACATTTTCTTAGTGAAACATTTCGATGTTAAGAATAAAAATAAAAGAGCTGAAGTTCTGAAGTTTAATCTTAACACCTGCAGAGACCTAAAAGCAAAGTTACTTTGACTAGAATGTAATACTTGGTCTAATTCAAAGCATGTTGTTTTGAGCATTTTGTCTCCGGTTTTAATTTTTTTTTTCTTTTTTTTTTTAAAGAGAGAATTCTTTCACTTGGAATGATTTTTTCCTGACAGCTTTTTGTATTACTGGTGCATTGAAAAGATTTGCTTTGTTGGTGTCCAGACCAGGCTTTTATCTGAAGACTCCCATCATCTTTTAGGAAAAAGAAGTGTAGGCCACCCAGCTTTGAAGGGAAATGTCATAGAGGGTTTTGTGCACTTTTGCATTAGTAGCCCCTGGTTTACACAGTTCTAAATATTTGATCCATCTCCATTTACTGCAAAGTCCAGGAAAATGATGTTCCAGACAAAGTCAAAGGCTTCCACTAGCCACAGTTGTTTGCGTCCTTAGGTCCCACGGTAGCAGCTAAGTGTGGTCCACATGCAGCTTTATTCATGCATCAGTATGATGGCTTTTATCCTTTGCAAACTCTTGAAAGATACAAGCCATTCATAGTGACCTGCAGGAAACCCCCTCTGCTGACTCACTGGGCTAAATTCTGGGGAAATACAGTCAAGTCTGGCACTCCAGTTGCAGAATAAAAAGCCAAAGAAGGAGGAACCCCCCAAGAAAACTACAGCAGGCAATAGCACAAGTTGGCAATCCTCAGTGAGAGCTTAGACTTCTTCACTTTACATCAGGAATTAGAATTTCAGAACACTGTATGTTCCAGGGTAAGTGATTCTAGTTTATGGTCCCTGAGGAAAGGTGCAGAAGATACAGCTGCTCTTTAAAAAACCCTACAGATTAATTTGTATCCATGGGTTACTTGTGGATGAATGAAATTAAATGATTGAAAACAAGAGCCAGGCTAAACAAGACATCACATCCAACCTACACAAAATCCAAACTTGAAACAGTGGACAGCTATTTGGTTGGCAATGCTGCTTCTGTCTTTTGCCTCAGTACCACCTATGTCTGATGATTAAAGGCATGAAGACAAAAGCTGAGACAGGTACATAGAGCATTTTTCAATTCCATGGGAATGGAAGAGACCTTTGGTCTTCCAGGACATCCATAATCCATTTTGTAAGCAGCCAAAAAGCAAAATGTTACTGATTTCTGTAACTTAAACAAAGAGTAAATTGCCCTGCTTTGGTTTTAGTAGTTTTGTAGATTTTTCTATTCAGTTACTGATTGCAAAGAGAGGAAGGAAAAGAAGTGCAGGGAGAGTCCTGCAGGCTCTAAGGTACCCTTCAAGGCAGGGTCCAGAATACATCTGCAATTTCAGCAAATGCAAATGTTGATTTAGCTCTTGCTGGAGCAATGAAGAGGAGGGTATTGTCATTAAATTGCCTCAGAGGTGCTGGTAAGTCTGTGTCCTGTGGAAGGAAGGAAACATGGAAGGAGTTGGGATAACAGGACAGAAAACTTATAGACCTGCAACAAGGAAAAGAGGGTGCAAGAGAATTGGGGAAGTTGTGAAAGCAGTCAGGAAGTTTTGCAATGGGGATTTTAGATAATTTCTGAATTCAACATATGTTTTAATAAAAATATTGCCAAAATAGGATACACTGCTACCTATTTTCATCCTCTATATTTTTGTTGTTGATATCAAGTCAGTGTTCTCATATTGGCACCATATGTGCCTATGCCTTCAGGGGTCAGGGAGGTTCAGAATATTTTTTCCTCTAGTTTGGCAACATTCCACTGCACAGACAGACTTTTATTTTTTTTTCCCCTGAAGGGACATTTGAGTGAATTGATTTTGAATCTTTGACATTGTAATCAATATGTGCAAGAGAAAATATTAACTCACAATTGCCAGTTTCTGCCGTGATCGTGGTTTTCTTCCTTAGTACCAAATAAGATCAGTGGCTATCTAAATAATATGTGCTGGGTAAACACATTTTACCCAAAGGCAAAGCTGTACCAAAACAAACAAGGATAAAAAGATCAGGTATTCACAAGTCAACCCAGTTCTATGGTGTCCCAGATAACAAACCCTTTCCATCCTCCTCCTAACTTCAGACTTTCCCCTGAGCACTTGCCCAATCCACTGGACTAATATCAGACCGATCCAGGATTGTATAAAGAAAAAAACCCAACTTCCTCCTCATGGCTACAAACAAAACCAGGCAAGACCTGTCTGCCTATTGATTCAAAGCAACTTTACCTCCCCTCTTCCGCAAAATGCATCATTCCTCTGAAGTTTGGCTTCCCAGCACCAACTTCTACACACAGGTCTCTGCAGTCACAAAGGCAAAGGTGAGATTGGGATGTTATTGTGGACAGTGGCCAGAACTAAAGCAGCTTTTGTATTGCCAAGGCTCATACAGTTCATTATGTGTCACTTATTAGTGAAATAACAGATGTAACTCCTGGAGAGCTGTTGTTGTTCTCCCTTGTTTTTCAATTGCTGCCCTGTGAGCAGGGACAAGTTGTGTGAAATATGAGGTTATTGGTTTGTATATTTAATGTTGCTGCCCCTGTGACAAAAGACGTGTTGGGCTCAGTTCTCAAAACTCAAAGGGAACATGGGAAAGGAAACACTGAGGTGGTGTCTGTATCAGCAAATTAAGTACTTCCAGACACAAGCTCTGGACATCAATCTCCTGTAACGTTACCTCAGTAGAACAGCTCCTCGCTAATCTTTCCAGTTGGTCACTAATCCCTTCTGAAGCATGGGTCAAGGATCAAGGCATGTGTCCACTGTTGTGGCAGTCAGACAAAACTGATAGTGTGATATGTTGCCTATTCTATGCAAGCTGGCCTCAAAGCTCGTGGGTGGATGCTGGTATGGTGTCCACCACAAGGTGCACTGGGGTTTTTTCGCCTCCACTTCTTCCTCCTCTTAATAAACTACATATCTCTATAGATGTTTTAAGCTGACTTCCTCTTTCCAGGCTAAACAACCAGGCTAAAGAACAAGTTTACAGCTATTTCTTATATTTATACGGATTGTTTAGTCTTAAGTTCCTTGGTAGTCACACCTCACTGTTTGCTTCTCCTCACCTGCTTTTCAAATGATCTATGTCCTCCTAGATGCTGCTTTGTCAGGCTGAACAAACCAACCTCAGCTAATCTTTCTCCTTCAGTAGACTCATCCTCCTAGTTACCAATGACCCTAGAAGTAAAGCAATGTTATGGGTCAAGAGCAGCCTTCTTCCCTGCTGTGGAAACAGAAGTAGGGCAAGTTTCATAGACCTTTATGTCCGGAGAGTGAATGCTGTTAATAAACAGACGTTATTCCTTAGCTTCAGATCTGAAGAATACATCTAGTTAATAAAGAAAATCCTACTCTGTGCACCAAAAGGACTTTATTGTTTTCACTTGCTTCACATGATAGATATTCAAATATTTTCCCCAAAACTATAAGTAAAGAATGGACAAGAGTTCCCCTAGTTTGACTTTCAAGTCACTGAAGAGACTGGTAACTGCCTTAGTAGCACAAATTCTTTAAACTTTGCTTTTTTAGCTGATTCTAAATTTGTCACATTTTGTTTGAACTTCTTAAAAGTCATTACTACCAAAACCCGTGTGTCTTATAAATAAACTAGTGACTTGCTTTCACTGCCATCCTCAGAGTCTCTTTGCATTCCATTATCACATTGTCTCTATCTTTCCAAGTTACAATTTTCATTCTAACAGATGAGATTTTTAAATATTTTCCCCAATTCTCTCAGCTAAGTATTTGCAGGCACATCCCTTTCTATGTGCAGCCACCCTTGCACATTTGCACCAGATAATGAACACTTGAGTGTTCTTCATTATAGAGATAGAAGTCAAGAGTCGCAAACTAAGCAGCTGTTGATTAAGACGGCTCCACTGAGAGCCCTGAACATCCCCACAGCTGTTTAAGAGACAAACCGGGGAACAGCATTTGAGCTTCGTGTTGTACCACTGGAGTGGCCTCCTAAATATCTGTGAGTTATGGAAAGGTTGAGCAACCAGGCTGCTGTCTCTATTTCAATGGGTTATGCAGGTAATAAGTAGAATTTGGTTAAAAATAACTCAGAGTGAATGCTCCAAATGTTCATTTACCAATGGAAAGAGATATTTTGCATTTGCAAAACCAATCCCTGCATTTAATAATATTACCAGCATCCTAAATGTTAATCTCACACCGGAAAATTAAGTTGTGCTAGTGAACACACTTGGATGATAAAACACAGTTTTATATACTGTTAAATTGTTAGAATGGTCTCTGGCCAACTGCAGTTCCCCCAGACAACTTCTGGATATGGTTCAGAAGTTAACATAAGCCAGAAAATATTCCTAATCGGCGCTTTGGATGCAGTCAGCCTGCTTTGAAGGTTAAGATAGTTTAACAGCATAGATGCAGGTCATTCTGTGCCAGTTGGCTTCAAGTACCCAATTCTATTCTCTCACCATTTAATTAGATAGTGGAGATACAGCCAAGCCCACCAGAGTGATCTCTTTTACTCCTTTCTCTTTGGTTATTAGACAAATACTAAATACAAATACTTCAAACTTATTGCCAGGTACATAAATCAATTTATAGGGGTTAAGGCAGAGTTTGGGTCCTGTGAGTTGCAAAGAAAATAGCCCGCAGTCACACAAGCAGCCTGCAGCAGGACATGGCTCTAGACCTCTTGCTACCCAAGTTAGGTAAACATACACCTTTCCAAGGACAGTTTTCTCTTCTACTAGACTAACCTTTCTCTGATTGCTTCTTGCTTATTTTACATTATTTTAGGCTTTATACTGTCTTTATGCAATTATTTATGAACTTTGAGTAGAGAAAATATCTTTTTCCTAGCTGTTTGTTCAGAGTATTTTCACACGTATGTAGTGAAGCAAGTCAGGTGAGCAGTGAGGCTCTTTTCCCAATTTTCTGCTCTTTACCTCCTCGAATACAGTAGACAAAATAGCACATTTGTGTATAGTAGTCCATGACTAATTGTTAACTGTAATGCATGGAAGGGGAACTCATGGATTCTATCTTATGAATTTTTTGTTGATTATGGTAAAGTAACCCAAGGTACTGCACATCCAGCAGTAATGATAACAAGAGAAGGAAAAAGTGCAGATCAAGATGTTGGCATCAAGAGAGACAGATACACAACCAGAGGTGTTTTCTTCTACTAACACACCTTGCTCAGCAATCAAGACATACTCAATGACTATTTAAAATAAAATAATTTAAAAGCTTACTGTTTTCCCAAATCTTCTTCATTTCTATTGCTCCAAATTATGCTATTTCCCCTGCATAATTATTGGTATGAGCATAATCTATTAATTCCAATCAAGCTGTCCACTGGTTACCACCAAGGACCATTTGCTCATGAAGGATATGTGCCTCTACTCATTTGCAGACATATAAATGCATAACGTTCTGCTCCATTCCCGAAGGGGAAAAAGCAGCACAGCATCTTCCATCAGGATTGCCATTCTCTCACCTCCTGTTACTGCTAATTTGGCTGGAAGAGCTGAAACTGTTGAGATTTAAAGGCTTGAGGAAATTCTGTCATTCTGTTGTTAGTGGAACTAATAAGCCAAACAAGTCCACGTGCTTAGCTCAGATGGCTAAATACTGCAATCCAACCCTGGTTGGAGTCAGTGGAAAAGAAGCCAAAGCAGCCTGTGGAAGCTTGATTATTTCTGAACACACGACTGCCTGCACGTAACAAGCCACCAAGAAACAAACATTAAATTCTGGTCTTATTTATCAAGTTTAGTGCTGGCCACATCTGCTCAGGTGGGATGAGGTTGAGGAGGTTGCAAAAATCTCTGTACACGCTCTCATTGTTGTCTATGCACCTTCAGCATGATAGGAATAATTGTCCAGAGATATCTCCTAACAGAAAATCTAGCTTGCTAGACAAGCAATCACTTAATGAAATCCTATCAGAGAAAGATTCAAGGGTCAATCAGGAGAGGTCTTATGACATTTGAATATCCAATTTCATCATTTTTAGAATAAAAACTTATCATCTTACCTTGTAGGAACCATTTTTCATTTTATTGTTTTGAAATACCATATAATATACTAAAAAAGTAGAGTGACCTATTTTGACTGAACTGAAACTATTCTTTTTATAACTCAGAACTTCACTGAAATACTTAAGGGAGGACAAATTTCAGAAAACATCTAAAAAGCCCATGATTTCCCTTTGTTCCATTCATCCTGTGAATGCATCCTATATAGAGAGAAACAGTGACATCATCATCTATAAGCCAGGGGAACTGGCACATGTTCTTGAAGGATATAATTAGGAGCAGTTAGATGAATTACAGCAAAGGAAATGCCAGGTGGTCATCAGTAAATCTTTATGTCTCTATGCAACATGTCCACAGGAGCTGAGAGGAGATCTTGGTTTGAAGAACAAAGGACTTAATTTCATCCCCTTAACAATATACATGATGCTATCAGGATTGCTGAAAGTTGGGCCAGAGTGTG
This sequence comes from Porphyrio hochstetteri, assembly GCA_020800305.1. Lineage (NCBI taxonomy): Eukaryota > Metazoa > Chordata > Aves > Gruiformes > Rallidae > Porphyrio > Porphyrio hochstetteri. The sequence goes on along the minus strand of CM036907.1, from coordinate 119,289,931 downwards.
GCACAAACCTACTTTGCTCTGGAACACAATGTACAGCCATAGCCACCATCTCAACACTTTTGAGTGATGACCTGATACCACCAAAGTCAAACTGGAGTTTCTCCCAATCGGCTGAATCAAGCTGAGATTTTTATCCCCAGTTAACAAGGGAAAATGCATTACCTTTCTTGCCCTTGATGATCTGTAGCATTATCACCTTCCAAAGAGTCAGTCAAGATCCATTTAACTTACTGCTCTGAAACAGACTTTTTTATTTCTGGACTTTCCTTCCTGGCATTTGCAAGCAGCTGCTGCAGAGAGCTCTCTAATGCTCTTCCCAGAGCAGAGCTTGCTAGAACAGAAGCCTTTGGCCTTGGCATAAGCACAGGAGGTGGAAAGCCTGCTCCCATGCCTGCCCAATGCATTTTGCAAAGCCCCAGCCATCTGGGCAGAGAAAGTACTTCCTTGGAAGGGAATGTATCGCCCAGTGTGAGCAAGTTCTAAAAATGGGTTGGATTTTGAATGCTATGTAGTAAAAATATGCAACAGCACTTTCTCAACTGAAGACTACACTCTGCAGCAATGCTTCCCCCCTCCATCCTTTTGTATTTGTTATGTTGCTTCTCTAACACTGTCTAGCCCACACAGCAAATCCTCCTTCATCCCCCCTCAGTGCCTCAGTACCTCCATGCCTTGCTCTAAGGTAGTGTTCCTATTAAGCCACTGACGTTCTCTGAAGGGTGAAATTAGAGCCATGGGCCACCACTAGAGCAAAACTAGAGCTGACCAACCTACTGACAAGGTATGCTCCTTCCCTATCTACTCCTTTATCTTGTGGTAACTGCAAGCATAGCCAAGACAGATCTAAATAACAGAAAGAATTATTTGGATTTTGAATTAACAGAGCCTTTTCTGCTGAAGATGTTTCATCTCCTTAATATCATGGCTTGAGTAAAGCTCCCTCTTCTTGTGGCAACTCTACATCAGCATTTTAGGTAGGATAGTGGTAACTCATATTTGTCCAGAGATTCATATAAAAAATGTTCTTAAATATCTCAAGAGAACCATGTAGAGCTTGTTATGAATTTTCTCGTAACTTTTTTTAAATAAAAAGACACTGATTTATTTATAAAATTAATTTACTGTTGAAAGTGTCCCCCCAAAGAACAGTACAGATTTTTGAATTTTTTTTTTTTTAACTTTTTAAATCAGCAATAATTAATGGGTTTTTTGGCAGCAATAGAAGATGCAAGAACAGTTTGGTGCTCAGGGCATTAAACTTTAATATGACAGACCAGGCTACAGCAATCCAGTGCAAATCAGAGCTGCAAACTGGAGCCACTTCAGCTCCATCCCAACACAGTCCATAGCCAGTAACTCAGAATTCATGCTCAGATATTCAAATATCTCCCAAAAGCTGCTGGCATGGTTAGTGGAGGACAGGTACAGTTGGAGTAGATCCTAAATATCTTTTCCGACCTAATGATTTTGTGATTCTGTGAGATATTTCCCAGCATAGATGGGAAAGTTTTCTAGCACATTCCCACTAAAGAAACATTTTTTCCTGCTCCTTTCTATCAAGAGAACCTATTAAATTATCAGCATGAACCCTCTCCCACAACTGAACTGGGCATGAAAGCATTATTTCCATGCCCTCTCATGGTATATTTGCAGAGCAGGCACAAGACCAAGTGCTTCAATTTGAGTGAGATCCACTAAGTGCTCACCCAGGCTTGAACATCTTTTCACATACTGAACCATGTCCCAGCTCCTGCATTCTCCCTGCAGATGAGGCAGAGGAATAACCCCAAGAGAAGAAACAGAGCTCTAAATCAGAAGCCTAAATCTGACGTCTCCTACCCAAGACTAGCTCATGTGGCTACATCTCAGACCTTTCTTTTTCCCACCACCCCTGATTTCCTTCGTGCTGAACACTTCTCTTCAAGCTTTTCCACTTAAATAGTTGTAAACATAGAATTGTTTGCATTAATAGAAAAGGTGTTCTGAGAGACTAATTCCTGTTAGAACAAGGTAGGTGCAATAATGACTGTAATTGGGTACTTTTTGACTGTAGGGTATTAAAAAAAATTGATATACAAACTTTATTTGGGATAAATCTTAGAAGGTGCTTTTAGAAGCAATAATAACAATTATACTTAATGAATGCACTGACAAGTATTGACAAAAAGATACTTACACGTTCACCTTTCATTTCCCCAAAGCCTGACTACTCAATTTATTTTCTTATTAAAATCCCAGGGCTTTCTGAAAATGCCTTTAAAAAACAATCGTGATACAACTACTATTTCTATTAAAAAAAAAGAGCAAGAATCAAATTTTATGCACTGTTTCCCTGTTAATACCTATTGCTTTAAAAGGTTTCTATGGTATTTTAAATCACTCCCAAGTCAAGAAAAAAGTACTGTCTTATTTGCCCATCAGATAAATTACATATTTGAAGATAATTGTGTAGCCAATAAAAGACCTCAGGATATGCAAAATGTCTGTGTTAGGAAACCCTAAAATTACCAGAGTAAAGTTATTTGGAGAATAAGTAGGCTGAGGGTCAGTCAAGAGAAGGGGAGAAATAACATTATAGCCAATTGTAATCGCTGACTAACAAAGGATCAGATTATGTTGTCCAAAGTATAAACCCAAATGAAAATGAAATACAGAGAAAAAAACATAGATGTGTAAATCAGAATTCACAGAATTAATTTAAATCATAATTTGCCTGGCATGATTTTCCTTTTGCTGTTTCCACAGGTAGTGTTTTATGCTGTTGTATGCAAGCAAGAATATATATATTACTCAGAGTCCACATAAAATGTTGCTGGGATGGGTTGATCCTTACCATTCCTTCCACAAACATTCTATAAAAGGATATTCAACATCCTTCATCAGTGCACACACTGTACTAACTGCCTGGGTGAACTATCAGTAACAAGGACTGAAACCTTGAGCTTGAGTTTAACACACAGAAATAGCTACTGTTTGAGCAAAAGAGATGCTTGTAGTGAAGACTGTAGGAATCCAGGGGGTGCAGGGAGACAGAAACGCACTTTCAGCAGAGATTCAGGACTGACAGCTTTGAGAAATGGGATGCAAAGGAGTTGGGCTTCCATGCCAAGCAAGCCCATAGAATATTTGTAAATTATGGAAATGTAACGATGGATGCAATTAAATGCACTGGTAGGGCTGTCTTACCTGCAGGCAGGTCAATACATGGCATTCTTTGCATTAAGCTTGTCTCTGCAGGTGAGATCTATTCAGCAGAAGGAAATTTCACAAAATTGAAAGTGTTTCTCCTTCCTTTGTAGCAGAGGACATGCATCATACAGGCATTTCAAGCACATAAATCCTCTGCTATTGCCAGTATCTACTTAGTCAGCAATGCCCTTTTCTGGGAGCTCCTGAAGTTTCCAGAGCCTTCACATAGACCTATGCTCTTTTGCTCTTAAATTGACTACACAAAAAAGGCATTGATGAACCTTCTAGTATTTTTGCTCTTAGTTTGCTAGCAATCTCCTAACAGTTTGCAACTCGTTATGTGGCATGGATCCTTTAAAGCAGCCGCCCATAACACAGTTTGCCAGTGATTATGAGACAAACAGATTTCAATCTCCCACTGCCCTTCCCGTTCCTATATGCTCTTATGCTGTGAGAAGTTACTTCATTAAATTAAATGCCAGATTGTCAAACAACAGTTGTTTCAATTTTTACATCTGTGTCAGATATGTTGGAGCAAAAGGTTTCCCTGGCTAATTAGGATATAAACAGCGGTCCTTAATGTGTGAGCTTTGCTTCCACATGCAGCTGCCAGATGGACTGGAGCAGAGGATGTCTAAGCATGTGACTGCAAGAGCAAGCAGGGCAAATACGCGACCTCCTTACAAATAGAAACATGCTCTGCAGGGAGATACTGGCCTTTCTGCAAAAAATGTATCTGGGCTTCTGGAAATGGGCAAATTGTGGCAGAGGTGAGTTATGGGCCTTATTCACAGATTCACAGGGGTTGGAAGGGATCTCCAGAGATCATAGAGTCCAACCACCCTGTCCAAGCAGGTTCCTTAGGACAGATCACACAGATAGGCATCCAGACAGTCTTGAATATCTCCAGAGAGGGAGACTCCATAACACCCCTGGGCAGCCTGTCCCAGGGCTCTCTCACCCTCACTGGGAAAAAGTTCTTCTGCATATTGGTGTGGAACTTCTGTGCTCCAACTTGCAGCCATTGCCCCTTGTCCTGTCCCCACAGACCACTGAAAAGGGGCTGGCTATTTCCTTCTAATATTTTCCCTTATCTATCATGGATAGTAAACAGGAGTAGTTGACTTCACAAAATGTGCAACTCCTAGGGCCAAGCCTTTGCTTTATATTGCTGCTACTGCAATGGGAGCTGAAGGGAACTCTGTGAGCATAAAGGTGACAAAAGTTCATGGGAAAATACCACGTCTATGCAAACTTCTTCCCTGTGCCATGGAGCAAAGAGCCCAAGTCAGCTCTGAGGCTGAATGTTGTGCAAGTAACCCAGTACTCTCCCAAAGTATGAGTCTTTTCTCCAGGAGAGTCACTGCTGCTAGTGTATCCCTATCCCAAATTTCCTCATTCTCGTTCAGCTGCAATAGCCTCTAAATGAGGGTTTGAGAGGTTATTAACCTCATGCCTTCCTCAAATTGGTCTCTTCACCTATATCAGGTGTGGGCAGATGTTCACATTTTTCATTTTGAGATAGATTTGAAGTAGGACTTTCATATCCTAGCTGGATTCAGTAAGTCTTGAATGTCATGCGCTGACTTGCAGATGAAATGGAGGGTGGACTTACTTAACTTCTTCAAGCTAACTCTCCAAGAGCTCCTCTTGCCCCATTGAAATGCATAGTATATTTTTGGTTCAGCCTTCCAAGTACCAAATGAACGTGCTAGCAAATAGAAAGCCTAGGCTCTGACTTTTTTCTACTATATATTTTTCTTTGTCCTTTAACACCATACTACAAAGTGAATGATGAAAGATGATTTTTCAGTTTGAATCATGATCACTGTTAGATGATAAAGGACAAAGGAAATAAATCACTCTGAGAAGACATGAGGAGGTGATGGTCTTTTCATCACTCAAAGCTCTTTCCCAGTTCTTGGCAAATAAAATTCTTCCTTGATGATGGTAATTTCATGGTCTTTATCTCTCTTTGAGGAGGAAGTGCACTGGATGGCTTCGATTTTTTGTTATCAATAGCCTAGTGATTTTTCAGGGAAAAAGTCAAAAAACCTTGGATAACATTAAAAAGAAAGCTAAGAATAAGAAATAAAGAGTGCAGGTGCAGGGAAGAGGAATTTTATGCTCTTTGGAATTTCTGTGAGGGAAAAAAGTCACTCATTAAACTACGTTTTCCTTGGAAATTCAAAGAAAGCAAATCAAATTCAGTTCCAGTCAAACTGAGTCCTGAACTTTATGCCACAAGGTACCTGCAAGCAAACTATGCAGGTCTGTGTCATCTCCATACACAACCATCTGTTGGAAAGCTGAAGATGCTGTATGCTGTAGTTTTGCAATACTGGGGCATCTTCTTTGTGACTCTGCCTCCAAGTCAGCGAAGCACTGGTATTGTGTCCTTCAGCAATTATGAAACACAAATAGGAACGAGGTTTTGAATGTGGAAAAATACTTGGTGGCCAGCAATGCAATGCATTTCATCTGAGTGTCATTGCAGAAGCCAAAAAGAAAAACATTTTCACTTTAACAGACACTTTCCTTCACTTTCTGAAGTAGCTTTTATAGATCAGCATGAATTTTTCAGTTTTACAGCTGAATGATCCAAAAGTCTGGGTAACTCCAAATGTTTATATTCTCCACATCACAAACATGCAAAGTCATTTTTGGTATCACAGATGAAAAAGTCAGTCCTGTATCATACGCAGTCACCCACATTGCCTTACTATATGAGTCCTTGTCACCCTCTTTAGCACATATGGCAGTTCTCTTACCCTGATACTGGTCCCACTGGAGTCCCTTTAAGTTTGACAGCTCCCTTTAACTTGGTTATGCTGCCAAAATGACAGACCAAGCCCTCCAACAAGGCACAGGAAGGTGGAGACTTCACAGGAATATTTTTACCATCTGAGTACTGGAGAGCACACTGAGGGTTACATTTAGGTTCTAGAATACATTCAAAAATCCTGTAATGACTAATGCTAATAAATTATAATATAAAGAAAAACCTGCCTTGTGCCACCATATTTCCATAAATCATGGAATCAAGTTGCTGCCCTTTGCTTGGGGTTCACAAATATTTATTGATACCCCACCAAAAAAGCCCTGGTTTTATAGCCAAGGGAATCACAGCATAAATCACAAACCAGACAGTAAATGAAATCTGTACAGACAGTTTTGGTCATTAAATTTTACTGACAAACTCATTTGATGAAATTATCATCTGGTGCAGGTAATAGGCAGAGACACCATTTACCACTGCAGCTTTTTTCACTCATAATGACACATAAATCCTCAGGCTGAAATATAAACCTAACTCCTACTCTGTGCTACAGAGATGCCCTGTGCTGGTAAAAAAATAGGCAGGCTGTCATAGCTAGAGGACCATGATGCTGGTAACCGACTATAATGGATTCTTCTACATATAACATCAAAGTCTTCCCTAGATATTTAAAATATAGCCTGGAAAGAGAGGTTTCCTTGCAAACTTGTACACTATCTAGCTCTTAAAACCATCATCAGCTCCTTGGTTAAGATTCCTGAGGATCTGGAATTAAATGATACCTATGAGAAGTTGCAATTGAACCATAGGTTTACTTTGCAAATTTATTTGTCACATTGCCTAAGACACTACCAAAACACTGTGGGTTTCTATCACCTGCGTATGGTAAGCATCACAAAGCAACCAATTTAAGTAATATTATTGATAGTGAGTTTAGTGCAGTACTCACTCTTCCATCTGTTACAGAATAGGCAGTTTTTGTAAAAAGATGTTCCCATTCTGTACCTCCTTTTCCTATTGCACATCTCATCAATGCATCACCTCTCCATCTTATTAAACATCAGTGCTCAGAAGACCTCTTTTTTCCCCTGCCTCTGCTCATTAATTTCCTTCTTCCTCTTTCCTACTGTTTCTCTCTGCCATATTATTTTTTATGTCTCTGGAGTATAAGGGGATGGCTGGGGACAGAGTGTTGTTTGTAACGTAGATGATGTAGTGCACAAAATCCTATTATTCTGATATGAATAGAAGCCTGCAGCAGATTTGGCTTAATTTGTCAGCAGTCTATGTGTAATCATGTTTTAGAGTGACATAGAAAAGATTTGGGACCAACCTGTTTAAAACCCAACCAGCGGGACATGGAGCTAGGTACAGGTTAATGACTCAAGCCAAGGATGAAAAATATACAGGTCTGTGGTGCTTAAGCAAAAACAGACTGAAAAAGGAGAAGCATGCCATAGCAGTCAGGAGAGGCTCCACTTTTTGAACTTGAATTTTATATCTCAATGCCTTCCATGTAAATTTTTCAAGAAAGAAAGGTCTTCAAGCATGTTTAAGAAGGTCTCCTCCCTTCTGGGATGTTATGATAGCAAAAAGGCCAAACAGACCTTTAGGCAGAGAAGGTTCTAAATGGAACAAAAAAGAGCAGGCCATCATGTGATATAAATCAGCATCTTTACACAGATGCCAAGGAAGTAGCAATTTATACAAGCCAAAACTAGGGGTCTCAAAGAGAAACCAAAGTGTTATCAGTCTACTTCTGGAAAGACAATGCCATTCACCTCTCTGAAGTGAAAAGGATTATAGTTAAATAAAAACCCCTAGGAAAATGTAGCAAAGGTTTGTACCTTGGTCCTTATCCCACACAAGCTGCAGAGTCGGCATCATCTGTAGCTGTGGAAGTGAATAAATCAGGGATTCAATTCCAGGCTGTACAGTGACCATTACATCTGAGGACATTATCGCCCATGGTGGAATGATTTGAATTTAAGGTTGTTGGGTTTTTTTTTGAAAGGATAATGCAATTATAAATGGCAATTTGCCACTGGCCACATTAAATTTTTAGTAGATTAATAAGGTCAGAGTCTTGACCATCTGGATAACATTAGCAACACCATTTTATCCAGTTACTCCCTGTACATAAACTTTTTACTTCTTTTTGAATAAACCACATTTTCTATGTGGCCAGTCTGAATATACCATAGTCACCTGACCCCAAAAGAAAACCTTCCCTTGTTTTAGACCATTTTGATCACCTTTCTCCAATTTCTACTTCTTTTTTATGATGCAATATAAAGTGGTAGGAATCAAGGTTGAGATGCAGCATTGATTTAAGTGCAGCAATGAAAATGACCCTACGTATTCCCTACACCTTTGTTACAAAATAATCACTTCAATATGTCACTGCCTATTAGTGACCTTCACCAGCACGCCATGCAATCTCCCAGTGCCAATCCAAAGTCATGCAGTGAAGATGTCCCCCTTCTTTTATTATTTTTTATCTCCTTCCCACAGCATTGTGAGCTGGCATTAATCTATCCAGACCAGTCAAGTCTATACCTGCAGAGTTTCATAGTCATCATTACCACTTATTGGTTCATAGGTATGAGATACGAAGGATGCAAGAGATGGGACTGGCACATGCTTTATAGACTTTCACACACATTAGTAGAAAGTGTTAAAGATCACATCCCTTGTGACACAGGATTGCCAGCTCTCCCATGAGCAATTGGTGCTTCTGTGCTATGACACAGTAGAAGCTGTGGATGTGCTACATCAATTACTCCATTTTGTAAAAGATGGAGTGATGGTGCTGCAGGCATGTGAGATGAGGTGAAGGGTCGGGCTGTTCTTAGGAGTGATGCTGATGGCTTTCAGTAATATTGGAAATCATTTCCTCACAAGTGTTAGCTCCCACACTCCTGACAGAATCACTCACGTAGTTGAGATGAAGAAAATGTTCCAGACAAGCCCATCACTGGAGATATTCAGGTGTTTCTCCACTGAGAGGAGCAAGGGCAGAATGATTGACTATTGTCTGCCTATCTCCTTAACTGCCCAAGGCAGGGCACACATACATGTCATGAGAGGTGGGAAATGTTATTTATGTGTTTACCACTTCCCCTGATGTCCTAAGATGTCCCCTCCTCCTGGAAAGTCATCTGTTATCTCAGCGTCCCTGTAAGGACAGAGTGTGACTCAAAAACCATTAGAAGCAATGATATGACTCGGTGCCATGTGCAAAGAAACTGCTGAATTGGAAAAATTTTAGAAATTATTAAACTTGCTGCTTGAATGTCCTCAGTGTGGTCAGTTCTCCAATCAAGCAGATGTCATGCATGGCTCTTTAGATACTTAGGCAGATACAACCCAGGATCTCCTCCTAGCCTTGCTGTTTAGAAAAAAAACATTCACATCTCTTTGCCTTCTTTTGCTCTCCTCTTGCTCTCCCCTCTTTCCCCGTGAGCATCTAAAGGACAGCACAGACACAAACAAGCCCTTTGCCAACCTTCCTCTCATTTTCCAGGGCATTCTCAGTTATAAAAGCAGAAACCCCAAAGTTTAAAAAAATCTTTTTGTTAAATAACCCCATTGAAAACCTGCCTGAAAGAAAGACTCTTAAAAATTAGATAAGTGGTACATTCAGACTGTGATAGGGCTATTTTGAGCCTCCCCTTCTTGGATTTTTTTTTGAGCTCAAGTTCAAAGATGACAGCATAGTAGCTCCTCTGAGAAGAAGTGAAATAACGTGGATGACTTTGATAAATGAAGCTATTCTTCTCTATGATTAGCCTATAAGGGAAAAGAAAGCTAAGTAGGACTAAAGTCTTCTACAGCAAAAAAAAAAAAAATAACCAGGAAGAAACAAACTCTGAGCTGATATCCCCTCTGACTGCTCTTCAATGGCAATTTAATAGAGAAATAGAAATAGCCTGCAATGAGGGCTTACACCTGGGTGTGTTTAGTCCTTAGCATTGATCAAAACACACTAGAAACCCAAGTGCTTGTCTAGAGCAGGGAGACCTGGGTTTGCTGCAGGTTGATGCAGCTTTCCTAAATCAATTGCTCTAATGCCATTCAGGAAAACCTTGCATTGTACCTGGGCTGCAGCAATCAACCCCCCTGAGTCCTGAACATCCTCCAAGTAATGGGTAAGGGCTGTGCTCATAATATAAGAACAGAAGTCATTGTGACTGTGCTTCATGGTATTTCTAGATCTTGTAACAATAAACCTCTTAACTACCAGGGAACACAGTGACCTAAGAAACTGTGCTGCTGCTTATAACCCCATAAAATGTGAAGAATTGCTCACCTCACAACACATGGCATTCCCTACAGGGCATTGTTTGTTTAGGATTATTGTCTAAGAGAAAAGATGGGGACTGCTGCCTTGGAGTCACTTGCTATTCAAGCTGTGCTACCTACCTTCACATCTCCCTAAAACTCTTGCTGCATTTGACATTCATTTTTAAACCACCAGCTCCAAGAATGGTGACAGTATGGAAATATCAAACAACAACTGTTTTTCATGTGTTTCCCACATACCTGGCAGCAGGTATTTTGTAGGAAACAAGTACTTTGCATTCCTTGCACCCAGAAAGTTAAAAAGTCTAAAAATCTATTGGAAATCTTTTTCTTCTGTAAAAACTTCATAAGTCATGATACTATTTCATGATTTGGGGATGATGTCCACAGTGATTTTGGTTATCAGTGCCGGGAGCAGCTGCAGGTTTTAATTCTCAGTCTCAAGATAGATGGAAATAAACCTTCTGAGAAGAGAAAACAGCTTCCCTGTTAACTCTTAGCACAAATATTCATCTGTGAACAATATGGGAAACAGGGGAGGGGAAAAAGCCATGTGGATCTTTTTCATCTGGATCCCCAGACAGGCTGTCTTAGTTACTGTGTGGAGCAGCTAGCACTTACACAATAAATAATGGTCCAGATTTATCCCAGGTGTAATTTGGTGGAGTTACTACAGGAAAGAATTGCTCTGTTCAGACACAATTGCCCCCATTTATTACGAGCTCTGAATATCTCTAGCCTCCATGCCAGCAGCACTGCCAAGGTGCTCTGTGCGACTGCAGTAGAGGTGGCAGTTTGGCTGACACAGAAAGAGATGTTCAGGCACAGATGGACTTCACTGCTATCTGAGGCAAGATAAAGACTGCATTCAGAAAAGAGATATTTTTTTAGAGCATTTGTAGGAACTTCATAGTTTAGCATATTTTTTAACGTGCAGTTGTTGGGAGGCCTCCAGAGAGCTCTGGGTATGCCAGTCTGTTTTGCTTTTTCACATAAATAAACAAACTGTCTGCAGTGAAAAACCTTAGTTCAGACTGACGTGGTTGTCTTGTATGTATTCCTCCTCCTCTCACCCTGCATAGCTGGAAAAGCTCTCACATAGCAATTGCCACCATGAAGCATTACCTCCCGTCACATGCTGTCATCCCCTCCCAAGCCCATCCAGGAGGGCACCCAATGCAGGACACCTAATACAGGAAAAGGGATCCTTCAGTCTCCAAGAGGTGACTGTTCTCCCAGTTACTTATATGCAGATATAATCTCCAAAGAATAAAGAGACTCTGGCAACATGGACAGACTTAGGTTTAGAAGAATCACAGAATGTCAGGGGCTGGAAGGGACCTCAAAAGATCATCTAGTCCAACCCCCCTGCCAGAGCAGGATCACCTAGATTAGGTCACACAAGAACATGTTTAGGCAGGGGTTTAATGTCTTCAGAGAAGGAGACTCCACAACCTCTCTGGGCAGCCTGTCCCAGGGCTCTGTCACCCTCACAGTGAAAAAGTTTTCATGTTCACATGTGTCCTAGTTCTGGCCAGGCCACAGTCAACCTCCCCATGCAGTCAGCACAGGTGAGCTGAGCTGACCCAGGCTGTTTCCCACACCACCTGACATCACTCCCCCATAAAAACTGGTTGGTCAGAGACCGGCAATTCAGTGTAGCTCCAGGACAACAGTATTCTTTTCAGTGCCCAACTTGGGGCTTGAACTCAGAACCTTAGACTTAAAAGCCCTCTGCTCTACTGTTATCCCAGCCCTTCAAGTTCCCAGTGCCCAAACTGGACTGCCCTGAAGGCACCCCAGGGCACCTGATCTGAACCTTCTATGCTCCAGCTTGCACCCATTGCCCCTTGTCCTATCGTGGGACATCACTGAGAAGAACCTGTCCATCTTCCTGATGCTCACCCTTTACATAGTTATAGACATTGATCAGGTCAGCCCTCAGCCTGTTCTCATAAGTAAGGCCTTCCACTCCATCATCTTGGTAGCCCTGCACTGGGCTCTTTCAAGAAGTTCTATGTCCTTCTTGAACTGAAGGGCCCAGAACCAGACACAATATTCCAGTTGTGGCCTCACCAGGGCAGAGCAGAGGGGGAGAAGGACCTCTCTTGACCTACTAATCACCCCCCTTCTAATACCCCTCAGGATGCCATTGGCCTTCTTGGCCATGACAGCACATTGCTGGCAATAGAAGCATAGGAGAAGTCTGGAAATTGAGGAATTTGGATTCTGAGGTCTATCTTTTGATATTGAATTAATTGGTATTGAACCCGAATGTACTGTTCAGTGACTGTCAGTTAATTACTTGTCATTATCGATTCATTGCTTTGGACACGATTTGTGTTTAAAGCACATGACTCTAATCCTTGTAAAAAACAGTAGCATTACTTTTTCATGACACCAGTGAAATACCTCATCATAATTAATGGTGACTGGGACTCTTATTTCTACTGACTCTGTTAGATCTCATAAGACACATAAAATGCAATGTAATAGCACTGCAGTGTAATAGCACCATTCTTACCCCTTCACTACTAACAAAACTGTACTGCAACAATTCGGTTTTAAAACTCGTAGCTTATGTATCCATTTACTAACGTGCCTCAAAACCAATTTACAGTTAACTACCGGGAAGATCTGGAGAAAATACAGACCTAATAAGGCAAGCCATTGTATTACACCCATAATGCTTTCTTCCTCTTCAACAGTAACATCTTTGATCAAATTAAATCCAATACTAAACCAAACTACTGCAAGCAGAAACTTGCCAGCTTCCTTTTCACACCCCTTGGGCACTGCAATTTTGCAAATGGATAGGAGGAAAACAAATCCCTTGAGCCTTGTTTGTTTTCCCTGGTAATGGATGAGTAACCTTGGGGTACAGATATGCATCACCCTGATGGAGGCTAAGTGCAAACATTTACTGTGTTCTTTTGTAGGTAATGGGTTTCCTTTCTGAGAGGCCCAAAAGCTGTTTCCTCTGACAAACATGCTAACATGAGGCACGGGGTGACAACCGTTTTATTTTAGTGCAGAAAAGAGTAACAATCTTAGTTCTTATGTCCCATCTACCCACTTCTGTTTGGTCACAACAGAAGGAAGACCTGCACGTGTCTTGGTGATATATTTAATTGCAATATGCTGGGGCATGGGGAGGTCAGGTCATGTTTTTCTGCTTATGCATTTTTATTGTTTCACAGAATCACAGAACATTAGGAGTGGGAATCCCTTCCCACTCCTAATGTTCTGTGATTCTGTGAAACAATCACCTAGGTGAAAGATCACCTAGTCCAACCTCCCTGCCAGAGCAGCATCACCCAGACTAAATCACACAGGAACAAATCCAGGTGGGTCTGAATGTCTCCAGAGAAGGAGACTCCACAGCCTCTCTGGGTAGTCTGTTCCAGTGCTCTGTCACCCTCACAGGGAAAAAGTTCCTCCTTACATTCCCATGGAACTTCCTCTGCTCCAGCTTGCACCCGTTGCCCCTTGTCCTGTCACTGGCCATCCCTGAGAAGAGCCTGGCTCCATCCTCCTGACCCTCACCCTTTACATATTTATAAACATTGATGAGGTCACCCCTCAGTCTCCTCTTCTGCAAGCTAAAGAGGCCCAGCTCCGTCAGCCTCTCCTCATAAGGAAGGTGTTCCACTCCCTTCATCACCTTGGTGGCCCTGTGCTGGACTCTTTCAAGGAGTTCTATGTCCTTCTTGAACTGAGGGGCCCAGGACTTCACACAATATTCCAGGTACAAATTGTTTCATGTAGTCTTTCACAGCAGCCAGTTTTGCTCAAAGCTCTGCCTCGCTTGAAATCCAAAAAGGGAAGAATTTTTCCCCCTTTTCTGTGATTTTCAAGCCTTCCTGAGCCAGACATCAAATTATTTTGTGTAGTGACCTATGGATTTAGATGTGGTGCTTAGGGATGTGGTTTAGTGGTGGATTTGGCAGTGTCGGGTTAAAGGTTGGACTTGATAATTTAAAGTTCTCTTCCAAACTAAGTGATTCTATGATTCCATTATTTTAATTTTTTCCCTCATAGAAGTATGTAGCTGCTTTTGGATAGTTGCTGTCATGCAGTGGTACATGCTTTGTATTCTACAGACCGATACCTCGCCAAGCAATAATGTTTACCATAGAGGGTATAATTATCCTACAGCCGAGTTCAAACACATGTAAGGACCTGCTCAAGATTTAACTATCTCTGGATACAGAGTTTTACAAGGATTTAATTTTGCACAGTTAGCATGCTTTCTTAAGTGCTAGAGCAACACTTTTTAGACTTAGAGGATGAGGTCAGTCCCTACTCCAGCTCCGAGTGACTATAGTCATTCACATCTACAGCTTTTTGGGCACTTGCCACCTGAATTTTAGAAAAGAACTGCTAAAGTCACCTTGCCACAATCACATGCTTTAGCAGATGTTGCATCAGCAGTTACTAATTCTACAGAAAATAGGACACTTCAGGAACAAAGCATATACAAAAACACTATGAAGACACTAAGACACCTGACAGGAATATGGTTATCATTCATCCTCCCTCCACTAGAGCAGAGAATAGCAGAGGTGTTCTCCTGTGGATGCATGAGAAGACGACCCTACCATGAGGAATGCCTACCACGGAAAGATACACCACACAGAGAAAAGTCACAACCATCTTTCTTCCTTTGGCAAGTGGAGACACACCATTGACTACACAAGGACATATAGGACATAAAGGAATAAGAGACTGCAGCAGCCCAAACAGCAAAACTTTGTATCCTGAGTAACCTGCCTAATACTGATGCATTTAGGATTATGTGTGATAAGTAGGCCCAGACCCATTAGTGTGTAAACTGACTCCTTGTTACCCTACCACATGAGGGAGGGAGGGAAGGACAGAGTTCTTGAGTAAGTTCTTGAGTTGATTCTTGAGTAACATGAGATGAATTTCATCAATGAGTCTGTGTTCAGTTCATTTAATATTCTTCCTTTGGCATTAATCTCTGAAATTCAAGGAAAGGCCAAATTAAGTTGGGCAACCTGTGGTCACTAATGATTTTGGACAAATTTCCTATTATTATTTATATATATATTACCTAAAGCCCATATAGTTCTAAGCCCCCAGTCATGGGCAGGGACAGCCTGCACTAGCCCAGGGTGCCCAAAGCCCCATCTAATCTGGCCTTGAACACTGCCAGGGAGGGGGCAGCCACAGCTTCTCTGGGCACCCTGTGCCAGGGCCTCACCACTCGCATAGTGTCTAATCTAAATCCACACTCTTTCAGTTTAAACTCATTCCCCTTTGCCCTATCACTCCATGACCTTGTAACCAGTCCCTCTCCAGCTTTCCTGTAGCCCCCTTAAGTACTGGAAGGTGCTGTAAAGTCTCCCCGGAGTCTTCTCTTCTCCAGGCTGAAAAGGCCCTCAAATCTTTCAGCTTTTTCTCAGTCAGAGAGGTGTTCTAGTGCCCTGATCATCTTCATGGCTTCCTATGGACTCAATCCAACATGTCCATTTCTGTCTTGTACTGGAAGCCTCAGATCTGAATACAGTACTGCAGGTGCTGTCTCACCAGATCAGAGAGGCAGAATCCCCTCCCTGACCTGCTGGTCTTACTGGTTTTGATGCAGCCCAGGACACAGTTGGCTTTCTGGGCTGTAAGCATAAATTGCTGGGCCATGTTGAGCTTCTCATCCACCAACAGCTGGAAGTCCTTCTCCTTCATCCATTCTCTGCCCAGTCTGTAGTTGTGTTTGAAGTTTCTCTGACCCAAGTGCAGGATCTTGCACTTCACCCAGATGGCATTCCTTCCCTCCAGAGTGTCAACTGCACCACACACCTTGGTGTCATCGGCAAACTTGTTGAGTTTCACAATACTTCAATCTCTACATATATCCTCTCTCTGTCAAACCTTCTGTTGACACCTTTATCTAATCTGTCTAGGTCCCTCAATATAGCAATCATAGTCTACTTATATCAACCACCCCACTAATATGATACAGCCCATGAATTTGCTCAGTGTGCTGCCTCGTCACCCAGCTTTATTAATAAATACATCAAGCAGTATTTACCCCAGTAATTTACCTTCAGGGCTGCCACTAAAACCAACGCCATTTCAGTTGTGTACCACCAAGCATCACTCTCAAAGCCCAGTAGCCCAGACAATTTTTCACATGCAGTCTCTGTCTCCTACATTTGACCATTTTTACCATGTGAGATTCTACTGAAGACCTTTATAAATTGAACGCAAACATCAACAGCTAACCTTATAGCAGCCTTCCAATAACTGAAAGGTACCTGTAAGAAAGCTGGGGAAGAACTGTTCCCGAGGGCATGGAGCAGTAGGACAAGGGATGGTGGTTTTAAACTAGAAAAGGGGAGGTTTAGACTGGATATTAGGAAAAAGTTCATCAATATGCGTGTGGTAGATGACTGGAACAGGTTGCCCAGACAACCTGTGGAGGCCCCATCCCTGGAGATATTCAAGGTCAGGCTTGATGGGGCTCTGAGTGACTTGATCTAGTGAAGATGTCCCTGCTTATTGCAGGGGAAGTTAGACTAGATGACCTCTAAAGGTCCCTTCCAACCCAACACATTCTATGATTCTATGATCATCTGCTGCTCTTCTCTTGTCTTCTCACCACAGAAGATAATCAGTTATTAGCAGTATGCTCTATTGGCATTTCAAATGTTTTATTGGAGTTTTTTTGTGGAGAGAAAACAGCATGACTAGAAGTCATAGAATTCTCAGCACCTAAATATCCACTTGACACCAATCACAAAAAACACTCAATATCAATGAAAGCACAAGCAGCATTTTCTCCTGCCTGACGATAACACTAAAGTATATCAAATGCATACAAACCTGGTGAGAAGAGACTTTCGGCATTCTCATTTCACTGCCTTAAGGGCTGCAAGGCACTCCAGCATGATTTCCCAGCGCTTCAAACTCTGTGGTCCCAGCTTGAAATGCTGCGTAGGTGGCCCAACAAAATGGGATGCAGTGCTTAGCTAGTTCAGTGAACCATGGAGGATTGTGATGTTTGCTTTGTACTTTATCTTCAGTATTGCTCTCTACTGTGGTGCTGAGCACCCTTTAGTGAATATTGAGTCTCTCTGGTTTGAGAGAAGATAAAGATATTTGCAGTTTTGCTCCTGCATCCCTGTCATGAGGTATGATGCCCCCTGGGGTTTGATCTTCTTTCTACGTTTGACGCTGTTTCTGTACTGGTAGATTTTACAGCACTGGGGCATAGACAAAGGAATCCAACAGCCATGTTAAAAAGATAATAAAGACCCTCACCAGTGTTGGCCTGGACCAACCAGCAGCCTCCCAAATGATTGGTCCCCCACAATGGTTTGGCAGTCAGTCCAGATCAGGGACCTTTCCCACCAAGCTCTGGATTTTGGAGGGCAGTGAGTGACACAGCCTGGTGATACCAGCTGGCCTCAAGGCTTGACATCAGCTTCTGGTACTGGCTAGAGTGCTAGAAGAGGTGTAAGAGTAAATACTTTCCCAATCAAAGCAGAAAAAAATTCAGCTTGTCCCCCATGTTGTAACTCAAATGTTTTTCCTCTTCCCTCTCCAAGGACATATAGGACTCCTCCCCTCTTGCAGAGGAGTTGCAATATTTTTCCCAACATCTGGAGTTCTTAGTTAGCCCTTAACATTTCCTCTCTGTGTCAGACAGAGGCTGCTGCTGCCTTTGAAGAAACTCAGCACTAATAACATTGTCTGGCAGGGAGTGACAAGCTCAGAGGATCAAAGACAAGAACATAAATCTAACTTCCAGCTCAGGAACTGTCTCCTCCTACCCCACAGATAAAGAGGCAAGATTGAAGAGAGAGGGGGGAAGGTTTATTTGGAACAGAAAACAGGGTATGAGGAATCAAGGAATGAGGGTAAAGCACTTATTAATGAACTTAGGAAAGCAGGATGTTTCTCTATACCTTAATATGCACAGATCATTTCTAAGTCACTCTGAACCCTCCTAAGGTGGTTGGTTTTGCTGTGGTTTATCACTTTGGGATGGGGTGATCCCATTGCTGTGACACTTGACAGGCTAAACAAGGTCACCATCTCCCTTTCACAGAGGGAAACTCCAGCCAGGTTCTGCTGGTTTACCAGGTCCCAGTTTCTCTTAGGGATAAATAAGTGTCTCTCAGGTTTGATAAATACAGCAGGGAAGCACTCTAGGTCCCTGAAATAAAGGACTTTTAAAACTTACAAATACCTCCAAGAGCTGCAGGACACCAAGGTACATTTCTTTCTCTGCTTTCATCAAGACAGGCTGCCCTTTCCACCACTTCCCTTGCTGGGAACTGGGCAGCCCTTGCACAGGAAACCACTTGCATCATCAGATCCACCACCCATACCAACACTCCTCTGTCGCTATCTCCTCCTTTCTTCAGTCTCCTCTGCCTGTTCTTTGCTCTCCAGGCCTGCAAGGACACTCACAGGCAAGTATTACATCCATCTCAGTGTTAATTAATTTTGGGGTCTATTAGGCCAGGGCTTCAAGGGCTGGGATAATTTGAAAATACACATACAAATAACAAGGGACGTAAAAAGTTTACTGGAGCCCTCCACAGTTTTCCTTTTCCTCATCCCAGATGTCTCTGCATAGGCTTCTTTTTTTTTATTTTTAAAGTTATTAATTAGGTTGGAAATCCTTGCTCAAACAGACAAGGTGATCCCAAATGAGCTCTTTATCTAGGCTGGTCTGAATTAATCCATGACAGTCATCTTTCTAGTTTCAGAGACTTTGTCCCAGAGGAGCTCAGCTATTTCAGCTGACAGATCATGGTCCCTGTTAATAACTATATCATCATTGATATTGACTCCTTCAAAAATTGGGCTCATGCCATTTTTTGTAGGCAGGAAGAGAGCTGGAAGAGAGTTTGGGTTGTAGAAGGTAATTTTACCTAAAGAGAAAGTAAATTTTGTCCTTTCTGGTCTGCTGAAGTAACTTCAGCTTCCATCTAATGACTGATGCCCCATAGGAAGAGGCAAACTGGACAATACTTCAATGCTAAATTCAACTTAAGCGAACCAAGCAAGAAACAGGCCATGCCAGGAAACACCTGGCTTGAACGAGCCACAATGTAGAAATCTATGCCTAAAATACATGGAACTTAATGTTCTTAATATTTTTGAGAAACTGGTTGTCTGAAAACCATAACAGATGAATGTGAACAGCCATGATGGTCATCAGTGCCAGCTTGCAGATCCACACAAAGACTGCGTCAGGACAGGTACAGTTGGACTCGATGATCTTAAAGGTCTTTTCCAACCTAGCCATTCTGTGATTCTGTGACTGGAAATGGCCTATTACAAAATAGGATTTTCAATTGCCCTAGAATTGCAATTGACTGACTTTCTAAGTGCAAAAGCAATTACCATTTTCTCCTTGCCACCAAAGCTGCCTTCCTGCCTCCCATCTCCCATAATTAGAGCAGACACACATAAAGTTTATACTGACATTGAATACCACTTAAGAGGATGGAAACCTCTAGGAAGGAGAACAAGTATGAATGTGTAGATATCCTAGACCTTTGCAATACCTTGGGTTGCAGCCTCCCAAAACGGTCATAAAAACATACATCATTTACTTTACAAGTAAATCACCATCAGATAACTATGCAGTCCTGTTTCACTAATGTCTCTGAACATGAAAGTTGTATTGAAAAAGTTAAGAGCTGTTAAATGGGATGACGTAAATGAGAAATCTCAATACTTGCTGCTACAGATGCTCATTTGTTGTGCTTCCTTAAGAAGAAAGATAGAGGGTTGTTTTGGTGTACACACAAATAACATGCATACCTGAATCAATGTGGGATTTTTCCATGCTAAGTTTTAAACCTTCTCATTGTACATGTTCTGTACAGTCTTTCCTTTTGCTAATAAACTTAGATCAAGAAATGCAGATATAAAAATTCCAAACCCAAACCCAACCATAACCAAACGAAAAATAAACCCAAGCAAACAAAATACCCCACGTAGTTGTATGACTATAAATTACCTTTTAAGTGCAGATGAATCAGACTGACTGAAGATAAAATTTACATCTATATGCTGAGCCTCTACCTTGTATTTTCTGTCACTTTTGCCCTGAATTTCAAACTCTAGGACAGTTTCCTTTGCATTTATAGCTCATTAAAGTCCAGTCATGGGTGGGCTTATGAGTTCCTCCTGCTTTTCCTCAGTCCCTGCATCCATGTATCTGAATTGGAAATTGAAAATATTTACCATGCTTATTTCTGTGTGTATCTGTTTAATTATGTCAGACTGGGCAGCTGGTCACGTTGCAAAAAGAGCAAAACCAACACATTTTCTTCTATTCTTTTTGGGCCAGCACCAAGTCATTGATGTTTATGTTGTTGGTCTTGGATTTGGGGGTTTTTTCATTTTAAATATTATAATTAATCTCTTCTGATTAGCATAAAAAAATTTAGGTCGATTTTACAGTTTATGTAGTTTTTAAGGATTATTTCTTACAAAAAAATGGATTTTAGAATTCTAACAAAAAAAGATCCAATTGTAGGGGCTCCATGGCCTCCCAGAAATAACAATTTGAGTGCCAAAATGCCATATTCCATGCTGCTGTCTAGCCAAGATGAGAGTCTCACTATAGTCATTTTCAGGCATCACTATAATTATACAGCAGTAGTGACAGAAAAGGTCTGTACTATCAAATCCTGAACTCAGTAGTGATAATAGAAAGGTCCTTACAGTAAATTCTTGCATGACATGAGCTAAGCAGTTTATCTTATGTTGGTAAAAGAACTGAAAAGTATCCACATCACAGGTCAGAAGCTAGGAAACTGTATGAATATGAGTTACTGAAGTCAAGGAGCCGAAGGTGGAAGAACTGGCTCCAAAGAGGTTAGAGTTTAAAGGAGACTATAAATATCCTTGATATCCCCAGATAAAGCTCTTCTGAAATGAGGGGTGCTCTCCAGAAGTCTTAACTGGCTACAAGTGATCTCCTTGTTAAGGAGTTATTCCAGTGGCTGACTAGAATTAATGAATAGCACGTATTCCTCTGAGGAAGGTTTCTTGTATATTAAGCTTCTAGTTTTAAACCTCCTTGTGATCCTACCTTTTTCAGTAGTAAACTTTCAGCAGCATTCCCTGCATCTTACAACTTGTTTTCTAGGAGTCTCTTTCAATTGTAAATAATTTGCCTACAACTGACTGGCTGGGTCACCTTCCATCCAAAGTGCCATTTGACCTAAGTCTTTCTATTTCCATGCCTGCACGATTCAGTGACATTTTGTTCCATCTGTCCATCTGGTTAACACACCTGCCTTCTCTTCCTCCAGGTACAGAAGCTGATGACTATGACAAATAAAAGACTAGGCTGAAAAACAATGCAGTCCTGTTACTTCATCACACATGCTATTTTTAAAGGTAAACGTCAATGAACTTCCAACTCACTTTTTATTTTATCAGTAATAGTCCCCTGAAGATTTGCAGGGAATGAAAGTCAAAAGGAAGATACAGGAAAGTAAGTCTATTGTTTGAGAAGCCTTAAGCATCAAAGCCACACATGACCTGCAAAACAATTGATTCAGTTCTTTCATTTTTAAATCACATTGTCCAATATATTACAGTCTGTTCCAAAATATCTTTTAGTGGAAAAAAAATTTGCTGATTGTTAAATAGGGACAAGTTTTTTTTTTTCAGTGTAAAACAAGCATTCTGTTTTGACTAGAAGAACAAGATACAACAAATCCGCGCTATATGTTGTTAGGTTTGTCATTTAAAATAAAGAGGAAAGACACAGCTTCCAAACTGCACTGCAAGAACCTTCACTGTATATATGTTATTTAAAAATGGAAGTGACTTTGTCTGTGTCTGCAAAAGAGAGGGAAGGGAAGGGAAGGGAAGGGAAGGGAAGGGAAGGGAAGGGAAGGGAAGGGAAGGGAAGGGAAGGGAAGGGAAGGGAAGGGAAGGGAAGGGAAGGGAAGGGAAGGGAAGGGAAGGGAAGGGAAGGGAAGGGAAGGGAAGGGAAGGGAAGGGAAGGGAAGGGAAGGGAAGGGAAGGGAGAGAGGGAGGAAGGAAGGAAAACTGCTTCTTACTACAGGAGGTTTACGAACTTGCCTGTCAATAAAACTTTACCTCCAGTTTCCCACAGTCAATAAGCCTGAGGCTCAGAAGATGTGGAGTCCTCTGACCTCACATGGGTATCTAAAGAATAGCTGTCCATATTGAGGATTTAGACCCTGCTGCTACTAATGAAAATAAAGAAGTAGAGAGTAATTTGTTCTACCCTCAAATACATGCATACAAGATTAATTGCTCTCTGGCGCCCAGCAAGCCAATCTTTCTGAAGGATCTCCCGCAAGAGATTCCACCTGCCTAAACAGCAGGTGCCAAAGGATGTCAGACAGGATTTCCCTCTAGAAGTTTTCAAAGACAGCTCCTGCAAGACACTGGCTATGTAAGAAACTGAAATATTTACTTCCAGCAGAACTGCTTCACCATTAGGCTAAAATTTTGGTTCATACAGACTCCTTCAGTTCCCCAGAGAATTTTTGGCCAATTTGCAGTCCTGCTTTTCAGGAATTGAGGAATGCTACATAAAATAATGAACAAGACCTATGTTCACTTTGTAGTTGCAAAGGGAGTACTGTTTCAAGGCAACACATGGGAATGAATGACAGATAGGTGAAAACATCTTCGAATTCTCTGTGGCAAAGTGATTTTTAAATGAAATTGGTCTTTGGAAAGTCATCCACGAATTAATTCTAGACAGTACCTCCCAGGTATCAGGAAGCCCTGATTTCACAGTTGACAAGCCTCATAGCACGAAATCAGCTGGAACTGGTGAGATGCATGAGTAAGAAAGGAAGGAATGGACAAGCCCAGGACAAGAAAATATCATTCAGTATTACCAAGCTGACACTGATACTCCTATGATTCCTCCTCTCAATGGCTCGCAGCATGGGAGGCTGCTGTCCCATGGGTGGGATCAGCACTCACACTCAGCTCCGTGTGCAGCTGAGTAACACTCTGTGGTGCAAACCTGAGAAATGAAACAAGGGTTTGCTGGTCTCTGCTCAGAGGCAGTTTGTCCCTGGAGTAAAATTCTGCTCACACATAAGTCAACTGTAAAGTTTACCCACACCACTCTGGGAACAAGACCAGGACTTTTCTATTATGTACTTAATGCTCTTCCAATTGTTGCTTATGAAAGATGATAACATGCACCACCAAGAGAGCACTTTATCAGGGGTAAGGAATAGCACCAAGTGAAAGAAAAAAGTTGCTGAATTGAGCAGCCCATTGTCCCAAAGCTGTAAAATTCATCTATAAGGATCATATTCAGCAATTGCTTTACAATTACTGCAAGCTCTGAGACAAATCTTTGTCCTTAGCTTTTGTCATCCCAATAGAGTCACAGAGGCTAGGAAATACAAGCTGGAAAAGACCTCAATAGGTTATCCAATACATTGCCTAGAGTCTTTGCTATTCAAACAAATAAAGCCTAATTTCTCCCCTACAGGTGCTCTACAATTACTCTACTGCAATTACCATTACAAAAAAGCACTTTACCAGCATGGCAGTAACTAACAAATCAAAGGCTGTGCTATTCTCTGAGTTCCTCTCAAGATTTACAGCAAAACATATCCCTATCTTCAGTTTGCACCGTGAAGTACAGTGAAATTGTTACAACACCTTGCAGTAAATCTCAGGGAGGCTTTCCATAAATCAGGTGAAAACTTTCTCTGCCCTTCCAGGACTGTGGTTAGGAGCTGCCCTGGCAAGGGACCGATGCGGATGTTACAACTGACCGTTACCATCACACTGTCTGTATCCAGAAAGAAAGGATTGCTTTCTGCAAACTTGTAGTCTGAGAAGGAGGTGATATAGGACTTCTCTAGCAGTAACCAAGACATGCATGTATGATCACAACAGTGCTTATGTGAAAGCCAAAAATGGTCAGAAATATTCTTCTCCATTCTGGGTCCCTCATCATGCTGCCAGCTTTGACCTGTGGTGAGGCAGATAGCAGCTGTACAAAAAGGGAATGTAAGGTGTTACCAGTGAAGACACATGTCTATATGTCCCTCCACCCTTAGTGAGGAGCACGCAGTATCTACAGCAAGTACCCCAGGGCTACACATAAGCTCCACCAAAGCCCATTGGTTCAGGGTGGCTTTTCAGGTTTGGGGTTTTTTTTTTTGTTTGTTTGGGGGCTTTTTTTAATGACTTAAGCAAAATTATCACTTGCTGAATAATGCCTTGTTTCTTATGCCAGGTCATCTCTGAAGCAGGCGTTGCAATCACGTTTTGTCTGATAACATCAGAGAAGATGAGGCAGCTTACTGTACATACAGTAAAGGAAAGCTGATGATGAAGACATCTGACCTTGGGGACAAAGTCGCCGAGTCCACAATGAGAGGCGAAGTAGTAGCATGCACACTGACAGCTGAAGTCCATCATGTGAGAAGCTAGATGTGACAGCAGACTAACAGAAAAATTAATTAGCAGCAGCTGAATTGTTATGTGTGACCCAGTTTCAGGAAAAAGAGTGAAAATGTTTTCTTTAAACAGCTTTCAACATCATCAGCTTCCCCAGCACTTTTGAATCTTCGGTGAAAAATGAGAGACCAGACGAAGGGGATGGTACCATGCACTGAGTTGTCTCCAAGCTTTGATTCAAAATTCTGCAGGACACACCCCAATGCTCCATATTTTATAAGCACTAGAAAATATGTATTTTCTGGTGGAAAGGCCATTTTTAAAAGCAAAGTGATAAATATGAAGAGTAGTTGTCCTGGAAAATTATCCACAGTAGACTTCCATGATGCAAGGCTTCATTTAATTGGTTTCCAGTATAGCCCAGCCCATCAAAGTGTCATCTCCAGATCATCAAATCAAGACATGGTTTGAAAAGGAATTTTTAAAACTTCTGATTTCTTCCACACTGAGAAGCAAAACAGATTTCAGAAATGCAAGACCTATAAATTAAATTCGGTTCTCTACAGAGTCCACATTTATTTATGGCCAAATATCAAATCTTACACTTTTGCAAAAGTAAGAGGCGTCAGAAAAGCCAAGAAGTAACAGGAAGGTTTAAGAAACATGTTCCCAATGTAATTTAATGCTGCATGTCATTCTTGGAACTGGAAATTTGTTGAAGGCCACAACTAGTCCTAAGTATAACAACATGTTTCTTATTTCTTTTCATAAACAAGTGAATTTCTGTAATTAGGAAAGATATCAGATACTTGCCACTGGAAGTTTAAATATTCTACTAGTCTAAAGGTGAAGTAAATCTGGGAGAAAGAAATGTGACTGAGAAACTCTAATTCCTTTTGATAAAGCCTTCATCTAATGCAGCTTCCATAACAGAATTATTTTAGTGCTGCAAAAGTGAGATCCTTGGAGCTCTCTGAGACTGCATTGGGCTGTGACCCAGTATCTCCCCTGAGCTGGAAAGCTTCTCAGGGCAAATTTCACCATGATTCAAAGATCATATGTCAGTGACTTTGTGAGGGCTCAAAGGCAGGTTGGCTGGCTGCCCATTGATGAATGCTGGCACATAAAAGTGAGTAATTCATGAAACTCACAAAAAGGGAAATTTTAATCGTAGGTTAAACTCTGTGTGTGTTTGTGTGTGAGATTCAGTTCAGAACCATTTGCCTGCCTGTGAGTGCACAGTTTGATTCAGGATTGTTTGTCTGCCCACTTGTCCATACAATTCGATTTCACCCCCGACCCGTGTGTGCAACCCTGCTGTAAGTTTCTGGTGACCCTTACCCATTCTTAGATCTTGAGCTAAGTCACTATTTTGACTGTAACAAATTCCATGGAATCATTCTGTTAGACAGGCTGATGATTAAGTGCTGTTTGTAATTGTACAACCTAATATTGTGATGGATCTCAAAGATGAGCAAATCCTAAATTGCTGCTAAACCAAAGCCCTGTAACAAATCTTCATTGGTGACAGCACCTCACAGACACTTGCTGACCCCTACAGAGGGATGGGGAGACAATCAGAAGAGTGAAAGTGAGAAAACACGTGGGCTGAGACAAAGACAGTTAAATAGGTAAAGAAAAGCCATGCACACAAGCAAACCAAAACAAGGAGTTCATTCCCCACTTCCCATGCCAGGCAGATGTCCAACAGTTACTTGGGATGGGAAATGCCATCACTTTGAATGTCTCCCCCTTCCCTCTTCTTCCCCCACATTTATACCCTGTCTTATGGTTGTAATATCCCTCTAGTCAGTTGGGGTCAGCTGTTCCGCTGTGTCCCCTCCCAACTCCTTGTGCACCCCCAGCCTACTCGCTGGTGGGGTGCGATGAGGAGCAGAAAGGCCCTTGGCTCTGTGTAAGCAGTGCTCAGCAACAACAAAACCACCCCTGTCTTATCAACGCTGTTTTCAGCACAAAACTCCAACACAGCCTTGTATGAGCTGAGAAGAAACCCTATACCAGCCAACACCAGCACGAGACCTTTCCATGTTTTGCCAAGCTGAATATATTTCTGCACATTATTTACTAAATTTTGATCTAGGTGTCTACTGGTGGGCACTTTTCAATAATGAAGTTCTTGATTAAAAAGGAATCCCATCCAGCTCTACATGTGATAATCAACATTTTGATTTCCCACAGGCTGCTATTCACTGGTGTTCCCATTTCTACAGCACTTAGCAGTACCAGGGCAATCTGAAAGTGTTCACAAACACCTTACAGCCTACTCAGCTCAGTGCTGAGAGGGTACCTTTTCCCTCACCAAATGCGTTAAAACCCAGGCAGACCAGCCTTTGTTGCTTATTTTACTTCATCCTTTTCAGTTTTCACAGCTTAATAGATCATAACATCCCTGTTTGCCTCTGCAGTTTAATAGTTCAGCATGTTTGTCCCATGCCTTACCTTATGCCTTCAGGCCCCGTAATCGTGCTCAATGTTGCTGTGAGCAGGATTGGGCTGGTTCACCTTGTTTGGAGTAATTTAACTTTTAATGAGATGCCTACTAAAACCACTGCTGGAAGAGGCTGAAGTCAACTGATTGGATTTTTTTTAGTCTAAATAAGGTTAAAAAGTTTTCTTGGTGCTTTTTTCCATTACAGAAAGCATGCCCAACTCTCCTACTAAGTGGACAGCATAAGGCAAAGTAGCAACAGACACAAGTTGCAGCAGAATTTCTGTTTTTATAAGAGGAAACTAAATTCCAAGTGAGTAAGCATTAGAATAAGTGCCCAGAGAGATCATGAAATCTCAGTCCTTGGAGATATTAAAAACTTGAAAGCAAGCAAATCCTGGAGCAAGCTGGTCTAACTTTGAAGTTAGACCTGCTTTGAGCAGAAGGTTGAACTGGAGACCTGCAGAGCTCCCTTCCAGACTGAATTATTCTGTGAATCTATTCATTATTCTCTTCCATATCCCAGAATTTAATGAAAACCCTGAAGAGTGGCCCTGATCAGAGAGAGGTGCATTTAGCTTTCAGTCAAGGTCATAAAGAAACAGACACACTCATAGGATGATGCTTACATCCCGCAGCTTCAACAAGAAAACCTCTTTGTGTTCACTCAACCGAAGTCCTATTGCTTCTGTACCATGAAGGACAGTACAAGCCATAACAGTAAGGGGCAGATACGATGGCAACCCTTTTGTGGCACTTTTTTAAAAGACGTGAAATGTAAGCATATTACTCTTAACTAACACCAACACTGCAATCTGTACAGACGAAGCTACCCAAGGTAAGTGCAACATATTTTTAATGTATTTTAATATTTCCTCGGTGCCCCTTCCCTGCACCCATTCATTTGCTAAACAGGCTCATTCCTAAACCAAATGTTACTTATTTGTATTTAATCCCTTTCTATAGAATAGGTTTTGGTTCGTTGTCTGGACAGTTTTTAAGCTCATGGGTATTTTACTATGTACAGTATCATGTGTTAAATCATCCAGTGAAAGACACTGAATAAATAAAACATAGAATAACACATCACATCACAGAAATAGGTCTTGGTTTTGTTGAACGTTGCTGGGAAATAACACCCATCCACAGCAAGCACCACAGATCCATCAATATGTGAAAGAAAAAGAAAAGCACTTAGACTTTTGATTAACTTGCACAGTTTTTTTAAAATTCAGTTTAAAAAAAATAATTTCATTTCACCCAGAAGAAAGTGAAATATAACCCATGGAATTTACACACTCCACTAAAACTGTTCCAGTTTTCTAACTGCTCCGGCTCAGCTGTGTCTGTCTGGAAAATGTCAGATTGGTCTGAAAACCCCAGGAAGGATGAATGCTTAGCCTGCCTTGCTCCTCATGACTGCACAGTAGGTTTCATAACCCAGGCTGAACATCTTAAACACAACCCAGAAAAGAAATGTATCTGGAAGCCCCAGAACAAGTAATGCTGACCATTTCTTAATCCTAGCCCACATTTTCTGCTACTTTCTGATACATTTTCTGTAATTATTTTATAGGTATATCTTTCTTTATTCACAGCTCAGGTTTTCAGATTGTTTTGGAGGGAAATTGATAGCACGTTGCTCTCACAAGACCCTGTTATGTTCATACACTACCTCTGCAGCACATCACAGGAAGGGGAAGGATTCACCGTGAAGCCCCAAGCAGAAGTGTGATGGTTAATCTACTTTCTTGAAGACCAAGTGCCTCAGAAAATCCAGCTCAAAGTAATACCTGGGCAGTAAGATGGCCAAATGTGTATTAACCTGGTTTTTTCTATCAACCCTGTATTCAATGCTGCAGGACAGAATCTTGCTCCTATCAGATCACCAGCCAGGAGGTCTTCCCTGGAGGTCCACATATGGGCTCTTTCTTGAAAGAAGTCAAAATCACAGAATCACAGAATCACAAGGTTGGAAAAGACCTGTAAGATCATCAAGTCCAACCATTCGCATCCTAAACTAAACCATATCCCTAAGTACCTCATCTACCCTTTTTTTGAACACAGACGAATGATTGCCCTAAAATCTCTTTTGTACTATCACATTCTTCCTAACACCTCACTTCCAGTTTCACCATCACCTTCTATGTGAGTTTATGCAAAAACTGTAAGCATCTGCAACACCTCTGCCTCAGTCTGTTTTGCCAACAGATTTGTCTGGCTGCCCAATGCTGCCAACACCACTTCCAGCTCCGGTCATCACCCAGGAGGCATGGCTGTCAACTATTCCTTGATGATTGCCAAAGCCCCTACCACTGTGATACGCATATTTCTGCTACTACAGGCAAGTAATTTTGGGTACCACAGTGGCCAGCAGCTTGTATGGGTTTAAAAGGCACAAAAATTCATGAGTCAGCTTTTGTCTTTGGTCCAGCACATCTTTTCTCACCTGTCAGCACTAAACATTCCTGACTTTGGCTCGGATTTATTTCTGAATATTTGGAAATATTTGTGAGGGCTCAGCTGCTGTTATAGAACCTTTTGAAATTTTATTTCCTGTCTAGGTTTTCTATTATTTCTGTTATTTTTTGAGAGTCAATCTCATTTCTGTTGGATTTCTGTTGGATTTTCTTGCTTGCCAGTGTTTAGTCCTGATTGATTAGCCAAGTCAGACATTGAACACCATGAAAACTGAAGAATTTTTCAACTAAAATAATGAGATAATATTGATCAGATATATTCAAAACCAGAAAAGAATGTACTGTTAAAAATTTGAGTGTAACAAATATGAGTAAAAATATGATTCTCCCAATCTGAAAGTAATTACAAAGCTGCAGCTCTACTTTGGTGACTGCCAGTCATTTCCCAAGGTAAACCAGCACACAGGCACTTCACAACAAATAAGAAGCATTTTCTTTTGGTTGTTTTAGTCAGGAACGGATTTCACACATGCTCAGGTGCAATTTGATAAAGCCACTGTTGCAGCAGAGAGCTGCTGAAGCAATGGGAACAGGGAGGCGGAATGGGTGGTATTCTATTTTTTCTTAACACCCCCTGAAATTTTTTCAAAGGATTTTGCTAAACACAGAGTTTTACCAAGAATTAACACATAATTAATCCTGCTGAAGCAGCCAAACAATATGTTTTGCCGTAAATAGAGCATTGATTGTGAATTTAAAAAAAAACCCTGCAGAATGTGGAAATGGTGATTTAAATTTACGCGGTCATTCCAGCATATCACCACTCTCTCCATAAAGAAGTTCCACCTAACATCTAATCTCAACCTTCCCTCCTTTATCTTCAACCCATTCCCCCTTGTTCTGCCATTGTCTGCCTTTTGAAAAAGTTGATTCCCCTCCTGTTTCTCTGCTCCTATCAGGTACTGGAAGGCTGCAATGAGGGCCCCCTGCAGCCTTCTCTTCTCCAGGCTGAACAAGCCCAGCTCCCTCAGCCTCTCTTTGTAGGGGAGGTGCTCCAGCCCTCTAATTGTCTTTGTGGCCTCCTCTGAACCCTCTCCAATGTTCTACATCTTTCTTGTACTGGGGGCCCCAAATCTGGACTCAGTACTGCAGCTGGGGCCTCACAAGGGCAGAGTAGAGGGACAATCACCTCCCTGTCCCTGCTGGCCACCCCTCTTCTAATGGAGCCCAGGATACCATTGGCCTTGCGAGCTGCAAGAGCACACTGCTGGCTCAGGTTAAATTTCTCACCCACCAGAACCTCCAAGTCCTTCTCAGCAGGGCAACTCTCAAGGGGCTCTTTTCCCAGTCTGTATCTATGTCTGGGATTCCTCCAGCCCAGGTCTGTCTTGCACCAGCCTATCTACAATTCTTTGATAACTTCATTTTCCACTGTTTTTCACTTTAATTGTTTGTACATGTCAAAAGTGTTCTAATTCTTAGTTCCTTTATTCTAGAAGCCAGAAATACCTAAAGCCAGCTTGGACAGGGCTTTAGGCAACCTGGTCTAATGGAGGGTGTCCCTGCCCATGGCAGGGGATTGGAACT
The DNA here is from genome assembly GCA_020800305.1 of Porphyrio hochstetteri. NCBI lineage: Eukaryota > Metazoa > Chordata > Aves > Gruiformes > Rallidae > Porphyrio > Porphyrio hochstetteri. Next base: position 119,258,790 of record CM036907.1, on the reverse strand, counting down.
AGATGGACTTTAAGGTCACTTCCAACCCAAACCAATCTGTGATTTGATGATTCCATTATAAGTAATATAGTTTAATATTCATATTCCTCCAACTATGGGACCATAAAAGTGGAGTCCAGGGTGCCACAAAATTGGTGACAGTGTTCATGCTCTGTGAGTCAGAAAGCCATGCATTGCTCTCTAAACACAATATCTTGTTTCATCATGCAGTCTTCTGACTTCTCACCCCAGCCCCATGTTTGAGAATGAGGATGGCACAGACATCATTGAAAGGTGATTTTTCTCTGACTTGAAAGGAAATTAATTTCATGGCCAGAAACCCTTTCTCTCATATTTTAGTCATACAGAATAAAGAGGCTTTGCTGACCCTGAGATCAAAGCCAAATAGGGTGTCAAGTGTTATCATTTGAATTAAGACCTAATAAAAATAAAAAAATATTGGCATACTTTCTTTTAACTCTCAGATCTGTTCCCCTAAGGTGGGGATTATAGCCAACCTTTTAAAGTAATGTGTATTTTTGCAATTTGCCATACCTTATAAGGAAATACTATTATTTTCATCAAGAAAAATTGAAAGAAATAATTTCCTCAGGTTTTACAGTGTTTAATGCACTATAAATTCAACAAATGCATCATTTAAATCACTCGTATTGCTGCACTTTGCATATTTTGCCAATAAAATGTCAGGCGTGATGATTTAAAATGCTTCCTGATAAATTACAATGAAATAAATGTTTTTGAAATAATTTCCAGCTTCTTGCCTGCACTAATATCTCCTAGTGGGCTACATATGCCTGAAACTTGTGTTGAAATATCCACTCTTGAGATATGATTTCCACTACCTGTGGACTGGGGTGGTGTTGGTTTTTTATACCACAGTCACAAGTAGACTAATAAGTCAGGATGTAAACATCCAAATAGGAGCTGGATGTCCGAAATTGCTTCTTGGCACATGCTCTGAAGATGTCCTGAAGATACTGACCCATTTTTGCAATCGAAGGTGTGTGGTATTCATAAATTTAAGTCTAATATGGTCAATAATTGGTCAGGATTATTTCCTCATGCACAGAATCAGGTTTTCAGCTTCCCAAGTCTACTGTGTCTGTGAAATGGAAGAATCCAGTCATGGGCTAAGCAGCATTTTTTGCTCAGCATGAATAGTTGTGTCAGAGCTGAGGAAGCTTTGAGGACGCTTTGACCCACCCAGAGTGATGCTTCTTCCCTGACAAGAGAAAATGCAAATTGTCTATGTGTTTATCAGACCTCCTGTGAGTGCACAGCTACCCTCTGGTAGCCACTGAGGTTAACATAGAATGGTTTGGGCTAGAAAGGACCATAGAGATCATCAAATTCCAACCCTGCCATGGGCAGGGACACCTCTCACTAGACCAGGCTGCTCAATGCCCCATCCAGCCTGGCCTTGAACATCTGCGGCGGGGGGGGGAGGCATCCACCACCTCAATGGGCAACAGAGGAAGGACAGTGCAAATAACCCTCTTCCCGGACATTTGTCATGTGAGTGTTTGGGGGCAGCATGGGTATGCACCCATGGCTCTCTTTCCCCCACATCCTCCATGGTTACAGTCCTGTAAGCTTACACTGAGGTGTTTAATTCTTCTGAATCTCTGTGTATGAAGAAATCATAGTTTTATATCCATTGATCAAGAATCATATTCAAGTATCCTCATCAAATCTGTCCTTAAGAATCTCATACAATAAAACCTCTTGATCCTAGCTCTTCAATTCTCTTAATAAAAATGTTCATAATGGCTCAGATATTTTCCTGGTACAGTGAATCTGCAGAAGTGTCTTTTCTGTGCTGTTCTCATTCCTTAAACTCTACCCAGATTTAGACGAATCATGGCTCTGGGTTTGCAGAAAAGTCAGTGAGTTCTGCCATGTAATTAAGCTTGTGTATGAATTGACCTTCTCGTGTTTTAAGCCAGATAATGTAGGCAAGGACCCTTTTGGTTAAACAATTCTCTCTGGTAAATGTTTTACTGTCTCTAGTTTCCAGAATCTACCCTCCTCCTGCTTTTAGTGTTAAAAGAAGCAAATTTTACATGTTTAAAATTGCATCCATATTTTGGACCCACGTGTGTTATTATATTTATAAATTTAATACAGAATCACAGATCTTTATTAGTTAACAGTGTGTTTCCAAAACAAAATAAAAAAGATAAAATATGTCACACATTTTCATATAAGGATTATTCTTTAAGGAGGTGTAATAATGTCATTCCCAAAAGCACTGTTGCTCCTTACAGTTGGTAGTGATGACACTCTGAGACAGTAGGACCTTGTTGGTTTTGGCTCTTAATAAATAAATGTAAAGGGAAAGCATAAGAGAAACACTGAGTAGTGAGTGTACTTCTTTCCTAGTAAAGTGGGTATATAAAGGTGCAACAGACAGGACAATCTTAATGCATTCATCTGTGGACATCAGATCAAGTTTTTACAGGTGTTCACATAACAGAAAAACTACTCCAGGGTAGGTATTATTTTTCCAGAGGCAAAACTGAGAACAGTACAGTGAATTCAACAGATGCCTCAGTGGCAGAGAGAGACTGAAAGAGTCTTTTTGCACTGAAAGAGTTGTCAGGACCTGGAACGGGCTGCCCAGGGAGGTGGTTGAGTCACCATCCCTGGATGTGTTTAAAAGACAGGTAGATGAGGTACTTAGGGATATGGTTTAGCATAGGACAGGAATGGTTGGACTTGATGATCTTAAAGGCCTTTTCCAACCTTGTGATTCTGTGATTCTGTGACCTGTACAGGTGGGCAAGAGCAAAGAGGTGACTGTCAGTACCACAGAAAACATGTCTGTTTAACATAAAATGATGCAAGGATGAAAGCAGGTGTAGAGATGAGGAGTACCCGCACAGAAGGAAGCCTTGCAATAGGGTATCAGTCCCTGTGGCTTTCAGTGCACCATTTATCCCAAAAGACAAGTATGTCTGCTGTTCACAGATGCCCAAAGAGAGAGGGAGACCACCATCATGTTTTTGCCTCCTGCTCGGAGTGCTCATAGACCATTCTTTTTCCCCCCAGAAGCCTAACCACATGTAAAAATTTGCCTCTTTGAAAACCCTGCACATACTGCAGCCCCCAGGCAAACATGGAGGGCATGATCCTGTGAGGTGTTTGGAGGCTTAGGAGTCCTTGAAGTTGGAGCTTTACAAGTCAAGTGCATGATGCTTCCAGCTTCAGCTCTTTCATGGTGTTTTTGCCTTTGCCGATTCCTGCTTCCAGGAGGAAATCCCCCATTTAATGTAGAAGGATGCCTCTGGCTTTGCTCTGCTGCCAGCATCTTCAAAAGCATCAGTATTACTTAAGTCTAATTAAAAAGGAAAATTTATCAGTTATCAGTCATTCTTGTGCGTAGATCTGTAGTGTGTTTGAAATACCCTATTTTCTGTGTGATATTTCCCTCAGTATAATCATCCTCCTACCTGTGCACTCACACTTAAAAACCAGAGTGGTGAGGAGCTGGAATGTGCTGCCCAGAGAGGTGATGGATGCCCCATCCCTGGAGGTGTTCAAGACCAGGTTGGATGTGGCCCTGGGCAGCCTTGTCTGGATCATGCTTGGAGGTTGGTGGCCCTGCCTGTGGCAGGGGGGTTGGAACCCTGTGATCCTTGGGGTCCTATCCAACCCAGTCCATGCTATGATTCTATGACCTCTGGACACCTCCTGCTCGAAGAAGGATTGTCACCAGCTTTAGATCAGGTCAGTTGTGGCTTTATCTGGCCAGTTCTTGAAAACCTCCAAGGATGGGGATACCAGCATCTGTATGGGTGATCTGTCCCAGTGTAACTCAATCCATTCAGTGAAAGTCTTTTCCCTGATACAGAATTTGAACAACACATGCCACTTTCTGTGTCTCCCATGTCAAGTTAAAACATCTGCCACTACCAAGAAAAGATGGGTGGATCATCATATTGCAAAATATCATTCAACTAATTGTAGGCTATTAGTTGGTAACCCTTTGGTGTCCTCTTTACCTCCCTCACCATCCATTAACGTGATTTATGTCTTGCCATTTTTGAGCTGTTTGTTGTTCAGTTAAATAGTAATTTCCTCGTGGCATTCACCTTCTGAAAAGGAGTGATGATACAGGTATTAGACTCTTCTGAAGTTACAGTCATCGTAATTCCTTTCTAGTTTCCATTGTTCAGATTCCTCATAGCAAAAGCAAAAAAAATACATTAGTACATTAATAATGATGTGTATCTGGTGTTATCTTACAGACTGTATAACTTGAATGCTGAGCAGTAGTATAAAAGCATCTACACAATGAATGAAAATGCAAGTCCCTCACTGCTTCAGTTCACTGCAGTGTGAAACAAAGCCCTTTAGTGTGCAGTGAACTTCCCTCTCCATTCCATGCAGAACTTACTTTGTACAGCAAGAAATTGTTGAACTAGATTTGCTCTTACTGGAGCAAGGTGCTATGCCAGATCTGTGTGATCTAGGTGATCTAGACATGTGAGGTCCACCCTTCATCCTACACAATTGAACTCTCATAGTAGTTACAATGGTCTTGTTTCATTTACTACAAGAGATGTAGCCTGTGTGACTTCTGGAAGGTCAGTAAGACCTAGGTTCATCCCACATAACTTTAGATCACTGAGTTAAGGATGCTGTTTCCTCATCACTTTGAAATCCCTCTATCATCAGTGGAGACACACCAATTATCACTTGAAGGTCTGTCATTTGACATAGAGGAAGTGTGTGATGACTATAACATCATTATGCCCCTCAGAAACAGCTCTACCTTGGGCATTTCTTTTTTAATACTTAGGGAAAACCTGTTCTTTAGTCTCTCCTGTTCCATACTCCCATGCTCCTCTCTGAAATGTCAATAATTTCTCAGCAAAAGCTGTAAGACAGTCATATCATCGTAGAGAATGCATATTATGTACAGGGGATGAGGTTCCGACTCACATCGCTGCATTACAACTCAGGGGTTTCTAATCTGAACTGAGAGAATACAACCCAGTGCAGCCTGAATCCAAGAAAATTACTCTTGAATAATTCATTTTTTCATAAGGAAAGTTTTTGAGATGTTGTTAATTTTCTCGTATGCAATGCATCTCCCTGACATTTCTTCAGATTTATGTTTTGCTTTTTCATGAAGAAATTATTACTATGAACATCAGAAAAATTCATAATGTAATCCCCCAGACTCATATAAAATTTTGAAATGGAATCCAGTGGAAAGATACCACATCTACATATTTACAGTGTCTATTTCTAATTGGGTTAACAACTTTAAACAAAAAAAAAAAGCCCTCTTTGGGGAATGTGGATTTGGAGAGAGAATAGGAACGACTTTAATCCATTGCCATCCATATTTGACATGGTCTGTAGTTACACCTCTCCTGTAAAATTAAACACTGATCCCTGGTCATTCAGCCCTCAGACACTCCTGCTTCGAATGAAAATCATGCTTCTGGAGAAACCTGTACTGAAAATGTAACAATTTCCAGCATCCTTATCCATCCGTGTGGGGAAGAGGAAAGAATCAAAGTCAATGTCCAGAAAGGAAGAATACTTTTTATAATTTAAAAAACAAGTTTAATTGTTTGGCTTTTTTTTCCCCTGGAGTGAAAAAGGGAGGGCAGAGGGATAGGGTCCTCAGTTTGCCATTCGTTTGTGTATGCAGATATTTGTGTGTGTATACACATATTCTATGTTTTACAACTTTTTGATGACAAAGTTCATCCATCCTTCAGCTTTCACAAGAAAATCAATTTAATATCAAGTATACAGTTTTATGATTTCTCTGAAAAGCACCCTCCTTTACACTAAATCTTTAAAACCACAAAACCTTTAGTTGTGTGTGCTTTACAAAGACTTGTACGAGTTTGGCACATAAATTATGTGTCCAGTCCACCAGGACTGAGCAAGGCCAGCCTGAGCAACAGGCTCATTTCTGAGGTTCTTATTGCCAGAAGGGCAGTGACATTTAAGACCCTAAAGGTACTGGTACAGACAATGCCTATAACATGGAGAAGACATTTTCCATGGTTCAGTAATAGTCCCTGAGTTCTCTAGAACCTTAAAAATATTGTGCCTTGGCTCCCTTCTACTCTGTAGTACATGTGATGAAATCTACAGAAACCGTGGCAGGAGAGATAGTCTTGTGGTGGTTTCACCCTGGGTGGAGGCTCAAAGTTGCTCTATCACTCCCCTTTTTAGCTGGGCAGGGAAGAAAATACATATGGAGATGCCTAGGCATCAAGATAAGGACAGGGAGAGATCATTCCACAATCAGCATTATGGGCAAAACACTCAACACAGAATTAAAAAACCTCTCTAATTTATGGCACTGCACTGCACCCCCAGTGACACCAGAGTTGGATAATGAGAAGTGCAACCAGGTCTTAAAACATTTCCCCCCACCCCTCCTTTCTTAGCAGACGTCACTTTAGTCATGATTTTGCTCTCTTCTTCCCCCCAGGTGCCACAGGGGGAGACGGGGAATGGGGGTTTTTGTCAGTTCCTCAAGAGTTGTTTTACTTCTTAGTGGGGAGGGGGGGTGCATTCCTCACACCCTTCCCCTGCTGCAGCTCCACGAACTTCTCCAATGTGAATCATAGAATCATAGAATATGCTGAGCTGAAAGGACCCATAAGGATCATTGAGTCCAATTTCCAGCGCCACACAGGGCCAGCTGGGACAGGACCTGGGATCCGGGCCCAGCAGGTTCAACATACTGAGGATTTCTATGCACTAGCTTACAAATATTTCTTGATTTGCACCAAGTCACATCTTTTGGGTGTTACCTAATCCTTCTGCTGGCACGGGGAAAGGAAAGAAGAAGAGTTGCAGAGAGAGCAGAGAAAGACAAGAAGGACATTCAGATCATTTGAACGCAAAGGAATTATGCTGATTTGCATCTACACTAAAAATGAAGCAGAATATTAATCTGTTTTCGTTGCTACATATGTTTCAACTTCTGCAATAAGTAAGGAAAGGATCATATCAACCTATCCTCACAGTCTAAAGCCCTAAGTGATGCTTAGGTTATAAACAAAGCAAGTCACATGCCCACATGTAACCAAATAAAATGTGCCCATGGAATTATAGACTATTTCCACACATAGCCACACATGAGAGGCATATTAAAATTTCATGGACAGTCTTAGCTTTGACATTCTTGAGGCCTTGATCACTTACTGAGAGGTCCTTAAACACAGGTGTATGTGCATGAAGTTGCTCACATTTTATTTCCAGGCCCGAGTATTTAAGATTGCAGGGAGCATGTTTAATCTCTGGAAACTAGATTATTATTATAATTAGCTCATTTTCTCCATGACAAAGGAGTAGTAACTGTTAGTTGTTTTCATTTTCCAGATACTCCATTAATTCTGTACTGTATGGGACGGTATCATTGATCACCTATTAGAACAAATGCAAAGCTCTACTCTCTGGAACGCACTGTGATTGCTGGGAAGACCTAGTTCAAGTGTGTCTGGGAAACCACACTGCTAGCCAAGCAAATTTTTAGACATTGTATTTGGTGTGACAAGTGGGTATGATTTACTTGTTATGTTAGCTGCAGAAGTGATCTGTGGGGTTTTGTGTGTTTATTTTCTTGTGCTGCTGACTGAAAATATCAAAGAGATCAGGCAGGATTTGAAATTGCATCCAGTTTGGAGGAAAGCATAAACTGTACTGACATATACAGTGGTTTAACATTTCCATGTTGACAGATGCTAAGCAGTAACAGCAGTTGTATGACAAGGTGGTTTGTCTCAGTGGGCAGCACTGGAGACCCCTTTGACCCCTTGGACCCTTCCTACAGAACAAGTCTGCACCTTGCATAAAGCCCTAACATGGGGCTTCTTGCTGTCAAGTGAAGGAAAGGGCAGTTCAGTCATTAGGCTCTCTGGGTAATTACCTTTTCTACTGAGAATAAAAGGAACAAAAAACCACCTAGGTAATGTAAGATGTGATGCAGGCTTTGCAGCATGTGCTTGTCTACAGGGAGAAGGGACAGCATGTGTAGCCTGGGCTAAGCACACATTTCATCATTACATGATGAATAATAGAGTTGCTCAATTCATTTCCCTTTTTCTGCTCAGAAATTATGAAGGAAAAAGTAAAAAGAGGGGTAAAAAGAGAAAAAAGGAAAAATAAAAATGGAAAAGAGGAAAAGGAAAATAAACCAAGAGAAATGAAAAAAGAGGAAAAAAAGATAAAAAAGGGGGGGAAAGGAAAAAAGTCCCCTAGACACATTTGTTATTTGGATTTCTCAAAAAATTGTGCTGGACAGAGTGGTGACAATACCAAAATTCACATGGCATTGCTAGGAGAAGACAGGTGAGGTGACTTGTTGCATTCACAAGGACAAGCATCTGCCCTGGTGTGACTGCAGTAAAGTCACCTCATCTCTCTGTGCCTCCGATTTCTCTGTGGTTGATGACTCAAGGTTGATCTGTGTATTGCGGTTTTTGAATTACCATTGCATTTCAGTCTCCTCTTCCCTCACCACACATCAGTCCAAGATACTGCATATCACGAGAAGGTCTGAGAAGATCTCCAAAGAAGTTTCTCTACCAGCAGAAAATCTGGTTTTTAATCTCATAAGAAAATAGTAGCCTAGTCTTGAATGATTCAAAAACTTTCTTTAGAATGATCAGAGAATACTTCAAGGCCTTAGTGGTGCACAATTGTTCTCACCACTTTTATTTATGGACATTAAAAGTTCAGGTCATAAAAGGTGATGGTGGCAGGACTGTTATTATCTCCCTTTTATTCTTCAGAACAACCAATCTGTGCCGGGAGGCACAGAGTGTCACTGGAAAGATGTCATGTAATGGAAATGTGTCATCAAAAGGTGATGAATGAGTGTAATTAACTGTAGGAGTACACACCCGAGATTATGTAAATCTACAGATAAAGGCACCAGAGTGCTCTGGTTCAAATGTACCCTCCTGTCTAGCCTCACCCTGTGCTATTTCAAATGTCATGAGGATACCGAATGAAAATGTAATTCCAAATGTGCACAGAATATAAATATAAAACAGAGCTGTCTTTACACTTTAATGTTATTTCTCACAGTTAAGAGCCTGCATCTGCAATTCCTATCTTTCAAAAAATCAGCTTGGTCTTTAACTTTACCCACATCCTAAAACCTACTGAAGAGTTCATACCCAAATATTTTGTCAGATGGCACTCTAGAGAAGGCTGGTCTGTCTGGAGGGTGACCACAACTGCTCAGTGCAAGCCCACTGAGAAAGAAATCTCTATTCTTTTCCCATTAAAATGAATGTCTAAACGTAATAACACGCCTTCCTTGTATGTGGCACTTTTATATACATTTGTCAAACTGAAAAATTTTTAAAAATCTAAAGAGATGAATCCTGTGCTGCCATGCTCAGCAATGAGAGAGACCTGCAGTATTCTGTTAGCTAATCCATCTCCCCAGCCTGAGCAAAACTGTGCATTGCAAAAGGCTTGCTACCATTTTTCCCAGTTTGGTTTCCTTAAGATCAGGCTAATTTTAGTCCTTCTGAAATAATGTTTGCTAATCTGAAATCAATAGATCAGGCTACTGAAGGCTGATGGCATTCATGCACAAAATTCACTGTCTGTGCTTTTTTAAAGCACTGAAAAAATTACTTGTCCACAAAGAAAATATGAAGAAATGAAGAAATGTTTTAAGCTGTGGATGAAGTCAGGACAAACCTATTGGGACCTTTGAGTGTAAACAGTCTTGGTGCTGAATTAATTAGAGGTGGAAATATGGGATTCCTGGTGTTAAGAACCAGAGGTGACACACTCAGAGTTCCCACTGAAGTCCACAGGAATCTTGTTGCTACTCCCTGAGTGTGAAGCAGTCAGAATTTCAGTTCCAGTGATATAAAAGTTCAGATCTGTTTCTCATGTTGAACCAAACTTTGCAACTGCCCAAACAATCTTCTTGTGTCAGGTGAGTCAGTAAAGTAATACACGAGCACCTGAGCAGCAGGTCGTTGTCAAATGTAACAGCAAAGGCTCAGCCTGATGCCCTATCATATTAAAGGTGATCATAGATTTTCTTTTTTTTTTTTCCTCTAGAAGGGTGCCTTATATCTAACACAATTGATAAATCACAGTACAAGTTGTCCTTTCATAGTAGAGTTGTCTAATCAGACCCTAGACCAGAGTAAAGCCCTTTCTGCTACTTAACATATATATGACACAGGAGTATGGCTTTCTGCAACCAGTTTTGAGATACTGCTGGTGGCAGAAGATGAGTGAGGACCATGGGACATTCTGCTTATCTGTCAACATAAGATCCTTTTGAGGGCCAGTTCTACCAGGTCACTTCAGAATTGTCCTTTTATTTCAGGACTGCCTTTTCTCCCAAGAATTGATTCATTTGTCCTTTCCTTTAATTGTGCAGGAAGCAAAAAATGAAACCAAGTTTTACAAGGTGACACAAAAATACAGGTGGAGGTAAAGCTTCTGCTGTAAACAGCTTATAATTAATTTGACATCATAGAAACAGGCAGACAAAAGGAATGTGCACCTAGCACTAGGGGACACACATCAGACGATGCAGGTGATAATATTTTTTGTATCACCCCTGTCACGTTTATGTCAATTAGCAGTGGTGTCCAAATCAGGATTATGATTTCATTTCGTGACCAAGCAAAAAGGTAGGGATATAGAAAAATTCCTCTGCAATACAGAAATCTCTGCAGTAATAACAAAAAAACACAGGAAAAAAAAAAGAGTCCATGAACACATCTGGTAATATAAATGTTCACTTTTACAGAAACTACTTTGCAAACATAGAAAGAGTAATTGTTTCCATTTTTTACCAGAAACTCTTAAAGTCAGTGTTGGTTTTGTGGGTTTTTTTGTAAGTAATATGTTGCTAACCACAGAAACACATTTATTCAGCACTTGCTGTGCTTGCAGTAGTTTTACAGTACTTCTTCAGAATCCCCAAACAGAGAGAGATGTTACATCTATACCCGTAAATTACCCTGGCCAGGCTCTAGCCCAAGGTCTAGCAGTACAGCACACAACCAGACTCTGTGTTTACCGTACAGGGAGGAGAGGGGGGGGAGCTCATCCATATCATCTATAGGGAATCTCCCTTGGTCCATGACATCTTCCAACGATGTCATGGACATCGTGACAGTGCTAAAGGCATTAAGTAGTACAGATAGCCACACACTGGAGCTTGCACTCAAAATTTGTCCTTGTTTTGTTGCTACTGTAACAAAACTCAATAAACCTCCCAAGGTTACCCCGAGGGTCGATTTGGGCAAATGACCATTCTCCATGCACAGCTCCATTCTTAATTTAGAAGATAACTACAAAGAAAAGCAGAGGGCTGATGAATGAGGAGCATCTGCATTAGCCAAGAAACAGATCAGGCCCAAGTTGGGAGCTGGAGTTGTACCTTTCAAATGGGTTTTTAATCTGTGATTTCAGTGGTGACAGGTTCAGATCCCAGTTACCTCACTGAGGCAGTGCTTTGGAAAGGCACAGTTAACTCTTGCTCATGATAACTAGGCTTTCTGATGCTAGCTAAGAGTATGCACGTGGTTTTATATGGAAATTAATATTTGCATAAAAAAGGAAAGGTAAGATTGATCCACACCTTATTGGTACCTAGTTGTTATTCTTTATAGAAGTCAGAAAAATATTGCATCCCTGTGTTTATGTAAAAACAACAGCCCATTTTTTTTCTTGCATGCACTGATGCCAGTTGGATAATTAGGTCTAATAAATTTTGGATCAGAAGCCACTATTACCCTGTACTAAACTTCCTCAGCAACACAGATTTATATTTGCGGGGTAAATAAGTAAAATGCCTGAAAATGGAGGTGTGCCCTCCAAAAAGATATATTGTACCTTTGCCATGCCCCTTAATTCATAGATCAATACATAATCAACCAGTTTATTGCTAAAGATTTGTGGCATTCATTTATTTTTTATCAAATGTGTCACCCTCAGGGCTAGACAAGTTTAATGTATCCTTCAGGTGCTAATTTTGCCCTACTCGTAAAGAGAAAAACAGTTCCAACAAACGGGGTTTTTTGCATCAGAATGTCACAGAAAAGTAAATTTTTTCCTTTTTTTAAATTTCCTCTGACATAATAAAAATTTTATTATAATCTGGAAATATTGGCTTGGAGGAGCTTATCCAGACTGTGATGTGCCTAATCCACTGACGTGTCATGTCACACTGGGAGTCACACATATTAAGGGAGCATCATTTTCTGGTGTCCTTCTTTCAAAAAAAGAGAAAAAAAAAAAAGGCATAAAAGGTGCCTGAGCTTAAAGCACTGAGAATTCAGAAAACAGACTCGAGAAGTCCCATGGTACCATGCTGTTACCCTACAGTGGAGGCACTGAACGGGGTAAGACTGGCCATCAGTCAGATCTCACAGGGGTTTGCCTTCTCCCTGGCAAGGCTAAACAAAAAGCGGACATCTGCATCCCTCATGGTGGAGCTGTTAGACCTCATGCATCTGTAATACCAAAAGGAGCAAGTAAAAAATATTGCACCTGGGGACTGGGGTGCTCACACAGGAGCAAGGCAGGAAGACCAGGAAGGGCAGGTTGCATTGCTCTTTTCTGCATCTCTCAGATCCCTGGGAGCCAGAACAGTCGGAGTATGATTTACAGCTATCCTGAAGAAATGAGTTTTGTGTCCAGGGAGTTGGTGTTTTCGAACATCCTGTGAGCCTGAATGTCTGCCTATTGTTTATCACTGCTGTCAAAAGGATGTAGCTTTTGGAGAAAGGTGAAACTTGCTACTGTGACACCGACACATTGCAGACAACAGATGAGACAGTTGCATCGTGAGATTAAAAGAAAACTAGATCCTTTCATCTCTGATGTTCTGCTCTAGTTTGAAACCACAGAGAGAGTCAGTGTATTTTTATTTTTCTGTTCTTCCTTTGAGGTGTCCCCTTTTTTTATCTGCATCACTTTCATTGCAAATGCAATGCAAATAGGTTTGCAAACATGACAGAATTGGTTTATAATCATCACAAAATCCAGGTGCCTGTGCTGGTAGAAACTGGTGCATCAGGATAGAGGTCTGTTCCCTTTTGGCTGTATTTACCAAACCTCAAAGATTATCCTGACAGGTAAGGCCAAAACACAAGGTTTGAATCCACATCCTCCAACACCTGAGCTTATCACTTTCTGCCCATCTTCCAGTGTAATTCAAAATTTCTTTATTTAACTGACAATCATGGTCATGTAACTCAGCAAACTTGGCCGCATTCTGGCACTTTCATGGAATAAAACAACCAACAATGCACCAATGTATTATTTTACTCTCTTATTGAACAAAAGTCACTTGAGCAGCACCTTCTTTTTATTAATTTTTTTTAATTGTCATTAAGCAAGATGCTGAAAACCCCAGTGCCATTAAATTATTGTTAAAATTCTGGAACTGAAAGAAAAATCTCCTTCTATCCAGCATGTCTAAATGAAGCCATGGGCCTGTTCTTTGTGTCTTCTTCTCCTGTAGAACCGGTGGAGAAGATAAATACATGCATAAATGACCCATGAGAAAAGAAAAATCTTTAGAGTCTGTGCACAGGTACCTCTGGAACCTTCATTTATAAAAGTGACCTGAGAAAAAAATTAGTCACGATGAATCAGCTAATGGGTCCCCATAACTTCAAATTCCAGAGTTGTTTATGAATTCAGACATTTTCTGCCATTCAGGTATTCATAAACCCTAGCAACACAGGAGTTTGGCACAGTCATCCTTGTCAAATCTGCACCTTATCAGACCGTAGTTAAGGTCCTTGGAAAAATGATTGGTCTTCCAGATGGACCAACAGGACTCTAGTGTGCATAAATTCAAGGGACAACTGGGATTTGGAAGCATTCTGAGGATGCCAGCCCCAGTGGAAGGAGCACTTCCCAGGCTGACAGACTGTAAGCAGGGTGGGTGCAGAGTGTGACCAGAGATGGCAGCCTCTGAAATACAGGATGTTGGGGAACTGTGTCTGACCTGCATTCAGTTGCTACATCTGTATACTAATTGTGTACAACAGCAGATCTCCAAATCTACCACTGGATTGCTCTTACAAGGGGACTCCCCTCTCTAGATTATCATCTTGTAATTCATCTGCAGCCCATTTACCCTTCACTAGGCATCATTCCCTGGCCAGGGTACAGTGGGGTGTGTTGAGCATCTATAACTTCTCTGCTGGTTTTCACCCATGCAATATAACTTCACCCATGCTGCTGTCTTAAATGATTAATGTTCCCTAAATTATGTTCTTCAAACCCCTTCCAGCAAACCCTGCACTAGAATGAAGGCTAGTGCTTTAAAAAAAGCTAATATTTGTGGCCACCTCCAATCAGGCTGTCTTCCCTTATCCCAGTCTCTAGCTGCACAGTATGGGGGCAAGGACCACTCAAGGACCACCTCTATGTCCATGCTTTTGCAACAAGATGGCGAGGAAATCTTGGATGTAGCCATGTCCTACACGTGTTCTGTTCACAGTCTTGGTGACCAGGATGGTTGTAGGTGGGCAGAGAGTTCACACAATGACCAGCAAGAGCCAGAAGCTGGTGGCCAAAGTTGTAGCTCATCCTTCTGACTCAGATAACCTTGTTTTGCTACCCACTGATCTGTAACAGCAAGTATCTGCTAACTTCAAGGCTTGTGCTGCACAGCCTGTTTTCCAATGCCTTTGCAAAGACAGCCTGTGTGGAGCTGAATGCAGCCATCAATGGGTGAAGAGACTTGCAAGGGAAAACAGAGGGCAGGCAGAAGCCATTGTATTTACATACTTAATTGCACCACTTAATAAATTCCCATGGTGTGGAAGGGTAGTTATGAACAGGGCTGGGGAATGATGTGCTTCAGACTCCAGTGAGGTTCAGCAAAGGGCCAGCAATTAAAGTTTGGTAGATGAATTACTGACATCTTGCTTGAATCCAAGTAGTGATCTATAGTTTGGGGATTTTTTTTTACTGATCTTAATTATGAAAGCTCATCCAATCCCAGCTTCCAGAAATTAATATCTACCACAAAAAAGCAGATCAGGAGATAGTATTTCAAAGCAAAGATCTGAGCATTTGAAGGAATCTGCACTATTTTTTCTTCAGAAAAACATGACAGGACATGAAGGGAGTGGAGAAGTTTTGAAAATGTCATCACGTTGCCCACTAACCCTTCAAAAGTCATCAGGCAAATAGAAACAAAGCTTCTGTTTCCAAAAATAAGCCAGAAGATACTGGAGACATTGGTATTAATGGGAGCTTTAATGATGATTCTTTGCACTCAGTCCATGAAGAAAACCACACTGTGAGCACTGGCAACTAGACTTAAAAATGCAGTGATTTTTTTAATAAGAAGCAGTGATTTCTCCTTTAGGGCAACCATGAGGAAATACTAGAACAGCCATGTCAGAACAGTATCTTTGTTTCTAAACAGGCATTAAAATACATCTCAGAGGAAAACTCTGTTTGCCTGAAGTTTGCAGCAAATATTCTTACAGTGGATCTTATAATGACAGATAGGGATTTGATGCCATCTAAAATGTTTGCAGGGAACACAATTAGATGTTTCCTACATTAATAAGGCCAACCTGATTCAAATCTCAACATATTAAGTAATAAACTCACATGGAATAAACCTCAATTTTTAATTTTTTTTCCTGCTCTACTAAACAAAACAGCAAGGCAGAAGCAGAATATTTCAGCTCACAGGAGGAGAGGCTGAGCAATCTTTTTTGCTAGTTAGCACCAGACTTTCAAACAAGAAGTGATTTATTATCTCAAGCCACAACCTGATCCCCTTTCTCTAACAAAATATATTCTTTTCTTGCCACTACAGGGTTTCTTCCAACCATAGTGAGAGGAGATTGTGTCAATAGATGTATATTCTTTATATATATATATATATATGGGTTTTTTTAAACCACATTCTTAGGCAGTGAAAGGAAACTGAGCCAAAACCTCAGTGAATTCTTTAAATTCAATATGTATTACTGAGCAGTTTGCAAAGCACCCATGTTTTGAAGCTCACAGTGTAAACACTGTGAGTCTTCCCATATATGTGTATCCAGATTGAATTTTAATGGGTCCTTTACATATCCTCTTAAAAAGTCATGAAAGCACAGCTTCCAGTAGCAGATATTGGATTTCAGTTTAGGGAGCAGTTTAGCCAGGAACTGATGCTCCTCAAGACATTGTTTTCTTCAACCAATAAAGGGCATTATAATTTATTAGATTCCTATGAGGTAATGCCAAGGGACCGTTTTGTAATGATTCAGCAATGAAAGATTAACTCTGATTATATTGCTGCTTTAGTGACAATCCTTGGGTTGTCAAAACCACTTTTGATTTCTCTGACACAAAGTGACACCAGCTACTCATTATATAAGGCTTACATCCTACCCCCAAGCCTGAAATTGAATGAGGACTTATAAATAATGTATCAATAAGGTAAATTATGCAAGAAATCATTCCAGAAAGTGTCTGAACTTATCAACAAATTAGATAACAAGGAGGTCTTTTTTCTACTAACTTAAATAAGCAAATTGAAATGGGATTTCTTCAAGAGCTTCCTCAGCGCTTTCTTAGCAGCTACTTGGGGTTCCTGGGCAATTTTATTAAAACCAGGACTTGCAAAGTCTATTATAAACTCAGCAAATCTTCATTTCATATACTCTTATGCAATGTAATTTAAGGCACTTCCTTGCTCCGTTGACCCCTGGGCCAGCTGGCATTGCAGGGCATTAGTCTTTCTTCCATTCTCCCCTTCAGCATCAAGGGGATTGAATAGAAGATGTGAGAGCATCCCTAGAGTACTGCAGTCCTAACAAGAACAAGGTCAGAGGCTCATGCATTAGCCTCTGTGCCTCTTGCTCTCCGCAGTGGTGGGCAGGAACCCAGGGTGACAGCGTGCAGATTGCAGTGTCAAGAGGGACTCTTCAATGGCCTTCTGGTGTCAAGTGTCATTATGTTACCATTACACAGGAGCTCATGTCTAAAAGCCTTTTTGGAGAGATTTGCACATCTTGTAGGTTCATAACCCCATCTCCCTTTTGTATTTAGAGAGAACAATCATTCCTGCTGCCCTTTATTAGAGGAGAAATTTGGTACCCACCTCTGCAAACCATTCTGCAGTTAGCTCACACGCCCTTTCAAGTTAGACAACTTAAAATCCTCAATAAAGATTATTCCCAGGTATAAATTAATATATTTCATTTAAACATTTAAATGAGTTCTGTAAAACAAATACAGCTACCTTTGTTACAATCCCAGAGAGGCTGGAAATTTGGGCATGTTTCTCCTTAGCGTGGTGCCAAAAGACTGTATTTGACAGTTGACACTGAGACATGTCTGTCTTAAATTAGCAGTAGGTACCCCAATCCCTCTGCAGATTGGTGGAGCAACAGCCCACATGGTCCTGTGAGTCCCAGAGATTTGAGTGAGGGTGCTGAGTGATGCCAGTATGGACCAGTGCCCCCACTTCTGATTGTTCTCACTGTGCAAAGTAAATTTCCGTAAAGACCACACCTGGAATATTGTGTCCAGTTCTGGGCCCCTCAGTTCAAGAAGGACATAGAACTCCTTGAAAGAGCCCAGCACAGGGCCACCAAGGTGATGAAGGGAGTGGAACACCTTCCCTATGAGGAAAGGCTGAGCGAGCTGGGGCTCTTTAGCTTGGAGAAGAGGAGACTGAGGGGTGAACTCATTAATGTTTATAAATATGGAAAGGGTGAGAGTCAGGAGGATGGAGCCAGGCTCTCCTCAGGGATGGCCAGTGACAGGACAAGGGGCAACGGGTGCAAGCTGGAGCAGAGGAAGTTCCATGTGAATATAAGGAGGAACTTTTTTCACTGTGAGGGTGACAGAGCACTGGGACAGGCTGCCCAGAGAGGTTGTGGAGTCTCCCCCTCTGGAGATATTCAAACCCTGCCTGGATGTGTTCCTGTGTGATTTAGTCTGGGTGACGCTGCTCTGGCAGGGGGGTTGGACTAGATGATCTTTCAAGGTCCCTTCAAACTCCTAACATTCTGTGATTCTGTGATTGCATGACTTCCCAATCACCCCAAGCTCATTCTGGATGCTAGACAGGCTTTAAGAGAAAAGAATGAACTTATTTGAGCAAAGACTAATAAAATTATTATTATTATATTTAGGGATAGATGAGCAGATTCACCTAGTTACTTTAAGTAAAGGTATAGTTCCTCTATGCCATCCCAGTACATATTTTTGGATGAGAAAAATCACCCTCTGGAGATATGTATCTCTCTGTGCTGACTCCACAGAGTCCAAAGTGATCAGCTAAGACTTCAACAATGAATTTTTAGATGAATAAGACAGGAGAAATAAACCCAATCCAAGAGGACAGGACAACTGTTCATGTGACTAACATCTGAAGATGATAACAAAAAAATCATATTTTAGCTCAACATCTGATTAGAGTAGCCTGCAGCCAGCATGCAGGGTAGCCTTTCCCCAAATATTCAAGTGGTAAGGCATTGTCATAGACTTTGCATTATAAATGTATGGCTGAACTGTGCTAGTTACATATAATCATATTTCTTTCATGACGTGCCATGCTCTGAGCTGTACACACTGACATTATTGAAGCTACTAGTATAATGGATAGCAACAGGGAACACATTTGTGTTAAATGGCCTGTAGTAATTGTGCCACTGAATTGAGCTAATAATCATCACAGTGTGCCACAATACCTTGGAAGAACATCTTTCCATCTTACCTAGTACTCCAGAAACAAGATTCCTAGGCTTACTGAAGGCAGATTTCTCTCATCTATTAATTTTATTCGAGTGGGACTGATGTACTGGTTCACTATTTCCAACTCATCTTTGGAAGCCTGCTGCAGGATCGAGTGAGCGATGTAGTACGACCAAGCTTCATCAAACAGCTTTCCAAAACATGTATCTGCAGTTATTATGAAGCTAGTGTCAAACTAAATCTAGACTCTGAATCTTTTCTCAAACTTCATTTATGCAATATAATTCCAATGATCTTAGTACAGTCACACCTGATTGACAGTGGCAGAAATTAGTCTGGAAAAAGATGTCATACATAAATTTAATTTCTTTTTTCATCTGCGTTATAGATTTAATTTAATATAGCTGGAAATCAGAAGACAGTCATAAGATGGAACCTGGCCTTAGATTCTCACTTCCCATTAGACATCAGTACAGGGGGCTCAATAGCTTAGTCTGAAAGTTATTTTCTGTAAAATTGCTGTGCTGGGATTTTCTGGATTGTCTCTGCAGCAGACATCAAAACCTGTTGTGTTCAGTGACTCCATTGCAAGGCGCCTGCTCATTTCTAAACATGCACTGTCTGTTTTCATAGAATCATGGAACACATTAGGTTTGAAGGGACCTTTACAGGTCATCTAGACCAACCCTTCTGCAGTAAGCAGGAACATCTTTAGATCATGTTGCTCAGAGCCCCATCAAGCTTGACCTGGAATGTCTTCAGATATGGAGCCTCCACCACCTCTCTGGCCAACACGTGCCAGTGTCTCGCCACCCTCGTAGTGAGGAACTTTTTCTGATATCCAACCTAAATGTCCCCTTTTCTAGTTTAAACCCATTCCCCTTTGTTCTATCACTACATGCCATACAAACAGTCCCTCCCCAGCTTTCCTGTAGCCCCTTCAGGTACTGGAGGTTGCTGTAAGGTCTCACCTGAGCCTTCTCTTCTGCAGGCTGAACAAGCCCAAATCTCAGCCTTTTTTTACTGAGGCATTTTTCTAAGATTGGAATGCCCTTATAAAGAAATTTATAGTCTGGTGGGGATTTCTTCTGTGTGAAAAGATTTGGGACCAAGATATTAATGTATGAACTCCAAAGTCCTGAATATCAGCTTGTTTCACAATGGAAAAACTGACAGACTAATAAATTGTGAGGGAGTTTTTTTGTTGTTCTTTTTTTTAATACAACACCTTTTAATAACTGTTTTCTCCAGAAATTTTAAATGGAAGCAGTAAGCATTTTCCTGATTTAAAAGCTTCACATAACCCTGGTCTGAGAATAGGAACATACAAGATCCAGCCATTAGCACAATTTCTTTTGCAGCCTGTAGCTTGCCATGTGTTTGGTATCGGCACTTCTACCCCTGTCAGCTATGCAACTACCTAAGCTGAGTAACCCATTCTTTCTCTTTCTTTCACCACAGTATATTTGTGGATTGGGGGGGGGGGGGGGGGGGCTGCATCCTTTTCTCATTATTTCTTTAGTTTTCTGCGACAATAAAAAGAATCTTTGTTGTTGGAGCCAAGTACACACAGTGATTACAACTGTGTTTTCAAACCTCAAGTCCAGCATGACCAACTCCCATGGGAGTTAGTTGCCCACTATAATTATTAATTGATTAATACAGGTGTGAGGAGCTAAAATAAAAACCTTCTGTAACTGCTTCTCCAATACTGTTGGTGTTAATGTCAATAAAACTAAGTCTAAGAGACTGCGAAAACTCATATGTGGCTGCATTTTTAAAAAAAAAATAACACTTGTGAGACTATGAGAAGATATCAGGTAAAAAGATATGTGCCAGAAAACCAGTCTTAAAACTGACAAATACATACACATTTCTTTATGCACTGGAAAAAAAGAAAAAAAACAACCCCAAAAAAACCCCAATCCCTTCCAGGGTTTCAACTATTTCCTGTGTTTGATATCTGAGCAGGTGAAATGGAAGCATTTGTTCCAGTTGAACAGCAGGAAACAAACTGAATTTATCAGCAAAGAAGAAGCATGAATTTAGCTCCACATTAAATTTGCTTTCCTTGACGTCAGGGAGCTACACGGTCTACTGCCAGACTATGCCCGTTGGCCTCCAGGACAGAGAGCAGGTCCTCATTTATTAATACCAGAAAAATGTGGTTCCATTTCTGAGCACTGCTTTTTTTTTTTGCCTGTATCAGGCAGCTCTGTGCCATGTCTCCTTTCTTTCCACAATCACCACGTACAAGGAGATCACCAGACACCATCTGCCTCCTCCCGGCACCAGTAACTCACTGGGAAATTCTTCCTGCAGCCAGGAACAAGGCCTTTAGGCTGCTTTAACTCTTTGGGGTTTGGGTTCTGGGGGTTTTTTTCTGATGAAAGAGAACAGAGTTAGCTTGTAATGAGCAAAGGAATTGTCTCTAAACCTCTATCAGATTGTGCTCCCCATTCAGCATGTAATTTAAATCCTCTCACGAATGGTTTTGGTAATAATGCAAGAGAGAATTGGGTGAGAGTGAGACAGTGGGATAATAGAAACCAAGGAGAACAAAATGTATTGGCCAACCAAGTGAGAGAGACCAAGAAACTAAAAAGAGAAGTCGTAATTTCTACCCCAAATTTTGCTTTAAAATACCACCGTGTTTACTGTTCACTTGCCTCCCTGCCACTCACCAATGCCATCAGTCACCCTGCCTTCCCTTCCACCCCCTTTGGCCAGGAAATTGAAAAAGTCATTGATGTGTAAACCTCTATTTCTGTCATGAGTAGAAGAGTGTACAGCACCTCTCATCCAGCATTATGTTTTCTCTACAGATCCCACGGTCACAGATTTAGTTAATGCATGGTGTCATTGTTAAAGGGTAAAATAACTACACACAAGGAACATTCCATAGAAGTGCATCTGGTAGGTTCTCCATCTGGTCCAGCAATGTTACAGAATCACAGAATCACAGAATAATAAGGTTGGAAAAGACCTCTAAGATCATCAGGTCCAACCATTCACATACTAAACTAAACCATATCCCTAAGTACCTCATCTACCCTTTTTTTGAACACATCCAGGGAAGGTGACTCAACCCCCTCCGTGGGCAGCCTGTTCCAGGCCCTGACAACTCTTTCAGTAAAAAATTTTTTCCTAACATCCAATCTAAACCTGCCCTGGCACAGCTTCATGCCATTTCCCCTTGTCCTGTCACCTGGCTGAAGAGACCATCACCTACCTCTCTATAACCTCCCTTCAGGTAATTGTAGGCGGTGATAAGGTCTCCCCTCAGCCTCCTCTTCTCCAGGCTAAACAGCCCCAGCTCCCTCAGCCGCTCCTCAGAGGATTTGCCCTCCAGCCCCTTCCCCAGCCTGGTTGCCCTTCTCTGGACTCGCTCCAGGACCTCCATGTCCTTCTTGTGGTGAGGAGCCCAGAACTGGACACAGTACTCGAGGTGCGGCCTCACCAATGCCGAGTACAGGGGCACAATCACCTCCCCAGGCCTACTGGCCACACTGTTTTTGATACAAGCCAAGATGCCATTGGCCTTCTTGGCCGCCTGAGCACACTGCTGACTCATATTCAGTCTGCAGTCAACCAACACCCCCAGGTCCTTCTCTGCCTGACAGCTCTCCAGCCAGTCTCCCCCAAGCCTGTAGCGCTGCATGGGGTTATTATGTCCCATGTGCAGCACTCTACACTTGGCCTTGTTAAACTTCATCCCATTCGACTTAGCCCATTGGTCCAGTCTGTTCAGATCCCTCTGAAGAGCCTCCCTACTCTCAGGCAGATCAACACTTCCTCCTAGTTTAGTGTCATCTGCAAACTTAGTGAGGGAGCATTCAATCCCTTCGTCGAGATCATTGATAAAGATGTTGAACAAGACTGGACCCAGGACTGAGCCCTGGGGGACGCCACTCGTGACCGGCCTCCAGCTCATTCCATTCACCACCACCCTTTGGGCTCGGCCAGCCAACCAGTTTTTAACCTAGCTGAGGGTCCACCTGTCCAGGCCAGTGGCAGCCAGTTTCTCAGTCAGAATTCTGTGAGAAACTGTGTCAAAGGCTTTACCAAAGTCCAGGTAGATCACATCCACAGCCTTACCCTCGTCCATTAAGCGGGTCACCTTGTCATAGAAGGTGATCAGGTTAGTTTGACAGGATCTACCTTTTGTAAACCCATGTTGACTAGGCCTGATCCCCTGGCCATCGTGCATGTGCTGCATGATAGCTCCCAAGATGACCCTCTCCATGATCTTCCCTGGGACTGAGGTCAGACTGACAGGCCTGTAGTTCCCCGGATCCTCCTTCCGACCCTTCTTGTATGTTGTTCAGTACTTTTTTTTTTTTACTGAAATATCAAATTGTCAAGAAGCTGCTTTTCCTCCATTTTAGATATCATACATCAATCCATTAAAAACTACAAGCTAAGGAGATACAGAGGAGGTGGACACCACAGTACGGCATTTGTCAAACGATATCCCTGCTTCCTTGGCAGACTGTCAAACCCAGAGGGTGCAAGACTAAACAAATCTAAAAAATAATTTCCTTCCCCCACATTAGATGCATGCTGGTGATAAAAAAAAAAATAGTCCTAAATACTGCATTAGCAGGAGAAAATCTATTCTGTTAGAAAAATGTAGGCACAGAACAATGGAAGTCACAAAAGGGTTTGTGTAAGGGGTTCGTGACTGTGAGTAGTCACATCATCTCTTTCCAAAGGCTAACCCTAACCTGAGGGTGTGGAAACATAAAATCATAATGAACACTTGCTTTCAGGTCTAATTTTATATCTAGTTGCAACCCACAGTTTTACCTCAGCCACTTTTCAGCACCCAGAGTGGAAGTTTACTGTCCCCAGGCTGAACTTACCACGTGAGAGCATCCAAATCTGTTGTAGTCAGTATAAGTGATTTAAGCAGAGGGACCTCTGTGAGTCTGGCTCATCTGGACATTGATAGGACAGGAAGCAATTGCACACAGTGTTCAGACCACGGCAACATCAAGCAGAGATGGGCAGCTGGTGTCCTAACACAGAAATCTCTTCGACCAACATAACCGGAGCATTAGAGAATAGGCCAGTGGGCCAAAGGATAAGGACCTTCATGTGAAAACCTCAGACTTGCTTGTTACTCTGAAAGCACTCTAGATGTCTAGATGTAAAGAGGATCTCGAGTAACCTATCTAGACCAAAGGGGGTTGCTTATAATGTTACCTCCAGCCATCCAGTGTCACCGCTCTTACCTCTGCCCTAAAACTTAAGTCAGGACCATGTCAGAGCCAAGACATTAGAAACCTTGAAGACAGGTCCCATCTTGGGCAGAACAGTGTCATAAAACCTGTTAGGGTACTGCAGGATGTGAAATAATTTTCAGATATGTAAACAAAATGGGAACATTGCAAAATGTAGCCTGTCTTTCATGGTGAAATACTGATGCTCACGTACCTGCCTTCAAAATATACAAATGAGGATAATGGTAGCAGGAGAACAGTATACAGTAATGAGACAGTCCAGAGAGATCTGATTTGGACAAAACAAGAATTCTTTCACATGAAAAATCTTGAAAGGAGCGATAGAGTTTGATTTGCACCGACATTAAATGTACTTCTGGTCAGTAACTAGAAGTGGAGTCCTTACAGGAGATCTTCACAGGTAAGGTTTGGACTGTATCTTCATTTGCAGAAGCCTTCCCGTTTTGGGTCCTTAGCCAAAGGTCCCACATCATGAGACAGATCACAAGCACAGTGAAGAAACAGACTAATACTTGAAAGCCATTAGGATGCAAGTGCTATTGGTGCTGGTGGACGGGTTTTCATGGAACAGGTATGGAGAAAACCTTTGTCGTCTGATGCTTGAGAAGGTATGAATCTGCCAACAAGTAGTTTTCACTAAAATGAAGATCTGATCCAAGGCCTAACATAGCAGTGAAGGAATTTTCACACTGTTCACTATGTGACTTGTAGGACAGGCTGTTTGTTTATAAATGCTCCGTTTTGGAAGGCTGTACATAGCAGAAAAGTGTATTTCTGCTGGAACCCCTCAAACCCAGCAGAAAGTGGGGGGTTGGATGGATAGAACTGAAACAAAACCTTACCTTTCATTCATAAATACAGCTGGCACCTGACTCTTCAGAACAGGCTGTGGGTCTGTGAAAATGGACTTGGCTATCGATGGGCAAAAGTGACTACTCGCTATTCAGCTGTCACCTACACAAGAGTATAGCAGCTTGTATAATCTCTCATGCACAGTACCTTTCAACAGCTCCAAGAAACAAACATCTATTTTATAGGCAGAGACTGGATATAAAGGGTGAGGATATGACTGATCCTCACACATTTCAGTACCTAAGCAACCACATTAACCACAACACTGCAGCTAAACAACGGGGCGTTCATTCAAATAACCTTTGCTCTTGAATTTTATGTACTTTGCCTCTTTCATGTGTACAAGAATTTTCGACTTGGTTGTGATAAAAGACTGACCAGAAATATGAGAAAAGAATTTCATTCACAATAGAATAAAAATCTATTTACTGTTCTTCATCTAGGCCCTCCCCTCCAAGAGAAAACAGAACATGCAAAAAGGCCGAGTCCTGCCTGAGGCCAGGATATTCACCTGGAAAGTAGGAGATATGGATATAGTCCTTACCTGGGAGATTTTAGAGGATGGATGTGAACTGGCTTGTATGTGACCAGTGCTCGGCCACTGGCCAAGTACAGTTATCAATCTCTAAGCACATAAATATCTTTCTGGCTCAAAGCAGAGTGGCTGCAACCAGAGAAATTGCCTCTGTAAGCAAGTGCCTGCCCCAGTTCAATTCATTGCTGCCAATCAGGTAAAATCCATACCTTTGTCACTTCCTAACCAGGGAGCTGTTTCCTCACCTGCTGAAGCACTGCTGCTCCATCTCCCAAACCAGACAGAGCATAGGGTCTCCCTGGGCCTCAATGTGCAATGCCCCGTGCATGGGCTTCATCCCCAGCAGCTCCATCCACATCCTGGAGAGCCCAGAGAGAAGTCCAGAGCGTCAGACACTTCATGTGTAGGAATCAGGACTTGGGAAGTGCTGTGTCTGCTCTGCAGCAGCTGCTCATGATGACGATGCACACAGAGCAGATGGAAGCATGGACAGCTCGGGGCAAAGCTGGAGCAAAGCAGCCGATTAAATCAATCTCTCCCCAGTCAGGTTTGCTCTCACTATGTGTTGGTGACACTTGAAGCTGCTCTGTAATTCAGCCCTGTCTGTTGGCATAAGCATTAGCTGTATTTGTTTGATGAGATCATAGGTTTTTTATAATTTGTCCATTAAGA
Source organism: Porphyrio hochstetteri (assembly GCA_020800305.1). NCBI lineage: Eukaryota > Metazoa > Chordata > Aves > Gruiformes > Rallidae > Porphyrio > Porphyrio hochstetteri. The sequence goes on along the minus strand of CM036907.1, from coordinate 119,232,783 downwards.
AAACCAACCAAAACATTCAAATAAGCAAATAAATAGCTTGACACAGGCTTTGCACTGCCCTGCATCCCCAGCCTGTCTTTGACAACCGCACAAAGCAGGTATGAAGTGGCTCCACTTGGGAGGTAGAGGATGGGAGGATCATAGCCAGATCCTGAGCAACAGAGGCTGGCACGTTCCCACTGAAATCAATGTGCTGCTCCAATGATGGAGACTGTTCCAGCTTCTGTAAGTTGAGGGTCTGCTTGCAGCCTTAATATCCAAACCCTCTGCATATTTCTCACCTGAATATGTCGAACTGTAGAGCACTTGTCACCCTCAGAGCCTAGAATTAAGGGAAAGACTTGCACAGCATCATCTTCTCACACAGATGTAGCTTCTCACAAGGTGGATTTGCTCTCAGCAGATGGAAGGAGAAACCTGACAGGTGTTTTCTCAGCTCAGTCTTGGACAGTTATGGTCATCCTTATTGCTCCTTACACCCTGGAGTTGTTTCTTTCTGAATGTAGCATTGCACAACTATCTCTGGTGACATTAAATCTCAGGGGACAGCTGACCCCACTCAGGCCACTGTGAATAATAAACAGACTCTGCTCACTTCTGATCACTGCTAACAGCTTCAAGGGCAGAGACCCCATCGATTACTTCCCCACGTGTATAGACAGGCTGGCTACCAGGCTGGAGCTGGCTTTGGAGCAGCAAGGGGTCTTCAGTGACGGGCACATAGCGTCACATAAATTCCACAAAGGAGTACATCACACTTTGAATCTACCAGAGCATTAGCCAGCATGAGGTGATACGGTTGGTTTTATCCTCTCAAGCTGATGGTGGTAGTTTTAGAATGGAGAGGAAGTTTTAACTCTCACCAGAGCCTGTAATAGCAAGGTCTCCACAGACATATGAAGACAACAACATCCTGGCCCACCCAGGCTTGCCATTTAAGGAGTCATTGAGACAATAAAATGGCAATAGCTGAAAAACTGCTAAAAATCTCCTAACAGCATGCACCATCAGTTAGCTGGTCTGTCCTGAAAACCTCCTTTTGCTGTTGCAGAGTTATTTCTAGCCCACAGGCAAATCCAGAGGTTCAAAACAACCCCTCAAGTTCATCTCCACCTGGAAATGGTCTGATTCTTGGTGGTTCAAGAAGGGAGCAGTTCTCTGTGGCTTCAGGAGTTCACTGTATCATATTAATGAAGGAAAAATCAGGAACTAAAATACCCTGTGCAAGGAGAAGATACCTGATACATACCTGATACAGGAGAGGCCTAGTATGACTGATGAAGGGTTAATCAAATCCAATAGGTGGAACTCAACCTCAAGCTGCAAGCACAGGAACATTTTGTATAGTCGAGGCAATTAGAAACAGTTAACAGGGAAATGTGATGAGCTCTCTCCTGGTTGATGAGTTCTCTCAACCTCTTAAATTGTGTTCAGTTCTGGAATCCCAGCTCACAGAAACCATGACAAATCTTGGATTTGTAGTCATTTATACTGCTTAATCTTCCAACCTTACCCGTCTTACTAAAAGCTGTGCTCTGTTTCATCCATAGCCTGTTGGATTCGGCACAGGAAGTCCTGGATGAAAGTCTATAGCCTGTGTTGTCAGATTGGATGAACATCATAAACTTTCCTAGCCTTAAGATATCTGTGGGGCAGTTAGTGTAAGTCTGCATGGTTTTACTAAGGTCACTACCATTATATCAATTTAAACCTGCTGAAGACATGTCCTGGTTTTAATTTCTTCAGCAGTTTGAACCAGTATGATAAAACTGGCATAAGCAGAGAGTGAGACAGCCCATTTGCATCCTGTGGGGCTACTGAGGAACAACCCTTTCTGATCCAGATGGCAATTCAGCCCATTTTAGAAGCAGAGGGGTATTTTTTCTTTCCCACTTTGATTCAGAATTTGTCACTCATTTTGGGGAGGACAAGGCTGTGAGGCAGGTGCTTGGAGAACCATATTAAATTATGCACAGCAGAAAATCTGCAAAATGTACTTCAAGAGCTGGAAACTCACCATATGTGGCTGAAAATTGCAGAGATAGAATCCTAATTTCCAGATTAACTATTTCATCAATTAAAGCTGCATTTACAATCCTTTCTTACTTGTCTGCCAATCTGTGATGACTGCTAATACAAAGCCATCACCATAATAGAATTCAAAGTGGATATTTGATGCCATGTGCATATGGCAACCTACATTTTACTTCAAGGGTAGTGGCTCCAGCTAATATGATTTTTTAATGCATTCACATTAGTTTGTGGAATTCTGTTATGGCTATTAAGGAATACCTTTGATAGGTAATCAAATCAGAATTTAATTGAATTGAGTCCTGCCGCACAATGTGTGTTTATGGAGTTGAGAGGACAGGGTTTACACATAGGATAACATGGTAGCTGTTCTCATGAGAACAAGGCGTCTCCTGCTCATCCATCCAATCCTCAACACTTTTTGCAAACCAGTTTCAGCCCCCAAATTCCTCACAAGTCAAACTACCTCCCAAGTGTGCCTTCCAGCTCTGTAAGTTCCATCCTTCATTGTTGCTGTGCTAAGCTGTGGTGTATTTTGTTTAAATCCAAGATAAATCTTGCAGGGCCTCAACTGAGAAGCTGTTAGCTGAGGCAGTCTTGTGGTAAACTCCTTCAAAAGGAGATGTATGATGGTGTCATTAGCAAAAAGCAAGTCTGCAAAGGCTGAGTGATAGAGGTGGGTCTGAAAGCAGTGCCAATGGCTCAAACCTGCAACCTTGAAGAACCCACTGAGCCCTGCCTTGCTGTCTGCATCCAAACTCAATTACTTTAATATTTCTCCATGTGTTTTGGGTCACGTCACTGAAATTGTTTTCAGAATTTCATCCATCCCTTCAGGACTGAGCACTTCAGCTCTTCAGCCATGCTACAGCCTAATGGCTGAGTGATGGAGCCATGCTTCACCCTACTGCCAGTACATCTGCAGCATTTGGAGCCCTCAACACAAGAAGGACATGGACCTGTTGGAGTGTATCCAGAGGAGTGCCACAAAAATTATCAAAGGGCTGAAGCAGCTCTGCTATGAAGATAGGCTAAGAGTTGAGCTTGTTCAGCCTGAGGAAGAGAAAGATCCAAGGGGACCTTATAGTGGGCTTGCAGTCCCTGAACGGTGCCTATAGGAAAGCTGGGGAAGAACTGTTCATGAGGGCATGGAGCAATAGGATGAGGGGTGATGGTTTTAAACTAGAAAAGGGGAGATTTAGGTTGGTTATTAGGAAAAAGTTCTTCAATATGAGGGTGGTGGATCACTGGAACAGGTTGCCCAGAGATGTAGTAAAGGCCCCATTCCTGGCAATATTCAAGGTCAGGCTTGATGGGGCTCTGAGCAACCTGATCTAGTGAAGATGTCCCTGCTCACTGCAGGGGAGGAGGAGAAGATGACCTTCAAAGGTCCCTTCAAACCTAACACATTCTATGATTTCTTGCCCAATACAGACCTTTCCACAAAGAGGGGAGCAGTGACAAAAGAACATGTAATCAGGGTTGAGGAAGACTCCCAGTATTCATTCCAAACTAGCCCATTTGTAGCTTCTGGCAGGCACAGAGGTGTAAATCCCAGCTTGTGAAGTCTCCCAGATGCCCTCCAAGCCAGACACCATCCAGCAAACAGCACAGATCTGGAAGTAAACCCAGGAGGCTTCACACATGCTGACAGTCCAGGCAAAGCTTTAAGCCAGGCTTGGTGCTATACCAGGGCTGTTCCCCATCATGTCCCCACTGGCAGTAGCTCCCAACCTCCCAGCCAGAAGAGGTGACAAGTAGCTCCCAGGGGACAGAGTGCCACTGTCATTCCACAGATCAAACCCAGGAGGGTAGGAGGAATGAGAGCCACCGCTAGCTTCTGCTCCTGAAAAGTGAGTGTAGCATCGCTCATGACACCGAGCCTCTGCTAACATCCCATGGTGCCCAAGTCTGCCTCTCCCTTACTTGTGAAGTTCTCTTTCTGATATTGCTTCATGCTAAAATCATCTTTTCAATCTGCATTTGTATACCTCTCCCATTCAATTGATTAATTTTTTTGTTTAACTTTTGATATATATTAACTTATTTTGAATTTCTTTCATATCTTGAACTCAATATGCAGAGCAACATGCCTTTGAAATTAACAGTACACATTCTACCATTTTAAAAGATACATGCTCTTTGTTAGAAGCTAGCAATACTGAAACCCTGCCTTTTTTTTTTAAGTTAATAAAAAGCATACTGCCTGGAATAGTTATTTTAGGACTATATATCAAAGAAATTGTTTGCAGCTCCAACACAGTGAGGTTTGTTAAGGTTTGGCAGGGGTGGGGGAAGACTGGGGTTGAATTATTTTCAGAACATCTGTGATAAGTGAGTCCAAAAAGAACCAGACACTCTCATAAATCTAACCATTTTATATGGTGCATTTGGGAATTTTTATTGTCATTATTGTGGTGGGCAGAGTACAGAGTACATGGTCTTTTTAAATTCTAGAACAGAATCAGACGAGCTGCTTCCTTATAAGTAAGTAAATCACATACTACATTATTTGAATTACTCAAAAACCCACATGGTCCTGCTGAGATTAAGCCCTTATTGTACAGACAAGTAGCAAGAGATAATACCCATTCTTAAGAATTTACGATCTGCATGAGCAAAATGTTAAAGGCTATCAACAGTGAGACTATTCCCATTTTTCACATAGAAAGCTATGGCAGAGGGAGCTGAGGGGGTCTGATTTTAATTCCCTTTCTCTGAAGTTCTGTATCTTTATCCATATCTTTAAAAACATCCAGTTCTATGTGACCTCATCAGAAGGCATCCAGGGTGCCTTTAGGAGGACTGGGGGGTAATCTCCTGTCCTGGATGTCATGGAAATGCAGTTGCTGCACGTCTCAGTGCCCCAGCTGAGGTGGAAGCCCTCATAAAAGAGGGTCTGGACTTGTAGGGACTCACTCAGGAGGGTTAGAAAGTATACTGAGATCATCTGTGGCTAGCAGCTGCAGAAGCAGAGACACCAACTTTGTGTAATCTCATTCCTTTATTCATCCAATCTGGCCTACATGTTCATTCTCTTTCTCAGGAACTTCTTACTTACTTGAGAGAAATTCCAAGGGCAGCCTAAGCAAACTGAGGGCCTGATTTCTGAAGTAATTTCACCACTTACTATGGGATACATAACATTAGAAGTCTACACTAGAAGTCTCTAAACCTCATCTAGTCATGAAAGCTCGCTTCATAGTTGGTAGAGAGAAGTGGGAAACATTACTGGATCTGTTTCTCACCTCATCCATTTTGCAATCAGATAAATCTTTCTCTAAAAGCACCGATTTCTCTCCTGTCATCATTAACAGGGTCCAGGTATGTGGTCACTCAGAGGTATCTGTACTTATGCAAAAAATTCCCACCTGAAAAGCTTGTAAACAATGCGTCCTAAGGCTTTCAAGACCTCCAGTTGACATCAAAATGTACCAAAATACCTTTTAAAATCCAGGTCCCAACGCCCAAAGGCTCTCCTCTGTCCCCCTCTTGTCACCCCTCAGCTGTATGCATTTCAGAGATCAAGACAAAAGAGCTTCACTTCTAGCTTTTCTACCAGTCATGGGAGAGGGCTTCTGGGTAAGATCAGCAAGCTGCCTGGCTTTAAAGCTGACTTTGAACTCTCCAAGCCCCCAGAGAGAGGTTCTCCCTGAGCCTGAGCTGAAAGCAGACCTGGAGAGCAGCAGGGTCTCTCACTCCTCTGCTGGAGCTACCACATCCAACCAGTGCGTGATCACATTCATCGAGCAATAAAAAACCTGCAGAAAGCCTCTCTCTTTATCATGTTGCCTTCTTTGGTCATATTTCTCCCATGCATTTGGAAGCAAGTACAAGAAATATCCCACAGAGACTGTCCAGGGGCTGAACAGCTGAAGATTTCCATGGGATGGACACTCCAAGCCCAGGCAGAGCTCTGCAGAGCTTGCTGACAAGGAGAGATGCAGCCAGCTGCTCCATAACTCTGAAACAGGCAGAGGAAAAAATTATCTTTGCATTTTTTATGCCTAATTTAATGGAGCAACCTTCTGCTCTGCTCCTCTGGAAGTCAGTGATACATCCATGCTATCACTGGATCAGCAATACCTGTTGGGAAAGTGAACTCCTATGCTGGCTTTCTGAGCTGAATCAGCTGCTTTGCTATTTCATTCCAAATGTCAGAAGCAAGTTATCCTGGAGCAATAATCTTGACAGCACCAGTCCCCATGTGCATTTCAAAGCAATCAGAGGTTCAAAACAAGCTGGAAAGGAGAGTTGGAATCCCCAGATAAAAGAATAAATGCCCATCAACTTTCATAAAGGGTACAATACAGTTACAGGCACCCTAATAAAAGAGCTTAACTTTTAGGTTATTTTGGTTTTAGTTTAGAATATGATTCTGATTTTAAAGGTGTTATAGCAGCTATGAGAATATAAAGCACATTAAGGCCTTTAGGAATAGGTAACCAGGACGGTGTGTGCCTTGATCATTATGGGAATTGTTGTGGACTCTGAATTAAATGGTACTGGTTATGGACCTTGAGTCAAAATAATAGGTCCCAGAAGAAACTGGCAGTGGTTATGGAAGACCAGCCAAAGATGAAATGTACATGCGTAAGGATGGGGTTCACTCACAGACACAGTGAGGAAGACTGTCAACCATCACCAGAGGACCCCCATTCAACAGAACTATGCATGTGCGGAGGACATTTACATATGATAATGATTTCCAGGAAATAACATAAATAGACTAATCTTTACCCTCCCTTCTTTGTATTTAAAGCAATCAGCATAGTTAACCAATGATTTTTATAGAACAAGAATATAGATAAAGTGAAGCAATCGAAAACCAATCATTGCAAAGGTCAAGCTAAGAACCGAGCATTCTCTGCAATTTTAAACAATGACTTTGCTAAAAAAATTGTATATGTTGTGCCTTGTACCAGTGGGTGAACACATCTTTGGAGGAGCTATCCCCTGTGTTCCCCAGCGCTTGAATAAAAGAAGTGCCTGCTTATCTGCTTTGAGTAGATAGGTTCTTCGCGATTGTAACTGTTAACAATCCTATTCCTAAAACTAAAAACCCAGAGGGTCAAATTGCTAAGACGTAGAAGTGCAGGACTTGGTAACAGCAGTACGAAATTAAAACTCCCTTCTAGATACAATTATTGGACTCATTTGTATAGTTTGCCTAGTAGACACTCAATTACAATCTGCAACAACAGAAGTATCTCTCCTACTCCAAGACCTGGTTTCCACAGCAAGAACAGGCCTCAAGGAAACAGATGCTCCATTGCTAGTATGTGGGTGAGGAATAAAACCCTTCACTTCCCAAACCACCATGTACTTCCAACTCCCTCCTGCTCTCATAAGTACTGCACAAGTTCTCATACAAGGGGGAAGTCAGCGTGCAAAGAAAGTGATTGGTTCCCTCCTTTCTTTCCTGCTCAGCAAATCTGTCATGCATCCAAAGGGATCAAAAAGCAGGAAACCCAGCCACTATCCAGGCTGTAAGCTCCATGCAGAAGCATCCAGATATCCCCTACAAATGCCACATGAGTTCAAGCTTCCAACCCCAGGAAATGTAAGGAAGCCTATAGGAATTGCTGTGGGCATTCACTCTCAGAACAGGTGTGATGTAGATTCAACACATTACTGCTATTGGTTTCATGGGCACAAGGGAGAAATGCACTATTGCAGCTTATAAGTACGACTGCTCTTACCACAACCACAAGAGTCACAGAATGCGCTGGTGCCAACGCAGCAGTCACGAGTTGCGGTGTTACACCCGCAACACTGACGTCACTCACCATTACTGCACACGGGCAACGCACAAGGTTCAATATGACACCCACAGCAGGTCCATGGGACACACCATCACACCTCCTGAGTGCACTAATACACCTCTGTGACTCACTCACCCGAGACTACAGACTCAAAGCACATCCAGTCTCCACTCACCCATCTCCCCAGGTCAGGGCTCTCAGCATGGTCCCTCAGCCGGCATCCTGGCAAGCGGAAGGGTCTCCTCGCAGAGCTGGAGAAGCGGCTCCCCCCTCTCTGACCGAATCCGAGGGTTTTATTTGGTTTTATGCCTGATGTAGGTGACAGTGGGCAGGGCTGTGCTGGGAGTGGACAATGCCACCTTCCATATCTGTCCTTAGCCGTGTTCCCCTTATCTCACGCCCTATCTGTTGCATCTCTTTGCATTGTCTGGGCCCATTTAGACCAAATGGGGACCCTTATGTCATGACTTTATCTTACTGTCAGGCAGCTGAATAGCAGCTTGATGGGGACTCAGGGCAGATTGTTTGTTGAAGGAATTTCAAGGCCCAACCCAGGTTTCTGTTAGTTGAATTATGCAGCATTGCACATTTAGTCTCTGTTTTTAGGACAACTCAGGTTTGAGCTACCTACACAGCTCCCCATGAGATGGGGCCTCAAGGCAATCCAAGCCTGAGTCTCTTCACAACCCCCCATGAGTCACCTGATGGGCTAGATATTGTGGAACTCCGAGCCAGGCGGTCCTTACAGCAGGATAATCATGAAGGAAGCAAGAAAAACAACATCCTGCCTAAGAGAAAACCAAGACGATCCCTGTCTCCCACGCAGTAAATGCACTGGTGTCATAAGCACAGGTTGGTGCCTGGTGGACATCTCAAGCGAATTAAATCATGCAACTCGAGGCATGTCTATAGTAAAAAGCTGCTAAATAAATCAGAAATCCTCAAAACACAAACCGTTGTTTAGCCATACAGAGCTTGACTGGGATAATTTGGGCCTGCTGAGAGCAAGAGTAAATTAGCCCCACCGAGCTCCAGGATGCCACAGCTGGATTGCTACCCCTACCTGAGATGTTCATCAAAAGCTGCGCTGGGGACTTCTTCACTGCCAGCATGTGAAAGAATATACTGCCTGATCTCCCATATAACAAGTAAAAGAATAGCTGCTGCCACCTATGCCAGCTCCCAGAGGGGTAATAGCTTCCTCGGGCATGGGAGCCTTACTCCTCAGCATCTTACCTGGCCTAATCAAGCAGGTGGTGCCCTTCCCTTACACTGAAAGAACTCAGCATGGTTGTAGCATTCATAGCTGCACCTGACCTCACGTCAGAGATGGGCGATGTGAATGCTTATGGCTTCCACTCGGTAGAGTCATGTCTCATCAGTATTCAGGAAAGAACCCCCTCCAGAAAAACAATTGCCTTGTGTTTAGCTTCCCAGAAACTTGCTTGCAGTGGTCACACAGCTTTCTGTTGGATATATACTTTGAAGTCCTTGTTTAAACTGGGGCTGAAATCATGTGTTTTCAGAGCTGTGAGCCTGAGGTAGGAGAGCAGATGACGAGGAAACAAAGAAGCACTAATTTGGAAAGGCCTTGAAGGAGACTGAAAGTCCCAGGTCAGTAAACATGAGCACAAGGAGATGAAGGATGAACAATTAATGCCCTCTGATGCAATAAGTTGTGTCAGGAAGCATGCTGCTGCACTCACTCAGTGTGGTATTTTCAGTCTGTCTACATTTGTGTGACCTGGATGAAAAAGTCATAGCAGAAGGGGTTCCCCAAATGCACCAGGATGGACATTGTAAATGTGCAGATACACAACTATGGAAGTAGTCATCTTCCTACCATTCCCATATGAGCATTGCCATTAATCTCCAATGTGTCTCAGTTCTTAAACTATAAAGCAAAGATCAGATTTCTTTTTCTTCCCTGTGATATATGTTCATCTGATTCGTGTTAATATGGAATAATGTTGGAGTTGCCTTGTGGGGGTCGCCTGACGGGCACTCCAGCATGTCAGTTTAAGGGGTATATGGTTGTTATGGCTTCTGGGGGGTCACCTGGTGAGGCACTCCGGCATGTCATATATAGTTGTTCTGTTTAAACTTGCAGGTGGTGCTATCCCTGGAAGGTATATAAGCCAGGGCCTGGAACTGTATAGTATGCGTTTTGGTGGAGCGGAGACTCCCTGCGCACCCAGTGTTGCCTGTGCACCGCAGCGCCGTTTGCTTGCCTTTATTCGTTTAATAAATTGTTCAAATTGGTTAAAATCCTGTTTGGGACCAAGTCATTTCAGAATGGCAGTGTCCTTACCTTGAGTGCTCACACAACATCTAGCAGTGTAGGGCTGTGGTCTCAGCAGGCAGCTCTCAGCTGACAGCAATACAAAAAAAATAAGCTAGAAGGAAGAAGTAAAGTCAACTTTAGGACATGCAGTCATAACTCTAATATAAAAATTTGGTTGAAAACAAACTCTGTTTCTTTACTGATCTGAAAACTAGAATAAATAGCAGGCTTGGAAAAAATTAAGAAGTGTCTTTGAGGAAGCAGTTTTGTAGTCTCGTCCTTTTTGTTTGGTTGGGGTATTTTAATAAGCATTACTAGTGGACAACTGCAATCTTTTAAAAACAGGTTAAGTACACCCAGAACAGTGGCTGTTCTGTAAGAAAATTAAATATATTTATAATGATGCTGGATTTTAAAAAGAAAATTATGAATCAATTCCACTAAAATACATTTAAGAAATTCTCCTCTTTCTTGCAAATAGCCATCAAGAACAGTACAAAGGGAAACAGAGACACTTTTAACTTTTGCCAATTCATTTTGAAGTTGGAGTCACAATATGATTTTCACTGCAAAAAACTAAATACATTAATTCCAAAGAGCTAATTTTTCCAGAGTCAATGAAATGCTTCAGAAACATCAGCACAAAGAAAAAAAAAACAAAACCAGTAATAAAAATGAATCGACTGGCTAAAAAAAAAAGAAGAAAAGAAAATTATTAGCAGCAACTTTTATTGTCCAAAGGGGTAAAACATAGTTCCCTTGATTAAATATTTCGGCTGGCATTGGAGATAGGAGTCATAGTCATTAGGCCAAGCAGCAATAACAACAATATTAACAGATAACTCATATTTATGTCAATTCACTCTGCGCCTTGAGAAGAGCTTTATATGAGTCTCCTCTCTTCAATCCAGTGTTACCATCAGCACTCCAATGGACGGTATCCAAAGGACACATAAACCACCTCACTTGAAGGGAAAAAAAGCTCTCCAGCAGTTTTGATCACACAAAGCAAGATCCTTTCCCACTGCCAATTAGCAGATGTTTTCTGGAGGAACAGCAGGAGCTGAACATTTGCTGGGCTCACGTGATGGCCCTGCACAAGGTCATGGTCTGGGCTGCTGAAAAGCAATAACAAACCAGAGGCCAAACTCAACCTTCATATGGCAGCATGTGTTGGAGCAGATTGGAAGGAGATGTTGGATGAAAGGGTTTGTCCTGAAATAAAGAAAAATTGCACAAGCTTTTTCTCCTCTGTAAAATGGCAATTCAGAACTTGTCTGAATGAAAACTGCTTTTGATCTCTGTCATTTAACTGGATTTGAACTGGTAGGTTTTAGGCAGAGTTTGCATTTAAGACCTGTAGTGCTGTTTTTGGGAGCATGGAATGTTTCCAGGTTAATGAGGGCACATACAATACTTAGTACACAAAATATCTATATATTGCAATCATAGGAAATACTACAGGCCCATTACTTCCTGATGGAGATGTTAATATGAGCCATTAAGCAACATATTGATTTAACATTAGCAGAGAGTTCTCATTTTCGGTATTGCCGTAGGATTTTGGAACAAAGAATTGCTAAGAGATATCACTATAGGGTGCTTTTAACACAGATTTCTTCCAGAAATGGTGTTTAACATCAGACACATCACATGTATTTCTTTACATTGATTTCACCTGTCTGCTGGTTCTGTGCTAATTTGGATATTATGCATATATAAACTATGCTTTTAAAATTACTGCCCTTGTTTGTGATTGCTGTGCACAGATCCATGAAGGGCATTACAAATATATATTAACTGCTGCCTGTGTGGTTCTCCTAGTAGTCAATTTTTAAAGCACTGTGTTATTGAGCTATAAATTCTCCCATAATAGAAACTGCAGGTTCAGAAAGGATTCCTGTGGGACACTTCTAGCTTTTGCCTGATGAAGTTAATAAGTTAAGTAATAGTCAAATAAAGTAAGTAGTAGTCAAGAGGAGAATGCATTTGAGGGGAGGATTGCACTAATAGATCCTTCATTGACCTGCAAAGCCTGCTAAGATGTTATGGGCTTCATTCATGCTTGCAGGTACCAGTGTAACCTTCTCCCAGCCCGAGAGTGTCCAGCCACAGTCTGTTCCCCATCTCCTGCTTCAGCATCTGACTAAAGCCACTCAGGGGTGGTGAGCAGCAAAGTTCTTTGGAACGAGAAAACACCCCGGAATTCTCTTGTGGAACAGGCTGCCCAGGGAGGGGGTTGAGTCACCATCCCTGGATGTGTTTAAAAGATGAGTAGATGAGGTACTAAGAGATATGGTTTTGCATAGGACAGGAACGGTTGGACTCGATGATCTTAAAGGTCTTTTCCAACCTAGTGATTCTGTGATTCTGTAGGTAATGGGATTGGTATTTACCTGACCAATATGCCACCATCCTGAACGGTCCTGCAAGTGATTTAAGGAGGATGTGGCTGGATGAGCACCACAGGTGGTGACTGTCCACCTGTCCCAATGCTCTTGGCAGCCTCAGGAAGAAAGCAGGTCTGGTGCTCTAAATCAGCCCTGAAAATGTTTCATCCCAAGACATTACTTTTAGTGTGTTTGCAGGATCTGTGTACCTAAAAAGCACAAAAATCAGCTGTGGTCATGGGTCAGGAAAATTCAAAGTCATACAGAATGCAAATGAAACTTTTCCTACAAATCAAACAAAATGTTCTAATCACACCTCATATAATTTTAACTCATTCCTATTTATTGATTTTTTTCACACAAAAACTTCTGTTCCCTCTTCATATTTTTATTGGGTTTTGTTGCTACCAAACTCAGACATCACGATACCAATTCACAGATCTGATTCAGCTATCCAAAGAAAAATAATGACAAATCAAGCCTACACTTTTTCAGAATATATATTCTAATGTTTTAACCTTTTATGTTTGCTTCAAAAAGATTAATTCCACTCAAGAATACATGCTTGGAAATGCTTTTAAGACCATTGACTCTATGACTTGGATGTCCACCTTGTGATTTGCAATCAAAAAGAGATGCCAGAATCCAGATTATGAGCCAAATCACTATGGAGCAAAGGAGAAATCAAAATAAAGCACCTCCTGAGCGACAGGTTTTGCAATCTGCCACTCTACTTTAGGTTTTTTCCACCATGTGCACAGTTCCCATTTTGCAGTTGACTGCTGCTTGCTGACAACTTTGCTGGAACAGATCAGCAGAAGCAGGTGGGATTTTTGAGGAAAGGTGAGAGACAAGTAAAATTAAGAATAACGCCTGTATGAGCAACGAAAACACTTCATCTCCCCTCACTGAATGTATTTTCAAAGTTATTACCATAACTTGTCCAAAGAAGTGCGAGTTTCCAGAAAATTAGCTATTTAAAATGGTATCAATGTGATCATATTACCATTGTTCAAACTGAAAATTCTGCTGAGGGCTGGCTTGATAAATAAATGTAAAAACTGTGTTAAAACATGGGTACAATAGTTAATATATACGTATTTTCACTTCCATTTTCCAAGACTGTTTCAGGTGTGCTGAGTTATTTGACCTCAGTTGAATCCATCAAGAAGTATATGTTCAGTCCTTATCCTCTGCATCAGAGAAGTGCTAGAAGCGAAGAGCAGACAGGGTGTGCGTGGTGCGATGTGGTAAAGAGAGTATGAAACTGTCTGAGCCTCGGAGCACAGCAACTCATTGAGAAATGACACAGCAAATTAAATGATATAAACCTCATCTGACTTCGACACCTCCATAGCAGTTATCTGTCTGAGTTAAAGCCCCTAATTCAGGCAGATTAAATTCCCCTCTGGATGCTTCAAAGTCGCCTTCCCATGTTTATAAGAATGTGAGCGCATGCTTGTGTCTGAGTGAAAGTTTTCTCTGCAATTTCTGCACATTCCTCCTCCCTAGCTAAGACCTTAATGAAACCTTAATATATATAGATTAATCCTGGCTCCGTGTTATCTGAGATAACAACTGGACGATACGATCCATTCCTATGGCACCACAAAAGATTAGTTTATTTAGAAGAAAATTGTATCCTTGTTATCTTTGTCAGTTGACAGGTCTGAGGAGCTGCTTCTACAACAGAAGGGCTTCTGTGCATGCTTAAGTGTCACGGGCAAGGGTCATGGTGAAGGAGACTTGTGCTAGCACAGCATTTACTGCATAAGACCCAGAACTCAGCAATAGATTTCTATCTTCGAATCTTCTATTCAGTCCTGCTAAACAATATTTAGGTCACTTCTAAATCAGAAACCAAAATCTAGTTTATATGAAAATAAACACTGCTATCACCTTAGCTCATGTTGGAGCCTGTCATGGATGGACCTAAAGTTGCACTGAACTGTTATTATTAGATATAACTGATAGATATGGGATTGAAACAACCACCTTCCTTGGGAGCTCTCTGGTCAGCAATGTCTCTGCTTACTATCCTAATATCCCAATGTAGGTCTTAGCACCGTGGATTTCATACTTCTGGCCTGAATTTGGCACAGGTTCATTATACTGCAGAAATACAAGGAAATAGACGTAGCTTCCTAGGTCAGTGAATAAGGATCCAGAAGGTCAATGAATTGGGCTATGTATTCATTGGATTAACAATCATGCCAAGTCATCTTAAGAAATGCAGAGAAACACTTCTATCTTAGTTGGCCTGATGCCTTGCTTTTCACAAGGATGGAATTCATGACAGTGTCAAAGGCTTTTACTTCCTGCCTAAATCTTAAATCAATCCTGTTGCCTCTAAGCACAGCTCATTTAATTCTAACATCTCTTATGAATCTGCCTCATATTCCTCAAAGTCCACACTATGTATACAAGCAGCCTCTTTCTATCTCGGTGTCTAAAAATAATAGAAACATGTTGTCTAGGACAGGTTTCTTTTGCATGGGTATGGAAATCACTTGGAGTTTGCCAGCCTGTCGTATGCTACACAGTGTCTGAGATCACCATAAATCCCAAGTCTTTCAGCATTACCATGCAGGAGTAGGACACTTTTAATCAGTAATGAATTGCAGTTGTTGTAGCATATGGTTGCGAGCAATAAAAATACTAAAAGATGCAGGTCAGGGTTGAATTTCTAGAGAGCAAAAAGTATAAATTCTGGGTAAATGACAAGGAAGAGGAGGCAACTAATGAGGTTGGTTTGGTTCTGTCTGTCTACCTCAACATGGGATCTGTCACATATATACAGCTTATATACCTTATCTAGACTAGATGCCTGTTTTTCGACTGCTAAAATTAGCTGGGATGATGCCCACCCTTAATAAAGGGTAATACTTTATATAACAGAGACATGGGAACAGTGGGGATTGATCACAGATAGGTTCATTCAAATTTAGAAACAGAGTAAACATACCACCTTAGCTGCAGTAACAGTTGGCATGTGTGCAGGTGAGGAAGAAGATGAATAAAAAGTTATCACCTGGTATTTAGCAGTTTTCCTCAAGGACAGTGGATGAGGCAATGAATAGTCCTGGAGTTTATAAAAGAAAAGAAAACAAGGCTTTCTTGACTGAGTCATCAGTGAGTCCAGGTTGGGAAGACTGGAGGTGACTGGAATTCACCCACTGTGATGTAAAAATTTGGGATAGAAAAGATCATGTTTCAATACATCAGCACTAGAAGTTACGATGATTATCACCAAATTTGCTTATTTCAGAATTCATTCTGAACAATTGTTGGACACAGGATGTTGGCTTTGGACAGACCAAAACCTATTCCTATGGCAAACATTCCAAAGTGAAGATAAATGCTGACCTTCACAGCAGCATTTCCCATCTGGAAAGTGTTTAAACCTCTGTTATGGTTTTGCCTCGGCTGGAAGCCAAGCACCTCCCAGCCTCTTGCTCGCTCTTCCCCACTGGGATGGGGGACAGAATCAGAAGAGTGAAAGTAAGAAACCTTCCTTGCACGCTTCATCCTGTCCTTGCACAGTGCATCTTAGGCCTTCAAGGCAAAGGTGTGAGCTTCATGGGCTCACCTGTAGGGAAGCAAAGCTTTGCTCAGCTCACTGTATCAAGGGTTGGCTCATTTTGGGTTTGGCTTTATCTTCAGAGTCCTGTTCTCAGACCTCAGCCTTATTCATGCAGACAGGTAGTTATATGTATTAATAAGCAGTAATAAGATATGAGGGGAGGCATATAGTCATTTCTTCTGTACTGAAAGAGTGATAACCTCCATCAAAGCAAATAACAACTCCAAAAGGGAACAGTAATAATTGTGTCAGAAGAGCACACAAGAAAGATTACATTAGTTCGCATGCACAGTCTGCTTCCACAAACACAAGCTATATGCATGCAGGTTGTAAAAATCCTGTTTATAACCTCATTTCCCTTCTTTCTGGTTGCCTGTCTTCTTCTGAACTCTCTGTCTCATATTCACTATTTTTTAAGAGATTTTCCACTATGGTCTCCTGGCAAACAAACTCATGTCACCTGTGAAATAGTTCTTTTGCATGAGACTCATTTACTTTTACTGGTGTCAAAATTAAACATCACAGATTCACAGAATCATAAAGGTTGGAAGGGACCTCCAGAGATCATTGGGTCCAACCCCTCTGCCAAAGCAGGTTCCCTAGGACAGGTCACACAGGTTGGCATCCAGATGGGTCTTGAATATCTCCAGAGAAGGAGACTCCACAACCTCTCTGGGCAGCCTGTCCCAGGGCTCTGTCACCCTCACTGTGAAAAAGTTCTGTATATTTGTGCAGAACTTCCTGTGCTCCAACTTGCAGCCATTGCCCCTTGTCCTGTCCCCACAGACCACTGAGAAGAGGCTGGCCACTTTCTTCTGTGTCCCAGACTTAAGATATTTATAAACATTAATAAGATCCCCTCTTATATATTTTTCTCACTTTGCAAGCAAAGTGCAATTAGTCACCTTTGGATCCCACATGGCCAATGAGAGTCAAAACCCACCAGAGCAATACCAAAAGTTCTTATAGTCCTATCAAAACTGTACCTAGGAAGCCTTTTTTAAGAGCAAAGTAAAGCCTGCCTGTGTAGCATCTGTGCAGAATGGAAAATGTATGTTCACATACTAGAGAGGTAAAGTTGTAAATTCACCTAAAAGTCTTAAAGTCAGTGAAAGTAGGAACAGGCCAGATGAAAGGGAGAAAAATAAAGCAAGCAGTGAAGGAGACCTTGCTCGCTGTGTTTTTCACAGTGCTATCATTTTCAAGTAGAATGAATCCTTTAGAAACTGTGTCTTTCTATTATGCATCAACAGGGAAGTTAAAAAGCATTTTTATCAGCAATATATCTCAGTGGCACACTCAAGGAGCAGCTAAAAGCTCCTCTGAACAGTAAAAAGGCAAAGTTAAGTGCCAAGTGCAAAATGTTTCCTGCAATACAAGGCTTTTCTGAAAACTAGTCCAAAGCCAAGTTCTAATGTCCTTCATGGCCATTCACACACACATGCACACACACACACCCCCCCAGAAAGGATTAGGGGACCAAGTTACTATCACTATCTCTTAATCCTTTATTAAGTGATACAAATTAGTGGTGTCCCCATTGTCATCTAATTGACTTTTTGAATGCTTTTTTGGAATAAGACCTGAATATTAGTTCCAGTGAAAGCTTGGCAGTATGGATATGAGTTGGTTTCCACTCCTCAGACACTAAAGAAATCAAGCAGGACTAGGATGCAGGGATGCTGAGATCTGTCTTCACTTTGCTAATGGTGAAAAATAAATTTTTTGCCCCACTACTTTTATTTTCAACAATGACTTAAATGGAGATAGGACATCATGAAAAGAAAAACACTTAGTCAAACTCTCTCTTCTTCAACTGGAAATATCCTCCATTTGTCATCAAGCATGGTAGTCTCACTGGAAAACCCTCAGGAAGCCTGGGTGGAGGTACTGTAGAGGAAAGCAAGTCAAGAAGGGAAGCTCAAAACTAAGATTTTCTCTCTGAAATCCAAGGCAGAAAATACTCATTTCATGTAACAGATAATAGCAGCCATTCAATAGCGTTCTTCATTACACAGGTATGATCCACTTCGAGGAGGCGGTATAGGATGCGACAAAAGACCCACAACTCCAGCCTCTGCACTAACAATTTACTCATGTCATGATACAAGTCCAACAACTGATGAGATAATGAACAAATGCCAGTACAAAAATTCCTCAAGAAAGTGCAATATTTGCACTGCAAACAACCTAGGATATCTGTGGTATTACATCTGGAAGATGATTTCTATCTTTGAATCATACTTCTGCCGTGTTCTGCAATGCTAAAGGACAGAATAATCTGAAGCAACAGTGGAGCAGCTTTCCATTCATCTAGATTCTTCACATCACTCCTGTTTTCCGCTAAATCTGTTTCCTTTTCATGTGAAAAGGCACAAAGAAGAGAAGCAAGCAACTTAACTGCAAAGGTGACTTGATACAAGGGTGCAGCTTTACTGAGTTTTCATTCCTCAAGAAATGCATTGAATTTTACCGTTTTTCCAAGGTGAGTCTTACCACTTGCATCCAAATTTAATGTGTGTTTCATGTAGAGGCTTTCATGTAAAGGATTGCTTTTTGGAATCATTCTGGTGGAAACAAACCAAATGAAGTTCAACAAGGGCACCCTAAGGAAGAATGACTCCAAGCACCAGTACAAGCTAGGGGTTGACCTGCTGGGAAGCAGCTCTGTGGAGAAGGACCTGGGAGTCCTGGTGGACAACAAGTTGCATATGAGCAGGCAATCTGTCCTCATGGCCAAGAAGGCAAAGAATGTGGCCAGCAGGTCAAGGGAGGTTGTCCTACCCCTCTACTCAGCCCTGGTGAGGCCACAAAAGGAGTATTGTGTCCAGTTCTCTGCTCAACAGTTCAAGAAAGAGAGGGAACTACTGAAGAGAGTCCAGTGAAGGGCTACAGAGATGATGAGGAGACAGGAGAATCTCTCTTGTAAGAAAAAGCTGAGAGAGCTGGGGCTGTTTACTCTGGAGAAGACTGAGAGGGGATTTCATCAATACTTATCAATATCTACAGGGTGGATGTCTAGAGGATGGGACCAGACTCTTCTCAGTGGTGCCCAGTGACCAGACAAGGGGCAACAGATATAAATGCAGGAAGGGCCATCTTAACCTGAGGAAAAACTTCTTCACTTTAAGGGTGCCCAAGCACTAGGACAGGCTGCCCAGAGAGGCTGTGGAGTCTCCTTCTCTGGAGACATTCAAAACCCACCTGGACTTGACCCTGTGCAACCTGCTCTGAGTGATCCTGCTTGGAGGGGTGGGGGGGAGGGGTGTTGGACTAGATGATCTCTAGAGATCCCTTCCAACCTCCAATCCCATTCTGTGATTGTGTGACTCTGTGATCCTGTGAGTTTACAATTCACTTGGCTGCCTTTTAGCAAAAGAGTAAATTGTTTCTCTCAAAAGCTACGTGTATTTTATAGGTTAAGAAATGCATTTTTAAGCAAATTGTATTTTAGTGTGAGTTTATTATAATTCACTGTATTCTTTTTTGTAAGGCATTTATTTCATGCTTTAATCCCTTGGTGTCTTAACATGCTTAAAATATTGACAAGCTCCATGACCTAGTTCCATTTACAGGATGTAATACTGTAATTCTAAAGCAGGAATCAGCATAGAAAATTTCATCTTGTTTCAAATGAGCAACAGAAAGTAGGTATTATAAGAAGCAGGAGTAGAAAAACACAGTAAGAGGCAGATGATTGGTACAAGTACCTGAATTCTAGGAGTGAAACACTAGCACAGTAACCTGAAAGGTTCCTCAGGAACATTTTCTGTGAAACTTCAAAGTTTCTAGTCCCCAGAAAGGGTGAGAAACTGGAAAAACTACATAACTCGTCCAGTTCATGCCTTCTAGTGACTTGCAGCAACTGAAATTCTGTTCCTGAATATCAGAGGCGCTCTAAAATGAGCCACCAGTTTAGAAACATCCTTTTCCAAAATTGTGAAAATGGATTAGCTGATATATGAATTTGAACACAGTCACTTAAGGGATCTCCTTGAGAATTTATGGAAATAATGCAGCTAAGTCCAAGCATTTCTACTTTAACTAGAAAGCTCAGGGCAGATGCTTGCTTTGGAGAACTTGAAGATGCAGGAAAAAGCATAGGAGAGTTAGGGTGGGAGTCGAGACTGACACTTCTATGGAGATTTCTACAGACAGGTGTCTACTGTGATGGGAAGTGTCTAAGCAACTTTCAGCATCATTACAGGTCTCGGCTCCATTGCTCAAACATAGCTGTCTAGCACCATTTCAGACGTGTATGGGTATCCAAGGCACCCACACAGGTCTGCCAGATATGCAAAAAGATACACAGGAGGCTGAAGCCCATCTGGAGACTTTGCTTTTGCCCTCAGTACTGGTGTGTATAAAGCTGAGACAAGTCTCTAGTACAGCTGCAGGCATTCCTACATAGGCACCAAGTGTTTTTTGTTTATTACTCCATCCGGCCTCTGTCAATCAAGAATTTAGGGTCTTTTCTCTTCAGAATGAAAGTTACCCAACGTGCCTAAGGAAGGGATGAATGCCTTCTGGAGGTGCTGCTTTTCACTGACTACATGGTCTGGTTCTGGCTGATAAAAGAGTTTATTTACTTCACAACAGTTTTGATAACACAGGGGTGGTTTTGTTGTTGCTGAGCAGTGCTTACATAGGGTTTTTCTGCTTCTCACCCCACTCCATCAGCAAGTAGACTGGGAGTGCACCAGGAGGTGGGAGAGGACACAGCTGGGACAGCTCACCCCAACTGGCCAGGGAGATATTGCAACCAACTGGCATCATGCTCAGCATACAAAGGTGGGGGAAGAAGAAGGAAGGGGGAGCCATAACCAAGCTTTAGATATGTAGCCCCCAAACTATTGAATTTAAGTGAGTTGTATCTCTCTCCTAGAGTTCAGTGGCATTACTAAACACAGTCAAGAGAGCAGTTTCCATTTTATACCAATCTGATTCCTTGATATTCACTCAAGCCCTGATAAACCAAGCAAAGTTTGTCCCCCCTACTCCATTTCTGATGATAGGCACACTGTCTCCATGTAATAATAAGCAGTTCTATTAAATATCTCCAAGCTGTCTATTTAGACATGTCATGTCCTGATCCAAAACATGTGACACAGATTCACCAACTCCCTTTGCTGGAATTGGAGACAACACTTAAGTCCCATACACTATTGTTAACCTAAATTAGAAATCTCCACAGAAGGAACATCCTAAGAATAACAGCCCCTTGATAATTATGTTCAGCCAAGTGATATCACTTCTGGGAAGAACCAAGGCCAGCCTTGCATCCTTTAGCAGCTTTGAGGGAAAAGAGAGATAAAGAGGTGAAAGAAGAGAAAGAGAGATCATTCAGTTCCAGCTCCAATGTCCGACCTGCCATTTGGTATGAAGTTCCCATTCACAAGTCAAGCCTTGGTTTTTTATGCTCCTGGTTCCTTTCCTCATTTGCATAGACTCTGCTTCTTATATAAATTAGTATCACATGCTCAAACCTGGGAAATTTTGAGTTGGTGGGTTTCTTGAATCAGTGGTCCATGGGTCAGTGGTCTTGGACTGCTGCCTTTATCTTCTACCCAGTTATCGTAGGTTTTGCAGTGCTAGCACTTAGGTTATCTCTTATCTCATGATTTGCAGATGTTTAAGATATATTTAGTTCACTTCAGGGAACTTCATCTGGGAAGCGTGACTGCTTCTCTTTTAGCTTCTGCAGATTCCAGACAGTTCTTGTGAGGGTGGTGAAAAGGACGGAAGGGAAATGGGGGGTCCAAACCACCTTGAAACTCTAGACTTAGATCCTTAGGACTGATTTTGGAGGGTACTATTTTGGCCCAGGCTAGAAGTATAGCAGGGACCCTTTGAGCAAATCAGTAGTACAGATCATTCCACTCCATTGCTCAGGATTGTGCCCTGAAGCCTTTTAGTTTTGTGATACAGATATGGCCTTGAGTCCAATCATGATCTATGCCAGTCCCACATGCTCACAGTTTTGCCCCCTACTCAAAAATGCACACTAGCCTTGGAGTCTCTAAAGTACTGGAGGTGAATAAATGTATCTGCTTTCTTTTTATACATTGTGCTGTAAAAATAAACTAAAGTTGTAAAGCTGTCATTGCTTGCTGAAGAAGCATGCCAATAGCTGGCTCATTTTCAGCAAAACTCACTTCCTGGTATTCAATTAAGAAAAGAAAATGACTGCATTTCAAACCCACTCTACTATAGAATTTCATAAGCAGCCTCAAATTCTGTGGCAATCATGAAATTTGCTTTCCTTATTCAGATATTCCAGCATATTCAGTTCCACAATAAGTTCGTTTTGTATTTTTTTCTATATCCTGTCCAAGTGACTTCTGCTGTGTGGCTGAGCTTTGTCTATCCATAATCTGGCAATGCTCTTTCATCCAAAACGTTTGAACACCTGTATAATCTTAATTATTAAGGAATATTCATAGATTCACAGAATCACAGCACTGTAGGGGTTGGAAGGGACCTCCAGAGATCATTGTGTCCAACTCCCCTGCCAAAGCAGGGTCCCCAGGACAGGTTGCACAGGTTGGCATTCAGATGGGTCTTGAATATCTCCAGTGAAGGAGACTCCACATCCCCCTGGCAGCCTGTCCCAGAGCTGTATTCACTGATTTCAGTAAGATTCTTTATATGGTTAAAATTGTGTGTGTTCTGAAATACTTCATTGAAAATAGGGCAAAAATCACTAAGATGATTGAGTGGAACAGCTTCCTTATGAGGACAGGCTGAGGGACCTGGGTCTCTTTAGCTTGGAGAAGAGACTCATAATTAGTTACCAAAAGATGAAAAATGGTCTCTTCACTATCAGCTTCACAGACAAAATTCAAACTTGGTCTTGTTAATCCAAATCTGTGAAAATTCAAGCACTGTTCTGCACATTCATTAGTTTTCCCAAGAAGTAGCATTGGAAAATCATTTCTGCAATTAATTCCTAACAATATTTTAATAAATAAGACATTGTTTCTTTATCAGACAATCAAATTTTTGAGCTAAATTATAAGCCTTTATAAAATTTATTTGACTGCATAAGTTATTTATTTGGAGTAATATAGCTGCCTCTGTTCTCCTGCTTTGATGATTTTCTAATTACTTTTCCTAAAGTTTTTTGTAGCTTAATTGTCTTGCATTTCTCAGGGGCTAAAAAGATCCAACAACAATCTGAACCAAACTCTTTATTTATTATTTTAAGCATTAAACAATTTTACTCAGCTCTTATACATCACTGCCAGTCAAAAATTTCAGCGCCATTAAAAATTGTATAATGTCATTTCAATTTACAGACAAATAAAGACATGAATCAATAAAGCAACTGGACCCATGCTAACGAGTAGGTCAGCAATGGCACTGAGGTCTGCAATATTTCACTTTCGCTGAGGCTTTCCCTTCTCTTTTTATTCACCTGTGTTATTATGACAGCCCTGCTTAGTTGTGGTGGTCTCAGGAGAGAAGTTTTTTTGTTCTTTGCACTTTCTTGCAGCTTGTATGAGGACTGTGGATAATTCAGAGGGAGCATTTTTCGGGAGCAATTTCCATTTTTCAGAGAAAGGACAGTATTTGTGGGAGATGTTGTTTAAAAAAGCCTCACACGTAGGTGGAAATAGATGCAATTCAGTATTAAGACAACTTAGGTGGCCTTCAAAGGCACCCAGCATCATGGAAGGATGTGAAAGACACCAACGGATGCATAGTTGGCATATGTGGTACAAGACCAGACCTACAGGAAAGACTTCTTCTGGAACAACAGATGGGGACAGATAAGATACCTTACAGCAACTTAAATGACACAAGGCACCTGTGTTTAGACACCTGTATCACAGCTCCAGTCAGTGCTACCTAAATCCTCCTAGGCTCTGCTGACTGCACTGACTAGCTCTCTACTGACTACAGCACAGCTAAGATGCTGAGAGCCTATATACACCTTTACATAAGTAGAAAAATGTAGGTGTTAAACTTCAAACTGTTAAAATTCCATTTAAATTTCTAACCAAATCCCACCCATAGAGTCAATGAGAGCTGCCCCCTGCACTTGTATCTCAGATCTAATGAAGAAGATATTACTTCTTACACAAATCATTTCACTTGTCATGACAACTGCATTTGCAAAAGGTCTAAATGGGACTTCTCTAGAGAAAGGTGTTTCTTTGGCAATGAACATGGAACTAGAATCATAGAATCATTTAAGATCCACCATAAACCAAACACTGCCAAGTCCAAGTACTAAACTCTGTCCCTCAGCACCACATCTACACGTTTAAATACCTCCAGGGATGGTGACTCCACCAGTTCCCTGAGCAGCCCATTGCAATGATTGATAAACTTCTGGGTGAAGAAACTTTTCCTAATATCCAATCTAAACCTCCCCTGGCACAACTTGAGGTCATTTCCTCTGATCCTATGGTTTCTTCTGGGAGAAGAGACCAACACCCACCTGGCTAAATCCTTCTTTCAGGCAGTTGTAGAGAGCAATAAGGTCTCCTCTCAGCCTCCTTTTCTCCAGACTAAACAATCCCAGATCCCTCAGATGCTTGTCACAAGACTTATTCTCTATACCCTCCACTATTTTGTTGCCCTTCTTTGGATGCTCTCCAGCACCTCAATGTTCTTCTTGCAGCAAGGAGCCAAAACTGAACATGGTATTCAAGATGCTGCCTCACCAGTGCCAGGTACAGCAGGACAATCACTTCCCTAGTTCTGCTGGTCACACTATTTCTAACACAAACTACTTCAACTTTGTTCATGTTTCTGGTGGTTCAATATGTAGTTTTCCTCCATTAAGCACCATAGTTTTTATTTTAATTGTTGAAACTATGTGCCAGATGTTCCTAACAGCTGTCAGAAGGATTTGCCATCTGAACTCTCAGCAAACAGGCTAGAGGGGGAAGAGTTTGACGACACATCCAGTATATGCATCTACATCTGAACTAATCACTTCCTCTTCTATGCCACAGAAAAACAGTTCCTAGAGAGCCCCTTGGCAGCCAGATATAACATTGCAGTTAGTGTTGCTTTGAGTGGAGGTGTGGTCTAGATGACACCCAGACAACAGCTCCAGCCTAGTTTTTCCTCAGTTAACTTTCCTGGGTTTTCTCATAAATATGCACTTAATGGCCTGTGACTCATCTGAGCTGTTTTGAACATCTAGGTTAGAAGGAAGGAGCTTAAAAACAGTTCTTTTTTTCCATTGGCTATAAAAGAAGTCTAGAAAATTAGCTTGGATGTAGACTTTCAAATTGAAAACGTATTCATTTTATTAGCAGACTCCTACAGGCATTGTTTGGAGGATGGCGAGACAATATTCTAATGGTCTGATCCTCTGTTTTACAATCAATATAATTTGAAAGACTCTGGTCTGTGTATTTCAATAATATTATATGAAGATAAAAGCAAGAGTGGTATTTTTTTAAATGGCATTCACACCTATGTCCTAAGTCAGAAATATTGTGACTAAAAGTAGAGATCGAGCTGATTGAACTCCATATTTCCTGGCATAGTCTGGTGTTTCAACCTGTCAAATCTCATGACATCAGCTATGTAATGAAGATTGACGTTGTGAGAGGCAGCTGACATCTGTACTAGTCAACTAATTAGCAACACTGCCTTAAATGGCCTGGTATGACCACAGCCATGCTATTAAATTCTTACTTAACCAATAAAAGGGTTAATATACCCAAAATGAATATCAGAGTTGGTCCAGGGTACATGCCAACTCCTCAGTGTTCACAGGAATCCCATGGGAAAATCTTAGGGGTCTCCATTAAAGGTACTGGACAATCAAGCTACAGCACTCAGCTCCTGGCAATGTTTAAGTTAACAGTCTAGAAATAGCTGTAAGATACCCCATGGTTTCCTACATGAATTATCAATGCAGCTGTAGACAATATCCTTGATTTGTTAGGGAAAAAAAGTGACAAAATCTGTGTCACTTTCATTTTATCTTTGTTGTTATGAAAGCAAGACTTGGCATACACTTCAAGCCAAATGGTTTAGTAATTTCAATTAAAGATTTATTTGTATGGAGTTGTGCAGAGAGGAAGTCAGGGGCATATAATTTGTATCTGGAAGTTCATTTCCCTGGATCTTCCAAAGAATATTTTTTATCTCCAAAGACATAAAAGGCATTTTCTGCAAGGAGTATAATTTCTTTATAATATCTGTTATTGAAATAGCCTAAAAACTGGGAGTTGTTGGCTATGCAGTCTAGTTTGAACATCCTGTTTCTAATCTGTCTGTCTTAAAAAGTTTAATTGCAGAGGATAGAACTAAATTAAAGATAAACTTTCAATTGCATTCTAGCTATGTGATGTCGTTAGACTCACTGAAAGCAAATTCCAAAATGGCACAGTGTCTATACTATTAATTATACTTTGCTCACAAATATGAGCTTAATTGTCCATATCAAATGGCATCGTCACGTTTAATTATGTAAAATATAAAGCATCACTAATTCATGATATGAACTGAGTTCTTCTGAATATAAGAAATGCCATCTCTGGACCAGCTACAAAACATGCACATCTGCTAAAGTCAACAATGTCATTTTGGAGATATCCATCATGTTCCTTCTCACTGAAGACCAGAGTATGCCAGCAGTTGATGGTCAGCTAGAAATAAACAGGGCAAATCAAGAATTGCACTTGAGTTACAAGAAAATATTAGAAGTTGAAATTCAAACAGTTGCAGCGCAGGTAGAGGTACGTGTCTGGCTGTGTTTGTGGCTCTGTAAGAGTCAGGTTCTGGTTATGAGAAAGACAAGATAATTATGATTTCTTGCATTATTAGGATTTGCATAGTCCATGATTTCTGGCTCCCAGCCTGGTGTTTCTTATGGAAAGGAACAAAGTTTTCGTAAGTGGGTCTGAATGCACCTAATATTGTGCATCCTAGAGAAAACAGCTACTCTAAGGTTGCTTGGTCTTCCCTATTCAGTGTCAGCTGAAACAAAGCCTCCACAGGCACCACAGGTCAGGAACAGCTGATCACACACATTAGAAGCTGCTAGAGCATCTTCAGTCCCAGACACTACCCCTTACCTTGTCCTTACCAGGCAGCCACTGGGACACTCATGTTTCTCAGAGGGTTCCCACACATTCCCCAATGATCCTGGCCACTGGCCCACTCAAGATCCAGAATTCAGATACTGCTGTTGCCTCTGCTGCTGCCTCAGTTAGCTCTGCTCATGAACCTCAAGGAGATTCTCATATTTTATTCAGGAGTCTTTGATAAAACAGCCTGAGAGAAGGGAGCAGAACCT
This sequence comes from Porphyrio hochstetteri, assembly GCA_020800305.1. Classification (NCBI taxonomy): domain Eukaryota; kingdom Metazoa; phylum Chordata; class Aves; order Gruiformes; family Rallidae; genus Porphyrio; species Porphyrio hochstetteri. The sequence goes on along the minus strand of CM036907.1, from coordinate 119,205,461 downwards.
GGTATTCCCCAATCATGCCTCATGACATGCTTAAAGAACTAAATTTTCCCTCGCTTGTTCTTGTTTAGATTGGATGTTAGGAAAAAATTTTTTACTGAAAGAGTTGTCAGGGCCTGGAACAGGCTGCCCAGGGAGGGGGTCGAGTCACCTTCCCTGGATGTGTTCAAAAAAAGGGTAGATTAAGTACTTAGGGATATGGTTTAGTTTAGGATGTGAATGGTTGGACTTGATGATCTTAAAGGTCTTTTCCAACCTTGTTATTCTGTGATTCTGTGATTCCGTGATTCTGTCCTTCATCCTTGTTGAAAACTATAGCCATCACAGTTCTTGTATAAAAGGCAGACTCCTTTCTCCAATGCTCAAATGGAAAACGAGGCAGCCATCTGTACCCAGAAGTAAATTTCAGGTGCCTGAATATAACTTTTGTATAGGTACCTACATCTAAGAGACAAGGAGGGCTCTTATCAATATTTCCTGCTAAGTATCTTTTAGATCAACATACTAGTGTGAAATGTCTGTCTGTTGCCTTCCACTCTGCAGGGAATTGGGGTATGTAAACAAGTTGGCCATAGATCTCCAGTGTCAGTGACTCCATTGCCCTTTCCATGCTTGGCTTTACCTGCTTGCAAACAAACCTCACTTGTGCCTTTAATTGTCCCATATGCATACTACCTTAGAGGGAAGGAAAGGCCTGGACGTGGAAATGTCAGCCAAAGAGAAATCAAATGTTGAAACAGAAACAATAGTCTGGGGGGATCAAAGTATTTGCAGTAGCTCGTTCAGTAGAACTGCATGGTGCAGTTGGATTAGGATTTCCTGAACAAGCCTGGCATAGTAATCTTGACAAGCTATGATGACAGTCTTGACAGCAGCTCTGCCAAAGAAAACATCTGGATCATGTACAGCACAGATGTGGCCAGAGTTTACAGAAGGAAAAGTGGAAGAAGTGACCACCAGCCAACAAGTCTCAGTAAACAGAAAAATAACTGCCTTATAATTATGGCCAAAAGTTTGTTATTGAAGACTCAGAGTTTAATTACATTCTTTTCAGTGGCTGCAGGTCTGTTTAGGATTCATAAACATGAGACAGATACAACTTCCATCTTATTCCTTAAATCACTAAACCACAGATTACCAGACCCTGGGTGAGTTCAACAGGGACAGTGCCCTCCATATTTCTCCTCCTTTTACTTGCCCTTCCTAAGTATTTACTATTTATCCCTACCAGAGGCAATGCTTGTGTTGTGCATGGATTAGCACAGACCAGGGGCAATGACTGATGTTGCAAAGTCTAGGCACAGCCACTGCTTTTGGAAAGCAGGGAGTTAGCAGGAGTTTGCCATATGAGCTCAAAAGAACAGTCTCCACTTCATTTACTAGCTATGGCTGTGGCAGATAGGTACTTGGCTTGGCCCAGAATGGCTATTCTTACATTTTAAACTTGTGCAAGTCCATAGAATCATGAGAAATAGGGATGAAATGGCGTCTTATGTCTTACCTACTTTAGACTTGTTCCAAGGCAGGATCAGCATCACCTAAACCACTCAACAGATGGCTATTGGACCTGTCATTATTACGCAGTAGTATAATGATGACATTTCTGCAATCCATTCATCATAGGCTTTCTATGCAGGAAGAATTACACTTGGAAGAAGTTCTGCAGTGGTTCCGAATTGCCTTTTAATTGCTTCTATCAGTGTGTTCACCTGTAAGCAATTTCTTCCAAGTCATCTTCTCTGGAGAGTCAGTAAATTCATGGATTTTTACAAATTATTCTTTTTCATGTGATGAAGCTTTGAAAGAGTGCAAGGAGGAAGGTGATGATGGCTGGCTGGACTTGAATTCAAGACCACGGCTAATGCAAAGTGAAAGCAGAAAAGAATCAGACGCTCCCCAAAAAACCAAGAACAACTCTGGCTAAACACCTGTCGTGGTTTTGCCCCAGCCAAGGGCCGCACCCCACACAGTCGCACCCCACACAGTCGCTTGTACTTTTAAAAGGAAGGGGGAGGGAAAGTTGGGGGAAGGGGAAAAGGGAAGGAAGAAAGGAGGAAAAGAAACCACAACCTAGAAACCAGAACCACGCAGGTTGGGATAAGGATAGTTTACTAAACAATAACAGAAAACTAGATATAACAATAACAGAAGTTTAAAGCACAAAATAGATGAAACTGGTGATACACAATGCAATTTCTCACCAAACCACACAACTCAGGCCGCACAGCTTAGAGCCCGTCCCGGACAACCCGACCGCCCCAGAAACTGCACGTCCTGGCGTTGTCTCCCCCTCTTCCCCCCAGTCCCCCCTTAAACTGAACATGACGTAACTGGTATGGAATATCCTCTTTGGCCAATTCGGATCACCTGTCCTGGCTGCGTCCCCTCCTTTCTCACTAGTAAGGAAGTATGCAGAGCTGAGAAAGGTCCTTGATTGCCCGGCAACAAATCGGAAAACATCAGGGTGCTATCAGCACTATTCTCATGCTAACACACAAACATGGCATTCCATCCACTGCTAAAAAAAAAGTTTAACTCCATCATAGCTGAAACCAGGACATTATCCACCCCTTATTCCATACCATTTACGTCATGACCAGATCCAACAATTTCTTTAGGTACAATCAGTTTCGTGTTTCACACACCCATATATGTATGTACACATGTATGCACACATATGTGCATACAGATCTTATTCCCTCAGTCTGTGAATCATCCCTCTGAAGTTGTTGAGTTCATTTAGTCCATGATTTCCAGGCTCCATTTGTCGTAACAGTTTCTCAGGATAGTTGTATGTTCCATTGGCTCGTTGCACGCTGCATCTCAGGCTCTTGACTGATACACCTGGCATGGTCCATGCTCATAGTCTGTGGGTCAGAGTTTATTTTCAACGGGAGCAAAAAGTTCTTGAGAGGCCAGGCTTTAGTTCCATCATCATAGCACTCATTCTTCATTAACTTGTATGACTCCGGCTATAATGCTATGGTACAACATACAGCAATCATAACAATAATGAATATACAATAATGGATTATTTGGCAATCATTATAATTTCTACTTTATTAATTATATTGGCTATTCTCACCCAAAATCAAATCCCCTTGAGGTACACATCGAACTTCTCCATCCCTCTGCATTACCCACCAAGTACAGCCAGGTCCTTGAGCAAAAACAATTCCAGACATGGGTTTACCTTTGCTTGAAGCAGGGATGACCCAAACTCTCTTTCCCAATACACTCTTCATATGCACTACTGGGACTCTGTCTCCCTCTACAGCACGTGGAAATTTTGCCTGGGCAGGGCCAGCCCGATTGGTAGATCCCCTAGAGTTAACTAACCACGTGGCTTTGGCCAAATGTGTATCCCAATGCTTGAATGTCCCACCACACATTGCTTTCAGTGTAGTTTTTAAAAGTCCATTATATCGTTCAATTTTCCCAGAGGCCGGTGCATGATAAGGAATGTGGTACACCCACTCAATGCCATGCTCTTTGGCCCAGGTGTCTATAAGAGTGTTTCGGAAGTGAGTCCCATTGTCTGACTCGATTCTTTCTGGAGTACCATGTCGCCAGAGGACTTGCCTTTCAAGGCCCAGAATTGTATTTCGAGCAGTGGCATGGGGTACGGGATATGTTTCTAGCCAGCCGGTAGTTGCCTCCACCATTGTAAGCACATAACGTTTGCCATGGCGGGTTTGTGGGAGGGTGATGTAATCAATCTGCCAAGCCTCCCCATATTTATATTTCATCCACCGTCCTCCATACCAAAGGGGCTTTAACCGCTTAGCTTGCTTGATTGCAGCACATGTCTCACATTCGTGGACAACTTGTGCGATGGCGTCCATGGTCAAGTCCACCCCTCGATCCCGAGCCCATCTATATGTTGCATCTCTCCCTTGATGACCCGAGGTATCATGAGCCCATCGAGCCATGAATAATTCACCCTTACGTTGCCAGTCTAGATCTACCTGAGCCACTTTAATCCTAGCAGCCTTATCTACCTGATGGTTGTTTTCATGTTCCTCCATGGCCCGACTCTTAGGTACATGGGCGTCGACATGACGTACCTTTACAACAAGTTTCTCTAACCGAGCAGAGATATCTTGCCATAAGTCATCAGCCCATATAGGTTTGCCTCTACGCTGCCAGTTGTTCTTTTTCCACTGCTGCAACCACCCCCACAGGGCATTCGCCACCATCCATGAATCAGTATAAAGGTAGAGCCTTGGCCACTTTTCTCTCTCAGCAATGTCCAGGGCTAACTGGATGGCCTTCACCTCAGCGAACTGGCTTGATTCACCTTTTCCTTCAGTGGCTTCTGCTACTCTTCTTATAGGATTCCATACAGCGGCTTTCCATCTCCGATGCTTACCCACAATGCGACAAGACCCATCAGTGAACAGGGCATATCGCTTCTCATTCTCTGGCAGTTCGTTGTAGGGTGGGGCTTCTTCAGCGCGTGTTACCTCCTCATCCTCTGGTGACATCCCAAAATCTTTGCCTTCTGGCCAGTCTGTGATCACCTCCACGATTCCTGGGCGATTGGGGTTTCCTATTCGAGCCCGCTGTGTAATTAGTGCAACCCACTTGCTCCACGTAGCATCAGTGGCATGGTGTGTAGAAGGAACCTTCCCTTTGAACATCCAGCCCAGCACCGGCAGTCGGGGTGCCAGGAGGAGCTGGGCTTCAGTTCCAATCACTTCTGAGGCGGCTCGAACCCCTTCATAGGCGGCCAGTATTTCCTTTTCTGTTGGAGTATAATTGGCCTCAGATCCTTTGTAGGCCCGACTCCAAAACCCCAGCGGTCGACCTCGAGTCTCCCCTTGTGCTTTCTGCCAGAGACTCCAGGTCGGGCCGTTCTCCCCAGCTGCAGTGTAGAGCACATTTTTAATATCTGTCCCTGTCCGGACAGGCCCAAGGGCCACTGCATGGACTATCTCGCGTTTGATCTGCTCAAAGGCTTGCTGTTGCTCAGGGCCCCATTGGAAATCATTCTTCTTTCGAGTTACATGGTAGAGTGGGCTCACAATGAGACTGTAGTTTGGGACATGCATTCGCCAAAAACCTATAACACCTAAGAAAGCTTGTGTTTCCTTTTTGTTGCTTGGTGGAGACATAGCTGCTATTTTATTAATAATGTCCATTGGGATCTGACGACGCCCATCCTGCCATTTTATTCCTAAAAACTGGATTTCTCGCGTAGGCCCCTTGACTTTACTTCGTTTTATAGCAAAACCGGCTTCTAAAAGGATTTTAATTACCCTGTTTCCTTTTTCAAAAACTTCCTCTGCTGTGTTGCCCCATACAATGATGTCATCAATATACTGCAGGTGCTCTGGTGCTTCACCCTTTTCCAGTGTATTCTGGATTAGTCCATGGCAGATGGTGGGGCTATGTTTCCACCCCTGGGGCAGACGATTCCACGTGTATTGGATGCCTCTCCAAGTGAAAGCAAACTGTGGCCTGCACTCTGGCACCAGTGGGATCGAGAAGAAAGCATTCGCAATGTCGATTGTGGCGTACCACTTGGCTGCCTTCGATTCCAATTCATACTGGAGCTCTAACATGTCTGGCACAGCAGCACTCATACCTGGAGTGACTTCATTTAGGCCACGATAATCTACTGTCAGCCTCCACTCTCCATTGGACTTCCTCACTGGCCATATGGGACTATTAAAGGGTGAGTGGGTTCGGCTGATCACTCCCTGATCCTCCAGTTGACGAATCAGCTTATGGATGGGAATCAGGGAATCTCGGTTAGTACGGTATTGTCGTCTGTGCACCGTCGTCGTAGCAACTGGCACTTGCTGTTCTTCACCCTTCAACAACCCCACAACAGCAGAATCCTCCGAGAGTCCAGGCAAGGCACACAATTGTTCAATTTCTTCTGTTTCCAAAGCAGCTATTCCAAAAGCCCATCGGTACCCTTTTGGGTCTTTAAAATACCCTCTACGTAGATAATCTATACCTAAAATGCACGGAGCTTCTGGACCAGTCACAATGGGGTGTTTTTCCCAGTCCTTCCCAGTTAGGCTCACCTCAGCCTCTAGCACAGTTAGTTGTTGGGATCCCCCTGTCACTCCAGAAATACAAACAGGTTCTACCCCTTCATGATTCGATGGCATTAGAGTACACTGGGCACCAGTATCCACCAGAGCTTTGTACTCTTGTGGGTCTGACGTGCCAGGCCATCGGATCCACACAGTCCAATAAACCCGATTGTCCCTCTCCTCCACCTGGCTGGAGGCAGGGCCCCTCTATTGCTGCTGATCATATTTGTTTTCCACTGGTTGCATAAAGGACTTAGAGGTCCCTTCAAAAGGATCAGGCACATCAGACATATAGGTAGGCCTTCCAGTTGGTCTAGGGAACTGCCCAGTAGAAACTGGTGCAGCCTTCTTCCTGGCAGAATCTCGTTGTGCGAATGTTTTACCCCGCAGCTCATTTACTTGTGCTCGAAGGGCTGAGGTGGGCTGCATATCCCATTTCCTCATGTCCTCTCCATGATCAAGCAGGTAAAACCACAATGTACGTCGTGGTGTGTATTCTCCCTCTTGGAACGATGGACGCTTTCTCCCAGTAGCTGCAACATTGCTCCATACGGGTTGGGAGTTGGACACATTGTTGTCAAGTCGTTGAACCAGTTTCTCTACTGCTGCAATGACGGAGAGGGAAACATTGTCTTGGTATTTCCGGAGTCGGCAGGCCACCTCATTTACGGTTGGCGGATTCGTATCATTCCAGTCAATTGCTGCCAGTGAATTGGTATACCCTGCTGGTGCACTTCGTACAACCTTACGCCACATATCTGGAGTGCATAGGACTTCATCGGGATCAGCGGGAAGCCGTGAATTGTCCAGATCATAATAAATTATCTCCCGTACAGCTAATTCTCTCAGGTGCTGGACAGATGTCTCTATGCTGTTACACTTAGGTGTCTGGCATGTAATATATTCCTTTATGGGATATCTTTCCTTCACACTTGACAGTAGTCGCCTCCAGAGGCTGAGGATTTCCGGCCTCCTCCCAATTGCTTTGTCAATTCCTCCTTCTCTAGCTAGGGATCCCAACTGCTTGGCCTCTCTGCCTTCTAATTCCAAACTACTGGCCCCGTGATCCCAACATCGGAGCAACCAAGTGATAATGTGCTCACTTGGGTGGCGAGTGAAATCTTTTCGAACCTCACGCAGCTCACTCAGAGTCAGGGATCGGGTAACAATCTCTGGTTCTGCCTCATCCTGATATCCTCGAGATGATCCCGGTTGATCATCATCCTTATCCGTCACTATACGAACTGATTTCTTTGTGCCTTTCCTCTTTTGTACGGGAGCAACAGACACTGGTGTGGGTTGGTTTTTCTGATCATCTGCAGTGTCTGCTGTAGAGATTACAGTAGCTGCAGTGTCGGTCACAGGGGTTGCAGTAGCTGCAGTGTCAGCCCCAGTGGTTGCAGCAGCTATAGTATCTGCCAGTCTGTTTCCTTTCCCTTCTCCCTGACAGTGCTGACAGTGCTGACAGTGCTGCCTGCTATCAAGCAGTGTTTGATAAATAGTGGCCAGAGCCCAGCACAGAGCAGTAAGGTGTCCATCTCTGGGAAACCTACAGCAATTTTTCCTTAGGTATGCAGTCACTTGATCGGGGTCTTGTAGCTGTTCAGGAGTGAAATTCCAAACCATCGGGCGTGAGAAAGTACCTAGGTACTCGCCCATACTTTGCCACATGCCCTGCCACTCGTGATTATTCTGTCTCGGAGAAAGCTCTTCAGTGGTATTCATAAACCTATGCTTGATATATAACAAAAACTGAACCATCTGCACCAAACCTACCAATAGCAAAATGCTAGTTTGAATATCCCAGAGATATTGAAGATTTTCAAAAACTGCCCTAAGAGCTGTTGTATTTAGCCCAAAGGAAAAGAAAGCAGTGCCCCCACCATACCGGCTGCTGTTATTAACCCCTCCCTGTCCAAAGAATGGACAGGACAGCAAAACCTCATACAGGTACCAGCTTAAGCTCATGATCATCGATATTATTGTATCATAGACCGATATCATAAAATACACTATAATGAAGTATGGGAACAAATACAGGAGCCACAGACCTGAGAGAGAAAAGAATCCTGCCAGGATTGTATACAGCATGCGATGGTTTTGCTGCCACAGCCTTGTAAATAAATACCACAACATCGTGACCAGAGATTGCTTAAACAACAGTGCTTATCTTAATTGCGATAGTTAGGGTCAGATCTACCGTTATCCCAACCGTTCGTGCCCCACGTTGGGCGCCAAAATAACTGTCGTGGTTTTGCCCCAGCCAAGGGCCGCACCCCACACAGTCGCTTGTACTTTTAAAAGGAAGGGGGAGGGAAAGTTGGGGGAAGGGGAAAAGGGAAGGAAGAAAGGAGGAAAAGAAACCACAACCTAGAAACCAGAACCACGCAGGTTGGGATAAGGATAGTTTACTAAACAATAACAGAAAACTAGATATAACAATAACAGAAGTTTAAAGCACAAAATAGATGAAACTGGTGATACACAATGCAATTTCTCACCAAACCACACAACTCAGGCCGCACAGCTTAGAGCCCGTCCCGGACAACCCGACCGCCCCAGAAACTGCACGTCCTGGCGTTGTCTCCCCCTCTTCCCCCCAGTCCCCCCTTAAACTGAACATGACGTAACTGGTATGGAATATCCTCTTTGGCCAATTCGGATCACCTGTCCTGGCTGCGTCCCCTCCTTTCTCACTAGTAAGGAAGTATGCAGAGCTGAGAAAGGTCCTTGATTGCCCGGCAACAAATCGGAAAACATCAGGGTGCTATCAGCACTATTCTCATGCTAACACACAAACATGGCATTCCATCCACTGCTAAAAAAAAAGTTTAACTCCATCATAGCTGAAACCAGGACAACACCCCTTGTTGTTGGTTGCATAGATGGAAAAAGAAAGCCCTTCCAAATTTCCAGATCTGCTGAGGTTGCCTTTGCTTGCAGTAAGCAGTGGTCCATGGTCAGAGTCTCGAAACCTGCTGTGTTTCATTCTGCTGCTGTTGAGCTCAGGGCAGCAGAGCGATTTGGTCTCTCAGGGCCTGTAATACACCCCTGGTCTCCAGCAAATACTTTTCAACACAGTTTCAGCTTCAGAATGAAAACTGCCTTCAGAATCCCAGGGTTCCCTCTCCTGCAAAAGAAAAAAATATTTTCCCCTCCTTTTTCCTTGGGAATGAAACCCTTAAAAATCATGCTATTTTCATTTCATTTGACCTAGAAAGGCAAATAGGCACTATTGTTAAAATTTATGACTTAACCATTAAATCAAATCTATTTAGAAACCAATCATTTAGGATTAGGAAAAAACCCCAGGGTTTCATTCCAAGAAAGCTGCCAGTAATAGCTGGAATTGACAACTCTGGCTTTGGTACCTTTTTTCTGGAAATAACGTAATCGAATCAAAATGTGCCCATTGAAAGTTTTTATATTGGTGAAACTGTATTTTCTCATTTAAAAAAATGGCTAGTCCTGAGCCCATGGAGTTAAGTTTTTCCAGTATCCTAAAAGAAAATGATAGCTATGATTATCCCTAAATCATCTTCCCACAATCACAGACCAGAATCACAGAATCACGGAATCACAGAATTGTAGGGGTTGGAAGGGACCTCGAGAGATCATCGGGTCCAACCCCCCTGCCAAAGCAGGCTCCCTAGCACATATTGCACAGATAGGCATCCAGACGAGTCTTGAATATCTCCAGTGAAGGAGACTCCACCACCTCCCTGGGCAGCCTGTCCCAGGGCTCTGTCACCCTCACTGTGTAAAAGTTCTTCCGCATGTTGGTGCGGAACTTCCTGTGCTCCAGTTTACAGCCATTGCCCCTTGTCCTGTCTCCACAGACACTGAAAAGGGGCTGGCCATTTCCCCCTGCATCCCATACTTAAGATATTTAGAAACATTAATTAGGTCCCCCCTCAGTCTTCTTTTCTCCAGGCTGAACAGCCCCAGCTCACTCAGCCTTTCCTCATAGGGGAAATGTTCCAGGCCCTTCATCATCTTCGTAGCCCTTCTCTGGACTCTCTCCAGGAGATCCCTGTCCTTTTTATACCAGGGAGCCCAGAACTGGACACAGTACTCCAGGTGGGGCCTGACCAGGGCAGAGTAGAGGGGGAGGATCACCTCCTTCGACCTGCTGGCCACACTCTTCCTGATGCATCCCAGGATCCCATTGGCCCTCTTAGCCATCAGGGCACACTGCTGGCTCATGGCCAACCTGTCATCCACCAGGACCCCCAGGTCCTTCTCCACAGAGCTCTTCTCCAGCAGGTCATCCCCCAGCCTGTACTGATACAGATGGTTATTCCTCCCCAGGTGCAAGACTCTACACTTGCTTTTATTAAACCTCATCTGGTTTCTCCCTGCCCAGCTTTCCAGCCTGTCCAGGTCTCGCTGGATGGCAGCGCAGTGTTCCTGTGTGTCAGCCACCCCACTATGCCCAGCATTAAAACTTTTACGACTCTCTTTAGCAGCTTGTGCTTCAGTGCCTCTGTCTTTCTACTTAGCACATACAATGCAGTGGGACCAACTACCCAAAAGTCCTTTGTGGGAAGCACTTCATAATGCACATTGAAAAGACATTCTTTTGCCTGTATTGGCAGGACTATAGGAGAATGAAACCAAAATCAATGAATGTAGGATTGGGATGAGTCTATTCATAATTCTCCTAATGTTTAATATACCATTGACGAGCAAGTGCTAGAAAGATCTGATCATAACCATACACCAGAACACTTTGTGTCAGCTGAGTATTATTTCTGTGGTCTTCAGTATTTTCTTCCAGCCAGAACTGGAGTGTCTGTCCTCCTCTGATGTCCCATGGAAATGGAGCTGCAGTTCTGACCAGAACAACAGCCCCCTGTGTCTTTTCTAAAGTTCACCCTTGCTTTTCAAGAGACAAAGAAATGCTCTGGGCTGCTGGAAGGAAGGAAATGTCCAGTGCTTGTGCTGCAACATGCAGTCACCAACATCTGCTGAAGAGAGAGCATGCCATCGTGTGGTGGTACAGCCTCAAGACAACAGTATAATTTTCATCATTGAATAGATGTAACCGAAGATAAATGTACAGTGAAAGAGGATCCCCTAGATCCCACCAGTTTCCCTGCTGCCTCTAATTCACTGAAAGATGTCTCCAGATGTCTGACGTATTGCTCCTCTTCAGCAAGAGTTTTGGAGGCCACCACCAGCAAAAAGCATACTGAAAGCTGAACTCCCACCACGAAGATGTTACTTGGTCCCCTCTGATGCTGGAAAGACTCCTTAAAACTGCTACCACCTTCTCCAAAAACACCGTGATGAAGAGGGTGGTTTCTCCAAGCCACAAGCCTGGCCAGCATTAGGGAGTCCAGGTCTATTTCACGTCTCCACTGCACCTCCATGTAGCTGAGTAGGAGCATAGTGCTCTGTCCTCTGCACCAGCCCTTCATGACATCTCTTGGTCATCACAGAGATGGGACTAGACAGCTTCACCAATGTAGTTCTACTCAGAAGCTCTTGGTAAGTGAATCATGTCAGGGGAACATTCACTTTGGCTGTGAGAGAGGCCGAAGTAGCTTGAGTTTACCTACTTGACTTGTGCTTCTCCTGACTAACTAGTGCCCTCATATGGTCCCTTCCAAAAGGGCCTGGAAGACGAAGGACATTGCCATGGAGAAAGGGCTGCAATCAGGACCTTCACAGGCCCTGCAAAGCAGGACCATGAGGATGGCTGATGTGACCTGCTACTGTCAGAAAGATATCTCAGTAACAGCCTTTATCCTGAGATGCACAGACTCTGAGAAGCAGCCAAGCTCAGATGATGATTACTCATGTGGACTTTACTCATGTGGAAAGTAGACATAACCACAAGATAGCATCTGATGTTGATAATGTTACTGACTTGCATACCATAGAGTTCCCAATATCTAATTTTGTCTTTTGTCAGTGGTATTCAATTATAACAGTTCTGCAGAGCTTCTTAGGAAGATGAAAATGTGTTTAATACACTGGTGAGCAAAGATGGCAGGAAAAGACCCAAAGCAGGATACTGGTGTCACCAGAGGGGAGTTAGGAAGGATTGCTGGAGGAAATTATTTGTCTTTCAGTAAGTTTTTGGATGTGAAATAGCTGTACAAAGCAGAGGCACTTTCCAGACTTTGCAAGAGGTTGACACACCTTTAGAGGGTGACTTTTATGAATACTTTCTTGCCTGAGACATTTCCATCATCTCCAGACAGATTGTTTTAAATCTAATCCTTGAAGCACTGCACTATTGATTGCAGGCAGCCACAGAAAAAGTAATTGGATCTATCTTATTCCTCTCACAATCTCCTCTCCCTCTCTTCCACCTTCAAAAAGCCTCTCTTCTGATTTCCCTCTAGTCTGTCTCCATGTCCAGCTGACCCCTTAGGGTGACCACAGGAGAGGAAATGCAACCCAGAAGCTACTATATTTCCTTCTTCCCCCTAGATGGTGCCATGGGTTTTCCCTGGGTTAATTAGCACCTTCTAATCCAGGCTCTGGTGGAGTGGGATTCACCCAACTGCAGGTAGACCTCAGTGGCTGATCTGGGAGACTCTGCGTTGCCTTGTGTTCAAGGGACAGTATGTGGATAGGAAACATAATAGAAGGATAAACCCTTTTTTTTTCTTTCTTTTTTCTTTTTTCTTTTTTTTTTTTTTTGAGTGCAGCCTGGGACAACTGGATTCTCTTCTCTGTTGTAAGATCTTTGATACCTTTCTTCCTTTTTTCAGGGAATCCCAGACTGGTTTGGGTGGGAAGGGACCTCAAAGCCCACCTAGTTCCAACCCCCTGCCATGGGCAGAGACACCCTCCACTAGACCAGGTTGAAATACAGGTGGTTCCTCCTAGCCTAAAGCGGGTGTCTGAAATATGGCAGTGCTGCCTCTACCAGCAAAGCCCTGTTTCTCTCCAGGGACAGGAAAGGGAGCCCCAGTTAAGGAGTTCAGGTGTGTGCCTTCATGGCTAACACCTAAAATTAGGTGAGTTGAATAGCATCTAAAAGTTCCAAAGCACATAAATGGCATTTACTTGCTCTAAAGACAGGGCACAACACAGGTAAAACACAGACAAAACCAAGACTCAGCATCATTTTTTTGTGTTAAACCATGAAGGACATTGTAATCCCAGCCCACAGGACTGCTGGGTTTATTTTAATAATAAAAAGATTAATTCTGAGTCAAATTAATCCTGGCCTGGAGAGAGTTCAGGTGTGGATCAGAGCCCAGTTTCAGTGGTTGAGTCTTTCTTTGCTGGCCTGAAGAGTGACTCCAATGAGACCCACAGAACCCCCACGTTTATTCCTGCCTAGACTCGTTCAGCTTTGACATGTTATTATGCCCAGAGGAGAAGATGATGGAGAGTCATGCCTGAGGCTTGGAGCTCTTTGTGTGTCACAGTGAGCAGGAGGGAGCACAGCTGTGGGCAGAGACCACGAGAAAGCTGTCCCCAGCTCCCAGGCACGCCTGGCATGGCGATTGCAACACATCCCACTAAGGGGTGCACTTCACCACCACATTTGCTCCTCACCCGTCCTTAGATAGGTGTCACAGGGCAGTAAAAATAAACATACCTTCCCAAGAAAGGATGTGGTAGGGTAGCATTGCGCTGGAAACCTGCAGCTGCAGTTTTAACAGGGACACACAGTCTACCCTCATCTTTTATTTTATTTTCCTGGGAAATGCATGAATTTCTGTTCTCTGTGCCATTCTGAAGCAGTATCATCTGTAACGTTTCTCCCCTGTCAGGGAGCAGGAGGAAATTTCTTGTCCCCCAGTGGCAATATTCAGCTTTTATGTGCATGGGACAGCACTAAAAGTGATCGCTTCTGAACTGAACCAAAAGTCCCTTCACTGGAGTTTGAAGCAGAAGAATGCACTGGAATAGGATGCCCAGGAAGGCTGTGGAGTCTTCTTCTCTGGAGATATTCAAGACCTTTCTGGATGCCTGCCTGTGCGACCTGTCCTAGGGAACCTGAATTGGCAGGGGGTTGGATGACCTCTGGAGGTCCCTTCCAACCTCTACAACTCTGTGATTCTGTGATGTGTGGGCAGCACTGCTTCCTAACCTGTAGAGGAGGGGATCACTAGGCACTGGTCTGGTCACTGCCTTGGGCAGGGTATTTACTCACATTTTATTTTACCCACATGAAAACAAGGGTCTTAACATGAATTGGCTTCACAGAAGTCTTGTGATATTTAATTAGACAGTCTTGTAAAATTCAAGGGAACTCTGAATGGCAGAGTGGAGGTATCATCTGATGGGCAAGTATTAAAGCAGAGACTTAGGGACACCACTAACAGAGCCCTGAGTACAGCCCTTACACAGCTTGTTTTTAAAACCATGTCAAAAACCCAGTGGCAGTAAGCACAGAAAAGAGCCACAGATTCAAGGGCTGGGAAAAAATGCCTTTAAGAATTTATTGCATGTAAAGTGCTTGAGAGACCTTGAGAGTATAAATACATTTCTGAGAGAAGAGCAGAACACACCAACAGGCTTTTGGAGCCCTTCAGAAGGTCATCATAAGGACCAGTGTGTGGAAACTAAATCACAGAATCACAGAGAGCTGAAGAATTACAAATGAAAAGCTGGCATGTCTGCTAACAGTGAACATGTCTAACCACTGTGCAAGATAACAGAGTCATAAAATCCTCAAAGACCACTAAGTTCATTGAGTCCAACGGGAGGAGTGATGAGCACCCTGCACTGCAAATCTCGGGAGCAGTGCTTGGGAGTGTTGAGCATCAGCCAAGCACAAGTTGCAGGCGTGCTCCAGGCTTGCTGCCGGCCTCCCAGGCTGAAATGCAAAGGCTAGGGATAGCAGAGACCAGCTTAGCCGAGCTCTAGACTGGTCCTGGCCTTAAACAACTTGCACTCCTGAATCTAGGCCAGGTTAAGAAAGTGTGAGGAAACAAACAGATGTCCAGTCCTCCATCCCTGAGAAATATGTTCTGCTGTGGGACACAGAAGGACAAAGAGAAACTCAAGTTACCTAGTAACTATCCCCAGTGGCAAGTTGACTGTCATTTACCTGGCATGGTGTGTAAGGAAGGTGGGATCATTAAACCTGTGCGATTGGCTGCTTCAGTAATCCACTGGAAACTCAGGAAATCGAGTTGAGCCATAACGAGATGAAAAGATTTTCCTTCCCTTGTTGTGACCCAGTAATGAAAGAGCAGGGCTGGTTTGCTGATGGGAATGTTAAGTGCTGCGATTCTTGAGGGAGACAAGGTTTGTGGTGAGAGTTAAGATCATGTATTAGATTGTTCTGATTTTGGCTAGGATACTTAACTTTCTTTCCAGCAACGGGTGGAATGCCGTGTTTGGGAGTGAGGATGAGAGCAGTGATGATAACACACTGAAGTTTCTAGTTGTCCCCGAGCAGTCAAGGACTGTTCAGTTGTTCATACTGCCCTGCTAACGAGAAGGGGAGGGGGGCAGCCAGGGATCTGGGAGGGGACACAGCCAGGACAGGTGACCCAAACTGAAAAAAGAGGGTATTCCATGCCAATTATGTCATGCTCAGCATAAAGGGGGTCTGTGGGGAAGGGAGGAGGAGGGAATGGTCTAGGACATGCCATTTTGGGGACAGTCCAGCTTCAGAATGGCTCAGAGCTGTGCATCCTGAGTTGTGGGGTTCTATGAGAAACTGCATCATGCATCACTAGTTCTGTGTATTTTGCTGTAAAGTCCTGTTACTGTTATATCTCACTCTCTGTCCCAGTAAACTGTCCTTATCCCAACCCATAAGGTTTGGGGTTTTTTTGTTTTCTTTTCCTTCCTCCCCTCTCCTCCCAGTTGCCCCTCTCCACCCTCTTAGAGAGAGCAGCTGTGTGGTACTCAGCTTTCATCTGCAGCAAAACCACGACATAGATCAACAAGTACAGCTGGAGAAATTAGCTGGATGTTCAGGCAGGGAGATCCTTCTTCAAGGTTAAGATCAGGGCTTGTTTCTTTTTACCACCTGTAGCATCTGGTCACCTTAAGAATATTATCTCTGCCCTTAAACTCTGTCCCAGTTGTGTCCTCAAATCATGGCAGCTAAAAGAGCTCTACCTGGGAGACTTCAGAGGCCATTTCCACTTCATTCAGTCTCTGTATCTTCCAAGTTAGGTATTCATTTACACAAGCCTCTCAGAAATAACACTCCCCCCCCACCATTGTGATATGAACCCCTCAATATATTTACACAGCTCAGCTTTGCTGTGGCAAAAACCATCCCACTCACTCTGGCTGTACCCACCATGTTCCGTACAAGGCCAAGCTGGAGAGCAAAGGCAGGAGCACCCCAGGGCTGGCAGCCCAACCACTATGCCCAAAGAAGATGCCTGAATAGCTGCTGTGCAGGCAATTCACCTTTCTGTGAAGCCAGCATGGCCCAACCAGCTTGTGCGTCTCAAAGCCTGGAAGGTCCTGAGCCCAACCTCTTTTTTGCCAGTGCATTTTCAGTCACCAGGTTGACTCAGAGCTCAGGTACCCTGATTTGTCCCACAGAGATGAGGTGTTCAACACACATAGCCCACCTTGAGCACCCCCTGCATTTAATCTCACAGAAGACACTACACACTTTACGCTGGTTGTCCTTCTCCCCTCTCCAGCTTGCCCAAAACTCTGTCTGAAAATTTGACTTATTACAGCCAGGTCCCCCCCACGTTCCTGCACAGAGAAAGATGCACCGAGAGCGCCAGGTTATAACCAGAGCACTCACATTTGTCAATGGCTGTCAGAAGAACAGACAGGCTAGCAAAATACCCACCTGAATGTAGCTACTGTATTTTCTGAGAGACCATTTCTTTCTGCAGAACCCATAAAACGTGTGCTGCAGCTGTAGCAGACCTCCTTAGGGACGAACAGCATCTGAAAGCGTACCTCGATGCTGGGAAAGCAAGTTCAAAGGCATCCAGCTCTCTCCAGAGGATACAGTTATGTTAGACCCTGCTGGATAGAAGACTAGGTACCTGTTTTAGCACCAATTTATTACAAAGAGCTTTTTCTGCCTCGAGGCAGTAATTTGCTGAAGCGCATAAGACACATTTCCCATTGGCAGGATGAAAAGAAAACTTTCACCCCAATTTTTTTTTTGCAAAACACTACATTATGTCATCTCTGAAAAGAGCTCTATTGTATGTGTGGGCCATGGCAAATACGTCAGGAAGAGGAATGAAATGATAACTTGTGGTGTTTGTATAAATACCCCTTAACCCTGCGTATCCGGGGTTTCAGCTGAACTCCAAAGTCTGGCTTATACCAGATGCCTTGAATTTCCATCAGTGGGTGTCATGTGGCTTGCTTGGTGTGTTTTCTGGTGAAGTGCCTTATCCATTTTTGTTTACTTTATAGCCAGATGGGGAGTTCAAGACAAAATCCTTAATTTTCCTCTCCCAGACAGATGGTGTGCTGTGTGGGTTTCGCCTTTGTATACATGGGTGAATATTTTTCATCTAGGTTGCAACTTGGAAAGAGACAGACCAAAAGCAAATTAGATTTTACCTAGGTTAATTCTTTCTCTCATTTCCTCCAAATTTACAACAGTGACATTAACATGGTTAGCTTTTAATATATGCTGCTGGAAGTGAGAGAAAAATGGGCCCTTGAAGAGTCAGCTTTAATTCTAAATTCTTTGGGGGTTGGACTTGATGGTTTCTTGAGGTCCCTTCCAACCCCTACAATTCTGTGATTCTAAGCAGCTGGGCAGAAAAAAAGGTGGAGTGGGAAAATCCTCTTTTGCAGGAAGATGAGAGCTCACAGAGACATTAGCTTTCCCTAAAGACATGTTTTAATACATTGCTCAGAAGTGTCGTCAGTAATTCTTGCTGAATCTAAAACCCACCATCAATGACTGACTTTCTTAAATCAGTAAGTCCGTAAAAAGCCCAGGACAGTTTGGAAGATGCTCCCTTATAACTGGAGATCACACATTTATCGTCCTACCCACTCCTCAGTGCCCAGCCTGGATCACCATACAGGGGAATTTATTTATTGTGTAACAACTGGACTAAACAAGCTAATGCAGCAGATACAATTTAACAATTAAAATCACAGGCATTACTCTATATAAGCTGTGAAATTGTTTCTCACATGTTCTGTCAAAGTCGTAGCCTTCACAATCTGGTAACTTGCTGAGAATTGCTGTTAGCTCTTAATAAGACCTGGGGGAACTGAGTAATTTGCTGTGTTGATTAACATGCATTAAGTAGAGGGACAATAATTCTCTTGTAATAAAAGCTGTGATTTAGCAGATAAGAGCACAGAGTAGGTATGCAAGTCTGAATCTGCACGTCAGTTTTACATCCGCGACTTTCATGGCTACTTTAGTTGCTCACTACCTTTTTCTGTCAATTCCCACCCATTTACTGCCAGCACAAGAGCCTCAGTGCCCACCTTCAAGCACTGGATTTTGATATGTTCTAGTATTTTCCTAATCTGCTTGGCATCACTTCACCACAGCAGTGATTGGACCTCTGGGTGTCCCGGATGGATTCTGAGGGGTGTTGCTGTGACGCATAGCACAGAGCAGCATCTTTCTATTCCCTTTGGGATGTGGATAATCCCCATTTATGCATCTGGGAGCAGGCTTTTCTCTCGAGCGGCTGCTATTCCACAAGCTGGTCAGGAGCCACGGATTACACGGGGCACAGGGCATTCCCACAAGCTGGAGGATTTTCTATCTGTTGATCCAGCCAGGGAACTGCTGGAGAAGGATAGCAAAGACTGTGACACACAGGCAGAAAGTGAGAGAGGGGTGATCTCATCTGTCTACAAATATGTAAAGGGTGAGTGTCAGGAGGACAGAGCCCGGCTCTTCTCAGGGATGGCCAGTGACAGGACAAGGGGCAATGGGTGCAAGCTGGAGCAGAGGAGGTTCCATGTGAATGTAAGGAGGAACTTTTTCACTGTGAGGGTGACGGAGCACTGGGACAGGCTGCCCAGAGAGGTTGTGGAGTCTCCTTCTCTGGAGACATTCAAACCCGCCTGGATGTGTTCCTGTGTGATTTGGTCTGGGTGATGCTGCTCTGGCAGGGGGGTTGGACTAGATGATCTTTCAAGGTCCCTTCCAACCCCTGACATTCTGTGATTTTGTGATTGTGTGAACCACGGTCACTAGTGATTAGCCTGACTCAGTAGACTAGGAAACAGAGAGATGTCCCCTTCACATCTTTCTAGGCTGGAGAGTCAAACATGGAAACAGATTTCCCAGATGGTACCCTATTTCCTTGGCTATGAGCAAACAACATAACATGGGCTCCCTCTTGTGATGGAAATAAGCAAGAAGAGCCCCAGCCATGAATTATATTAACCAGAGTTTGGTGAATTTGGGCATGGCCACACAACCCACACCTTCCCCAGAGCCTGTACAGCATACAGACCCTGTGTGGTAGCCTTTCACACACTGGTTGAGCACATTAGTCATCCTTCTCTGATATGTCCCCAAAGCCACCAACAGGTTTCCAGAGAAGGCAGCTTTGATACAGATACTGCATGTGGTACACATCAGCAAATAGGGTGTTTTGGACCCAAATGGAGCCCCTGCAGCTCCTCAATATTGAATTTGCTGTGGCAAGAGCAAAAAAACCAGATGGTTTTATTCATCATGCAGTCTGTCTTCTGCAGTAGACCCTTGAACAGCTCAGGCGAAACACCAGATCTTTCAGGCACTAGAGGGAATTGTCAAACCCCAGATCCAGACCCTATCACTCACCTTGCTCACTCCCTGTGCTACAGCCCATTAACACCTCTCCTCTCCAGACCAGAGCACATTCAGCTCCAGAGCAGTGAGGAGCTACACAGCCAGCTCCACCACTTTTCTTGGTTGCACCATCATCTGCTAAACACCTCACCTAAAAGGTTATGCAACTCAAAAGCCAAAAATAACTTCCTTCCCTGCCTTGTAGGGTTTTACGATTGGCTGATACAGAGCGAAGCCTTGGGACTGAGGGAGAGAGTGCAGATTAAGCTGAATTTAGGCAACAATTTTTCTGTTCCTCTGCAGAAGAGCCACACAGGGAGGGGCTGTATTTTCTCACCTTTGTCTGGCTTGTGCTGTCATTCCAAGGGAGGAGAGAGGACATATCGGTGCCTCAACAGACCTCAGGAAGCTAGTTCTTGGGTTTTTTTTCATTTAAATCACAGTTCATACAAGCCTGAAGTGAATGAGCTGCTACCTGAGGGGTCACAGCCTCCATGCAGCCATGTGTTTTCAGCTGCTTAGCCAGATGTCTTCTTGCTCCTAAAATATGTGTTCTCAGGGTGAGAAAAGGGACTTTTAAAAAATGATTGCAAGATGTGAACCTCCAGTTCAGCAGTATTTACAGAAGTGTCATCTTAGCAGCTCTCAAAAGTTAAAGGAGACACTGGAAGGCTCCAAGGAAATCCTTGATGGGGACAGTCAGTAGACAATGTTTCCTCTTTCAGACTGAACTGAATCCTCAGCAGAGGGTGGAGGAGATGACAAGAAATTTTTCTCCATCAAAATCTCCCACAATTTCCCCTTTTTTTTTTCCCCAGCTCCTTTTGGGCTGAAAACACAATACTCTAAATTTCATAATAGAATAGAAATGACCGAAGTCATTTCACTCAGAACAGTTTGAAGCTAATACTCTCTAATACATTTCATATCAGTAACACAGCAGCATTTCATATTGGGCTCTCTTTCCTTCTACTTCTCACTTCATTGGCACCCAACCAATGAAAAATCACACAGTAGCACATGGGAAACTCTAGTAGGAAAATGGAAGCACACCCCCAAATCAAACACAGCAGTAATGACTGTAAATAAAGGCAATATTTTTAAAAAACCCAACTGGATTTCAGGATATTCTTCCAACCACGATTGTACCATTTCTTAATACTGGTAATCTTTCAGACAGCTTCAGGAGGATTTAATAGGAAATTCCCTTCCTGAAGAACATGCATTTATATGACATGTAAGACAGTTGTGTGTAATCAATATCCCTGCCAACTCTGCAGAGAAATATGGACACAGGAGACTACTCAGAGCTTGAACCCAAACTCCCAGCAGAGCCATGGAGCCACATCTCTTGTTCCTTCTCATGGCAGAGGGGTTGCACTAAATAGCCACTAAATGTCCCTTCCAACTCAAACTGTTCTATGATTCTGTGACTCTATTAATTCAGATGCCCTTAAATAAGCTAAATGCACCAGAAATTCTAAGATGGACATTCAGTTGCTTCAGCAAAGGAGGATATCCCAAGTGCAGAGGACCCAGCTTGTGTTTTGCTTGGGACCACTAAAGCCCTTCAGTTTCATCCATGCCCAAGCCTGGCAGCATTCCTCTTCCAGACCAGCAACCCTCCTACATGATGGCTTGAGAAACAGCTGCTGTTTTACAGGCCTACTCATGTCACGACCCTTCCTGTATACATTTGTGCTCTTTGCTAAAGGTATCGTGGTCCCTTTCCACTCAGGAGCATTTCCAGAGGGAGGAGCACCATGCACCAGCTTCTGTGCTGGAGCAGAGGGTGCTGGTGGAGCCAAGAGGACAGCACAATACATTCTTTGATGGCCAGCAGCTCCAGGATAAATGAAGGAGAAAGGCAGTTCTCCTACTTCATTCTTCTTTCCTTCCTTCATGCTACTGCATTGCTGTAGTTCACTTCTCCTCATCCTTTCTGTAACCATGATGCCAAGTCCTGCTTCCCCCCACCCTGACCAGTGTTTAAAAGGAGATTCCCCTCTTTAAAGAGCACCAGGAGGATATGGGGTGATAACTAGACATCCTGCCATTGGGGACAGCTCTGCAATTCCCTTGCACATTTACAGACCTGTGGTTACTTGAAAACTTTCAGACAAAAGGCTGTGAAGGGACAGGGCTGCTGTCTCTTCTCTCTTCAGTCAGACATTTTTCTCCTCAGGCCTGGGGATCTCTTCAGGGCCTCTAAGACCTAGTGTAGGTGATGAGGTTTCCAGTAGAGGGTCTGGAAGGGGTGGGAGCTGTGAAGGAGACTTCAAAAGTCTACAAGTTACATGTAGAGCCACATGAGTTAGGCATAAGGAATCCTGAGCCTCTCTGGAGGGTGCCTGACCACCAGCCTGTGCTAGTGGGAAGAAGGAGCATCATCTACCTGGCACAGACTTAGTGTCATGCCAGTGGGAGGGAGGCTATAAGTGTCATCCCCCCTCCAACCTCTCACCAAGGCCTCCCACCACCCCAGACACAGATCTGCTGTCTGCTTTCTTTACTGAGGTTGCACCTGGCATGGCCTCCCCTTTGAAAGCTCTTCCCAGAGACAGAAAAATAATTAATGGAGAGTGAAAGCATCCCCTGAACTGGAAAACCTGACTAGAATAGTCAAAGCTGGCTCTTTTGTTGGGCTTGGAGTTGAATGTGATGTGCTGTGGGTATAACATGTTTAAACACCAATACAAACGCCAATGGTCTTGAATATATATAATGTCCTTTGAGAGGGCAGCTGGGATTTTCTCAGGCTTCCTCAGTGGGTGCTGGTGTTTGGAAACCAGCTGGTTACAGGACTGCTGTCACCCAGAGTGGACACGGGTGCCCACACATCTGCAAAAATGCAGGCCATCAAAGCCAGTGCAAGTAGGAGGTGGCTACTTGTTCTCCCTCCTGGAGAAGGAAGGGCATCCAAGTTATCAGGGGCCCAGTTGTGTTAAAGAACAGATCAGCTCCTTACAGGAGCAGAGGGAATTAGAAAAACTTCTGGGAGAGGAAAGCAATAAATGTCAGTGAAGCAGACTGAGGCAGAGGCCTTTTAAAGAGTGACTCAGCCAGTGTCTAGCAATTCTGGGTAGGGCTCCATGCTATAAAGAGCTCCTAAGCAGAGGTGGTGAGTGATTGCTTTATTGTTTCTTACAAACCTTGCTGTGAAATCCCTGTAAATATGTTTATGAGCTTGTTGGGGCGGCTTCCCCACTGCTGACTGTACTGTAAATAAACATGTGTGCCTTTGATTCGCGGAAGTTCGTCTTCTGGACTCCATTAGGGTCCCTGGCTCTGCTTCTAGTTCAGACGTGAGGCCCCTCCTGCCCCAGCTCACAAGGAGGACAACATTTCTGCTCTCCAGCAAATAACTAGAAAAATCAGTTCACATGTTTAGGATTACACATCCCCATATGGCAGCCTCACTTGCCTCCCCCTCCCCTCTACTCCCCCCCATGAAGAGCTCTGCAAGCCTCATCAGCTCTGAAAAAACAGCCTGTGGAAAGGCCACCAGGTCTGGAGACAGCATGCACTGTCCTCCTTCCTCCCAAGTGGCAAGGACATTTATACATGATCCTCTGAGCTTGGGTGGGCAATGCAAGATTTGGGGGATGGATGCTGCCTGCATCCAAGGCAGATGTTTGCAAGCACATGATGCATCTACATTTGGGGGCAACCTCAAGAAACTGTATGTATTTTGGCTTCCTCCCTGCTGTTTGCTTGGAGCAACCCATGCCACAGCAGTGTGAATGAGGCCAGCCAATGGGACCAGCTGTCACTCCATGCTGTCTGCCCTACCCTCCTGCACAGCCCAGCCACCTCTGCACCATTGCAGCCTTGTGTTCAAAGCAATCCACATTTGCTGCTATTTCACCCTAAAACCCAGGGTTTTGTGATGCCAGGGATGTTCAGGCAGTACCAGATGAGTGGCCGGGACATAAGTGCAAAGGGAGTTCCACACATGGAGGGATAAATTCCCTGCAGCCATCCCAGGGTAAGCTGTCCAGCTCTCAGAGAAGGAGTGGCCAAATCCCAACACAGATGGAAAGATGGATAATTTTTACACATACTTGTGAGTTCCCTGCCATCCCGGTGTGTCCATGTAAAGGAATGGTCTCCGAACACTGGACCTTCATGAAACCTCCACTGAGGCATCCTCCAGTCTCTAACCAAACCAGCTCCCAGCCACCCACCCACTCCTTCAGATGGTGTGGTGCTGAACCTGGATTCCTTACCACAATATTTAAAAAACCCCAAACAACAAAAACCTTTAGCTGAAGAAAACATCTCAGAAATGCAGCAGCAGCAGCAAAGGGAGATCTTATCTCTGCTTCCACCCACTCTCCTGTTACAGAGTTAAAATATGGGGTTGGTCCAGGAAACAATACACACCAAAATGAAAGAACCAGGATACTTGCCCATCAGTCTAACCCAAAGGAGAGACACACCAAACATCACAAAGAACCCTGAAAGCAAGGAAACATCTTGTGCACTCAGCAAGAAAAAAGCTCCCATTTTGTGCAGTGCCTTGAAGCCCAACTGTGACCTGAAGTGTTTGAAGGGTAATTTAATAAATTGTCGCCAGCAAAAACAGGAGACCAGGGAGGTATTTCTTAGCTGGCTTTTGAAATGAAGCACAATCTGTGCTGCAGGACAGCAGCTTCATAGGACAAAATGCTGAAGCAGAAGTTTCTCACAGGGAAAAAAAAGGCCCTGCTTGTAAGCAAGGGCTTGAGGAGGTTTAGTATCAGGACAGGTTGTAGGTGTGAAAAGTTTAAGCTGATATGCACCTGCGTATCAGCACGTCTGGGTCTGAGCATCTGTGGCAACAAATCTGTGTGCACAGAGAAGTGGGTCTTAACCAACTGGACTCTTGTAGGGCAGCTCAGGTCAGGCCACATTTCAGCACATTGTTCTGTAACACCTAAGCACTGAATTTCCACACTTTTCCACACAGGGGGAATCAGGTATTGTTTTTTAAGTGAGTATGTGTTCCTCCAGGTTTCTGAGACCTCCTCAGCATTTGGATCCTTTGTAGTCATCTCACAGGTCTCTATTCCCTACCTATAGGACCAGAATCCTAGTCCCCCAGTCCTCTTGCCTGCCTTGGCTATGTGGGAGATAAGGTAGAGATTGTCTCCCACTACAGGGTCCTACTCAGACCGCACAGTAGTAGGATAAGCAAAGGATCCAGAGTATTGTACCAGACACCCCCAATGACTGACAGATCCTTTCTTTGTCCAGGCAGGGAGAAAACTAATCAGGATACCAGCCGAGCACCAACGGCAGCTGGATCTCATTTGGACCACCTACACATTGCAAGGATAAAGATACTGTCTCCAATTATTTTTGGAAAAACAGTCAGAAGAAATCTATCAACAGATCTCCCAATTTCTGCCTCTGCAAGTGTCTATTTCCACTTTTTTTCTTTTTTTTTTTTTTAATCTCCATTTTTCATTTGTGGTTTTCAACTAAACATCAAGCACAATCAAGTAAGATGAGTGATGAAGGAGAGGTCTGGTGCTTGATGGTTTAGTTTAATGGTTTGACCGTGGGGTCTCAGACTCATCTCTACAACTCAAAATCTCCAGTCCATCCCTAGCTGTCTGTGAAGACCTCCAAGGAGGAACAGAGCAGGAGGGGAACTCCCAAGGAAAAGTGAAAGCTGATGGGGCACTTCTGAGATGTGTTTGCAGGGACGTACTGTGAAAGCAGAGGGATTTGTGAGCCTGGCAATTTGCAGTGCCAATGAATATTTTTCCAAAGCAGGCATCTGGATACTTCTGTATATGTTCACATCTTACATACCTGGCTCAGCCTGCCTCTAAACACTTCCATTTTTTGGAGGAACTCAAATCCTACTCTAAACTCTGGTGTAGTCCCATCCTAAATTTTAACTTCAAGTTCTCTGGACTGTGCAACTTCAGAGAAAGGGAAAGACGATTTCCCTCTACCAATACATGGTTGTGAGCTGATCCCAGAAAGAATTCAGATGTATTGCTCCTATTTGATGGCTCACGGGAAAGGAATTGGCTCCATAGCAGGAGGAATTGGCTCCAAGCAATTGGCTTCCAAAGATGACAAGATGCAGTTGCCCGAGCAATGTGACTGATAGCCACAGACAGAAATACTTTCCTCACTGTTCTGCAGGTCAATTGCTGCACCTTAGACTTTAAACAAACATATGGTGGGTGACCTTCGGATGCTGATCTGCAGCCTCACCTTTCATCTCTCCCCACTGTTCGAGTTTTCCTTTCTCTATTCTCATCCAAACCGTTGTAAATATCCTTCTCTTCATTTTCTCTCTCTCCCCAGGCTCAGCCAAGGGCCTGAAGACTCAAGACAGGATCATTCAGTGTAACTCTACACCCTGCATTATGCAGATAGTTAAGTGAATGATCTAGTGGTCCCTTCTGGCTTGAAAATATCTTCAGGTTAAATTCGTAATGGTAATGCTAATGTAAACACTATGCAGATGCTTATTTCAGGACGTGCATGTTTGCAATTCACTTTGTTTGGTGTCTAGGAATAATTCCATTTCCAAACCAGAACCGACAATGATGTTTGCTAATTTATTTGCAATCAATTCTATTTTAAAACAAACTTAGAAATTCTAAGGGGTTTTAGTAAGTTTTACTTATTTTACTTTTTTTTTTTTTAAATGTATTACTTATTCATGCAGGCCCTACAAATAGGAGATCTGGACAAGGACATTGCATTACTGTGTCCAGTTCTGGGCTCCTCACCAAAAGAATCACAGAATCACAGAATTACAGAATTGTAGGGGTTGGAAGGGACCTCGAGAGATCATCGGGTCCAACCCCCTGCCAAAGCAGGCTCCCTAGCTCATATTGCTCAGATAGGCGTCCAGGCGGGTCTTGAATATCTCCAGTGAAGGAGACTCCACCACCTCCCTGGGCAGCCTATTCCAGTGCTCAGTCACCCTCACTGTGAAAAAGTTCTTCCGCATGTTGGTGCGGAACTTCCTATGCTCCAACTTGCAGCCATTGCCCCTTGTCCTATCCCCACAGACCACTGAAAAGGGGCTGGCTGATTCCCCCTGCATCCCCTGCTTCAGATAATTATAAACTTTGATTAGGTCCCCCCTTAGTCTTCTCTTCTCAAGGCTGAACAGTCCCAGCTTACTCAGCCTTTCCTCATAGGGGAGATGCTCTAGGCCCTTAATCATCTTCGTAGCCCTTCTTTGGACTCTTTCCAGGAGATCCCTGTCCTTTTTATACCAAGGAGCCCAGAACTGGACACAATACTCCAGGTGGGGCCTGACCAGGGCAGAGTAGAGAGGGAGGATCACCTCCTTTGACCTGCTGGCCACACTCTTCCTGATGCATCCCAGGATCCCATTGGGTCTCTTAGCCACCAGGGCACACTGCTGGCTCATGGCCAACCTGTCATCTACCAGGACCCCCAGGTCCTTCTCCACTGAGCTCTTCTCCAGCAGGTCATCCCCCAGCCTGTACTGATACAAACAGTTGTTCCTTCCCAGGTGCAAGACTTTACACTGCTTTTGTTGAACTTCATCTGGTTTCTCACTGCCCAGCTCTCCAGCCTGTCCAGGTCTCTCTGGATGGCAGCGCAGTGCTCCTGCGTGTCAGCCACTCCTCCCAGCTTTGTATCATCGGCGTACTTGCTGAGGGTGGATGTTATTCCCTCATCAAGATCGTCAATGAAGATATTAAACAGGACTGGACCCAACACTGAGCCCTGGGGAACACCGCTGGTAACAGGCCTCCAGTCAGATTCTACTCCACGAATCACAACCCTCTGGGTTCGGTCCGACAGCCAATTCTCAACCCACCTCACTGTCCACTCATCTATCCCATGCTTTCTCAGCTTTGCTATCAGGATGTCATGGGAGACAGTATCAAAGGCCTTGCTGAAGTCAAGGTAGATGACATCCACTGCTCTCCCTCCATCTACCCAGCCTGTCATGAGATCGTAGAAGGCTATGAGGTTGGTCGAGCACGATTTCCCCTTAGTGAATCCATGCTGACTACTCCTCATGACCTTCTTCTCTTCCAATTGCTTGGAGATGGCATCCAGAACAAGCTGTTCCATTACCTTTCCAGGGGCAGAGGTGAGGCTGACTGGCCTATAGTTACTAGGTTCCTCCTTCTTGCCCTTTTTAAAGACTGGAGTGACATTTGCTATCCTCCAGTCTTCAGGCACTTCTCCTGTCCTCCAAGACCTGTCGAAGATGATAGAGAGCGGCTCAGCAATCACCTCCGCCAGCTCCCTCAGCACACGTGGATGTAACCCATCTGGGCCCATGGATTTGTGTGCATTAATCCCTTTGAGCCGCTCCTGGACCTCCCCTACTTGAACCAGAGGGAAATTCTTCATTTCCCAATCAGTCCTACTCTCATCCAGTGTCTGTGGGTCCCGGGGGGCCTTTGAAGTGAAGACCGAAGCAAAGGCGGCATTCAATATCTCCATTTTCTCAGCATCCCCCGTAACCAGGACACCCTCCTTATTCAGCAAGGGACCTACATTATCCCTGGACATCCTCTTACTGTTCACGTGTCTAAAAAACCCCTTTTTATTATCCTTTATGTCCCTTGCCAGCTTAATTTCCAAGAGGGCTTTAGCCTTCCTAGTTGCATCCCTACAGGCCCTGACCACATTCCTGTATTCTTCCCAGGTGCTCAGACCCTTTTTCCACGATTCATAGATCTTCTGCTTCTCTTTGAGTTTGCTCAATAGCTCCCTGTTCATCCATGCAGGTCTTCTGCCTCTCTTTCCCCATTTCCTCCTCAAAGGGATGCATCGTTCCTGTGCTTGGAAGAAGTGCTGTTTGAATGCTAGCCAGCTCTCGCAGGCTCCCATTCCTTCAAACAGCGTAGCCCACGGGATAGCCCCCATTAAGTGGCGGAGGAGATCAAAGTTAGCTCTACCAAAATTCAGGGTAGCTATCCTACTTTTTGGCTTGCTTCTTCCACCCAGGATCATGAACTGAACCATTTCATGGTCGCTTTGCCCTAAGCTGCCCCCGACCTTCACTTCCCTAACAAGTCCATCCTTGTTAGTGAAAACAAGGTCCAGCAGCCGCCCTCCCCTTGTGGGCTCCTGCACCATCTGTAGCAGGAAATTGTCTTCAACACACTGCAGAAATTGTCTGGACTGCATACGACTGGCCGTATTGCTTGCCCAGCAAATATCTGGGTAGTTGAAGTCCCCCATAAGGATCAGTGCCCGGGAACTTGAGGCTACTTCTAACTGTTTATGGAATGCATTATCTACCTGCTCCTCTTGATCAGGGGGCCTATAGCACACTCCCACAACAATGTCCCCCATACCGGTTTGCCCCTTGATTTTAACCCACAAGCACTCGACAGAAGGTTCATCCTTCCCCAGGTGGAGCTCAACACATTCTAGGTGCTCTCTCACATAAAGAGCAACTCCTCCACCTCGCTTCCCTAGCCTGTCTTTCCTAAAAAGCACATAGCCATCCATGACAGTGTGCCAGTCGTCCAGGTTGTCCCACCACGTCTCTGTGATTGCGATGAGATCATGGCCCTGCGACCGCACAAAGATCTCTAGTTCTTCTTGTTTGTTCCCCATGCTACGTGCATTTGTGTAAAGACAGTTCAGTGGTGAAGCAGATGTAGGTATCCTCAACGGCCCACAGCGAGATTTCTGACAGGGGACTGGCAAAAGTGGCTCCACGGAGGAGTACTCAGGGCAGTCCACAGAATTTTCCCTACTCTCACGTGGAAAAACGTCCCCAAGTCCACGACTGTGCTGTTGGTATTTACCTCTTCCCACCGTCAACTCCCGTTGTGTCTCCCGAAGCCTAACCCTGGCAGCCGCCTTAATATCCCCTTCCCTCTTCCTAACTAGTTTAAAGCACGATCGATGAGCCCTGCTATCTCCTGGGCGAGGATCCGCTTTCCTTTATAGGACAGGTGAGCCCCATTAGCAGTACTCATGCCAGGAGCAGAGTACACCATCCCTTGGTTAAAGAATCCAAAGTTCTTGCGCCGGCACCAGCCTTTTAACCACACATTCAACTCGTGGGTTATCCTGTCCTGCTCTGAGCCCCTCCTCCCACAAGTGGGGATAGAGCAGAATATTATTTGGGCTCCCCCCGCCCTCAACAGAGCGCCCCAGGTCCCGGAATTCCCTTTTGACAGCTTGCAGGCTACACTTTGTGATTGCGTCTCTGCCTGCTTGAACTATCAGTAAGGGATAATAGTCAGTGGATCTTACCAGGCCTGGTAGCCTTCTGGTAATATCCCTGACCCGGGCTCCAGGGAGGCAACACACCTCCCTGCGTGTAGGGTCTGGCCTACATATAGGCCCTTCTGTCCCTCTGAGAAGGGAATCTCCTACTACGACTACCTTCCTCTCTTGCCTAACAGAGGCAGTCTCAAGGCGTGCAGATGACCGCCTCACTCTAGGCCTCCGCTTTCTCTGAGGCAGAGGGGCTCCATTCATCTCCTCAGGTACCTCCTCCTCAACTGTCAGGGCCCCAAACCTGTTGCTCAGGGACACCTGAGGGGGTGGGGTAGGTAGGCAGGGGGAGTGCCTACGACGCCGAGTCGGGACTGTCTTCCAGGCCTCCTCGGGGTTTGGGTCACTCCCATTAACCTGGCACGGGCAGTGAGGGGGGACCGTCTTCAGGTGTGAGGTGTCATCCCGACTGTCTTCCTTTTGGGACGCCAGGGAGCTACTCCACCAGTCAATCTCTCGCTCGCAGTCCCTGATCACCCGCAGTCTTTCAACCTCTTCCTTTAGTTGTACCACCAAAGCAAGCAGGTCATCGACCTGCTCACACCTCAGACAGGCTAGGTGTTTGCCTCTTATCCCAGGCAACTGCAGGCTCTGGCATTCCCTGCAGCCTGAGACCTGGACCGCAGCATCCCTAGGCAGGCCCTCCATCGGGGTTGCCCGAGATTTGCAGGGGGAACCTCTGCGCCTGGTGGAGACCATGGTTAGCTGAGCACACAGCAGACAGGGAACCCTCAGCTCGCCCTTTTGTACTCTGCGAGCCGGTCCTCTGAGTATACCCCCTCAGCAAACTAGGAGGGGAGGCTTGCTCGGCCTGCTTGCTCTGCCTGCGCGAACTGCCTCGCTAACTGC
The DNA here is from genome assembly GCA_020800305.1 of Porphyrio hochstetteri. Classification (NCBI taxonomy): domain Eukaryota; kingdom Metazoa; phylum Chordata; class Aves; order Gruiformes; family Rallidae; genus Porphyrio; species Porphyrio hochstetteri. Next base: position 119,174,639 of record CM036907.1, on the reverse strand, counting down.
CGCGCCACGCCCTTCTGACGCGCCACGCCCTGTTTGCCCATCCTGTTCGCTGCGCTCCCAGAGGCAGGACATGGAGGTCCTCGAGCGCATCCAGAGAAGGGCAACCAGGCTGGTGAAGAGGCTGGAGGGCAAATCCTCTGAGGAGCGGCTGAGGGAGCTGGGGCTGTTTAGCCTAGAGAAGTGGAGGCTGAGGAGAGACCTTATCACCACCTACAACTATCTGAAAGGAGGTTATAGAGAGATAGGTGATGGTCTCTTCAGCCAGGTGACAGGTGATAGGACAAGGGGGAATGGCATGAAGCTGTGCCAGGGCAGGTTTAAATTGGATGTTAGGAAAAAATTTTTTACTGAAAGAGTTGTCAGGGCCTGGAACAGGCTGCCCAGGGAGGTGGTTGAGTCACCTTCCCTGGATGTGTTCAAAAAAAGGGTAAATGAAGTACTTAGGGATATGGTTTAGTTTAGGATGTGAATGGTTGGACTTGATGATCTTAAAGGTCTTTTCCAACCTTGTGATTCTGTGATTCTGTGTGATACTTAGCTTGTCTGAACATTAGTTTTTAAGTAAGATGGTTAAAGCATGTTAGCTACTGAGGAAATTTTCAGTCTTTCTCCCCAGTCTACAGGACCTGAGTGCCAAGAGAAAGAAGAGCAGTACTTCTAACCAATATGAAATTTACCTAGAAAAAAATTAGAGTCAGGTAGCTCTTCCAACTATGCAAGTCATTTTGTCACAATAATAATCTCTCACAAATGTTATCTGTTCCAGAAGACAGTAATCCAGAATCAGATCTAAAATAGCCCTGGTTTGCGTGGCTGTTCTCAGCTCAACAGGATTACATGTCTTGCAGGATTGCCTCTGATTGTACAAATGAATCTTGAAGTAGGTTATGAATTTATGTGGTTCACAGCTCCTTTAAGCAGAGGTGATTCATCCCCCTCCTGCCAACAGCATCTCCAAAAGATCTGCTGCCAGGCTCTCCTCATAACAGGGTACAAAGTCAATGCCCAAAAAGAGGGAGCATGGAAGGACAGAGAGGGAAAAATGTCCATTTAATCCAAACACTGCTTTATCCCTCAATCCAGATGCTTAAAAGATTTAACAAGGGGAGAGCTGCCATGTAGCAGGCACATATGTGCTAGAGAATGGTTAATGTACCCAAAAGTTTGATAATCTGAACAAAAATGGATTTGAGAAATTGATTTGGATTAACTTGATCTGCTTTTTAGTGAAAAGATTTGGAATCCTAAACAAGCAGCTTAGCCACGATTAACTCATTTAAACACTTCACAGTTAAATGTATTCCCAGTGCCTCAAACTGCAGGAGCTTTATCCCTGTGGGGTAAAGCTGAACCTCATCTAGGGATTCTCCTGCCTTTCTCCTCCATGTCTGCTCACTCTGCAGACGGCTCCTCATTGTATCATCTCTTTCCTTCCTTTTACTATAAGGGACTGGAGAAATCGAGACGTGGGAGCTCCTCCCCATCCATTCCCATCTGGTTGTGATTTCCTCCCACTATTGTCTGGTGGTACAAAAGATGATCCAAGTCACACTCAATTTGCCAGGTCACTGAAGAAGCCCACTGAGGGAGATTCATCCGTGAGGCTGCTGCCTGGGACTGACATGCAAAGCCCTTCAAGGGGAAGGAGGGCCTGGGTCCACCTCTCTGCTTAGACACTGACCAGTGACAAGCATTCTTGAATTGCATATGAACACCCAGAGCAGTTCTGTTCCTTTCTCCTTGCCTCTGGACCTGTCAGGACTCATTGTCCATGTCTCCACTAGTAAACAAAAAGAAACGGGGACATTGGCCCAAAAAGTGTCACACAACCCCCCACATTGTCACATTACTGGCACCCCCCTTGGCGCTGGTCAGACCCAGGCCAGCTTGCAGCGCGTGAGCATGACTCACAGGTTAGTGCAGGGGGCAGGAGGCAATTTGGATGCAGCCATCCTCATTTGGGGATTAGAGGGATTAATATAAGCATAAATTGCACAAATTGGCCTCAGAGCTGAAGGCGGCTCCTCGCCCTTTTTCTTCACTAGTAGAGTGGGATGCTAACAACAAACTAAACATACAAGAGAGTTCAGGTATTCCTTGATGCAAAGGAGGTGCTGAGGAGGGGGCAGTGGTGTTGGTGAGGGGCAGGCAGTGCTGATGGAAAGCTGAGCAAAGGTGGTTCACCTTCCTTTTTGCCCCAGAGAGAGGATCTGCCTGCCAAAACCTCATATTACACCATAGGCTGCAGTGTTAGCCTGTTGTTTTGGGATAAGGAACAAGGCTGTTTTCTCACAGGTAACCCAGAAAAGGATAACACCGAGAGCTGAAAAGTCCTCCAAAGGTGAAATATTTTCTGTCCACTAGATAAAATGAGCTATGAATTTCCAGTGCCAGAGCTCATCAGAAGCATTAAGTTTTTCCCATAACTTTCCTTTTTATTTTTCTTTTTTCTTTTTTTTTTTTTTTGTTCATTAAAGACTATGATTTTTTTAATCTCCTCAGGAATGTTCTGGGGATTTGTTTTGTCTTGTTTTCTTTCTTTCTCCCAAAGGAGAGGGAAGATCTGTTTTCAGGACTAAAAGCACCTGGAAATAAAATGCATGATTTATACTAGACCTTAAAAAATTTATGCTTTGGCTCTTTGCATTTCTTGAGGCTTACTGGTGAAACTGGCATTTTGTGACCAGACGCAGACTATTACTAGGCAGATGTCTAACCTGAAACTGCTCCTCAGTGCAGACACACAAGCTGTGCTTTCTCATCCAGATGTTTTTGCTTTAATCCTTTTTTGGTTTTACTGCATTTTTTTACAGCATTTCTTCTTCTTCTTTTCTTTTTAATTAAAAAAATAATTTTAAAAAAATAATTTTAAAAAAATCAAACACATAAAAGATGAACCAAAACAAAGTCTTGTGAAGAGAGCATCACCTGAGCCTCTCCAGCAGCCCTAAGTTGCCTTTAGCACTAAACGGCCAAGTCCTGCTCCAAAAGCCCAGGCAACACAAGGTATAGAGAAAACCAAATCCAATTGGAAAAGTAGCTTCATTTACTCAGAATGAATCATGTCACTTATGTAGAAACTCCATGTTGCTACACCAGCTTAATGACTCAGTGCAACAACTGTTGCTAAAATACTAATGTAAATACAGCATTTGTCAAAGGCATTGGATTCACTGTTGTCTGGGACAGCAGCAAAAAATGTGATTTAAAGGGGGTCTGAAGCTGCAGAGACTGGTAGGTTCCTACCCGGAATATTAAATTCTGCTCTAGTCCTCAGGACCCACCAGGTATATCTTCGAACCTCCTCCATTCAGAGCCTCAAATTTCTTTCACTGGCCCTAAGCAAAACCATTGAGACATTACGTTGCCTTCCAGTGTTTGGACCAGGGGCAAAACAGACCTTGAAGCCCATGGGAAACACATTGCTCCAGATCCCACAGACCAAAGGGGGCAAAGGACTGGGTTACAAGGGTGGAAACATTCATGACTCTCCTCTGATCCGTGTTCTTGTGTCAGCTACATTGTGCTACTGTTCCTGATATTCTGAATGCTCAGTTTATGAACACAGATGCATAAGAAGAGAAGAATATTACAATCCACTAATTCAGGATATGAACCTGGGATTTACAAAGCTATGAGAGAAAAACCATGGGTATTTGGGCAGAAGACCTTACATGGAGAAGACCTAGAGACACTTGCCTTTAAGCACCCTACAGTACCCAGGATGTCCCTTCTGTGTGAGAGACTCACAACCAAGCCAAGTGAGAACTGGAAAAAAGTTCCTGTATTGAGGGTGAAAACTTTGACTACTAATGTCTTCTTGGATGGACTTAAGGCAAAGCTGCACGTGTTCTTTCATGAAGCCTGGCTACAAAATCAGCCCTGATGGCAAATAGCCTTATTGCTCCAGGCCTCAGGATGTAGTTGTGGGCAGCATCAAGGTTTAGGTAACTTGCCTCCTCTACCTCTCTGTGACACTGTGGCAACTGAGCAGACAATCTTGACAGTGCCCAGAAAAGCCCTCAGAGAACAATTGGTTTGTTCTGCCTTAGATGCCTGTTTCAGGATGATCTGAATCACCTCCCAGAGGTTCTGACTTCTATACGTTTATGGAGACAGGAAACACTATCTCACACTTAAATGTTTTATTCTTGGCTTAACTTAGAGCAACAGGTCCCACCCTTAGATGTCTAATAATTAGACATTTCCTTCACAACATTCTGCTGAGTTTCAGTTACACTTGAGTGAAATATCCAAAGACCATAGTGCTTATTGTTCTCACATGTGACCAACCACCTTCGTCCTGACACCTCCAAGATGACACCTCCCTACTTCTGCCTGAAACCCAACAACAGCTTTAACCATGTATTTCCTTATTTTCATAGAATCATAGGATCACAGAATGATTTGGGTTGGAAGGGACCTTAGAGATCACCTTGTTCCAACCCCCCTGCCATGGGCAGGGACACCTCTCACTAGCCCAGGTTACTCAACACCCCATCCAACCTGGCCTTGAACACTGCCAGGGAGGGGGCAGCCACAGCTGAGGCACCCTGTTCCAAGTGTCTCTGTTTTATGAGCAGAACATGACTCAGTCTATTTTCTGAGCTTACTTACCACATTTCTATAAAAATCCAGCCCATGGCACTAGACAATTTTGCCTAGTACCTGCATTCCTACCAACAACATGGGTGGTTTCTTTGCAAAGCATCTCAGATGTCCACATCTCTTAAGCCACCTCACACAGTGGTCTCATGACAGTGGATTGTGCCTAGCAGTGCATTGTGATTGCTCTGGTGTGGTTGGCACCCACATGTACAGCATGGTGCAACAGGGGAAGGACCACAGCAGTTAGTTTCTTTTGACTCCCAAGACCTTGCTAGATGGTACCACAGTCTGCCCCACGCCAAACATGAGGCAGGCAATCAGCCAGTCCTCAGAATATATGAATACTGTTTTGAACATGGAGTCCTAGAGCTGGTAAGAGATAAGGAGGCAATGCTGCAGATGGATAGAGACCTAGACTTCCATTCAGGGCTGTAAATTTACCTAGGTTATATGTTAGCTAAAAGTTAGGGATTGTGATGCCTAGAACACGTTGCAAGCACATCTTCTAGACTCTTCACAAGATGGGAGTGGGAAAAACAAAGAAAACTTTCCAACACGCTGCCCCAAGCCAAAGCTTAATCCAGACATACTCTGACTGAATAGTTACAGAGAGAGGGTAACTCGTGGTAAATCGTTTTCCCTCCACCAGCTCAATTTCAAGGTTACTATTCAGAGCACTTCTTCCAGCCTAAACAAAAGCACTGATCTCTTCAGTAGTGCCCACGGTTCCTTAGTTCTGTTTTCATGCTTCTGCTTTGAAAAGATTACATGATTTTTTGCCCCAAAGCTCAAGAAGAGCATTATAAATTGCTTGCTGCACACAAGGAGACGAGCACTAAGCTGTGTACATGGGTTTGCCTTTGGAAAACCTGGAACAGAGTTTATGAGAAAACTCTCAAGAAACCAGCCTGCTTAACGATGGCTATGACATGTTTTTCTGGTTGTGATTAACACCGCAGAGCTGACATTGCTTAGCTCAAATGGTGTTTTCAGCGCAGATCTGGGAAGGATCCAAAGCTTCTTTTTTGTTAATTTGTCAGAGTGGATTAATTTTTCAGCAGCCCATTACTGGAATGCAGCCTGCCCAGCTTCAAGCTTCATTGTGAGAAGTCGGTGATACTGAGCTGACAGCAGTCGTGGGCAGACAGAGCCCAGATGTGGTAGAGAGCTGCAGGAACATACCGATGACATCTGGAGTTCAGCTTGCTGCTCATGAGTAAGACTCACTGCTCATGAGTAAGGCTCGTTGCCCATGAGTAAGAGGACATGTTTCAGCCAGAGCATATCTGTTTTCACAACCAAGCAATCAGTTTCCAAACAAATCAGTCCTGGAATCACAACTGCTGGAATGATATCTCCTCACCTCACAGCTCTAATAGGACACCAGGAAACAGTATAACTCTTATTAAGCCTTGGATATCAACCCAGAAATATTCGGCTAACAGTCTCCTGTTTAGCACTGGGTCTCTCACTCAACACCAATAAGAAGATCTGATCCAGATCAAGGACCAGGAACAACAGCTGACCAAGAAGATTGGTCTGAATCCACACTTTGCATCACTGAGATAGCGAAGGGCAAAGGTGTCAAAATAAATGGTTAACTCCAGCTACCCAAAGGTTGCTGTAGTCAGACATCACTGACCCCCAGTTTGTAGTCACTGGTGGGCTGCTGGTCATGTCCCTGCTTCCTTCCTCCTGTTTGCAAAGCCATGAGTGAGTTTAACAGACCCAGACATGTTGTTCTGTACATGAGGTAGCTGAGAAAATGAGATCTGGTTCGGACATAGGGGTGGGTTTCTCTAGCAAACCCAACATTATACTTATCAGCCCTGAAAATTCAGTGAGTGCAATGGAGTTTTAGTTGATTTCATCAATGCATATATTGGCTGCTGTCTCTCCTGTACAACCTAAATCAGCATAACTTTACTGAAGCCAGTGTTATTGCATCTTAAAATAGCCCAACATAGAAGCTTCTCAGTAGTTCATTTGGTTTTAATTAATGAATCAACTGCAAGGACCTTCTTCACCTCTTATGTACACACTCACAAAGCAGACAAAACATCAACAACTAAAAATAATGTGTTGTTAAAAAGCAGCATGAAGTGAAAACCAGACCACTTGCCATCTGTTGTCTTGTTCTTTATTCAGAAGAAAGATCTACTGCATATACATCTGCCTTACCTTGAAGAAGAAGCATTCGCATCCATCAGCATACATGTTTGGAGGGCTAAGCCTGAAATTCATTAGCAAATGACAATTAAATGAACAAGGACAAAAGAAATGTCCAACATGGGGGCAGATGGCTAGAACTGTAGTCAAGTCCTGATGTGGATATTTTTTTTGGTAGAAATGCAGGGTCACATTCTGGAAAAGCTGCAGCTTTATGTGGCCAAAACCTGCCCCTTACAAACCTCAACAGTCTTTGTGAGAAGAGCATTGTTGTTCAATGGTGCCCCAAAGGATACTGAGGCATGCAGTCCTGCTCCACCACAACTGCCCTACCCAAAATAACTGTGGCACTTAAATTTTGGTGCTAAACTCTTGTCAATCTTTGCAGCTTTCTAATGCTGACTATAAAATATTGAAGTATAGTTTATATAACAATCCAATAATTCTATAAGATTCTTTAGGTGGATCCCCATAAAGTAAAATTAATATATTATTGATCACCTGATCATCAGAACGAAGGTCTGAGTGTGTTCGTCTGTTTGTGCTTGCATATATATATGCTGACATGTGCATCCATCCTAATGTGCTTCCAGTTTTCTGGCTGATTTTTTCCTTTCTGCATGGGCTAACATAGTGCCATCTGGATCAGAAACCAAGGCCTTGAACATGTTTCTTCGTTTGGTGAGTGAAAGACTCAAGCAGTCATAGCAAGATCTGACTTGTCCTCTTCAGACCCATACAACTTCAATATTAATTTATCCCTTCAGCTCTCACTCAGAAAAGGAAGACCAAATGCCAGGCTGTGGGTACTAGCTAAGACTGGCCTGCACTTGTATGCTGAACTCTTCAGTGCTAGCAAGATTCATACACAAGAAGATAGAAGGAGTAACTTCTATAAAGGTGACAAAGGTGAGGACTTGGGAGATGAAAGGCACCAAAAACTCCCTTAATTTTCAGGGAGATCTTTCTAACAGAAGCCACAAAATAAATTTTAGCTGCAAAATCATGGACACTAATTAATTTTGAGGCACAGCGTGCAGTTGCACTGTGCCCTGTGTCACGTTTATAAAGCATCCTTGCCACAGGCCCAGTGGTGGCTCAAAACACACACACCATGAAGTTCTTTTGCCTTTGCAGTTAAAAGGCAACTAATGACAATGTGCCCTTTGAAACAGGATGAATACACTAACAGGTCAGCAATGAACTTATTTTTTATTGTTATGACTGCCCTATGAGTAAAAGCAAAAATAAAATATGATGCTAGAACCACGTGGCATGTGGAATTGAGGCTGAAAGATGAAAAAATTCACAATCAAGGCACGCTTGCCTTCAGAAGTTCACAATTATAAATCACATTGCAAAGGTTTCTCTCTCAGAAGAGCAAGTTAGTCCTGAGACAAACGGCTAAAGCAATATTTACTGCCCTGCACTGAGCTAATCAACACAAGTCTCTTCCCCAGACCTTGAGTTCATCAATGTTTCATACATACAAATGGAAGCTCTACCAGCTTTTTTAACTGTTTTGCAGTTTTATTTTACACAAGAGTGCACCCCTGCTTCTGTTTTTCCCATAGCAGCAGCAATAGATTCAGATCTTGGCAAGGAAATTAAAAAATCAATTCTTCCACATCATCAATATTTTCAGGAAATAGGTCTCACTCATCACAAGAGGAATTCGGTTAAGGATGTCTTGAAACCTCTCCAGATTTCTTCCTACCTGAGCACTAGACAACAGTTCCACCTAAGCAAAATGGGGAAAAACATCTCCTTGATGGCCATGTTCAGAACACCCAAAAGGGATCTGTCTTAAGGCTCATTGTTGCTCCACTCCACTGACTTTAGGTATCTCACTACCCTCTCCTATCTAAACATTCTTGCACCCTGGGCATCTAAAGGAGTGTTGTGATACCACATGCACCTCTTTGGATGGTGGCTGAGCACTAGACACAGTACCATTGCAAGGTGCCATGCCCAGTTCTAAGGCAGAGAGTTATTTTTTACATGGTTGTGGTTTTTTACTTGCCTTTTACCCCTGGCTCTGCAATGGGTACACTAATCAAAACAACACACTTCTGTCCTCACAGATATGTTAATGTACTCTTTGAAAAGCACTCCAACACTCCCATGACCTTGCAAAGAGGGAGGAGGAGTTGTTGCAAGACATGGTAGAGTTCTACAGGCACTTGGCACACGGCTTGAGGAAAGGGAGCCCAAGGGAGCAGTATCTGCAGAGCAATGCCTCATTATTACCCATTGCACCCATGAAACCAGAGCATGTAACCATGTCATTGATGGTAAAACCATTCACTGAAGGACTTGAAGGTGGCTATCACCCTTCATTTTGGCTTCTGCTTATTTTCTGAGTGCCTGATCCCACCAGCCTGGAGGACTTTTGCAGAGGTATGCATTCTCACTAGCAATCTACCTCTGCCCACCATGAATATCCACAGTAAAAGAATAGCTGGAGAGGCATTAATCTTTGAGTGCTGGTGAAGAAAGCACCACATGCACATCAGCTTCTTCCTCCTTTCCCTCTCTCCCTCCTCTCTCAGCCCCAAGACATGCTTTGAATACAAAATGCCTTCTTTTCCCCCTCAGAGCTACACAAATGCTGGCTGCAAACTCTGGCAAGTGCTCACCAGACTGATGGGCCCCAGGTCCCATCAGGGGCCCCCAGTGAGAAAGGCAACATGATGCCCAGAACGTGAAAACAGCACTTTCGGCTCCTCAGCTACTTAAGTAAAAAGAAAATCTCCAGTGACCACTTTTATAACAAGCCAGGTTCCCTTAACTGGGACAGCTACTGCTCAGGAACAGAAGTCTCACCCAGTGCTCAGGACCACCACCTAGAAGAGGGTGTTGAATAGCTCTGTGTTATTGCTGGGTTGCTCTGCTACTGTTACATGGGCCATAGCACAGCCCTGAATTTAGCTGAAGGCAGGGTACCACCTGTGGGAGAGGGTCTCAATACCAGACATTAGATGGTTGGCAGGAGCTGCTCAGACCCTCTAACATCACTTCTGTGCCACACACCTCAAGGTCTGCTCTGAATTTCCATCTGATCCAGATCAGAATCAGAAACCCCCTACTCTGATTAAAAAAACTCCTCTGTTACATAGAAGCTCATTTCTTCCCATGCCAAATTACTGCTTTTATTGAATAACTCTGATATATGTCCAACCTGACCTTACCTTCAGCTTCAATGGCTCTTGGTTAGTAGAATTAGTTGAGAAGTTGTATCCAAACTATTTCTTCATTAAAGAAAAATAACAACAAAGAGAAAACACAGAAAAGCTAGAAATGGTCCAAATCAAAATACACGTTCAGAAATCATTTGCTCCTTCATCTTTCCACTGGAAGAGGTCTGTGTGGGTATGAGACATAGACACTGACTGTCATTGCTGCTTTTGCTTTTGAATGGCAATTTACAATAAGGAAGTAAATACAATTAGTTCTCATTCAAATGACACTTCTCCATCCTGGAAAACTGAATATATATTTATAGCCAGTGGATAAATATGCCTGTGGTTAATCACTTCCCATCAGTGAACTGACTTGGCCATACCTAAGCAGTTTACAAATATATATTTGTAAATATGGACTCAAGGGACTCTGTTTCCCAAACCTCTTGTTCCTGATAACTTCTCTCCACTCCAGATGACAACTACATCTCTATCCCCCAGCCTTCCGATGGTGCTGCCTGTCCCATCACAGCGTCAGCCCTTTTCCTGCCATGCAGGTCCCCCTGTGCAGGGAAAGTTGGGATCCTGCCACCTGAAAAGAGGCAGAGGTGGAGGTGTGAAGGCAATTTCAGAGGGAACAGGAGGTTTGCTCTCCTGGCTGCTCCCTATGTGTGGGGCAGAGGGTGCATAGGATGTGTAGACAGATGTGTTTCGGGCAGGAGAGTCTCACCAAGGAGCAAAAGCTGATTCCCTAGCAAACCTCAGCCCTCAGAAAGTGGGCTGGGAAGAGACTCCACTTCACCACCCTCATCTGCTAAGGCATCAAGCATCACTGACTGGTACTGTAAACTCTGTCAGAGACCAGAAGCTTGCTAGAGTAGAGGAAGCACCAGGGGAGTCTCAAAAGTACAGAAGGACTGTGGGTGGCACCTTTCAGGAGCTTGCCAGACAGCATTCAACCTTCCCTCCCAGGAAAAGCATCCCCTGGAAGTACTGTCTGGTGAGCAACTTTATCTTCAGATTGCATCACTAGCAATCACTTTTTCGTGGTTTCAATCAATTCTCATAAGAAAACTTGTCATTTCCAGATTGCTTCTAGTTCCAGAAGAAAAATTCTATGCTGTTTTTGGATTCAAAGTCACTGTCTCTGACTCACATGGGTTTGCCTGAGCCCTCGTGAACTTCTTATCTTATTTTTTCCTTTTAAAATATACCAGAAATACACAGATGCTTTATGGGCACTGTACTCACACTGGGACTTGGACACCTAGGAGAGCGATGGACTGAACCAGCAACACACACAGATACTGCTGGGTCTGTTACTTTGGAGTGGCACAGAGCAAGTTCCAGAAAGGAAAGCAATTCATACAAAGAGGGGTTCAGAAAAAGCACTGGATGCCTCGGAGCTCTGCTGTTCCTGGGTGGTCTAGGGGCTCTAAAAATGCAGGAGCTGGAGAAAGAACTCCTTCTATCCCCTCTAAACAATTCATTCTTTTAAACAAAAGTCCCCTTAGACTGAGAACAAAGCGAAAACCTTTCCACATAAAAGGAGGTTTTAAAGACCTTTGCAGGAAATGGAACGTACAAATTACTGCCTTTTTAAAACCCAAAGGATGTTTTTCCAGCATGGCACTGCATCCTCAGAAAACTGCTGCAGGGAGCTTATGTTTCAGTCACGATACAGAATAACAGCAGACTGCAACACAACCAGAAAATAAACAAGCCAGGGCACTGCCCTGCCAGAAACTGTAAAGACAGATGCCTCTTTGCTTAGATGTCCTACTTCAGGGGTTTTTTCTAATCCCACTTCCTGTCACATCATTATGGCTTATATTTCTTCATGAAGTCGTAACAGAAAGGGAAAGGTGTTTTCTTATAGCTCAGAGAAAGAAACTTGACTTTGTTCCCATCTGCTGTCACTATTTGTCCTCAGAAAGTGTTGGTCCAAAAAACATAAGCTTATTATTCAGGAGAAATGATCGAAGTCCTCAGGAGGTGCCAAAGTGGCAAGGCTTGTATTTGGCAAAGGATGCAAAGCCCTGGCTCAAGACTGCGTTTACCCTGCTCGAGCTCAGCCTCAACACAAGGATTTCCTTTCCCTTGCAGTCACGTAGCTTTGCTCAGAACAACATCTTTCAGCAGGAAAAAAACTGCAAAACCAGGTTTTGATTTTTCTCTTTCAACTCCCAATCCATGGGTTGTTCAACAGGGAAACAGCTGATGAACTGATGAAAGCCAAGACCCATTCCAGTGCTGCAGATAATGTAAAGGTTCCTCAGCATCCAGTGGAAAACAGGTGGCACAGGTCTCCAGACAGGTAGGAGAGACCGAGCGGGAGGAGAGAACAGCCATGGGAATGTGGTCTGCCACAATTTACAGTCCTGGCCATAGTTGGACAGTGTGGGTGGGAAACAGGAGGAGGACACTAAGAGGTTACTCAGCAATGGAGTAATGTAAGAGGGACTAGGACAGCTTGGAGAAAGTTGCTTCCCAAGAATGATGGATTGGGAATTACCACAATACTATATCAGCCTCCATTCATTAAAAGTTCCTCTAGAAAGATAGGTGATAAGAAAACATGAAACTGAAAAATAAACAAGAACAAAAAAAAGAAGGTCCAAGCAATTGTATATTATTGCAAAGCACTTTATGTAGACACTTTTATTGTAGAATGGAAAAATAAAATGTGCTTGGGTTTGCTTAGGTCTTGGGAGGGCATGCTGAGGTTTTAGTTTTATTTATTTTTTTGTCATTGGGATGGAAAGTAAAAAGAAAGCAGGAGAAACAAAAAATCAGGTAGTTATTTTCTTGAATTAAAAATACATCCGTATTCTGAAATGTTCTCTGGACTATTCTGACAGGACTGAGTGATTTGCGAAGCAACCATGTCTTCGCAAGCATGCAAGTGCACTGTGATGCCATCTCTGACACATACATCTAGATGGGCAACTTACCACCAGTTTATTCCCACACCCTAAATCAGTGACTTCTCCAGCACTAAGAAATGAGACTGTCCCTTGGAATCTGGTCCCAGAAGACCAGGCCAGCAAGTCTTAGTGATGGACATCACAGACACCAGGCCATGCTCATGGTCTTGACCACAGTGCCCCAGTACTATGTCAACAGTCTTTTGCCAGCATAGGGTGTCTCCATTCCCTTAGTTGAAACTAGGAAACTTTGGTGAGGACAGACCTGGCAGCAGGACTCCCTTGTTCCCCACCACCAACCTGCCAAGGGCTCTTACCATATGGAGCACCTCCTCTCCTTCTGGGGATGTTCCTGAGCTGCCCACTTGTGTGCTGACAGAAGGAAAAGAGAATCAGTGTTGATATCCATCAAACCTGCCTATGGAGCAGTGCTGGCCATATTTCCAGGCACTTGACTGAGGTATGTATCTCATATCTCTCCAGCAGTCAGAGACCTCCCAAGGGAAATCATGGGCCAGTTGCACTAGTCTAGCCTTGAAAACAAAACCAAGACCACCCATCCTTCTGGAGAGGCTCACATAGGATCTGGTAGGTTTTCATGATGTGAGCAAGTGACCACCAGCACGTGCTTCCCAGAGCATCCACCACACATACATGTCTGAGGAGCTTTCAGGTGGTCATGGTTCAGCCAACACACACCTCTCAGTGACATTGCACCAGTGACCCAGGCCTCTCTGATACAATGCTCCAAATGGTGCCACTTACACCGCCTGGAATAGGTCCATGTAGTGGTGGGCAGTTGAACTCACCCCCACCCTCCACCCCCCAAGCAACTCATTTGCTTAAATACTACTGAACCCCCACATCCAGAGCAAGCAACCATCTTCACACCAGGGGTGCAGCAAATGCAGGCTTATCACAACATAAAGGTTCAGTGTAACAAACCAAAACCATTGCTGCCTTTTTGGTGACTTATACCTGAATGTGACAGTCCTTGAGAAAACCACTGAAACAGGCTAATAGACAAAGAGAAAAGGGAGGGAATTAGGTGAAGGGACAAGCTGCACTGATTCTAATCAGTTGGACAAGGAAAGGCAAGCAACACTGAGAATATTTTTTGGGGTATCTAAGGACACTAGAAATTCAAATCAGATTATTAAAACCTTGCTGTGATGGAGACCTCAGTAATGATTGCAAGCAGAAGGATTTCTGGGCCAGTCTAAGATGATTAATTGCTTGTGATGCCTCCAGAAACTGAAGTGAGCCTGTGCAGCACGCGAGGAAATTCAGATTCCCCACAGCACCACAAGCATATGCTTTACATGCTGGCAGCACAATGGCTCAGCGAGCTTGCTGTATTTGCATAGCCCCTGGGGTGCTGGGAAAGATGGCAGGCAAGGGGTTAAGTAGTGGCACTGAGGTTACTGGAAGGGAAAGGCACACCTCATTAACCAGCTGGAATTCATCGAGGATATGAACACCAGGGCGGACATGGGAAAGGCAGCAAACTCCGTATTACCGAGATTTTCAGGGTACATTGAACACAGGCCTGCAAAAGAGGTCAGTGCTGATGGACTGGGTGATAGCAGGAGGCGAAAACGGCCCTGAGAAGTCAAGGGCGATAGGGAGCGAGTAAGACAGCATGCAGGTATCTAACTGGAACAGCTTGCCTCTCCTCAGCTTCTCCATACGCAGCTGTGACTTCTGTAACCTGCCCCATCTGTCCCACCAGGCAGGAGGGTAACAAGCGTGTGGTTGACTCTTGGGAAGTCTGACCCATCATTTCCACATGTTCAGCTTCTTCCAGGAGAAGGATCTATAATTTTCCGACCCATCACCTTCATTTAGAAAGATAGCATGACACAAGTTATCAATCTGCAGTTCGGTGACTCTGTGGTTGCTAGCCCAAGTTACCCTGTAATTTGTAGAAGTGTGAAAGCATCCATTTACATAGCACAAGCACTTTGCTTCCTGAGACTTACTTGCCATCAGCTGGTAGCCCAGCAGACAGCACACGGCAACAGCAATGCTGTTTTAATCTCCTTTATAATAGCAAGTAGTTCCCCCTATTACCAACTGGCCAAGCAGCTCGAGTCCAAGGTTGCTCTGTTATCCTCTGACATAAAATTGTAAACTGAGGCATAAAGAATAGATTCACATAGTAAATGGCCTCAGGGTTTTTTCATCCAGAAGGTTGCCGATTAGGAGATTCATCCATGAAACAGGAAAAGCTGATTCTAACTCCTTTATCCATTTAGGGGAAATTGGATAGTCTTATTCTGGAAACAGTACCTCATTTTAATGTAAAAATTAAGCATGGAAGTAAGAGAGCAGAGCTATGCCTAACCTCCTGCAAGAGGGATTCATGTTAGTGTGGTAGAAAAACACGTCTTGTCTGCTCGCTGGCTCGACAAATGTTTAAATGTTTCACATGACACGGTGAGTACAACACAAAAGATTTAAAACAGGCAATTCCAAAGGTCTGTGTGCTTAAGATACTCTTTTGTAGGGTGAGATATATGGATTTGACCCCCTTCCCACAGTGAATCCAGCTCTTCTATACTCCGGGAGAGTGGTTTTGCTCTTTTGGTTTATGGAGCTAAAGGCAAACCACCAACTCTTGCTCCACAAATCTTGATTATGATTTCCCCCTCCCCAGAACAAAGTGTTCAGCACTTTTGGGACAAATCCAGAAATAATTACAGAGTCACTTAGAGTCTTTTACTTATGGTAGCAAAAAATGATTGTGTTTTTTCTTTTTCTTTAGTCAAATCCTTTGGCCCTGAGAGAAAAGAAGCTAGATGGTCCACAAAAGCACTGTGTGTGTTGCAAAGAGGGTGAGCCTACTTCTGTTACATCTTATTACCAAGGGAAAGGCTGAGCTGGGCTTGTTTGCTCACCTCTGAAAAGCCACGTCCACAACCTTCTCTCCTAGAAGCTTCAGCTAGAAGCTTTACAGCAGCATCAGCAACGCTAAGGGAGCACTGTTCATCCATTCGTAACTTGGGTTCAGTTGTGATTTACATGTGAAGTGGGTATTTTCATCCCTCAGTTGCGTACAAAGTATGCTCAGACTTACCACACTTGCTCTTTCCTCAGGTCAGAAATTTCATTTGGGAAAATCAGGTACATAAATCTGTTAACAGCATTTTTGTAACCAGCTCTGCAATCTATCTCCTAGGACATTGGACCCTCGGTCTCAAAATGCACTGTCCCTTAATCACCAGGGTTGTGGGACTGTCTCTTGTTAGAGGGGAAAATGTGGCCAACAAGAGACTGATCTGACTGACCTCATCCTGTCACTCTGCTCCTTGACACCCTCCACAGAGCCCGTTCAACCTTCCAGCTAAAGCACAGCACCTGGCAACACCCCAGGTTTGGGATCTACCTCCTGCTTTATTTCTAACCATCAGATGCAAAATTACATCCCAGGCCAGTACTGAGTCTTTCCATTTGAACCTTCACAGGCCCAGGGGCAGCATAGTTCTGCAGCACTCATACTGCCTTCCCAGGCAACACCACCTCTCACGAGCCCACCTCATCGCTGACATCACCAGCACCACCAGTTGCAGTTACTCAACTTTGCTCTCACCCTGCAAGAGCCTGGAGAAGTAGCTGTGGGCACTTCAAACGCAGCTTTCCTCAGCCAGAGGAGTCTCACAGTGACCCCAAAGAGAGACAAGAAGAAACTTGGTGTCAGTGGGTTGTCCCACCATGGAGCTGCTTGGCACAGCACACCAACCCTTGCAGCCCCTCTAACATCTTACAGGCAGGTCCAGTCATCTTACGGGCAGGTCCTCCCATCCTAATGTCTCCTTGAGGCTAGGGGAAAGCTCCGGGCATTCAGAGCCTTTGGTCACCATTTGCTTTGCTGGCATTTTCTGAACTCTAAAGACATAAGTATAATGAAGCAACATGGGCACATCCCAAAGCCATGCAGGCTGAAGCAGCATTGTAGAGACTTGGAAAACACCAAGCTTCATGACTGATGTCAACTGATGCTTGGGAGTGACTAACAAGCACAAAGATAGTGAGTAGAGTGATGATATCCCATTGAACACTCCGTTAGAGAACCAAAGGAGCACAAAAATACATTTTTACTTTTTTTTTGGGGGGGTTCATTTAGCATTTGGGTCTGTCTCAGGTATGACTTGAGTCTGGAAGACAGCCTCAAAGCATCATGAAATCACTGGGACTCTTTCCTTTGGTGCAGCTGGGCTTTGGGATGGCCCCTTGAGAACCAACCTGTCTCTCGGCTGCTCCAGCCCGTTTGAAGCACAGGAGTGGGGCGATGAGCTGGAGCCAAAGGCAAAATTACTTCCAGGTTCCTGCAGGCAGAAGACATCAGCCTCGATTGCCTGCAGAGGTGTGCTACTCTTCCGAAGCATCTCCCTCAAGCAACACCTATGTCAAAAGTGAGGATGCAAATTCAAATGTATTGAAGCAAACCAGAGTTTATTTAGCATTTATTACCCATTCTGCTGCCATATGTGGCATCTTCTGTGTCCATTTTCCTCTGGTAAACATAGACCTTTTATTTTATTATTTTTTTAATAAAATATATAAAACATTGTGCATTGCTATCCATAGGAAAACTGTAGTTTAACAACAAAACCAAAAAAGAATAAGGCACATTCCTGTGCAGCATCTTCAAATATATATATATATTTAAAACAAAACAAAAAGAAAACCCTTTTCAACCTCTTTGAGGTTGTTAACTTCTCACCAGTCACTGACACATCTCTTATATTACCATAATTTCACTGTTGGAGGTGGGTTGGGTTTAACAGGGGCCAGCAGGGAGAACAGACTCAAAAAATAAAATAGGATTTTATCCCTGAGGTGTCAGTAAAAAAAAAATAAATGTTCCCATTGAAAAAGGAAGATGAAAAGACAGCCATAAATAACTGAATACACTATGGCAAACATCCAAGCACCGAGATGATTTCATGATGGAAGAATCCTCCTCCCTCCCCATCCCCCAGTTCTTAACAAGTCATATTTGCCATTGGGTTTTAATTAGGTTAATCTCATGGCTTCTGAAGTCACAAGACAGTCAGTCAGGATGCACCTCCCCCTCTCTTCCCAAATCATCTCTCCAGATTGGTCATTTGGTTCATAACTCTCTCACAGTCCTCAGGAAAGGGAAGCCAAAAGTTCCTAAACGAACACCGAAACCTGGACGACTTCTGTCCCCAGCCAAGAGAGCAGCGAGTGCTGCAACATGTCAGGGTCCACATCCCGCACGGGAGGACTGTAATTGTCACCTTCCTGCCTGCTACTAAAGTTGAAGTTGGCAAACACATCTGCTGTAACCAGGAAGTGTCCATGAAGAGGGGTGATAGCAATATGTCAGAGAGCAGGAGACGTGAAAAGCTTTATTGCTGTCCATCCGCACGGCTCCAGGTAGCATGCCTGAAAGGAAAAGGGGAGACATCCACGTAATAGTACTTCCACCCCTTTGTTCTGTCACATGTGGAGGAACCCCAGGGTGCCGGGCAGGACAGTTGGACTACCCATCACTTAGTAGTAACGGTTGAGGCTCCTGGTCCCTGGGATGTCGGGCTGGCCATTCATCCAGATCTCCCGGATGATGCGCTCCCGCTCCTCCAGCCGCTGAGCTCGCTCCAGCTCCTCCGCCGAAGTGAAGACGTTCATGTTCAAAGTCCTCTCAAACCTGCGGTGCCTGCGAGCAGACAGGTCAGAAGTGGTGTCCGAGTCATCGTCGCTGCCGCTGCTGTCACTGTCGCTCTCCCGCTCCCGAGGAGGTTTCTTCACCGAGGAGCGCTTGCAGTCCGTTCGGCAGGACACCCGTAGCACCAGGGCCAGCAGGGTCAGGACGAGTCCGATGCACACGCCAGAGACAAAATACAGAGCAGCCCGCTCAGGGTTTTCTGAAGGGGGAAAGGAAACGATTTGTCAAGAATGACTCAAGAACATAATGCACACAGCTCCTCTGTGCACGTACCAGCCACACGCTCTGGCGGGGCAGAGATTGTAATGGATGTTCCTTTGCCTGCTTTCTTTCCTTTGCTGCTGTCTTGGAGTTGTCTGGAAGGAGAAGGAGCAGCCTGCAGAATTAAATGCTAATGCCAGCGGCTGCCCGAGCGGGGTTGACACCAGGGTACCGCACCCCCAGCAGCAGCCTAGTGCATCTCTCTGTCACATCCATTATCATCGTACGAGGCATAAAGATGATTACAAAGCTTTATACACTCTCTGTGCTGAAATGGGAAGCCTTGCAGCATGGAAAAACGCGTGTTATTTATTCATGGGTTCCATTTGCTTATCTAAGGCAAGCGCGCTGGCTTCCCGCCCAGACCACCACAACGTATACCTGTGCTATGCAAGCATCGCTGGAGTCGGTGCCTTAACAGGATGAATCCTGCCTAGCCACATTTCAGAGGTGGTATAACGAGACTCCAAAGGATCCACAGTGCCTTTTAAACTAGGTCATCTTTTTTATTTACTATCTTATCTTCTCTTTTTTTTTCTTTTCTTTTTGGTTCATGGGACTACTTGGAAGTGTAATGATGATAAGAGTTGTTACTGCAATTCCCCTGGGCTGAATCATCTTCTTGGTTTATAGGCATGCTGAATGGGTGAAGGAGAACCGAGAAGTGTCAAGGCCAGCTCTACTCCACTGTGTCTGTTGGGAGTCCTGAGTTCAAGGAGTCAGTTCCTAAATGAGTCTTATTCCCTTGAACTCAGCGATGGAGCTGTAACAATTCCCTCCAGCTGAGAGGCCGACATTCAGCCCCCTAAGATCTCTGTAACCAAAAGGCTCCACTCTGTCTTCACTTCCCCCCACTGTGCTTTTAGAAACTGCCCTCTCCAGATGACTTCCTTAAAGCACAGCTTGCAGAAGGTGAACTGGAAACCATTTGGAGATATTAGAAACTCAACAGGACAAGACCCTGCCCTAAGTTCAGAACTAACTCTGAATTTTAATTTAGCTATGCTCTATGCTCTGAGCAAGGACTTGGACCAGGTGACCCCTGGAGTCCTTTTCCAACCTAAATTATTCCCTGATTCTGTGTTGAAAGCCCAAAGTCTGTTCACAGTTCAAGGCAATGCATAGTTCAGTGCCTGGAGATGTCATGGAACAGTTACAGGGACCTTTATACTCTTCACTTGTCTCCTACCAAATGAATCTCAAAGGTGACAAGCCAAGGTAGAGGGAGATGTCATGATAGTCTGAAAACATGAGACATGCTAGTGGTTGGTGTGGATGGTATGGGAAAAAAAAACAGACTGAAGAGAACTGCATAAAAAGAGGGGAAAACTGTGCCAGATATATTCAACAGGTTCCTAAAAAACAAAGAGGAGAGAAAAGAAGCAGTAGTTGGAAAGTCAAGTGAGATCAAACCCAGAGGTTTTAAACACAGATATTTTGACAAGAGCAAGACAGCAAACATCCAAAGGTAAAAGAGAAGATACCAGAGCAGGCAGGAAGGATGTGTGAGGCAGTCTGGCTGAGTGAAATCCTGACTCCAGTGAAGCTGGTAGCAACTCTAAACTCATGGGTCAGAACATTTATAAACATATTTATAATGTTTATAACTATGTAAAGGGTGAGAGTCAGGAGGACAGAGCCAGGCTCTTCTCAGGGATGGCCAGAGATAGGACAAGGGGCAACGGGTGCAAGCTGGAGCAGAGGAAGTTCCATGGGAATGTAAGGAGGAATTTTTTCATTGTGAGGGTGGCAGAGCCCTGGGACAGGCTGCCCAGAGAGGTTGTGGAGTCTCCTTCTCTGGAGACATTCAAACCCCACCTGGATGCATTCCTGTGCGATTCAGTCTGGTTGATCCTGTTCTGGCAGGGGTGTTGGACTAGATGATCTTTCAAGGTCCCTTCCAACTCCTAACATTCTGTGATTCTGTAACTGGAATTAAGACTGCATCCCTGCTTGTGCTGCCCTGGCACTGTATGACCAGTAAAGAAGTGTCCTAAATTCCAGAGGTTTTAAACCCCAGGAAAAGCAGAGTTGCCACCCAGTAGTGCTGTTACCTCCACGTGCAGTGTCAGTCAGGACAGTAGTTGCAAAGCTTTCTTTGCAAACAGGCCTGAGGAGGATGCCCAGCCTGGGACTGTGAGAAGAACAAATGAGTAGCACTGATCTGTTTGCCCTGGAAGATGCTTGGTCCACCCTGCCTCAGCTCTGCCTGGTTCTGCCAGGCACACTTCCCTGACCACCACATTCCTGCACACACATGGGCTTGATTTGGTTGCATTAGTTCCACTGCTCACTCTTTAAAGCAACTCATAAATACCCCCATAGATGGAAGCCTGAAACGCAAGCACACAGAGTTTCTCTTCCCCCGTTTTTGTCCACGTCCTGCTTTTCCTTTCTCCTCTGCACTCCTTTTTCCGTGCTACTGTATCCAGCCTATGGACAAGCTGCACCTCAATTACTACTCAAGCAATCATTTTTCAT
This sequence comes from Porphyrio hochstetteri, assembly GCA_020800305.1. NCBI lineage: Eukaryota > Metazoa > Chordata > Aves > Gruiformes > Rallidae > Porphyrio > Porphyrio hochstetteri. The sequence continues at coordinate 119,153,316 of CM036907.1, read as the reverse complement.
CCCCAGTTTGTGCTTGTATGTATAACCCTTCATGCAGCGCGATGGTTGTAATTGAATCTTTGGGCTCCAGTGGCATTTATGAGCTCCTACAGCTACTCTGTCAACATCTGAGACACTGTCTGGACTTCCTCACTGAGCTGTAACCCTACATTCAACTGCAGTCTTGGTATTTATCTTATGTGCAAACCACTCGCACAGCAACATCTCTTTTTTTTCACAGCAGAAAGAGCAACTTAAGCTAAAAACCACCGGCTCTGCTTTTTCTCAGTTGAAGCAGCCAAGTCAGCAATAGCCTAGATTTGGGGGTTTGACGATTGATCAGTGATTTTGAGAGCACCCCCCATTGCAGGTTCTACTTTCAGAGACCAAAAAGGGGCATCCTTTTCAGCAAGCGGATGCCTAGCAGCTTCCAAAAACTCAGAGGTAGTTCAGACTCATCGTGCCAACATTGAAGGTCCTCAAAACACTCAATATGTTTGGAAAAAAACCCCAAACCTCTTTAGAAGTGCCACATCAGGGTCAGAAATCAACACAATTTTGATATGTGTTTGTGTGTGTGTACACATGTTAACATTGGATTTTGACCAGTGTAGCTTTTTCTTCCTCTGCTGTGGATGACAGGTCGGAGCTGTCATATTTCTGCTGAACTTCCAGTAGGACCCACTTGGGTTACCTTTCCCCTTCCTGATATTTCTCTTTCTGGACTGAAAGCATTGATGAAAATGTTACTAATTCAAGCCTGAATTTAATCCATGCAGACAAAAGATATATGCTCTTTATAACCCTCTATACAACAGCCACCATTTTCTAGGCACTCAAACTGGCCAAAAATTAGAAACACGTTTTGTTTTGTTTTTCCAACCAAACCAGCAGCAATTACGGAGCCTGTTTCCTGAGGGCTAACAATCTGCTGGGAGCATCAGCCCAGACTGCCATTAATTCCCCAGGAAATGCCCCAGGCCAAGGTTGTTATTGCTATTATAATAAATTGTTTCAATAAATAAAAACCAATCTAGGTATTAACGCTGCTGGCTTCCTGTGATGGCTTCATGCATTCAGAAACCTCAGTGGGGAGGAAAATTTCAGAGGGCCCCAGTGAAAGGTTCAGCACTAAGCACGGCCAGACAAACAGTAGGAGCAATGTCTTCTAGGGCATTTACAGTTGTCCCCACTGGCTGCCGAAATCCCGCGGTAGAACAGAGGAAGCTCTCCAGGAGCTCCTCATTAATAAGGCTCAGGCCAAGCAGTCTAAAAGTTGGAATGATCTCTCCCAGGTTGTTTTTTGGAAGCTCCTTGTTCATAACTTGGCTGTAAAGCTTTGCTTGTAGAATAAAAACAGGGATCTGTGGAGGTTTCCCTCCAACTACTTCAGCCTGAATGCAACAACAAATGGAGTAAATCTCCTCTGCAAAGGGAGGCACTGGAAGTGCTCTGATGCAGTCTGAACATTTAGCATTTATATGACCACGAGGGACAGTTCCTGTCTTGCTGGTAGACTGTGACTGCAAAGACAGTTTCAGCTGTCCCTGAGACCGGTGAAGTCTTTCTAAACACTCAGGTTTTGGAACAGGTCCCTGACAAATAACAGATCTGAGGTTAGCAGGCAGAGATTGCACATAATTAAAAACCTAATTCTATAACAAAAAGCCTCTGGAAGCTGGGATAAGCCTAACACCTAGCTGGCTTTGATATTCCTAACCATGACGATAGCTGCAAAGAGATTTGATGGTGAAAACCAGCACTCCTGCGAAGAGGCTTTGCTTCCTGCTGTGCTGTGATTTTTCACTCCTCAATAGGAACATTCCCAACTTTTATATGGGAACAGCAGTCAAAAAGCTGATGTGAACAAGCACAGAGGCTTTTGCCAATATTGGCACTTCTCTGCCATGCACTGCAAGACTCTGCATGTGCCAACAGTGCGAGTGCCCAAACCTGCAACCTCTTCCTCTGCAGCCACACTCCCAAACCTGCCATTTTTGTCCAGAAAACGTGTCCACCAGTGAGCATGGAGGGGATACCAGTGATTTGTGGATGCTCTCCCCAGACTAAGAGGCATCCCACTGGCAAGAGGTAGGGAAAGTACCTCTTCAAGCATGCACTTCACTCATGAAATACCAAGTACGTGTAGCTTCTTTGTCCTCAAGAAGGTCTGAGGGTGTACACCACAGAAAAAAACACACAACAGAAAAAAAAATCTTTATATGTTGCCTCCACCTTTTTTTTTTTTTTTTCTTGCAAAGTCCTAGTTGGAGCCAACTCATTAGCACAGGGAAGCTCTGAATGCAGCGTTTACAGCCTGCAGAGCTTACATGAGGGATGTTCATTGCGTGATGAAAAACAGCAGTTCTTGCACTGGCATTTCCCCTTGGTGCTGAGGCTGTGGTCAGGAGCAGTGGGAAGATGTGTGAACCAGAACCAGCCCTCCCCAGCCTCCCAATCCCCTGTCTCTCCTGAGGCATTACAATGGCTTCTCTATAGACATCAACATCTGCCGTGGCTTAAGCCGCCTTCAGGGCCCCAAACTCAGGCGAGCACAAAAATTCCCAAATGTTCTGCTGCTCAGAATCTGAAATCTGGGGGTGGGGGGTGAGGGGGTGGCATTGCTGTGCTCCAGTTTTATACAGGCAATATTTGTGCCCCGTGACACAGCTTGTCTTTGAACTCACAGTCTAAATCCTCTCCATATTCACATATAACAAAATAAATCATGCCAAATCCATCCTGTCTGCTAAAAGCAGGGGGCTAAACTACATGCAGCAGATAAAGATGGTTTAGGGCATCTGCTGCTTCAATCTATGTTTCAATCAATTATTTTTGTAATAAATAACAAACTGAACATATATATATCGAGACTAAAACTCATCTAACAGCCATGGTTAGGTGCAATGGGAAACACAAGCGACAAGCTCCTAAACTCATCACTGGAAACCAAAGTCGTGAGGTCTGAGTTTTACCTGTTTGACATCCAGTGGATGTGAAGACATCACAAGGAGACCACATCATGATAGGGCAAACAAATCCCACAGTAACAAGACAGTTAAAGACTTGCTTATGTATTATTTGTGCTACAGTAAAATCTAGAAGCTCCTGCCAAGACTGACACCCTGTAAAGGGGATGAATTGAGGCCTTGTGCCCTACAAAACCAACACAGGGTCAAAGAGTTCTGATGTGGTAAATGGAAGCAAAGTCCACAGGGCATCGTCAACAGCCCTGAATCCTAGTCCCAACTGCCCCAACCATAAATCCTACAACCTTCTGTTGTCCATTACTGTTCAGATGGGGAAAATAATGTTGACAGCATTTTATTTTATAGTAATGTTGGGAATACAGGCATTCTCATCTCAAAAAATGGGCAGCTGTAAGTAAGAGGGGGAAAAAGTATAATAGGCAGAAGACTCATTTAAAGTTTGCATTTTGTAATCTCTCATAAAAGAAGCCCATGCAAGAAAAAAATGTATCTTACTCAGATACCTTTTGTGAAAACCACTACTGATTCCCATTCAACTGCCTGTTCCTTAAAGGTGTCAGAGAAATACAGATCCTGGTGCAACTCTTGGATGTATAGATGGGCAGAACTTTGGATTCACCATTCACTGTCCCTTTAGAAGGACCCTCCAACAAATGTGTAGAAACACACTTATTAAACTACTCAGTGAGTCCCAAGTTAGTTGCTTCATGCCTCAAAAGCAGCATGACCAGCAGGTCGAGGGAGGGGATTCTGACCCTCTGCTCCACTCTGGTCAGACCCCACCTGCAGTGCTGCATGCAGCTCTGGGCTCCCCAGTACAAGACAGACATGGACCTGTTGGAGCAAGTCCAGAGGAGGCCACAAAGTGATCCAAGGGCTGAAGCATCTTTGAGTCCGAGAGAGTTGGGCTTGTTCATCCTGGGGAAAAGAAGGCTCTGGGGAGACCTTATAGCAACTTTCCAGTACCTAAAGGGGTTTTTATAACAAAGATGCAGACAAAATTTATAGGAAGGCCTGTTGTGATAGGACAAGGGGTAATGGTTTTAAACTGAAAGAGGGCACATTTAGACTAGAAATAAACATTTTTTTATGGTGAGGGTGGTGAAATGCTGGCACAGGTTGCCCAGAGAGGTGGAAGGTGCCCCATCCCTAGAAACATTGAAGATCAGTTTGGATGGGGCTCTGAGCAACGTGATCTAGTTGATGATGTCCCTGCTCATTGCAGGGGAGAGGTAGACTAGATGCCTTTAAAATAAAGGTTCCGTTCTATGAGATCCAAACACTTGTCTGGAGCAGCATGGTGGTACCTCAGGAAGAGCACGGCACCGAGAACGCTTTAGTATTTAATGAATTAGCAAACCTGAATAGCACACAGACATGAAAAACCAGCTGCCAAACACTGGAATTTTAGTTATACAGACCTCAATGCTCCAGAATAGCATAACTGCACTGCAGTGCTGCTAGCAGACTGGCTGTGGTACACATAATTATAAACAGTGTGTAGTAGAAGAGCCACACATTACCATTACTAGCCAGGTATTATTGCTGGGCACTGAGCATTGCAAGTAGTAAGCATGCAAACCTTTCATCAGGCAAATGAAGAACATTCATACAAAAACAGTGACCACCAACAGTATGTCCTGCCTCAGGAAGCTAGTTACTCAGAAACCAAGGCAGAAAAAAGCCAAGGTTGGCCCAAAATATTCTGAAATTGTGCCTCTGATGCCATTCAGCCAGTGTTCCTCATTTCTTTAGGCTAGGTTCTCCAAATCTGTAGGCAATCTCTGCTGCTGACAAGGTACCTTGTGCAGGTGTGGGATGGGAAATATTCGTACTCTATCACCTGTACTTTTTGCTATCAATGGTATTGACCCCAAGCACGCAGTAGGGTACACAATCTTTATTTCAACCTTTAAAGCAAACCTTATTAGAAGACTGCTCCTCTGCTACTTGAAAGATGCATGTGGGTGAAAGATAAACTGTGACCCAAGGAAACTGGATTTAAATATACAATTAAGCAGACTCTCAAGTTACTTCATCTTCACACTTCTACTGAAGATAAGCCAAAATCTCTTAAGCAGGGTAATGATCTGAGTGCTGCTTATTTTCCAAATTACAGGACAACAAGCTTGCCTCCCTAATGAGCCAGGCTTTGATCTCCAGGAAAATGGAGCATTAGGGATAATACCACATGTAAGATTACATTGTATTTAACTTCTGATGAGAGCAAATCCAGTGGAAAGCAGAGCACAAGCCCTGTTATATACTGTCTGCTCAAGCTACCACGGTCAGGTCTTTCAAGGGAGAATTTGCTGAGAGACAAACGAAAACTATCAGTGGTTCAAAGAGGCAGATTTAGCCCTAGGTGACTGTGAAATGTAGGCTCATCTGAGGGTCTACAAAGAGCTGTGAGAGCCCAGATGGATGACAGCCGCAAGACCTACCTGTGATAAAGGCATATGCTGCTAGGATGTTGCTGAGCAGTGCCATCTCTGTGCTAACACCCACGGGCTCCATGCTGCTGTTGAGTGCTGGCTGTCGTGTCTCATCCACAGGAAGCAGGAAAGGGGTGTTGTCCAGAGGGTAGAAGGTGGCCGATCTCCCTTTCTTCTTCTCTGCTTTGAAATGGAGATGGAATGAGAAGTGAGGCACGTGCCCTAGTCTTATCCTGCCTTATCCCCACCAAGTCAGCATCTACGTTCAGAAATTTGGAGCTGCTCAACAGCAAAACACCCAAATTTGCTCCTTTTTGGGGGGGCAACTAAACCATCCAGGGTAACTTCAGCTGAGCACATACCCTGTCTACATCCAGGCAGCATCTTCTCTCCCCCAGTCTCTCCTGCTCTTTCATGTCACCACTTAGACACACCCACCTACTCTACAGCAAATATATAATCAGGTTTCTTTTCTCTTATGTAAATCAAAGGAGCCTTTATCAACAGTGGGTTCAGCTGAGCTTGTAATAAGGACTGGAAAACACAGGCAAAGCTGGCAACCCTCTGCAGGTGTCACGCTGTAGTGATCTATCCACACCTGGCAAACAGACGTGCTTTCTCTCCAGCCTTTGCAGGGAAGGGCAGACCTGAGTTTATGACTTCCTTCAGAAGCCTGCTCGTATTGTGTTTCACCCAGACACCATTTCCCCTTTGGAGAGATGAGTGAACATGGGTTAATGATTTGATTTTATTTGTTGAAGACTGGAGAGAAGGAGGCAGCTAATTCCAGGAGGCTCAAAGAGACCCTTTCAGATCTTATCAGCTCGCTGCTGAGTGCTCCCTGCACCTTGATCTGCAGGCAGACACCCCCACTAGTCACAAAACGCTAATTGTTTTAAACACATGAAAAAGTCAGTGCACAGGATCCAGCTCCATCATCCATGTGATTGTTTAACCGTAGCTATTACAGGTTTTCAGGCTCCTGTCCCTGGGTATCCAGCTCCTGTCCCTGGGTCCTGGCCAAAAGCAAGCAGCGCACTGTAAAATCGCAGACTTGCACCTGGCTTCCACTTATCTGGAGGTATTAAACTCAGGAAACTCACAGATCCATCTCTGGTAATGCCTTTAGTGCCATACAAGCAAAGACACTGAGAGAGCAGCCACAAGACAAGACGGTCTGTGCTCACCAGCAATGTGAGGCGTCACGTTCAGCTCCCCTCCGTGCGTGCCAGGCAGCGGCTCAGCCCAGGGAAGTAGGAACAGAAATTGAGGGGTGATAAAAAGAACAGGTAATACTGGATGGAGAGGAGTGAGAGCATGAATGTGTGTGCAGTGATGCCAACTCATTGTGCCTCGGAGGAGAGGCAGCAGGGATGGATGGATGGATGTCCATGTCCCTGCGAGGGATAAGCCCCAAGCAATGCCAGCACAGTTGTATCTCTGCCACTGAACAGCTGTGTGGCCTTGGGAAAGCCACACGCCACAAGCTGCCAGGGTGTTAATGACTGGCCCTGAAGCAAAGATTTTAAACATGGGTGCCTGGGTGGCAGATCTGAAAGGAAAAAATACACCAAGAGCCTCTTGATTTAGGGGACTGGGGATCACTGAACAAACAGAGGTGTTGAGGTGCAGAGGGTCAAGGCACATTCAGCAGCAAATCAATAGCAAAGCTTTGGAAAATCTTTTCATTCAGATGTAGGCACCAACGTGTCCTCTAATCTTTCCTTTAGCCTCTGTGTCTGGTAAATCTAAGTCGGTACAAGTGGTTGGATTTCTCTCTACCACTGTTCCTACAAAGAAATCCATGGAAGCTGGGTAAATTTTTCATTTCTAAAAAACTGAACCTAGAAACTGCATACTTCAGAGCATCTCAAGTAGCACTAAGTGTCTAAACTGAGGGAAGTGAATCCTACCATTAGCTGACAGATTGTAGAGAGTCACTCAGCTCTGCCAGTATCAGACACTTACAGCCTCATGTGTTTGCTCATACACATCTAAGAGACCCCACGCTCAGCAAGGCATCCACACAGAGATGGCAGGTATGAGAAGGGATGTAGGGGAAACTCTCCCAAATCCAGGTGAAGACCCAGGTTCATCTCAAACAACACATTTATTTGGAGGTAACTGAATTCTTCCCAAGATGTCTATGTATTGAGTCTGGCTCTGAACTAGTTAATCTAAAATCCCTTTGCTATCAATGAAAAAGAAGGGCACCATCAGGACATAATCTCATGTATATCTCTGCCGAGTTAGGTGGCTCCAGGTTCCTGCCAGGGCTTTGGGAGTTTTCTACACTCCATATTAAATTCCAGTTAATGTGGTTGGACTGAGGCTGCACAGAGCTGGTGGGATACGAACCTCTGCACCATGTTCACGTGTTACCTGCCCCTCACTGTCAATACACTCATGGCATCTCTCAGGGACTAAGGTTTAAATTATACTTGCAGTAGTGGCTTCCATGTGCATGTGCCAGATCATGCCTGCATGGCTCAGGATGAATGGATGTCACTCCTGTTTGTATGGAGCATCCCTTGTGAACCATACTGTGTGAACATGATGCATTTGGGAGACACAGGAATCACAGAATGCATGAGGTTGGAAGGGACTTTTAAAAGTCATCGAGTCCAAACCCCCTGCAGTAAGCAGGGACACCTTTGACTAGATCAGATTGCTCAGAGCTTAAAGCCTGACCTTGAATGAGGAGTAAGGCGTAACTCCTCTCATGTAAGATGTAAGAATATTTTCCCCCACACACACTCCTGACATGTCCAAAGAACAGATGCAATGAAACAAGTTTTTAAATGAATACTCATCTGCATACACTTTACTCCAGCAAAGAGCACCTCAAAACCACAGAACTGGTTCTGTCATCTGCAGGACCGTACAAGCACAGACAGGGAAGGCAGAAAATGACTGGAGCTATGTAGGAGGGAAAAAACCCAAACAAACACAATTTCACGAGGGAGATGTGTTGCTACACTGTGTGGTTCCCTGGTCTGCCATTCGTGCCAGGATCGTGCCAGAAGACATTCCCTTTCCTCCTCATGAGCTTTTAAGACCTGGTCTGTGTCTAATCAGCTCACCTACTACTGGCTTTCTATGAACCACCCTTTCTTAGCTGTTCCCAGCCACTCGAGCAGTCTCCTCGTGACTTTACACCAAAGTTGAGGAAAATTATTTGAGCTAGAAATAAATTTGCCCAGCAACAGTTTACACATAGGAGAGGTTATTCATGAGGCCAGGCTGACTTTAGCAAATAGTTTTAATTAAAGAAGTAACACAGGAAGGGAGATTACAGAAATGTCCAAATATTTCCTTTTGCTATTTTCAAAACATTCTTCTAGCTTTTAATTTCAAAATGACATCTCTGTTTGAAAAGCTGTGCATATCTTAGATATAAATGCATAAACAATATGAGAACTAAACAAAAGGTGTCAGTTGTAGAAGCGAAATGTTTAGATGAATGAAAATGAGATCAGGAATTTCTTGCTTAAAAGAATCACCAGGATCATAAAATTTATTTTGGGCTGACTCAAAATTCTTGTCCCTGACAATTTTTCAGTAAGGCCTCCAAACTGACAAATCTGTTATTGATGACTTTTAATTATCTGCAGCTTGATTATCCAAGTGGAGGATTAACTTTTCAGAGAGTGTAGGCAGAGACAAGGCAGCTCTGCCCATACCCACCCTAGAGCAGAACCCTGAGAAGCACGAAGCTGGGAATTTCAGAAGTAATGTCATACACCATCTCCTGCCATTGGGAAACAATGTAAAACTACTGACTAACCCGATACGTGCTCACCTGTGCTTTTCCTTTATTCAGGTAACATCCCTTCCTCCTACTCACCTGTCCCTATATATAGCTAAGATTTGACTTCATACATTTCTCAATTTTGCATTTTATGAAAATAGCCTCCTATTTCAAAGCTCAGCTGAAAATTTCTCAGTCCCTTGCGAGACAGAGAGACTCTATCTGCCCTGTATTTTTGGCCACCGTATAAGACAGGTCTGCAAAGTCTCTGTGATGAGTTTTGACATGCATGGCCTTGGCTGCTATTTCAAGAAAGCTGATGTGAGTTTCACAGTTCACTTTAGTCCATCACCAGTCATGCCTTGAAGCTTCTCTTTCTGATCATGACATGGATGGTGTTTGGGTACAGTATAGAAACCCAGAAAAGCAGAGATAGAAGGGAACAGTTACCACAACACAGGTTTGGGTCAACATCACAATAGTCACAGCTACCTGGGAGAGTACGCCCTATGTTGGAAGGAGAGACATCAGAAAGGAACACGCCGTCCCCTATAACATTGGGATCGAACCCTCTCGGCCGCAGTGGAAAATGTGGCTTCTGAAATCCTTGGTAATTGGTTGGTCTTGGCTGGGTTTCATGCAGAAGCTTCTTGGGAACTGAAAGAGAGAGGAGTAAGAAGAGCACAGTTGTTAGAGGGAGTTACTTCAGCTGGTCTCAATGAGAATTATCACATTATGCTATGGGCTCAGCTCATGCTGAATTGTAACATGTGCAGACCAAACACACACTCGTTTACCACCATGATGGATGCTCTCCAAATGCCAGCAGAGAGACATTCCCTGAGAGAACGCTGCAACCTATGAAGTGATTAAGATATTGTTTATTTATAACTAAGCTTTGAGACTCGACTAAGGGTCAGATTCAGACAGCTTATTTAGACACCATCTTAGAAACTGAAATGCCTAGTAAGCCAGGCTTTTACCACAGCCTTAAGCTTCAGAGTACTCCAGCTAGGTGCTGCTGTTCCTACCATGATAAGCAGGCTGGGAAGGATGCCCCATAACACTGGGGACCATAAGGTATGCCTGAATCACTGCCTCTCTCCAGCCATCAAGCTGCTGGCTCAAGACTGAGCATAAGAAGTTTCTGTCCACTCTGGCTTTACATAACCAGCCTCTGTAGAGTGCTGTTCATGTGAAACCATAGAGCTGAAACCATTCACCACAGAAGTGGAAACCCGACCTCTCAGAAACCCTCCCCATCCAGTGAGATCCAACATTCACTGTTCCCCACTGGACTTTAGACTTTAACTAAGCTGAGACAAGCCCGTTCTCCACTCCACCACCCTGAGAAGGAGGGCGAAGACTCAACTAGTCCCTGCTGCTCTCCGTGTTTTGTCAGCCACAGCATCAGAAATACACAGGCAAGAGAGGTTAGCATGTGACAGCTGTGTCAATACATCCATGGTCTCTTCTTTGGACCAAAGCATGTCCTAGTAAGAAGAGTCTTTTCTCCTTGCTGATGTTGCAAGGCCAGCTTCTCTGCTGCACATGCAAGTAAAGAAATCAAATTTGGTGTAGCTACCTCAGTGCACACCCACTGAAGGTGAACCCACACACTGAATCGCCCTGCATGTCATTTACTGAGCCGAACCAGCTCTGTGCCTCTGCCACAGCCAGTGCCTGGGGCTATTTAGGAGCAAAGTGCTTCTCCATATAAAGAGAAGAAACACACATACAGGCAGCTCTGCTCAGAAATTAGAGGAATAGAGTGATGAAAGACAAAAGTAAAAAACCCTGAAGTTTCCAGAGGAGAAAGTTCTATTTTCCTCATCAGCACACTAATGTATACATAAAAGCACTGTTTGGTCCCTGCAGGCAACCAAGACTTTAGTGTGTAAAAGGCACAGCCAGCTGAGAACTAGGCACAAGTTCATTAGACCCACAGAAACCCCAAGAGACAATTCCTGGGATGCTCAGCTCTCCTTTCTCCAAGTCTAATGGCAACTGCTTCCGCTCATCCCAAGCAGGCTGCCAATTCCTAGTGCCTCAGTTTCCCTACCGCTCTGTTGCTGGTTGTGCTATCTCTCATCTCCGCTCTCCACAGGGGCGTGAAGCAGAGTAATTAAAAATGCAAAGCACTTTGAGATCTTTGGCAGGAGCATGAAGGAGGACTTGGAAAGACTGCAACCTTGGAACAGAAAGAAAATTCCTGCCTGCCCCCTGCAGCTACTCAGCTGCCAAGCCAGAGCATGAGAATTAATCACGCCCATTAAATTTCCCTGCATGAACTACAGATATTACTGGGGGCGGGGGGGGGGGGAAGTGACCCAACCACCTTGTTTACATTGCATTCAGCTTACTGTCTTTGCTGAGGCAAAGAAAATTGTAGCTATATTTACTGACTGACCTCCTGCATTAGGCTGCCAAGATATCAGCACTGATGTTCTTGCATTATTAGTAGAGTCATGATTGGTCAGGAAACAGACATAAAACCCCAGAGCTTCTGAATATCAAAGAGCTGGCACAGGGTTTTCTGGTGAAACCTGAATTGGCAGCTGTCCCCTGATGAGAAAGCAGCAAAGGAAACACATCTCCTGTTAGGAGCTAGACAGAAGCAAGGGGTTACCTGTGCCAGAGAAGTCCCAGAAGGCCTGGGAAGGAGGTGGGTAGAATAGAGATTGCCCTGCAAACCACAGTCATGGACAGCTGCAGTTCTGGGTGCCTAATTTGAGGCATCCAAAGGGACCCAATATTGAGAGGGCATAAGGTGCAGCATCCACCAAAAATAAATGCCTCTTCTGCTGTTTCTCAGGCTGAGGACCAAAAAGGCATTTAAAATACAAGAGTCAGATTTTCCTTACACCTTTTTCATCCAGACTGCCCCCCAGTAATCTGTTGATATGAATCCAATGAAGAAAATTAAGCAAAATTAACAGAGAGAGAAAATTTTAGCAGATTATGGTTAGGGTTTCATGTTTCAGACTGAATCTTCTCCATAAAAATCTCCTTTCACCTCCCAGCATTCATGGCCATCTCTGGGGATTAACACAGGGTGGGTGGAACTGCACCTTGGAGCAAAAAGGTGATAGAACCAGACACTTAGACATTTCAGCCCGGCAGGAGAAAGAAACACCATCTTTTTGTAAGCACACCTGAGGAATTGAGCTATGGCTCTCCCACCTTGGCATCGGTGTAACTGCCACTATGAACACGACCTGTGGGATCCAGAGAGGGGTCAGTGTAAAGCAAAACCTCGCTAGTTCAGTCAGCAACTGGTCAACAGCATCCCAAGGAAGAGTGAAGATGGAGAAGCATTCTGAGGGAAGCATTCATAGGGGCTGTTTATTGTCACAGCACCTTAATGGGGGTAGGCTTGCGATGGTGTCCCCTTGGGATGCCCAGGGAAGTAAGATGACTGCCAAGTAGGCATTTGATAACTAACAACTCAGGTGGCTATGAAGAGAGATTCCCAAAAGCAGGCACTTGCTCAATGCCTGAGAGTAGCATGCACTTTGGTACTTTCAGAGACCTTAAGAGGTATTTATCTTTGTTGCGTCAACTAAACTCCTTTAAAACTCTGGAAACAACTTAAAGCAACACAGAAGTCAACAGCACATGAACCTTGGACTTTTTCAAGGGACCATTTTTCTCTGTGGACTTCATAAACATCTTAAGGACATTTTGCCAGGAAGGGCCTGTCTTGGCAAAGAGTAAATAGAGTGACGGCATGCAGCACGTCTGTTCTTTTTCTAGTTCGTACACTGCCAAACCAATACACAGCTTAGATGATAGCTTGATTTAGAAAGACAGTAAAATGGAAAGGCTTTCTCAAGTGCAAAGCACCTCACAATTTCCAGTTAGCTTCTGTGTGGCAGGCAACTCCACAAGAAAGATTAAATGGCTGGTTCCTTTGAAAAACCCTCCTTAAATTCTCCAGAGGGGTGTGCATCTGACACAAAGCATGGCATAGACTGAAGCAAGGTGTGAAGAAAAGTTATTTATTATTAAAAACACCAGAAAAAATTACCTGGGTTTGTAGTCTTATCTCAGCACCAAGCACAGAAATGCTGGCAGGGAAGGGTTGGCACATCATAGAATCATAGGGGTTGGAAGGGACCTTGAGAGATCATCAGGTCCAATCCCCCTGCCAAAGCAGGCTCCCTAGCTCATATTGCACAGATAGGCATCCAGACTTAGCTTGCTCCATTCAACCAAGCAGAGAAGTTCGAGCATCTCAGCAAAAGAAGTGATATATGTGGACAAGAGGTGAAGAAACAGGGCTTTCAATCAAAGCATTCACACATCTTATACTCAGGAGTGCTGCACCTTAAAATGCACATGAAAAATGAGCTGGGGTCATCTGGAAGAGAGGAGATGAGTTGCTCTGGGCATCTCTGGGGACCTTCAGTCTCTCCGGGGTGGAAGTCAGAACTGAAATGTGGGTATTTATCCAGATTCTCCGGTAACTTGGGCTGGGCAGCACAGGCAGAGGTGGCAAGACATGCTCTGTCACCCACCCTGGGATCCAACCTAGGCATTGCTGCATGGATCCTGCATGAGCCCAGACTCAATCTGGAGATGGAAGCTTCACCTTCGCTGTGACACCTTGTAAAGGCACCTGCAGAAGGTGGTTCTGGGTTACAAACCTGCAAAGCAGCTCTTGGGTCAGCAGGTTCCTTCCTCTGCCATTACAGACTTTCAAGTCATTATATAATCTCTCTGTTTCTATTTTTAAAGCAGTCCCAGCTCTCAGCTCCCACTGCTTATGCATCCAAAAAAACTTCACGCCAGCAATAATGTATGCCAGTTCCCAACCCAAGACCTGCACTACCCATTTGCAATGATTTAATGGTATCAAAGGCCCAACAAAACCTCACTCCACTGCCTGCCAGCTTCCTCCCTGCAGAACAGGGGGGGCAAAGGAAAATCAAAGCTGGAGTGTGCTCTCACAGGCAGAGCAGCTCCATCAGCCTCAGGTACATGCAACCAGCAGGACAGTGTGAAAAGGCACATGCTGGTGCCACAGACAGTGTCCTTATTTGTACTCGGTGGAGATTCCTCCTGCTGGGATTTTCACACAAGCCCTCTCTTGTGTGGCCAGAAAACTGAGGGCTGAGGAAAAGAAAAAGTTACTGTGCTTACAAGCAGCAAAATCCTGAATTACGGTGGTACAAGATGGGAAAGGCAGCCAATACCTCGCCTCCTTGTTCACCGAGATTGCTCCCTGTGTGTTTTCTACTGCTTTGGTCTATCTAGTTCTAAACACTCATGTTCTGGAGATTCAGCTAATCGTCACAGGAGATCATTTTGCAGAGGAATATTGCTCTTTCTGAGGAATTCCATTCCAACATGCTGCTGAGTGTTTCAATTTAAGCACATATATTGTTTCCCCTAATCAGAATATTTCACTGCTATAGCCCCCAAAATTTACAGATGGGGAACTGGCTCAGGGACAGAGTTTTGAAAGTGTTTAAATATCAAAATGATTTTTCCAATCTCGTAGGGAGACAACTGCCAAAGAAAGGCACCTATTTCAGCATCACACTCTAATCATCTTCTCTCATTGATCATTTGGTGTTTCCTGATGCTTGCTCAGCCCTAAGCACGCTTAAACACTTCCACTCCCAGGACCCAATTATCCCCTGACCTCCATCTTCACCATATACATAGATCAGTCAGCTGGAGGAGAAATCAATGAAAGCTCAGCCTTAAAATCGTACAGACCTGTTGGGGTTGGAGGGGGTGCAGAGGGGAGGGGGGGCAGGAGTTTTCTCTCTCTGCTATGTGGTCACTTGTGCACTTCCAGCCCATAACGTTTACTCTGAAAGCTGAGGGTCACCAAAGCAGACCTCCAGGACCTTCAGCAAAACAGAACTCCCTCACTAATGAAAACTACAACCAAGTCTCTTATCTGGGGCAGGTTGGGGCCAGGAATTGTTGGTGCTCAACATGCTTTTTAAACAGTAAAAAAAAAAATCCTACTGTGAGTAAACACCCAATATAAACTACTGTGGTATTCTAGGGGGAGCAGTTCTGAAGGATATTTGCTTGAGACTTGAAAATGCACAGCATCCAGCCAGAAATGGGATCATTCCTGTTTCTGAAGCATTACAAGAAAGCAATTCCTTAGCACATACGTAAGGTATATGGCGCTCTCAGATTGCAGAATTAAAAGCGGTTTATGTGCTGTAAAACCTAAATTCACTAAGCAGTCAGCCATCAATATCTATTAAAATAATGGATTTTGGCTGTGTCAGACTGCAAAACTTCACAATATGCTTACAGAGGTGAAATCACATATGTATGGAGACTGCCCCTGGTAACACCACTGCATAGCTAGAAACATGGGGGTGGGAGATGCTAATTTGACTAACAAAAGTAAATTGAGGCACAGCCTACCCCCTTGGCTTTTTCCTAAGGGTCTCAGGCATGGTCAAGGAGCAAGTTGGAAACTTTTCCCAGCTACCTGTGCCCCTGTCTAGCTCAGTGCTGGCTGTGCCCCTTTCAAGTGACTACAACCCTGTTTGCATGACCTGGCATTCAATTCCCTCTTCCCCTGACAGGGGAGCCACTACTATGCAGTCAGATACAGGTATAATGACATGACAGGAGACCATCAGACCCTACGGTTCTCAAATGTCTCCATGAGCAGATAGACAGCCCAGGCATTCCCATGTGGAAAGCTGAGTGAACTGGGTATCAACTCCATGTCTTGGATGCAAAGCTGTATCCTACCTCTGGGCATCCTGTATCCTATTTAGAGTAAACCCAGAGAATGATAGCAGTTGGAAGGGACCTCTGGAGATCATCCAGTCTGGTTTACATAGTAAATATAAAAAGTTCCAGGAAACAGCAGGAGATGTGAAGGGACCTTGTGCAGCAGAACGTAAGTCTGAAAGCTAGGTTTGATCAACAGGTTGTCATGTAAAACCTCACAAAAAACCCCACCGACAACAGAGCAGAGGCTTAACGAACACAAATGGTCAGGACTACAGCTTTCCATCTCCTTCAGTCATTTTAGAAAGGGAATTTTTTGCACCCAGCATGGAGGTAGTCTGCAATCCTGAAACTGAGTGCAAAGCCCAAGAGAGAGAGGGAGTTACTCCGCCTGCGGCAGGCGTGTTTTCCACACACGGTGGTTCCAAACCACTGATGACAGGGAAGTGACTCATGTCAATTACAGCAAGTCCGCTTCCAAGCACCACACAGAAATCAAGTGAGACTGTCTGGGAAAATCGTCCTGCCATAACCAAAGACACCTACACCTCCCCAGGCCCACAGCCAGCACCAGGGCCCTCCTCCCTGCCCCTCCCTCCAGACGCTGCCCGAAGCAGAAATCCCTCTCTTCTGCTGGTGATTTCTGGGCTGGTGGGAAGCGGTACAAGCTGGGATGCCTGACACAACACACACAAACTCTTAGAGTACTCTGCCAAGACTACTCCTGAGGCAGCCCAGATACTTCGCCCTTTACTGCATCTCCTGACAGCAGCCAACTACAGAAAGGTTGTGCGATAATGACATAAATATAACACAGAAAACCTTTTATCTTGTTTGCCCTCTGTGGAAACGGAGACGTTCATCCTCTTCTCAGGCAGCTGCAGTCAGGGAAGTGACTTCAGAAGTGGAAGCAATTCCAGTCCAGAAACAAAGCCCACGCAACACAAACCAACTCAGTCTCACCGTTCCTCCCAGTGAAATCTGCTGTAGGTATGTGACCCTGTGATCTGAGAAGCTTTAGGAGACAAAGGAGATTTAGGAGCCGGTGCACCTCCGACTGAGACTCCACAAGGCAGAGACAGACATGAGCACTGCTCCCTCACAGCCTCTTGCACTGGGCAGCACAACACCTTCCCCTGATTCCTCCTCTTTCTGCCTGTCCAGAAATGCAATAACCTTATTAAAAGTTCCAGTTCGCTTCATCTGGGAGCTCAACCCATGCATGCCCTGGAGGTACTTTATGAAGAAGTCCTCCTTAAATAAGCTATGTTCCTAAGATCCCTGTATCATCAACAGTGAAAGGTGGGTGCCTTTGAAAGCCTCCGGGGGGGATTCTGTCTACTTAAATTTAGGAGCCTAATTAGGGATAGTTAGTGAATCATAATGTTGCCTTTGGATTTATTCTCCTGAGTGTATCTGAGTTAAAATCTTATGAACTGCTTCACATCTTTTACTCAGATATTTTTCTTCTATCTTGAACTTTTCAAATCAGGATTTGAAGCTACGAACACCTTAATTTCTATCCAATGATGTATGTGCTTGATCTATCCACAGGCAGTTTTCCTCCTGCTTTCATAGCCATGAAAGTCAGTTGTTCTTCTTTCATCATCTTAAATGTAATAACAGAATATGAAGCATCTATTGCCAGCAACTCATAAATCTCCCACTTGATGTGGCTTTTGGTCTCCAAAGGGCACGGTGTAAAGCACCACATGCACCAGTCTGCTCCCTACATGTTCTGTTTGGAAAGAAAAATGGATCAAAAGGAAGAAAGCCTTGTAAGAGATACCTGCAGATAGGGTTACTTTCATCTGGTAGATTTCTGCCTACTCCTAAAGTCAGAAGAGTTCTGCATTTTCACAAGTTAACGCATCTTTAGGAGGATGAGACTCAAGCTGTGGCTTGTCTGAATTCCAGCATGGGACCTTCTGCCAGCCACAGCTGTAGGACCTCTCTGGCAGTCCCCACCAAGCCCACAGACTATGACAGACTTTAGACACCTGAGCAGCAGTAATGGATTGTAGAGAACTGAGATGGGACAAGATCAAAGCATTGATGTCCCCTCCAGGTGCTACCACTAGAAGCATGGATAACTGCTATCACCAAGGGAGCTGCAGGGACAGAAATCTGCCTCGGCACGTATGGAGTGAGATCAACCCTGCCAAATTAAGCAACTTTCCCTTTATTTACATGCTGGCAGCAGGTAGGAGAGAAAAAAGCTCTTACAATTACAAGGGTGGCAAGGGAGGACAAACAGTGTGGGAGAAGCTGCCAGTCGCCCAGGCTAGGAAGGCTACAGCAGGAGAGTCCAAGAATCAGGTTTTGGTTTCCTTTTCCTTTGCAGCACAGTGGATGTCTGAATCGGTGGCCTGTGCCCTTCATCAGTGAAGAGGAAGATGCAATACAGAGGATGGCACAAAAAGGAGAATAAGGTGGCCAGCAATAGGACAAGTGGCAATGGGTGCAAGCTGGAGCAGTGGAGGTTCCATGGGAATAAAACGAGGAACTTTTTCCCTGTGAGGGTGATGGAGCACTGGGACAGGCTGCCCAGAGAGGTTGTGGAGTCTCCTTCTCTGGCGACATTCAAACCTGCCTGGATGCGTGTCTGTGTTATTTAGTCTGGGTGATCCTCCTCTGGCAGGGGGGTAGGACTAGACGATCTTTCGAGGTCCCTTCCAACTCCTAATGCTCTGTGATTCTGTGATTAATAAGGGAGTCATTCTTCCATATTCCCCCTACATGGACTTCATCACAAACTTGCATTGGGACTTTGCAAAGCAGCCCACCCATGCATGGATTTCTCAGGCATTATAGAGAATATTGATTTGTTGGTCTCTTCACAACAGAATTTTATAACAGACCATGATTTTATGCAATGCACTAAGTATATCCACTCCTCTTTGGATCAAAGCAGAGGAACACCAAATTTCAGATTTTGACACAATTCCTATTTTTTTTCTTATCATGTTCAGTCATTTTAATGAAACATTTAACATTTAGCAAGACTTTACTATTTTAAATTACTTTTGTAATACGGAACTGTTGTCCTTGACTTATTTAGGCTACACAGCTTGGAAGAAAGACTTTTGTACAGCTTATCTATTTTTCAGGAAAATATGTGACACAACGTGGCTCCCAGGAGGATGCTGACGGAACAGTAAGCATTGTGTGTTCAAGTGTGGCTGATCCAGAGCCAGGGCATTGCTCATGCGAAGAATTGCTCGCCAGCAAGGGAGGACAGTGTCTGTGCTCAGGATGCAAACACATACACAAGTGGTTGCAGAAGTGGTTGCAGAAGTGGTTGCAGCCCTGCAAGTTACCAGGAATCAGCTGAGTTACAACAACTGATTCGGTAAAAGTTGAGGCAAAAGCTACTCCCTTAAATTCCAGTTAAAGGTATAAAGGCACTGCCAGTGAAGGACACCCTTGGGGGTCTTTGCTACTACATACCCAAAGGCAGTGGCTGGGTATTAGGTATCACTGTGAGGCACTGAAATAGCATCCAGGGCAAGGATACCCAAGATGAAGTAAGGAGAATGGGATGGAGTAGTATGCTGGAGCTGATGGGAAGCCATGCCAAGCTCCATCAGGAACGGGAGAGAGAAAGCAGGGAAACAAGAGCCTGGGAAAGAAGGAAGATGCCAGGGAAAGTAAGAACATCCACAGCTACACTGCACTGCTCAAATATTTAAATAAAGATTAAGCCTCATGCTTCAGTATCGAAACCAACTGACCTGATATGACCCAACCATTATATTCCAAGAGTTAAGAATGTAATTTCTCCTCTGAGATTGTCGACCAAGATGGACATTCAGGGGATTTCCTGTGCGCATCTCTGAAGCAATGTCTCACATCCTGCAGTCCACGGACCACTGGTGACATGTAAGGCATCAAAAAAGGGATCCAAACAAACAAAAAAAAATCAAAACAACCCCCCCCAAAAAACAAAACCAGTGTATCTTGGCTGTTCCCCCACGGTTTGTCTCAGTGTCTGCTGGCAGGCACAGCAAGGAGATGCTTTCCATCTGCTCTCCTGGTCTAATTAAAAATGTTTGTAACTACAGCAGCAAAACTATGCTCTGCAACAAAATATTTTCTTTTCATCTAAGTGCTACTTATCCAACAGTGCATGTTAGCTCTCTATCAGATCATCAGCTTCTCCCCTCGGTAATCAAACAGCAGAGAACTAGACAAGGGGCTAGAATATTTTTCAAAAAAGATAGCAGTGCCTTGATAACATGAGCTGAGGAATGTCATGAGAAAGCAGTCAGTAAGCTCTGCCACTAAAGGCAGTGACTTTGTCTGGTCACACGCTGGACTTAGTGTGACAATTCCCAGGATCCCATTTGATGCCTGAACTGGAAACCCTGCACAAGGAAAGGTTATCAATAGCTTCGGAATAAAGACAAGGAGTGGACAGAACCATATAGGGTAGCTCCAGTGCTAAATGCCTTTCAGTTATATACAGATGAAGGCAGATTATTATTTACTGAACAAAAATACAATCTAGTTTGAGATCCAGAACTTGGTGCAGGGATTACTGGCTCCAGTTTTTCGGGACTTGGTTTATATGAGAAGCCAGGCTACACAAAGGAACTTGAAATCCAAGAATCTATGAACCAAGTAGCAAAATTGTTTTCGATATAAATCCTTCTGTTCACATGGTCATACCCTGTAAGACATCCTCCTTTGGGGCTGAGACTTCCTGAGCACAGTGGAAAGTTTGAGGGAAAACCGCAAAACCCTATAGATGACTTTTTTGAATTATGAGAGTATTAAACCTCTCCCGCTCTTTTAAGTATGTTTAACTGTCAGAACCTCTCTAACACACAGCATCAGCCTAAAATTATCTGGCTTGTAGGCTGTGAGAAGTTCTTCACATGGTTTATGTATTTTTATTTTCTTTTTCTGGTAGCAAAAACACGTAGCATGCATCATCTTGCTTCCACACATATTCTGAGGGAGCCGTAAGGACTGCAAGCTCAAGTGTTACTCCAATTGCTACTGTGAGTAACTGCCAAGTTTGTGGAACAGCAAATTATAGTCACCTTCCTGACGCCACATAAAAGCAGATACACACCATGGAAAACAATGCCGGGGATTTGTTTCAGCCCAGCAAGGAAGTTACTGAGAGCACCTACCCTGTGCAACTTGCTCTTATGCAACTTGCCCGGCAGCAACTTTCAGCAGCAGTCTGGGAGCACAGGGAAAAAAACTGTGGGAATACCCTTAGCTGGGTGCTTGTGGCAGCCTTCCAGTACTTAATAATGATTTTTTTTTTTTCTACGACAACACAAGATTTTTGAAGATAAATACGTGTTTCTGTTCACAAAATGTTCAGCAAGGACCTTATCGCTCTCCGCAGCTACCTGAAAGGCTGTGGCCAGGTGGGAGTTGGTCTCTTGGGATCATAGAACCATAAAATCCTTAAGGTTGGAAAAGACCTCTAAGATCATCAAGTCCAGCTGTCTGCCCAGTACCACCATGTCAACTAAACCATGTCCCAAAGTGCCACATCTATATGGTTTTTGAACACCTCCAGGGATGGTGACTCCACCGCCTCTCTAGGCAGCCTGTTCCAATGCCTGAACGCTCTTTTGATGAAGAAATTTTTCCTAATATCCAATCTAAACCTCCCCGATGCAACTTGAAGCCATTTCCTCTTGTCCTATTGCTAGTTACGTGGGAGAAGAGACCAACCCCTACCTCACTACAACCTCCTTTCAGTAGTTGAAGAGAGCAACGAGGTCTCCCCTCTTCTCCCAAGTAACAAGAGAGGTCAAGAAGAAACAGCCTCAAGTTGTGCCAGGGGAAGTGTAGGTTGGATATTAGGAAAAATTTCTTAACCCAGAAGGTTATCTAGCACTGTAACAGGATGCCCAGGGAAGTGGTTGAGTCACCATCCCTGGAGGGATATAAAATCATGTACATATGGTGCTTAGGAACATGGTTTAGTGGTTGGACTTAGCAGTGTTGGGCTTAACATGGATTTGATGATCTTAAAGGTCTTTTCAAAACTAAACAATTATACAATTCTATGATTCATGCAAACTAGTCTGCTCTTTTCCACTCTTCACACATATAATTAAAATTAATTTATATATGAATCTTAAACAATATCTGGAATCACACCGACAAATTGAAAGCATTTTACTGGGATGGGAGGTGGCTAATTCATCCCTCCATTGATTATTCAGATAGGCTGATTCATGTCTCAGTTTAACCACTTCAGTTAAATACCTGCATTAGTGCAAGTAAGGCTTTGCAAGGCTGAGCTGCAAGTATGCAGGTTATATACATGTATATAGAGATATTGGTGTAGGACATTGCTGAGCAAAAGCCTTATCTCGCTTACCCTAAAGTTAAAGGAGCCAAACAATCCTGAATCAAAACCTACCCACCAATTAGTGTAGAAATTATTCCAGGACTATTTGGGAATTCCTTGAGACCTCTCTAGCAGACTAGCGGGTGTCCTACACATCACAGCTACTTGACATACTTGATTCACCTGGTTGCTGCCCCAGCCAAGCCCCAGGGAAGTCATTCTGGGAAGGTCTGTACGTTCCCTTTGTAGTGGCCTTTGGGAAGCACGGTCCAGTTTCTGTCTGGGGTAGCAAGTCCTGTTAACTGCCATTTCTCCTACCTCACCTTTCAAAATGACTAAAATCAATCAGTTAAAAAGTGTAAATGGAGATGTATCTTAATCTGCCATTGTTTTAAAAATGTTTCTTGTTACATATTCCCTAGGAAATGCAGGTTGCTAACTCTCAGCCAAGGAATTTGCCTCTATTTTTAGCTTTCTCTTTTTGGGACTCTCAGAAAAATAACACAATTAAGATTTTAAGGTATACCTTTCCTGCTAGACCCCTTGTCTGGCATGAAGTCCCTCTATTTTTAGGTTTCTCTTTTTGGGACTCTCTGAAAAAAACCCACAATTAAGATTTTAAGGCATACCTTTCTTGCTAGACCCCTTATCTGGCATGCAGTCTATTCAAGTTGCCAGTTCTTTCAAGAGGAATGTAAAGCCCTGTATTGCAGTATTTGTTCCCTCTACTGGATCTCATGAGCCCACCAACCCTGATATCATCAGATGAAAGAATCAATCCAACACAAAGAGGCTGTGAACATCTTCTGAACAAGTAAACCCTTAGCAAACAAATTTCCAAGAAGTGGTACAGACAGGGATGGTTTAGGAGCCACTCTAAACAGCCAAGAAACTCATGAATACAGTCCTCCAAAGTATTTCCATCCCATACCAACGGAGGGACTGCTCACCTCTCTAAGACACATGCTGCAGAATTTACTCAGCTCACAAAGAACCGTGGCTGGTCCTCCAACAGAAAAGGAATCCTTATCAGTGCAACTGCACAGGATAAAATCTACCTCAGAACCTGCTTGGGCTATAGCAACAAGATGTTATTAATTGCAGCTCCAGTAACCATCTGCGTTACTTAAAATCTGAATTCACCTTAATTACCTGAACTCTAATAACTGCATGGGATCATAACAGTTAGAGGAGAAAAATAGTTGTTAACTTGTTGATTGCCAGATGCAGACTGCTGATAGGAGATATATCAGATATTAAAGTATTAAAACTGACCTCAGCCTGGCAGGAGAGGGCTGTGATTCATGCCCGTGACTCCCAGGCACAGTAGGAGTACTAACAAACCATTGCAGAAAGATCAAAGCATTAGCTGTTTCGGTGAATGAGGCAGGAGATTACTCTCATTTACTCTCAGGTAAACCTCCTTCCTAACTTTCAGTTCAGCAGGAGCTTCAGAAAGCTCAATGTAGAAATCTGTTACATCACCACCTTGTTTACACCTTCACTATCCTGTTAAAATTATTGTTACAGTGGAAGATGAGAATTGGCCCACTATTGTGCTTAGTCAGAGCTTTCCATCTTTGAGTTGCCTTGGACTTCTCTTTCTCAAAACTAAAGAACCTATCTGTAAAACCTGTATTTAAAAAAAAAAAAGTCTCATATTAAAGATATTTTTTTCACTCTTGAGCAAATAATTCACTTTCAGTTATGTCCCAGGTAATGGAAAGTCTAAGACAAACAGAGTTCAAAGTAAGGCCCACTGAAAAGAGGCACAGTAATTAAAAAAGCAGTATGTAGAGGAGATGTCATCTTCATGCTTGTACAGCAGACGGTGCAAAATGCTGCCCATCCAATTTCCCAAGAGCTTTAGAGACATCTAAGTACGGATTTGCACAGAGCTAGAAATCAAAGAATCACAGAATCACAGAATGTTAGGAGTTGGAGGGGACCCTGAAAGATATCTAGTCCAACCCCCCTGCCAGAGCAGGATCACACAGACTAAATCACACAGGAACGCATCCAGGAGAGGTTTGAATGTCTCCAGAGAAGGAGACTCCACAACCTCTCTGGGCAGCCTGTCCCAGTGCTCTGTCACCCTCACAGTGAAAAAGTTCCTCCTTACATTCCCATGGAACTTCCTCTGCTCCAGCTGCACCCGTTACCCCTTGTCCTATCTCTGGCCATCCCTGAGAAGAGCCTGGCTCCATCCTCCTGACTCTCACCCTTTACATATTTATAGATATTGTTGAGGTCACCCCTCAGTCTCCTCCAAACTAAAGAGGCCCAGCTCCCTCAGCCTGTCCTCATAGGGAAGGTGTTCCAATCCCTTCATCATCTTGGTGGCCCTGCGCTGGGCTCTTTCAAGGAGTTCTATGTCCTTCTTGAACTGAGGGACCCAGAACTGGACACACTAGTCTAGATGTGGTCTCACCAGGGCAGAGTAGAGGGGGAGAAGGACCTCTCTTGACCATCAGTCTAGTCTCCATAAAAGGTTGATAAAAGGAGTGAAATGGCTGTGACATTATTCAAACTCAGGTGTCCAATGAACTGCATGAGCAGTAACACCAATAAATCACCTACAGTTTCACAGACTCTTTCAAGGGGACATCACAGCAGCTGGCAAAGCACAGTCTTGCACCAGTCCTCACACAGCTTGTACCATCCTGTAAACCTACGGTCACAGGACCGACAGGACAGAGATGAGACCTCTGGCCAGACTGGCTCTTCCTGACCTTGGAGCCAGAGCCCCATCCAGCCTCCTTCCCCGCAGGCCAAGCAGGCAGTGAAGTGGTTGGGGCTGCTTGCTGTGCATGAAGATGATGTCTGCCCTCAGATGTTGTATTGCCACTGATCACCTTCAGAAAGCAGAAAGGATTTTTCTTCCTCAGCGGAGACTTGATGTCATCTGAGGATCTTCTGCTTTGTTTACCTTCTTCAGAAAGGTCAGAGACTAAATATACAATATCCCCAGCTATGTCCAGGCAACAAGCACCTGGTCGTAGAGGAAGAGGGAGGCTGTGATCTGTGATCTGGAAAGGAACCCATATGTAGGAGAGACGACTCCAGTCTCATCAGCAGACCCTGCCCTTCACTCAAAGGGGGCCTGAAATTATGAGGAAACCTGGGAAAGGAAATGTGTGTGGTCCCTCTGGTATTCTGTTTAGACCCATGAAGATTTCTAATCTGATCTTTGGAACCATTACAAAGACACAAGGAACATCAGCCTCCACTCCTACATGTCTTGGAAGAAGTAAACTGTGGTTGCTGTGATGCAAGGAGATTATACACAACATTTACCTGGCACAGTCTGACAATGTCTCTTAGAATTCCAAACAAAGTGGCTCCATCCAAAATGCCTGCTGGGAATAGCGTGTCTCCGTGCTAACTTCTAGCCATGTCAGGACCAGGCAACATCAAGTATTGTTTCTGGATCTTAGAGAGATGTCCATCTAGTTCCAGTGGCAGCAGCTTCTGGGCTTTGGCACTATTCTGTTCATCAGTGCAGACACCCTCAGTAAAATACAGAGGTCAAATGCAGAAGACTGAGCAGCTGTCCTAGCTTGGGAGGTCAGCACTGCTCCTCAGGGCTCAAAGCATCTGGGACATGAAATCACAGGTCTGCAGCAATGAACAGACATGGGACCCAATGACCTGGAGATATGTCATGTCAAGAATCTGGATCTGCTGTCTGTCCGCAGCAAAGGAAGCTAGGGTAGCCCTCTGGGACAGTACCCAGACACAGGGCAGTGACACATCCTCAGCTCAGGGATGTTCTTAGCTATGTGTTATACAAATGGACAGCCCTTTACAAACACTGAATGCTGAAATGCTCCACAGGGAAAGGAAATGGCTGGAAAAAATTGCCTCGCCTCCCCTGAACTGTCCCTGCACGCGTGTTCCAGCCATGCCTGCAACAAAAAAGATTTATACAGAGGTACCTGCCTTCTATGGACCATCTGTGCTGCACCATCTGCCCTCATGGAGCAATACTCATCCCCTCGCCTTGCTGGAGCTTCACTGAGAGCAGCACTCAGTCTCCACCGAGAAAGAAAAGAGACTGAACACAGCCAGCCCAAGCTGAACGCTCTTACGAAATGACTTTATTAGCACAGCTCAGAGCTGCTAGTGCCCAGAAACAGGAAGGAAACATTTTTCCATATCTTTCCCTAATGCTCTTCCTTTCCCTTTAAACACAAAGAACAAAAAGGTTGTGTTAGAGAGTCCAGCAGGCTCATGTGATTGTAAAAGGATATTATACTGGGCACCTCATCTGTCAAAGAGACCAGCAGGGTTTAAGGGAGAGATGGTGGGATAAAATAGTCTCCTGGGCCAAATTCAAGCCATAAATGTTACTCCTTTTTATGTCAAAGGGAAGTCTTTGACTTTTAATCTTTCCATATTTCAATTAAATGATGCAAATGACAGAAAGCTAAAATAGATGACAGATGCACAGCTAACCTCCCCCATGTTCTTGGGTTCCTAAGATTTCTCTCATCAATGCCATTACAACCACTCTGTAAAATTACAGAGGAATTTACTTATTCTCAAGCCATGCTTGTATCAATCATCTGATTTAATGAGCTATCCAAAGACTGTTTCCCATCAGTGCTTTTCTCCAGTCATGGCCGTGCTAGAACTAACTGCAGAGATAAAAGATAACTTCCTATGTGGAAACTCTCATCCCCCATTTATTCCCATCTCAGCAAAGCTTCAGAGCCACAACTGTACACAATTAATCATGATTTGCATTTTTGCAAAAATGTGATGGTATAGTCTGATATTAAAACTCCTTTTCCCTTTCAATTTGACTGACTGAAACCAAAGCCCATCTTCTGATGGAGTTCCCTCAGACCAATACCTCCAGCTGTTTAAAGAATATCTCTTACAGACCGGTTTTCCATTTATTTCTTTTCTTGTTCTTCTGTTAGTATTATCAGGTTTTTTCAGCAAGAACCTGAGTGCACTATCAGGAGAACCAACAAAAGAAGCAGTTCTAGAGAAATAAGTCCATGTCAGCATTGAGCATGTGGAGCCAGGGACACAGGTCTGGCAAGCTGATGACCCCCCAAAGTGACAAACTGCATCTCCCCATTTCCACAATAGCCACAGATTTACAAGCACTCCAGCTCTCTTGAGACAGAATCCTCCTACCCAACCTAAATACAGGTATTTGATTTCTCTAGGTGACAAGTTTACCACAACTCTTCTCCCAGGTCTGGTTCCAAGTCTGGAGAGCACCAACTCCTCCTAGGAATAATTATTCATGGAAGTCTTGCCCAGAGACACCTTGACACAGAGGTCAATAGGAGGTCTTACACTGGTTTCTGCTAGTGCTGGCACATGCACATAGATGGACACAAGCCACCATGAAGGATGGACTATTCGGAGAGGGATTAAAAGCTGGCTGTGCAACCAGTCCTGAACTCAGCCTTCTTCTGCCTCCTTTCTTCTGTGCTCCAGCTGTAACACTAATTGCAGCAAAGAGCTGCAAAAATGCTGCTGATAAACATGGGGCTTAATCAAACAAAGCACTCATAATTATTTGATTAAGAATCGCTTTCTTTTTACAAGTATAGAGAAAATTCGGAACAGTTGTGCCCTCCTGCATTCATGGTGTGGAAGTGCCCACTGTGGAATGGGAACAGAGATAGCAGAGGTTTCTGACTGCCAGGCCAGAGGGAGCCAGGCCATGTCCTGGCCTCTTGAAAGGAACATTTGGACATGGGAACTGCTCTTTTCCCTGGATGGACACAGCTAGTCAGCTGGCCATGTAACAGTCATGCACAGATGCCAGTTAAAAATAACATAGCAAAGGCAAAAGATGGTGTCTAAGTGATGAATTATGTGAAATGACCGTGCTGCCCTTGTTCAGTAGTCAGCAGGAAAAGTCATAATTACAAAGAATGCTAATGGAAGGACTTGTTGGCTGCCACCATTTACATGCCAAAAGCATAATGGATGATAATTCTGCCCTGGGATGGCATGACTCTCATATCCAGAGGTGGTCCTTCCAAAACAAATTCGTGACAGGTAGGTGACACGTGCAGGAAGCTTACATGGCCAAGCCTGCATTGTTTCTGCAGATAACCAGAGCACATCCACCCCAGGCTACAGGGATGTCAGCTCCACCACCCTCACCAGTCCCCACTTAGAAGCCAAATGCTGAAGGCAATAAGCTGTTTAGAGGCTGGTCCTTTATGTCTGTTTGCAACAGCACTGAAGGGCGTAGGAGAGGACATAACCCAGTGATCATAAAAAACAAAGTAAATTTGATTTGCACATTAGATTCAAATATTCCAGTGCCATACAAGCATTACCATCAAATCTGATTGAATGAAAGCAATCCTTTGTCAAGGAGAAAACATTTCCTTTTAAAGTCTTCAAACAGCCTTGGTCCGTAGCTGATAATTACCATCTGTTTCTCCTCAAAAAAGAACCCAACCAAAGTGTTTCCCAAGCAGCACAGTACATTAAGTACCCGGGCATGTTCAGTCCAGCCACCAGGCCTTAGAGGTGTGCTGGGATCACATCCTCAGAGCTGCTCTGAGAGCAAACACAACCCAAGGGGAGACGGGGTTAGAGCTGGCACCCAGCCTGTGCCTCCAAACTGAGTGGCTGGATATCTGGTCAAAGCCCCAGGAGCACTGCAGGGAGCTTATTTCCTGACTTTAGAAGAAGGTTTGAACACCAAACTTCTAGTGTGAGTCATTAATGGCTGCATGAGTACAGACTTTACCTGCTATCCCCCCAGAATAGAACTTCAGAACATCCTACAGAGCTCAGCTGCATGGTCCTCCCAGTACTGAGCTCCCTGGTCTGCTGGTACTGCTGCTGCAGGTCCATGAGCTACACTTCTAGCAAACTAAGGAGGCCCAGGGCATCTATCCAAGCACTAGCAAATGTTAATTTGTATTCTTTAAATGTTCATAGTCCTCGACAGAAACTTGGCCCATGTCAACTAATGCTCTCCTCAGTCACGGCTGGCCATAGTCAGTGCCCTCAGGGAGTTGGGAGACTTGTGACTGCCCTGTTTTGAAAGAAAAACATCTGGCTAGACACAAGTCCTGCTGCACCACTCGTCCCCAAGACCAGAGAGGCTTTGGCATGCTTTATTTCCCAGCACAGGTGCAGCCCCTGTGCTCTGAGCAGTGCCCTTTCATCACTGCTCAGTAACACCTAACTCAAGAAGTTTCGGTAAGGAGTAAGACGCGCAGCGCACATGCTCATACCTTCCCACATGCACAAGAGAGAGCAAGCCAGAGTCTGAGCCAGTTTAAATTGTCCTGAGAAATCTGGCTGTGAGTCCTGCACTGTAGAGTGAAGCCAGCTGGAAAGTGAGGCTTTCCACTTCACGCTCTGTGTACACAGCCAAAAATCACATGTGGGTAGCGTCGCCAAAAAACCAAACACCTTCTCCTCTCCTACCTCAAGTTCTGTGTGAAAACAAACGCCTGCCTTCACAGTTGTAAAACTTATATTTCAAGGTAGAGTTTTGTGCTTCAGGAGAAAATATCCCAAAGTGAAAGAGCAGCGTTAGCTTCTGGCATGGCTGAAGAGAAGCCTGGGAAGAGATCTATTGGCAAATGTCAGTGGAGAAGCACACCAAATCCTGGCCCAATGAACAACATACTACATGGTTTTAGGAAAGTCCCTACATCAACATGAGGCAACTGCAAAATAAAGTTGGGTATTACAGAGTAATAGGGCTGAAAATTACTTTGTAGGATCATCTAGTCTACCTCTCTGGTCCCATATCAGGATCCAAGCTAGCATACTTTTAAAGACCAGAGAATGAAGAACCACCCACAGTAGGAGCAGATCAGGTTCAATAACTTGTATACCTGATGGTGTACAAGTCCACAGGAGCTGATGAGATGCATCTGTGGGTCCTGTCAGAGCTGGTGATGAAGTGGCTAAGCCACTCTCCATCGTAGTTGAGAAATTGTGGCAGTCCAGTGAAGTTCCCACTGACTGGAATAGGGGAAGCAGAACCCCATTTTTACAAAGGGAAAAAAGGAGGACCCGGGGAACTACCAGCCAGTCAGTCTCACCTCTGTGCCTGGCAAGATGATGGAGCAGATCCTCCTGGAAACTGTGCTCAGGCACATGGAAAGTACAAAGCTGACTGGTGACAGCGACCATGGCTTCACTATAAGGGCAAATCATGCCTAAAGTGGCCTTCTACGATGGTGTTGCAGCACTGGTGGATAAGGGAAGAGTAAGAAACATCATCCACCTGGACTTGTGCAAAGCATTTGATACTGTCCAGCACAATATCCTTGTCTCTAAATCAGAGAGACACAGAACTGACAGATGGACCACTCAGTGGATAAGGAATTGGCTGGCTGGCCATACTCAAAGAGCTGTGGTCAACGACTCTATGTTCAAATTGACACCAGTGACAAGTGGAGATCCTCAGGGGTCAGTATTGGGACTGGTGCTGATTACCATCTTTGTTCATGTCATGGACAGTGGGATCGACTGCACTCCCAGCAACTGTACCAACAACACCAAGCTGTGTGGTGCAGCTGACACACTAGAGGGAAGGGATGTCATCCAGAGGGACCTTGAGGAGAGGGTCTGTGTGAAGTTCAACAAGGCCAAGAGCACATGGGTCAGGACAATCCCAAGCACAAGTACAGGCTGGGTGGAGAATTAATTGAGAGCAGCTCTGAGGAGAAGGACTTGGGGCTGTTGGTGGATGAGAAGTTCAACGTGAGCTGGCAGTGTGAGATTGCAGCAAATCCCTGTCCACGGCAGAGGGGTTGGAAGTAGATGGGCTCTAAGACCCCTTCCAACCCAAATCATTCTGTGGTTTTGTGACTCACAATGATACAGACTGCACAATCACCATTCAGAGTCTTCCAAAACTTCCCTCTTTTCACTCTTTTTGGTTTTTTTTAATACAGAACTTGAATTTCCCTTGATAAAATTTATGTTCTTATCCTCTCCAACATGACGGTTAAGAATAGGCAGTCCTTCCCACCTCTGTCACAGCCTTTTATGTGTCTGAATACTACTAACCTATTCTCTTTCCAGACTTTTCTTTTTAGGCTTAATGACGTCAAATTAGGATTCACATTACAAATGTACCCAAAGGCAAAACCAAGGCCAAGGTCCTGCCTTAACCCACACAAATGTAGTTTAAGAGTGTCCCAGCTCCAAAACACTTATAAACAACATGGAATGGAAAGGGAAAATGAAAGTTAAATGGCCAAAGAAAGAAATTATTCCTATTTTAAATGTAGGAACTTAGTACCGATAAACATATGTTTAATCTTTTCACGAACTCCCATAGGTGCAAAGGAGTTTACAGAGGGCTTAGTACCCAACAAAATTATTGCACTTGAAAATGTGGTTATTTCAGCTTCTACTGAGCCCCTAGATAAACTATTTGAAATACAACCTGAAGATGTATGAATGTTTGTGACAGTACTGGGAAACACAAACCAGATCCTCCAAGTCCCCCTCCAAAGCCCTAATCTCAAAACCATTCTTCCTTGTAGGGGAAGCAGTTATGATTAATGATATTTTTCGAAGCTCTCTGTAGATCATATTTTTTCAACTGGAGCTTGAGACAAAATGATCATTACTTGCTTGAAACACTTGCACACACCCTCCCTTGCAAGGCAAACCACAACGATGAATACATGTTTAAAGGATTCTGCACAGCGAATTTACTGTACATGCAAATTTCCTTCAGACAGAACCGTTATTAATTGCCTGAATGGTCAAATCTGGATTTTCTAAAAATGCCTTCTGAGTTTCTATGTGCATTCCTTATCATCCATATGCTCCACTGAGCAATCACTCACCATTTTAATTCATTCCTCTTGACATTAGCACACACATAAATTCCCTGCTTGTTGCGATTTTATGCTTTAGCAGCATTTTGCATGCCCTGTACTGCCATAGTCTCAAATTTAAAACAACTTATATAGTGGAGGCAAGCAAAATTCCAGCATATCTGACAGTTTATGCCAATCTGAAGGACTACAATATTAGAAAATTAGCAGACCCTGAAGATATTGTAATAAATGCAAAGTTAATGCTAATGAAGTAAAACAACCCCAGGGAATGGAATGCCTCAAAATAAATGTAAACACTTCATAGTTTGATTTGGTGTCAGCATAGGGTAGGAAGTTGCATGTGAGGATGGAGTTAGACAAACAATTTGATGAAAAAATCTGCTCCTAAAAGGACCTCAGGGGAAGAAATAAATCTTGAATTGTTCAGATATAAAACATATCCTCCAACTGGAAAATCTGTTTGGGGGCAGTTAGCCACAGAGCATGCTTGGGCTGATGACCTCAGTCTGTTCATGCTGACATAACTATGGCAGCAAACCATCCCTCAGCACAGCAGCAGGGCATACCTAAAGGATGGAAGAGCTGTAGGACATTGGGAACAGAAGCAGTGGAAAAACACACAGAGGTCATAGTGGATAAAGAGCACTGCAATGCTCTGGCCATGGTTTGTTACTTGAAGACATAAAAGGGAGGAGATCTTCAGGGACAGGGCATGTTATCTCTTCAACTGGAACTAGAACATCATAGATAATTCAGGCAGTCCATTCGTTTTAACTTGAAAAAAGGTGCAAGAAGCAGCAGCGATGAGGCAGAGGTGTGATTTGAGACCTAAGAAAGCTTTCTGCTGGAAAATGGAAGGAGCATGATGTTTAGTGTATCAACATGGAGCCTTGTGAAAGATGGTTTGACTTGATGTATTAAGAGAAAGAAACTACCAGCTTCCAGTGAACAATTGAGTCTAGCAGAGGGAGACATAACAAGAACCACTAGCTGGGCACGTCCCAGATTAGACACACAGTGCAAGTCCTGAGCAATCAGAATCACTAATCTTTACTGTCGCTGCCACGGCTGACTTGTCCATCTTATGTGTTCTCCAAATCAGGCCTGAACCCCAAGATGGAATGTGTTTATTGTACTGACCTCAGTATAAAAGCAACTGGATAAGATATAATAACATGTTAGATCATGTTGGATGATCCCATGGTCCCTTCTGGCTTTTAAACTCTATGAACGAACATCTGACCTTTACAAAACACTGGCTGCATTGGAGAAGATGTTTAAATGTATGCGTAATGAGTTTCCCATTATGCTAAAGTATGCATCTTCAACTCTGTTTCTAAGAACACTTAGCTTCATGTTTTTCCAAGCATGGCCTATACTCCTATACTATCAGCTCCACTCCTGCCTCACTGCACACTGAGGTAGCATTTCCTGTGATCTCAGCACCATCAGACTCCTTTCTTTTCTGCCAAAATTGTCTGGTCCCCTCCCAGCTCTTCACCATGTTCTTGTGCAGCCAATGCTCTTCCATCTCCAATTTCCCCTAACTGGTGTTCCTTTTCACAGAATCACAGAACCACAAGGTTGGAAAAGACCTTTAAGATCATCGAGTCCAACCGTTCCTGTCCTATGCTAAATCATATCGCTAAGCATCTGGTCTACCCTTTTTTTAAACACATCCAGGGAAGGTGACTCAACCCCCTCCCTGGGCAGCCTGTTCCAGTGCCTGACAACTCTTTCAGTAAAAATTTTTTTCCTAACATCCAATCTAAACCTGCCCTGGCACAGCTTCATGCCATTCCCCCTTGTCCTGTCACCTGTCACCTGGCTGAAGAAACCATAGCCCACATCTCTACAACCTCCCTTCAGGTAATTGTAGGTGGTGATAAGGTCTCCCCTCAGCCTCCTCTTCTCCAGGCTAAACATCCCCAGCTCCCTCAGCTACACCTCATATGATTTGCCCTCCTCCATTTTGCTGTCTCATCCTGCTGTTTTCAATGAATCCTGAAATTAGACAGCAGTTCTTAATTTTTCTGTCTTGCTTTGGGCAGGTGCTCCAGGAGCCAGCTGCCTCCCAGTACACAGACACATGCCGCTCCCTAGTTTTTAATCCTCTCTCTCTTCCCATCCCAGACCCCGTATTGCCAACACAGACAATTTAAGGTTCTTTGCACCAGTTGCGCTGTGGCCATGTCTATGTGTACAGGAGGATGATTGCATGGATGGGGACGGAGCTCAAAACTCCTTAATTGTGGTTCAAACAGAACTGCCTAATTTAAAACTAGACTGGGACAAAGCTAAAGGCTGACTTTCAGCATGCAGACAGAAAGAAAATTTCACATCTTAATTCTTACAGACATCTTGTAAATGCTTGTAAGTATATTGTGGTCCAGTCTTGCACCAACACCTCTAGCTTGGACTTTCAGCTTTGCACAGGAGAGAGGACTAGAGCCCTTCAGAGTTCCCTCACAACCTGAATTACTCTACTCCCTGTGATCCCATTCCGTTGCCTATCTGTGATGGAGTTCTGCCTGGGGCCTCACTGCAAGAATCGTTTTAACTGGTTTGGCTCTGGGTACGTTACTGCTCTCAACACTGTAGATCACACGCTTGGGAAAAAATAAATAAATAAGGAAAAAGTCAGGCAGGCCCACCTGGCCTTAAATGGCGTATCAAGCAGGCAATTGAGCCTTTTATGCATAATAGTCTCTCTAAGACTACCTAATAACACGCCCCTAACCTAAATAAGGCATTTTGCATGCATTTATTTCACGTTGATCCTCTTTTCTTTTACTCCTGACTCCTGAGGCCTAGCTACAGCCTTCCTGTGCTTGCATCTGCCCTATGGAGGCAGCGCGTAAGTGGGTCTTGCCCCACCACCTTTGAAAATCAGCGTGCAGCCCCACAGATGCCAAGCTCCTCTTTGTTTACTGCCTCGTTATTTTCATTCACTCTCCCTCGCACTTGCAAAGCGAATGGCTAATGGCAATCACATGTGCCCAGGGTGTCACACCCCAACACAGGCCTGCCTGTGATTTATCACCCCCCGCTTCCCGGCACACAAGGCTGCCCAACATCTGGTTGTGAGTAGTGCCCCATTTCGGTTTGAGGTTCCTTTTCTCCCACGGCATCTGAGAAACAACAATGATGCAGGGAGCCTGAGCAGGCCTTGAGTCCTGCCACTTTCAGCAACGTGCATCTACAAAATACAATCTAATTCCTGTCTACAGCATTATATGACCGCACACCCCCCTATGTCCTGCAGACACCCAAGATGTGCTTTGCAAAGCACTCAGAAGTGACTTCTTAAAGAAAACTCATTTTTACCCCCTTCACCATTAACAATTTGAGAAGCTTTCCAGTTTGCTTTCATGGCATGCAGGCGGCTTGAACAATAGTAACTTACATGATGGAGAGTTAGATCAAGTTGCTCACTATCACTGTCCAACTCAGGCATCCTAATTATCACAGAATCTAAATTCAAGATGATGGTGAGCAATTCAGAGAACTGCCAAAGGTTTAGAGCTTGGCTCATAACTCTGTCAACGAAGAAAAATAATCCCTGATTCTATGCTCAAACCTGTAACAGACAGACCTCATAATTGCCAATCAATCAGAAGTGTGAAAAAAATTAACCCTTGATAGCCATCATATGCCTGCTACATCTTGAGAGTGGACCTATTCCTGTTGTAGCTACAAAGGACATTTCATACAATCATGGAATCACAGAATGGTTTAGGTTGGAAAGGGCTTTACAGATTATCTCGTTCTAACTCCCTGCTACGGGCAAAGACAACTCCTGCTAGCCCAGGGTGCCCAAAGGCCCATCCAACCTGGCCTTAAACACTGCCAGGGATCCAGGGGCAGCCACAGCTTCTCTGGGAAACCTGAGCCAGAGCCTCAGAAGGTTTGTCTATAGGCAACGATTGAAGTGGGGATTTGAAAGAGACCTGTCTCTGAACTTACCGAAATAGTCTGTGGAAAAAAACCCCAAATGTCCCAGTACACTTCTATTCTGTTCCATTATGTAATTACCATGGGAATTTATATGCCTCACTAAAGGTGCTGGTATGACATTGAGGGGGATCCTGGTACATGGTGCCATTTTAGGGCCATTATGTACACAGTGTCAGAAGAAAAGCAGTATCAGTACCTGAAATGGCCTCTCAAGGCAAGAACCGACAGACAGCGCTGAGAGCTCCAGTACAGCAAATGTAGCCTGGGAACTGCAGGCCTGTGTCCAAGGTTACCCTTAACACACCTGAACGCCAAACAGAAAACACTCTTGTGATGAAATGCGTCCCACCAAGGGATCCTTGATAGCTCAGGAGCGGTTATTCTTCATTTTACATTTTGCCTTGGCTTGCTTTCCCAGCCTGTCTTCCTGACCTAACAGAGACACCTAAGAACAAGCCTGAAATCTGCAAAAGAGAATTGCAAAGAGATGTGACACATAAAATAAACTGAAAACCAGTCTCAAGACACATTAACAGGAGTACAACCCATAGAATCACTGAATGGTCTGGGTTGGAAAGGAACTTCATAGATCATTTAGTTCTGACCCCCTGCCATGGGCAGGGACACCCTCCACTAGCCCAGGGTGCCCAAAGCTCCATCCAACCCAGCCTTGAACACACCAAAAAGTTAAGCCAAATTAAAAGTCTACTCTTGCCAAGAAGGGGAGCTTTAGTTTCCCTCCCTTCTTTCTTGCTTTCCTTCTGCCCCTGAGTCCCCTTCTTTCCCTACTTCTAACTGCCTCCATACCCACACCCTTCAACTTGATGTCTCCCTGGCCCAGTCAGAAGTGAGATGATTTCATTTCTAAATCCAAAGTCACTTTTTTGCCTCTCATTTTCTGTCATTTAAGTGAATTGAACGAACCAATTTATCAATCAGCAGGAGCAAGCAGTCAGGTTTGCCCTGTTTTGGTGTTAAAGAGCTTATAATTCAGCTCAAGTCATGTCATGAACCGCATGTGTAAGCATCCTTTTACACAGGGTTACTCATCTGTTCACAGAATAAAGCTAATGAGTCAAAAAATCCAAACAGCAAACTCTCACCTCCTCCACACTGTAAATTAGATATTAACACTGGTGTAAAAAACTATCTTGAAGACAAACGCACAGCTCCTGAAGCACTAAGCCTCAAGCACAAAAGAACCTTTGTCCAAACAAAGTCAGACACATGTGAGTGCCAGCAAAACTCACCTACGTGCAAGCATTAACATCTGGGCTTAAGAACAGCTGGGGTGAATGCACAAGGGGAAGGAGACCTTTCAAGTATTTGGAAATGTGTATCGAAGCATTTCATGCCTCTTCTTATGACTGCAAGGGTGCTGTGGGCCCTATGTCTCCACTTGTAAATAAGACAGGTCAAGGCTTATAAATAAGGCAGGTCAAGGCTTGTTCTCTGACCCCCAGGGCAATACTCACAGCACAGCTTGTGTCCATATGGTAATTACACTTTCCCCCTCACTCTCTCCCCCACACCATGGCTTCATTCACACTGCTTACTCCAAAGAGCCTGGATGAGGGCAGGAAGCAAGGCCAGGAAAAGAGCACGGGAGCAATGAAATAGCGTTGCAGAGCAATGCTTGAGCCCACCACGCCTTGGACCGGTGCAGTTTGCTAATGTGGATGCAGCCGGTGAGACTAGCCAGAGATGCAGAGACATCATGCATCAGTATATTTAATATAAAGAGAGTTTAATCAGAGGTCAGCTAAAGTCAGATTCTGCAATGCAAACACCATGGAAAGAAAATTAATTTTTGCTTTCCTCCCAGCTAGTGCAGTTGCACTATAAACTGATCCTAGCAGCATATTCCTACTTGGCACCTATTTGTATGCAGTATCATCTACTCTTCCTGGCTGGATTTCACTTATTATTGTTGATAAATAATCTGACTGTTGATAAATAATCTGATTCCTGTGTTTTAATCTACAAAAATGTCATCACAAACCAGGATTTACCAAATCCACAAATAAAATCTGTGTTACGGGCAAGGCTGGCTTCCTACTGTACAGCTATTCAGAAAGGTGTGGGAACACCAACACTCATTCTACACACTATTCCCCTGTCCTGGGAAGAGTGTTTTGGAGAGGGAACACTTCATGTGCCTCTAGCATCAAAATGCAATACTCTGAAAGATGCACTGTTTGCCTTGGAGTATGAGAGTCAAATGCTATGTGGTCTTGAGAAACAAGACCTGCTTCTCATGAAATGAGGACAGAAAAATGAGCAGTAGCCTTCAGTGTGACCACTACATGTTCTTTCATTTCATTTATGGCTTGCCTTCACCAGAGGATTCATTTGCTCTTAAACTGAACCCTCCCTATTCAGAGGCTCCACATCAGCAGTGTCTTGGAAACAGCAGTGTCTCTCAGGACCTTCTCATCATCAAACTACAGAAACACACTGTGCTACTAGGGCAGGAACTAAACTAGCTGGAAAAGTGTTTAGAGTATAGTTATCAATGATCCATTTTTCACTGTGAAAGGATACATCGAGTGGGGTTTTGTGGAGGTCAGTCCTAGATCCGGATCTTATGAAAATATTTTCATTTTCCTGGACATAGCGTACCTGGATGGTGACCAGGATGCTGGAATTTAGATAATGTTTATTACATTTGCAGATGATAACAAGCTAGGATGGACTGCAATAAAGGGAGATGGAGAGAATTCAACGTGATCTTGATCATGAGGCTAGAGCTGTAAACAAACCCAAGATACCAAAGTCAGCCAGGAACAATCCACTAGTCAAATAGAGGATGAAAATCAGCTTTCCACATAAGTGGATGTGCAGATCATAAAGGTGAACATCAACCAGTGATGTCAAGTGGACCTCAGACTAGAAGATCTAAACCCTTTCCTTTTGCTCTAGATCACAGAATCACAGAATCACAGAATTATCAAGGTTGGAAAAGACCTAGAAGATCATCCAGTCCAACCATTCACCTATTACTACTAGCTCCCACTAAACCATATCCCTCAATACAACATCCAGTCTTTCCTTGAACACCCCCAGGGTTGGTGACTCCACCACCTCCCTGGGCAGTGCATTCCAGTGCCTGACTACCCTTTCTGAGAAGTAGTGCTTCCTAATGTCGAGCCTGAATCTCCCCTGGCGCAGCTTGCTACCATTCCCTCTAGTTCTGTCACTGCCTACACGGGAGAAGAGGCCGACCCCCAGCTCACTACAACCTCCCTTCAGGAAGTTATAGAGAGCTATAAGGTCTCCCCTAAGCCTCCTCTTCTCCAGGCTGAACAATCCCAGCTTCCTCAGACGCTCCTCGTAAGGCCTGTGTTCCAGACCCCTCACCAGCTTAGTAGCCCTCCTCTGAACGCGTTCCAGAGCCTCAATGTCTTTCCTGTAGTGAGGGGCCCAAAACTGAACACAGTACTCGAGATGCGGCCTCACAAGTGCTGAGTACAGGGGGACAATTACCTCCCTGCTCCTACTAGTAACACTATTTTTGATGCAAGCCAGGATGCCGTTGGCCTTCTTGGCCACCCGCGCACACTGTCGGCTCATGTTCAGCCGTGCATCAATCAGTACCCCCAGGTCCATCTCCTCCACACAGTCCTCCAGCCACTCCGCCCCAAGCCTATAGCGCTGCCTGGGGTTGTTGTGGCCAAAGTGCAGGACTCGGCATTTGCTCTTGTTGAACCTCATGCCATTGGCTTCAGCCCAGCTCTCCAGCCTGTCCAGATCCCTCTGTAGGGCCTCGCTACCCCCAGGCAGATCCACACTCCCAGCCAATTTAGTGTCATCTGCAAACTTACTGAGGGTGCACTCAATGCCCTCATCTAGGTCATAAATAAAGATATTGAAGAGGACAGGCCCCAGCACCGACCCCTGGGGAACACCACTCGTGACCGGTCGCCAGCTGGATTTAACTCCATTTACTACCACTCTCTGAGCCCGGCCCTCCAGCCAGCTCCTTACCCAGCCGAGGGTGTACCCATCCAAGCCACGGGCTGCCAGCTTCTGCAGGAGAATACTGTGGGAGACAGTGTCAAAGGCTTTGCTGAAGTCTAGGTAGACCACATCAACAGCCTTTCCCTCATCCAGCAGATGGGTCACTAGATCATAGAAGGAGATCAGGTTGGTCAAACAGGACCTGCCCTTCATGAACCCATGCTGGCTAGGCCTGATCCCCCGGCCATCCCGCACATACCGCATGATCTCCCTCAAGACTATCTGTTCCATAACCTTCCCTGGAACCGAGGTCAGGCTAACAGGCCTGTAGTTCCCCGGATCCTCCTTACAACCTTTCTTGTAAATGGGAGTCACATTGGCAAGCCTCCAGTCTTCTGGGACCTCACCAGTCAGCAAGGAGGACTGATAGATAATGGAAAGCGGCTCGGCTACCACCTCTGCCAGTTCCCTCAGCACTCTCGGGTGGATCTCATCCGGCCCCATGGACTTGTGGCAGTCCAGTTGGAGTAGGAAGTCTCTGACTGTTTCTTCCAGAATCACAGGGGAGTTAGCATGCTCCCCAGCTGAGACTACCAGGTCAGAGAGAGGGGTACCCTGAGGATCTGTTTGACCTTTAAAGACAGACGTAAAGAAGGCATTCAGAACCTCCGCCTTTTCCTTATCCTCAGTGATCACATTCCCAGCCTCATCCAGTAAAGAGTGGATATTCTCCTTTGTCCTCCTCTTACTGTTAATGTACTTATAAAATAGTTTATTATTCTTTTTCACCCCAGCGGCCAGGTTAAATTCAAGCTGGGCTTTTGCCTTTCTGATTTCACCTCTACACATCCTGACAACTTCCTTGAATTCATTCTCAGTTACCCGTCCCTCCTTCCACAGGCGGTAGATTCTCTTTTTCTCACGGAGCCTCAAGAGTAACTCCCTATTCATCCACGCTGGTCTTCTTCCCCGCCGGCTCATTTTGCGGCTCAGGGGGACCGCCTGCTCCTGCGCCCTTAAGACTTCCTTCTTGAAGAGCAACCAGCTCTCTTGTACCCCTTTGTTCGTTAAGACTGAATGCCAAGGGACTCCCCCTACCAGTCTCTTGAACAAATCAAAGTCTGCCCTCTGAAAGTCCAAGGTAGCAGTTTTACTATTCCCCCTCCAAGCTCCACCATGAATTGAGAAATGTATCATTTCATGGTC
Source organism: Porphyrio hochstetteri (assembly GCA_020800305.1). Classification (NCBI taxonomy): domain Eukaryota; kingdom Metazoa; phylum Chordata; class Aves; order Gruiformes; family Rallidae; genus Porphyrio; species Porphyrio hochstetteri. Next base: position 119,112,184 of record CM036907.1, on the reverse strand, counting down.
ACTCTGTCCAAGGCAGCCCCCAACCTTCACATCTCCTACCAGACCTTCCCTGTTCACGAACAGTAGGTCTAGCGGGGCAGTTCCTCTTGTGGGCTCTCTGACCAGCTGCATCAGGAATGCATCCTCTGTGCACTCCAAAAACCTCCTAGACTGCTTCTTCTGTGCTGTGCTGTACTCCCAGCATATGTCAGGGAAGTTGAAGTCCCCCATGAGCACAAGGGCTGATGACCATGCAGCTCGTGCCAGCTGCTTGTAGAACACCTCATCTGTCTCTTCATCCTGGTTTGGCGGTCTATAACAGACGCCCACCAGGATGTCTGCCTTGTCAGCCCTTCCTCTGATCTTTACCCATAGGGATTCAATGTTACCATCCCTAGTCACAATCTCAGTGGCAGAAAAGGATTCCCTAACGTATAGAGCCACACCACCACCCCTCCTTCCTTGCCTGTCTCTCCTGAAGAGTTTGTAGCCATCCATTGCAGCACTCCAGTCATGGGAGCAATCCCACCATGTTTCTGTTATGGCAACCAGGTCATAGTTTGCCTGCCGCATTATGGCTTCCAACTCTTCTTGCTTGTTGCCCATGCTGCGTGCGTTAGTGTAGACGCACCTCAGCTGAGCCCCTTGCCTCTCTCCTAATCCCAATACCACTTCCCCAGGCCGATCTCTAGCAGACCTGGCTTTATCCCCTTCCCCCTTCCTATCTAGTTTAAAGCCCTTTCTACAAGTCCTGCCAGCTCCTGGGCAAGTATCCGTTTCCCTTTCGGAGACAGGCAATTCCCATCAGCTGTCCTCAGGCCAGGTGCCGAGTAGACCGCCCCATGATCAAAGAATCCGAAATTTTTGTGTTTGCACCAGCCTCTCAGCCATGCATTTATAAGATGGCCTTTTCTGCTTATCTCAGTGTTTGCCCCTGCCACCAAAGGAATACTGGCAAACACAACTTGTATGCCCGCTCCATCGACTAACTTCCCCAGCCTCCTAAAATCATTTTTTATAATCCTCAGGCTTCTATCAGCAAACCCATCACTGCCAGTCTGAACTACCAATAAAGGGTAGTAATCGGAGGGGCGGATAAGGCTGAGGAGTTTTCTAGAAATATCCCTGATCCGTGCCCCGGGAAGGCAACACACCTCCCTATGGGTAGGGTCAGGCCGACATATTGGGCCCTCTGTTCCTCTCAGAAGAGAGTCGCCCACAACTATCACCCTCCTTTCTTTCCTGGAGGAAGCAGTCTTCAAACGTGGAGCCGTCTGCCTTACCTTGGGCAAGCTTGACGGCAGCGCTCCCATGTCATCATCACTCACGTCTCCCTCTGGTTTCAGGGCTTCATACCTGTTACAGAGAGGGACTAGGGGAACCGAGGTAGGTCGGGATGGGGGTCGCCTGCAACGCCGGGCTGAGACCTGCTGCCATTCCTCCTCTCCTCTCAAGCTGTCTCTCCCTGCTGGACTATGGTGAGAGAGAGGGGCCATTTCTCCCAATACTCCCTTAGTCTGGGAAGTGCAATCTCTGCGCCTTTCTCGCAGAGAGTTGCTCCACCAGTCTATCTCCCGCTCGCATTCTCTGATGGTCCGTAGTCTATCTATCTCCTCCCTAAGCTCCACAACAAGGCTGAGCTCCCTTCCCCGAATGGCTTTCAGCCTTTCGAGCTCATCCTCAAGATTGGCAACTAAGCAGAGGAGGTCATCCACCTGCTCACACCTCACACAGGTGAGGCCCTTGCCACTTTCGCTTGGCAGCAGCAGACTCAAACATTCCCTGCAGCCAGTGACCTGGACCGAGGTGTCCTTAGGCACATCCCTCATTGGGGTTGCCCCAGATTTGTAGGGGGAAGGTCTCCGCCTGGTGGACACCATGGTCCAAATGTCTGAACACAAGAAACAGGGAGTCCTTGGCTCAACCTGTGTACTCTGAGCTGGTGCGCTCAATTTCCCCTCTGAGCTAGGAGGGAAGGCTCACCCTGCCTGCTTGCCCTGCCTGTGCAAACTGCCGCGCCACGCCCTTCTGACGCGCCACGCCCTGTTTGCCCGTCCTGTTCGCCACGCTCCTGGTCGCTGGCGCTCCCAGAGGCGCCTCTTGTAGGGAGTCGGATCTCAGCTAGTGCTTGGTCTGGGGCTCCTGGTTGCAAGCTAAACTTGGACCTCCAGGTGGGAGTCCAGAGGAAAGAAAAACAATTTAGGCAATGCTGATGCTGTCACCAAAAACAGCAGAAAACTGAAAAGGAACCTGGGGGACATGAAAATGGGCTTCAAAAATATAAAGGTTGATAGCAGAAATAAATAAGTTGTTTTCTATGTTCACTGGGAAATATGGGAAGTAATGGGCCAAGAGAAAATGCATCAGGAAAATTTTAGTTAGTCACTAGGAGAACACCTCTACTGGAAAGGAAAGCATGACAATGCATGCCAGCAGAGTCTTCCCTGACTGAATATCTCTCAGGAGTGGTCAGTGTCCACACTGCGTGGTGACTTAGGAGCTCTTGAAAGGAGCTTACAGTTGCACGACTCAAGAGTGAAGCAGTTACCTCTACATGAGTCCAAGAAGATCCTGACAGAGCCAGCCTGTGTCAGCAGCTTCAAACTGCCTGCTGGCCACAGACATTATTACACATCATTCTTGGTTTCCCAGTCATTTTCCCCAGATCACCAGAGCCTTCCCGACCTAATCCAGACTAACTCAGCCCCAGCTGTTTGCTTGGTCAGCAAATCCCCTTACCTGTATATGACAACTGAGCTCAGATGATCTCTGTTCTCCAAGGTGGCAGTGGTAAGGTCTATATAAAATCATCCAGGCATCGGGCTGCCAGCTGACCAGGAGCTCTTACCAAAACACTTTTGAACCTTATAAGGATGGCAGAAAAGCATATAAGCTAGGAGAGGAGATAAAACTTCAAATCTGTGCAGCATGAGCTAAATGAAAGGCAAATCTTTAGATCACCTCTGCAGGTCGGCTACAGCAGCCAAAGATCCAGTAAGCAAAGGACTGGAAGAGGAGATTTAGGTTTTCAAGTCCTCATAGACATAAAAAACTGTGTACTGGAAACGTAGTCCAAATGGGTTTCCCTCACACTGCCCCATGCAGCCAACCATTACCAGCAAAAAGAAGATGTTTCAAACCTACAGCATGACAGAAAAAACAGCAAGAGACCAGAAGCACTCTCCAAACATGACTGGAGATTTTAGGGGCCTGCACGTGCAGATGGTTGTAGGAAAAGTCTTCCCATGCCCAAAACATGCCTCAGCACAATCAGACCTCCCAGCCCCTGAACCCAAGGAAGGCAAAGCACCCACAGGTCACCTCTGCATTATTACAAGTCCAATCCCTTCTCTTCCATAACTTACCTAGGACTGGGATTCAACACAGAAAACTTCTTAGCATCTCCCACTTGTGAGGCAGTTAAGTGTTTACTATTTTCAAGCAGCATAGAAGTCAGCAGGCTCACAGCCCTGAAGGAAGAAGGTATTTCTATTTACCTTTTGCACATCTGCCTTGGAACAACCAACTGCCACTTCTTGGTAAGAGCACTGAACACCACCCCCACCCACCTCCACATCTTCACCCTGCCTTTGGAGCTGCTCAGCCTGTGTTTTCCTTTCTTCTTGCTTTTTGTTTCTGAGAAGCACATCTCAGAAGGGATGCATCCTGCCTTGCCCCACACCTGCCCAATGCCCACCCAATGTGTTTTATGAAGTGGATCATGATTTCCATGGGACTTTCCACAATGCAACGTTTATAAATCATCTTCTAAGTGTTGCAGAGGGCCCAAGCCTGAAGTAACCAAGCATCCAGCAAGTGACCAGCAGTGACCTGATTCTGGCAGTCAGCAATGTTATTCTAGCAGTGGATATTGCTTGGCACCTAACCCAAATAAATGCATCGTCCTGGCAAAGCAAAGAGAAAAGATGCAGACACGGTAGCCTTTCTCTGCACTCACTGCAACAGAGAGAGCACCAGAGCCATGACCACTGGCATGAAAGATGTTGCTGGTGTTACCACATCAGCCATAGCAAAGAACAAGCCATAAGGTTGATCTCAGCTGTACAGAAGAAGGAAAACCCTGGAGCAGCAGCTTAGGTTCTGCTTGCTTTTCCTTCTCACTCATTTTATTTCTCACGCTGGGCATACCACTTAAGGTAAGATTCATGACACAGCAACCAGGAACACAAATTTCCCTTCAGGGAGAAGGTAAGTGCTTAACATTCACAAAATGAGGCACAGGAAAAAAAAAATTGATTTCCTGCTGAGGCACCTCACTAAATCTCTTCACACCTAGACTGACCTCAACATTTAGGGTTGGCATCTGCTGCACATGCCCAGGAACACCACCAGCTCAGCGAAGGAGCCCTGAAGGACCCATCTCCTCTGGTGGTCTCTTGCCAGTGTGACAGTTCCAGCTTTGGCACAAAGCCCAGCAGTCACGGCCACTCTCCATCAAAAAAGTGCAGACAGCAGCCACCCTCTGCACCCTTGCCAGTGGAGCTCAGGAAGCAAGAGATGCACTTTCAAACCCCAGCTGAGCATCAGGAGGGCTGAAGGGACCAGAGACTGTCACTGAAGGAGTTACCTTCTCCTCCCAGGGAAGCTCAGGAGCTGCACAGCCCGGAGCCCAAAAGCCACAGAGCAGAGCCTTGCTGTGAAGCCTCACCCCCGCATGGGCAGGTGTGAGGAAGGTGAGGAAGGGCTGTGTCCCTTACAGCAACCCCGATCGTCCATCCTACTGCTTTTCGCTCAGAAGCAGCAGCAACAAAAGCCTGGCCAGCCCAGCTGTCTAGGACTTGATGAACTTAAAGGTCTTTTCCAACCTTGTGATTCTGTGTGATTCTGTAAAGAGGGACACAAATATTTCCTTACTTCAGTCATCAGCCACATAAGGCAAACACCTACTGAGTGCCCCAAGTGGGCCCTGGTCAAGGAGGCAGAAGAATTGCTGGCAGTATGGTGCTTGGCTCCTGCAGCCTTCAAGCTGGGACTGGGATAATTGGTGTCTGGTCCCGATTCCTGGCTGATGCACACCAGCTCCTAAGCGCTGATCATACTTTACATCTCTCCTGGCCTCAGTTCTCCATACAGCATCTCCCAGCACCCTGTGGGGTACTGAAGAACAGAATCATAGAATCACAAAATAATTTGGTTTGGAAGGGATCTCAAAGATCATCTAGTTCCCACCCCCTGCCACGGGCAGAGACACCCTCCACTAGCCCAAGGTGCCCAAAGCCCCATCCAACCTAGCCTTGAACACTGCCAGGGAGGGGGCACCCACAATCTCTCCAGGCAACCTCTTCCAGTGCCTCACCACCCTTACAGTAAGTAATATCTTTCTAATATATTATCTAAATCTCCTCTCTTTTAGTTTAAACACATTACCCCTTATCCTATCGCTATACTTCTGAATAAAGTCTCCATCTCCAACTTTTCCTGTACCTCCTCCAGGTATAGGAAGCCTGAAATATGGTCCCCCTGGAGCCTTCTCCAGGCTGAACAAGCCCAACTCTCTCAGCCCATCTTCATAACTGTTCATAACATCTGCCTTCTAAGACAACACTGTTAGATAAGAACACTTAAATATTTTCATAAATTATTTAGCCTGCTTTTAGGAGCTACTCAAGCAAAGCTTTTGGGTGACAGGGAGGGGGACCTGTAAGATGCTCTCACAGACAGGCACAGCCTTTTCCACCACAGGCACTGCAAGAGGAATTGAGTAACAACATATCCACACTCCCTTGGACTTCATAAAGGACCAAATCTCTATCCATCCTCTTTAGGTTACAAGCTGGAGGACTGTTCACAGCAGGAGTCGAAAAGCATCCAGAGAAGAGGAGCTACAGCTCCTGCTCCCCTGTCATGCTCCCAGGACTGTGTCATTCTGTCACTGCCCCCCACTACAGGGTTTTTATGGGTTTTTTGCTTTTCCTTTCTTCTCTCTTTCATGCCCCTCTCACTGAGTTTCAATCAAAGTTGCACTTCCCCACTCCTCATTCTCTCCAGCCCCTTGCATTCCTGGAAGGAAAACAAGGACAGACCGAGCTGGCTGGCCATAAAAAGCTGTTCTCACAACGAAAGCAGCAATTTCCCATAAAACTTAAGCAGTCTCTGGTTGCACTGCTTTGTGCTTCACTTCCCTGCTTTAGGGCACATCCACAGAGATACAGCAGCCTCAGATGGGTGACATAAATAATAAAGTATCACTCTCAGTAACGAAGAAATTTGAGCTTTGCCAAAAAAGTAGCTGATAAACCCATTCAAGCTACTACACACTTAGAAATATGTTGATCTTTGGAGCTGCCCTCCCCTCAGAGTTGGTGATTGAACCAATCCCAGGTTTGCTTTTCCTCATAGTTGACTTGTTTACTGCCAAATTCCACCTCCCACCCCCCCTGGAAAAAAAATAAATTAAAAAATGTACTTTTCAAATGTGATTTATGAAGTGCCTCTAAGTAAGCACATGCACACACACACAAAACCACACAGGGCTGTGGTTCCAGCTGCACGGGAAAAGCAGCTACAGGAACTCTCACTGCATAATAAACAGTACCTGAGCAAGCCCTTTTCTTTGTGTAGGCTTGGGGCCGGATTTTCAGGGGTGGCATAACTGCATCACTTCATCAGCTGCCTTCAGGTAGTGAAATAATGCTTTTTCTATTTCATTTTGAAAAAATTCCCATAAACACAGACATGCACACACACACCCAGAGCAACTACCAGCCCTTGGTTGGTCAAGCTAGACCATCCCTGCCCATCCAAATAATTTAACAGCCCTATACTTAAGTTTTTTCAAATATCTCTGCCCATCATCCAAGAGGAAAGCTGTTTAATTTTAAAGGGCAGAAGGAAAGCATAATTAATCTTCAACCCATGCTTGGTTAAGGAGAGGGCTGTGTACTCTGTCCCAAAGCAGTAGTCATCATCCAAGATGCTCTCACAGCTATTTGCAGAGCAGCGGCTCTTGCATCACTCTTGTAAATGCAACGTGTAAGACACTGAGAAGCTAAACAGGGGTTTCAGCAGAGAACAGAGGTCATTTGCTGTAGCTTGCATGCTCTGAGTGGGTAAATGGGAGAAAAAAGCATTTCCAGTCCTAAGACATCAAGCCTGGTCCAACAAAGGTGATGTGCACAGGGTGGCAGTGACCTGCAGCCCCTGCTCAGTTCTGAGGAGCTCAAAATCGCATCTCTGGAGGTCCCTGCTCTGAGCTTTGCCCTGGCTCCTGCTCTTTTCCCCAGGCCTGTGGAAGTTCAGATATTTTTAGCTGTTTGCCATGAGTGAAGGAATGTCTTTTCCTAAGTTACCTCATTCATAAGGGCAGCTCCGCCAAGACAAACAGGTCCTAAGTGTGATTACACGGACTCCAGCCAGGGGAGAGAGCTCACACCACATTAATGTGCATGCTCGAATCCTAAGTACCTGGAATTATTAGTATTTATGGTCCATGAAATTACGTTTCTGACTTCCTCACCTGGCCACACAGATAGGAGAGGGAGGGAATTTCAGACCTTACGTGGCTGAACACCTCTGACTGTGAGTGAGGAGCCCTGCGGTCATCGTGGGGTGCTCCCCAAACTGGGGCCTTTTCAGGAATAGCTGCCAAAAGGAAAGCCAGCAGCCAAAAACAACTCTTATTTCTCACCTGGGGAAATCTGTACTACCCCAGGCTTGCTTTGCTAATCACACAGTCACCCTGTATGCCTTTACTTGCATCTCACCAGAGCCATCCCGTAAGTGGACAGTAATTAACACCCTCCCCAGCAAAGGGACCAAGGACTCAATGAATAACCCCTATATAAAACTATTGTGGCTCAAACACCAGCTAATTAACTCACAAAAACACCATCTGTGCTGTAAAAACAGGTACCTTTCACCAGTGTGAAACCTAAACTCTGGAAGTTAACTGACTCGCCCAAGGCCACCATGGCAAATCAGTGTCAGAGGAAACTCAGAGTAAACTGAACTAAAGCTGCTTCCTTGCTCTGCCCCACAACTACCTATATGATCCCAGGCCTGAAGGACCTATATGCTGGGGGAATAGGGCTTCTCTGCTTCGTAGAGCTTTCAACAAAGCCCTTCAAGTTGCCCAGAGACAATTTTACCTGCAGATACCACATAAACTCTGATGGTATCTACTTGGACCTTTGGGCTTCAACACTCCAGCTGTGCCAGGAGGGGAAATTTAGATATTAAAAACCCTACCTATCCAACATTTTATCTGTCTGTCTATCTATGTATCTACCTACCTAAAAAAATTTAGCAGACCCCCAGAAACATAAGAAAAACTAGCCCAGATGCACAGGCAGAATTTTTCTCCTCCACCACCACCAAATAAATATTGAATGGGGGTTCCTGATCCATAGGGAATTAGTACATGAACAGGATTAAGATGGGAAATCGTTAACATGCAGCCCTTCAAAGCCCTGCTTTATCCCTTTTGGACACTGCCTCTGAATTACCAAGAGCCCCTTGCCACAACCTTCGAGCTGCTCCGCACTGCACTCTGGGCACTTGCTGGCTTTCCATTAATGTAAATTGTAATATAGGTGATGATGGGCAAAGAGACAATCACATCCAGCCCCTGAAAAGGGATGTTGGGTTTGTCATGGTTTGTCTCATGCATAGCATCTGTCATCCTCTCAGCAGTGACAAACTCAGGACCAACAACAACAACAAAAAGGTTTAATCCCGTTCCAGGGTGTTCTTGTCTGCAAAGTCCTCCTTATGAAAGACAGATGTGAACCTGCCAGCTCAGTCAGATGCAGAAAGCCCCAGTAAATGCAGGAATGAATGTTCTTGCATACAGAATTGGCAAGAAATAACGGGTGGATTCAAACAATGAAAGAAGTAAATCATTTCAATATGACAGGTTGGGTTTGAAAACGATTTCAGGCCACAGACATGGAAATCAAAGACCATCATCTCTGGCAATCCCAAAGGAAAACAAACCTTTCCTTTCCCCAGAAAGTAAAGTTATAAAGCCAAGGTGAAGTGAATTGAGGCTGAGGAAGGGAATGATCTCTATTCAGCACACTGCAGTAATCAGAGCGCACACATTACCGGAGACATAATTTAAAGCAGAGATCAAATTCTACAAAGCAAAACCAAAAGAAAAAAAAAAGGTAAAGTAATAGTAAAGGAATGCTATGAGCAACAGGAAACCCAGCACTGACAGGGCCTTGCTGAACACTACACAAACCATACAGCACAGCCCAGTACCTGAGCGGACCCTTCGTATCGCACAAATATCCCTGGCCAGACCACATGCATGATTTTTCTTTGCTTTTTATTAGCAAAGATCAAAATCCAGTATCTAATGAAAGCTCTAAATCCCTCTAACCAGCAGGAATAAGAACGATGCCAGGCTTATTTCCGGGATTAAGACAAAACAACAGGGAATTTGGGGAGGTCTGAGTCTTACCTTAGACTCCTGGCAGCAAAGTGTGGCAGCACTACATCTGCTTCCCCCATCAAAGCAAATGCCTGAGGCTGCTTTTAGGGTGATACCAACAGTTTCCCGAATTAAAAAAAAATAAATTAAAATAACTATTGTTTGTAAATCCAGAGTTTCCAGCTAAAATCAGCGAGGTGACAAACGACAGCTTAGCAAAGCTCAGTCCATTGCTGGATGCCACAGACATCACAGGCACACCGGCCCCCCCTGAATCGCTCATCGACAGAGGGGAAACTCTCAAAAATGCATGTGCAGGTGGTGACAAGCCTGAAAAATGAACAGGGATGGAGAACTGTGGGCCCAAAGCAATACTCTCTTCATCTGCCAAATGTCACATCCCTGCTCATCAGCTCTGCAAAGGCAGGAGATACTGGCTGTGTTAATTCTCAGCTTTTGTGTCCTGTCTATATATTTGTTTGTTTGGTTTTTTGTTTTGTTTTGTTTTTAACCACTTTTAAATCATATCATGGAACCATAGAATCATAGAATGTGTAAGGTTGGAAGGGACCTTTAGAGGTCATCTAGTCCAAACCCCTGCAGTAAGCAGGGACATCTTCACTAGATCAGGTCGCTCAGAGCCCCATCAAGCCTGACCTTGAATATCTCCAGGGATGGAGCCTCCACCACCTCTCTGGGTAACCTGTGCCACTGATCCACCACCCTCATAGTGAAGAACTTCTTCCTAATGTCTAATCTAAACATATCCTGCTCTAGTTTAAACACACTACCCCTTGTCCTATCACTCCATGCCCTTACAAGTAGTCCTTCCCCAGCCTTCCTGTAGTCCTTTCAGGTACTGGAAGGCTGCAAAAAGTTCTTCCCTGAGATTTCTCCTGGCTGAACAAGTCCAACTCAATTCTCCTCTCAAATAAATTATGACTTCAATCACTTTCTAGTAAGCTTCTTCCATTTCATGTCAAAGTCTTTCCAAACTTCCTTTCTAATCAAAATAATGGCAATTAGTTAAAAAAGCTTGTATTGCAGATGAGTTAAGGCCTTTCTACCTGGCCTGCAAACCAACCAGCTTTGACTCTTGCACTCCCTTGGGAAATCAGGATGATCTATTAGTGAGGGATAGCGTGATTAATAAAAAAAAAAAGCATTGTTTGCTATTCATCTACAACCTCAAAGCTGTTTCAGGGCAATGTGGCACTTCTACAATGTGCCTCTTTTGTGTCAACGTTCACAGCTGGGAGCATGTAATTTCTTCAGTTGCTCTTTTGTCCAGAAAGATGCCAAACCACTTTTGCAAGCTGAGGATGACCTCAGAAGTTTCTAATCACAAGCGTTTCTGCTGGGGGTGACTGCAAGTGATGATCCAAACTATGCTAGTGCAGCTCCAAGACAAGAGCGTAAAAATGCAGCCGCTGCTGCTTGGAACACAGCCACTGCTTAGCAGAGCAGAAACACACCGTGTGCCCCTGGGAAAGGCAAGAGGGGCTCGTTTGTGTAGCACATGAACGGTTGGGCAAGGCTGGGGGATTTGCACAGACGTAAGGCTTGGGCATCAGTGCAATGCTGACTCATGCAATGACCCCCTCACAGCCCTTCCCAAACAACTTCTTCCTCCTTTAACCCCTACACATCCCACTGCTGAGGCAAAAAAATCCAGGGGTTGACTTGCTGCAACACTAGAAGCTCTAAATATAGTGTAAAGTTGCCTTTTTCCAGCCAAGGCCATGTATAAAAACATTACCTGTCCTCCCTCTTCAACCCAGGGGAGTCCCATGTGCATTTTGCTACTAGCTGAGGAGAAAAGCACACGCAGTTTAACATTGTTCCTCTCTTTCCACAGTCCTTGTTCATCTGCTCTCACTCTCTCATAATTATCACTGTGAAATCAAGTTATATATTTGAAAATATACATCAACTGCCTGACATTTAAAAATCTATTTACAGCGCTTGTCTTCTCATTACCCTGTCTACTTTACAACCTTGATTTTACTGAAATGCCATTTTGGGATATTGATTTCACTTGTTTTCAAATAAAACTGGGCTTTCTTGAAGAAAATTAAATATATATTTCATAGTCAACAGACAGGAAAATCTCTCTGAATTGCTCTTGTGTAGAGAAATAATCGGCCCATTTCAGAGGCTGTGTAATGTTGTGTAACTCAGGAGACTGAAGGCTAAGTGCTGGTGTGCTCAGGAGAGTGAGGGTTCAAAATCTGCTCACAGTCCAGCATCATCACACCCATTTATTCAGTCTGTGTTTTGGTTGTGAAGATGAAAGGCTCTGCAGCAGGACTTGGCATTTAACTCTTTCTTCTCTCTACTGCACATACCACTCTGTCATCAGCTCTGCAGGTCTCTCCACTAAGCTATTGGTAAAAGGTGGGTAAGTGGGACTGGACCTTCTCCACCAGATGGAGAAGGTAAGTGATACTGGATCATTTTGTACGTAAGTTTGGCTTGTTCAGCCTGGAGATGAGAAGGCTCCAGGTAAGTAAAGTGACCCTTTATCTGAAGAGGAAGAAGGTGTCATAGAATCATAGAACTGTTTTGGCTGTAAAAGACCCAAGTCCAACCACTAAACCATGGCTCTAAGCACCACATGTACATGTCCTCTAAATACCTCCGGGGATGATGACTTGACTACTTCCATGGGCAGCAATGATTGATAACCTTTTGGGTGAAGAAATTTTCCCTAATATCCAATCTAAACCTCCCCTGGCACAATTTGAGGCCATTTCCTCTTGTCCTATCTCCTGTTACCTGGAAGGAAGGCCAACACCCACTTCACCACAAGCTCCTTTCAGGTACCTGTAGAGTGATAAGGTCTCCCTTCAGCCTCCTTTTCTTGAGGCTAAACAACCCTCAGCCACTCCTCTTCAGACTTGTGCTCTAGATCCTTCACCAGCTTTGTTGCTCTTCTCTGGACATGCTCCAGCACATCAATACTATTCCAAAGGATTCTAAGGATTATGTTCACAGCAGGGCTGTCACTAGATATAGATCCACCCTTCTACCAGAGGGAAGCCCTAGAAACCTCTGTGCAACATTGTCCAAGTGCCTTCCCACTCTATCCAGGGGCTTACTGTGATTGCTAAACCCTGAGCAGCACTCATTGCCCTACCACAGGAGGAAGTGCCAAAAGTGTCTCAAGAAAAGAGCTTTGCAGGCCCTTATGGGGGTCTATTTATGGAGTGTCCAGCTGTGAATCTTCATATCAACTACAAGGACTGGAGGCATGTTGAACCAAGATAGACAACCAAAATAATTTCAAGTGAAGCAAGTATCCAGTAAGGTGGAATCTCTCCCTCCGGTTTCTCCCAAAGGAGATCACTATCACCCACCCAGCTACCTCTGATATGGGCTGTTTCTGCAGTGTTAGCAGCTGCTCATCAGTTATCAGTCTTTATCAGTTGGCCAGTAATACAGACAGATTTGGGATTTCTTATGGGGAGAATTACTAATTATTCAGTCATGGCAGGCAGATGTTGGACTGGGAATGTTTCCACAAAGCACTGGAAATACCTACAGGTGGGTGCAGAAAGACTGTCCCTCTACCATGGCTGGCAAGATCCCTCTCCAACACTGCCTTAATTAAGCAAAACAACCAGAAAACAGACCTCTAAACCTGCAAACTCATACATTCTGAGCAACCATCTCCAGTTCAGTTGCAAAACAGGAGTGTCACAAGACCTCTGCACTTTAGGCTGAGGACACAAGCACGGGTTCAAACCCTCATCCCCTGCCCATGCATGATGGTAACAACCTAAACCTGAGAGGAGCATCCTCCTAGATCTGCTGCAATGAGCCAGTCAGGACAAGTCTTAGTCTGAAGCCACCTGTAACATGACTAGACCTGCATGCTTCTTCCCAGGAGATGAGGAGGGAGGAAGACTCCAGAAAGTCTCCTTTGCCTCAATGTCACAGCTCAGCCAATCCCAGCACATGCTCCCCAGTATCATATGGGAATCAAAGACCTCATCAAGCAGGCATCAGCCTCAGTCACATCTCAGAGCTGTTACCTACCTCCCAGCCAGCATGCACGTCCAAAGTGAGTCACAACAGAGTGTCTGCACAGACACAGAAGACACTTAGCCAAAGCTCAGCCCTTGACAGTAACACACAAGTTAAGCAGAACAGCGGTGCCTGTGCCAGTTGCTTCTTCTGTGTCTTGACTCCAGGCAAGAGAGACATCTCACAGACGTGCAAAAATGTTCACTTTTGTGTCTCTGCTGAAACTAGAGTGAGGCCCCATTTACTGCAAGTGGTGAGGAGGTACTCGATGCAGCTGCCATCTACTGCAGTGCCCAAACAACTTGCAAACTCCAACAGCACTGCTCTTCACAACCTTATGATGAAGCAGGGCACTGTTCCAAGACTCATCTCACAAGCCCTATCTGAGACTTCACCCACACTGACAGCCTATGGCAGCCCAAGGACCTGGACATGTATCACCAACAGGTCTGGCACCACTGAGGAAGTACATGGAAAGAGAGTTCCCATGCAGACTTTGGCTTAAAAAAACAAACAAACAAATCCCTCAGAACAGTTGCAGAAGGAAACAGCCTCCGGAAAACTTAAGGCCAGGGTTTCAGACTCAGGGGAGTGTTCTACATCTGAAAAAAATGGGATAACTGGAAATATGGAAGCAATCTAAAGTTGCCATGAAATGGTCTCTGCAGCTTGCTGTAAAGCTGACAGTCATCTGTATCTCTTCATGCTACTCCTACTTTTTATGCTTAGCAATAAAAATAAATAGCTTTAGTTAGCTGTGTCCTGAAAGAACAGCCATCATGTGGCCAGTCCCCCAAGGGATTATCAGTCAGGACTGAAATTGGACCCTAGAAACCCCAAAAGGACAACAACTTGGGCAACAGAACAAGCTGTCCCTTTCATCCCACAAGCAGGTCATGTCCGTGGGACTCAGGGCTGCAGTGACAAAACGGCTCCAGCAGAACCAACCTGTGCAGAATCAGCTCAGCAGAGCGAAACTCACAGCTCCAGGGGATGGGATGGCACATACCAAGACAGCATAGCTCTGGGAGACCTTATGGATTTGCGTCTCTCCCCTGCAGAGGGTGGGCTGGAGCTATCAGCTCCAGCCAAATCTCCGGCTCAATGTCTTATTAAAGTAAATCCCTACATAATGCTAGTGACCTGTTGTGGCAGATGCCACTTGCTGCTTAGGAGAGAGGCAAAGGAGGTTTCTGGGGAGGAGAGACCTCCAGATGCAAAATTTGGTGATAAGGAGTGATGTCCCACTGTTTCAAGAGCACCTACATTATCCAGTGGGCCAAACACTAACGGGAGGAGAATTCTGAACTTTTCGAAGAAGTTCTTAATGTCACTGTTGAAATTAACCAGCAGCTGTCAAAAATATATTTAAGATACTTTCCCTCTTAAATTTACTATATGAAACAATAACTATTAGCCAAAGCTGCCTTTGAAGTGATGGCTAGGGTATGTATGTGAATCTTGGTCTACACATCAGGGGGATCAGGAAACAGGTAGCCTACAGTGTAGATACTTGCCTTAAAAAAGCTGCCATAGCAGTGTTTGCATTTGGTCCTAATCCATTTGCAGGAAACCTTCAAATACAAGAAGTTACTAATTCCAGAAACAATAAATTATCTACCAGGAAAAGGGAGAAGAGGCAACTCCTTTAATCTCCCAATAAAGAAGCAAAGGAAATTGCATCATACCCAGATGGGAGACTGATGTGGCTGGCCAGACTGAGGGATCGGTGCCTTGGCATTAACGGCATCACTTCCACAAATCCAGACAGACAGACACTAGCTACAGAGGAGAGGGCCAGAGTCAGTGCCCAGATCCAACTCCCTCTTGTCTGCTTGACAGTCTTGATGCAGATTTGGATCTGGTTACTGTTTCTCATATAAAAGCACATCACACCCCTGACCCTCACCATCCTCGCACGAGGAGGGAAGTGAACTCTGCCACTCAGGCACTTTTCTAATGTGGTTCTCAAACAATGTGGGAAAGTTGTAATTCTCTTTCCCCAAGTGTAAAACCTATCAACTATACAAAGTGAAAAGCTACACTTGTCCTAATTATCAGGGAGATGTAAAAAGAAATGAGAAATGGCTTTTTCTCAGAGGGGTTTTTGGGGGGCTTTTTTGTTTGTTTTGGGGGTTTTTTTGTGTGATCCATTATCTCATCAGTAGCAACACAGTTTAATTTTTGGCTTCCTTCCACAAGCTCTCTGGGTCAGATAATGGTATTTGTTTTAATACAACAAATACAGTTGTTAACAAAAAAAAAAAGGCAGATGTTTATTCCCAGCCCCACTTTCACTGAGATGACTTCTGTCTGAATTAAGTGCATTTAAAAACCTGTCTGAAGTAACCGCTCCAGAGACCAACAAATAACTGGTTCTTAGTGGAGAACGGTATCTTCTGGCCTTTCTTCCCCCTGGCCGTGCCCTTTACCACTTACACCTCCCCAAAGGGGAGTAAATATTGCCAAATCAGAGAAGCATTGTTGGTCTCCCCCTCATACTGCCAAGTAAAGGGTTTTTCCGTGCATCGGCACCCCTGAAGACTTAATGTATGGAGCCCCAGTAAACCATTAGCATTGATCCAGCTGTAGTGACTCTCCAAAAAAAAAGGAAGAGCAGAAATCAACAGGAAGCCACTTTAACAGCTGACTAAATGAAGGCAGATGATCTTCCACTGCCTAAGACCAAGCGCAAGCCAGTTACTACAAAGCCACCAAGAAGCAGTAACTATAGCTTGTCTGAGCCCTGCAAAGCCCTGATGCACCATCTGCTTTTGCTCCATCACACACCCTAACTGCAGTTTCGTGCTCACCAGGGAGCATCCTGCAGCACAGGCAGCTGAGGTGCTGCCACTCACTCTGTTGATCCAAGATCCAGTTTAAGGGAACAGTTCTTCACCTTACCTACACTGACTGTTCCTAAGGATCTGGAGGAAAGCTGGGTGTGGGATCACAGCCAAATGTAGCTCTAACCCTGGAGAAGCAGAACAGACAGTAACTGCAGTGACGGAGGGCGCCAAATTTCTGTAGGGCCCTTAACTGAATGACTTGGCATGGCAGAGGTTAACCCAAAGGGCAACAGAAGTGGGGGAAAACATTTTAAATTACAAGCAGGAATATTTATCAGCTAAAAGAAAAACCTCCCTTTCTATTTGCATCTGCCCTGGTAAACACAGGAGGCACAAATCAACCTAATCGCCTGGCCAACCCCTCACCCCACATCCAGCTCGTGCGTGGAGCCAGTCCTCTTTGCTCGATCCAGCAGGACTCTCTACAGCTTTCCTTCTCTGAAGTTTGTTTACATTACTGGCTCCCTTTGCTGACATTGGCAGCTTGCTCAAGCCTTTGCAAAACTATTTTTTCTTGGATATACTTAATCTATCTTATTTTTATCCCATCTGTGAGAAAAAATGGCCACAGCATAAACAGATCCGCTTAGCGATGCTGCCAGCTACGCAGATCCCATGACCTCCTAGCTCGGTTGCTGCAGTGTTCTCTGTTTATCTGGCGCTGCTCTTGTGCACTCACCCATGTCCTATCCCGAACACAGCACATGCTTACAAGTCCTCTTAAAGGCCTCTCTCAAGGTGAGTTAGAGCCTCATGCATATCACGTTGCTGAGCGTGGACTTCAGACCTTTCTTTTTACCATAGGAAGTTTTAAATAGGCTTAGACTTAAAAGTTTGCTGAGGGTTCTCTGGCATTCTTCATACAGGGGTCCTGTAAATGAAGTTGGATGCACTCTCTGAAGCCTCCAGTACAGCTCAGGGTGTCCCAAAGATACACAGACAACAAATGTCCCAAATGTTGCTTTAAAGGGATACAGTGCCAGGCTGGAAGACAGCTGTATCCATGTTAGCTGCTGGAGACAGTGGGATTACAACTGCCAAGGATGGCACTGTTTGGAAAACAAAGGTGGGATGCCTGCTATAATTGTCATGGGCATTAATTCAGGGAAGGTCTATGGCTGCCATTAGCCAGGAAGATGGACTGAATGATCTCACTGGACCCTTTTCACCTTCTCTTTAGGTACCTATGAAAACAGCTGGGTTGGCCTACTTGGTGAGATGGTGGCCAGAAGGATGTGAAGTGGTGGCCAGCGATGGCTGCTCCACAGAGAGCCATGCTGGCTTGTCAAGTGTTGGGAAAAGCTCCAGGACACAGAGGAGCTGAGACGTTTCTACCCCAGGTAGCTCTCCATTGGAATTAAGCCTTTGGTTTGGAGATACGACTGATGTGTAATTATCACAAGGAGATCTGCAAAGCCACTTCAAGCAACTGTTTGTAGATACATGTGTGTTTGTAAGTCCAAACATTTATAAGTCCATTCCCACCAACTGAAATACATGAGTCAGTGACTATGAAAGGCACATACCCACAGCTTTTTCAGGAAGGAAGAAGATATCATCCTTTTTTAAATCAATATCTTTAACCAAAATTTCCTGAACTAAATCAGTAAAGCAGAGATTGCTTTAACAGTACAGGACTTAACTCTCCCTTCCACTTTCCCCATTTCTGCCTGAAGGACAGGATACAAGATGGTCAAGCTAACTCTTTTACCACTTCACCTTCTTATTAAAAAAAATCATCCCTAACCCAGCTTGGGCAACATTAGAAAACAATTTTCATTTACAGTTAACTTAAAAAATTGGCTCCACTTTGAATATGTACCTCTTATGTTTTATTTGCCCCATTTTCTTCTTTGGCTCAGCATGAAAACGTACAAGTGTGGGTCATCTTCATTTGTCTGAAGGAGTGCTGTTCCAGAGGATGCTACTGGGGGGGTGCCTTTCTTGGTGTGGCGAGGAGGTGGGAGTCTTCTCAAGATGCCATGAATCTTGTGCTTCTTCTACCTCATTGCCTCGGCCCCCTGCTAGTAGCACAGCACAGTCCTTAACGATGAATTAATTCAAAAGAACAAGAGTACATGGAGTTCTTGGGGAGAGAGATATAATTACTGCATTTTAAGTTCACCTGGAAAAATGTAGAAGTGGTTTTGTGTTTTTTTGAGTTAATGTCTTTCCCTGCTGCTCCTTCTGGCTGGAGGCATCCTCCTGTCTTCCCTGTCTAGCATTCATCTGTTCCTTTCTAAAACACAGGAGATAAAGGAGATGCCTCCTGTGAGATTGGGTGTGGAAGGAGTCATGATCCCCAGGTGAAGCAGGGAAACATGAAAGATCTGAAACACTCATTTTCCTACGGATTTCACTTAATCTAATTATCACCAAACTCCAAGCCATTTCTAACCACTAATCACCCACCGCCTGGAAACTATTTTGAACAAATGTAAATGTACAAAATCTGGTTGATGAAAGCCTTGAAATGTAGATCCTGGGAAGTTTGTGAACTCTAACAACTGTGGAGAAACAAAACCACAGTTTCTTTTTGTAACTTTGATCCTATTCTAAGGGCAATACACAGGCGCATGTAACAGATCTTTTTCCCTCTCTATTTTCTTGCCAAGGATGCCATTTAAGCTCTTTGGAAACAGCACTAGAGTTACTCCATGTTGTCTATCCTCCAGAATATATCAGATGTTACTTAAATAAATGTATGCTAGAATTTTTCTACAGTGCCTCCTGGTAAACAGCAGCTGTAATGAGCCTACGTTCAGACTGAAAGGTCAAGAGAGCTGAAGTCAAATGGAACAATTTGGTGTCACCCTACAGTATGAGGCTCTCTATGGTGATATAACAGGTTAAATAATAAGAAGGGACAAGGGATCACAGATGTTCCCAAAAAAAACCCTTGCAGCCTGCTTTAGCACTGACTTCTTCTCTTTGTCCTTTGAACAGAAAAACTTCTTAATATATGTTGCACCACTGCAATGCAACAGCTGAATCAACTACCCAGCCATGGACAAGGGGAAACAACCCCACAGATACCCTCAAGCAGTCCATGTTTCCTTCTGAGGAGTTCTGAGCATACTTTTCTAGGTTGCATGGTTCAATGGAAACAAGAAGGTAGAACTAATTCCCTTAAAAGCCAAGAGATTTTATGTAAGGATTTGCTATACTATGAGGTTTTAATCTGTAAGTCCTTATGGCCCCAAGTGATTTTGCAGACCGAAATACCAGGTTGGTTCCTGTATGCCAAAGTTCAAACCCTAACCGAAGTTCACGTTTTCCCTGTAGCAATCCAGTCCTTACAGTCCCTATCACAAAATTTCTGCTCAGCAGCCACACCCCAAGCTCAGAAATT
The DNA here is from genome assembly GCA_020800305.1 of Porphyrio hochstetteri. Taxonomy (NCBI): domain Eukaryota; kingdom Metazoa; phylum Chordata; class Aves; order Gruiformes; family Rallidae; genus Porphyrio; species Porphyrio hochstetteri. The sequence goes on along the minus strand of CM036907.1, from coordinate 119,092,578 downwards.
CACTGAAAGAGAGGATGGAAGAGAAAATAAGGCTCTTCAGCTCATACCCTGTCAAACTATAATTGCCCAGAAAGAAAATGTACACAAAATCAGAAGATAAGCGGGACAAAAACCACAATGCAGGTGAGCTGCATCCATTTATCAATAAAGCAAGAGCAAATACTGATGAAACTGGAGTTTTTTTTCCTGACCCCCATATTGGAATTTGCTTTTTCTTCCAGGGTCAACAAAACCTCCAGTTTCAAAGATTTGCATATATGCTTTGAGAATGTGCATGCTGTGAGGTCTCTCCATAGACAGCAGAGCTTTTGTCAAGCAACATGTACAACAGAAAGTCACTGAGATTTTTTTCCAGCCTTCCTCATTAATAACACACAGGACTCACTTAGAGCTTCTCACTTTCCCAAGCAAGAAGCAAGGAAAACTCTGACAGATGGCTTTGAGGTAGCACTCGAATTTTGCATGATGACCATTCACAATGACCTTCTGTCATGGTGCTGCAGGGGCACGTTAGGCCCCAAAGAACCACTGCAACAGGGCTATAATTTAGGATGCCTGCTTCAAAATGTGCTGTTTTGAAATAACTCTGTGCTATCCAGGAGACATGGAAAGGTGAGTTAGGAAGTTTTATGTCCACATCTCAACACTGCTTCTTTTAAGCAGGTGATTTTCTTTGCACCTCTGCCTGAATTCCTCTATTCACAGAAAATCCCTTTATTCCTACTACCACGCCTCAGGTTGTCTTTTGCTGTTTGCTGTATGCTTTCACTTTATCTCCAAGCCAATTAAAATCTCTGCCAGGAGAGGAAAGAATCAAAGGTCAAGGAAACTCCAGGTGCTATTGTAGTGACTCAAACCATTCAGGACACAAACATGGGTGCTGGAACTTGACTGTGCTATATTACACAGGTATCTCATATGCTTTTAGTCAACTGGTACCCTCCCAGATAACTCCCAGGCACGGCTCAGGAACCAGTATGCACAGAGTGCACGGTACAGATGAACAACTGCAGCGCTCAGTGCCTGCAGATGAGGGCTCTTCAACCTTCCTAAAATGTCTCTCCACCATCTATGGTGGCCACCAGACATCAGCATCAGTGTCAGGGGGATTGGTGATAACTCATATCTCAGTACCCATCTCCCCACAGATGTCTGCAAAACATACATCAGAGCATGGGACCTATTTGTCTGGTTCTGGAATCCACTTGTGCACTTTCAACTACATTTCATGTGCTGTAAGGATATTTTACATACTCAGGAGGGGGTAAAAGCAGCTCAGTGTACGTGAGAATTGGCCCTACTGAACCTCCACCTTTCCTCTAGCTGCTATTATCACACAGGATGGGTAGGGCAAGTGTTTCAGAGCAGAAACCCCACCAGGTCAGGGCAAACGGGTGCAGTCTTTAACGTTGTTGCGATGCCAGGGAAATGAACAAATTTGCCCCCTGGGTTGAAACTAAAGGAATGAAGTTCCTGAGCCCTGCCTAGAATCACATGGGTCTGCCTGGCTCGTCTGATGCTGTTCCACGGTGATTCACAAGCGCTCCTCTGCCTTGCTTTCTGCTCTGTGGTGTGATGCTTGGCAGCGAGCTGCACAGTCACAGCTGCACAGAGACCAAACCAGGGCCCTGGAAGGATACTTTTCTTTTTCTTTTTTTTTTCTTTAAGCAAGCTCCTGCCTCAGAGACAACCCTAGAAAATTACAGAGCAGGCAAGGTCTGGACAGAATCAGCGAGTGTTTAGTGTTGTTGGAAAATAAAGTGGGATTGATGGCACGACAGCCATGTGATCCCCTTCCTGACGTGCCTAACTTCTCCTAGTAACAGCAACGGGCAGTGCCTTGCACACAGCCTTGCAAACACCCATGAAGGCCAACAGCACTCCTCTGGATTGTGGCCTGACCTTTGAAGCAGCAAAAGCTGCGCTATGGAAAGGTGACTTCAGGCCATGTTTAATACAGGCCTAACCTTGGTGTCACAATCACGAACCTGTAGACATCCTGCCCAGAGGTGTGACCCAGAGCATCTATCTTAAGTGTTCAGGCATTTGGCAGAGTCAGAAGGAGAGAGCTGAATTTCTGAGGAGTGACTCAGACCCGGGTAAGCGCACAGTCCAGGGAGACAGGGTGTCTGTGCAGGGCAATTAGGTGTTCCTGCATGCCAGTGAGAAACTGCTGTGAGCCAGCCAGTGGGAAACGCCAAGCCCAGGGATATATCTGAAGAGGCACCTACCTCCCGGCTTGGTCCTCTCAAGCGCTGGCTGACATGGCAGAGAAGCCTTTCCTAAATACCAGCTGGAGGTTCTCACTGGCAGCACATGAGACGTTCACTGCCTGACAGGGCATCCACCTGAAGGAGACATGATGCAGACCCATGCAGGAAGGTGCAAGTGGAAGATGGATGTTGACTCCACTGCTGTCACAGTGCCCATGATGTAGTACAAACCTTCCTCTCTGGGGAGGGTTTCTGCTGCCACTGTTGCTGTCATGACATGCAACCTGTTTTAAAGCCATTTATCAGGAAGAGTTCACACGCCTGGCAAGTTTGCCTAGCCCAGGCTTCTTCAAGTAAGCAAACAAAAAGAAGGGAATTCCTAATTTTGCATTTGTTTGCTTTTTTAAGCAGTAAGACTTAAGCTATTTCTGGTTGACCAAATCTCATAGCGAGAGCTTCCATCCAAGCCAGTGGTTGTAGGTTTGGGACAGAGAAGGGAGGTGATCATTTTTTGGGTAGAAATCTCAAGAGGAGATGGAAACCCTCCTTGCAGGCTTGGTGTTCTTGAACCTTCCTCAGAGCACCCTTCTCCCTCCTGAATTACAGCAGGGAAAACACAGACTTCTTCAAAAAAAGAAAAAGGAAAAGAAGGAGGATTGTCATCAGCAGTTGATGACTCCCTGCTTCCAGCTCCTACCTGTGGAAGAAAGATGAAGACACTTCCCCACACTTTGGGCAGATCCCTACCCCTTCTTTCCTGTGTGCACACGATACCTGGCACAAAACACTGCCATGACATTCATGCCATCATTGCTCTCAGGAGACCTTTTTGTACCCACCCTGTGTAATCAGCTCCAAATCTGCTAAATACATTAATCTGATTATAAGTGTATCGAGCAGAGGAAAAGAAACAAGAAATTCAAGCTTATGAGCTGCCAACTCCTCCAAAACTGGAGCGTTGTAGATGGTAAATACAGAGAAACAACAAACAGGAGTCAGAGGAACTGGAGTCTTTCCTGGTCACTGATGTAGTAAATCAGCACCACAGTTTAACACAGCCAAACGCAGTGTCGAGTAACGTGTCTGAGGGAAAGGACTGAACTTGAAGTACATATTTAAATGTGACATTCATGCACTGCACTAGCCAGGAAAAGGAGGCTGGTTTCATTAAAAAGAATAAATCTCTGAAGACTACACAGTCAATGTCTGCAATAACAAAGGGGGGGAGGAGGAATCTGAACGTAACGTGCATAATTTTAGGCTATGTCAGAGGGGAATCACAGCAACTGGTAAAATAAAAGGAGCATGGGGTGTATATTAAGAAGCTAGTGAAATTTAGTCCAACTGGGAAACTCCATAAGAACATCTTACAGGTAGTATGGCAGGTACCACTGGTGATGAGACACGGGTTTCACCGAAGGAAACGTATTCAATTAAAGTAGTGCCTGCATATTTAAATTGTGATAACTTCAGATGTTCTCAGTTTTCCACCAGCCAATGTGGAAAAAAACCCCAATTCAAAGATGGTCAGAGAGGAGAGTGGAGGGAGTGGTGATCTTCCTATTGCCGATGGGCAGTAGAGGAGAACATTGAAATGCTGCCATCCCAGGGGAAATCAGATGGATCTGTTTGGAGTTTTTTTCATAAGCACAGAAAACCTCTCCAACAGAAGCACTCTGCAAACTGCAGGTACAGAAATGTGTTCACTCCAGAGAAAACCAGCTGCTGCTGGTGTGGAAGGGCACAGACTGCTCTGTGCTCCTCAGGGTAAGAACCAACTCTGGCCAAGCACAGCGGAGGAAATCTCCTTGGTTTTAGCAATGCAGCAGTTCTGCAACGCTGCAGATGGCCTGGGGTGCATTCAGAGAGACTTGAACCCAGTAAACTGCTGGGAACTTTCATCAGGAAGATGAGGTCCAAGCAGCTTCAGACGGAACTTCCACCAGCTTCTCTGCAGAAATCTCAGGGTGAACACCCCAATGCTGACCCTCCTTAGAGGCCAAGTCTATTCTCAGCAGAGAAAGGAAACCTTCCACTGTTACCAGATTAAGCTGATCAAGAGCTAACAAGAACTGGCGAGGCAACAGGTGTGGCCTCCTCCACTCTGCCTCCAGAGAAAAATCTGGCTTTTATTACAAAATTCCAGCCTCAAGCTTCCTCCCACAGGATAGACCAAGGAGGCCCAGACTTGTATGAATTAACCAAAAAAAACACTTCCAGGGTGGGAGAGGATGACTGAAGGGATTGCTGATGGGCTCCAGAGGCCTCTCACCTTCTTCTCACCAGTTCAACTCCAGAAGTCATTAGGAGCAGGGGAGAGGGGGAAGGCTCTGGCTTTGAGCTGCTCAGTGCCCTTCACCAATCTACTGTGAAGCCAGCGACTGCCACAACCACCGACACGACAGGAAGTCCCAAGCAGTGAACAGCAGAACCAAACGCTGTCTTTCCAGCTGCAGCATTAAACCACTTTAAACTGCTGAGTCACCCGGTGGCAAAGCTCAGGCTGATAGTGAGCTTCAGTCTCCAGCAGCAAAAACATTTAAAAATAGCCAAAGCAAACAGGATCCTGTTTGGAGAGGGAAGGAGGCATGCACCTTTTCAGCTGTGTTTGGATAGCGGTGGGGATATCGTTCAGGTCGATCTGGACAATCTCCACTGCACATCCCCATTGCTATGGCAATGTCCCATAAACAGAGCAAGAATCAACAGCTCCCTGGAGCAAGAAGGCAAGGTCTGTCCTCAGGTAGCAGCACTGCTCTACAAGGAGGACAACAGAAGATGTGTGCAGGCGAGCTGAAGACTTACTAGAGCATGTAAATGTTACTGTAATTTGTGCATCAGCATTTAAATACCACAAGAAGTGGAGCTGGAGCTACACAAGAGCAATGGGGATGAACACTGAGTGTCTGACTCAGCCTGGGGAGACAGCCAGGACTGATCTGGGAAGGACCCAGAGGCGTTAGCAAGCCAAGGCTACCCCAAACACTGCTGCTATCCTCTGGGTGAAGCCCAGCAGAAACTGAAGCAGATGGCTGGCAACAGGCTGCTGAGCAGCAGCAGAACATCTTTGGAGCAACCTCAGGCAGGACAGGGAGCAGCACCACACCGAGCTCAAGCACTGAAGCGGGGAAAAGCAGCTCAAAGGACTACCAGAGCCATAAGAAGCCACCAGTGATGAGGTAGATCTCTCTCCTGGAGACCTCAGTATCCACCATGGGCCTGTGGAGCAGAAATGGTGACTAGAAGTAGCACAGACCTGCGTCTCTATTCTGTTACAAAGAGAGGCTTGTTCGCCCTGCCCTTGTGCAAGATGGACAAGGGGGAAGGGAAGCGTGTGCTCGCTCCATCTTCCAGCAGTCTTCACAACCTGAGGCCTCTTACAATACTGGTTCCCCCACTGCTGTCAAGGGGCCGCAGAGAGAGGCTTTACTCAAGGTAGTACTTTGGTGAGGTAATTTAAGACAACAGGATTAAACTGAAACAGACAACTTATGTTGTGCAACAGGGAATATTTCCAGCCATTAAAGTCTGTTGGGCTCCAGAGTGCTTTCCCAAGGTAAGCAGCAGAACTAGAATCTCCCTCCCTTTACTCATCTGTCAAGGGTCCATGAGCACAGCAAGTGTGGTGGTGCAGTGTGGAGGACACACTCACACAAGGAGAGAGACAGGAGAGGGAGCCTGGTCTTCAGCATTCAGTGTTACATAGAACAAACTTCCACTAACAGAACAAAAAGCTGAGATGTGGAGCAGGCCAGAAAGGTCTCAGTGGTACTCAAGACCCTCCAGTTCCCATCATGATCTCACCCTGAGTGGGTTTCTCTTGTCTTGCTTTCTCTTTTGCAAGTTGTGGAAAAGAAACAGATATGAAGATAGTGATTCTTATCTGCCCTCAACTGCTGTAAATAAGGAAGAACCTCACTGAAATCACTGGCGGGATGTCAGCTTAAAATGAAGTGGCTTCACATTTAGATGTGTAATAATTAAAGACAAAATTGTGTTCATCTCCCACTATAGCACCCATAGGTGAAGGTTTAGGATGGTTTAGAAACAGACTACCCAAAACTGCATTTGAGACACAATCTCATCTCTCAACATCTAGACATAAGGATGCATTTCTAGAGGACTTCAGGTCCTATCCACACTTCAAGTACCCCCAAGCAGCACCCGAAGCGCAGTTAGCCCCAACAGTTACCTGGCACAAGCAATGATTCAATCCACCTCAGAGATGTTGGACCCCTGCAAAACTGTTGGCCTGTCACTCTGTCTCCTATCATATGAGGAAATACACAACACTGTTCCAGGTAAATACTAATGCTTAAGCTTCTTAAAGGTGCTGGGAGTGACTCCTGCCACAGCTTCTCCCTCTGTTACATGAGCTCATTAGCCTCTTGGCTACATCTCTGCTAGCAAACCATGCCAGAGCCCATTCTTCAGTCCTGAAGCCAACTGGCACAGCCTGATGCCTACACATAATTAAACTCTGTTACACTCTGAAACAAGGTGGCCACATCCAAACTGACCTTCTGGAGTGTCCTAGCCCACCCTAACTCCCAGCAACATCCAGAGGTTATCTCAGACCAACCCTTGTGTATCACCAGCGTGGCAGCGCAGCCCATTAAGACCAGTTTGCTAATACAAGGGTAAACCAGCTGTGGGGAATGCTGAAAGTGAAGAATACTTTTAGAAAAAGGCAGTGAGGAGTAGCACAGGTCTCAGAAAGACACTAGGAGATGGGAAGACCCAAAAAAAGTATTTTCTACTCAATTTGATTTTTTTAAAAAATCTGGTTTTCACAGAGGAACTGTGAAAAAAATCTTTGAGCTTTTACCTAGAAACTAACTCCAGGCAAAGCTGTCACCAATGTCTCCTGGCAGAAAGACAAAGGATGGCAAGGCTGGACAGGGAGCTCAAACTTTCCCCAGCCATGGGAAGTGATCTGCCTTGGCTGGAGGCTGGGGCAAAGGACTGATGTTATCAGGGTGTGCCCAAAGTTCCCTTCACAGAATCCCAGAATCATTGAATCACACATTTGTTTGGGTTGGAAGGGACCTCAAAGACCATCTAGTCCCACCCCCTGCCATGGGCAAGGACACCCTCCACTAACCCACAAGGCCCAAAGCCCCATTCAACCTGGCCTTGAGCCCTGCCAGGGATCCAGGGGCAGCCACAGCTTCTCTGGGCACCCTGTGCCAGGGCCTCACCACCCTCACAGGGAAGGATTTTTTTCCTAATGCCTTATCTATATTTCCCCTCTTCAGCTTAAGGCTATTCCCTCCTGTCCTGTCATTCCATACTCTTGTAAGCAGTCCCTCTCCAGCTTTTCTGTAGCCCCCTTAGGTACTGAAAGCCTACTATAAGGTCTCCCCAGAGCCTTCTCTTCTCCAGGATGAACATGCCCAGCCATCTCAGCCTGTCTTCATAGCAGAGGTGCTCCAGCCCTCAGATCATCTTTGTGGCCTCCTCTGGACTTGCTCCAGCAGGTCCATGTCTTTCCTGTACTGAGAACCCCAGAGTTGGACACAGCACTGCGGGGGGGTCTCACCAGAGCAGAGCAGAGGGGGAGAATCCCCTCCCTCAACCTGCTGACCATGCTGGTTTTGATGCAGCCCAGGACACAGTTGGCTTTCCGGGCTGCAAGCACACATTGCCAGCTCATGTTGAGCTTTTAATCCACCAACACACCCCAGTCCTTCTCCTCAGGGCTGCTCTCAGTCCAATCTCTGCTCAGCCTGTGGCTGCACTTGGAGTTTCCCTGACCCATGTGCAGGACCTTGCACTTGGCCTCGTTGAACTTTGCAAGGGTCCACCTCTCCAGCCTGCCAAGGTCCCTAAATTCCCCATCTTGTACCTTTTTCCACTGCATTCCCATTGAGGAGGGGGAGGCAGAGAGGGCTCTACTGCAAAAGAAACATAAAACAAGCTGGGGTTGAGGGAACAACATGAGTCAAGCAACAACCTGGAGGTAAACACACTGTACACAAAGCCTTAGGATCATTTTTCCCAGGGCCAACTCCACGGCTTCCTCCCCTTCCCCCCTTATAATTAGCTGGTAAATACCATACATATAATTGACCTTTCTGAATGCTGCTGGGTGTTGGGATCTAATCCTGCCTGCGAAGACCCTGGGGTTGTGCGGTGCTGACTCTATCCACCGGTGTTTAATGCTCTGCAAGCACTTTTTCCCCTCTCTTACTGACACACTCAGATTCACTGCCCTGTGTCAGTTAAGTCCAAGAAAGCCTTTTCACTCTGAAAGCTCTGGGAACGGGCTCCAGCACTTGCTTCAGGATTTACCCGTCAGTTTGTTACGCCTTGTTTGTCCAAGAAACAGTCAAGACCGAAAGAGTCGGGAATGACAGAAATAGTACATGAAGTCACAGTTGCTCCACTTTAAAGAACGAGCATTTGTGTCATTTTCCTACCGAATAAATAAATGTCTGTGCTTTTAGCAGGCAAATAAGGAAATGGCAGAGGAAAGGCACCACAGACAGGTTTTTACAGATGCTGGGTGATCTGTGCCTGCTCCTCCAAGCGAGTGTAATACAGATTCCAGCAAGTATTGGATTTTTCTTGCCAGAAAAGCAATCGCCGGGACCATACACACCCACCACAAGCAAGCCCTAGGAAAAACCTGTAAACACTAGGCTGAAGCTGAAAGACAAACACGTAAGTGAAAATGCTGAGCACCCCCTGCTCTTCCCCTCAGCTCCATTCACTGCCTTCCCGGCTGCTGTACAGCCCCACGCTGCTTTCCCCCTCCTTCAAACAGCTCAGTTTTTTCCATCAGTCAAGTCAAGCCACCAGTGTCTGCAAAACAGCATCAATGCCAGCCCTCGCCGATGCCCTCCCAGGGAGCGAGACCCACGCCGGGGACCGGCACTCCGTGGCTGATGTCCCTTCCCCATCTCTCCCATGCACCGCAGCCCGTTGCCCACCCATCACCCAAACACGCAGCATCGGCATCCCACAGCTGCCTCGCTCCTGGACCACCTGCACGGGCAGGACCATGGCCATCTGCAGCAAAGTTTGCAAGAGAGAAAGATGTTTTTTGCTCTCACCACCTTCAGTTCGCAGCAGCCTGGGAAGTCCAGCCGAGCTGCGTGGAGAGAAGAAAGTTGTCTCACCGTTTGGTTCTTCAGCGCTGCCGGCAGCGGGCTGGGAGCTGAGCCTGTGGGGACTGCGAGAGCAGGAATGCGGCGTGACAGGCGAGAGCGCGAGGTATGCCCCTGCTCTCTCACATCCTCCCCAAAAGTCACCCGTGGGGAGGGAGGGTGCACGCCTTGTGCGTCTGCGGGAGGGGAGCGGAGCGGAGCTCGGGAGCGAGTGTCGAGGAGGGCAGCAACAGGAAATGACACAGAAACTTCACCAGGCTCCAATCCAAACTTGGCCCCTGACATGAAAGAAAGGGGAGGCAATTTGGGGGGGATGAGGGTGGGGGGGTGGGGGAAGAGAGAAATTTTTCCCCCTCATTAACCAACCTAAAAATCTGCTGACTGGAAAAAAAAACAGCGCTGTGACAAGTTTTATTAAAGCAAGGAATGAAGGGAGGGGTGAATGGGGGGATTCCCGTCAGGGTTTATTTATTTGAGCTGGAGTGGTGTGATGATGTTAGACACTGAGAGCAAAACGCCGTTTTCAGCAGCTTTCTGGCTCTTCTAAAGTCCTGGAGTGCTCCAGCTTGTGCCTGCCTTGTCCCCCCTGCACTCAGCGGGTCAGCTGCTGCCTGCCAGAGCCTGGCTCCCTCTGCCTGGGAGTCGCTCCAAAACCCAGCACTACTTGCAGCTCCTTTTGCATGGGGATGGTGGAGGAGAGGGACCAGGGCTTCTGGGACCCTGTGCTCAGTCTGGTGAGGAGAACATGGCTCCACACACCTTGGGGACAAGGCAAGTGGTAGCCCAAACACTGGCGAGGTGTGACAGTGGTATGACTCACAGAAGGAGAAAATCACACTGGGCATTTAATCAAACCTTTGCATCGATGGATGCGAGATACTGCCTTAATAGAACAAGGCTGGGTGGATATCTGCCAGCAAGGAAAACCCTCTGAGCACCTCTCTACAAGCTGGGTACTGAACTGGGTGGCAGTTTTTAAAGTATCCTTTAGACCTACAAACCTGGCAGGCATGTGCCTTTGCAGACTTAGCTTGGCTTCAGGCTTTCTGGAAACACCACCTATCTCTGCAGTAGGCAGTGCCATAAACCGTTTGGGAGGAGCCCATGGGACTTTCTAAGGAGTCTTCTTGTCTTCAACTGGGGACTCACACCACTGCTGTAGGGTGGATGAGATGTCCGCACAACAGGTCGCTATGGACTGAGCCACAGGTCAGATGGAAACGTTTCACTAGGAAGTAGGTGAATCACCCCTCATCCTGCTCAAAGATGTCCCACCAGATACAATAAGCTCTAGGGGCAGTTGGAACCCAGGTCTAGCCTCAGATTCAACTCTTTCCTGAAAAGAAAATAGAAATGCAGTCATCCTGGCAACAAATCTGAATGTGGTGGGTGATATTTTTTTCCTTAAAAGTGAGCTTTCTCAGGCTTAAGATGGCCTCACTGAGACTTCTCCACTACCCAATCAGTTTAACAGGAATATAATATTCTTATTAAAATAAGAATTTTTAAATATTCCTATTTAATGTGGATACGTCAAGGCCAGGTGAGATCACTCGTTTGATCATTTCAATCACCTGGTCTGACTGCATAGCTGAAGTCAGAGTGGTGTTCCAAGCCAGCACCAGAACTGCTACAAATTGTGGTACATCTTTGAAGGGGACATCCTTGACACTGTTCAGGGCCAGGCTGGATGGGGCTTTGGGCACCCTGGTCTAGCAGAGGGTGTCTCTGCCCATGGCAGACGGATTGGGACTAGATTGTTTCCAACCCAAACCAGTCTGTGATTCTATGGGTCTATCCCACCCTGAATCAGAGACTTTCAGTGACGGACAATCCACCCCAGGTAAGTTATTTCAGTGGCTATCACCCTGTCAGGAAGAAAGGCTGCCTTTTTAATCTGCATTTGCCTGGCCTCACTCTGCCCCCTCAACCCTGGCCATCACTCATCAGTCAACTCCAGGAAGCTAAAGATGAAGCATAGACAGAGAAGGGCTGCAGCCCAACCTCGGTTTACCCTCAGTACATCAGGAATATTTCAGGCCCAGGTACAGCTGGGGTTGGTTGAAACCACCCAGACCCTGCAGCTCCAAGTGGAAACCAGAGCCTGCTCTTCCCTCACAGCGTAGGCTTGACCTTACAAAACCACAGGCAGGTTATCTCATAACCTTGTGCTGAATAAATAAAATTAGCTGTGCTGGGCTTTTTTAGTCTCTCACGGTCAGGACAGACCACAGACCGTGCCTGACACTCTTTCAAGATCCATTTCCATTGCATTAAAGACCTTTTTGAAATGTGCCTACCAGAACCAAACAGGGCATTGCAGTAATGCTCTCACCTATGCTGTGTATTTTTAACGCAGACTGGTATCCAGTTTCTCCACCAGAAGCACCTCTGTCTTTGCTGTGCCTTTGTGAATGTGGTAGCGTGTTAACAAGCTGAATTAGGGATTTATTGTTATAGTATCATTTTACCCCAAACTTCAGCCTTAAATACAAAACACTTTAAGATTTGGCATTTATACAGTGCTAAACATGTGCTTTGATCCAAACAAGGGCTTTGACCTGCCTAACCTTTGGTGTATTTTTTTCGCTCTTGTGAATGACTCGAGCACAATCTTAAGGTATCAGTTGTCACTCCCTTAACAAGAGGTTATTTTCAATTAATCAAAGAAATATAAACAGAGCCTTGTATTGAGTTCAAATAAGCACCAAACAGTTATGCCCTGAAAACAGATGTCTAAGGCTGTGTCTCCTTTCAGATCAGAGCGGGTGTACTGTCAAGAAAAGGTCTTGCAGATCTGTTTGTTCAACCAGCTCAAAAAAACTATCAGCTCCAACCTCTGAGCTGTGGCCCACTGAAGGCAGTGAACAGCCCGTGGTGCAGAGTATCCAGGCCAAAATCAGATGTGGAAGGTCTTTGTAGATTAGAGAGGACTGCGGAAGGGAATTAGATAGCACCACACTATTTCAGAATACAGATAGCCCTGTATCAAGCCCAGGATACTATGCCAGTTCCCAGATGAAAACCTGACACGTGAAATAATAAAACCAGAAGATTAAGAGACTGTTGGTGCACTTTGTGATCAACTAGACAGGGTCAGGGCTAGTCTTTGGCCCCAGGGCCAGCAGTTACAGTCCAGCCACACACACATGATGGAGACCAAACTCCCTCAACCCTCAAAAGAGAACAGCCCTATCCAGACCACTTTGTTGGGAATGAACTCTGGCCAAACCTCATGTTTAAGCCATGCCAGAGAGCTGCTGCTGGACTGGAATAAACAGGGACCACAATAAAATTTAACACCATGGATAAAATTTCCCAGTGGCAGTGCCCTGGCCCTATTTAATTAACTAAAATATAGCTGGCCTCAGAATGACAAGTTATCCAAAAGCCCCACAAGACTTTTTCTTCATCTTGAAGTCCTGGATAAATGCAAGCTTACCCCTGCTAGTCTCAGACTTTAATACACAGCTCTAAAATCCTTATTTCTTCCATTTCAGACACAGATTTTTGCCGCACGCTGACCGATGCAATGAGAACATCTACCTCTAGAGCAGTTGCAAGAGAAAGAGCCGCTCCTTAAATTGGGTAGGTAGATCTGAATGAAATAACCTGTGCTGTGTCTCTGTAGTTAATAAAGAGAGGTTGGCACTTGTGGAGGATAATTTGTCTTAACCTATCATAGTTTAAGACAGGTGAGATGAATCATCTCCTGAGCTGCCCCTCCTGCTCCAGGGATTGTGGAGGGAACCTAGCTAATTCTTTCAATCTCTGCACCTGGTTTTTCAGCATCTAACACAGGGGGCAAAAGAACGATATGTGTTTGCCCGGCATAACAGAGCACAGATTATTTCATGTCTATAAAATAATCATGATAATAGCATCATCGTGCTTTTTGATGCCAGAAACAAGTAATCCTGTGTAGCCCTTGAATGAGGCAGACTCTGATTAGGCTATTAGGTTTCATGCAGAGAGCCAAATAAACTGTGTGGCACCAAAGCATCTCTTCTCAACAGGGCATGCTCTCTGGACTACAAGGTGTCAAGAGAAGGTTGAAGCCACTGCATCTTTCATTAGCTTATTATCCTGAGAGTAATAAATGACTTTTCAATGTGAACAAATCTGAGGTAGCTTCCTCTACTTGGTTTTGTTGTACATTTATGTATATAATTAAATATCTCTTTACTAGGTGCCATGTTCTCTCTCTAAAAACACTCAGTACAATCAGTCAGCCTTTTTGGAAGCCTGTGCTGATAAGCTAAGCTCACTGACAAACAGCACCTGCAGCAACACCTGCAAAAGGTATGGGCAACACATTTGAGAATAGTCACTTTGCAATTAGCTTCTTTGACAATGATCACATTTCCATCTTTACCTAAAAATAAGACCAGGAGCAGAGAAAAGGCATGTCTCAAAAGCACAGGTTTTGCTTGTTTTCTTGTGAGGGTGTGCAACATGCAATCCCTTTCTGATGGTCCTTCACCTGGGAGGTGTTTAGGTCTGCAAAATTTAGCTGTCCCATCCAGACAAGCAACTAATGAGATTCTAGGGGAAAAAAACACACGTTTGTATTTGGGTGTTATATAAAGGGAATGAATAAGGGCTTTATTTTGCTTGTCTTGCCTTTTTCATTTTTTTTTTTCTTTTTTTTTAGGGTTTTTTTTATGAGAACTGTTCAGAGCTCAGTTTGAAATCCAATGGCATCATGGTCCATAGCGGAAACTGGGGGGACCTGTGGATGAACAACCTGCACTACCCTGGATTGGGCTTGAAGAGGGGAACCACAGTTTTTTATCCTTGGTAGTTCTATAACTAAAACCACAACACTGACCCTGTGCCAAAATGTTTTTATTAGCTATACTCTCACCTTGTTTTATTGTTCAGGGGAAATGACTTCTATCTGAAAGACTATCTTACACCCCTTAAAGCAGCAGAAATAAGGTCTAGGGAATTCTTACAGAAGGAAAATTCTTAAATACAATTTCTTTTCTGTTCAATACCTTTAGTTTCATGCTAAAATATCTGAATCCCACAAGCAAAACTATAATGTCACAGAGATTAAACCTTTCCTGGCTCTTGCAGCTTCATAGATATCACTGTGGTTTTCCACTGTTAACATTAGATTACCTGCTATTTTATAAAAAAGATTTCTATACATTTCCAGGCATGCCTGCTCCTTGCCATATAATTTTTGGTATTTATGAAGCCAGTTACACAGACTTCACAGACAAATGACCTTTAAAAATGAATGAAGATCTGTGACATTTACATCATATGTATTTTACTGCAGGAGAAAAACTGTTTTCGGCTTTTCCCCTCTCCTTGTTCCCCCCGCCCCCAAACAAATAAGAATTGATTTTCTCAAGTCTGTCCCTCTCCAGAAAAACCTGACCTACAAATGGCTTTCTCATAGCTTAGCAGGCTAGTCTGGTCCTCAGATGGATTTATCATTAACCACATAAGCACATGTTGTCCATTCTGTCCAACCTAATGAATGTGCTATAAATAAAATACCTCTAAAAGCAGGTTTCACCATACTTATCCAAGCTGTTGCTGCAAGTCCTTGTAACTCCTAAACCCACTTACATTAGAAACATTAATCACTTGATTATAATTCAAAGCATCAGCTCTCTACAGCTGAGACTCCCTAGCACTTGACTTTGGCTAGACCTCTAACCTCAGCTTATCACTTTCAGGCGTACTCCACATTTTCTTCTCCAATCTGTCACTAATGTAGAAAAGACGTGGGAAGTCACTTTTGAAAGGTATTTTTAACCTAGGAGTGTCTCATTAAAATGAGAACTTAGTATGGAAGCTCTAAAACAAAACCTTTCCCACTTTACTTCACATAGCGATCTAAAAATACCCAAGGTGTATTTCACAAGTCATGTCAATTAAAACCAAAGCAACATAAAGAAAAAGGAAATTCTTTTACAAAAGACACCATGAGTGTAATTCCTACCTATCCCACAATCATTTTATATGATCACAAGATTATCCATAGAGCTTTGTATTGTTCATCTTGAATGAAGGAAGCTGAATCAAGCCATCTGTTAATCCTAACTTGCCTGTTCATTCATTAAGAGTGTACATAGACAGGTTGGGTTGTTTTCTACTTATTTCAGCTGACAGTATACAGATCATAGTCCATCTTGACCAAACTTTTTAAAACTTAACGAAACAAAAGTTTAATTGTAAGAAATTGTTTTTAAACATCATATGCTTTAGTCTGGAAATAGACAAAGATAAAACTCCCAGAAGGACAGCCAAAACTAATGAAAGCCTGAGAGGAAATGATCACACATTCTCAGTTCTTCTGATGGATGTTCTTCTACCCCTATTAATCACAAGCCTGTGATGTCAATAAATCACTGAAGTATGATAGCAGATGAAGGTGAGTTTGGGCGTAAAATGATCCATGGTGAGGGATTACAGTAAAGGAGGAGAAGGAGGGGGAGCCAAATACAGTTTTATAAACTCTATCCGCAGCTTGTGAGGACTTGTAGATAATAAATGTCATTCCTCTTCCACATTACCCAGGAGATTAAGGACATTTCTCAATGTATAACTGCTGGGAAGCCTCTGTAGCACCTTCTCCAGTTACTCCAGGAGGTTTACATTACATCAATTCCTTTATTTTTCCATCAATGATGATTTCATTTGCAAAGAGGAACTTAAAAGTACCTTTCTTCTTTTAATCTCTTTCGGAGGAAGTAGGCAACAATGATGGTTTTTGACCTTCCAAGGTCAGTCAGATTCTGCTTTTTTATTCCAGAAACTTTTCCAGTATGTCCTTATCCTGCCTGAGTGATCCTATGTCACAGAGGTGTCAGCAAGGTTTCTGGATATTAGAAAAAATTTCCTTATTGAAAGGGTTGTGAGATATTGGAATAGGCTGCCCAGGGAGGTGGTTGAGTCACCATCCCTGGAGGTGTTTAAAAGAAGAGTCGATTTTGTACTTGGTGACATGGTCTAGTGTTGGACCTAGTAGAGCTGGATAGATGATTGCACTCAATGATGTTGAAGGTCTTTTCCAACCAAAACCATTCTATGATTCTGTACACCTCCATATGCAGAGTTGTTGGTTTCTATATTTAGCAAAACCACCAGGCTATCAATCTACATGTATCACAGTCTGCGGTTTTCAAGGAAAGCATTTCCCAGAGCACTTCAGAAGTAAATAAATGCATTTGAGGTGCTATTGCTGATGAATCAGTTCCATTCTCTGCCTTCTATTAGTGTTTTTTATGCTGCAGGACACATCCCCGGTCATCTGAAGCAAACCAAAACCATGCTTATATACTGCAAATGCAAACCGGACGGTTATTAAAATGAGATATTTTGCCAATAAGGCAAAATTTGCCTTGAGAAATGAAAATCAGAGACATACCAGATACCTAGGAGAGACAGGGCAGATGCTTTTGAGGATGCCTTCAAATGAAATACAAATTTGGGTGCTCCCATGTAGGTTTTAATCAGTTTTGCCACAACACAGAAAGATATGCAAGCTGATGCCCTACAAAGCTGGCAATGCTACCTCATGGTGCAGGACAGCATTTGGTAGGTAAATGGATCAGCTTGGTCCAGAAGCCATGAAGCTATGCAAGGGATGTGGCTTCTTGAACTGATAAGCCCTACCAACAGAGCACATTACCTTGGAGGCACTGTGGGCATCGTCTCACTGCATGTGGATCCAGCACAAACACCTCCATACCATACTGCATTCTGCAGTATTATAAATTGGGGATTATAGCTGAGTTTCACTAGAGTCACCAGAGCTTCCATTGCTGGGACTATAGCTGAAGTGTCTCTGGAACCACCTACCAAACACTTCCAATTCTAGGTTGTAGCTCAGAGGGATGTAGATCAGCTGGGAAATCAAAGGGACAGCCTCAGTGCCCAGTACAGGGAAGACATAGAGCTGTTGGATCTAGTCCAGAGGAGGCCAAAAAGGTGATGCAAAGGCTGGAACACCTCTCCTCTGAAGACAGGCTGAGACAGTTGGGCTTGTTCAGCCTGGAGAAGAGAAGGCTCTGGGGAGACCTAATTACAGCCTACCAATACTTAAAGGGGTCCTACAGGAAAGTGGGAGAGGGGCTGTTCACCAGGGAGTGCAGTGACAGGACAAGGGGCAATGGCTTCAAGCTGAAAGAGGGCAGGGTTAGGTTATACGTTAGGAAGAAATAATTTACTGTGAGGGTGATGAAGCCCTGGAACAGGGTGTCCAGAGAGGCTGTGGAAGCTCCAACCCTGGAAATGTTTAAGGCCAGGATGGATGAGGCTTTGGGCAACCTGATCTAGTGAAGGGTGTTGGAACTAGATGATCTTTGAGGTCCTTTCTAACACAAAGCATTTCATGATTCTAGGAAGTGATGAGAGATTCCTGTAGAAACTAAGGATAGTTTATCCCTGCAATGACTGCTTTGTACTCCAGGGAATAGTGAGGACAGCATTTCTGTTATTTCTATTCCTGCCAAGGTTTCTGTCCATAGCTATGTTTAAAGGGAAGTACTGAAAGCACACATGAATGGACATTAAATTACAGAATTTCCCTCCGGGCTTTCTAAGCCATCATGAGCAAGAACAGGAGACAAGTACATGTTAACATAAATTCTAAACTGAGATGCATAATTTTACTCATACAGAAACCAAAAGAGAGGAGAAGAGGGAGAATTAAGAACAAAAGATAACATGAAAAAAAAGATTAAAATAGAGAAAACAAGGAAAAAAACCTCCCTTTAAATAAACTCTAGCACCTGAGGAAAAGAAAGCAGAATGCCTGGTGTCCATTGTTGCAATGTGAGGTCTTCTGGGAATGGATGCACAAATCTGTGGCATGGAAATAAGTCAGAATCATCGCCCCAGGGAACACGCTCCACTGGTGCAGCCTAACTCATCTCAGGGGGATAAGTAGGACTTACAGATCTGACTCTTGCCATGTGATTCTTGCCAGATGTCTGGCTGTAGACAACTGATCACTAGCAGACTATTTGAAGATAGACTTCAGCTGAGACACTGCACTTCCACCCCAAGAGCACTCAATTCTTAAAATACAAAGAACTGAGTGCTTGCAGTCAGCATAGGAATAACCTAAAATTACACCTTTATCCTATGAAGACTCTGTTCTTGAATAATGGAAGCAGCTCAAGGCAATAAAGAAGTATCCAGGTCCTCTTTCCATTGCTCTTGAATGAAGTATGGTATAGATTTCGAGCTCTGGATCCAGGCCTGGGAGCACATCTGGAAGCGTCTATCGTTGCATACATTAGATTTGTGCTATAGTAAAGAAATCATGACTTCCACAAACATCATAGACAATGAAGAAAATTCCTGGCCTGAAACTAAATATTCTTATTAATTATGTTACATTAAGGCTCCTTAAAAGTTGTTGATACCAACGCCATGGAGTGCCAGCTGCAGAGCCTTGGACTGCCATAGCAATGTTCCTGTGAAGCCAGCTGTTTGAAAATCCACCCCTGAGCTAAGACATCAAAGTGTCCCCAAACTATATGGTTGGCAGGCATTTGCCACAACAGCAAAAAACCTGCACGTATCAACCAAGAGTCACCTCACTACAATACTCAACCCGTATCCCTTATTTTCAAGAGGGAAGGAATTGCAACTTGAGGAAAGGAGGAGGTTCTGGCAACACATCACAAGACCCAAGAACTAACACAGCCTTCCTTAGCAAGCTCACCTGGCACTTTATGTGTGGATAAAACACTGCTAGCTTACAGCACCAACATTGTCATGATAGTGAAGAAACCCCCCTCCTTCCTGGCATAGCATTTGTCGAATTGAGTAGCTGAAAAGACCCTTAAAACTGGAGGTGGAGCTACCTCTGGTCACAGGAACAGCCACATCTCCAGCAGCAGCACTGCTGCTAGGAAGCATTACATAAACGAGTTCATATCAGGTCACAGTCAGAAGATGGTCAGAGGCAGAAAGACTCCAGTAGGCATTGTTTTTTTCACTGCACAGCCAAACGCAGGCAATTTTTTTTAAAAAAGCCCTCTTTGTTAATAGCAGGATGGCTTTGCAGTCAGTTTGCACCACTGACTCCAACATCACCTTTGCTGCACTAAGCCAGTGAAAGCGACATAAATTTTCAATGAACAGTCATTTAAATTAAGGCACACTGCTCACTGGATGACCTGTGGAAGCCTCCATGTTCTTGATGCCAAAATCTGTTCCCAGATGCAAATCCACTCAGTAGCTATTTACCCACCAACATGTCCCATGTGTTAGAGGAGAAAACGTGAGATCAAGGATCCTGTTCTTAAAAATTAAAAAGATAATAATGCACAGAGGAGCCATGAAAGCCTTCATCCCACTCATGTAGCACTGCTGATGCTTTCTCATTTCTAATGGTGATTACTGTCCCCAGCAGGGACAGGGAGGTGATTGTCCCTCTCTACTCTGCCCTCCTGAGGCCCCATCTGGAGTACTGTGTCCACATCTAGGGCCCCCAATACAGGAAAGATGTGGAACTGTTGGAGAGGGTTCAGAGGAGGGCCACAAAGATGATCAGAGGGCTGGCACACCTCCCCTACGAAGAGAGGCTGAGAGAGCTGGGCTTGTTCAGCCTAGAGAAGAGAAGGCTGCGGGGGGACCTCATTCCAGCCTTCCAGTCCCTGAAGTGAGCAGAGAAACAGGAGGGGAATCAACTTTTTAAAAGGGTAGATAATGGCAAGACAAGGAAGAATGGGTTGAAGCTAAAGGAGGGAAGGTTTAGATTAGATATTAGGGGGAAGTTTTTTACAGAAACAGTGGTGAGGTGCTGGAACAGGCTGCCCAGAGAGGTGGTGGATTCTCCATCCCTGGAGGTGTTCAAGGCCAGGTTGGATGGGGCTCTGGGCAACCTTGTGTAGATCAGGCCTGGAGGTTGGTGGCCCTGCCTGTGTCAGGGGGGTTGGAGCTCTATGATCCTTGGGGTCCCTTCCAACCCAGATCATTCTATGATTCTATGATTCTGTGAAACACAGAGCCCCATGAAAGTGCAAACTTTGTGACTCAAGGGGCTCAGCAAGGAAAGTGTTTGCTCAAGCCTGAGCCCAGAAGGCAGGAGCAGGAGTTCCTGAACCGTTCAGGGCATCCCAGGGCCAGATCTGGAAATGCTCACGGTCCTGGAACAGCATAGGAAAACTATACCGTGGCACCAAAAAAGGCTTTACAAATAAGAACCTTTGGGAACTGCTGCTCTTAAGGGTTTTAGTTAGATGCTGGTAGTTGTGTCTTGCGAAGGGTTAACTGACTATGGAAAGTCTCAGTGGTGCATTTCTGCCCTTAGATAAGAGATGATGAATTTGAGTAAGAGGCTTAACATATAAGCAAGTTGCCAGAAAAAAAATGGACAAATAAAACCTATCTGACCTCACTGAATCTTATGAATCTGCCCCAACTTGTAACTACATCAAAACTGGTCACTGGAAAGCACGGTCATGTTCTGTGAGACATACCATTTATGTCTTCATAGAATCATAGAATCACAGACTGGTCTGGGTTGGAAGGGACCCCAAGGATCACAGAGTTCCACAAGCTTCATAACCCAGCTCTTTCTGAGTTTTTGCCATAAACCATTGGCCCATCTGTACACCCAGAACTCAGCCTTGCCAGCATGTTCTGGACCCTGAGCTAAGATTCCTGAATCAAACATCCCCTCCTCCTGCCTCGTGCCACAGCAGTACTTCAGTCTGAATTCCCTGATGCCTCAGAGAAGGAATGCTTCTTTCCAGCACGCAGCAGCACAGCTGACAAGGAATGTCAATGCTACTTTCCCACACCCTGCTACTTTTGAATAACGTGTTTCAGGATGGGCTGGCTGGATAAACACAACTATGGGACAGATATGGATATGGACATATCATCATACAAGAAGCTCAGGCAACTGAGAACAAACTTCTCTTCTACCATGCAGTCCAGCTTCCCAATGAATTCTGAAATGACTCCTGTGCCCTGATCCTCATCTTTGTCATCTGAATCCAGGGCATCTCTAAGACACACTAAAGGTCCAGAGGAAGACAATGATAAGCGACTATGATCCTCTGGCTTGATGGAAAGAAGAAAAAAGGGTGGAATGAATTCCTCTATGAATTGCAGACTACTTCAAATCTCATCCTCTTTCACTACAAGTACATGGTGCAATTCTTTAGCATCTCCTTTGTGAAATGAAATGCATGAGGATACATATTTCACAAAAATCAAACCACCTTAAAATCCTTTCAAAATAATACAGTGCACTTCAAAGGCTCCTCCCCAGAGGGGAGGATGTGAAAACAATAGTTGAAAGATGTATAATCATTTTGCTTAATGCACTACTGAAAGATGTTCAAATGCTTGTCTGATGAGCGCAGGAATAGAACAGAAAATGAGATAGTTCAGTTCAGACCAGGTCAGGTGATCTTCCCAAAGATTCTTCCTATCCATTTTCTGAAGATGCACAAAACCCAAGAGGTTCTGTATGCACACAGCTACTCAGAAGGGAGTATGATGCAATATGAAAAACAACAGTCACATTTAGAATAATATTAAAAATGTAAAGCCCTTAGCAAAAGCCAGTAGCTGCTTGTATGTATGCCCCAGCTGTACCTCCATGTTTTCCATGAATCTTGGAAGATCTTGGAAGGTGGTAAATAAGTTGATGCTCTCCATCCACCACACACATCAAAAAGGGAAAAATGGCCCCATTACAATAGGTCTGTCTGCTGCACGTCATAGAATTATACAATGGTTTGGGTTGGAAGTGACCTTAAAGATCACCTGGTTCCAACCCCCTGCCTCAGGCAGGGACATCCTCCACTACACCTGGTTGCTCAAGTCCCAGGGAAAAACATAGAATAGCTATGATGTGACCCAATAAGTAAATAAACAAACAGGCAGATTAGATAGATAGATAGATAGATAGACAGACAGACAGATTAGAAAAGGAATCCTGTTAAATTATTCAGTTGTATATTTTGGTGACCCTACAAATGAGCTTGATAACATTAACAGGGTTGATGTAATGGGCTTCTGAAAAGCACCCAACTTGAATTATTGAGTAATCCATGTGACTGGTTTAAAATCAACACAATACAGTGCAGAGGAATTGGAGACCAGCTAGCAGATACCTTCCCAAATGAACTAGTGAACTGCAACTGTTCGCTGAGAAAGTGATCCTGACTTACTAGTTAATACTTTTACTGCTGAAATAGATGAAAAAGTTGAATTATTGCTTAGTAGGATTGTGAAATTTTGGGAAGTGGTAAGGAATAAAGAGGGCAATGAGGCAAAGCAGTCCAGAGGGCAATCCAGCAAACTGCACACAAGCCAACAGGATGAATTTCAATCCAGACGTATGCAAAGTCTGGACTACGAGATTAAACCGGGGAGGTCTTGCTTCTCAGACATACAAGAGAAGGCCAGAAGCAAAGTGGAAAAAGCCTAGCAAGTTACAGAATCTAATTGGTTTAATATGGACTACCAGTCTGACATCTCCAGCAGGGTAATGCATGTACTAAAGATGTCATATCAAGTAGAAGAAGAAAAGTTATACATCATCCAAATTTGGCATTGGTGCAACTGCTGCTGATATTCAGAGCCTGTTTCAGAGGCTGCAGACACTAAGAGATAGGAAAGAACGCAGGGAAAAGCCACAAGAATGAACAAGGAATTAGGAAACTTCATCCTTGAGAATGAAATCTTCCCACATGGAAGATTTACCTCTTTAATTTTACAAACAAAAGGCTAAGAGGTTTCTTAATCACAGACTGTAAGTAATTTAAAAGAATAAAAATTAAACAAGGTTTCTTCAGTCTCAAAAGCAGAAGATCAATCTAGTAAAGGCAAATAGCCATTAGTCAAACCTAGACATTCAGAACAGAAATGAAAACAGTTCCTTTGACAATTTTGCAAGGGTGTGGGATACTTCCAGTCACTGGGAATCTTCAAAACAACTTTTTGAAAGTTTCACTCCAGTTCAAACAGCAATTGAGGGAAGTCCTATGGCCTCTGGGTCTCAGTAACCTAACAATTAAGTGACGGGGCTCCACGTTTCTGTGGGAGGCTATTTTGCAACCTAATAAATACAATCCCTTGGGAACGGCTTCATTGGATTCTGCTTTTTGCTTTAACACACTACTAATGGGCACACTGAGTAACTGATTCCCTTGTTTTCTGTTCCCATCAAAGAACAATTACAATAATGATCTGGCAGCAGTAATGGGTAATAACACCTTTTCTAATACTTGTAAGGAATGAGCAGAGAATTAATCAAGCAATTAATTCTCAGTTCTTAGTCATTCCTCCTACTCAAGTCCCAAACCAGTGTTCACTTAAGCACAGAAATATGTGATGAATGTTTCCTTCAGCCAAGCACCCAAGAAGGAAAAGCAAGAAATTTAGCATTTGTTGTCCTCAGATTGCCATATTTTACTATATCTCACCCAAACCAGAAGCCTCCATAAGGAAAACTGAGGTTCTTGCAGGGGATGATTAACATATTCTCTCTCTCCACCCCACCTGCATTTTGGCTGTGGCGTGTCTGTTTTGTCACTCATGCTTTAATTTGCCTCCTGATCTCAAACCTGCAGTTCAGTGTCTAAGCACTGTGCGTGTTTCCATCAGACCTCAAAGAACCAACCCCATTTTAAATGAAACTCATTAAGACATTCCCTGCCCCAGGGGGTTCACAACACAGAATATAAACCCAACGTGCCAAACTAGGGGCCTGCAAACAGAATCTACCACAGACAATCCCACTGTATTTCTTCCCAAGCCTTGCAAGAGATACTCACAGTGATGTAGCAGCTCCTGGGGCTGCACAGCAATGCCTAATGGATTAGTAACTTCTGCAGGGCCTTACAACTAGTGATGGGCAGTCTATCCCTGCTCCTCTTTCCAGATAGGAGATGGGGTCACCTGTCCAGCTCTTCTTCCCCATGTACGTGCAGGAGGCAAGCTAGACTGTCCCCACCATGCCCTTCTTGCCTCAACTTGCTAAACACACATAATCAAGAACAAGAGGTAATAGATGACCCAAGGAAATGAATCCTCAAACTCAAAGCAATGATGACAGTACCCAAAGGACCATCCTGAAGGGCAGCTTTCCCTGAGTAAATCCCCCTTGCTAGAATCCTGATACACAATCAAATACCTGTACGATGAAAAGAGCATGTTTATGGGGTCAGCCAGGAAGCTCTGGTATAGAGACTCCACTGTGGACAAAGTTGGACAAACATTAGATAAGTTGGAGAGGCTGAACCATTCTGGAAACCAAGAGAATTTAAGTTTGATGGACCTCACGGGCCTAGATTTCAAAGCAAAGCATCTACAGACAGGTGCAATCTAGTTACGGTCCCCAGAATGACCTTTTTAGCACCATTTTCTGTGATTCTGTTTTATGTAAAATTTGTCAGATCAAAATGCTTTGGAAAACACAATATCTCCCAAGATGAGCACCATCCCAGCACTAAGTTTACATCATAGCCAACCCTCCTTCCAAAGCATTAATAAGGATCTTAAGCAAAAACAGTTTAACATTGTTCTGTTCTGCTCCCCTGAGGTATCTCCCACCAAGTGCTGGCATTTATTCATCGCTATGTGTTTCTGGTCCCTCCAGCCTCTTTTCAGTCTGTTCTATAATCTTCATCTCCAGTCAATCTAAATTAATTTTTTTAGCTCAGTCTTCACAAAACAATACATTAATTGCCTCAGTACATGAACAGATCTCTTATTTATGCAGATTAAATGACCACATTCTTTTCATCCACAGTTGGATCAAACTAAGTGATTAAGTTATGTCTGGATTTGCTTCTACTCGCATGTCATTCAAGTTCTTCTTCAATGGTAAAGTCAACTCGTGTAGAGGGTCTGCATACTTCCTACACGCCACTTAATGGAATTGAATTAACAACTAAAGCGTGCTCTGAGCCACACAGAAAACTCAATAAACTCTTCTTCATCAGGGATGAGGTTTGCTTTAACTGATTACAGATTTACTTTGTTTAGTATTTTCTCCATGATTCTGTTACAATGAAATCTGCTCCTTTCTTTTTCCATCATTTACATTCTGTTTTGGCAACAGTCTTGAGGGTTAGCTAACATACACACAGCTCCATGTGAAGGCACGGCACAGCAAATCCTTCTTCTTTCCTCATTTAGACTGTTTTACTAGAGACAGAAGCCAAAGTTACCACATAGTTTCTAGCTCTTCTACTGACTGCTGTTTATTCCTAAAGATCCATACAATGCATTTTTCTCTGTCCTCTGGTTCTCGTTTGATTTTTCTGGTGTTCAGAGACAACTGTATGTGAGCCAGCTCCTTGACTAATTGCTACAAAAACATAGCAGGCAGATCTGGTTTCCCGAGTTTTATTTCTAAGATTTTCCTGTTTCCCATATCGCTGAAACTTGTCTCACAGAGGTCACATTCTGCCCCATTTCCAGTGTATTCAGCTAATGTTAGTGTCAGGAGATAGCAGAGAGGTTCTGTAAATCCAGCAGAACTGACTTCAAGTTCTCGTTCTGTGGGGTTTCCTAATGTTGTTAGACAGTTTGAGGTCTAAAAAGGGATGAAAGGAGACAAGGCGAGGTAAATATGTCACTTCCACTCACAGCTTTGCCTAGGGATGCTTCCCAACTTGGTGGAAGTCAGCTAACCCACAGGAACAGCAGTAAGGTATCTTGGCACATGAAAAAGTTAGTGCCTAGAGCCACTCTTTACAGAGATCAGAACTCTTTTTTTCCCACCACATATAATGGGCGTCACCCCAGTAATAAGAACAGGATTCTGGACCAGTTCAGTGTCTGAATCATCATTTTTTGTGATGAGGGGGAGGGGGGGCAGGGTCATGAAAGAGGAGTGAAAGAAGAGTTCTTAGTTTCTTTGTGTCATTCCACTAAACAGAAATGTGAATTTCCATCAGCAGAAATAAAATAACTCCTTTAACAGAGTTCCTGAAGTTTAGAGACATCTCCTCCCTCCGCCCCCAACCAAAGCCAAACATTTGAGCAGGAAAATTATGTCAATTGAAGAAAATTAAGTGCCCCTGCAAGGGGCCCTACCCTATTAAAGCACACAGTCTTCTCCAAAGAGTGATGAAGATAACAGCTTGTTCCAGCTGCCCAGTGACTCATACTGGCATAAATGAAACAATGGGCCAGGGTGGTTCTGAGACAACAAAGTGGAGAGAAAATAAAGGCCAAGTACTACCCTGGTTCAGAAGATACGAAACTTGCAAGTAACTGAACACCAAACTATCAAATATCTCTGGCTGCCTACTGCAGAACCACAGAGTAACAGAATAACAGGGGTTGGAAGGAACCTCTGGAGATCATCTAGTCCAACCCCCCTGCCAGAGCAGGATCACTCAGAGCAGGTTGCACAGGACAGCATTCACGTGGGTTTTGACTATCTCCAAACATGGAGACTACACAACCATTCTGGGCAGCCTGTCCTAGTGTTTGGGCATCCTCCCAGTAAAGAAATTCCACCTCATGTTTAGGTGGAACTTCCTATATTCAAGTTTATGCCCATTGTCCCTTGTCCTGTCCCTGAGCACCACTGAAAAAAGACTGACCTCATCCTCCTGACACCCACCCCTCAAGTATTTATAAGCATTGAGAAGATCCCCCCTCACCCTTCTCTTCTCTAGGCTAAAAAGTCTCAAGTTCCTCAGCCCCTCTTCATAAGAGAGATGTTCTAGTCCCCTAATCACCTCCGTAGCCCTTCTTAGTACCTTCTCCAGGAGCTCCTTGTCTTTCTTCAGGTGGAGAGCCTAGCACTGCACACAATATTTCAAATGAGACCTCACCAGTGCAGTGTAGAGGAGGATGAGAACCAGCCTCAACCTGCTGGGCACACTTTTCTAACGTCCCATCAGTCACCACACCTCCTGTACACATACGCGAATGAAGCACAAGCATAGAATGTAGACAACTAGGAGCCTGATGTCACAACTGTACCTGAAATACTTAATGTCTGAGCACCTCATCACTTATTTGGGTTCTGAAATGAGAAGTGAGCACATCTGAAGATATGGTGAAGGTCTTCAAAATCTTCAGAGAGCTTCCAGCGTGGGCTGTGAATCTTAATACAGGATCTCAAAGAGACACAGCTTGGTAGTCCAGCAGTGATTGTTAGATGAGATGAGAAAAGCAAGACAAAAAAGATCAAAATGGACTAGATAAGTCTCTTGATATCAGCATCTGTGACTCTTTTGCTATCAGCATTGTGACACTGAATTATTTGCCTCTGTTTTCTTCGCTAAGACCTACTGAAATGGGAAACAGCACATCTCAGGCAATTTGTTCACATCACTTCAAGTCTCCGAGTGATGCTAATGATCACCAACTGAGGGTGGAGTGCAGCAAGGTGAACAGCAAGATGAATGGCAGATGACAAACATCCACCTGTCTGATGAACTTCTATCCGCGCACTTCCATCGACTCTCTCCCTACACATCTTTACGCCCTACTCTTTGCCTTGCTTACCTTCATCACTCTCCTGGAATGTACCCTCATGTTTGTATTTTTAAATAGACAGCTGAATCAGAGAGGGAATAAATGACTTGTCTAAGGTCACCCAGGTCTGCCTGGCTCTCCAGGACTGGTGAAGACCGAGACCTCCATCACTCACACTTTTGGAGCTGCAGCCAAGTCTTATGGCTGGTTAGTCCTTAAGGACGTGCTCAAAGCTCTGATGCCTCTACATCATCAGACATTGCAAAACCTGTCATGAGGAGGATGAACAGTTAAGGGCATAATTCCCCATACCAGACCTAGTGAAGGTGCTTCAGGTTTGAGGTATGTGCTCTAGGACCTGCCAAATTTAGACACTCAAGACGATTTTTGCTGAAGTATTCACAGAGACAGCCTGTCTCCACATGTCTATCATAATGCTCAAGTGCCAACACTTCCAGACTAGGATGTTAAGATGTCCTCACCAACGACAGGGTTGCTAATGGCCATTATCCCTGTTTTGTAAATGGGTAAAGTCAGGCACACAACAATAAACCAATTCTTCTACAGTAACTCACAGATCAGACTTGGAATTAAAAGAAAATAAATTGAAACCTAGCTCAAGTATCCTGTGTTACCTACAAAGTGACCGAATCACTCCTCTCAGAGTTTTCTCTCCCATTTCCTCCCCACCACCCCCACCTTCCTCAGACTGCAAATCATTTCTCCCTTTGCTTCTGTCTGTTCCTCTCCTACAGCCTTTCTCACTGTCCCTCTCCCAGTGACAATCGCTTCCTCTCAGTTCTGCAGCTTTGCCTCAGGTCTTTCCCTAAATTTCATTGCATCAGGCCATCTTCCTAGGACCAAAGCTGATTCCCAGGGGGGAAACATGCAGCTGTTGGTGGCTGGAGAGTAGGCAGCAGATTCCCCGTTCCCCCAAGCTATGCTGCAGGAGGATGCTGAGTGATGATGTCAGCAGCGAGAGCAGTAAGAGGCCTTGGCTGCCTGTTCAATGCCCTGGAAGCAGCCCCTAGTCACAGGAAAAGGGATATGAAGAGAAGAGGTTGCTCCCCCTGGCCTCGTCCTAATGATGTTTTATCTGGCATGAAGGAGATGTTGAAAGAAGGGTCTGCATGTCACCGCAGATGAGAGATTCTTGGCTGGTGGGGAATGTGCCTCCACCAGTCACCTCCACCCCAGCAAGAGGATAGACAACTATCCAAGGCTCCTGCTCACCCACATCCAGAGGTTGAATGCACAGTATTTCAGTCTGCTCATAAAAAAAGCTGTCAGGTAGAGCAGAGGGAGGGCACAGGCAGGACAGCCAACTCTCTTGTGTCATGTGGAAGGAACCAGCATGAGGAGCAGATTTATTTATGGCACTACTACTCTGATTTGAGCACTCAGGGGTTTGAAAGTGTATGGTTTTCATGTTAATTTAGTTTTAAACTCAGGAGGAAGGGTTGGACTTACTACTTGTGAGCGTATCACTGACTTGTTCCTAGAGTCTATTAATCCATGACATGCTCCTCCAGTGCACCTCTCCCAGCACATACTTCAATTAGTTAAACCTCACTATGCACAGCTTGCTCTCAGGATGCACAATGGTGAAATAACAGGACTAATATTGTATGTAACCACAGGGAAATGGGTGTGAGCAGAGCACAGGTACTCTCCAAGGCTGGCTTCCCAAGCACTGTGTCTCCACGTGATGAAATGCAACGCTATCAAATATCACGACAGAAAGAAAGAATAAATAA
Source organism: Porphyrio hochstetteri (assembly GCA_020800305.1). Classification (NCBI taxonomy): domain Eukaryota; kingdom Metazoa; phylum Chordata; class Aves; order Gruiformes; family Rallidae; genus Porphyrio; species Porphyrio hochstetteri. The sequence continues at coordinate 119,063,055 of CM036907.1, read as the reverse complement.
AACATGAGGGTACCTCTTAAAAATAAATGTTGCTGCGTGATCTTTTTCCCAGGAGAATGAAGTTTCCAGTGTGCTAGCTCTCTCTGCGTGTGGTATCACATAGTGCATGGTCTGTTCCCTATAAGCTCTCAACATATGATATGAATCTGCCTCTGCAGTACAAGCATTTTAAATGAGATGCTTATGCCTTCTTCTGATCTTTTGCAGTCACACGTACATGCATCAGATTTCGCCACAGGCCATCTATCATTTCTCCCTTTCCAGCATCTGAAACGCATGACCCACAATTTGGTTTAATGTATGTTTTACTGCAGTTTCCACATAATCACACAGGAACCTTAAATTCTCACTGTACGAGGCCAAGCACTAACACGTAACACTGGACATAGGCTGCGGTTCTAATCCTGGTCTTTCAGAGGTGTCACGACTGTCTCTCTGATCACCACCAGCCTGTATTTCTCACAATGGATGGGAAACCATCTGAATCAAATTCCACTGCAAGCAAAGCCTTCCCCTTCATGCTCAGTTGTTTACCTGCATCGTTTCACGCCTCCTACCCCGAAGTAACACCTAAAGTCCTTAGGCAATGGCTGTCCTCTGAGCTCTCCTCATTTCAGCTGTGGATTGAGCCCAGTGGTGATGCATGAAATGGACACGTTCTATCAGTGAAGCACAGCTTGTTCTGCAAAGCCATATGTCTCCCTGTAAGGACCCTCTACACATCGACAGCTTGTGCTGCACGGAACCAGAAATCGGTTCTCTGTGTATAATATTTTAGGCCAAAATACCTCTAACACAGGTCAGAATACGGGGATGAAGTAGGTATAGATCTGCAGGCATCACGGGGGAGCAGCCCCATCTGCTGCAGACCTATCAAGTCCCAAGGTGGGGACTTGCCCCTCTCATTCCTCCTTCTCATCCCCTTCCACTCACTTGACAAGACTGCCCCATGCCTGAGCCTTTCACCATGCCAGACCACAAGCAGCGGACAAAGCTCATGGGCATCACCCACCTTCCAGCTGCCTGTTTAAGGCCTCAAAAAGGAAAAGAGGCTGTGGGTCACCCCAGGCCCTGGCTTACTGCAACCACCTACCAGCTGTACAAACCCTCCCACTTCAGGGACTGACGTAATTAGGCACAGCACTCACCAGAGCGGTGCTGTCTGTACACATGCATGTTTAGTACCTCACAGAGTGATCCTGATTGACGTAGGGCTCACCCCCTGCAATCTGGCATCACGTTGCACGTGACTCATCCTCTCGGATGGCACATTTCTGTTTACGGTCAGGGAACGAACTTGACTCTTCCAGGAGGATGCATGTCAGGCACAGGGAAGTTTCTGACAGGAATACAGCTTTGCTGGTTGGATGCAAGAAGACGGAGGACTTTTTAGCTCTCTGGAAAGTGGTTAGCTAGGAAGTGACAGCAGGGAAACAGTCTTGCAAAATACAGGCCCTGTGCATGGAGCAGATGGCACAGAGGCATCAGAGGAGCCCTGTAAACAGCCAGATAAACTTTCGCCACAAGCTGTTTGTGCTGCTTCGAATATAGCCTCTCTCACCTTCCAGCTTGGGCTGGAAAACATCAGGTGTGCTCTGCCTGCGGTGCTTTGTGAATTGGTGTATTTTGGACTACTGCCCAGAGGTAACTTTGGCAATGGAGGGAGCAACACTGGGCCCTGTGCAGACCATCATAAGGCAGCGACTTATCCACGGGGGAGGGGAAACTGGAAATTCCCTCCCCCCCCTAAACTTTTTCTTGGCTCTTTACATTAGTTATCAGCCCTTGGGAATATCTTTTCCTCTCGCGGCGCTTTTCTGCGGTCTGCATTATCATTTGCTGAATGTTAGCGCATGCTATTTATCATGAAGTCCACAACCCTCATCCACTCCAGGGAGTTTGCGACTAAGTCACAGCAATAAATTTTCTGATATTCTATGGTCTTTACAGCACCAAGAGGCACAGAGCTGAAATTATTATCTTGGAGCCTTCAACCCCTAATCTCACAGTGAAACCATAATCACCAAAAGCAGGGATGATCCACACAAGAGCAGGTTGTTTGGACTGACAGAGTATTCAGACTCAGGCTCCCCAGCCATCTTACTAATAATGACTATTACTTTGCTTCCAGCGGTTTTATAACATGTTTGAAAGGCTCAGAGAAACCACATTATTTGCAGCTCCCTTTCAACAGCATGTTTGGTTCCTAAGAGCTGCTCGGCAAGCAAAGGAAATAGGGTGTGTTTGTGGGCTGGGAATTGGTTAGAATAACATACTAGTGACCAAAACGAACACCGTGGTCTACAACTACTGCTGCTTCTCTGTGCTTATTGCAGGACAGAACCATCTAAGACTCGACTCAAAACCTGTTGACTCCATTGAAAGATTCTGCAGCAAGTCTAGGACCCTCTTACAGAAGACATCATCCCTTACCAAACTGCTTTGCCCTGAATGTTGGGGGAGTTTGGCCTTTCCCCCCGCAATAGCTTTTGTCTAAGAAGGGATTCAGACCTTGACTAGAAAGGTTACTCCAACACCACCTCATTTCTGAGTCCCAAAGCCCCTTCCATACTCACTCTTGGTTATGGACTGGAAATGTTGCAGCTTCTCCTGGCTGCAGGATACAATCCCAAGCAGCCTTGAAGCAAAGTAGTTTAGACTGAAGTGGGAAAATTTAATCAAGAGTATTAGGGTTTGGGTTTTTTTTAATTAAAGAAATAAATGAAACACTACTTGAATGTACATGTCCAAGAGAAACACCGGTCTAAGAAGTCTGTATTTTTCAAAGTTATCAAATTAGCCCAGCTTGGTTTCCACTGCCAATCTAAATAATGGTGAATGTTATCCAACAACTCCTTTTTTGTTCCAAGTGGGCTTAGAAATCGTGGGCAAAGTCCTTGGTGTGGACATCCTCCTGCCTGAATATACCAGATAGAAGTACATGAAGCAGCTCCTGCTCTCTGAGAAGGGGAGCCCAGGAAAAAGAGAAGAGGAAACTTTTTAAGCAGCCGAGCATCCACATCCACATGCCAGGAACAACTGGCATGAACAGGTTTTTCTTTGACAACCTTATGGCAACAAAAAGAAGAGAAAGAACTGAAAAAAAATTAAATTGACTAAACCTAAGAGAAAAAATGGTGCAGCTTCCCCTGTTGTGGCAGGACACAACCCTCCTCTTTCCCTTTCTTGCTCTCCACTATCATGGAAGCCAAGGCAGAAAACACTCCCCAGCTCAGGGTTCGCTGGCCGTTCCCTGGCCAACGTAAACTCACTCTCCATCACACAAGGGACAGACTGTCTCAATGCTTCCCCTGTAAGAGATTGTTTTGCAGCCTCATAGCCCTTTCTGGCAGGAAAGCTGTCCTGATCTGGAGCAAGGATGTTCCTAAGTAGGCCAGGCTTTTGAATGCAGCAGCCTGTTATCCTAGAAAGACTGAAGAATAAACAAAGGGCGACTGGAAGAATAATGATCAATAAACCTCCTTGATCTGGAGGTCAAATTTAGGGCACATCTATATTAATAAACTAAAGGGCTCAAGCACTGGCTTGCAATTGTATGCACGCTGTAACTAACAAAATTCCCAGAGATCTTTTGGCCTGTGCCCACCCAGACAGCACCCTGGCATGGTCCAGGGGACAGCACGGCCAGGGGACTTTTCCCTGCAGACATTCTGGGCAGAGAGAGTTTGTCTCTTCAAATGCATGCCATACCATGTCACCTGCTCTTAGGGCCAGAGAACATTGTACTGTACAAGGGTAACCCCAGGGACTCTGTCCTAAACACAGTTACATGTCCAAACTGGAGCAGAGCAGCAGCTGCTGTGATACGTAGGGGATGCCTGGCAGGTCATAGCTACCTGCTCCATGTATTCGGACTCGTTCCCTGCCCTCTCTGCTGCCTAGGAGACACAAAGGAAGCAGAAGATGCTGGGGACTTCTAGTCAAGGGGATTCCCCCAGCACAGGGATTTCCTACTGGTGGACACCAAACCAACACCAGTATCTCCCAGGCCACCTCCATGGGGCAGGGGCAGTGGAGCGGCTAAGCCATGGCACACTGCAACACGTCCACGGGCAGGTAATGACAATGGGCTCAAAGCCAGCTAGAAGGGACTTTAACCAGGCTGTGCTGGCCTCTGTCAACATCAGGGCTGAGTATTCCCTGGAGAGACTCCAAGGTCACAGGGTCCAGCTAGAACCTGCATGTGCAGTTCTGGGCTCCCCAGTTCAAGCAGGGAACTACTGGAGACAGTCCAGTGAGAGTTACAGCGTTGGTGAGGGGACTGAAGCATCTCCTTTATGAGGAGAGGCTGAGAGAGCTGGGGCTGTTTAGCTTGGAGATGAGAAAACTGAGAGGGAGAACTTCACTGTGAGAGTGATGGAGCACTGGGTCAGGCTGCCCAGAGAGGTTGTGGAGTCTCTTCTCTGGAGAGATTCACAACCTGCCTGGACATGATCCTGTGTTACCGGCACTGGGTCATCCTGCTCTGGCAGGGCATTGGGCTAGGTGATCTCCAGAGGTCACTTCCAACTGTTCTGGCATTCTGTGATTCTGTGCTAAATGCTGCATTTCACTGGGAAGATGTTCCCTGTGTTACTGGGAGCATTTAACCCATTGGAGAGGCCCTGGCCCTTTCTCCAGGTGACACAGGTTATCCAAACAAGCAGCTCCTTGTAGGCCAGGTCAGAGCAAGTCTTCCAAATCAGGCAGGACCTCCCATGCTTGAATCAGGCTATCGGGGCAACACGCCTCCAGGCACATGAGGCCACGCCATGGTTAGCTGCACCCTGGCAATGCAGGGTACACAGAAGATAGTTGAGCAGTCAAAATGAAAGAGGGCTGTGGAGGTGCTTGCAGCTCTGCTGGCATCATCCCAGATGCTTCCATGTAGACAAATACTGGACAGAGCTGATGTGCAAAAACAGACCTGCTGGAGCACTCTGTATTTCTGCAGTGCATAAATATCACTGGGAGATTTGACTGTGGGACAAGCTGTTATTCTTGGGTTACTTCAAAGCATTTCTGGTTGGAAAGTTTCATGTTTTCAATGTTATAGACTCTACCTCCAACCCCAAATCCTTGCTTCTGAGGTGGGTAAGTTTCCACTGAAATAAAAAGAATGGGAAAGTTTTTCTTTTATCACTAACTGGGAAAAGGAAATGCCCTTTGGAAGGACATGGATTCCTTTGATGTCTTAAAGTAGAGAAGAGGCTTTTTGCCCATAAGAACAACACTGCCATGTCCATTTTTGGGATCTATTTTTTCCAAAGATGGGTAAAACCAATAAATAAATAGCAATAGCAGCCTTCTCTCTCTTGCATTCTTGTTGTCCTCCACAGGGACAGCTGCCAGAGCAATGAAACTATATTAGGACCACTGCATTCCTAAGAAAAAGATAAATCCTTCCCAGGGTTTCGTCCTCACTCAGTGACAAGAAGCAGGGAAGTGAGCGTTGGATTCAGACACTCATTTTTCGGTGTCTGCAATGTAAATGTCCACACGGGTATTAGGTGTTCATGCTCTCATTATCAGCACTGACCTGGTCTTTTCAGTCTGAGAATAATTCAGCTGGTCAAATATCCATGATCCAGCTAAACATGGGTGCTCAATGCTCTTAAAAGGCCCTAGGCTGAAACATCAAAGACAGAGTGTGCAAATATTAGGCAGGACCTATAAATAAAACAAATTGTCTACAAAATCGTTATGTACGTATGTAAGGGCCACTCAGCCCTAGGTACCCACTCAGCACAAAATCAAGTTTCCTTTGTTCACTGGCTAAAGCAGGAGCTCTGATACCTCCCAGCAGCAGCATTCAGTATCAGAGTCAAACCCTGAATCCCGTCCTGCAAAACTGGGTACAAAGCCACTGACTAATAAGAACCCTTCAGAAGAGACATTATTTCCCATAAACAGATATTATTTAACTGCATACCTAATATTTTTTCTTTCCTTTTTGGTAATAAGCTATGAAACTGTCAGAGACTAGTAAGTTTAAAAAGATCTGAAGCAAGTTAATAAACTTGTCATCAACAAGGTGCTAGAACTGCATTTAAAATCACAAAGTTTGAAGACTCTCCCAGGAAAATGGTGACAATCATTGAAAATAGGTAACTTTGTTGAAAACACATCCAGGGTAAGAAATACCTGATCTAACTTTAGGTGTTGATATTCACACGTGATCTAGTCACCATGGGTTCTTTAAAAAAAGAGAGAAAAATAAGCACTTGTAAGGTACCTGAGATAGATAAATGAGATGAACTGCAACCTAGAAATACTAATTTCTTTTCACATATGGACTACAAAGGGAGGCCAGCGTATCTAGTCCATATGTAGCTGATTATACTGTAGATGGCTACATCTGGTCAGCATTAGAGCATGTTTAATAACATACCTATTTGCAACGGCATTCCTATCCAGATCAATATGTCTGTGCACTCACAACTCCATCCCTCTACTTACACTCGAGATTGAATCTGACACTAGTCCAAACCTTTAGTCTTAAACTTCAAAAGCATCTGTAGGCTGGACTCGGCTATGCTGAGATCTACGACTCGCTCAGTAGGTCCCTCAGGAAAACACAACTTGCCAAGGCAAGACACCTGAGATGCAGCTAGACATGGCATTCCCTCCAAGAAATCTGCAGAGGACCTCTTACAGAGAAACAGAGAGGAACCATTACAAGTCCCTTCACAAAGGAAAATATTTTTGGTCTAACAAAAAACGTCAGTGCTAATGATTAAATACATCTCCTCGAATAAAACCTTTCTGCCCAAGACCTCAGGAAACACATTTACAAAGAACCACCGTGCCAAAAAGTAAACCAGTTTGTATGATGCTGAATTCAAGAGCAAGCCAGCCACACATGTGTAAAGAGCTGCTGAACCTTTTTTGCAGTCTGAGGCAGGTAAATTATTTCTTGCACAAGTCCAGCTTGAAAGTCAGAAAGCCTGGCTCAGCCATGAGTGTGCTGGTGTCCCAGGGTATGGGGCACAGTTTCTTGGCCAGCTGTAAAAGGAAGGCAAGTCAGTCAGCCTGATCTCTAAAGCAGGAACTGGCACTGCTGTGAGAAGCCTGCCTCCCCATCTGGAAATTAAACACAAACATGTGCACACACCTAAGTGTTGCTTAAGAGAAAATCTCTACCCTGACAATGCTGAGCGGGAACAGGAAGGAAAGGAAAACAAAAAACACGGATGGTTTTCTATGCTGTCAGAGGCACACTCATTTTCAGTGAAGCACGACTTAGGGGTCAAAGAATGATGAGGTGGGGAAGGAAAGAAAATCCATTTGTTTGTTAGTACTGTACTAGGCTAAGAAACATCTGACAGAACATTTACATTACACACGCTTCAACTCCAATTTACTAGGTGGTTCGATCCTCTCAAAAGAGAGCCACAACGCAGCGCTGCCATCCTCTAGTTCATTCTTCACTGATATCCAAGGCATCTGCAGAGTTTTCGATAATCTCTGATAGCACAGAGGAGGAAATTTGCCTTTCTTACTTGTGGGAACCAGGTACAGTTTCCACACAGCAGAAGTCAGACCCTTTGATCAATACACAGCATGACAAAAAATGCGTGTTAGTGTGTAATCTCAGGATAAATTCTGGAGGGTTTGTTTTTTTCACTGCAAAATCACAGGGGAGAAGGAAATTTAGCATTGGTCATTTTTCACAGTAATAAGAATTATAACAATACTTCAGAAGAAACAAAAAAAAAAAAAAGAAAAGCAAAACAGTCATTGAATTCATGACTGAGTGAATTATCATGACAGCAATGGATCTGTCAGGCAGGAGCTTAACACCTGATCTTTCCAAAGCTTAATGTCAATAAAGTTCAACAGCAACTGTAGGAACTGAAAGCAGAGACTCATCCCATCTGTATGATTGTGTCTGCACTGGATGCATAAACTGAAACCCCAAGGGAGGTTGTGAGGCTCCTCTTTCTCGTGTCAGATGCTGAAGCAAATGGCCCAAGGACCTGCAGACTAACCATAGGGCAGGAGGAAGCCAAGTGACTGCCTAGTACCAAGGAGCTGGTGACAAATGGGGTTGGAGAAAAAAGCCTGTTGGCCTTAGGCTAACTACTGTGCCCATCCAAAAATAAAGAGGCAATACTTGTTGGTAAGGAGGAGGGGGAAGAAATGTGCTAGGGTTTTGCCCTTTTATGAATTCATCCATTTTCTTTCTAATTTTTCATGTATCCTTGCAAAAATGTGAAGGTATATTCCAAGAGTTATTTTTTTCCTTTTAAAGGGAATACTATAAGAATTAATCAATGCTTGAAAGAAATATCTAGGGACTAGGTAGAGCAAGTTCCCAAACTGGCCTCTGATACATACACCCTGAAAGCTATCAGCATCAAGGCTGAGGGAACTTCTGGCCAGCTAGGGAACAGATCTGTTGGACTCCAGATGGAGCTGCATACTGGTTATCTTCCTCTCCCTAAGGCTTTGGCTTGGACAGAAATGGAGTGACAGCCTTTCAAAAAGGAGACCTCCAACTCTCTACCCTGACTTTCCCCTGAAGGCACCAACACCAAGGGTCCACCTACTTGGATTAACCAGCCTCCAGAGTCTTTGCAGGCAGCTGTGAGATGGCTTTTAAAGATAAGAGATAGCCCAAGGTGGCCTCATGGTTTAGGAATTTAGTTAAATATCTTCTAAAGGGATTTAGTAGGATTTGCTTCGTTGTTTATATTATGCAGTATCAGCCATACTTAAGGCCTCAGGCCTTTGTATTAGCAAGGCTGGGAATACAACCAACCAGCAAGGGATGCTGCTACTGTCCCCCACAAACCTGTTTCCCCCCATGCAGAATCGGTCCTCCATTCTGACAGTCAGAAAACCCTACTCTCCTTGGCTCAGTTCACCTAAAAGGGAAAATAAGGGAAATACTGAGTAGCAGGGTACTTGGGGCTGAAACTTCAGAGAGTATGCCAGCTTTTCTTCCTGGGTAGTGGTGCTGGTACTGCATGGTGCTGAAACAACTACCACTGCTAATATACAGCGAAGAAATTGTCTCTGCTGGGCCCCAAGGGAAAAATAATCATAAGCCTACTCCATGTTTGCTAAAAGATATAGGTAATTGTGGCAAAGAGCAACAAAAAGACAATTGAGCGACTGGAGGGGTTGATTTATGACGAAAGATTAAAGGAGCTAAACGTGAATGGCTTAGCTGAACAATGACTAAAACAGGACATGAAAAGTAGCCACTGTCAACAGCATTTGAAGTGTCTGTCTGAAGGGGCATTAACTGGTCGGGTGCATACACATTGAATAAATGGGAGGTCAGGAAATGGAGGTAGGAAAGGTAGAAGCCAGCTGAATGTTTACTAAAGCTTCTTGAAGTACAAGATTGCTGGGGTGTAACTCCCATGGCAATCTCCTCCGCACTGTAATTAAAGGTGGGGTGTCCCTAAAAGGTCATCTGCAATGAGAAGACCTTATCTAAGGAACTTTTTTTGGGGGGTGTCTACTCTTAAATACCTCATTGTTCTCTAAGTACCAATGCAGGGATGATCAGACACCAAGACTGCAAAAGTCCATTCCAAGACCTCTATACCACCAGAAGATAAAATGTCTGTATGTTGGACCCCAGAGATAAAGCAAGAAAGCAAGAAAACGTTCAAAGTGGGGAAAAGAAGTGGTTGTCTGGACTTCTTTGACATCACTGAAGGATGAAATGGTGCTGAGCATACGCCTGGGTAGTAGGAAGATGCAGAAATGTCAGCTTTTATGCCCCATCACTTTGTCTCTCTCAAAGAGCTTGGACTGGAGCAAGAGTAATGCTCTTTAGAGACAGATGGCTGAAGAGACCCAGGTTGGCCATCCTTATAAATTCCTTATAAATCACGTAAGTCATATAAGGCACAGTATCCTCCTCCCTGCCTAGTCCATGTAGGTTGGGAAGTGTTAATGACTGCCAGCTACAGAGCATGTTTCCTAGTTGGATTGACCATGGAGACCAATAGCTCAGGTTTACAACAGGAGCAAAATAGAAATTATAGTGTCACATCCTGCTGCTTTTTAATCTCACATAAGAAACACTGCATGGTGAAAAGTCCACCTGAAGAACAAAGCACGGATCTATTCATCTAAGAAAGTCACCACAGAGTATGCATCCATAAGCTGCTAGGTAGGGAGGCATTATGCTAGGTAGGTAAGGAAGGCATTATGTTACCCGTTGCTAGGTATGTAAGGCATTAAGTTGATAGATCTTAGGTTCAGCTCCTGTGACACAAACCTTTGTGTAAATGTTGTGTTCACATGTAAAATGAGACTAATACTTTCTCCCAGCCTACCTGTCCCCACCTATGTAACCACTAAATTATTCATCGCAGGGACAGCTTCTTAATGAGTGCACTGCACAGCGGACAGGCCTTGCTGCGGCCTACAGGCATGGCAGCACAGTGTAAATCATTACTGCATTTCCCAACAATTAAATACACAGCTGATGGCATTGTACCTTTCATCAGTGGGCTGCAGACACCCCTGAGCAGCTGTTACCGTGTTACCCAATTTCAGCAGCAGGTCACAAACCCCAGTTGTACCACAGGACCCCATTACGGAGGTCGCATATATTTACATCGGTGATGGCTTTCACTAAACCGCTATTTATTTCCCATTCTGCACTTCCAGTTCTCTTTTCAGGTCAGGAACAAGGATTTTCCAAATCCCAGAGAATTTCCTGTTTGCTTCACATTAAAGTGGAGAAAGAGAAGAGAGGGCAGCTAGAAAATAGCAGGGCAGCAGTACGTGCACAGCAGAGAAATGTGCATGTGCTCACAGAAAAACACCAGCTGTGAGTCCTTCTACCAACGGTGCAGGGAAACTGCATGGTCTTCATAGATTTCCAAAAAGAGAAAGCAAATATATATGTGATCCATGCAAATATATCTTAACTGGTCATGGTGTCAAACGCTCCCTTTAAATTTAATCTAATGAGAGTCTCACTGAGCTGTCAGCAATCTTCAGTAGCCTCCAGGCACTAATGAGTTAGCATCAAGGTGTCAGTGCTTTTGGCATTAACCTCAATTAGGAGGAGTTAGGGTAGTCGCTGAATGAAGGGTCAGCCATTCATTGCTGAGACATTCCTCTGGCTATAGCCTGCAGTCTCCTGCATGAAAGGGGCTGGCAGACTGGGTGCCTACACCTTCCCAGTACAGAAGACTCCTATGTGGCAACATAACTGTTAATTACTATATTTGAAACATGTGCAGGTCTTGGCAGGCATGGAGAATCAACAGTAACCCTATTTAATGAGGCTATTCAATGAGGTTCCCAGGTACAAAAGTAGCCCATGCCAATAAAATGAGAAATATCTACCTTCATGGTCAGAACTTTTTAAAAGAACAACATTAAGGGAGTCTGTACATCAAAGAAAAATAAAAGCCTGGACAGCAGAGTTGTAGAAAAAAAAATTACCATATAGATAACCCATGTAACTTTAATTCTGCTACACTTATCTCTCTCCAGACTTCCTGAAAGATTTCCTTTAGATATATTCAGATGTCATCTTGCACAATCATTCTCAGGTAGTTCTGCTTTTCTGGGGTGAAGTCATAGATGGATCACATCTGCTTCCAAGGCTGTACCCTCCCTATTCAAGCAGGGTGGTCGCAGGACAGCCTGGCAGTTCCCAAGTCTATCCCCAGCCTGAAACCAGTTCTCCAGTTGGCAAACTGCTGTTAAACCTCCAGGACATGTACATATTTATGCCAGAGGAACTCATTCAATGACCAAATCTGCTTAGAAATCTCAAAGGTTTGTTAGCCACCATAAAATCTTGGTGCCATTACAGCTTAGCATTACAGTTACTACATTAGAAACCATTCTAAAACATGTCTTAAATTTCTAAATTTGTAAAATATATGGCTAATACCAGAATGAAAAGCATCCCACCTGCCTCCTTACCGTCCTTGACATCACCCACTCCACCACGACAGTCCGACCACCCTTCCCTGCCTCCAACTGTGACTGTAGTTCCAGCAGCCCCTGCCAGGAGCAGCCAGACCCTGAGAAACATGACCTGCAGCAGCCCCTTACACCCACCCAGAACCTTGCAGCGAGCCCCTGGGGCACTCCCCCATCACTTTCAGACCATAGTCCTTATCAACTAAACCCAAATTTTTAAAAATAGAGCTAAAAGGAATTAAGGCCTCAGGCACACATACCTTGTGCACAACAGGGATCAGGGCTTGCAGAGTACTTTGACCCTTTACGTAACTCTTTCCCTTAGTAGAAGCTCTATATGTTTCCCAGCAATGGCAGAGATGGGGGACCACAGCAGCAGGCTTACAAAGCTTGCCTAATTGTAAGGCAGCACTTGTCTTACAGCTCATTCTGCTTAGGATCATTGTAAAAGTTGTCCTTTGAACTCTCCCTCTGCTTCCTCCCTCCCCATCTTCCTCCCTCCCCATCCCCAAGGCAATGATATTTATCTCCAGGTCTCCATTTCTTCTCTGCAAGAATCAAAGGGCTTTCAAGCCTTTCCTTTGAGGTGACAGCATTACTTGCTCCTCCTCCACCTGAGATGCACAGCTCTGCTTCCTCAGAATATTTATTTGCCCTAATCTATGTCAGACACAGGCTCATTCTGCCCTGGTGATGAAGAGTTGCTGTGTCTGGGCCAGCCAGGCCAGGCATGTTCAGACTCTTCTGGATGTGTGATTCAGATCAAGCTACAGTGAGTTGTACAGTGAGCAAAGACAAAGGGGAGCAGCACAACAACAGCATCCAATTACCTAATTCACCAAGCCTCATTTTAAACCTAAACAGGCTGTTTGTGCCATGTCACTCACATTTCACATCCTTCTGCAGTCACTAATGTGAAACTAACCAGTTCTTTGTCTCTATAGCATACTTCTCCTTGATGTAGGTTAGCAGGGCTACCACAGTCTCTGTTATGGGCAAGTACCTCCAAGTAAAGCCTGTGCCTTACTCACTCTAGCACCAGCCAGCAAAAGAGGTGGCATCTTGCCTTTGCCCTCAGGAAATCAATCCATGTTCTCCAGCAGATCTGTGCCATGAATCCAAATTATATGAGCCTTGTTGACTGACTGCATCTACAAAAACTGTTAAGAAAACATCACCAAAAATGACAGTCACAGCCCCAGAAGTTAGAAAATGTCAGCCTTAAGTTTTGTGCTTACCCATAACAGTGCAGGCTTTAGTTACACTCCCAGATGCCTTTTTGTAACGGGTTCTGTGCAGTATGAGTATTCCTGAAAGTGAAGTCTTAGTTTCTGAAAGGAGAAGCAACTTTTTCCTTCCCCTGGATAGAAGTGTGTAGAAGGCTGGAGGGAGGTTCAACAAGTTCATTCACTTGCAGGAGCAAGGAACAGATGCTACATCATCAATGAACGTCTACTACATCACCAATGACACTCTACTCTGCCCCCTCTCCCATACCATCAGCCACAGTCCTTGACAGTCTACAACAAATCTGACCTTGAGAACAAAAAAGCAAAAGAATAAAAACCCAGAGGCCAGTCAAAGATGACAGTGAAGCTATCATCCCTCATCCTAGCTCCTAGAAACATCAAGGGAATTTGTAAAAGCGAAACATAAAGAGTGGGCCTCAATCCCATGCCAATTCAATTAACAGGAAAATCCTTCTCCACACCCAGGTCTGGAGACTGATATAACCCTGAGCTGGGGTGCAAGACATCAAGCTGCTATTTGAGAACTTTTTGAGTGCTAACACTCCTGTCTGGCTACAGGTTCTGAGGAAGAAGTCCCCCTTAAGAACTTAAATAAGCCTCACATTCACCTGTTATCTGGGTAAATGTATGATAATTGAGGATCCGATTATCAAACAGTGGGAGTGAAAAATAATAAATGTAAGGAGAAAACACTGGTGTTATCCTTAGCATTATGTGGCAGTGATAATTTTGACCAAAAGGAGCATCTGTGTAAGAACACAACAATTGAAAGCCATCTAGCCAGATGTAGCTGTCTGCATCGCAGAGGGTCTACGTGTAGATTAACAATATGCCAGCTAAGCAACTGTCTGTCACTTCAAATATGAGGTTCATCTCTTTCAGGCATCTACTTCAGGATGAGATGATCTGTGCCTCAAAAGCAGCTGTTTCTCTCCATTATCTGTAAAAGGGATTTTCCTCAGATGGGAACATCTACACTATAAATCTCTATGGCTTAGGTGTCTACCTTTAGTCAGATGAATCCCACGTCATGAATTTTTCATTATTTGCAGTCACTACAGGAGGACTGGATAGCTTTTTGAAAAAAATATACTACAGCTTGAAGACAGGCATAGGCTTGATACAAAAATACTCAACAAACTTCTATTATTTTAAGAAAATAAGACAGATGATTTGAACAGACGTCCCAAACCATCTCTGAACCATATGTCTGAACATTTAAAGTAACCACATAATGGAATTATATTATACCATTAATCTTTATTTATTTGGTAGGTCAAACTATGATACAGGCTGTCCAGGGAGGGGTTGAGTCACCATCCCTGGATGTGTTTAAAAGACGGGTAGATGAGGTACTTAGAGATACATTTTAGTATAGGACAGGAACGTTTGGACTGGATGATCTTAAAGGTTTTTTCCCACCTGTGATGTGGTCATGAACTTAAAATCTACATGTCTCCAAGTTCTGCTTTACAATATGACACAAGAATCCCAGTTAAACAGACATTATTAAACATTACTCATTCCCTAGTGTAACATCCCTGGAGCTAGTTTACCTAAAATCCTTACTTGTTTGTAAATATCAATTTTATTTCAACTGTTGAAGAAAGGAAGTCTGTGTTAAATATTCTCTCTCTACCTTTCTCTAGCAAGACCCTGTCTGCATTGCCCTGTTTCAAAAGGGTCTTAAAGGCTTTTGTTTGGAATTGTTCTTCTATTTTTTTGCAGGTGTGGGACATTGCTTTTTATAGCAACAGAAACCATTGTTGCAGTGATAAAAATACATTTTCTGCATTCATGAATTCATAAATTCCAAGAGCAAAAGGGACCATTATATTCATCCAGCCTGAGGCATTGATTGATTTACTGCAGGGAAGCTAATGGACTAGAGCACAGTCCCTTTGAGATGGCAGGAGAGAATTTGTGCGGCTCCTCATCACCATCATGAGGACAACCACCCCAGAGCTCTCTTGTCTAACACAGACCCTGTCTCTAGACCAACACAATGCTTTGCAGAAAGTCAGGCTACTCTCCAAGCACCCAAAGAAAGCCAAGGTCAGCACACCCCCACCGCCCCAGAGCATCTCTACCACCTCTCATTGACCCTAATTGGTCTCCCAGCAGAATCAGACACTGTGAAACAGTAGCTGCTGCCCCTACGCTCATGCTTTATCCCTCACCTGCCCAGTTCTCCCATAGGGATGTGAAGTGTTTAGCCTCTGGGACTCAGTTTATTGCCTCATAAAGCAGGATGTCAGGATTATTAATGTGGCAGAACTTCAGGATTTTCCAAGCAATTAATGAGGTACCATGGCAGTTCATTAGCTCTCAGCCCAACGACCCCCTTCTATCGAGCATGAATCAAGCACGAAGCACACACGCATCTAAGTGCATGATGGATATTCACATCAACAATACATCCAAGGCCACATTTCCTCCACTTCATCCAACACACGTTTAACAAAGGCACTAAAACATCACCAGTTACCAGGAACAATAGCCAGCCCACTGAAATCTGCCTAGACACAGAAATTCACAATCCCAAATCCTTCATCTCATCAGGCCATCTCTGCCCAATGCCCATAATTAAAGCATAGCAGGTACTTAGCTGAGGGTTTGCATTGACAGGTTCCATTGGCTGCACAGGGAGCAGGTCTGGCAGTGGGGACAGGAGCCGCTCTGGATTGCCTCCTTGACTTTCAGTGCTAAGAATGAGGTTTCATTTTACACACAGACAAGCCCATCATCTCCACTCAAGGAAGCATTTGAGAAAATATTTAACTTTCTTGGTATTTATACATGGGTCCTAAAACACTTCCTTGAATCTAAGGGACATTATGCACCGGAAAAAAATTCAACAGGTTTTAATACACTGCTGAGTGAGGACTTCAGCAGAGGCTGAAAAACCAACTCTAGATTACTGGAGAGGAAAGACATCTAGAGAATTAAAGGGAGTCTTTGAAGGTAGTAAGTGGACAATTAAGAAAAATCAAAAGGTTGAGGCCACCATAACCTTTATTGGTAAGTTCAAAACCACCAGCAAGCTATCCACAGATATTACAAATACAAGGCTTCATACCAAAGAAAGAGACAGGGAGATGGGAGGGTGGGAAGATAAAGAAAGACTTCTATTAAGTCTTTATCGAGGTATTTGTCTTAGTTGCATTAATACTCTTTTATTTGCTGTTACCCTCTAATAGTTTCAAGGTATTTTAAAGAAAAGGCAGACCTAAAATTTTTATATATCTCTCTAGTTAAAGCTGCCACACTGAGAAAGCAACCTCACCATGTGTTATGTGCTCTCCAGAATTACCTTAATTGCCTGTTCCTTTTTTAAATAAAATATTAAAAACCTGTATTTATTAAGACAGTAATAGGACCCACATACTGGAAAATCCCACCTTCCACACCATCCCATTAAGTAAATCTGGCTTTAGGCCAAAATTCAGTATTTCAGCTCCTGCCAAGGTTTAGGTTTGGAATGTTTTTATGTTGGAGGATTTCTCATCTGTTTCCTTGGCTGGGTTAATAGGACCCTAATGCACGTGAGAGATCACTATCGCATCAGGCTGCTGGTTACCTGCTTGTTTCAATCGTCTTGTACATACATGCTAACTGGCAGCATTTCCCTCTCAGCTAAGTGATGCTAATAAGCGTTTAACACAAGATGCAAAGGGATAGAAGATGATACGACACACAGAATCACAGAATCACAGAATCACAAGGTTGGAAAAGACCTTTAAGATCATCGATTCCAACCATTCCTGTCCTATGCCAAACCATATCCCTAAGCACCTCATCTATCCTTTTTTGAAACACATAAAAAAAATACGATATGATATGATATGATATGATATGATATGATATGATATGATATGATACAGAGAACAACAGACTGGAGACACTCGCATTAGCTGGAGTAATTTCAAGAAATTATTCCAAAAATATACCTGGACAATAAGTTAGGTGGTACCTTTACTTAAAACCAGGTTCATCAACAAAACTGTGAATGTCTGGCAGGAATTTTCATGTCCAAAAAACATGGAGGCTGGAGGAATGAACTTCCAAGATATTTGGACTTGGAAGAAAGGAAAGCTATTGGACTTAAAGAAAGAAAAGCTATTGCTTCACCCATTTTCCTCTTGGGATAGGGCTCAGCTCCTGCCAGAGAAGAACAGACTGTACATGCTGACCTGAGAGACACTTGCAGATGTTCTTCTGCCAGGACTGGGAGGTAAGTCACCTACCCCTTCACTAGTCATTGGTCTACAAAGCCAACACCAGCATTAATGCCTGTCACAAAGTATATCTCAGCAACAGGGCTGTGACTTCTCCTAACAACTCATGAGTTTTCAATTAATATTACCTTTTGTCACCTTATCAATTACTGCCTCAACAGATGGGCTTTTTTCATGAATCACTATCAGAAGAAGACAGGCTTTTCTCTTTCCAGCCCTTCCCATGCTTTGGCACCAACAGGAGGGTTCAGCTGCACTGTCCCCATAGTTACTGACATTTCTTACATGGGAAATATGTGCATGAAGGCCATCCTACCCATGCTGCCACATCCATCAGTATCCTTGCTCTCATCCCCTCTTCTGAAGCAGCACAGTGGTAGCACTGGCCAAGAACATGTTGCAGTTTTTCTCACAGGCAAAAGCAGTGACATGGTGTGAGCTGCTGAACCATGGCAAGACATTCCTGCTACATCCCAGCAGCCAGGACATGACAGAAAAGAGCAGACTGACTGCACTGCTTGATCTCAAAGAATGATGGAGTCACCCATTCAAAACGGCCATGAGAAAAGCTGAAATGATGCTCAGAGAAACCTCTTTGTATGCCCACCATGTTTCCCAAGCTATGCCAGGGTTACCCTGCATCTCTCACAGCAGCAAAGCCGCATCCTGCACTCCAGGAACCAAGGGTTTCCAACTACAAGAGGTGAGGAACAGGGATATGGATCTAGATGCAGGTCTCAGAAAAGTGCAGTCACATTTGTCAGTCAAAGCCTGTCCCCTTTCACTCCCACGGGTTTTGTGAAAGTAGGAGAACCATATCAGCTCCATGCCAGAAGCAACACTGCACGCAGGTTTATGGAAATCCAAACCAAAAAGACATCCAATGGGATGTTTTCAGCACTGCAATTGTTTTCTAGGCTATAAGAACATCAAATTTGTCGGGTTTATAATTTCTTTAAGAAGAATGCCAGGATTTACTTCTGTCATGGGACTGGAATTTGATATCTTGTTTATTTGGTTTTCACATTTTCAAGGATTTTGCCATTGGAGGGGAGAAATATGTCTGATGATCACAAAATCCAGCTGACAGACATGCCTGAGATCATCATTTTGAAAAGGAGCCATGGCCACCTTCAAAGGATGAGGCAGATTTCACCCAGTGAAAAGCACAACATGCCATTTGGTGCTCTGAAGCATGACTCATTTCCTGATGCAGTTAGGCTCTGACTAGGAAAGTTAAGGTCAGATTAAGAGATCATTAATGCCTTTTGTAGTGGACTTTGGAACCAGGACCACAATGCCAGAATAAGGTTGCAGAGGATTTTGAAGGAGATATCCTCTTGGAAATATATCATGGGGCTCTCTTTGGCTTGTCCCTGGGTTTTTGAGCTATGTAGCTCCTGTTTCACTTCATTGCTTTGGCTTCCATCAAATCCCCATGAGAATAAGCTTCTTTCCAGTCTCTTTACAAGAAAAGTGATATAAGAACATCACTATCCTGGTTAGAAAACTCACAAGGCTTTGCATGGATAGCCTTGCTACCTCTTGCTACATCATTTATAAAAACCCCAAAGAAACCAAGAGAAAAAAATTACAATCTCCCTGCCATGCCTGTCAAATGAAGGAACAGCCAGGCAGGGGCTCAGCCCCTGATGATCCTGCATTTCTCTCTCTGCTCTTTAAGGTGCTGTACATCAGCCATGCTATAGCAACTATACAAAGCACCCTAGTGACTCCCACCTCAAATACCTCCTATCAGAGTCAGCATGCTGCAGTTACACAGAGGGTTTGACCTACAGACCTGTTGTCATCTGAGGACACAGCCAGCACCCCCTCTGCTACGTGCTCGGCCACCTTCTCGGCAGATTCAAAATACCACCAGAATTTCCTCTTCCATGTGGATATAAAGAGACAGAGCTGATCCTAGCAACAGCTATACAAGCAAAAGCTTCAAGCAAATATTTTCAAATATATCAGCTACAGACAACCAAAATGTCATCACTGGAGGAAGACAGACCTGATGTTGTTTTCATACCAGAGAGGCTGGAAAGCAACATTTCTTTCTGTGTTGCAAATAAGATGACTAGTCAAGTAGGAATAGAGTGTCTGCTTGATGCCATGATGTAAGCTCCCAACCAAGAGCTCCAGCTGTTTATTTTTCTTTTTTAAATGACAATATTTTGTTAGGAAAATGTTGCCATGTTCACCTGGAGAATTTGGGAGCTGTTTTCTACTAACGCCCTGGATAGGTATGGATTGGTGATTGCCTTCATCTACTGCACAAAATGAAATATGGAACAGAGTAATAAGAATCCTGCTGAGAGTCACAACTGTGCTGCAAATGAAACAGCAGGATGCTAACAATCAGGAGGTAGGCATGCACTGAGCACGTTGATTCCACTGCCAGATCTTCCTGCCTTTCAGAGGCAGTGGTGAATGGGTTAAAAAAAATCTCATTTCCATGTTTTCTGCTTTTTATATCAAACCAGTTAGTGGAAAAAGGGACAGAATTAAACCTCTCAGGTGACCCACAGATCTCTCTCCCTTGGTGACCAAATAAGAATCACCATAACACAAATGGAAGCTCAACAACTTTTTACACACAATTGCAAGATTTTTTCTTCACACACCTGTTCAACAAACACATCTCCCAGTGAGAGCTGAAGTAAGAGAATTTTGTCACTCACCACAGGTATAGATGACATTAAGATGCTTTCGGATGCCTGGGTAACAAGGATCTCCAAATTCATAGGTGCTGGCATAGATGCTGCAACTTCTTTTCCCGTGACAGCGCTTGATCATGAGTTGGAGAGCAGTAGCTGACTGACACTCTAAAAAGGAAAATGGACACCTATTTGTGAATATTTGTCTAATATCATCTGAAATCACCTAAAAAAAATTACCAGATGCAGACTGCGAAAGCTTATACACATGAACTTTCCATGAGTATTTAAAAATCTTTGTGTTCACATGGGAAGGTGAATCTGACTCTCAGACACCTCTAATAAATTGTAAATTGATTAAAGGAAATGATACAAAAGAATGGTGAAGAATCAGAAATGCCCATACATCTGTAGAAAGAAGGCTGCAAAGAAAAGATTGCTTGCTTTCAAAGGGAGAGGTCTATCTGTAACAAAATTATATCCTTCTCACCTGGCATTTACCCTCTAAAGGTCTGGAAGGACTCTAAGACAGGTATCCATATCGTGATGGAGAAGCAGAGCCATTGAAAAGTAAAGAGACTAACAAGAGCAAATCAGAGCATGGAAAAAGACTCAGATCTTGGGAATCTCACTCCAATGTATTTATCCAGAAATGCTACAAGCTTTCCCATAAACTCAGAGACTGACAGAGGGACAGAAAAGGTATTAATGCTACAGTTTTAATATTTATATGGAATCCCTGTAGATTTTTTCAGCTGTCTGATAATGCAGTTGATCACAGTAACCTCGTGTATGCCAGGGAGACAGACACTGTCATCTTTTTTGGGGAAGGGTAAAACTCTGATTTGGGTCTGTTGATATTTTTCCAGGTTTTGCTTATTTCATTTTGCATGGAAGAGATGGGGAGAGTTTGGGTATGCTTTTTTTAGCCTTTGCTACATCCAAAAGAGTTGTCTCAAGTCACCATCTCTGTCCCCCTTCTGCAGACAGAGGTGGTCAGTGTCCCCATCTGCTCTTAGAAGATGTTGTAGTTCTGAGTTTCATGAGGGTTACTGTGAGGTCAAATGATTTTAATGTTACCATCTACCATCTAAGCAAAAATATCTGTTAAAGCTGTTTATTCCATACAAGTAGATATGTCATACTCAGGACTTTAAAATATGCAAAGCTCCAAAAGTAAATATTTACAGTTCCCTAAGGAGAGGAAGTAGAGAGGGGGGTGCTGTGCTCTTCTCCCTAGGATCCAGTTATAGAACACATGGGAACGGTTCAAAGCTGCACCGGGAGAGGCTCAGACTGGATATTAGGAAGTATTTCTTTACCAAGAGTGTAGTCACACTGGCACAGGCTTCCTAGAGTGATGGTCAATTCCCCCAACCTGTCAGTGTTCAAGAGGCATTTGCACAATGCCCTTAACAACATGCTTTGACTTTTGGTCAGCCCTGAAGTGGTCAGACAGTTGGACTTGATGATCACTGTAGCTCCCTTCCAACTGAAAGAGTTTAGTCTAGTCCAGCCTATTTTCCCAAGTATTATTTTCTATCAGATGCTTTGTGCCTGTTATCTCAGCTAAGGTGCAAATGATTTGTCCAGACAAGCTCTTGAACTTTTACGTGCTAGACAGTTTGTTTTGACTGTCCAGCCAGGGCCAAGCACGAGGGCAAGTTGACCAGAAACCCTTTTTTAACATTAGGCTGTTGCTAAAAGCAGCAGGAGAGCTACAGAGAAAGCATACAAATATCCCTTTTGGTCCCTATCAGGAGGTAGGGAAAGGGAAAAAGAACCCCAAAAGGCAGTGAATGCTAGAGCCAGCCCAACAACAAAAGCCACGAGAGACAAGGGAAAGCCACAGAAAACTAAGCCTAGAGGGCAAAATGTCTTTTTTTTCTTGACTCACAGGCAGCATTGCACTTCACATGCTGCAAATGACAGACCAGGGCCCCATGTGAGAGTTTTCATGCAGAACCACCCAAACTTCCTTAGGGGATTGTTGATCCAACGCGTGCCAGTGGTTCCAGTGAAAACAGATGGTGTGCAGCCATCCTGCCTCACTGTCTCTTTGTCAACTGTCCAGTTAGAGAAGCTCATCAAATCGAAGCACTGCACAGGATTTCATGGAGGGTGCCTATTATTTCTATCTGGCATTGTTCTCATGCAAAACTGACAGCATCCCATGGCTGGCTGCACAAGGGGCTCACCCCAGCACAGGAGCACATTACCTCTGCAGGATGGGGGAATTACCTGTTACTGGTCCTATCAGAGGCACGACCAGTCTTCTGCATACATCATCATCATCATCACAGATGGGCAGCCTTTGGGACACTCCTCTTAAGAGCAGTAACAAATTCTGCCCTCCACCTTAACAAACTAGGTAACAACAAACAAACTTTAGGTGCCAGAATCTGTCGATTCAGCACACTGAGAACACTTGCAGGAGTTTATCTGTCATACACACACTAACATCACCAGCTTTCCTAGCCATACCAGTCATGTCTTGGTATTGATGATCTCATTCCTCCCATGCACTTCTGAGCAGGCTCCAGTCTCCATCTGAACTGACTTTAGCAGCAGCATCTGCACTAGGAAACCAAACACACCGCTACGCCCCTTGTTTAAGAGCTACCTTAGTCCTTAGTATGATTTTGCCAAATAACATTACCCCAAACAGGTCATATAGTCTGAAACATAACAGGGATGTTCCCAAATATCAATTTCATAGGATCACAGACAGGTTTGGTTTGGGAGGGACCTTAAAGCTCATCTAATTCCACCCCCTGCCATGGGCAGAGACACCCTCCACTAGACCCAGTTTCCCAAGCCCCATCCAACCCGGCCTTGAACACTTAATTGCAAAGGCCTCCCTTGGATATTTTGGATAGAAAGGAGAGGAGGTGGAGGATTTAGCTGATGTAGCCTGAGTTATGACATCCAAGCAGAGAGCCTCTTCCATGTAGCTCCATCTGCCAGAGCAGGTCCTAACACTGCATCTCTACTTGTATTTTAGGGTCAGCCTACGTTGTTCAGCTACACGTTCACTGGTAAATGAACACTTATCCTGGTCCTGAGGTTCTGAGAAAAACCCACATCCATGCCATTAAACACCCTTACCTCTCAGAGTGGTGATGCACACAGTTCCTCTCCTATAACCAACCTCAAACCATCTCCTGAGATGAGAGTGTTAGCTGGGCCAAGGCAGGGAGCCATGTGATGGAGCAGGCTACAGTTTAACAGTACAGGACATCTATTTCCTGTATCAGTGCCCAGGCCCTGGCCCTGATAATTTACCACGCAAACATGGTTAACATGTATATGTGTAGCTTTAGATACCCAGCTTCTCTGGGCACAGACCAGGCCTCCATCTTCACAAACAGCAGTGAAACCCTCAACTTCCCACTTGCCAAGCTGCTTCAGTTCAACCTGCACCAGCCAAAATGAGCAGAAAAGCAGAGGAGGCTCTACAGGTTCCAATTACAGATGGGGATGAAATCGCCCAGCCCAGAAAGTAAGGCACCAAGACTTTTAAAGCCTCTTTACATGCAATTTTTGCAAACCTTAATATTGAAAATACATCCTGGACGAAAGTCACCTGTTGGGACTGCAGCATATAAACCATACAGTAATTTAGTTTGAAGCAATATCTGGGGCCTATCCAGTCCAACCTCCTTTGCCCAAACCAAAGTCAGCTTTGAAGTTGCATCAGGCTGTTCATGAATTTGCCCAGGCAGGTTTTGAGAAACTCCACAGATAAATATTTCCCAAACTCCTTGGACACCTGTTTCAGGGCTAAACCACTCTCCAGGTGAAGAATTATTTCCTTGTATGTAATCAAATTTCCATTGCTGCAATATGTGTTCGTTGGTTTTTTTCTGTGCATTTCCAAGAAGAGTCTTCTGTAGAGCCACCTATTAGGTAACAGAAAACAGCACTAAGATCCCACCCTGAGCTTTCTCTTCTTGAGATTGAACAAACCCAGGTCCCTCAGCATTTCTCCAGCCCCACTGACCAGCTTGGTGGCCTTCCCTGGACTTGCTTAGGTTTTTCAACGTATCTTTATCTGGGAAGTCACAAACTGGACACTCATGTACAACAGTTAAGTGGAGTACTGAAATGCCAAATAGAGGGAATAAACCTTTTCCTTGATGTGGTTACAATATTCTTACTAATTTAAGTCCAGCATCGACTTAGCCACCATTGCCACACAACCACACGGCTGACTCATGTTCAACTTCTTGTTCCCAGAGACCCACTGGTCCTTTTTCTTCAGAGCTGCTTTCTAGGCAGCCAGTGCTGTGGCAGAGAGTTATTCAGGTGCAGAAATTTGCACTTGCTTTTGTGGAACTTCACAAGTTTGCACAAGGTTTCTCCAGCTCACTGAGGTTTCTTACTGTAACAACTGTCCTGTCCAATTTGGTACCACCTACAAACTCTGTCCAAGGTCAGACAAGTCTGTACAAGATCCAGCTATACTCCACTGACAACTCCAGGCTCCCACATGGTCAATCCAAAAACTCTTCCCATTTTCCCCATAGCAAGGCCTCAGCTATTCTCTTGGAACCAGTCCTATTCATCCAGACCTGAAAAAAAGCAATGGACTCTACAGACAAAATTTGTTAAATAGTCACTTCAAAGACTACTGGTCTTTGACCTCTAGTCACAAAATTCCACATAATTTCTAAGCACAAATGCCTTGTGCTTACCATGTCTGTAAACACCAAGGCAAGCAGCCAGCAGCACTTTGAGGGAGAGTTACACAGATACTGAAATTAGCTTGGTCTCCTTTGGGTTTTTTTTCTCATCTGTCAACGTGTTCATCCTCTACATAAGATATTGAACTGAAAAAATATAACAGCAGCAATCAAAACCTCCAAATGGGACCATCTCCCTTACACACTTCAAAGGATCTGTGATAAGGAGGTCATTTAGCTGGATGCCAAAATGTCATATTCGGGCATGTTTATTCCCTCACTAAGTAGCGCCGAGGATGTCAATAATACATCTGAGAGATGGCTGAGTGATAGATGAGGCTGATGCAGCCTCATAAGTCACAGTCACCACGATGCCATTCAGAGCTCTAGAAGTGATAACATGGTATTTTCTTTCATCCCCATGTTGCAGGGGTATAAAAACAGTCAACATCTCTCCCGTTGGATGCTGTGAAGTGTATGTAGGTAATTTAACTTTCAGATGTAAACAAGTCCTTAAGGAGCTGGGTTGAAGTGAGATCTCCAAGTATATTAGTACTTCTTCAGGAGATGATTCCAGACCAGAAGTCTTCACCACCAAGTGCCCATTCCCAGAGCTCAGAGAAGCAGGAAAACAGAGGTACTGTTATCTGTAAATCACGATTTAGCGTCTCAAAAAGATGCAGGAAAGCCAAGTCCAGAAATGTCTCAGCCAAAACAGCAGAGTTGGGTTGTGGTCTCCTCCAGCTGGCCAAATTCACATTTTCCAGGTCCTCAGAAGTGGGAGACTAGATGTGGCACTCTTGTTGCACCAGATGGCATGCTCACACAGGGCAGCATCTCTTGCTGCTTTTTTGTTGCTGAATGCAAACCGTGGATGTTACATGAACTGCCATCCTGCCTCAGCGACAAACGGGATGCCATGTGTCAGAGAGACAGGAAGGACACTCACAAATGCCAACACCATATCACTAAGTCTGAGGTAAGTACAGTTAAGCAGACCCAGGCCCCTGCCAAGAAGCTTTTAAATCCCACAGAGCTCAAATCCCACACCAGAGCAATAAAAACCACTTTAAGACCTCACAGATGATCGAGAGCCCACTTACACAGGTTGGGCCGGAGTTACCCTCGCCTTTCATTAGTCTCACATTGCTTCAGTACCCTGCCAAGGAGCAAACACAAGCCCTGCCTACGGCGAAACAACCACATGTGAAAGTGTTTAAAGGCATCAGCTGTGCTATTTGG
Organism: Porphyrio hochstetteri; assembly: GCA_020800305.1. Taxonomy (NCBI): domain Eukaryota; kingdom Metazoa; phylum Chordata; class Aves; order Gruiformes; family Rallidae; genus Porphyrio; species Porphyrio hochstetteri. Next base: position 119,037,064 of record CM036907.1, on the reverse strand, counting down.
AATAGGTTATTTTAAACTCAAGTCTGGGTTTAGGGGGAAGTGGGATCAGCTCGTTTTATCCTCTTTACTCCTGGCCCCACTTTCTAGAAGCTGCACGTCCCCCCTTACTCCTGCTGCAAGGTGAATTCCCTTTTGCAGGATCACTCCACAGACACAGACCGCTGGCAAGTCTCATTTCACAACTCTCCGTCTAAGCCCGCAGTACATAACTCATCTTACCAGCTGCATTTAGCACGAGGATACTCCCTGATCTGCGGTCTTTATCAGCCCATCCTCTGCCAGGATAAAACCCAAAATCAGATGGCAACAAAGCCATGCCAGAGGACTCTACCAGCTGTGGCTTGCAGACAGCATTGGCTGTGTAACTGGAATCAGTCTCAGTGATGTAATGTCCGTATCATCAAGCTCACCACAATGAATGGGCTTTAGTCAGTTTAAGGCTGCTTCCCAGCATGACTGTTTCTTTATTACCTCCTCCTGGTGAGAAAAAAAAAGAAATTGGAGCCAATGCCTATTAATCACATCCGTTACCTCGGTTACACACTGTTACTTGTTTGTCTCCAGTACCGGTGACACATCCAAATCTGAAATCCAAGCCATGCATCCCTGCTTTTTATTGCAAAACCTACCTGGCTTTGAAAGAATGTTTCCAAACAGTTGGTATTTTGCCTTACAGTGACTCTGGTGAAGACTGGGGCCTCTTCCAAGGCAGCAGTCATCACAGATGGATCCACAAACAGATTTAGACACCTAGTTTTGAGTGACTAATCCCAGGGTGAAGTTGGGCATATGCCAGATGCCCAAGAACATCTGTGCATCTGCTAACCTTGTGACCAGACTCACCTGCCACATCCGTGTTGAGCCTGCAAAGGCAGGTTCCTGCACAGACAAGGCAGGCTGTCCAGAGCACGCAGGACCACGTACACCCAAATGTGCTGATATCTTAGCATGCCGTAAGGCTGTCAGGTAGTGTGCTTCCTCAGGCTGCCTGTGGAGCTGGAAAGGCAGCAGGGCATGCAACACGTCCCTCTAATGACCATTCTATCAGACTGCAGAGAAAGCCAATTATTACTCTTCGCAGACCTCAGGATCACAGGACTGGTGGCCAGCAGGGCATCTGCTCTCTCACTGCTCACTTAGAATCATAGAATATCCTGAGTTGGAAGGGACCCATAAGGATCATCAAGTCCAACTCCTGGCTCCACAAAGGACCAGCCTGTGTCTATCCCTGGTCACCAAAGAGAGGAGACCGGCACCTGCCCCTTCGCTCCCCCTCCTCAGGAAGCCAGAGACCACCATGAGGTCTCCCCCTCAGCCTCTTCTTCTCCAGGCTGAACAAACCGAGAAGCTTCAGCCTCTCCTCATAAGTCTTCCCCTCCAGACCCTTCACCATCCTTGTTGCCCTCCTCTGGACACTCTCCAATATTTCTGTGTCCCTCTTATACTGCAGCACCCAAAACTGCACTCAGTACTCAAGATGAGGCCGCACCAGTGCGGTGTAGAGCAGCCTTGAATAATTATTCTTTCATAGGAGTATCAGAGCTCTTTTCCATCATTAATCCTGATAGCCCTTGTTGCATATTAGGTCTGCATGCCCTTCTTTCACATGGCAGTCACTTGTGTGCACTTGAAAAGAAGAAAAACGGAGCCCAAGAAGCACACTCCACTCCAATGCCAGAGGATGCATTGTGACTCTGAATTCAGCACAAGAATCGAAGCACTTGTTCTGCTTTTTCAACCAACAAATTATAAAATCTTCAAGTATCAAAAGCATCAAACACTTGTCTGTAATTGAAGGCTTCAGAGAGAAAATCACTGCCTTAAGTATTATTTCCAGCTGCTCATGTGAGGTAAGTGATTAGGAACTGGAACAGGACCAGTGGTGCCTGATCCAAGAGAGAAATTCTGTGGCACACTTCAGCTCAGTGTCAAGGCATCAGAAGCAGCCCTAGTTTTCCTTGCTGTCTGTGGAGGAGTGGGGCAAAGGAATGAGCTAAGATAAATATTCCCTCAAGGGAAGTCATTGACAAACAAGTGACAGCTCTAGGAGGAAACTCCTCCCAAGAAGAGGACAGGATTTTTCTCCAAAACATGTAACACAATTTCTTGCTAAAGAATAAAACAGGAAAAGTTACTTTGCTGAGAGCCAGGCAGCAGAGAGGACAGAATGAAAGATGGAAGATGCAGAAATCAATTAGGTAAGAGGAAAGAAATTTAGTTCCTGCAAAGTAATCTGACACGTCTGAATCAGTGCTGTGGTTATCTACTCATCTGCCAAAAGAGAAAGCAAACTTTGATGGAATGGCCAAAAGGACAGAAGTGGGAAGGGAAGAAAATAATTCCAGTCTTGCAGGTGAGGCAACTGCCTAAATTCCTTCACGTTTTACCTGGGAGTGACTTGAAACTGCTTCATTCTGCAAGAAAATCTCTATCATAAACAGGAGGGAAGAAAGTTCTCTTGCGCTTGGAGGGTGTCTCATTTATTTTAAAGATGCTTCATTAGCTGTGGTTAATACAAGGTTCAGATCCTTTATAAAGCAACAGCTGCTGGAGGTGTCTGAGCCTCTGCTTCAGCTGCTAAATTAGCCAAAATTAGGCATCTGTCCACCACATGCAGTCCGAGGCATTTTCAGCTTAGCCTGTGCCCATTTAGTTTGACATTCTCTTCAGAAGCCAGTACAGAACACAGTGAATAAAGATGGGCTTTCTCCACTTTCTACAGTAAGCAGCTGGGGAAGTAATTTGTTTATCAGTGTAGTGCTGTCATAGGGTTTCAAACATAGATGGGGGCAACAGAAATAAACTGGATTTCTCTTCCTTGCTGTGGCACATAAGCCTCTACAGAGGACACAGGCTGCCCAGAGAGGTGGTGGATGCCCCATCCCTGGAGGTGTTCAAGGCCAGGTTGGATGGGGCCCTGGGCAACCTGGTGTAGATCCAGGCCTGGTGGTTGGTGTCCCTGCCTGTGTCAGGGGGGTTGGAACTCTGTGATCCTTGGGGTCCCTTCCAACCCAGACCAGTCTGTGATTCTATGATTCTATGACAGAAGAAGTGAGTCGGGCTTAGAACCACAGAGACTATGGAAGACAAGAAGGAGAAAACCAAATTACAGGCACTCAGCCTGGAAGGCCAACCAAGAAAAACAAAAGACTACCCTTAAACAAGAAAACATGCAGAAGCAGATGTGTGAAGAGCAAAGCTCAGGAAGTAGAGATCCAAAACAATTAAAAGAGTGCTGGTTTGGAAGCCAGAACAGAACAACCTTCAGAAAACCTGCACAGCTGACCTGTTCTGAACACAAGTAAACCCTCTCAAAGTAGGGAAATAAAAGAAATTAATTCCTTAAGGGAGATAGGTAAAAGCCCTTCTGAGCTGCAAGCATGGGCTTGGGAGAATTTTTGCTTGATAAGTCACTGGACTGTGGAAAATAATTTGCAGCCAGGACTGATGGGGAAGTATCACTGGGGCTTTGGTCCACATGCTAGCTCTGGTTTCCCAGGTCCCCACTCACCAGCTGTGATGCAAGTGTTACCTGATGCTGCACTGAACAGAGTCACAAAGATCCTCCAAGATCTCCTGGTCAATGTTGAGGTCAAGAAGAGTCTGCCTCCCCCACAACAGCATCATCCCCAGCTGGCTGCTTCTTTTTCTGTGAACTTTTATTTTTGAGGGACTTTCTACTTGGCTTTTGCTTTGGCAGCGTCAGGTACTTTGGTATCATGTCGAGCCAGATTTCTGATATAAATTGCCATCATCTTTACAAACAACAGCAGGGAACTTTGTGTTGGTGCATTAGGATATAGCATCTTTGCCTTGCACTATGTCACTGAAACCAGCTGGTTAAAAAAGAAATCTACATCCAAACATTAGAAGGATGTGAGGAGAAGGCCAGCTTTACATTAAAAATTACATTTCAGTGAAAGAGGGAGAAAAATTACTCACCACACACTTCATAAAACTTTGGAAACATCAGCAGTAGGCCAGAAAAGTGAAAATAATCTTTAGAGAAACTAATCACATCTAGAGACTGCAACTGAAGGATCGACTGCGGGTTTAATTACAAATGCTCCAGCTACATTTAGAAACATTTGGTTTATTAATGTGAATGCAAATCATCTTATCACCTTTGCATCTGGAACCAGAGCTCTCCTAAAACATAGGGGGCTACAGTTATGCAGAAACTGATTCAGAGTGTGTAAAGTTGAGCAAATTAATAACATTTTGCAGGTCTGGGGGCTAAAGTGAGAATCTGAGGACGGCCTCAAACTTAGCTCCAAGAAGTCTCAGAGAACAAAACAGTTTTGGTCTCTGGTAACGACAGTAAAATTTTATCATTTAATTTGCAGCAGAGTTGACTGTGGGCAGTAAGGCAAAGCAAACAAGCTTTTGCTTCACTCAGGAGAAGTTAGAGATGGTGCATTCCATGCACCTACCACTTCCGTATAAAAAAGGGCTCCCTGGTATAAAAAAGACAGGGATGTCCTGGAGAGAGTCCAGAGAAGGGCTACGAAGATGATGAAGGGCCTGGAACAGCTCCTGTATGAGGAAAGGCTGAGTGAGCTGGGGCTGTTCAGCCTGGAGGAAAGAAGACTGAGGGGGGACCTTATTAATGTTTATAAATATCTTAAGTGTGGGACACAGGGGGAAATGGCCAGCCTCTTTTCAGTCATCTGTGGGGACAGAACAAGGGGCAATGGCTGTAAACTGGAGCATAGGAAGTTCCACACCAACATGTGGAAGAACTTTTACACAGTGTGGGTGACAGAGCACTGGAATAGGCTGTCCAGGGAGGTGGTGGAGTCTCCTTCTCTGGAGATATTCAAGACTCGTCTGGACACCTATCTGTGCAATATGAGCTAGGGAGCTGCTTTGGCAGGGGGGTTGGACCCGATGATCTCTCGAGGTCCCTTCCAACCCCTACGATTCTGTGATTCTGTGAGAGTCCTGGAGTTCATTTGTCCTTCCTATTCACTGCAGCCCAACAAAGGTATTTGCCTCAAGATGGGTACAGTTTAAGTTACTACACCCAGGCTGGATGAAGCAAGATCTGAACTTTGGAAGCTGTGGGACTGGCCTGCTTTCTTTAAGAGACTATCCAGCTGACACAGCCTGCAAGTCACTTCTTGCCCTTTGTTCCTAAAATAAAGCACGGTGTGCTTGCAACCTCACGAGGTTTCACGTTACCTCTGTTTCTCACGTTGGGCATTCACCGTCACGGTAATTTTGTAATATTCTTGAGTGACATCTGAATTATTTTAAGAGGAACTTTATCAGTTCTGAACAAGTTACACTGGTTTTCATTCAGAGGAACTCCATGGAAATGAATTGAGATGCTGTAGATTTAAATCTCTTAAATTCTGCCCTTTTATTATCAGGATTATATTCTGGTTTGCTTTTAACTATTAGTTGGGCAGCGGGCATCTTATTTATAAGATCAGCTACTCAAGAAGCTGATACTACTGATACAAACACCCACTTCCTCAAATATCACACCAGTACCATCACAGAGCCTGCTAGTGCTATTTAAATTACTACTTTCAGAATTTTAATTTACAACCACTGCATGGGGTCGTACTCCACTGTAAACAACTGTTTTAAAACCAAGCTGAACTTTGGCTTTGAGAAAGATCTTGCCCAGAAGCAAATTCGAATGGATTTTTTTTTCTCCTTTTTAAATAGCAATTGTGTGCATATGAAAACAACGTATATAAATCATTTTTTATGACTCTGTGGAATCCAACAATAGGTTTCATTTTCCAGAAACAGCTGTAAAGTGATTTTAATTACCTCCTGGTGTTCTGAGACAAAAAGTGAAACAAGCAAAATATCTCAAACTGCACAACAGCTTTCTGCAAGCAGGCTCTGCCCCACTTTAACTTAGTGTTCTAAATGGGAATTTCATTTCAATTTACATTTAATAAGGTACTATATGTGAATTAAACAGCAACTGATGTTTATTGAGCCCTTCAAGCTTGGATACTTGTGGGGGTTTATTACATACAAACAGATTGGCCCCTAAAACATGTTTCTAGCCATGAGCTGTACACAGGGTGAAGTGGTTTCTGCGCTGAATGTAAATTAAACGCATGGAGTCGCACCTACAAGCGCACTCTGGAAGCCTGGTGTGCACCTTAGAGAAGAAAGACATCCATCCCAGACCTGCTGCTCATCCCACAAACCCAGCCTTGCAGCTGTTTTAAAGGCCGTCATCTCCTGTATGGTGAAACCAGGATATAGCTTGAGAACATTTCTGCCACAAGCACTCATACCTGCAGCAGGCATTTCAGTGGATACAGTCTCCTCCTGCCACCCCACTCCCCCACTGCTTCTCCCATCAGTGCAAGAAGTTACTACTCCACATTGCTCCAGCTCCACACTTTGAAGACCTTCTATTTTCAAGTGTTTCACTTAAGACCAAGATCAGAACAAAGTCATCAACCTGTAGTGATGGAAAGACAGGATGGAAATTGGTCATAGAATCACAGAATGCTTTGGGTTGGAAGGGACCTCAAAGATCATTAAGTTCCAACCCCCTGCCATGGGCAGGGACACCCTCCACTAGATCAGGTTGTCCAAAGCCCAATCCAACCTGGTCTTGAACCCTGCCAGGGATGGGGCTTCCACAACCTCTCTGAGCAACCTGTTCCAGTGCCTCACTACCTTCATAGCAAAGAATTTCTATCACCTAACCTAACCCTGCCCTCTTTCAGCTTGAAGCCATTGCCCCTTGTCCTGTCACTGCACTCCCTGGTGAACAGTCCCTCTCCCACTTTCCTGTAGGACCCTTCTAAGTATTGATATGCTGCAATTAGGTCTCCCCAGAGCCTTCTCTTCTCCAGGCTGAACAAGCTCAACTCTCTCAGCCTCATAAGAGAGATGTTCCAGCCCTTGGACCATCCTTGTGGCCTCCTCTGGACTCCCTCCAACAGGTCCATATCTGTCTTGTACTAGGGCCCCCAGAGTGGGGGGTCTCATGAGGGCAGAGTAGAGAGGGAGAATCCCCTCCCTCGACCTGCTGGCCATGCTGTTCTTGATGCAGCCCAGGACACAGTTGGCCACCTCACAGTTGGTGAAGCAGAAGAGGGCTAGAAACTCATGGCTGGAGAGGCAGCAGTCTCTTAAAAACTGCTCCTGTTGGCAGGGAGACAAATGTACCACAGAATAAAATGGATTATTATTTTTTTTTTCTGCATGTATTTCATACTTATTCACATGCTAGATCTGATCACTGATAAACAAACTAGAAGGGTCCATTATTTATATGATGTAATAAATATTTATATGAGAGACTGCAAAGGCTCTGGTTCAAATCATGTATACATCTGCATTTAGAGGAGGAAAGCAAAACAAACTGGGTTGGATCACCTTCTGTCACTGCATTAAAGTGAAAAATTCCAGGCAATGAGCACCTAAAGCACAGGATCCTCTGCTGAAGTAATTCCTCTGCTCTTCTGTTATCAGATCCAGTGAGTTAGGGAGTGCCACTAACCATCTGAGTTTCCTCAGAGCTTTCTAAACACATCCATTCCCCCCCACCCCCCGCAGAGCCACAGGAGAGAACTCGTATGTTGGGCAGCAAGGACACTTCACTTTTTAGCAGACTACTCAGCTGGACCCACACACTGTGACCTGAAGTTGGGTTTTGGAGGCAGAATTCCCATCATCTTGGGCATGCTCCGAAACAAAACCCAGATTCTTTCTACCCAGCTGAGGAGTGAAATTGTTGTGAGGTCTTTGTATATGTGATGGAGAGAGACAGGGTGCTTGAGAAGGAGACCTGACTCCTGATGCTAGGGGTCAGCTGAATATGCCCACCTCCTTCCCCATGGTTCAGGGGGTAGCTACCATAAAAATGTATGTGTGAGTATGTCAGGTGCACTGAGTATGATCAAGGAAGTCGCTCTGGTAAATGACAGGAAGGGTTATTGTTTACATCCAAGTTCTTCCTCCTCAGTCCCCTAATTAGATCATCACCTTGCTCTCAGATACAAGTAGGAAAAGGCCAATTTTTAAATTGGCTTCTCTTGCCATGAACACGTCGCTCAGAGCTGCAGGCAGAGGCAGCTGTAACAGCACGATAAAGGGGCAAAGGGCTCACTGGGCTGAGAGATATTAATGGTTTGTTGCCTGCAAATAACCCTTTCCCCAGAGACCTCCCTATGCTCCATGCATTGTCCCCGCACATGCTGGCAGCAAAGCGGAGGCTTTATTAAGAGAGTTACAAATAAGGTCAAATTCCTTCAGGAGCTTTTCAGAGTTCCCAAGGCATTCAAGGAGGGGTCCAGCTGTTTGCAGGGGTTTCCCATTACGGTCAGAGCCACAAGTTTCAGCATGTTTCCAGTTAAAAAAGGATTGTGGCAGATTTTCTCTTTAACATGACAAGGACGGGATGGAGTTCTTCACAATAACTATCCCTTCACAGATGCTAAGCACATTCATATAGGCATTAGATAAGACAGAAAGCATGTGTCCAGCATGGCACGGTGTGCAAAGCCTGACTTAGGGCTCTCACATCACCCAAAAACAGCACAATGGTGGCTGCGTTATGCAGAGGTGATAAAGGGCTGCAACGTCATGATACCTCAGGGCTCTCCACCTTAGCACCCAACGTACCTCATATCTCCAAAGAATCCAAGAAACTTTTCATTAGGGGAATTTATCTCCTCAGCACTCCTACAGGAGCACAAGGTCTTGTTTTTCAAGGTAGAAACACCACAAATTAAATTATGGTGGTCTGAAATATGTATATACAATGCTCTATTAGGCCACTACTCCTTTCCATCTTGGAATACAGTTTTTTAACTTCAGTGTGAGGAAGCTGTAGATTTCTAAATTCAACAAAAATGTGCATTTTGTTCAGAGAAAAAAAATAAAAGGAATAAAAATTTCTGAATCATTTTTCATTAGGAGAAGAATAAAAGATACCTTTCCCCACCTTTGGGCCAAGGATGAGTTCTTCACTCATCAAGTAACTCTTGCTGCCTGGATAAAAATTATCACTGCCAACTTATCTAGGACCTACTTCCTGGGAAAAGGCCGTTTGCCAAGGCTCAGGCTCGACACAAATCATCAGCCCTGCGAAATTCAAACAGAATAAATCTCCCATGTGCAGAACATAGCTGGGTTCTGCCTTACGGGAACTGGATGCTGCCACTGAGTCGTGAGTCATACGGTCATATTTGTAAGATCAGCTCTTTGCAAATGCCTGGGATCAAAGGCTGTCATGGAGCAGCCCTCCCTGTACCACGGGGCTGTGGAAACGTGCAGAGAAACATCCTCTGGCTACAGAAAGCTTTGATTTATAAGCCGTGATGTTTTTACCTGCTCCTGAAGGAACGGAGCTGCCTGCTGGGCTAGGCAGGCCCACGGCAGGAGCACGTGGTTTCAGGAGCAGGTTGGGGGACTCTGCATGCTGCTCTCACGGTTGCTAGTGGCAGCTGGGAGCGCAATCCCTTCACCTTGGTGCTGCAAACCCATGTGTGGCTGTCATTCCTTGCAGTGTGCCATAGGGAAGCAGGGTGTGAATGTGCCTTTCACTGATCTGGATTGCAGATGGAAACACTGGTTTCTCCTCCGAAAGAGGAGTGATAACCACAGCCACAACTCACCTCCCTTCTCCATGCATCACTAGAGCTCTATCCTGTTGGGTCAGCTCACACAAAATTGATGAAGGAAAGGGAAGGCGAGCTCATGGTAAGCAGAGACTCCTTGTAGCACTGGCAGCATCATGTTGAGCATCACACCAAGCGAGCTGTGGCTGAGCCCACTTAGCAAACCTGGGCAAACACTCTCACATACAGCTGGGACTTGGGAGATGGAGCACGGTGATAACTCATAGGTATTTATCCAGGCTCACTCACACCCACCATCCACTCTGAGGATTTCAGCATACAGGGGGACATCAGCATCAACAGCTATACCATGGAACATCAGCATCAACAGCTATACTGTGTATCTTTCACTCTACATACACAGTGCCTGAGAGGCTGGGGAAGCTGGGGAAGGTGCTGCTCTGCAGTGAGTGCCTTACCCCCAGCCCTGCAGGGCATGCAGCCAGCTCCAGTCCCAGAGACACTTCCCAGCCTCTCTTTACTGTTACGCAGGCATATACATACCATATTATGCAGACATATACATACCTGATCCCCCAGCAGCCTACCAGCACCAGGCTGACTTAACAGATACATGAGGCCACAGCAACTCCAAACATGCAGATTTTGGCTCCTGCCCAACAACTCAGTTATTTTTAGCATCAGTCCACAGCTTAAAACCTTGCACCAGACTTCAGCATAACGTTACCTTGGCATTGCCCCCACTCACCTGGCATTATCTGTGAGCCTGCTCTTGTAACTGGGCTCATGGAATTGCTGACACTGGAGCAAACATCCCCATCTGCAGAGTTCACAAGGCCAGTTTGAAAACAGTGGGCATCCAAGCACTTGAGATTGTACAGCACGTGCCGTTGCACGTCACTGCTTATTCTTTTAGCTACAGCTTTGCTCTCCCAGGACCTCTGCCTCCCATCCCATTTTCTAGTGCCACATACCCTGCTCTCAGACAGGACAAGTTTTGGGACTTCTCTGTCCTAAAGAACCTGCTTTGGCAGGGAGGCTGGACCCGATGATCTCTTGAGGTCCCTTCCAACCCCTATAATCCTGTGATTCTGTACCTTGGCAAAGAAGAGTAAAATTGTACTCTTTGTGGCTTCACATAGAGTTTTGCTTCATGCTGACATTCAAGAGCAGGTCCTGGTGCTAGCTCCTCATCACAGTATGTGACTGTTTCTGCTCTCTCAGCACAAAGGAGCAGTGTGCACAGCTCTATGCTAGAAACCCGTCAAGTTTTGCTGACTCGTCAAGTTATCACCCAGAAGCCAAACCATCGCAGCAACCAGCACTCAGCCCATCTCAGCCACCACATGAAAGAGGCCTAGACTAACCTGTTCCACACAGCTGTTTTGGCTTCTGCATCCTGGCAACTCAGGGACAACAGGAGCACATCCAGAGACACAGGTCACCTCAGGAGACAGGAGGTAACTTGCTAAAGAGTGGTGACTCTCCTTCTATGCATCTAAACCATGGGACTGGCAGGAGACCCTGAACTACTCAGCTGTGCTTCAAGTGCTCAGATTTTCACAGCTACACAACTAGAGGCACTCCTGATTCCACCTGTGGTTTCCTACTGACACCCATCTTCTGCATATCGTATTTCCAGGCAGTCACTTCACATGCTGCCATTTGAATGGCATTTAACTCCTTAAGGGCAGCAGCTGTGAAGCCAAAGATCACCAGATACAGCTCCACAGTTACAAGCACAGGCAATAGCAGCACTTCAAGCTTCCCTTTACAGCTGCCTCTGAATCCTTTCCCCCTCTAGAGGCTATTCCTTTGGGAAACCACCCCTACAGAGAAGGATGATGAGGAATGCTGATCACAGAATTTTGCATTTGGACAGTTGCATTCTCTGCCACAGCCTAAAAAATTCAAAGTCATTTCACATTGGCTCAAGAGCATATAGTTCTAGTGAACGGTTTTAAATGTGTTGATCTTTAATACATGAATGTAAGAGATTATGACAACCTGAGAGGAAAGAAGCTACTTGAAGATATGATGAGTCAACCATGGAATCACAGAATGGTTTGGGTTGGAAGGGACCTCAAAGCCCAGCTAATTCCAACACCCTGCCATGGGCAGGGACACCCTCCACTAGACCAGGGTGCCCAAAGCCCCATCCAACCTGGCCTTGAACCCTGCCAGGGATCCAGGGGCAGCCACAGCTTCTCTGGGCACCCTGTGCCAGAGCCTCATCACCTTCACAGGGAAGAATTTCCTCCTAATAGCCAACATAAAACTACTCTCCTTTACATTAAGACTACTACACCTTGTCCTATGTCTCCATGCTCTTGTAAACTGTCCTTTTCTATCTTGCTTGTAGGTTGGTCCCCTTTAGGCTGCTACAAGGTCTCCCCAGAGCCTTCTCTTCTCCAGGCTGAACAAGCCCAACTCTCTCTGTGTTCATAGGAGAGGTGCTCCAGCCCTTTGATCAACTTTGTGGCCTCTTCTGGACTCTCTCCAATAGGTCCATGTCTTTCCTCTACTGAGAACCCCAAAGCTGGATTCAGTACTGCAGGTGGGGTCTCATTAGAGCAGAATAGAGAGGAAGAACACCCCCTCCCTGACCTGCTGGTCACACTTCTTTTCATGCAGCCCAGGACACGATTGGCTCTCTGGGCTGCAAGCGCATATTGCTGGGTCATGTTGAACTTCTCATCTACCAACACCCCCAAGTCCTTCTCCTCAGGGCTGATATCAGTTAATTCTCTATCCAACCTGAGGCTGTGCTTGGTATTGCACCAACCCATGTGCAGGACCTTGTACCTGGCTTTGTTGAACCTCATGAGGTTTGCACAGGCTCACATCTTGAGCCTGCCAAAGTCCCTCTGAATGGCATCCCACCTTTCCAGTGTATTGACTGCACCACACAGTTTGGTGTTGTCAACAAACTTGAAGAGAGTGCACTTGGTCCCACTGTCCATCTCATTGACAAAGATATTAATGCAATGTCAACACTTGACTTGGCCACCGATGGTCCATGACATCCACCAGTAATATACTCAAGCAATACAGATAGAGGCTCAGTGTATAAACCACCAGGAGGACAGACAGTTGAACAAGAACCTCAAGCCTGTAATCTGATTAATCTGCTGAAAGTCTGCTGCTTGGTAACTTGGCTAGCACATCTAGCTGAGCCTCAGTTTGGCTACGATGGAGACCACCACTGGTTAACAAGGTACCACACAGCAGGAGCACCACCATGACAGGTTGCATCTGTCAGTTCAGGTTTTCCTAACCAGGATCTGTGTCAGATGTACCATAATGACAGCAAATTACATCACCCAGTCCAGATCAGTGTGGTCTGTCAAGCCATTCCCTTGCTTACCAATCATGGGCATCCCTAGGGTTTGGTATGGGCACTCCAGGCCGCCTCCTTGAGTCCTTCCAAAGGTAGCAGAGTAAATAGCTATCACCATGCTCTTCTTACAGCTTAGCCTCAGCTTGTCATCTTCACAGGCTACTTTACTCTTGTACTCATCTGGAAGGAAACAAACACTTAATTACTCAGCTGATCCAGAGGCAGGCACTCAGCACGAAGGGAGCCCTCTCACCTCCCCATGGTGTGAGCTTGTCAGAGGCAGCTGTGATTCTGGGCATAAGCCCAGAGGTCCACATCAGCTGCCAGCACAATCCCAGCCTTACAACTGCATTTGCTAGAGTAGCAGTGATCATTTGCATTATGCATTGTCTCTCTGGCATTATCAGTACTTTTAATTAACATTTTTTTAACCTAGCACGTGTCCATTCCAGTAAATAGCCAATAATTACATTTTGCAGACAAATCTGTGAGGCATGGCAATTAAGTGATATCTACACAGTGATATTAGAAACCTATGGCAGCAGAAGGTAAAAGCCTGTCTTCAGGCACCTTTCTCTTCCACAGATCAGCCCTTTCTGTGCCAAGCATTTCCTCTACATCACAGCAAAAGGAAAACATAATTACATTCGATAGCTTGCTTCACAGCAGCTCTCCCTTGGCAGATTCAACAGCAGGTATAGTACGTGTGTTAACGATGGGAGTTGCTCTTGCCTGTTGCAAAATACAGAAGTGCAAAGCTGCTTCCCAAATCCTTCCTGAGATGGTAAGTCTGAGAGCACAAAATAAACCCTTCCTTTTGTAAGGCTGGTCTACACAGAGCAGTTGTTCAGTTTATATCTGTCAAGGAGACCGGGCAATTATTTCATAAGGAATCACATGTCATTCCCTTTTCTTTCCTATTATAATTTGTATTATGGGAACCCCTAGAGGTCCCAACCTAGAACTGGCCTCCCCATGAATGTCAGCCAACACCACAGGAGACAAACACTATTTTGAAGAGCTGAGTCTTTATAGCTAGACATCTACAAGTGTGAAAGATGGAGACTAAGTAAACAGAAGTGGTATGTCCACAGTCACCCCAGCCAACCCAGTGCACAGCCAGGAATATAACCTCAACCTCCCCAGCCTCTGTAGAGTGACCTTCAACTTGATTATGCTATTTGCCATTAGAAACATAGCCACAACAGCATCCAAATAGCTTAATGGCCAGGGTTCCTGACCCATGGCAACCTCCCAAGCATGATCAGTCATTCTATCTGAAATGCTCCTAGTTGTTCCAGGTCAAAATTGTGTCACAGAGCACACTAACAACCAAACAGGGTGGGTAATCATCAGCCAGAGTCTGGGGCTGCCCCTGGCCCTGGGTCATTTCCTAGCAGAAACATGACTCCAATCTCTCCCTGGTTCTTATGCCCAAAACCATCTACATATATATACACACACGTGTATATATATATATATATATATAAAAGAATTTATGCAAAGTCTGTATGTATCAAATTACTCAGTAACTGAGAACACTAGCTAATAATTACTTTATAATTTAATACTTAAGTCTTTACTCCTTGGCAGCTAGCACTTCATGCGACATTTCTGACTATACTGTAACTACAGGCTGGAGAATCATTTTTCCTGATTTGAGCTAGAGAGGAATTTTTCACCAAAGTTGAATCATAAAAGAATTTAATTTGGAAGACGCCTCGGGAGGTTTAATCCCTGCTCAAATCAGGGCTAAATTCTAGTTTTAGAGTTGGTTGAGGGGTTTTTTTCAGAAGAAACTGTACAGAGAAAACATGTACCAAAACAGGCATATGCTGATTTAAAAGAAACGTCTGAAAACAAACAAATCCTCATATTTTATTTGAAAATACCCACTAGAAGTAAAGAAATAGCCCCCTCAAAATAGTCTCTTACTTTGGTGATCAGAGCATCAACCTGGAGTGTGAAAACCTAGGTCCAAACCCTCATGGTCCAGGTGAGAATCTTAACTCTGGACACTATCCCAGCAGGTAATCTTCCTTCTCTCTCTGAAGCCTTTTACAAAACTTTCTGAAGGATCCTACTTTTTATCCCAACTACAGGGAAACTTTCAAATCTCTAAAATATTTATTGGATGGGAAAACACTTTCTCATCCAGCCCTGTGGATGAAGACATAATTAAGAGCTAACTCGTTCATGAGAGAATCTTTGAAAAACACATATCCTTCAGCAATACCTACAGAGATAAACCCACAGTTTGAGTGTGTAAAACAGTGGCAGAAATTAGGAACAGAAGCTATTTTCAACATCAAAGTAGGTGGGGAGAGAAGAACCTTATACACCTGTGAAGAATGCGACCTGTCCTAGGGATCCTCCTTTGGCAGGGGGGTTGGACTCGATGATCTCTGGAGGTCCCTTCCAACCCCTACAGTTCTGTGTCTCTCTGAATCAGTAATCTTTTTATCTATATAGGTATGTCATCCACAATTACCATGAAGGCATCTGAATAACACACTGAACATACTAAGGGTTGGTATCTTCACCCATAATTGTCCACCATAGGATTTTTGTTTCTTCTGGGAGGGAAATGAGATCAAAGTTTTACCCTAGATATACAGTGTAAAACATAACAGAGTATAGTAGAACTCTATAGATTAACAGACTTTTGTTTTTCCTTAGGAAAAGTAACATGGATTTAAGGAAAAAGCACAAAGGCATTAAAACTGCAATAGAACAAGTTACAAACATAGTTAATAAAACAATATCTGGAAAGGGAGAATACTTGTCTGAAGGAGCTGAAATATGAAATAGTCAATTAACTTCAGAAAAAGATCAATTTTGCTGTCTTTAATGAGCAAGTGCCAGGGTCCTCAGTGAAGGTCTTATTTCTTCCAAGGCACTAACTCAATTTCCTCTTCTGATTTTGTTATTATTAGCTACATCTCCCGATTAACAAGTATAACCGATCGCTTAGCCACATGTCCTGTGGACCCATTTAAGGTCCTTAGAATATTTATTAAATTCTGTTAACCATTCAAAGTCAGGGATTGTCATTTGGAAACTTGACTGGGATTTAAATGCAGTATTGCATTTAGCCCAGAAGACACTGGGACACACAGACATTCACATCCTTGCTGAAAGTTAGTCCAGCAGTCACAAGACAGTCAACAACAAAACTCTGCCTCTCACACTGGCAGTCCTTACCCTTGTAGATGTGTCTGGGACACGTGGAGGAAGGTACCTGATGCATGGCTCACAATATGAGACTGGGGAGGTGAATTTGAGTGCACGCTCCTTGGGAACCAGTGCAGTTAGTGGGTGATGTGCTTCTGGCACCCTGCGATGGGAAGTAAGAGGGCTGTGCCACCCAAAAGTGATGCCACCTAAATTCTGCCCTAGGAAACCAGTTCACAAGGCTCTGGCTGAGTTCAAACTGTTTAGGGCTGCAGTCCCCTGGGCTGGCACAGAGAGAAGACAGCACTTTCTTAAAAGGAAGAAAAGAAGAAAAAAGAAAGGATGAAATACGCAGTAGTATTTCAGACTCCCAAAAGGTTTCCTTAAGCTTGATCACTGGAGGACAGATACTCTGAGTTTTTTTCTGGGGAACCTACTAGACATCTAGATAAACAAGCAGTAGAAAGTGATGTTACAGAGGACACGAGTCCCTGAAAGTATTTTTTGTTTCATAGCATTGCCACCTCCATCTTAGTCAGGATGAACCAAAGCCAGCTGTCTTTCATCCAGGCACTGATGGCTCCCAGGCATTGGATGATGGGAAGGACTGTGACTGATATAAAGAAAATACAGAGCTGAGCATCACCCATATATTTACTGGTACTTCAACCCATAATAGCCTTATATAAATATTGAAAAGAACTGAGGCAGCGTAAGTGACATAAGAGAGCTGGGGCTGGGAATGAATCCTCGTTTTCCTCTCTCACTCTCCTAAGAAGAACCAGCCTCCTACAGATCAGTCACAATCTGGTCCTAAGCCTGCTATAACTGTTTCAGTCTGGATATAATTCTGTCCAAATGCAAACATTTGTATTAGTGGGTTTCATGTTTCACCCTGAAAAATTAAACACGCTTAAATGGCCGAGGAAAGGTGGCAGTGATATTCAGCAAATGGCTCGCCCAGCTCTAATCCCCCATGCAGTCATTTGTAGGGCAACAGAGATTTACCGTGATTAAGATATTTGCTAAGGATAATATCCCTTTTATTACTGCCTGTTTTCAGAGACACTGGCTTAAATATAACTCAATAGAGAGAAACCAAGGAGGGAACAGCTGCAGGCTTTTCTAGACACGTTTTTAAAGGTCATTATACGACATGGTTATAACATAGCTAGAACAATTGAGGGGAAACGATGATAAATGTTTCTAATGGAAAAATTGGCTCTTTCAAACAGTAAAGTGAATGAGAAGACCCACTGTAGTTACAGGATGTGTACTAGAATATTAAGGTATTAACATGTAGTAAATACATTTATCCGGTGTCTTAAGGACATTTTTACCTATGGTCTATGAAAATTTTCTGAATGAAAATGACCGGGAAGCTCAAAACTAAACATCACTTGGCTCAGTTTCTACAAGATCTTAGAGAGAAAAGCTCCTGAAAAGATTTTCCATCTACCAAAGTGATGGAATACATTAATGCCAGATCTACCTTGCCAAAACCTGTATTTTTCAACAATTTTGTTTTGTGAAAAAAATTATTGCATTTTGCTAATTAAAACATGCATGCATTGCATAATCAATGCATATTTGACCCTCTTTCCCAGATCAAAGAGCTGGAAATACATGGAGAGACAAATCCATCTTCAGCACTACATTATAAAGGATTAAAATCTCAGAATCAGGGATATGAGCAAAGAAAGAGATTTTGTAGGAAACAGAGATGGTCTTGCCTGCTTCCTTCCCAGGACTGTTTCCCATAGAAGACCATCTTGTCTAGTTTACAACATCTGTATTAAAGAGACTGCACCAAGATGCCACTTCAGAACCAAACTGCACTCCATGTTAGCCAATAACTTCTCTTCAGCACAATTTTTGCCTTGCTCACCTTTGTCTCAGCTTTGGTGGCGGCTCTGCTGAGTACCACACAAAGCAAAGAACGCTTCCTCCCTTGAAATTCATATCCCTTTGTTAAACCTAGCCATTCCACCAAGCCCTGCCTTCCATCACTGATGAGTGAATGTGTTTAACTCTTGGCTGGCAGTTATTGTAACTAGCGGTGTTCCCCAGGGCTTGGTGTTGGGTCCAGTCCTGTGTAATATCTTCATCGACGAGCTTGATGAGGGAATAGCATCCACCCTCAGCAAGTACGCCGATGATACAAAGCTGGGAGGGGCGGCTGACACTCAGGAACACTGCGCTGCCATCCAGCGAGACCTGGACAGGCTGGAAAGCTGGGCAGGGAGAAACCAGATGAGGTTTAATAAAAGCAAGTGTAAAGTCTTGCACCTGGGGAGGAATAACCGTCAGTATCAGTACAGGCTGGGGGATGACCTGCTGGAGAAGAGCTCTGTGGAGAAGGACCTGGAGGTCCTGGTGGATGACAGGTTGGCCATGAGCCAGCAGTGTGCCTCGGTGGCTAAGAGGGCCAATGGGATCCTGGGATGTATCAGGAAGAGTGTGGCCAGCAGGTCTAAGGAGGTGATCCTCCCCCTCTACTCTGCCCTGGTCAGGCCCCACCTGGAGTATTGTGTCCAGTTCTGGGCTCCCTGGTATAAAAAAGACAGGGATCTCCTGGAGAGAGTCCAGAGAAGGGCTACGAAGATGATGAAGGGCCTGGAACATCTCCCGTATGAGGAAAGGCTGAGTGAGCTGGGACTGTTCAGTCTGGAGAAAAGAAGACTGAGGGGGGACCTAATTAATGTTTATAAATATCTTAAGTATGGGATGCAGGGGGAATTGGCCAGCCCCTTTTTCAGTGGTCTGTGGGGACAGGACAAGGGGCAATGGCTGCAAATTGGAGCACAGGAAGTTCCGCACCAACATGCGGAAGAACTTTTTCACAGTGAGGGTGACAGAGCCCTGGAATAGGCTGCCCAGGGAGGTGGTGGAGTCTCCTTCTCTGGAGATATTCAAGACTCGTCTGGACGCCTATCTGTGCAATATGAGCTAGGGAGCCTGCTTTGGCAGGGGGTTGGACCCGATGATCTCTCGAGGTCCCTTCCAACCCCTATGATTGTATGATTGTTGGGGCACTGAGACACTTCACTTTCTCATCCAGCCACACTCCCCAGAAGAGCCATGCTAATGGCATGTACATCTCCAGTGCTCCGTGTCACTCCTCCTACCCACATCTCTTACCATACCCAGCAGGTACTCATCAGTTGCCCTGCTGAATAGCTGAGATGGCTCCAGTGGAATATGCAACCTTTTAGGCACAAGCTAAAACTCAGCAAACTTTTATGGAGACTGGAATTCATCACCAAATAATAAAGATGACCATCTCACACATGATGAGATTTTTGCTGGTTTCAGCCCATGCCAAGGCAAAAGAATACTCTGCAAAAGTCACCCCATAGCAATTTCTTTTGTCAGTCTAAGGCAAAACAAGGGTTACCATGGAAATACAAACTAGTTATTATGGATGTAGTCACTCCAGATCTTAATTTAGTCACAAAGAACAGAAGGCACCTCTGCAGACTGTCTAGGCAAGCCCCCACACTCAGACTGCAGTCAGCCAGAGCACCAGGCTCCTCAGGGCTGCATCCATTTGAGTTTTTAACCTCTCCAAGGACTCTACAACCTGATTAGACAACTTGTTCCAACGTTCCTGTTAATTGTGTGAGAGATGAGTATAGCAAGTACCTGTTACCATCTCTTCTGGGAGAATTAGGAAGATGAATCTCCAGTTCAGGAAACCTATTAAACAGTACAACAGACACCTCTAAGCGGCATCTTTGAACAAGAGAGTGCACATGAACAGTTCAGCTTGGACATACCTATCCCGTCACCCTTCCTTGTAACCTGTGACCCCCATTTTTATATATTCTATTTTCTCCCACAACCAGGTAATTCCAAGGATCTCAGGTAATCCTTCTGTAAGAAATAATTATTTATTTTTAGTGCATGGAGATCTAACTCCATCTTCCCAAAACGAAAACATAAGCACATCTCAAAGCAGACAGAGTACAGGTGCCTTGAACAGCATTCACTGACTCCTACACTCTTCTGTGAAGAAGGTAATTGGACTAAAAGCATATTTTCCAGCTTGTGGTCCCCTTCAAACCTTTTCCCCCACATTTCTATTCCTATGTTCTTATATTTATTTATTTTTCATTTCAAGTAAGCATTTGTTACCTGAGATTTGTGTCCTCTTTTATGCTTTAGAAGACAGAAGCAGATTCTGGCCTCGAAGTCCTGAATGCAAGTAAGATGATGGCAAATGCTACCCTTTAGAGCACTTAATATTGCTATGGCTTTTGGGGTTTTTTCTTCCAATTTCCTTTCATTTACAACATGCACCTCATCTCCTGAATTTCAGAGCTTCCTCTTCATCCCCAAGAACCTGCTACTAATAAGTACCTTCCATTCATCTCAGGGTTTCCATAAATCCATATCAATCAAGTCAGCATTCTCTTAGGCAGGATTGGGTGGTGGAAACCTTTCCAGGACAGCAAAAGTCTCCAGAGTCCTCAAGTACTCTGACATTCCCACACACACAGCTGTGGGCTACCTGGTCATTCCCTCATTTCAACAGCCAGGACCTAAAACGTATCATCCCCTTTTGTTTGGAGCATAAGTAAGCAAGAATGTCACAAATTCACACATCCACACAGAAATACCTTTGAACATTACCTCGGTTCAATTTGCCCTCTGAGGAACTGTTTGTGAAAATGCTGGACTGTAACTCTGAACAATGGAAGTTCACCACTCTGGGTGGCACCGAGCGCACCACTTGCTCCCACAGAAGTTACTCTCAGACTCTGAAAGATACATCTCGGGTGACAGTCCAGAGCTGTATCAAATAGGCAGTTTTCCAACTTCAGAAGTACCCTGAAAACTCCGCAGTGCCAAGCTCCAGAGGTCTGAAACCATTTCGACAAGTAAGAAGATTGTTCTTTGCAAACGACCTTGTCAGATTCCTTTAAAGTTACCCTCCTGATGCACCCATCCAATTTGCAGTGTTTGAAAGGCGCCTTTCCCACTGTCACTTTCATTAGTCTGAAGAAGTTGTCTTTTTCTATTCTGCTGCGAACAGCCTGGCAGTGTTGCAAATTAACTGCTACATTTCGTTTCCAAAGTAGAGTTCAGATGCACCTAGTTGTATTTGTCTGTTGGGCAAACAGAGGTATATGCTTATCTAAGGAGGGCAAAGGGAACAGTGTCAACGTATGCACCTTAGACTGCGAGATGGGAGATAAACAAAACACTTGAGAGCCCAGCACAAATTTAATTCTCATCCTGCTTCATCCAGTGATGAATTTGGGCTGATTTACTGAAGCAACTGTGACTTACAGTCATCCTGCTGCCTGAGCCTCTGCCTCACCTCACCTTATTTTTTGAGGTCTCATCTGGAAGAGTGGAGAGCAGTGCTGGGCTCTCCACTTCAAGAAGGACAAGGAGCTCCAGGAGAGGGTACAAAGAAGGGCTATGGGGATGATTAGGGGACTAGAACATCTCTCTTATGAAGAGAGGCTGAGGGACTTGGGACTTTTTAACCTAGAGAAGAGAGGGCTGAGGGGGGATCTCCTCAAAGCTTATAAATACTTGAGGGGTGAGTGTCAGGAGGATGAGGTCAGTCTTTTTTCAGTGGTGCTCAGGGACAGGACAAGGGACAATGGGCATCAACTTGAATATAGGAAGTTCCACCTAAACATGAGGAGGAATTTCTTTATTGGGAAGATGCCCAAACACTAGGACAGGCTGCCCAGAGAGGTTGTGGTGTCTCCATCTCTGGAGATACTCAAAACCCACCTGGATGCTGTCCTGTGCATGCTGCTCTGGGTGATCCTGCTCTGGCAGGGTGGCTGAACTGGACGATCTCCAGAGGTCCCTTCCAACCCCAACCAGTCTGTGATTCTGTGATTTATTAGTCCTTACAACGACCTGAGAACCTGCTGGCTAAATTTTGGTGAAATTTGTCAGAGATATTGAGATGACACCTGTGGCCAAGTCGCTTCACATTTTATAAGAACTGGTAACCAAGTACAGAAGAGAGACAAATTAGTGCCAAAACTGGGTGCAATTTTTGCACTGTTCCACCAGCCAACCAACATGGATGTAACACCTGGTCATTTGGCATGGATATAAATCTGGGCTAGCTACAGCATAGGAGGCAACATCAGAACCTTGGTGAAAATCTTTGGTGCTGCAATGAAAAGACGGGAGGGATGCTCTAAGAGAAAAGATTACTCGAATATATAGGGAGAAAAGACTTCATTAGTACCACCAATCATAGCACATTTATTCTCTCTGTGATGGTGTAAATCTCAAGTACTCCTGCTTAAAATTTTTATTAAAATAGCTGAAAGGGAGAATTTATACTTATATCATTAAAATGATCTTCTCCAAATGTTAAAGTAATGGTAATAATAATTCTGACAGAGGGACATTAAAAGGATACATCATTGATATTTTTACATATAATCCATGGGGTTGCCTAGAGCATAAAATATGGGAGAATGAGGTCTACTAGATTAAAAACTAGTTCACTACTGTCCTAAATAATTAAACACACTGTGTTCCCTCAATGGCTTTGCCTGAGAAGAAGCACATAGCTGGGAGAAATACAGTTACTGAAGCTCCCAAATTCATCATGGATGCTTTAGAAGTCTCAGCTCCCTGAGACATGATTAGGTGACAACCTCATGTGCCTTTTAAGTAGTCAGAAAAATAAGTGTGCAACCAAGAAGAGCTTGATGCGCTATTAGTATGATGAAAAACTGAAAATACCAGGAGATTTCTGTTTTTAAAATGTAGAATTTGTTTGAAAACCAAATGTAGGACTGATACTGGAAAAATACTGAAGTAATCCACGGAATTGGAGTATTGGAAAGAGTTCATTACCATGCCTCTACCCTGGAGATCTACTCTTCTCCCCTTTTTTCCCAAGGTTCATTTACCTAAGGAGAGCAATTGATCTATATTTTCTGCCTTGAATAAGTGCACATACAGAAACCCCTACGGAAGTACTGTATAAGTTACCTCCTTGTTCTGCAAGGCCTACATGCACAGTTTGAAGTGTGGATTCCACACAACAGATCTAAACTTTCACAGAAGTAAACCTTTGCAGCACCT
The DNA here is from genome assembly GCA_020800305.1 of Porphyrio hochstetteri. Taxonomy (NCBI): domain Eukaryota; kingdom Metazoa; phylum Chordata; class Aves; order Gruiformes; family Rallidae; genus Porphyrio; species Porphyrio hochstetteri. The sequence continues at coordinate 119,013,901 of CM036907.1, read as the reverse complement.
CCATATGGTTTATAACTGTATTGCTTCATGGACATGCTTTCTTCTCACAGTTCTTCACCAGTATGCCAAAAAATCTTGAAATCTATCATTCAGAGCTTGCAAACTTCTACCACAGTAGGATCATGTTGAGATTTATATCTGTGGGTTTCATTTTTAAAAACCCAGTTCCCCTGTGTTTATCTTGGTTAATTGCCCCAAGGAGACCCCCTTGCCTTCCTGGGAGAAGGCTCCCAGATCACTTTCATAGAATCATAGAATGCTTTGGGTTGGAAGGAACCTCAAAGATTATCTAGTTCCAACCCCCCCCCACCATGGGCAGGGACACCCTCACTAGGTCAGACTGCCCAAAGCCTCATCCAGCCCGGGCTTAAACACTTCCCCAGGACTGGGGTTTCCACAACCTCTCTGGGCAACTGTGCCAGGGCCTCACCTAACATCTAACCTAGCCTCTTTCAGCCGTTGCCCCTGCACTCCCTGGTGAACAGTCCCTCTCCCACTTTCCTGTAGGACCCCTTTAAGTACTGGTACGCTACAATTAGGTCACCCCGTAGCCTTCTCTTCTCCAGGCTGAACAAGCCCAACTCTCGCAGTCTGTCTTCACAGCAGAGGTGCTCCAGCCCTCTTACAATCTTTGTGGCTTTCTCTGGACTCGCTCCAACAGCTCTACATCTTTCCTGTACTGGGACCCCCAGAGCTGGATGCAGCACTGTAGGTGGGGTCTCACAAGAGCAGAGTAGAGGGGCAGAATCCCCTCCCTCAACCTGCTGGCCACACTGTTCTTGATGCAACCTGGGACGTGGTTGGGCTTCTGAACTGCTAGCACTTTGTCTCCAGCCAAAGCCATCCATGATGCCTGAAGCACCATCTCCAACACGGCTTCCATCATCAGTACCACTGATGCCCACGACACCTAAGGTAGGCTGGATCTCCTGCAGTATGTGAGAACAAAGTTCTCCCAGTTCCTTCTGGCAATGCTGTTGACTCACTCAATGTTTGGAGCACAGAAAGACTGCGATATACCGCTTTCTCTTCTTCACTGAAAATTTTTGGCTTTGATGGGGCTTTTTACCCTTGTATTTCTCCCTAGGACCCCACAGAAAACTTAAATGCCAATGGACGAAGGAATCTATAGAAGTCACAGCTCTGTGATTTATACAATTTAGGCAGATTTCAGAATTTGTCTGTTTTAGTGGTTCCCATCTGGATACTGGAGACCTGATCCAGCAAAGGGATCTTTCTGCCTACATCAGCAGGAAGCACCTTGGTCTTCCTGGCTCCTCATTACATCAATCAGGGCCGAAAGTTGACACTTGAAGGAAAACTGGGATTTTATTTATTTTTCTATTTTTTTAACTCTCTCAGGTCAGCAGCAGTTTCCTCCTCCACAGGGGCAGGGGCTGACAATAACCTCTGCATTCATCGACACCGAAATCACGCGTTCCTCTTAATCCCGCTCCTGGCAGATCAGCGTGCTACAGTGACAGGGCTATTTGACACTGCCTGAAAATCCCTGTGCATCAACGGCTTAAAACAATATTAATCGCTAGCATTAAAGTTTCTCTGACCCCTATCTCAGGCTGATGGATCTGTCCTGGGTTATTTATAGCATTCCTTTATTCACACCTTTTCATCGCCGCTGCGTTTGCGGCCTGAGGTTTTATTGACCTTATAAATTTCCACTCCCCAGGCCACGCTAACAGTTTTGAAATAATACAGATAAGCAAGAGCAAGCTGATGAATGCAGGAGGTAAAAGGCTTATTTTGCTGCCTCGGTGGCTGGGCCAGAAGGACGTGCCAGTTTAACAGCCCCTCACTCCATCGCGCTGCTCTGGAAGGCCTGGCCCGTGCAAAAGCAATGCAGCGAACAATGCCGTGAACTTCTCCTGCCACCAATAAACCTGTCTTACAAGGGAGATTAATGCTTTTCTGAAAGGGTTGATAACTACTGAATTACCAATCTATCTCAGCCCTAAAAATCAATCACCGGCGTTAAAGGGGTGAGGAATACATTGAGGGCCCTCATTTGGAATTTCACCAAGAACTGTTCTTTCTGCTCTCGCTCACAGCGTTTTGCAAATCCTGCCCAGGGACTGAAAGTCTCAAGGGGGTGTGATGAGGCCAGGCTTTTCACTGAATTTAACAGAAGAGGTGTGATCCTCAGCCCAGCAAAGTCAATGACGAAGACCACACTAGATTCAATACCGAGGGAATGGATTGGTAGATAATGGCAGGACAAGGGGGAATGGGTTGAAGCTGAAGGAGGGAAGGTTTAGGTTAGATATTAGGGGGAAGTTCTTTACAGAGAGAGTGGTAAGGTTCTGCCCAGAGAGGTGGTGGATGCCCCGTCCCTGGAGGTGTTCAAGGCCAGGTTGGATGAGGACCTGAGCAACCTTGTCTAGATCCATGGCTGGAGTTTGGTGGCCCTGCCTGTGGCAGGGGGTTGGAACTCTCATCCTTGGGGTCCCTTTCAACCCAGAACATTTTACAATTCTATGATTGTAGGGTAATTAAAAGGTGAACAAGATGCACTGACTGCAAGCCTAGGTGGTCCTTCCAAAGTGCCCTTCCCATACTTTTCAGCCACTCCGACTGTAATCCAATGAGTGGACCTAACCAATTCCCCAAGAGATGTAAGGCATCTTCACATTCACCAGCAACTGGGAACTGCCAAGACAGAGAATAACTATTTGCAATTCTTTGATAGCTGGAAAAGTTCTGCCCAAGTAACGGTGTTCTGCTGTTTGTACAGGTTTTTGTAGTACCACTGGCAAAAAAACCACAGATCCCCACCACAAGGGGGATCTCACTCCTGGGACACAGCATGGCAGCTCCATCACTGTATGTTAGCGAGTGAGAGCTTGAAGATGACATTTTTACCAGCAGATTATCTAGCTGGAATTAATTCCTAATTCAGTTGCTTTCTAATTAAAATTACCTAGGGTTGCTAAGAAAAAAAAGTTACCCAAGCAAGATTTTGGCAAGGATATGAGGATGGGCATCCCATCCCAAAAAAGTCATTGACATTCAATAAGAATTAACTGATCCTCTTAGAGTTAAATCTATGTTGGAAAGAATGACTGCTTGCCCTCTTCAAAGCACGTGTCCAGGTCGATTCTCAGCACAGAAGTTTTTCCATAAATCAAAGCTACAGGTTCTGAACTAGAACAAAGTGACTTCCTCCATCCCCTTTCCACCTTCAACCCCTCCTCCAAGCTATTGGCACTTCATCCTTTGCGAACAAACGCATTTCCTCTCCAGATGCACTTCTCAGAGCCTTGATACACCTCTCACAAATACAGTTTTGTATTGTTAGAGAAAGGTTTGAGCTGTGATTGGAGCCTAGGTCACAATCCAGCCTCTCGGGCACTTCAAAGGTTTAATTCTTATGGTTGTGAATAGAAGGGAGAGCAGCAAATTCTGGATTTACACTTTGCTACATCACAGGGACAATCAATACAGGGAGGTTTCACACTTGCCTGCCTCCAATTACCACATCCAGCTGCTCCACACAGCATTTTAAAATTAAATAAAAATAATAATAATTTTTTAAACCCCAAAACAACACTGGATGGAAATTATCTCTCCCAGAATCCTTGAAGTCCTAAACTAATGTAGCAACTGCCTGATAGAAAAGAGGGAAAAATATCACTGTAGCATTACAGGAGGCTGCATCTCTACTCAGAGCTGAGAAGGGGACAGTTCATCCAGGGCAGTGTAGCAACAGAGGAAGAGGAGACAAGAGAAAGGCACTACATGTGGGAGTCTTGGAGGAAGCCACAAAAGCAAGGAAGAAGCCCTCTCATTTCTTGGCAGCACTGACAGCAAATGGCCACTCAGACAACACATCTCATCCCAAGGAATCCCTTCGGAGAGTCAAGCAAGCCTTCATGTCCCCAGTTTGTTCATCAACATTGACACTTTTGAAATAACAAAGCAAATATATGACCAACCAACCAAAAAGGCATCGTGGGCAAACAGGTGCCATGCAAGGGCGGATCGAACCCTGCAACCAACCCTGCTAAAATCAGCTCCAGTGGTATTAGTGGGGTGCAGAGAGGTGAAGTTATTTCTTCAGCATGACTTGAGAAGACCCACAGATCCTGTTTCCAGCAAGGATTAGACCACGCAGCCCCTCTGGAAAGTCTGGCACACAGAGCAAATATTTCCTCACTTACAATAACACAGGATCTCACACGGTTCTCTGTCTCTGAAGTGAGGGGGATGAACAAATGCCAAATTGTTTGAATAATATTGGTGAATCCAGATTCCAGTTAGAGGGAATTCATGTTAGACCAATTAAACAGTATGTCAATTCCCTCTAATTATATGTTCTTGCAGCCTACACGGTAATTATACTTAATGGGTCTAAATCAAATCAGCATGTTACCTGAGAAATAATTGGATTTGTGTGCAATTTCTTAGTGATCCTGAAAGGTACCCTGGAGATTGAAGTCCTCTGTGTGTTCAGGGCTTGATCCTAGGCTGTGTATGCTTTAGGTGTGGATCTCAGGCTACATTTGCCCTGGTAAATTAAATGTGCCATTTCTCTGGCACTGAGTTTAACTGGCACAAGACAGCCCAAAGCCATTCTCATTGGCTTTTTTAGCTTCTGAAAAAGGGTGGTTGTATCCAAACTTCCCACTGGAAACCATCCCCAGGTAGTGACAAATGCCAAGCTACATCTATACTAGAGGAGAACAACTCCAGGTTTCTCTGCTACGGCAATATGTCCCAACCTTGACCTTCAGAGACCTTCTGGGGGGTCTCTATTGAGGCTGTCCACAGCAGGATGATTTGCAGAGGCACCTCCAAGTTTAGGACAGGTCATAGCTGTGCTCTGCTGAGATCTGCACTGTGCTTTTGAACATCTTTCCAAAGGTTGGTGCATACTGGAAACTAAGGCCCACATGCCATGGGAAGAGAACATCCAAAAATAAAGTCCCTGTACACTTACATGACCTTCAAATGACATAGCAGCAATAAATCTGCCTCACTTGCTCCAAACTGAGGCAGAATAGAACATTTTCTTGATTATTTATGATCTCCTTATATATTCTATACCTTAAAATTAAAAGTATACACACACATAGGGTATTTATGTATTTACAGGTACAGAGAATACTCAGGACTGCCAAACATCTGACACTTTAGAGCAGTTGCACACATGCATCTGAGTCCTGTACAGGCAAGATGAATGTCCACTGGACCTCAGTTCCATCCACTGGATCAGAGGGGACCAAGACTTCCCCAAAGCATACAAGCCATTGAATTTCACATCACTTCTAGTTAAGCAAGGAGTTGTCTGAAATATTTCTTCTCATTTCTAGAGGAAGTGAACCACAATTCCAAAAGTGGCATAACAGCAGACCTCTACAGGGGTCTTCCCAGCTTCCAGCTTCAGAGTGGTTAGTACAGCAGAGAGTGCTCCGATCGCCCTCCTCCCCAGAGCCCCACCATTTAAAAAATCCATGGCTTTCTGTTTCAATGGGATTTACTGTCCTCCATTGCCTTGAAATTCTGCCCATGAGAAACCAAAATAGCACCTTGCCTTGTGAGTGAACCTGTACAGCCAGCAAGCATCGAAACCACTAGATTTCAAACACAAGATAATATCAGAGAGGCATAACTGCAGTGACAGTGGCTGGAGGGAAAGTCTGCACCATCTAGTTATTCTTCAGCAAAGGTACAAGTAAATGTCACTAACTTCATTTTTGCTTTCTTTCAAGGAAGCCTTTCTTTTTAGATCTTTCTTTTTAGATAATTACCTCTAGTTATCTAGAGGCCTTTTGAGGCTCCAGCATGACTCTCAGAGTAGGAGGGCTTGGGCATTCTTATTTTATGTTAAAAATGTCCTACCCAAACTCTGCAGGCCATTCCAAAAGTGGCCTCTCATACCTGTATACAAGGAAACTCACCTTCTATGTTAACTACGCTTAACCAAGGCACCTACTTCAGTGGTGTGATCACATCAGCCTCCCTTAGAATCATATAATCCTTTTGGTTGGAAAGACCTTTAAGATCATCAAGTCTAACTAACAAACCATGTCCCTAAGTACCACATCTACTCAGCTTTTAAATACCTCCAGGGATGGGGACTCAACCACTTCCCTGGGCAGCCTGTTCTAGTGATTGACAACCATTCTGGTGAAGAAATTTTTCTTAATATCCAATCTAAGCCTCCCTGGTGCCACTTGAGGCCATTCCCTTGTCCTATGGCTTGTTACTTAGGAGAAGAAACCACCACCCTCATGGTTTCAACATCCTTCCAGGAATTTGTAGAGAGCCCCCTTAAGTGACAAAGGAAGGAAACAGATCTCCCTAGAAGAAAATTCAGAGCTTAAACGGCTTCTTATTAAAGTACTTCTGTCACGCCTACTGTTAAGAACGAAAAATTAAAGAACAGAAAGATACCCCCAAAAAACTGCATTTGTCTTTCGATAAAGTTATGGATCACATCATGTTCTAGGCAGTGAGCTCTCAACAAGGACTCTGGTACTCTTTGGTTACAATTAAGTATACTCAGACTTTCTGGAACAGATTAATACTCATAGGACCACAGCTTTTGCTATCGATGCTTAAACATTAAAACCTTGCATTGGATTAGTTTACAGTTCATAAACTCAAATACTCAATACTCATAAAGCCCACCAAAATACTAGTTGTCTTGTATTTTGCAATCTGTGGATCCATCTCTCTTCAGTCCTCTCATTAACCTTCTCCCTACAGCAGGGTGAAAAGGTTTAATGAACAGGCACTGAATTCACACAAGCACTAGAGTCTGATTCTGAGACTCAAAATCACAGAATCACAGAATCTTAGAGGTTGGAAGGGACCTCCAGAGATCATCGAGTCCAAGCCCCCTGCCAAAGCAGGTTCCCTAGGACAGGTTGCACAGGGCGGCGTCCAGACGAGTCTTGAATATCTCCAGAGAAGGAGACTCCACCACCCCCCTGGGCAGCCTGTCCCAGGGCTCTGTCACCCTCACTGGGAAAAAATTCTCCATATATTGGTGTGGATCTTCCTGTGCTCCAACTTGCAGCCATTGCCCCTTGTCCTGTCTCCACAGACCATAGAAAAGAGGCTGGCCATTTCCCCCTGTGTCCCACACTTAAGATATTTATAAACATTAATCAGATCCCCTCTCAGTCTTCTTTTCTCAAGGCTGAACAGCCCCAGTTCATTCAGCCTTTCCTCGTAGGAGGATAATGTCTTCAATCATCAAGGAAAGTTTGACCATGTCCCAGTATCTCTGGGCAAGACTAATCCTCACCTATTTCAAACCTTGCTGGTAATTCAGCAGGTTCTGACCAAAGTTTACGCAGCAACAAAGAAACACTAGTTTGTGTCAGGTTACCCTGTTTCACCCTGCAAAACTGGAGTCGCCTGAAAAAAATGTCTTGAGGAAATGTTTTCTAGCAGCTTCCCCTGCTCTCTTTCAGGAAAATCACTTACCCAGCAAACACACAACCTCTTTCTTTTCTAGTGAATCTGTAAGGAGCAAAGAATGCAAGCCATAAATATTTATGCACAGATGGGATCCTGGAGTACCTTCAGAAGTTCAACAGGGGCCTCAATAGTCAGACTTCTCAAGTGAGCTTTGACAGAAAACCTCTAGGCTTAGGAGGACTTGTCAGAACACTGCTAATCACCTTCTCTCAGGGATACATTTCTCACCCAACAAGGGCTGTTACAATCACTTCCAAAAACCACACAAAAATGCAGGTGCTTCATTACCTACTTTTCATCTTGCCAGATGCCTTCACTTTATTAGCACAGGTATCTGCATGCAAGTGTCTCCTGTGCCATGGACAAAGTGTTTCAAACACTTTCTGAAATCAGGTAAGTTCTTCTTCCCCATGCAAACTTTTTTTTATTTCTTCCCAAAAATTTTGCTGATGTGATGCTGGAACCATGTTTTTTGCGTCATCTAAAAACCTTAGGATTAGGCTGGTTGGAAATGCCACATCCAGAATTTTACTTGCAACAGAGTCAGGGCATGTTCTGCATCTGAAATCTGTTGGCACAGTTCAGCCCCCATCAAACCCTAGCCATCCCCTAACTAGTGTGTCTACTTCCAAAGTGCTGATGGGGAACGGTGCCCAGGCTGTGCTAACTCCCCTGATGGGGCCAGAAATTGGCTGAGAGGGTGTTGGTTGTCCTGGGCCAAAGCCACATCAGACTTACTCCTCCACACCATGCATGACTGCACTCCCAGCATCCCGGCACCAGCCCCATTTAATTTAAACATAACTAATGAGATCACGCAAAACCCAGGTTAACGTTTCCCAGCCTGATCTGGGAGCAATTAAAAACTGGCTTCTGGCATGGCATGGGCAGGTGATCTTCCCATGGCACCACTGACTTCAGTGTCTGCATTAGGCACCCAGGTCTGAAGCCTTTGCCCAAGCAAAGAGGTCCCGCTCCCACTGGAGGGGAATGTGGAGAGGGGTCAAGTTCCACTAGCCCACTGGGACAAGAGGGTGGCTGCAGATGAGAGCGGGAGAAGCCCACCCACCACTGACAGCATGAGCTCAGTGCTGGCAAAGCCTTATGCTGGCACCTGCAAAAACAATCTGCTACTGGGGCTGCCAGCAAGGAGGAAGGAGCCAGAGCAGCAGCATCCCAGCACAGCAGCAAGAGAGGGGGCGAGGGGAAACGCTCCTCCTCACCCAGGGTGTTATGTTACACCAAAAATAAAGGTGGAAGGGAATAAAAAGGCCTCTCTGGGGAGTATTAAGTATGAAAACGCTTTGGTCTTGCCAGAGCAAATAGATTGGATAGGGAGATACTTACTTGGCCTGCATTTGTACCACACGATGAGGTATTTGCCAGTTCCAGGGCACGGGTCTGCGCCAAACAGCCGGCTATTGACGAGGAACTGGCAGCTCCGCCTGTCCTGGCACTCATCCAGCATCTTCTGCAGCCAGGGATGCACACAGACAGAAACAGAAAAACAAGAGCACTTCAGTATCTCCACCAAAGGGATCATCAACATCAGACAAGCTTGAGAATGCCAAGGCCACGCTTTCCTCCTCAACCGGCCACGGTACAAGGCAGGTAGTGGTGCTCAGTGCAGTGGGTACCTCAGGAGCAGCGGCAGGGAGACAACTGAAGTTTTAAGGAGTCTTTCCCTTTCACACATGGAAAAGAAGTGTTCACTGGGACAGTCACAGACATTTTTGAAACATTTGCATGGAATGTAATTGAAGTATAAGGCAGTACTGTCCCAGGAAAAGCAGCTTGGAGGATGTGGATCAGCCCTGACAGTTAAAAACAGAGATCCAAACTCTGCCACCACCATTCTGCTTTACATTTCTCACAGGAGATGCACAATTTCAACTGCAGCTTTCAAGAGAGCTCTTGCCTCGGCTATATAAAAGTTTTGGCAATTGCTGGCACTCCAATAATTAGCAGTTGTAGTGGGAAAATGGCTATGGAGCCAACTTACTCAGTTTTTAATAGGGCTTACTCCTCTTCCCCATGACTATAGCATTCCTTCTAGCTAAACTCAGCAAGGGCCCATGAGTTGGAGGGCCCTCCCACCACCAGTATTTTGGGTCCTATCCCCTTTCCTGTGCTGCTTTTCCTCTAGCTCCCCACGTCCCCATTCATAACACTCATAAAAACTCCATCTCAGAATCCACAGGGGCAAGACGTTCTGTCTCCTGCTAGAAAATAGCTTCATTAAGGAAGATTAATGATTTCTGTTAACCCTATGATCCTCTAAAGCAGAAGTGGGGGGAGGGAATATTATTAAGTGGGGCAGTAATTAAGTTTCAAATTCAGCTGGATGGCTTGGGTAGTATTTATGTACTCCTGTAGAGCCCCCAAAGCGCTAAAATTACCATAATGTTTGCCTGACACACATGAACCTGTCAGAGCATTCTGAGACCACAGAGCGAGGTAATCCACCAGCCTCACTAAGTCCCTGTGATACAGAGCTGTGAATTCCAGTCCCAAAACAATTAATTTTCACTTGCAAGGAGGCACAGGAAAATCCTTTCTCAGCAATTCTCCCTAGGCTCCCCTGGTCTCTTTTGTTCTCTCCCTGTTCGCTTTTCTTACACCTAGCTCGACGTCCGGGCTTTCCCATAATCTCACCCCCGTGCCATTAACATAAAGGCTGTTCCTTCTCTACCACACACCATCCCAACCCACTTTCTCTCTGCCTTGGTGACTCCTGTACTCTCAAATTCTCCCCAAACACGCTATATATTATCTTTAGCATTATAATGTCACCTTCTGAACAACAGGAACAACAGCTGTTCCTGTTTCAAGCGCAATTTGAAACTGGAAGGTTGCTTGTGGCTTCATAAAGCTTTCACCTTTTGGGCAGAGACACGCAAGAATTCATGCCTGCCTCAAGTCTGACCTTTATTTTAAAGTTCACCCCAAGTTGATTCAAGCCCCTCCTAGCGAGCAGAGAACATATGCTGTTGTTTTCTACTTGCAAAGGTAATAAAATGCAGGCATCTCGTTTCGAAATACAGGGCTTAGGATGGAAAGGCTGAAAGGTGAACGCTGAAGGAAGTGCTTGGGAGCATTAGCCCCAACTTGACCGTCACGTTGAAATGCACAGAAAAAAAGTCTATCCTCCATCTAGGCTCATAAGAGCTGACTGCTCTCTCAGCAAGTGAAATTTAATTTAATGCAAAATCCAGCGAGTTGCAAAGGAATTTAAGTGAGGCCTCTACACAGATAACTTTTGATCTCACAAGGCAAAGAGCAACTGGAACAACTCGAGTGCTTCACATACAGAGAAATCCTCCCCAAACCATTGCAGACCTGTTCGCTGGTACTGGACAGCCACGGCGGTGTTTATACACAAGCAGTGCTAAGAGTATGGAGCAAAGGGAAAGAGGCAGCACCCCAAATGTCTTCTTTCCCACAATGAATATTTTCTCCCCTCAAAGGCAGCAGACTCAGGTTTTTTGGTCAACAAACCTGCTCATAGCACTTGGGTGGGATATCCAAAAGCCTTCAACATTGCACAGTTACTGAAAGAGTTGTTGGGGCCTGGAACAGGCTGCCCAGGGATGTGGTTGAGTCTCCTTCCCTGGATGTATTTAAAAGACGGGTAGATGAGGTACCTGGGGATATGGTTTAGCTTGGGATGGGAATGGTTAGACTTGATGATCTTTAAAAGCTCTTTTCCAAACTTGCGATTCCGTGAAAACCACCCTGGGTTTCATCAGAGACTGAGTTGGGCCAACAAGAAGCCTCTTGGAAAGCCTCAGCTTTGATGTCTAAGTGTCCTTAGGATCAGCACCAGAAGTGAAGGCAATTACTTACTAACCTCAGAAAGAGGAACATAAGCAGCCTTCATGTATTGCCACTTTGTCTTGGTCTGCTCTAACCTTTCTTACTCTGTATATTCCAAAAAAGTGAAACCTTCCAAGACCTGGGAAGATGCTTGTGCCTAAATGAAGGTAAAAAAAGTAATCTATGCCATTGTGAGACCACAGAAAATGGAAAGCATTCTTGAGGCTGAATATGCCTTTTACTAATTTGGTTTAATGTTTAGGTAGTTTCAACTTAATTTGCTAATAGCTATAACTATGAAAAGTTATTTCTTGGGAAGAGAGAAATCAGTATTTCCTTTTCATCCATGTAATTCTAATGTGCCTCCCCCTGAAGAGCAACAATTTGATTTCCTGCAGACTGTTCGAGTAAGGACTTGGGAGTAATGAAATGTATCCATAAAGAGTAAAACAAAAAGTGGTATTTTCAGTGCTTGGTGAAATACATCAGGAAAAATGCAATGAAAATTAGCAATGGTTGTCTGTGCCCTATTCTTGATTGAAAATAAAGTAGAAAGATGTTCACAGAATCATAAGGCTGGAAAAGACCTCTGAGATCATCAAGTCGAACCATAATCATCGAGTCCAATGAGAGGAGTTACACTATCCTTAATGTTAACTTAAAAACTTGTACATACAGCTTTTACCTGCCCTTACATATGCAGTAATTTTCACCAACATCTTCATAAACACTGTCCAGCACAGCAGTTCTACAGACCACAGGTGACAATATGAACCTCTACAGGTACAATTCTTCTGCAGTTGCACTGCTTTTGGTATTTATGAGAGCTCTTACAAACCAAAACCTTGGCTTTCTGGTCTTGCTTTCAAAAATCACACTTCCAGGCATTATCAGAGCTCTGGCAGATGGCAAATGTTGTTTCTGAAGTATTTGCCCCGATCAGCTAGACTGACACCAGGAAGGCTGTGAGTTTACTTGGTAGTGAGGGAATTTCCTGAGCTCACATGGATTTTGCTTAGTGGCTGGAAAAAAATAGGCAATTCATTCTGTGTTTGCCTTGTTTTTCTGGCTGTCAGCTGTAAAGGTGGGAAAACAAACCCACAAAACCAAACAAAAAGAGCCCCACAGACAATCTGAACTTGCACAGAAATAGTGGCAGACATGCAGAATTATCCCTAGCTGGGATATGTAATCAGTCCAACTGAAGAAAGTGGAGGAGGAACTCCTGTCTGGCATGAAAGGGGAGGGAAGACACATTAACTGCATTGTGCCATTTTATAATTGCATTCCAGTGGTAAATCAAACCTGAGGGCTGACAGCCAGTGCTCAGGAGCAAAGCTGTGGCTGTTTAATCCCATTCTCTGGTTCATGACTGAGCTACGATGCTGCAAGATTTAGAGGAGATAAGAGAGCAAGAAATGTGAATTCAAGTAAAACAAACACTAATCTAACCCCTGTGATTTATGCCCTGGATTAATCTCACTGTGGTGGCCCAGGTCTTAAAGTAAGGGCAGCCTGAAGCTCAAAACCGTGTCTTTCTAGTGGGCATTGCAGATGAAACACATTTCTCGTGCTTATTTTGCTGTGCTCATTAGCTAAGTAATTGCTTGTGCTCATTAGATAACAGCCTTTTAAATCTGGAACTGGATGCAGGCTTTGCAAGAAGGCTGTTCTCAGCCATTCCCAGGGGTGCACTCATTTTTGTTCTGTCTCCAAATCACTCTTCAAGAAGCGCTTCCCCTGCACGCTTAAAATAAACCACAACTGAGCTTAACACCCAAGGCAATTAAACTTATCTCAGGTCTTGGTCCCTTGTAGTAGTTCACAGATTCAGCACACTTAGGGTGAAACTTTGGACCCATAGAAGCCAACGGGGAAACTCAATGGGAACTAGGATTGTGCCACAGGGCTGCTCTCTGTGCAGCCTCCATCATCAAAGGAGCATAAGGATTGACTGCAGGGCACGTCAGTCAGGCATGAAATTACACAGAACACCACCACTAAATAATTGCCCAAATTGCATGTTGCTGAGAAGAATAACTCAGAGAGCAAACTGCATGAATGGATCAGAGCTCTGGGCAAAGATGGGCATGGGTTTGTATTAAGAATTTTGCATAAGAAGATACCAGTAATTTAAAAAAACACAAGAATGTATTTTCAGGTCAAATTCAGTCCATATATAGTCTTTAAAATGGACTTACACCCACACTTATATTTGGTGCACCTCCACAGGTTTTGCAAAGAGAAGTAAATACAACCAAAAGGGCAGCATGAATTCTCCCTACAAAGCCACACAGCGCGATGCATTGATGATGGTTTCATGTCACCATCATGTCACCAATTGAAATTTTATTTCAATTTTGATACTGTTCTATATACCCCTGAATGTTGGCATGACTTTAAAACATGCTGTAAATTTAGTAATTTTCAGTTGCAAACTTATTTACAAGTCCTTTTTCCAGTCACCTGAAGATTGACATACATCTCTATTAATTCACAGGAATTACTGAAGCCCATGGAGCAAGAAACAAGGACCAGAAACAGGGAAGGACAGGCTACACAAGGAAATTAAAACCTTGTTGATGGTTACCTGCCTACGGCTTCATCAAGCAACTTCCCAGCCTGCCACTAGAGAGTAACTCAGCTCTGCCCGAATTACTGCATTCAATCTGTGCATCACATGGAGAGATCAAAGGCCCTGAATCCTGATGTCTGTGGCAGGTTTTAGTACTATATTACCTATCTCTTCTCCCAGGGACATTACAATACTCACAGCTGTCAGCAGGAGAGAACTATGCCCACATGTTTGGTGATTACAGGCTGTCCAGCGGGTTGTGGAGTCTCCTCTGGAGATATTCAAGACCCATCTGGATGCCTCCCTGTCGGACCTGTCCTAGGGACCCTGCTTTGGCAGGGGGGTTGGACACGATGATCTCTGGATGTCCCTTCCAACCGCTACGAGTCTGTGATTCTGTGACTCAGAGTAACACACCAGACTGAAATAAAGAGCTGAAAATGGGGCACATGTTCAGCAAACACACCAACAGGACAGTAGGACAGGCAGCAGCAAGCTGTGATGTTGAAACCCAACAGCAAGATTCACCAGAGCTCCTCTGGCAGAGCCCTGGAAGAGCCCAGAGACAGTGATTCACAAAGAGCAGGAACATGCTTAGCAAACAGAAGGACCCAGTAAAAGCTGCATTACAAATATCACCTAATTAACCATTACCTACATTTCCTAACAGTGGGAAACTTAATCTGTATGCGGGGTCAGCTTCAAAGGGAGAGGTCTAAGCTGCAGAAACACAAAAGGATGCATAAGCAAAAGTCATGGGATTAAAGAAAGGGAAAGCTTAAAACATAAAGTGGAAAAAAAAAAACATTGAAAGCAAATCATTACACTATCAAGCAGGGTCTTAGTGGCAATGATGAAGCCCCATGATTTGGAAAGTTTAAGTACAGAGTAAAGAAAGCATTAGGAGGTTTACACCCCGGGGAGCAGTCCTGCCTCATCAGGGAGACAGGCTGCATCAGCCACCTCTGCCTCCAGTGTTTCTTCTTCTGCCCTACTTAATCAAACTGCTCTGATGAGCTGTTTCAGTCAAACCAAAGATCTCAAAGATACAGCAATTTAGAGATTATCTGTGACCTCTACATGCAGGTCATTATTCGGGGAGCCGCTCGCCCAGAGTTATATTTCACCCTGGGTAAGATTCATGAACGAAGCTGCACTGGTTCTGTGATTTTTAAGAGCAACTTCAGCACAGCAGTAGCTTCTTCTGGACCCTGAACTCACTGCTCACCATCCTCTGCAAAGTAATTAACATAGTCTGATGAAGAGTTGCCTGAACCGCTCATTAATTCGCTGACATTTCTGGGACTGAAACTCTCCTTGTTCACCTGACTGTAAGTTGAGGAGACCTTCTGATACGCAATGTAACAAACAGCAGGTTCTCCTCCTAGTGGTACTAATGACCATCACTCTTACTTTCTAGCGTTTTCCTCCCTCTTTCCCCTTGACCATCATCATTTTACAGATATTCAAAGTTGAGTCAGGACCGTTTCTCAAGTGCCAATCCAGCAGGACCCTAATTCCTGTTGAACTGTTACATCAGTGGGACCATGCAATATCCTGGGCATGGCAGTGGCCACTGTCCTTGGCCTACCAAGAAAGCTAGAGCAGTTGGATCATTTTCTTCTACTTTTTTATTTAACTCTACCACACTGTTTATCCAGAATACTTGGGGAAAATAAAATCCTCTTCAGAAACAGTAACACACACACACACACCTTCCAGCCCCATCATTTTGTGATCAGCAATGCTTTCAGAGTCACACACCTACCAGAAACTTTATCTCTTCTTTCACTAAAGAGGTCAGCTCCCCTTTGCTTTCTACCACAGAAACCTTACTGGTAGATGTAAATAAAAAGGGGGAGAAAAGGGCTCAGGGAATTCTATGGCTAACATGCAAAGAATCTGCTCCCTTTTGTACTGCTGCCCCACACGCTGCTGGGGTGACAGCAGGAGTGGCAGCAAAGGTGTCCTGTATCTCACTTAAAGGACAAAAGGAAATACCACATCAGCAGCACTAGTGATTCCTGTCAACAAGGCCTGGTTGTCCTGGAGAGTGTTGAAAGAGACCCAGACCACAGGCCATGCCTGCCCTCCCTTCCAAAATGGCTAATCTCTTCAACAAGACACATGACCCCACAGCCCCATCCAAGCACAGCTCGTCTTGGGGAAACAAGTCTCAGTGAAACGCTGCCTGCTGAAGTGCAGTTTCTGCTGATTTCAGTGCAGGTATCTTTTAGGACAGAAGTTAGCTTCCAATGTATTTGATAAATATCTGGGATCAGAAACACAATGGATAAGAGGCTCTCCAGGGCTTTTTAATTTCCTTCCCAGGAAACTTTGCTCCAGGGCTTTCTGTTTTCCTTCTGAGAACACTGTGAGTTTACTGTTCTGTCAATGTACCAAAATGAGACTATTGCAGGTAATCTGCTGTGAAGTGTAATCCAGTGTTCTGGCAACAAGCTGTAACAGCAGGCCAATCATTAAACATTCTTCCATACAGACCTTGAGTTGCTTATAGCCAAAAACAAGTGACATCAGGAATACCAGATCCAGAAATGAGCAGCTGCAGAAAGCTTTATGAACAAGCCACTCCAAACCTTCTTCTCTTCCTTCAAAGACACACATGCCTCCAGACATTTCTGCAGACACAGTGTGCTGTGTGCTTGGCTAGGAGTGACTAGGGTTTTTTCCTACAGGGATTCTCATATCAGTAGGCACCTACCATTAGGCGATGCAGAATACTTAACACTCCTATTGCTCCTTTGCCCTCTGTGCCAATATTTATGTGAGTGTGTATGAATAAACAGACATTGCTGCTTTATCTCTTATCAGCTTCGTTATTTTCCCAGAGGCCAGACCTCATGAGATGTCCTCATGGCAGGGAAATGCAAATGTATGCAGTAGTGTGAGGTGACCAAACCCAAGCATAAAGGAGAGGTTCAAGGAGGTGAGAGTAGTCCCAAGCACACCTCCTTGGATTAAGGGGTTTCTCTAGATGTTTTGTGTCTCCTCCTGCTGTGCATCAATGTAATGTGGCTACTTCTCCATTCCCTCACACTAAAAAAAAAATCAGACATTGTGAGGATTAAAAGTGGACTTGACTAACCCTATCTGGGTTATATGACATTACAGAGCAAGAGAAAACCTCTACTGTGAAAACACAATGCACTGACCTACCAAAAATCTTCAAGCTCTCAAAATTGTTAGGTTACACGCTCAGACCAACTCCACCTGCAGAATTGCTCCTAAGGAGTAAAGGCATGTGGGAGTTACAGGCCATGACAATGACATCAATACATACACTATGTTACTGCAGCTCTGCACCTTCAGGAACCAAGCTAACATCTCTGCATGATCCTGCCCTGGTGATACAGACCTTCTGGTGGGCTCACAACTCACCTGTCTGCATAACTAATGCACTGAGGATAAACACCCTGTTACTTGAAAACCATTTTCAGTGGCATGACTTCAACGTGCCTGAGGGTGGTGAGGCCCTGGCACAGGTTTCCCAGAGAAGCTGTGGATGACCTCTCCCCGACAGTGTTCAAGGCCAGGTTGAATAGAGTTTTTTGCAACCTGGTCTAATGGGAGGTGTGCTTGCCCATAGCAAGGGTATTGGAAAAAGGTAATCTCTAAGGTCCCTCCCAACCCAAACCATTCTGTGATTCTGTGATGTCTCTGCTCATTGCATGGGGTTGGGTTAGATGACCTTTAAATATCCCTTCCAAACCAAACTGTTCTATGACAAACAACCCTCAATATTCAAGAATTTACTTCTTTGAGTGAACGATGATTAGACTTTGGTCTGAGCAGCTGTTCTTCCAGGCCTACAAGCAAGAAAAGAGATGGTTCAGCAACCATAAAGCTCCTCCTCACATTCC
The DNA here is from genome assembly GCA_020800305.1 of Porphyrio hochstetteri. Lineage (NCBI taxonomy): Eukaryota > Metazoa > Chordata > Aves > Gruiformes > Rallidae > Porphyrio > Porphyrio hochstetteri. The sequence goes on along the minus strand of CM036907.1, from coordinate 118,996,183 downwards.
TCCTCTACCAAGGCAGGACACTACATGAGTCCCTTACAAGGGCCACCAAGGTTCCAGATGTTACTCTCTGTTCCCCATCCAACCTTCCTGGCCGGGGTGAGGGCACTGCTTTCTTTTACCTACCAGTCAGGAATACTCTGCTGGACCCCGCAAGGAAAGGACAGAAGAGCCAATACCAGACCACACTGATTAATTAACAGCACTAGTGGCCCAAATTAGCACCTGTTAATAAAGGATGAATGGGAACTTTCTACTCTTCTGTCTTCAAAATCATAGAATCATAGGGGTTGGAAGGGACCTTGAGAGGTTCATCCCCCCTGCCAAAGCAGGCTCCCTAGCTCATATTGCACAGATAGGCATCCAGATGGCTCTTGAATATCTCCAGAGAAGGAGACTCCACCACCTCCCTGGGCAGCCTATTCCAGTGCTCTGTCACCCTCACTGTGTAAAAGTTCTTCCGCATCTTGGTGCGGAACTTCCTGTGCTCCAGTTTACAGCCATTGCCCCTTGTCCTGTCTCCACAGATGACTGAAAAGGGGCTGGCCAATTCCCCCTGCATCCCATATTTAAGAAATTCATAAACATTAATTACATCCCCCCCTTAGTCTTCTTTTCTCCAGGCTGAACAGCCCCAGCTCACTCAGCCTTTCCTCATAAAGGAGATGTTCCAGGCCCTTCATCATCTTCGTAGCCCTTCTCTGGACTCTCTCCAGGAGGTCCCTGTCTTTTTTATACCAGGGAGCCCAGAACTGGACACAATACTCCAGGTAGGGCCTGACCAGGGCAGAGTAGAGGGGGAGGATCACCTCCTTCGACCTGCTGGCCACACTCTTCCTGATGCATCCCAGGATTCCATTGGCTCTCTTAAAAAAAAAAATCTCAAAGATGCTTCACGAACACAGCACAAATCTCTCTTTCCTTTCTGCCATCTATCTTAGGTGACTTGTGCTAACTCTGGGCCCCCCCCTTAAACTGAGTGGAGTCAGGGGAGCAGGGGGAGCTGTTTGAAAAGCAAATAATGTCTGGTTTTCAACACAACTTTATTTTTGTTGCTCTGATCCCTCCACATTCATCTGATCTATAAGTGAACAAGAGTCCAACCACATCAAAACGTAAATCCCAGTCTGACTGTCCAAATTTTTGTGAGTTTGTAAATCTCCCACAGAATCTGACATCATGATGTTAGAACAACAGAAATGTGTGGTTTGGGGTCACTGCCTTAATGCCTCAGACACGCTCTCCCAAGTGGTCTGCACTTCACTTCAAACAAAAAACAAGACACTAAAGCAAGGGATCCTGGCAGCCAACCACGTAAGGTTTGATTAGTAGTGGTTTTCTCAGTGTAATCCACCCTTTCTTTTCCCTTTTTACCATCAAAACAATGTCTGAAGTGGACTTTTACAGGGGACAGAGCTTCTAAATGGGAATGAACTGTTACTCACAGGTAGTGTTTGTGGAGTGGTGTTAATAACTGCCCTTTAGAGACCCCCAGGCCACTCTCCAAAGAAGAGAAACAGCAATTTTATATGTACTTAATTTTGAAGGGTTTGCTTTGGCTAACTTCTTTAATTAATGACAATTACACACAATCAGCCTATAGCAGCCATGCAGCTGAATGTCAAAACCACAAGAATACATGCAATTTTCTTGTCTACAGTTTTCCAGTTTTCTAACATATATGCATTTCCCACCAGCAAGCTGCAGGCAGCTTGCCATTTAGCTAGTGGAGTTTCTGACTTCCCCTTGAAAGGGGCCTCAGCCCTCCCAGGATTGAGAAAGAAGGCAAGATTCATCTCTGGCTTTGGACTGATCCTACCCTGGGCAAGCATGGGTATCAAAGCCAGATTTGGGAGCACCAAAGAGGCACTCTGGATCTCCTCGGAAGAGACTTGGGAATTTGCCCAAGAAATTTGTGGCAGAACAGAGAATGTCACCTACTTCTCTAGCATATCTGTATCCCCAAAAATGGGTGAATAGGATGCTTCTGGTCTCAGTCATGTAACTAACTTACTGTACAAGAGATCATTAACACTCTGATAAACAGGGGAGCTGTAATTAGAAGCACTCTAAGTGTTGGACGCAAAGCAAATGGGCAAGAACTCTGAGAACATAAGGAGCTAAGCCAAGCAGGTAAGGATTTCTTTTAAACTCCTCCTGCACAGGAAAGCCAAAGTTACATCTTCCCTGTTCTCAAGTTCTTCAAGTTCTCCCAGGTGCCTGAAGTGGGCCATTCACCCACAACGGATGAGGCTAAGCACATAGCTATCAATCATGCTGATCAATTAAAAATTTCAAGTAAATTTTGTAGTAAATCAATAAGAAAGAAGGGAAGGCTAGCCTCTAAAATAGTCTTCAATCCATGTTCTCCCAACTGCCTCTTGTCTGTTGTATTACAAACTTCTATGATTCTATCAGGTGCTGATCTACTCTCTTTGGCAAGCAGTGATAGAACCCCACATAATGGCATGAAGCTGTCACAGGAGAGGTTTAGGCTGGATGTCAGGAAGAGGTTCTCTACTGAGATGGTGGTCAGGCACTGGAACCCGGCTCCCCAGGGAAGTGGTCACAGCAACGAGCTGGGCTGAGGTCAAGAAGCATCTGAACGATGTGCTCAGTCCCATCGTCTGACTTTACTGGCCCTGTGTGGAGCCATGAGTTGGACTTGATGATCCTTATGGGTCCCTTCCAACTCAGGAGATTCTATGAAACTTTTATCACATCTGGGAAAACCTTCCCCTGATAAGGACCGTGTCCACCCATACTACAACTCAGTCACTTCTTGTGCAATGCTATGAGAGCAATTGCAAATCTGTTACACTACAGGCAAGCACCAACTCTGTGCAATTTCTTGAGAAATTACCACTGAGATTGGGAAGCCAAAGCACTCACATCAGCTTTTAAAAAAAAATGTGGTAAACTATTCTTAAAAGCCCTGGATGTAAGAGTGAGAAGTGATGTGGGAAACTCTGGCCTTTAGTCAAATTGTAAAAGAAATTATTCACTAGCCCTGTAGGCTCATTAATCTAGTTCTGCTATAAATGTATATTATGAGATATTATTAATTCATAGCCATAACACACTGGATGCTTGAGATCTTTACCTAAAAGTTTTCACAGTCCCAGATCCTGTACTTGGAAAGACTTGTGCTTAGTTCAACATCCAGGAGTAAACCCCATTCATCTCAGTAATATCAGCCAACTCCTGTTTCTAATTTTAGTTGTTCCTACCGACAGTTGAGTAGCACTGGCACCTACTAAATAATCCTTTGATTTGCTGACGTCATATGTGCTCTTGGGAGGATACATATAGTCAACATCCCCTACACAAATGGACAGCTGATTAACTACTGATCCTTGGGAGATTACAAGCTTAAGTGATGTATGATTACTTACAGCGACCTAAGAGCCCAATGAGTCAGAAGAAGTAAAAGCCAAGGATTCTCTCTGGGTTTCTAGTTACCTAAGTAAAAGCCTCTTGAAATAGGATCAGTACTGAAGTAAGAGAATGCCACAGCAACTTCTGAATGTGTTGAAAAACTAACTATTGGGACGGAAACTATACAAAAAATAATCATAACTTAGTCAAACATAATGTGGTCTTGAAGAGTGATTCTGTTTCAACCACATTCCTGAGTCATTATTGACTAGAGTTGCAGCTAAACTAAGAAATTCATCAGCAAAACCTAACTCAGTCCTGTCTAAACTACAAAGATGAATTACCCACTAAGCTGTGTGAGATGTCAGTGCTCCCACGCTGGGTAGCACTGCTTAATGCAGGTGTAGGCAGCACCAGCACAGACAGCTGCTGCCTGGTCAAGGGAAGATGAAGTCCAAAATTAACAGACCAAATTTAACATGCAGTACCTGAAGGGAAGTGCCAACTGAACAGGCAACATCTTCCTTAATTAAAGTGGCATAGGAGTGGGGATAGCGAGAAGGACACATCTGATGACTTGGTACAATTCGGCCATAAAAAGAAGACTGGATGCTGATAGTGGTTCTGTGAGGACATCTCAGGGAGACATATTCTCCGTCGCAGGCATGATTGGTATAATTCTTTAGTACTTGTGATATGTAACCTGCAAAAAACACGACCAAAAACACATTATTAGTGCCGAGTAGTAAGTATTTAGGTGATTTACAGCAGTGCAGTCTAACAAACACACAACTGACAAGCAATGAGTGATTCAGATTTTATTGCTCATCTCACACACTTGCAAATGAGAGAGACATGGTGGAGGGGGAGGCTTGCTGATTTGGCCTTTAGCCATGTTATCCTCAGTGGAAGCAATATTCAGATGCTCCAAATCATATTTGCACTGGCATAACTATCAAGTTTACAAGAAATGGAAATGCAGCTGAGCCAGACACATCATTTGGACCATATCTAGATACCACATGCAAGTTTTGGCCCTCAAATACAAGACAAACATGAATAAACTGGAATGAGTTCAGCAGAGGACAACCAAGACGGTTAGGAGCTGGAGAACTTGCCCTGTAAGAAAGGGCTTGTTTAGCCTTGAGAAGAGAGAGCTTTGGGGGAAACTAATAGCAGCCGACCAGTATCTACAGGGTGGTTATCAAGGAAATGGAGCCAGGCTTTTCACGGTGGTGCCTTATAGAAGAACAAGAGGTAACAGGCACAAGATAAAAAGAAAAAGATTCATACCAGGTAAATGGATCAACTTTTTCACTGTGTGGGAAGCCAAACAATGGAGCAGATTGCCCAAAGAAGTTGTGCATCCTACATCCTTGGACATTTTCAAGAACATAGCCAGGTCTGACCCTCTAGTTGACCCTCTCTTGAGCAAGAGGTTAGACTAGAAAACTGAAGTCCCTTCCAGCCTCACTGTTACTGTGAACTTATGACCACAGGCCAGAAAGGCTGAGACACAGAGCTGCTGTTGGGGTTACAGTTGGTTGCACAAGGTCCTATTCCATCACAGCACACCAATCACATCTTTGATCTCCCTTCACAATATATCATTTTTATTCTTCTGGTTGCACCTTCTGTTCTAGTCCTTTGATACAAAAGCTTTGCTTTCTCTCCAACTCTGCAGTTTAAGTCTTTTTAAAAGGAAAACAGTATGCAAACCCAAATCTCTCCTAGTTTGAGAGAAGATGACACTATCTCCACTAAGAAAGTTGCTAGCAGGAATAAAGCATGGGGATAAAGCCTCTTAAAGTCACATTCAGTTAAAAGTTGCCATGCCAACTGCCAAATCCTGACTTTGCCACACTCAAACCTGAGGGAAAACCACCATGGTGCTGATATAGAGACATCTGTGCAAGGAACTCCGTATTGTGTCCAATGTCAGCATCAGCTATGGTCCCATTCAACCCTGCAGACATCCTCTCTGATAAATTTGAAAGTCCTCTTCTCACTACTGGCCACCAACACAAGTCTACCAGGAGCTATCCCACAATACACTGACCCTGTCTTACCCTACTTCATTTCTCATGAAATAGCAGACTCTTAAGAGGTAGAGACAAAAGACAAAACCATTAAGAGAAATTAGCAATATCCAGACAAATTCCTAAAAGGGAACCTGAGGTATATCTTAGACTTGCTTTTAAAAAATAGCTAAAATGTGAATATTCTTGTGGTTGCCATAATCATGGAATAATTAAGGCTGGTTCCTCTGAAATCAGAGAATCCAGCCCTCTAAATTTTAACTTGTAGTTATTATTTAGCAATCTTGTTGCTGCAGTGCCTCAAGGTGTGTGCCAAATAGGTATTTACTCAGATCAACATAGTAATTTCCAAATCCCCAGAGCAGCATTTGTTTATAAGAAAAAGGCTGAGACACAGTCCCAATAATTAAAGTGACAGGGAACAGCACTGTTTAATTCAGTGCCTTTATCTTACTTGTTCAAGGATGTGTCTGGAGTGCAAGGATTACTGGAGCACATCTCCTTGCCCAGTCAGCAGGGTACATGTTCTGAGTGATGCTGTGCACCTAGCCCTGGAGTCAGATTAGTTCTTCTCCCTCAAAAGTCAGGCAGCCATACAAGATGGGCATCAGAAAAAGCAAGCTACAAACCAACCCAGAATACAACACAAAAAAATAAACCCCACTTTCCACATTATTACTCCAGTGCATTAGGACTTCTCCCCAAGGCTGACCTATTAGGGTGCCAGAGAAATACAACCAAACTGCAGTCAAGACTCTACTGGCTTCTCCGAATGTTCAATTGCTCTGTCAGAACAGCCACCCTAGAGCATACCTTTCGTATTACCAACTCGGGATCAGGGAAGGTGTCAGCCCCTGCAATTACTGCCCATCACTTGTTGAAACACCTCCTTCCTCTCATCTTCCATCAGTAATCTCAAAATAACTTGAGCCCGTTCAAGCTCAAGATATTGAAGGGACTGAAGGCTTTGATGGTGGCTGGCTAATAATAAACAAAGCACAAGGTCTGAAACATCTGGCACTGACTACTGTTAGAGAGAAGATACTGTTTTAGGCATGGGCATGATCAGGGATGACATTACCTTTTCCAAAGAGCAAAAGGAAGTGGCTGTAGAGAATTAATGAACTTTTTCTTTTTCCTCTTTAAGTGTGCCAAATTTACACTAAATTCATGGGTCGTTCTTCTAAAAATGTGGACATTTCCTTACCATGGTTCCATAACCCAGAACCTGAATTGTTTTCAGCATCCTTGCTGAATTTTCACTAACAAGTCTCCAGTGACCTTTTCTACATCTACACGTGGTACCTGAGAGGGAACTACTGGGATGCTCTTTACTGAATTAAATGCATAAACACATAGCTAATGGTAAGTGTTTGAGGACTTCAATGGCACTTGTATGCCAAGGTGAGAACAATTTATAAGTACACAAGGAACAGCTTACAGAGCTCATTGACTCTTTCCTGGCAAGCATGAAAACATCTTTTGGATGGTGGCAAAAACTATTTTAGTTTAGTAAAATGATACAGCAGGTCACCAATCAGCTATTCATAGACCACAGAATATGACAGTCGGTAAACTGAGATGATAAAGATATCATTTTTTTTATCACTCCTCATTGAGTTTATTTCTCTGCTTTATCATCTAGGAAATAAGGTTCAGCCTTACAAATATTCACTCCAAACAAAGATAAGGCAGGTTGTTTTTAAAGATGATGTAAGACATATGTCACTCCTTTCTTCATCCACAAATTCTGGGATGTGAAATCAGCATTGTTGGATCCAGGATCCAAAGGCAAGCAATTATTTGAGGAAAATATCCCATCTGTACTGCTGTAGTCAAATCTATTCTATTTTTTCATGGTTCATCTTGGAGTGGAAGTGAAATAAATCATGATATTATCAGGAAATTTTTTGGTAGTTCAGTTACTAGCCTGCCTAGGGAAGACAGTGTTAGAGCTGGTGGTAATCTGAGTTTTTCCTCTTTCATTTGAAAGCACAGTAAAAGTAAAAAAGTAAGCTAAAGTGTTAAGCCCACCCAAACCTTTTCCAAATGCTACATGTTTTGGAAATCTAGGATAACAAAAACAAACTCAAAAATCTTCTAGGTTTAGCACTTCTTTTAAGGATTACGTTGAGGACACAAAATCTGCTGGTGGGCATCCGTACTCTCAGATTAAACCAACCTGTAGGATTCAAGTGCTAAACTTCTCCTTGATTCAAATCACCAATGTCACCACTAAAGCAGGGTTGTACACGCTGAAGACTGAATAAACACCCAAAAGAAGTGCCTCACAGAAATGATAGACTATTTTTTCCCCTCTGACAAGAAAGGAAATGTTCCTTTCAAACCCTACTTGCAATTTATTTTCCCAAAGCCCAGAGTTTGACTCCTATCAGTCATCAGCAATTACTCTCCACAACTCGCCAAACACAACGGTTCATGCTGACTGTAACTCTACCCCGCTCAGCAATGTCAGTTCCCAAGAACTATTTCCACCATTGCCTCTCCAGGGAACTGTCGCTCAGTTCTCATCCAACAGCCAGTTCTAATCTTTAACATGTACATGGACTAGAGAAAAATAAGTTTCATACAGAATATCATCATTTTACAGGGACTATAGTTCTAAACATAGTCCTTTATTTAGGTTCATACAGTTACAACCTTACCTTTTTGAAACCAAAGCAACTGATGGAGTGGTTCACAAAAGCACAGTTGATGTAAGAGCTTCTATCCCATCCAGATGTAGGAGAAAAGCAGAGTATACACTCATTTGTGTAACTTATTTACCCCTGGTTGCCTAAAAGTGGTAAGCCCTCTTCTGTATCCACCAAGTGCTATTCTATCTTCGCTTGACAGGGCACATAGCAATACACCAGCTTGCCAGTCATCAGAAGAGAAATTTCATCTTTCACCAGGCAGCATCTCTGTGGGTACATGCTGGAGGAATGGACACACAATACTAATTCTTTGTATAATTTGGATATGATCTGAAACTCCTGATAAATCACGAGGCAACTCGATGGATTTGAAGGCTTAATGAACTACTAGATCTAATTCAAGCCACAGATCTTCATTAATAACTGCACTGAGCTGTATCTAAACTATAGCAAAGCCTTCTTAAAATATCCTACTTTGAGTTTTGTAGTTACAAATACAGGATATACATATAATAAAGAAAAATCAGCATAATGAAACAATAATATTAGACTTAGTAATTAGTGATTTCCCTTTATCTGAAACATATGAAGTCAGCGCAATTAACTGTCTCAGTGAACAAACTATTGCCTTGTACACTACATTTTTAATCCTCTTATTTTCCAAATCCCTATTGTTTACCAGTTTATTTTTCAAATCTCTATTGTTTTATCAGTATATACTGATATTTTCTTCTGGTTTCCTCAGCTTCCTTGCAGATGCTTTTGGGACTCTGAATGTGAAATAGAACTTTCTTCCAGGAGAGACCTCAATCAGATGGTTTTCTGGGACTCAGACTACCCTTATACCACACTGTTTTCCAGGTATACTATGACTGGAGAATTTCAGCTTGCTCTTCACACGCAGAACACCAATACCCACATCAGCTCACTGAAACAGTGCTAAACCAGTGGCATAAAATAACACGCCACCAGGACAGGGCTGAAATGCAACCCCAGGCAAGGCTTGAAGCCAGAGCAATTCAATGAACACATTTCATACCAGGCATTACTGATAATCCTGCGGTTGCAGTAGCAAAAGCAGCTCTCTCAAATCACAGAGCAGCCTAGTATGGACAAGTAGGGCTTGTTTTGCTTTGTTACTAATACTGGAGATTAAAACTTGCTATTACAAACCTTCTACAGAGAGATTTGCTTTCACATCGGCTGCTCCCCAACCCTTTCACCTTTCAGCCACCATACAGCACCAGGAAAACTTGAACACCTCATAAGCATATTTGGGAACATATTTTTATTGTAAGTCAACAGTTCCTTGTCCACTATCTCATCTCCTGTACCACAGTTGCAGCTCCAAACAGTACCCAGTGTTGGCTCAGAGAAACTGCTCTGAAATGAGGGTAAATTCAGAACCACAGTTGAGCTAAACAAGGTAACGCTTTGTACATGCTGAACAGCACTTCATAGGCCTCCCGGGATTATGTAAGGATGAGAGGGCAGTAGAAATTAGGTTGGTGAAGGCTAGGGTTGACAGGAATAAAAACACAGTGGTTTTCAACTCTGCAGGCTTGAATCTAACTCAGATACTATTGACGACTGTTGCTAATTATTCCCCTAAACTTCATAACTGTGAATTCCTAAAGAATTTAATAAAACACTACAGACCCTCCACAGACTGTTGGAATAACCCAGGAGAATTTAATAAGCAATGCCTACAGCAACTGTTTTGAGTCCAGGACTTTAAAAATCTACTCTAAAAATTCAATACAAAAAATATTTTTTGCTGTTCTAACATCATCTTAGTTTATTGTCTTTGAATGCCATAGATTCATGGTTTCTTGAGAACTCACTTTTTTTCTAAAACAAGTTTTTAAAGCCCTTAAGGCTATGGAGATTGATTTTTTTTTTCCCCTGATCTTTTACATTTTGAAAAGGCAGATGAACAGAATTTAAACTGGTTTTTTTTCTTTTTAAAGCTTGTATTTCTAGAATCAAGGCAATTGAGCCTGAAAGGGTTTCCTACATGTCATCCAGCCCAAACTGCTGCTCAGAGCAGAGCCCATTTTGAAGTGACTTCAAGCTGCTCAGCACAATGTTCAGCCCTGAGCAAGGACTGCCAAGGACAGGGATTCCCCAGCCTCTGAAGCACCCATGCCAGTGTTTCCCCACCCTTCTGATGAACATTTATTTTTCAAATAAATTCTCAGAATTTCCCCTGTCACAACTCACATCTGAAAGGACTCTAGCTTTGGTTTATATATAATCATTTTTAGGAAGTAGAAGGAAGCACCTGGATACCCCCTCAGCCTTCTCTTCTCCAGCCTCCTCTCCTATGCCATGTTGTCCAGCCCCAAACCACCCTAGGCCCTCCACTGGGCCCCCTCCAGTTTGTCAGTGTTTCCCTTATGATCTTGTACTAGTATCATCACCTGTAATTCAAGGGGTTGACCATCCAGTTCCTCTGGAGTTAAGGAATTTATTTAAAACCCGTTTCACAAACCAGATGGTTTCGGGCAGCCACAGTGTTGAGGGAAATTTGACAGTGCAGAGAATTTAGCTGGAAGAAGCTGCACCAGGACTTCACCAACCTCTCTCCAGCTGTTTATTCCTGCTCCCCTATTCCAGATCAAAGCCTCTTGTATTAACCTGTGTATGTACAGGGTCTCAGTGAGAGCAACCAAAGTCAGAGCACAGGTCAGAGGGCCCATGTGTCTCTCCTGCAAGCAACCAGAGCAAGCAAGGGTGTACATATTGGGTGGGTATATATGTCAGCGTGTGATAACTAGTGACTATCAAGCCAGACTAGCTCTGGGAGATGGGTAGGGAAACAGCCAAAAGTCTGGGCTAGGTATTGGAGAGACCAGACCACCTGTGAGTTAGCCACAAGAGAAACTAGGAGATCCAGGCCAGCTATGGGAAGCCTGGGTGTCAGGGAATCAAGCAAAACACATCAGTATGTACACATCTGCATGTGAGGTGACTGACCGTGAGAGGACCTGTGACCTGCTACTACATGCACTGTTTGAGACCAGTTACAGGAGATCCATGGTGTACAAATGTGTGTTTTCTACTAACAGGCTTTCACCCTCATCAACCAGAGGGGAACAGGATGAGGCCACCAGCGCTGTCAGTGTTTGCATGAATGCCGAGTGTTCCTGCCTGCATCAATCTGTGTGGCCAGACACATCTATTAGGAAAAGATGCTCAGCATCACTACTGCCTGGACTTAGGAAGACCAGGCTGTTGCTGCCTCATCTCAATCAGGCTACTAGATTTACCAACTCCTAACACTTCCCACTAAAAATCCTATGTATGCACATGCACAAGTGTATATATATAACATGTTTACACACAAACAGCTGTTTGTTAAAAGAAACCCATAACCAACCTTGCAAAATATTTTATCTAGTTTAAGTTGCAGAAGCCTAAACCCCACTTGTAACAGTGGGGTTCATTGTGGTGGTTCAGCCCCAACCAGTGGCTAAGCATCACATGCTGCTCACTCATTCCCAGTGGAGAAAGAGCCCCCATGGGGTCAGATAAGGACAGTTTACTGACAAAAATCACTGTGAAAAGGGAACAATAACAGCCAGTTACACTCACACCCAGTGATAACATAGAGCACCTTACCAACCCAACAATTACAGAGTGCTGCACAAGACAAGGATTGACCCAACACATCAGCCACACTCAGACTGCTCTGGAGGCAGCCAGGAGCACCCATCCCCAGCCAGCCCCTTTTATGGGGGAGTGATGTCGGGTGGTATAGAAAACAGCCAGGGCTAACTCAGCTCACCTGGGCTAAGCTCACCTGGGATAACTCAGCTCACCTGGACTAACTCAGCTCACCTGGGCTGGCTGCTGGGTAAAGTTGACTCTGGCCTGGCCAGAACAAGGACATTCATTTTTTGCAGGGCTAAGTTTCTTACAATGCTTTGTTAAAATAGTGTTGTAGGGTTATCAATATTACATTATTATATTATTACATTATTATATTATTATTACATACTAACTAATATGTTAGTGATACAACATTATAAATATAAATATGCATTATAAATATTAATACATATTAACACCTCCCTTTAATTGCAAAAAACCCTAATTTAGCAAGCATTAGTATGTATGATGTGTCAATTATATAAAGTATATTGCACATAGAACAATCATATTTCTAAAACATATCCTATAACATAACCTAAAGATAATTACCAGGTCATCTTGGGAAGCCGTATGGGGTTTGTTCAGTACTGGAAGAAGGAGAGAGATTTACTGTCTCTTCTTACAGCCCAGAAAGGCCAATCCTACGCCCTGTAGACAAGCTAGGCACTACTTCATTCTAGAGATACAGTTGCAGTGAGTGTTAAGGTCACCACTTTATAGTTGAAGGAACTTCATGGGTGATGCCTCCTGAGCAGCTTGAACTGGCTCTTTCTTCTTGGCTCTTACCCTCAGGGAAATAAATCACAGGACTGCTCACTGTGGCCTTATCGCATTCTAAGTAGTGATAAAGAGTTCACACCACAGGGGTCATGTAACTCTTATAAATTAAGTTATAACAGGTTTATTTTATGGACAGGAGAGTTTAGACAGTTATATACACAAGGGATTTGTAACAGCAATACTGCAGTGATCTAATTAGGCTGCCATAATGACACTCATAATTTTCCATAGTAAATGCAGTCACTCAGGGACACACTTGCATATCCACCAATGCACCTTTGTGGGTAAACTTCCTCACATAGACAAGTTTCAGTGGTGTTCCTCGTGACTTCCAGTTCTACAACAAAGGCCTTTTGAATCACAGAGTCACAGAATCACTAGGTTGGAAAAGATCTTTGAGATCATCGAGCCCAACTGTACCTGTCCTCTACTAAACCATATTCCCAAGCACCTCATCTACTCGTCTTTTAAACACATCCAGGGTCGGTGACTCAACCCCCTCCCTGGGCAGCCTGTTCCAGTGCCCGATAACCCTTTTTTTCCTAATGTCTAATCTGAACCTGCCCTGGCACAACACAGTGCAGGGGTTACCAGTTCACCACATAACAAAGAAAATTCAGTCCCAAGTCTTCTCTGGGAATAGGAAATATTCAGCATTGTCATGAAAGCATCAGCTGTATATCTGGTCTCTGGTCAGGTCTGTGACAGCTCCCAGCGTAGCGCAAGAGACCCAGGAAGGTTAGGGACTGCCCAGTTTGACCAAAACACAGACTTTCACCATTGTAAATATAGAAGGAAGGGCTTCTTTCTGTATTCAAAACATGCAGAAAGGGAAAGAAGACAGGTCCTCAAGCACATCCAGAGAAGGGCAACCAGGCTGGGGAAGGGGCTGGAGAGCAAATCATATGAGGAGCAGCTGAGGGAGCTGAGGGTGTTTACAATGGAGAAGAGGAGGCTGAGGGGAGACCTTATCACCGCCTACAACTACCTGACAGGAGGGTGTAGAGAGGTGGGTGGTGGTCTCTTCAGCCAGGTGACAGGAGATAGGACAAGGGGAAATGGCACAAAACTGTGCCAGGGCAGGTTCAGATTAGATGTTAGGAAAAAATTCTTCACTGAAAGAGTTGTCAGGGCCTGGAACAGGCTGCCCAGGGAGGGGGTTGAGTCACCATCCCTGGATGTGTTTAAAAGATGGGTAGATGAGGTACTTAGGGATATGGTTTAGTAGAGGACAGGAAAGGTTGGACATGATTATCTTAAAGGTCTTTTCCAACCTTGTGATTCTGTGAAATAGAAATCAACTTTGCTATAACCATGAGCTTCTGCAGAGCTACAGCAGAAGTGCCTAAAAGCAGCCTGACATTTGCCCATAGCTTTACTGGGAGCCACAGGGAAGTACTCATTTTCCACCTAAATTAAAAGAAAGCTTTTGCACAGCGTGTCACACTGGGATGAAGACAACATTTATTTGACCACAGAAGTGACAGGCAAAACTTCATGTGCACTGACCAAATCTTTAAGCAAATCAAAACTAAGGCATGACAATTTGACAAGGGCTAAAAAGCACTAATACTAAATAAACAGCTTTCTGCCCATTTGGGAGAACTTATTCTGACAAGACTATGAGTGCAGAGACACGGCAGCTTTGTTTAGACTAGGGCAAGTGGCAGGATTGCAGGCAAAAGTGCATAACCCTACGGGAGCTGCTGCGAAGGCCACGACAAGCAGATGTGAGTGCTCTGCACACAGTGCCAGAAGCCAGCTCCAGGGCTCTCAGAGTGACCTACACATCCCTTTAAAAAGTAGATTTCAACTGGCAGGTCAAAATGTTGAACAATTCCTCTGATCCTGGAGAGCAAATCTGAAATCCCATTACCTTGCATGAAATAATACAGCGTGACTTACATGTGCAAATGCCACCTCGGCAGCAGAGAGTTCCCCTACAAGAGAATACTGCCAATCAGGTTGTAGTTTCTCTCACAGATTTTAACAAGCACCTCAACACTTCAATGGTCATTTTTATTGGAAACATTTTTTGGTATCACAAACTGTGAAATTCAAGGCCTCCCTCATTTGATGTGGTGTAATAAGGATGGGCGAGAGGCAATATTCATGCTCAAGTAGCCAAACCACTCAGGATTGCTTTGCCACATACCAATTTTTCCACTGAAGAAGCAAGATGTTTTTGGGGACAATGACAAATTGTTGCCTGTGCAGCTACCGCGCACAGGCATAGGGTGTGAGCTCTGCTGAGATACTGGAGAATCCACATTTGTGGTTCCCCTCCAAACTAGGGACCTTGAGCTTAAATTTCCCCAAAACTCACCTCTCAGTAAAATTCAAAAATTAGGCAAAAGCTTGTTTCCAACACTGGGATTTTATCTTCTGGGATTTTTTCATCTGGAGTCCTGTGTCCAGATCTGGAGTCCACAATACAAGAAAGATGGGGGACTGTTGGAGAGGGTTCAGAGGAGGCCATAAAGATGATTAGAGGGCTGGAGCACCTCCCCTACGAAGAGAGACTGAGGAGCTGGGCTTGTTCAGCCTAGAGAAGGCTGTGGGGGGACCTCATTCCAGCCTTCCAGTCCCTGAAGGGAGCAGAGAAACAGGAGGGGAATCAACTTTTTAAAAGGGTAGACAATGGCAGGACAAGGGGGAATGGATTAAAACTAAAGGAAGGAAGGTTTAGATTGGATATTAGGGGGAAGTTCTTTACAGAGAGAGTGGTGAGGTGCTGGAACAGGCTGCCCAGAGAGGTGGTGGATGCCTCATCCCTGGAAGTGTTCAAGGCCAGGTTGGCTGGGGCTCTGGGCAACCTTGTGTAGATCCAGGCCTGGAGGTTGGTGGCCCTGCCTGTGGCAGGGGGTTGGAACTCTGTGATCCTTGGGGTCCCTTCCAACCCAGACCAGTCTGTGATTCTATGATTTTAACATCTCCCTTTTCCTTCTGCTTTAAATTCCATATTCAGGGTATATTTGACAAACATTAATGAAAGCAACAGCTCTGGAGTGAACCTGCATCCTTTCCCCAGGACCCACAGTAAGAACTACGATGCTGCCCTCTGCATGACCTTCACCTGTGAAATGTATATTTCTCTTTGCTTTGGCCAGGCCTTGGCAGCTTTATGAACCCCAAGAGAGGAAAGGAAATGAGGTGAGAGCGAGACAAGATAGAAAAGGCTAGACAATGAAAGGAAGAAGGAGAGGAGGGGGAAGAGAAGGAAATTAAAAAGGGAAAACAAAAGGACACACGGGGTATAGTAGACATTTTAAAAATATCCTTTTTCTCATTTGTTAATTAGAATTGTTTCCCAGGGGTTTATCTTGCCAGCAAGAATCTGATGGAAGCATCATCGTGGCTGGGTCACTTCAGCAAAGGTGGGGAAACTGGAGAAACAGAAAGAGAGCAGCCTTTAAATGCTATAAAGGGGGGGAAAGAAAGATTTTGAGTAACAATATCCATTTGTAAGTGACCTCTCTATGTTCCCACATGGTCGAGTTCAAAATTATGCCTGCTTGCAGAAAGGACTGTATTACCATGAGACAATAATGATCCAGGATAGAAGGGAGCTCAGACTGCCTGCAAAAAGAGAAGAGGCTAAAAAAGTAGGTTTGTATGAGTCTCCCCTGGTTTCTGATCTGCCCTCCCTCTGACAACTTGGCTACAAACCCCAAATATTGCCTTAACAGAATGGGCAGCATGCTGTATATGCAGTGAAGGAAAACTGCCAGATCAGCATTTCATATTTCATCCAAGAGGGAGTTTATTATTCACCAGTAACTGGACAACCTAAAGCAATGGTAAATGTTGTCCACGTAGCAGGAATGATGATTTCAGAGGTAAACTATATTTTTTGAGTTTGATGTAAACTACACTAACAAGAGACCAGCATCCTCAACATCACCACCTCCAGCTTTCAGGCTGCCCAACCAGCTAGAAGCTAACCTCATCTTCCCACACGCTCCTCCTGGAAAAGGCATTGCAAGAACAGACAGGAAATTAGCGCTTGGGAGTAAAGGCAGGATGGTCTCTACCTTGGGTTGAAGATCAAGTGTTAATGCAGGAGCTTCCTTTCTGCCTGTAAAACAAACTATACTTTGCTGCTGCTCAAGTGAAAAGCCTTACCTGTCTCAAAACAGCTCACCAACTTAACTGCAGTCATAGAATCACAGAATCATAGGGGTTGGAAGGGACCTCCAGAGATCATCGAGTCCAACACCCCTGCCAAAGCAGGCTCCCTAGGAGAGGTCACACAGGTCGGTGTCCAGATGGGTCTTGAATGTCTCCAGAGAAGGAGACTCCACACCCCCCTGGGCAGCCTGTCCCAGGGCTCTGTCACCCTCACTGGGAAAAAGTTCTTCTGCATATTGGTGTGGAACTTCCTCTGCTCCAACTTGCAGCCATTGCCCCTTGTCCTGCCTCCACAGACCACTGAAAAGAGGTTGGCCATTTCCCCCTGTGTCCCACACTTAAGATATTTATAAGCATTAATAAGATCCCCTCTCAGCCTTCTTTTCTCAAGGCTGAACAGCCCCAGTTCATTCAGCCTGTCCTTGCAGGGGAGATGCTCCAGACCTTTAATCATCTTCGTAGCCCTCTGCTAAACCATACTAGTTTAGTTTCTTGGGACCAAAAGGTCACACACAGCTTCTCCCTCCTTCCTGGCACCATGAAGCAGGGTGAGCTCTGGCTGCCATCCACACACCCAGAGTTCCCAGCACACTTCATCTGGTATCACCCCTGCTCCGCAGTTTCCCAGGTATCAGCTGAAGATGGTCCCATTTCTGTATCTGTGGGCATGCCAGGAAAACATAAGGGCCTGTGAGTGGGAAGTAACATAAGCCACAGGAGGACTGGGGATAAAAGGAGACATAAATGCATACGGATTTGTAATAAGGAGCACTCAGTAGCACTTCAGGACATGACAAAGGGGATGAGAGGATACACAAAGAGAGGGAACTTCTCAGCCTGGAATATAAGTTAATAATAATAATGAAGACATCTGACCAACGGAGAAAAGACAGAACAGCCCCGTTCTACCACATTGCAGTCATCCCTATCAAGGCAGTAAGTGAAAACACAAAAGGTATTTTTCCACAGGGTCCCTTTTCTCCCCCACCTCTCACTGAGGCCGTTCCCCATATTTGCAGCTTCTTTCAAGGGCAGAAATAATATTTGGCTTCCTTGGCAACAAAGAACAAAGAGACAATAGAAATCCGACAGTGGAATTTATTGAGCCGCATACTACACGAACCCCTCACCCAGGGACAGCAATCAGGAGGGGCAGGGTGGCCCCAGCGTACCAGCAGCTAGAAAAGCTTTTTGGGTAAGAGCTCCTTGCACTGCTTTGACACAGAGGGGTTGTTTTGACTAACAGGGTAGAGAAGGGGATTTCTTTCACAGAGTAACACTTTGAAGGGCCCTTTGCCTCACAGCTGTAACAGCAGCTACATCCGCGGCACGCGTTTTTCTCCTTCCTTATTGTGTTACACACCAAAACACAGCAGAGGCCAAAAGAGTTTCGGGGTCTGCTACTGCTAAACTCAGTCATCTATGGGCAGCATCACAGCTAAAGGCTGTGATTAATCTATGAGACCCAGGAAAGTTTCCCAGGCCCTGGATTTGAGTGCACATCCCAGCTGTATCCCAACCCTGCACTGGAACTGGACACAGCGTCCCTCTCAAAAAAGGTGACAGGTTTTGAGGGGATTTTGGTGTTTGTTTTTTTAATCTCCAGACAGCTTAGATTGGAGAATCTCCCCTCCTACATTAGCTGGGTTTGGGACAGGACAGGGACTGCACCCAGTTACTCTGCTCTTGAGTCTAACGTGACTCTTCTGTTACACAAAGGAACATGTTGAACCTCTGCATATTTTGCAGATGATACAGAACTGGAAGGAGCAGTTGATAGACCAGATGGTTGTTCCATCTTTCAGAGGGACCTTGACGATCTGCAGAAATGAGCAAACAGGAATCTCATTAATTTTGACTAAGGGAAAACGCTAAGTCTCACTCATGGGGAGGAGTATCTCCACGCATCATACTGTGAACAAACAGCATGGAAAGCAGCTTTGTAGAAAAGGAATGGGGCTTCCTGGTGGATGCCAAATTGGCCATGACCTAGTAATGTGCCTTCTCAGCAATGGCAGCTATTGGTATCACCAGCAGGTCAAGAGAGGTAAGCCTAGCCCTCACCACTGGTGAGACCCATCTCAAGTGTTGTGTCCCAATCTGAATTCCCCAGTACAAAAAAGACATGGACATGGACATTGTGCAAGTCCAGAGAAGGACCACAAAGAAGATAAAGAAACTGGAGTGTCTGTCATATGAGGAGAGGCTTAGCAAGCTTAGCCTGGAGAAGAGAAGGTTCAGGGGAATCCTGTCAATGTGTATAAATAACTGATGGGGAGGGAAGTAAAGAAGACAGAGACAGACTCTTGTCAATGGCATCCAATGAAAGTCTCTTCAAGCCACCCAATCTATTAGAAGATAAAAGAGCACCAATAATAATACTATTTGAATTCTCTGGAAATGAGCTATAGCATCTTAGCCAATGTATTAGTAGAGCAGAAAAGTCAGCAGGCTGCTCTTAGCAGCAGAAAAAGAAAGAGTGGAAGGGAACGTGTCTGTTAAAGTCACAGGAAGATTGGCCTTGGCAGAGAGCGCAGGCCTCAGCACGGGGTGGGGTGTTTAACCAGGTCTGTCACTGCCTACAGGGCCCGCCCCTGTGTCCATAGCCTGGAGCTGCAGTACTGAGCTGGATTGTATTAAGCAGAGTTAAAGACAACGGAGGGAGAAAAGTGAAACAGGAGAATGCTAGAGAGCATGGAGATGAAAGACAAACAGGAAGGTATTGGATTAATGGACAAGCATTTATGTTGTGATCAGCTAATGCACAGAGATTAGCATGCAAGGCATTTTCAGGGGGGTGGGGGAAAGTCCTGTCAGCCACAAAGTGATGTACAAAAGATGAAACAGCCCAATGTCTAGGAAGCTGTAACTCCATCTTCCCTTCACTGTCTTTCACCCTTGAGGTGGGAGGGGGGTAAGCCAGGAGAAAGGTCAGGGGACAGAAACAACAGTGAGGAATTGGCAGAATGCCTCAGGTTCTGTGGAGCAGAACTGTCCCTCACAGAGGATAAACCAAGGGCACAAAGCTTGGATTTCCACAACCTACACCTTACCAAGGAGAGAAGCTTCTTGGATACAATTTCAGTGTAGACATTACTTTCCCTGCACTGAGAAACAACTGAACTGTTAGATGTTGGCTAAGCAGTGGGAAACAGCACCAAAACCCTCCTACATGTTGTTTGTAAAGGCATAGGGGTCAAGCAGAATCATTCTCCAACGAAAAACAGAACAATGAAGTGGGATGGAAGCCTTCATCAGGATTGGAAAGGGTAGGACAACAAGGAATAGTTGCTGAAAGCAAACAATTCCAAAGAGCGACTTTCAGAGCTTACTGACTCATGAGACTGAAAGAATTCCTCCATTCCCCATTGGAAAAGGTAAAAAGGGGAGGCTCATGGGACACTTAACTCAGCAGATCCACATGGGACCAACAACTAAAAGACTGATCTGGTACTCAGATCTGCTATACAGCTCATTGATCCAGGGATTTCCAAAATCAACAGTAGTTTGAAGAATCTTTTGACAACCTGTCCAACCCCAGGGAAAGCAGGATGGACCAGGTTGAGTCACCATCACTGAAAGCATTTAAAACATGCATAGATGTGGTGCTTACAGACATGGTTTAGTGGTTGGACTTGGCAGTGCTAGGTTAATGGTTGGACCAGATGATCTTAAAGGTGTTTTCCAACAAAAACAATTCTGTGATTCTATGATTAACAAAATCTTCACTCTTAAAATAGAGTGGGATTGACTGTATGGATATTTCAGATCCCTGAGCTCCTGATGTGAGTTGAGGGAAATCTCATTGACGCAGCTGGTTTCAGAGGGGCAAAAGTAACAGCACAATACAGTAGCAATCTTCACCCCAACAAGCACCACATGCAATCTTGCAAACACAGCAAAAAACCTTCCTTGTTCAACATCTGCTGTGTTCATGGAAGAACAGTTACACATATGATTAAGATGGTACCAAAAGAGAGCTGGGTTCCTGAGGAGTGTCTCTTCTAACAAACCCAGTAGCCCAAAACTTTGACCAAGCAGGCTGCTCAAACTAGTGTAGCTGTCTTTTTGCTCTATTTACCCTAGATTCAACTGTGAAGCTGGGAGACATTTGTAACTCCAGGCCAGTTTGATGTTTTCGGGTGACCTTGAGCTTTAATAAAACCACAAAAATCCCCATATATCAGCACCATGCTCCACTCCTCAAAATCCTCTTTGAAAAGTTTCAGTCAGCAGGCAAAACATCCATACATCTGAAAACCAGCGTTCTTCAGAGTACATACAGGACATAGGAATTTACCCATTGTAATGTGGGTAAGAAGCTCACTCACTTCTCCCTTCCCTACCTTGAATACTAAAGAAATTTCCCACTATAATACCTGTACAGCATCCTCAGGCACACTCCAGCTCCCACACCACTGAGCAGATGAAAACACATCTGTTCTATCCTGTTCACATGTGACTGGCCACCCACCCCTACAGAAGTGTTAGAAGCTGAGACAGACTCTTGTGTAAGGATGTATAAGGTAGGCATCCACCTGATGTTAGGGTACTTAACGTCAATTTGCATCTCTTTAAAGTGAGTAGTGAGAAACAGGCACAAAATGTGGGTTGTCCTAGATCCTTTTAAGATGATATTGTGCAATGCCTGCTCTTGGAGATACACAAAACTCAGCTGAACAAGACACTGAGCAACTTAAAAACTGTTGTGGTCATAACTTTGTTCCAGCCACGGGAAAGCACTTAGACATACTTAAAGCATGTGCTGAAATCATCCTCACTTCAGCGGCCAAGGGACTGATGATTCCCCTCTACCCAGCACTCATGAAAATCCCAGTAAAACAGAGATGTTGAGCAACTGGGAAGAGTTTACAAAGAGGACGACCAAGATTATTAGAGGAGTGGAGCACATAACATATAGTGCCAACAAAAGTATGTTTGTTTAGCCTGACAAAGACTAAGGGGAGTACCTAATTTCTGATTTACACTTCTTAGTGGGGTTGGTTAATGAAGAGAAAGCCAGATCCTTCCCACAAATGCACAGAGAGAAGCCAAGAAGCAAAAGTCACAAGTTGCAACAGGGGAAAATCCCAACCAAACTTAAAAAATGTTCACCACCAGAGAGGTTAAGTCCTGGAACAGGTGCCCAGAGAGCCTGTGGAAACTCCATATTTGCGATATTTTCAGGCTCAACTGGGCAAGGTCACAAGCACCCTAACACAACTTTGAGGCCTGGCTTGCTTCAAGCAGGGGTTTGAATTAGAGAACCTTCAATGGTCCCTTCCATTCTAAACACATTTATGACTCTCTGATTGTGTTTCAGTCCTTTGGTGTCCCTTGAAAGCATTGAATTTTCTAGTACAGGCACAGCCACACAGTACAACTGCTAACCACAGGACAGCTATGATTTCCTGAGTCAGGGACCTTTGCCTTCTCTTCCTCCAACCAATTTCAATCAAAGTTTCTCTTGCCAAAAGATAGAATGTTTTATTAAGTGTCTTTTGAATAATTTGGAGAATTAAAGCCTGTAATACTGGATAATTTCTCCATCCTGTGCAAGGTAACATTCTATCTCCTGCTCATCTTCAGGGAGCTCATAAGTCTTTCATAATTGTCACAGTCTGCTCTGTTGAACTGCTGAGAATTAATCTGTAATCCTTAAAATGCTATTTCACATCCACCTTGCACTTCTCTGAGGAAGGAGACATACAGCATGTTATGTTGGAACTGGATGAGGGGCAACAATAGGCGCTTTTGTACTGGGGAATGGCATGTAGCCTGGGACTGGGCCAGAACAGCACATTGATATGACAAGCTTTGCCTGCTGTGGAAGTATCGAATCTCAGCTGATAGTGGAACTATCACCTTTCTCTGAAAAGCACCTTGATCCAAGCTGTGCTGTCCCCTAACCATGAAATGTAAATGACCCACGGACACAAGGGGAGGCTGGTCTAAGTTCCATTCAGTTGGAAGGCTGGGGAGGGGCCTTTCCTAGACAGCTCCTAATATTAAACCTAACAGCAGCAGCTCTCCCAGCCCCTGAGACAAGCGGGTCTCTGGAGCAGTGAAGCACAGAGGATTATATTCAGAAACACAGGCCCTCTCAAGAAGCCTTTGTTTGCACATCAGGACACTGAAGTCGATTCCTTCATTAAGGCTGTCAGGGCTCCTTCACTTTAGGGCAGTTGACCTCTACCAATGCACGCTTCACCGAAGAGGAAGGGCTGATGCTTTTAGCTAGAGCAGCAAAAGCCAGTAGGCTAATAAATCCTCAAGGATACCAAAAGCAGTGCTACTTGAGCCCCTCTCTTTTCACTCAGCTGAGCTATTTGGATTAGTTCAGGCTCTGGACACCTCCTGATGACCACACACACGTGGTCGCCCTGGATAAGGTGGTTCGACAAGAAGGGGTGGCAGTGGCAATCCCAGCCTAGAAATCACTGCCTTTGCCTCTGCAAGCAAAGGGGGAATGGGTCCTTCAGCCACGGCCCAGAGGACACACCAGCACCAGACAGTTTGGAATCAAGGATTTAATCCTCACTGCAGGTTAAGGAGAGGCACTTTTTGGGCTGAAAACCAGTCTGCAGCCCTGACCAGGCTATAGCAAATGCATTCCGGGTCACCCACCTGATCTCAGCCCATTTACTGAGCCATGTAATACCATCCATTACCCCAAGATCTCTCTGCCTTCCATGGAGACAGAGAGGCACTTCAGCATGGCAATTCAGTCACCATGGGATACAAAATGGTCTTAAGGTGCCTGGATCCCTCCACGGACCACAGGGTGTGCCCAGGCTACATATATCCTTAACACACATACATCACTTTTACACACAGGAGCATAACAGGTTACTTCCCTCAGTGGTTGTTTGAGCCTTTGACAGATGTGAATCCCTCTGAAGATAAGAAACATCTTGTAAGTGTCTGAACAAGAGCCTTCTAGGCCTGAGCTGTGACTGTTTTAAGTCCACTGATCTAGGATCTAGCTAGGGACAAGTCACCATGTCCCTGCTCCTTGGAGCTGTGTGGTGAACTACCTAAGGGGTAGCTCATGGAGGAGAAGTAATTAGCAAACAACTCTGTAACATGGCACAGGGAATCCCAAAGCATGGATGAAGCCTCAGGAAGATGATATCAGAGCATTGGCGCTTCACCAGAAGTGAAAAGGAGATTGATCCAGTTTGGGATTTTAAAAAGAAAAAAAAAAAGGAAAAAAAGAAAAAAAAAAAGAATACTGGTAGCACTTTCAAAACACACATTCAGAGTTCATTTATCTCCTACCACTCTGTCTTTAATCCTGTGACAGGGGAGAAGTCATCCAAGCTAATGAGTCCAAAGGTTTATGAAGGAAGCAAGTAAAAGTGATGGCAGAGACTGTTCCTCAAATCCATAGAAATAACAAGGGAGCTTCACATAGCATTAGATCATAAATTTTCCTGAGCTATCCTCTCTTCACTTTATTGCTGAGACTAGCAAGTTTCCTGGAGTTCTTGGTTACAGTGGGAACAAAGTAATTAGCACACGGTCTGCCTTGAACTGGCATATCTATTGAAACAAAGATGCTCACTTACCAAGTTGTCATGGTAAATGTCCTTTTCTCCCTGGGCTAGATATGCCTCACCTGGTCCCTGTGAGAGAGAATGGAGGAGGCAACAGAAGAGTGGGAAGTATCTGCTCCTCTCAGACACACACACAGACCTTTCCCAGGATGAAAACTGGAACAGCAAACAGAACTAGGAGGTAGAGGAAGGATGTGAGAAGACAGGGCAAACTCCCATTCGTTTGCAACAATAAAGGCCTAAGTCCCATCAGCAGCGAGCAGACTGAGCCCCCACTTTAGGCAAAGGGCAGGAAGATCTCATTTTCTCTCTAACACCTTTACCCCCTCTCCATGAAGACGAACAATGATTCATAACTGATGAGACTTCCACCTTAGGTGCCTGAGAGAAGCCCAGTCCATGAGCTACAATTCAGACAGGTTAACTCAGTGCCCTAACCAGGGGTCACCCACTCTCTGCTGCAGTTGCTTTTGCAACCCATAGGACAAAGAACACAACTGAAAAATGTTAGGCAGATTTTGGAGAATCCCAGAGCTAGGGGAGTCACTCTGAGAAATCCAGTCTCTCCCTATCCACCCACTCTGCAAGAAGGCTGTGGCAGGCATTGCCTTCTTAGCAAATGCCTTATGGCCAGGGACAACAATAGATTCCAACCTCAATTTCCAAGTCTGACAAAGAAGTCTCTTGGTTTCAATAAACTACCTCTGCTTTTCGGTGCTCGTACAGCTACCCACTGTTTGACTTGCAAGACTTTCTTTCCAAATCCCAAAGATGGTCTCTTCTGCTGTAGGCATGGTGAAAAGGGCCTATTTAATTGAAATTAACCTCAGAGAAACTCATTGACCTATTGTAAAACAGCTTATCACCACAAAGTGAAAGCTTTACCCCAAAAGGTTTCTAACCTCATAAACCACAAGCTTCTATCAAGGGAAGAATCAAGAGACTTTTTATAATCCAGCTCTTTGTGAGAGCAGCCACTGGAGTACATCAGCCCCCGAGTCACCCTGGGAGGACAAACCTACAGCAGAGAAGTTTGAGGATGTAAAACTTTGCAACAGAGCTATTCAGCCCTGGAGCCCTAAAATTACTAATTGTTGAAGGCCTGCTCTCATTTCCAACACTGGAGACTATCTCAGTCAGGACCTAGTGCTATTAGGTCATTTAGGTCTCAATCCAGGCAAATATTTTGTGCATTTGACCTTCAACTCAGGCATGATACATGGAAATATTAACCTGCTTTTAAAAACCAAGCATGCATTCATTCGTGTCTCTCAGTGGACCAGGGCCTTGGTCTGTACAGACCTGCAGCAGTCCACAGCAGTAAATTACCACCCCTGACATGCTAAGCAAGGTGAACTCTGCTGCTCCTACTACCCAAAGAGAGGTCCGTGCAGGTGTATCTGCTACCTGTGTCACATGCGTGACATCAGCATTTTACCGCCACGAGAGTGAAACTAACCACCACACCCAGGTCTAACCTAACAGCCTCCTCAGTACTAATTCTAGACATAATTTTCTGACAAAAACATTTAGGACCTTAGCCCCAGAGGCTGCTCTTTGGCAAAAAATGGCACCCAGACTGGCAAAGTTTTCCACAGCCAAATACAACTGTGCTGCAGCATCTTCTGTGCAGTTTTCACAGTAACATCATCCAACTGATGGCACTCACAGTCCCACACATGCCAGGGTACCTCTGGTATCCCTTCTTCCCTCTCTGCTTTCCACAGTGAAGAGTTCAAGGCTACCGAGGGAGGCTGTGGAACTGGACCAAGAAGGAGAAAAAAGGGGGAAAAAAACCCAGTAGGATTTTATCAGGCAAATCCACAACTGTCCTAGGCATCAGGAATGTCATCTCAGGATTAGACTTACAGCATGAGGTTGTTTCAGGTTTGTATTAATCAGAAGTGTATTCAAAGCTGGGCATGAAGTAGGATAAACGCCACCCAGTCAACATGCTAATTACTCATTTCCATGTATGAAGAAGAGGAAACCCAGCACAGCTGTCTTGCTTATCATACCACACAAGTAAAATCCCCATACTGGCCTCCTCCAGCATTTCTTCCCAGCTCCAGGCTCTGTGCTTTGTCTAGCAGAGAGCAGGTGAGATTGGCTGTGTGGTCTCATAAAGCAGAGTAATCTTTAGCCCAAACTTGCCTGCTTGATCCTTCTGCCTAACAAAAAGAAACAATTCAGCTTTCAGCCTTGTTTACACGGGGGTTTAAAAGCATCTCAGTGAGGCAGCAGCAGGGAGGCTTGAGCAGGGTGAAAGATGTGCTGCTCTATCTGCCACAAAACCTGGGCTCTGGTGCAACCCGACTGGGGAGCCACTCTTGTGCAGCAGATCAGCTGCTCTCTGGTTTCACCATAGTCTTCCCCACAGGCTTCATGGCAGCCACAGCATAGGGTGCATGCAAAATGTGAGGGTGTTTTATATGGCAGGCCTGCCAACCTGCCTGGCTGTGGGCTGAAGAAGTCCTAGAGCACATTTAAAAAGAAAAAAAGCTTTTTCTGTGGGTAAGGAGAGGGGAAAAAATGGGGGGGGAAAGTGCAGTAGCTCCACACTTCCAAATCTGTTTCCATTCTGATTTAGTTCTGATGCAGACATTTCCCAACCCCCAAAACAAGACAACTTGAGCTGATATGGAAGTGCCCAGGCTGTCCTATATGGAACCAGCACATAACCATGAGGTCCCTACATCATGTGACTGCTGTAACCACTGGACTCTGACAGCACAGATCAGCTAACATCTCATCTGCCAAAGGAATGCACCACAGGACAGGAAAAGTTCAACTGGGGACATGCAAAGAGAAACTAACTCTGTGGATTGGGCCTTCAGGGACTTGACTGTGAGAACAGAGAGGGTATCCTAAAAAAAAGGAGCAAGGGGAAAGACTGGTGTCTCTGATTGTGAAAAATGCTGAAGGAGATTCAAAGGCTGACACCTCAAAACATTTCAAGACAGATTTGTGTTATCTGTCCAGCCCCATCAAAGAGGTCTCAATACCCCAAATCTCCCATGTTTCCCTTGAAATACCAGCATTTATTACATGAGAAACTGTTTTCTATACACCAGATTCAGTCAAGACAATGAACTGAAGAACAGTGAATAAATACCTCCTTAGATTAAGGAGGTTCCTTCCTCACACACAGTGGCTGGCATAGCCCAATATGAGTGGTCCTGTCTATCACTAGCAAGTTGTTTCACATTTAGTGAAGACTCAACCATGGGTGACTAAGTGACTTGTTAAAAATGGGGGTGGCGTTGATTTGTAAGCAGAGGAAAGACCAGAGAACTCCATTAGTATTCCCCCTGCCTGGCTGCACCCATTCCCAACCCAAGGGGAAGGAGGATTTTCGCTGTGTGTTTTTTCACACCGTTGTCACAACAACAGTTTTAACTAGACATCAAGTAATGTTTGGATGCAAAACAGATGTCACTTCCTCCTTGCATACCCCTGAAGGAATTTGGTGCTGTTTTCATGTGTGCTGTCTCCCAGGATCCTGGGGATATCCAATTTCCCATTCAAATGCAGGCAATAGAAAAAGCTGAAAGGCAGATTTTTGTGGATTTCTCTTCTGTCCCATGCCTGAACCTGTAACATGAATGAGGCTTTTGGTAGCTTTGTCCTTCCTTTTTAATAACTACTTCATTTACCACTTACAAAAGCCAGTCTTCTCTCCTCATTGCAACCTCCTAATAAGATTCCCCCCACATCACTGAAGCCCAATTGTGCTCAGAAGCTGAGTTATTCAGGAAACAAGAAAGTTTGGATTACACAGCTATTCCTGCTGGCATTCAAAGCCACTGCACCCCTCCCACACAGATTAGATCTTCAGCAGGGAGAGATCCTCCAGCCAGCATCACTTCCAGAGTGGTGGGGCAGGCTGAACAGTTACATGTTCTCCCTCCCTGCCCAATTTACATCTTTTAAGTCTGTGGTGGGAAAGAGAAATCTCATAGGAGAGAAGCTAAAATGCTGCCAAGCCAATATAACCTTTCTCTGCTGTCATATCCCCTCTGTCATGTTGAATCTCACAGCTGCCAACCACTCTGTGGAGGTGTGGAGGCCCCTTGTATTGCAGTCAGGCCTGGGGTGCTTCCTTAGGGAGTACACCCATGCAGGATTTCACTGCAGTTTGGGAGTTTCACCTCACCACACGCCCCATTGCATAGGAAGTGATATGGTAATCACACCCTTCATGTGACTTCAGCAGCAGCAGCAGCAAGGGGTGCAGGCTGCTCTAAACAACTTTTTAAAGACTAATAAATCCCTGCCCCCCCCAAGATCTCTGAGATGCTAAGCACCTGATGCTAGCACAAGTCCTTCTTTGCAAGTAGTTTTCACATGAAGCTATGAAACTGTAGCATTGCTGAATCCATCTGGATCTGTCTCTCCTGATCACTTTTGGCAACAAACCAGTATCTCTGAGTAACACCCAAGAAGCAAAGGTCCCTTAACCTGCCCAGTCCCTGATCCTGCCCTGCAGCTGTCAATGGGCACATCAACCCCAGAACAATGTGGACAAGGCCCATTTCTTTGAAAAATGCTGGTTTTCCCCTTCTGTTCCAGGTTTCCTCTCAAGCCACAGCATCACTTCAGCTCCTTTAAGTAGCAGATAAAAGCCTGCACTTTTTTTTCAAGTACTTCCACCGTTTCTGTTTCCTTACAGAAAGTGGACTCATTTTTCCCTATCCAGGTGCATTAGATAAACAAAATGGAAAGATTTCAAGGATAAGAGGGTCATTAGGAGCAGCCAGCTTGGCTTTACCAAGGGGAAGTCATGCTTGACCAATCTGATGACCTTTTATAGAGACATAACCAGGTGGACAGATGATGGTAGGGCAGTGGTTCACCTTGACCTCAGTAAAGCATTTGACACCATCTCCCACAGCACCCTCATGGCTAAATGGAGGAAGCGTGGTCTGGAGGATCGGGTAGTGAGGTGGTTGAAGGAAAGAAGTCAGGGAGTCGTGGTCAGTGGGACAGAGTCTAGCTAGAGGTGTGTATCTAGTGAAGTCTCTCAGGGCTCAGTACTGGGACCAGTACTATTTGATATATTCATCAGTGACGTGGATGAGGGAATGGAGTGCACCATCAGCAAGTTTGCTGATTACACAAAACTGGGAGGAATGGCTGACACACCAGAGGGCTGCGCTGCCATCCATCAAGATCTGGACAGGCTGGAGAGCTGGATGGGGAGAAATTTAATGAAATATAACGAAGGCAAGTGTAGAGTCTTGCATCTGGGGAAGAACAACCCCAGGTACCAGTACAGGTTGGGGACGGATCTGTTGGAGAGCAGCACAGGGGAAAGGGACCTGCGGGTTCTGTTGAACAGCAGCAACAGGATGACTATGAGCAGCAATGTGCCCTTGTGGCCAGGAAGGCAAATGGCATCCTGGGGGTATAGCAAGGAGGGCGATTAGTAGGTCAAGAAATATCCTTCTCCCCATCTACTCTGCCCTGGTGACACCACACCTGGAATATTGTGTCCAGTTCTGGGTCTCTCAGGTCAAGAAGGACATAGAACTCCTTGAAAGAGTCCAGCACAGGGCCACCAAGGTTATGGAGTGGAATATCTTCCTTATGAGAGAGGCTGAGGGAGCTGGGCCTCTTTAGCATGGAGAGACGAGATTGAGGAGTGACCTCATCAATGTCCGTAAATATGTAAAGGGTGAACGTCAGGAGGAAGGAGCCAGGCTCTTCTCAGGGATGTCTGATGATAGGACAAGGGGCAATGGGTGCAAGCTGGAGCAGAGGAAGTTCCATGTGAATGTAAGGAGGAACTTTTCACTGCGAGAGTGACAGAGCCCTGGGACAGGCTGCCCAGAGAGACTGTGAAGTCTCCTCCGGACATTCTGTGATTCTGTGACTTATTACCCCTGTAATTACAGTGTCTAAATCAGTCCTGCCATCCAGCAGATGATAGAGGCAAAGGAAGAGAGTAAGAGGAGAGACAAAGAGAGATGAAACCACTTACTGAGTCACATTGCAATTGGGTGAAATTACTGGGGAATAGAACCCCAGCCCTGTGCCCCACTGGTACTGCTCTGCTCATCTAACCGTAAGACCATGAAATCTCCCTTTTTTCATGACAGAGAAAAGTGTGAGGGCTCTAAGCAGTAATGACACTGTGGAAATAATCTGTTTGAGTATCTTAATTATAAACTTTGTCTTGGGCTTCTCACTGCAGCGGCACAGCTGTGCTGGGTCACAGTGTTTCTGACACTGGGTCACATATGGATGTTAGAAAAAACAAGCTCATTCCAACACAATTCTGTCAGCTTTGATGTGTTCTTACCCCAAAAAAAATGAAGCAGGAGGAGGAAAGCAGCATTTGGCTACTCGGTATTTTGGCTGCTTTGAATCTGGAGGCTCAGTGCAACCCTGACAGCTTTATTATAAACATGGCAAGTGTTTTGGAATGACAGGCAGGAATTAGCAGTCCTTTCCTTGGTCTGGGA
The DNA here is from genome assembly GCA_020800305.1 of Porphyrio hochstetteri. Lineage (NCBI taxonomy): Eukaryota > Metazoa > Chordata > Aves > Gruiformes > Rallidae > Porphyrio > Porphyrio hochstetteri. Next base: position 118,965,518 of record CM036907.1, on the reverse strand, counting down.
CTGTTTGATTTCAGGCAAAGCAAGGTGTGTAGACAATATAGGGCAGAGAAAGAACTTTAAAGTAAACTTGTCTCTGCAATAGAGTATGGGGTCCCCTCAGAAAGGAGCTGTTCCACTTGTCAGGCCAATTAGCAGCAGCTCTGCCACTTCGGTGGGAGAAGTAGGGGAGAGGGTCTGCTGGGGAGAGAAATGAAACCCCTGCATGAGTTACTGACTTACCCCGAGACACCCTGGGAAAATCTGCACACGGAAACATCTCCTGTATCCTGCAGCTGTAGTCAGCCCACATGAGGCTGACAAGAAAAGTGAGGTGCAGTTCTTCACATTCACAGGCAGAGAGGAACATGCACACTCATCTAGAATTTGCCATGGGAAATCAGGGAGAAAGGAATGGCACTTCAACCACTTTGTCCAGACCCCCAAGCCTGTGACAGTTCTCACCAGTAATAAACAATGTGGACTGGTGATTCACAAGGAGCCAAGCACTAGCACGCTAAATTAGAGGGGGCAAAGCAAACCAACCTCTTGCCAACCATGAAAACAGCAGAAGTAAAAGCTGGTACTTGCAAGAATTTGCACCATGGGACTAGGGATAGCAGCTAGTAGGAACTCAGACTCTCTAGAGACATCTGCTCCAAGCTTTGGTGTGGAACTGAGTTGTTTCCTGAGCAGCCTGACACTACCAGAGGACTATTCCTCCCTGGGCTGCCCTTGGATTATGAGAGAAGAGCCAGAGGAACCATTCCTCCTTCCAGAAAGGACAAACATGTCATAGCTGATGGCTACATAAAGCTTACTCACATCTTAGTGGTCATTAATATGACATTAATGTTTGTGTGCACACTGTTACACAAGGGCAGCCTTGGTGCTGTGCTTGAGGCCAAATTTGAGACTGTCCACAGAACTTCACACTCTGCAATAGCAGCACCCAAGGAGGCGGCCCTAACATCACCCTAAATTTTAGATTGTGCTCAAGGCCACGCTTATCTCTCAACATTTACACTTCTGCCCTTGTACCCATCTTCCTTTGACATCATGCCATATGACTGATGCTGCCTTGAGACCCTCCCAGAAGGAAGCTATCACTGCCTCCTGCAAGAGCTGCTGAGACCTGTAGCCACCATGATTTCAGCACATCCATCACCGAAACATATACTGCAGGTGCAGTCACCCAGCTCAGGTATATACAGGCCATAGCAGTGACTCCATCATCTTCACCTGACCCAGGTAACTTCCTAGCCTCTTTGGGCTGTCTTCTTATAGAACAAAGAGCAATGCCCATGTTTTTTGTATGCCCTCAGAAATAGTAACTGGTAGCAGGTCCCCTTCTCTGGCCCCAAGACAACTGGCACAGTCTGGCCTTGGCTGTATGGTTAATCCCTTGCAGCCTCCAAAGCAGGACTGCTGAACCTCACACATCGATCCCTAACTCCAGGAACTGCACATAAACTGTTTAGGAAAATGCTGGGAGACCAGTCTGAGAGTCTAACAGACTGTAAAAACACCCTGTCACTATGGCCACAATCCATTTCTTCTATAAATCACAAGGGAAAAGGAGCCAGAGAGAGGTTATAGCCCATACCAAAATCTATGGCCCAAGAAGAACCTGTCAGGCACAGTCTGCAGTCCTTACTGTATTCCATGCAGAGTCGAAAAGCGATGGGAGCATCTTTCCCAAAACTCTGTTGTGAATAATAAAATCCAGAGAGAGTTACAGCTTACAAAGACAGAACTCAGCACGTCAAATCATCACATGCAGGCTAAAGCATTCCCACATGTCAGGCAGTAATATTAAACAGCAGCGGTATCGGCACTCACAAAAGCAGGGCTCTGTTTCTTTGTCTAGGGGAACATCTTGACTTCTGTATTACTCACGTCCAGAAAAGGGCTCTGAGCATTTCCAACATCACAAAAAGCTGTGTGCTAATTTGGTTTCATCCCATAGATGGATTATTATTGGGATAGATCACAGAATCACGAGGTTGAAAAAGGCCTTTAAGATTATCAAGTCCAACCGTTCCCATCCTCTGCTAAATCATATCCCTAAGTACCTCATCTACCCATCTTTTAAACACATCCAGGGATGGTGACTCAACCCCCTCCCTGGGAAGCCTGTTCCAGGCCCTGACAACTCTTTCAGTGAACAATTTTTTCCTAACATTTAATCTGAACCTGCCCTGGTGCAGTTTTGTGCCATTTCCCCTTGTCCTATCGACTGTCACCTGGCTGAAGAGACCATCACCTACCTCTCTATAACCTCCTGTCAGGTAATTGTAGGTGGTGATAAAGTCTCCCCTCAGCCTCCTCTTCTCCAAGCTAAACAGCCCCAGCTCCCTCAGCCGCTTCTTACAGGATTTGCCCTCCAGCCCCTTCACCAGCCTGGTTGCCCTTCTCTGGACTCGCTCCAGGACCTCCATGTCCTTCTTATGGTGAGGAGCTCAGAACTGGACACAGTACTCGAGGTGTGGCCTCACCAATGCCGAGTACAGGGGCACAAATGTTTGGTCTCAAGTCATAAAAACAAATTCAGGCCTCCAGCTGGGTGTATGTGCACATTTCTGCCTACACAAGCGACAGTTTCATTTCAGGCTGAAGTGCCATTTTTAATAATCTTGACTATTGATTTTGGTGTTGATTAAAAAACTTGGAAATTACTTAAAAATTCTGTGTGACCTAAGACTCCTGTCTCTCTTAGATTATTACAAATGAAAGGAATGAAAAAATTGCAACTCTGTACCTCAGTCTTGATTTTTCTCTTACTGTACTCCATGCAGAGTCGAAAAGCGATGGGAGCTTTTCTTCCCAAATTGAAAAAAAAGACTTCTGAGGCAAAGGCTTTTGTGTTGCTTTTCTTTTAAATTTACCATCTTATCTGGAATTTTCAGGTACAAAACTAGGAAAAAAAAAAGCTATCATAGAAAAAAGAACTTCTAGAACTTATTTATTTAAAAATAAAAGCTGTGATTGTTACTAGGTGATATGTTTTAAAGTGAGGTGGTTTTCCACCACTACAATAATAATTGACACTTTTGGCTTGCCATTTTCTAAATGGCTTTGAACTATTTGCTAGCTTGTTCAGGCTGAAATGAAGTCATGGTCACTCTCAAGAAGCAAAATCTTTCATTAACACATTTGCAAAGAAGTCCAGCACTGAATAGGCTGAATTTCTCCCCGCCTCAAACCTCAGCTCAGGATCCATAATGTTGTATACCTGCAGCATCAGCTCTCCCTTGGGAACAAAAGCATTCTCCAGGCAAACCTCTTCTTTCCCAAACACTGCAGGAGAGCACATCCAGGCCAAGCAAGGAGAGAGGAGAAGCAGCCTGGGCAGGGAGAACAGCAGGGCACAAGGGCTCTGCTGCTGATGGATCGGGGTTTTTCACCTCTTTCAGGACTTTCTTTTGAAAGCTGTCAGACCCAAAGAGAGTGGTCTATTCAAGTTCCAAATGCATAAGGTCTCTTTGGTATAAATTTTCCTAATCAGTAAAGACCAAATCCGAGCCCCACATCCATGTGTGCAACCCAATTACTGAGCTTTCAAAGCCAAGCAGCACTATTAACCCTGTATAGCCAGACCTCCACCATAACACAGGTCTTCACTAAAGCTCAATAACTTCAAAAGGAAGTATTCACTGAGTAAACCCCTGCTTTTTGGATAGAAAAGGTCCAAGCAAGCAAAATTCCATGGCATATCTTCATAAACTACACTAATAACTAATTACCCTTCTTGTTAATGTTCATGTCTTGTTTTCAGCAAGCGTGACTCACAACTGGATACAGGCCCAGGCTCTCTCTAGGTGAGGTAAATGAATGTATTTTTCTCCTCTCAGTTCCTTTCACTACACTTCTGGAATACAAAATAAGATTCTCTGATGGTAATTGAGCTGTTGACAAGTCTTCCCAGCCAGGGGCATAGAATAAGTGTTGCTAACCTTCATAATTTAAATTACAAACTCAACAGTAATTAGTGTTTTTCTTGGAGCTCCATCTCCTGGAGACAGGTGATTATGGGAGAATCCCTCCTTACTTTAAAAGTACATGTAATCACTATGGAAAATCTAGAAGTGCCTTGTGTACCCCTAAAAGATGTATAGGTACAACCAAAGAGAGATTGAATTACCACTAACTTTACTTATTTCTCATTAAAACAAATTGTTATTGTTATAGCAGGTGTCACGATTTGTAATTGTTGAATGTTGGGAGGGAGTGAGACGGATGAGTTATCCCTGAGATGAATAAAGCCTGTGAATATCAAAATAAACCAGAATGTCCTTCGCCTGGGGCTGAGAGGAAAAGAGATGACTGTGAGAGTTTCGAGACTGGGGCAGTCACCACCAGCAGTAATGGGGCAGTCACCAAGGGAGCTCACACTGGCTTTGCTGGTAACTCTGGGAGATTGAGTACCAACTCTCATCCCTGGAAAAGTCCAAAGTTTTCTCTGCCAATGGAAAGCTCTGGCCAGTAAGGCCTATGAAGATGCCTATACGCAGTTTCAAGAGAGACACTGGAAAATCAAGGTGTCAGCCTAGGACATGCAAGTCCTACACAGCAACTGCAAAATGGCGACTACTATAAACTATTGCTACTACTACTTAGTGATGATCCATTAATTGCAGATTACTTCTGCTATCCTATTATTTTCACTCATTTTTTTAATTGAACAAGTAATTTTAACAGAAGCCCTAGATGAAGTTTCCCCACAGGCTAGTCCTTGTGCATTCCCAAAACCAATCCAAACATCTTTCACAACACAGAGTGACCTCCTTGGTTTAATAAAAAGCAGCGCTGCACTAATCTGCAAGAGTGGACAAGATGTTCAGCTTTCACATTCCTCAGATGTTTTCCTTCTGGATCTGCACTGTCAATGTTTGTCTCCAAGCTCAATTTGCCCTGAGGGTAATATAAGAGTCCCCAGGTTCTCGCAGTGCACAGGGTTAAGTCAGGCTAATTCAATCGGCCTCCCGCTGAGCTCAGACAAACAAGCCCATGTACCCCTCCCAAGGCAGGGGGAGACCTCTGTAGTAGTAGTAGCAGTTGAGACACCCTTCTATCAAGAAAATGGCATTTTCTAGTATCTGCAGTAACCAAGGATGGTATTCTATCCAGGAATTCAGCCTCGCCTGCTCAGCCAGAGGGAGATCTCACGTCACAGACAGCGCACTTTTGCCTTATTTTTGGCTAATCAGTGAAAATTTCTATTCACACAAGGCTGAGTACATAGCTTATTGGGTGCTCTTTTACTGGAGTTTAGTGCTCTGCAGAAGACCGTTTGATAGATTAGCTCTGCCTTAGATGTGGTCCCCAGGAGACAATTTAGGAGGTCTCAGTAAAACGCTGCTGTTCAGCACTGTAAATGCTTAACCTTATTTATTTGGTTTTGCTTTTGGTGTGCAGTAGGCTGGAAGATAATCCCACAGTTTGATTGCAGTGCATAATCTCATGATGTATTGATGTGATTTCCCCACCTGTGTGCTGTGTAAAGTCCCACCTTGCCTGCTGAAACCTCATCAATTCCCTGAAACCCAGCAGCATTTCTCCTGTGAATCCTCACTCAACTGACAATCCCCTCGGTAACAGCTCTGGTGAGGCCACACCTCAAATACTGGGTTCCCGTTTGGGCCCCTCACTACAAGAAAGACATCGAGGCCCTGGCGTGTGTCCAGAGAAGGGCAACCAGGCTGGTGAGGGGTCTGGAACACAAGTTTTACGAGGAGCATCTGAGGGAACTGGGGTTGTTTAGTGTGGAGAAGAGGAGGCTCAGGGGAGACCTTCTTGCTCCCTACAACTATCAGAAAGAAAGTGGTGAGCTGGGGATCATCCTCTTCTCACAGATAACTAGTGATAGGACAAGAGGGAATGGCTGCAAGTTGAGCCAGGGGAGGTTCAGGCCAGAAATGAGAAATTTCTTCACAGAAAGAGTGGCTGGGCATTGAAACAGGTTGCCCAGGGAGGTGGTGGAGTCATCGTCCCTTGGGGTGTTCAAGGAAAAGCTGGATGAGGTACTCAGGGACATGGTTTAGCAAGTGGTATAAGTGGTAGGGGGACAGTTGGACTCGATGATCTTGGAAGCCTTTCCTAACTTTAATGATTCTGTGATTCATGATTCTATGATTATATCTTAGAAAAAATTTATTTGTCCTTAATTTATTAACTCTGATTTTCCTGTATCTCAAAATACAGTGCAGGACAAAATAACGAACTCCACCTATAGTGCTACTTCAGCAATGGCATCAAATAAGAGCCTGCAATAAATCTCTAACTTACAAGTACATTTTAAAAGCTCCACTTAATCCTGTCAGAAGTTTTAAAAGAAGTTAATATTTAACTTTAAATCTACATGTTTTAAAAGTTTATTCTCCTTCATCTTTTTGTTCCCAAAGTGATTTTTTGTGTGTGAAAGTTTAACGAGAAATGTTTTCAAAGAGGGGAATCCAATTTGATCTGGCCAAGTTCCTGCTCTGTTCTTCATAAAATTATAGTCTTTTTTAAAAAAAAAAATCCAGATACACACCAAAAAATGGACATTTCCAGATAAGTGTTATATATTTTTTGCGTCCTGGTCTCTTTTACATTGGCAACGGAGAGTATAAATACCTCAAAATAGAGACATAAATAAGGAATGCAGGATTATTTTTAAAAGCAGAGTATAAAGAATATATCCTCCTCCTAGAACTGTCAGATGCTATCAACATCTGGCTGCATCTGCCCAGGTTTGCAAATGGGAAATGATAGTGCAAAATGACAGTCTCTCGCTGCATCTGATCAAGACGGCATTTTAAACTGTGACAGCTGAAAACACAGCAGAATTGATGGGAAAGGCAACCTTTAAGAAGGCATGTGCAGAAGCATTAGGCATCTGTTTGCTGTATTGGCAGGGCAGGTTTTGTTTAAGAAGAATAGCAAGCATATTTAATCTTCATGTCAAAAGACACAGTGGCATTAAAGGGTAGAGAGTTACCTCAGGGACAAAACTGCAGTCTTTAATCATCCCGATCTTCATTGTTTTGGACACTGGAGCTTGATTCAATAACTTCAACCTTGTGTTCTTACTCCCCACTTCCACTGTGCTGACTTCGAAAGGTCTGGGACTCCAGCCCTCATTTTAAAGGTGGTAATTACACAAAACTGGCAACACCAACAGATTCTGGTTCCAGGTCAAATAACACCAGAGAATAAGAAGGAGATATTAATTATAGAGAGTGGATAATTGCTTCCTTAGCAGCTAATCCTCCCATTTATCCACCCAAAAGGTCAGATCCAGAAACCCAACACCCTTTCAAAGTACAGTGAATAATCTGGCCTTGTGGCCCTATGCCAGAGCTCTTGGCTATGCACTAATCTGGACTACTTAGGGGCAAAAAGCCTGCACCAGCCATTTAAAGAAAATGTAAACACTCATCTTTCTTCCTGGCTGCTTGAAATAGGTGCCTTAAACCGATCAGAAACAGGTACAAACGTACTTCATCACAGCCAATGATGGTTTTTAACTGAGACAAGCAATACTTCCGTGTCTTACTATGCAAAACCAGAGGGCTGCAAGCCTGTCTTCATATAAACTGCTGTGAGGCATGACTGTGTTTTAGTACAGATCTGCTGGGTTACGCTCTAAGGTGCTCTTCTCCTTCCCCATGGGGAGAAGAGGTAGCTTTTATCAAACTAGCCCATATGGAGCACAGAACCAGCACTGCCAACGCACACCATCTCCAAGCAGACACACTCCTACTCTTCCAGTCGAAGCCATTTGGGGTCAGACAGCCAAGTGAATAGTCTGGCAGCAGGTCAGTGGCCTCTGAGTAATCAGACCAAAAAAAAATAGTGAAGTGAACATTATATACCTGTAATGAATCCTATTGATCAACCACCTGGGATGCATGATGTGTGCTGAAAGTCATGGTGAGGTCTTTCAGGTAAAGTATTCTTGGTCTTTCATCGGTCTTTGAAGAACCCCCATCACCCATCAAGCAAGCAGGGCCTTGCATCACCATCTCTAGCTCTCACCTCCAAACCATCTGCTCCACTTTATTTTGGTCAGACTATTCTTACATCCCCATACACAGGCCTTCTCTCATGGCAGGCAGAGTGAGAGCCAGGCAAGTGGTAAGGAAAAAGCCATGGTGCCAGGGAACAGCTGGAAATCTGCTCTCTGCTACAGTCCCTTCCACAACTCCTGTACGCGTTTTCCCCCATCCCGACTGCAGAACAAGACCACACTTCAGAAGGAATATAAAATTAAACCCATCAAACTCTGTTTTAACAACTTTGAACCAGCAGAGGAAGTTCTTGCATTACAATGCTGGAGCATTTTTGATTGCAGAAGCTGTAAAGCCAGATTTCCTTTTTGGTAAGGTTAGACTCCCACAGCAAAGTATTGTTCTATTAGTTATTCCAAAGGAAAACAATCCAGCAACTTTAAGTGACATGGGCCCAGACCCAGATTCAATACAAGATTTATCTCTTGAGTCCTGCTTAAAATCCTTACTTCCCACCAAAAATCTACCAAAAAGCTAGGAAGTCTGAACAGGAGCTAAGATCCTACTTCATTAAAATCCCACTTAAGTCACTGTGTTTCAAAGACCATCCAGAGGAACTGACTTCAGAAGCTGAGTGTCCTTCCCTGTTGCCCGTTATGGGAACTGTAACAACACTGAAGGTGGAAGGAGCTAAATTCCAGTCCCTCCAGTAAGGAAAGTTTTTTTGCAAAGCAAAGTATCTAGAAAACTCAAACAAGCCTCAGTAACTTCTGTTACCCAACTGGAGAAGCAAAATAATAGGGCTGACACAAGAGAGCTGTATGCATCAGGCACAAAAGGCGATGCTCACCATAACATTAAAAAAATATATAGTATCTTTTATTTAATGTGTCATCAACCAGCCACATTTGGTTTATTTCCTGATGGCAATTCTTGTTCCCCAGACTCAAATCTCCATTTGTTACAGGACAACAGAAACGTAGTGCTGTTGATATCAGCAATACTGGGTATTAAAAATACAGAACAATGTGTCTTTGATGCACATAGGAAATACTTTAAGGCTGTATTTTCCAGTCTTTGCTCTGCTTACTGATCAGAAAGTGACTGTGGAGAGCTGGGAAAAGCCAGTGCCTCTGCAGCAGCTGGCAGAAATGCAGCCTGGACTTCCCTCTTTAATTACCTCTACACTGCCTCAGAAAGAGCAAGCGGGAGAGAGACCTTAACGGCCTCAGATCCGAGCAGAATACGATCTCCCCTTCAACACGCCAAACACTGCATCATCAAACTCTGTAAAATCAAATCGCTACAGTCCCCTGGCAAAGACTCCGTTATCTGAAGAGTGTCAACTCGAGTACTGTGTCCAGTTCTGGGCTCCTCACCATAAGAAGGTCCTGGAGACAGTCCAGAGGAGGGCGACCAGGCTGGGGAAGGGGCTGGAGGGTAAATCATATGAGAAGTGGCTGAGGGAGCTGGGGATGTTTAGCCTGGAAAAGAGGAGGCTGAGGGGAGACCTTATCACCACCTACAATTACCTGACAGGAGGTTGTAGAGAGAGAGGTGATGGTCTCTTCAGCCAGGTGACAGGCGATAGGACAAGGGGAAATGGCACAAAGCTGCACCAGGGCAGGTTCAGATTAGATGTTAGGAAAAAATTCTTCACTGAAAGAGTTGTCAGGGCCTGGAACAGGCTGCCCAGGGAGGGGGCTGAGTCACCTTCCCTGGATGTGTTCAAAAAAAGGGTAGATGAGGTACTTAGGGATATGGTTTAGCATAGGAGGGGAATGGTTGGACTTGATGATCTTAAAGGTCTTTTCCAACCTTGTAATTCTGTGATTCCGTGAACTTTGTGGTTGAACTACACGTTTGGGGGGGTTCCCCTTGATTTGGGGCTTTTTTTAAATTCCCCCTGCTCGTAACTCAGTTTCTGCCTCCAACATTCCTCAGTAAAACGCCTTTGTTTCCTTTCCTGCTAAAGAAAAACACCCACCGGACAGCGGGCACCGTCACAGCCCAGTAAGTTGGCACTTTGTTATGCTTTTCCACTTCAACAGCTCTCTGCAGCCATCAGCTGCAAAGCAACCTACAGAGGCTGCCAATTAATTTACTGGGCCATTAATTGATGCGTTCTATCCCGGTAACTTTCAAACAGATAAAAGCCATGCAGGACCAGAGCAGAGATGCCAGATTGCCCATGCTTGGCTGAACTGTACTTGGTTCAGCTTCTCTGTGTAAGGGCAGAGAGGGGAGGGGAGAGGTTGGGAAGCGGCTGGGAGAGCTCTGGCAGACGTATGGTGGTACATTAAAATCAGATGGCTAAAGCCGTTTTCATGCCTCCTCTCTTTTGATGGAAACGTCCAATTCACACAGAAATTGGCTCCTGAACTGCCAGCTCTTACTTCAGTTACTCAACTAGGTGCCCAGCTTTTGGCTAGGGCTAATCACACTGGTCCTTCATCTCAAACAGCTTGATTTACAACATGAGCACAAACCAGCTGCAGGACAGGATGTGGAAGCCATGTCTGAGTCCCACCTTTCTGTCATGTAGATACTCATGACAGAGGCATTTGTGTTCATAACATACAATGCTTGGACAAACATCATCTAGATATTAGGGGGAAGTTTTTTACAGAAAGAGTGGTGAGGTGCTGCAACAGGCTGCCCAGAGAGGTGGTGGATGCCCCATCCCTGGAGGTGTTCAAGGCCAGGTTGGATGGGGCCCTGGGCAACCTTGTGTAGATCCAGGCCTGAGGTTGGTGGCCCTGCCTGTGGCAGGGGGGTTGGAGCTCTGTGATCCTTGGGGTCCCTTCCAACCCATGCCATTCTATGATTTTATGATTCTATGATCATCACATTACAGGGGTGCCACAGCCTAAAAGACTCTTCTGGGGAGCAGGTCGTTGTGACAGTTCAGATGGCCAGAAGCTATTCCCTGCCCACATGTTGGGGGGATTCCAGAAGGAAGATGCCTGGGAGGAAAAAAGTTGGATGTTTACAGCACAGACCTGCAGTGCTGGAATTCAGACATTTCTGCTCTCAGTGACTCTCCTCCTGACTGCAGGTCCCCAGACATACAGTAAGTTTGCATCTCACTTCCAGCTATACCAGCAGAGCTGCCAAAACCTTATGTCAAGTCGTTGGGGTATCTGTGGCACAGAGGTGTCAATGAAGTGTGGAAATAAGTGTGAGAGTCCAGAGGAGGCCACAAACATGATCAGAGGGCTGAAGCACCTCTCTTATGAAGACAGGCTGGACTTGTTCAGCCTGGAGAAGAGAAGGCTCCAAGGAGACCTTACAACAGCCTTCCAGTACCTGAAAGGGCTACAGGAAAGGTGGAGATGGAGTAGAGAGAATGGGTTTAAACTAAAAGAGGGAAGATTTAGATTAGACCTTAGGAAGAAATCCTTCCCTGTGAGGGTGGTGAGACCCTGGCACAGGGTGCCCAGAGCTGTGACTGCCCCTGCATCCCTGGCAGGGTTCAAGGCCAGGTTGGATGGGGCTTTGCGCACCCTGGACTAGTGGAGGGTGTCCCTGCCCACGGCAGGGTGTTGGAACTAGATGGGCATTGAGGTCCCTTCCACCCCAAACCATTCTACGAAACTCTCCCCAGGTGCCACCAGTACCCATCACCATGCTCTGGCTGCAAGGGTGCAGGGATGCCCAGCACCTGGCATAATTTCAAGCACCTGCTGGTAACAACCACCATCCTCCAACACATGCCATCACTTCTGTGTGGAAACCAGAGCACTGAACAGCATCAACCCCAGACCCACTATGGTTTATGGAGCCTAACTCCAATTAATGTTTATGTGGACTTTTAACCTGCCCACTTGCTTCCAGTCTTTTATTACCAGCCCAATCTCAATTTCCAGCATCCACTGACACAAATGTTACTGGAGAGAGGAGTGCTGAATGTCTCCAAGCCCATTTACCTTCCACCTCACAAGGTACAAGGGTCGGTCCTGTATAAACAGGTTTTTTTGTTTGAGGGCATCTGACAAAGCAGAGCCTGACCTTTCCCCTTCAGGAACAGCAGGCTTCAATCAAACCTTGCTGAGGGTTGGGGCTATTTTTTCCCTCTTGCAGGTCAGGGTGATGCTTGGACTCTCCTTGCCTCAGCTCCCCCACCCACCCCATCAATCTCCCCGCTGCCCTGCGCGACAACTAGGGCCACTGTGATTTATAATGGCCTCTCCCCACGGCTGCATCTCCTCTGGGCCTTCCTCTGCCACTGCTGTGTGGCTCTGCTCACTGGGCTGCCTGGCAGTTGGATCCCCTTCCAGCAGCAAGGCCTAGACCCTTTGCAGGACCCTTTCCATCCTCTTTGGATGGAAACATCCAATTCACACAGATTAATGTTTACACATTAAATCCTACTTTCAGAACATGGTGCCCTCTGGAAGTGGCTGAGCCATATCTGTACTTTGAAGTGCTGCAGTTTTTAATGCATTTAGGGGTTAAAAAAGTGTTGGTTTTGACCCATGATAATGTAAATAGGACTCAAGATGGGGGCTGAGAAACTACAGAAGATGTTGCTTTGGTGGGGATGGTAAAGGGTCCTAAAAGAATGGTCCAGCTACCTTTAACCTGAGCTACTCCCAGGTCATATACAGATCGTTAGCACTGCAGCATTGCTGCTGTCAGACCCAAGTCACTCTATACTCGCTGAAGAACCAGACCCTTGATCTTTCATAGTCTTAAATACACTGAATTACTACAAAAAGTTCCTCCTTTCCCTTCCATCAGGAGATACAGAGCCCTGACTGGCTGCGTCCCAGTTACAGGCCCATTTTTCAATGAGGCTTCTTATCATAAATACACTTTTCATTATTTCACAGCCAGATGAAATCTGGCTGCTGTTCTGGACACTGCTTTAAAGACTAAGAGCTTTTATAAGACTGCTCCAAGCTTAAGCACTCCTCAGTAGAGCTGCTGCAATGGCCCAGAGCCCAGGACAAGCTTTTGCCTGCGCTGGATGTTTGCTACAAAAAATAGTTCCAGGGTGCTGCCAGGTGAGGTGGCCAGAGCGTACCACTGGATTTCCCCCTTGGTTTTAGGAAATTATAGAATCATAGACTGCTCTGGGCTGGAAGGGACACCAAGGATCACAGAGTTCCAACCCCCCTGCCACAGGCAGGGCCACAAACCTCCAGGTCTCAATCTACACAAGGTTGCCCAGGGCCCCATCCAACCTGGCCTTGAACACCCCCTGGGAGGGGGCATCCACCACCTCTCTGGGCAGCCTGTTCCAGCACCTCACCACTCTGTAAAGAACTTCCCCCTAAATCTAACCTAAACCTTCCCTCCTGCAGCTTCACTCCATCCCCCTTGCCCTGCCACTGTCTGCCCTTTTAAAAAGTTGATTCCCCTCCTGTTTCTCTGCTCCCTTCAAAATCCAGCCAAGCTTTGCAAACCTTGCTCATTGTTTGTTTCCTGGAAAAATATCAATGTGGGGAGCTAAGGAATGAGCACTCGTGTCAAGCACAGAGCGAAGTGGAAAGGAGAAGGACCATATCTTTCTTCCCTCTTACCTTTGGGGTATTTCTGGGGCCACAACCCTGAAGAGAGAATCAGGATTGGAAGTGCCTCGGTGTGTTCTGATGCCTCAGCGTGTGCTGGTGCCAAGCCCACTAAAAATGAAGGGACATGAAAAGAGCAGGGTGGGTCCCTGTGAAAGCAGGCTCTGGTGAGACTGTCTCCATAAGGCCAAGCCAATGCAGAGGTGTTTCTGTCTCAGGCGTCACTCTTGAAAACTTGGATTATTTTTTTCCCCTGTTTTTTTTAGCTCCAAAACCATCATGGCTTGTCTACTTCAGTGGGGGTGAAAGGCCTGATCCCAGAAAATGACACGTCGAGCTCAGACAAAGCGTTATTCTGGAAGAGCCTACAACCTCATCCAAAAACAAAAGTATCAGGATTTCTGAATATATATATCTGTGGATAAGAGGGCACCATAGACACAACCTTCCCCACAGGACAATGTTATTTAAATTATCAGCCCCTTCCAAAAGAACGTCAGGATTATGTCTTGTTGCTGAGCCCCTGATCCATGCAAGCACAGCAATATACTGCCGGTGCCTCACTAACTTTTGCTGGAGGCCTGTCTCCTACTGCCCAAAACTGGCCAAAAAAGAAAACGAAGAAAAAAGCAGGCCTGGATGAATGTCACGTGGCTGCACTGACCTGAGACATCTCAGGTTTTAGCTCAGAGAAATCACATACACCCTCTCGCTACAGCTTTTGTTCTTCAAAGCCACCATTGGCTCTCCGTCCTTCCAAATTAGTGGAACCACTCTGCCAGGCCATCTGGCACTCCAAAATTTATCTTCAGATTTCATTATCCAACCCATTGACCCTAATGTTTCCTCCCATTGACTAATGAGATTAGCCCATCACCTCCTAATTACAGCATTTATACCTAGTCTGTTTTAGAACGCCCAGGAAAACAAATCCCCAGGTTGTTTCAGAGTGAATGAATGTCATTCAGCTCTTGGAATGAGAACACAGCATATATAAGGATAGATGGTGGCACATACATCAAAGCAATTCATGAACATCCTTAGGCTGGGAAGTGAAAAACAGAAAATGCAAACACAAGCACACAAATCTTAACCCACTGAGGCCAGTGTCCCTGCTCCTCAGGCTTGTTTAGCTTCCTCAGAGCAGTGCAAGTATTGCCTGGTGTTCCTCATAGTAAGGGAAAACCGCAAAGCCGGCACTCTCCTACACAGACATTACCTGTAAGGACTCTATCAGAGGGTGGTATTCTAGTTCTACACCTCACCACCCAAACGACAGGCCTGTCAGTCTGACCGTGGCACTGGTGAAGGTTATGGAGCAGACCATCTTCAGAACCATTGCACAGAACATACAGGAGAAGCACCTTTATCAATGATCTAGATGTGGGGATTGAGTGCAACCTCAATACCTCTGCAGGCAACAGCAAGATTGTGGAGGTTGATCTACTGGTGGGTAGGAAGGCTTTACAGAGAGATCTGGACAGGCTGGATTGATGGGTCAAGGCAAACTGTATGAGGTTCAACAAGGCTCAGTGCTGGGTCCTGCACTTGGGTCACAGCAATGCCAGGAAACACTACAGGCTTGGGGAAGAGTGACTAGAGACCTCCCTGGTAGAAAAGGACCTGGGGTTATTGATTGCCAGTGGGCTGAACATGAGCCAGCAGTGTGCCCAGGTAGCCAAGAAGGCCAAGAGCATCCTGGCCTGTATCAGGAATAGCGTGGCCAGCAGGATTAGGGAAGTGACTGTATCCCCGTGTTCGGCACTGATGAGGCTGCACCTCCAGTGCTGTGTTCAGTTTTGGCCCCTCGCTACAAGAATGAGCTGTTAGGAGCATGTCCAGAGAAGGGCAATGAAGCTGGTAAAAGTCTGGAGCACAAGTCCTATGAAGAGCAGCTGAAGGCACTGGGGTTGTTTACCCTGGAGAAAAAGAGGCTGAGGGGAGACCTTACCACTCTCTACAACTCCCTGAAAGGAGGTTGTAGTGAGGCAGGTCTTGGTCTATTCTCCCAAGTAATTAGCAATAGGACAAAAGGAAATGGCCTCAAGTTTGCCAGGGGAGGTTCAGATTGGGTATTAGGAAAAATTTCTTCACCAAAAGAGTTATCAAACACTGGAACAGGCTGCCCAGAGAAGTGGTAGAGTCCCCATCCCTGGATGTTTTTAAAAAGCCATTTAGTTGTGGTGTCTAGGGACATGGTTTAGTGGTGGACTTGGTGGTGTTGGGTTAACAGTTGGACTTGATCTTAAAAGTCTTTTCCAACCTAAATGATTCCATGATTCTAACAGGAAGTTTCCTGCAAGAAGTGTCAAAGATGGAAGTGAGGAGGAAGGGAAAAAGTTAAAAGGCAAAAAGGAAGGAGAGGGAAGGAAAAATTAATTACAGAATCATCTTATATCAAATGCATATCATGTAAGTGCCAAGAACTACAAGAGGTACAGGAGACAGGCTGTGGCAGGGTGGTTGGTACTCTGTGATCCCTGGGGTCTCTTCCAGCCCAGACCATTCTATGATTCTATGTCAGCTTTACTGTTCTCCACTTTAGTGATTTTGTGCAGGATCTGCCTAGTCAAAACTACATGTCTGGACCTTCTTTGGGTTAATAAAGAGGAACCAGCAATCATGAGGTGGCACTTATCTCTGGAGATAGATGTAATGAAAGTCAGATCGTGCATCCCCCAGAAGTCCAAAGGAACACCTGAGGTGAGATGAAGGTGTCTTTGGTACAATTAAGGAAAATGGAATCCCATTGCTGATGGCAAAATTTGTGCCTCAGTTTCCCCATCTCTAAAATAATGCCATTGGTATTTATTGTCTATGGTAAACCGTGAATGCTATGTAACTGTGATTTACTCCTGTGTTCCCGAACATGTTACTTGGAGACCCTCTGGAAACTCAGAACTAGAGGGAACAAGGGGAGGAAACATTACAGCTTTCAAGTAAAGCTAGAAAATTTGGAGTTGTCACAAACAAAAAGCACCTGGCCTGTCTTTCCTTGGAGGCAAACCAAGCCTCCAAGGTATTTACCAGTAACCTTAGTACTAAAGGTTTTAAAGTTTCCAGAGCAGTCCTAAAAGCCTCATTAGAAATGCCAACAATGATTTATCACTGAAGCACCAGCATGAACAAGCCACCGGAGTGAGAATAAAACAGCTTTCACCAGAGCTCTCACACTAGGCTTTGCTCACACTTGGGCATCAGAGGGGCTGGATGCTCCTCTCACACGGCCAGGCAAGACTCAGATGGACAACAGCCTGGAAGAGTAAATTTCCACCTCTGTCCACCAATTCCCTGCATGCAGAATATCTAAATACACCATAAGATGGACATTTCCCTACTTCTCCCTACCACGTTTTTATGATAGGTGTGCCTTCCACAAGCCTAATGCCTAAGAAAACTTCTTACCCTCATTGCACATCCCACAGGGACTGGAGCACAGCTGAGCTCTGTTACCAGACCAGCCAGGCACCATTTGTATGACAGCTCCTCTACAATGCAAATCAGGCTCATTGTCACTGGACTAAAAAGCCCTAAATGAAAAGTTATTGCCCCTTGATGGCCACTCAGACCAAGTGTTCAGGGGAAAGCCTGATCTCTCTCCACATCCATCAGCACTGCCATTAAGCCAATGGCTTACAGCTGGGATGGAGGCTGCTCTGATCTCCTCCAGAAAACTATGCTAGTAAACTGGCCAGAAAACCCCTGAAACAAGAGATCACACATCTTGTCAGCCTTCCTCCCCATCCAGCATTTTATAGCTTGGGCTACTTTGGCCAGCAGACCCAGAACTCCAGCTTTGTACCAACAGTGAGAAAGCTGAGATGGGTTTTAAAAGGCAATACTGCATCCACAGGCATGGATGCTGGGGTAACATCCTACTCAGGCTACTAACTGAAACATGCAGCTCTCAGTAACCTCAGAAAAGTAGGTTTCAGCCAGCAGAAGACTTCTGCACAAAGGGACAGACCTTATTTAAAGACAGTCCTGGAATCTTTGCTGATCAAGGTGGGTCAGACTGATTTTGCCCTTTGTAAGACATGTCAAGCTCAGACAAAGTGAATTTTGATACTGCACTGGGGAGCAGAGGGCATGGCTGGACCACAGCCCCAGCAGTGAAGAAGTCTTTCATTCTCTCCCACCTCTGCAGGAGAGGCACGGAGACACCCGAGGAGGGAATATCACAGGGAATATCCTTGTCAGGCCGAGCCGGCAAAGAAAATGCTTTACCTTTCCAGGTCTGCTGCCACCATTGTTCTTACAGGCTAGGAACTTGCTGAAGCAGCATCTCACCAAAAGTGTTTGCTGGCAGATTTCATACACAGATGTGGGTAAACCCTCTGCATGTTCCTTTTGAACATATACCAAAGCTTAATGGCTTCAAGTTGGAGCACAGGAAGTTCCGCACCAATATGCAAAAGAACATTTTCCCAGTGAGGGTGACAGAGTCCTGGGACAGGCTGCCCAGGGGGTTGTGGTGTCTCCTTCTCTGGAGATATTCATCTGGATGCTGACCTGTGCGACCTGTCCTAGGGACCCTGCTTTGGCAGGGGGGTTGGGCCCGATGATCTCTGGAGATCCCTTCCAACCCCTACGATTTTGTGATTCAGACTGAAATGCAAATTAAGACATCCTTTCCAGGAGTCACTTCATCTAACTAGCCCCAGACAGTGATAGTGAAGCAGTAGATAGGCAGAACTACCTATCTAACCATCTGCTCAGGGATACCTCTCTACTTCAGGAGACCTTTCTGTATCAGCAAGTCTTCAGAGAGGCAGCACTATTAATGGGGTGGTATACAAACCCTTCCACTTCCCAGCCCTACAACTACTTGGAAGTCACCGTGATCCAGGCAACTATGGGGTCTGGGCTCCAAAAAAACCTAGCAAGGAACAAAGCTGCAGTGAAACACACACGGAGACACTCAAGAAGGGCCAGGCAGGGAATGAGAGGCCTAGTCCCACAGAGCCTAGGCTCCCATGGTGATTTCAGGGCTGTGTAGGTTGGGACACGCAGGTCTATGAGGGTCTCTTTAGTCACAGGCTCCCCTCACATTTGTAGCAGGCTTGGGGCTACAGCCTCAGACTTCAGGAGCCCCAAGGGCTGTGCCCTACTTTGCCTCACCGAGTGTGATTTCTTTCCCACACGCCTCCTTCTCCCCTGTGTGTACAAGGGATGGAAGCCTCTGAAAAAGCACCGAGAGAAATGCAGGGTGGGCACTAGTCATTATTTTTGACAGCATTAAACCAAAAATTTTTCCCCCTCCCCTGAGAAACAGAAGACAATGTCCCATCCACCGCCTGCCTGACAGAGTGACAGAGGCTGGCTCTGTCACAGCACTGCAGAAGTGGCTTTTGGAGAACTATTGTTTTTATTTCAGGAAAAAAAAGGAAATGAGCAATCCCAGAAGGAAAGGGTCTGAATGCTCACTCAGGCTGTGCCATGAAGAAAAGAGATTGCTATTGTCAAAGGGTGTTTCATTGTTCTGATCTTTCTGAGAAACCTTAAAATACATCCAGAAATGTAACAGGAACAGAAACCAGATCTCTCTTCAACTGCCTATTTGCAGCCTGGCTGGTGAGAGAGAAACTATAGCTTAGCAGTGTTAATTACCCTGGGTAACCCTTGCTCTTGGGGTGGGCTGTCCCAGGCTGGAGGCCGGGTGCCCACCAAAGTTGCTCTGTCACTGCCCTCCTCAGCTGGGCAGGGGAGAGAAGATACAACAAAAGGCTCCTGGGGCCAGATAAGGACAGGGAGAGATCACCAGTCACAGAATTCACAGAATCACAGAATTATCAAGGTTGGAAAAGACCTAGAAGATCATCCAGTCCAACCATTCACCTATTACTACTAGCTCCCACTAAACCATATCCCTCAATACAACATCCAGTCTTTCCTTGAACACCCCCAGGGTTGGTGACTCCACCACCTCCCTGGGCAGTGCATTCCAGTGCCTGACTATCCTTTCTGAGAAGTAGTGCTTCCTAATGTCGAGCCTGAATCTCCCCTGGCGCAGCTTGCTACCATTCCCTCTAGTTCTGTCACTGCCTACACGGGAGAAGAGGCCGACCCCCAGCTCACTACAACCTCCCTTCAGGAAGTTATAGAGAGCTATAAGGTCTCCCCTAAGCCTCCTCTTCTCCAGGCTGAACAATCCCAGCTTCCTCAGACGCTCCTCGTAAGGCCTGTGTTCCAGACCCCTCACCAGCTTAGTAGCCCTCCTCTGAACGCGTTCCAGAGCCTCAATGTCTTTCCTGTAGTGAGGGGCCCAAAACTGAACACAGTACTCGAGATGCGGCCTCACAAGTGCTGAGTACAGGGGGACAATTACCTCCCTGCTCCTACTAGTAACACTATTTTTGATGCAAGCCAGGATGCCGTTGGCCTTCTTGGCCACCCGCGCACACTGTCGGCTCATGTTCAGCCGTGCATCAATCAGTACCCCCAGGTCCATTTCCTCCACACAGTCCTCCAGCCACTCCGCCCCAAGCCTATAGCGCTGCCTGGGGTTGTTGTGGCCAAAGTGCAGGACTCGGCATTTGCTCTTGTTGAACCTCATGCCATTGGCTTCAGCCCAGCTCTCCAGCCTGTCCAGATCCCTCTGTAGGGCCTCGCTACCCCCAGGCAGATCCACATTCCCAGCCAATTTAGTGTCATCTGCAAACTTACTGAGGGTGCACTCAATGCCCTCATCTAGGTCATCAATAAAGATATTGAAGAGGACAGGCCCCAGCACCGACCCCTGGGGAACACCACTCGTGACCGGTCGCCAGCTGGATTTAACTCCATTTACTACCACTCTCTGAGCCCGGCCCTCCAGCCAGCTCCTTACCCAGCCGAGGGTGTACCCATCCAAGCCACGGGCTGCCAGCTTCTGCAGGAGAATACTGTGGGAGACAGTGTCAAAGGCTTTGCTGAAGTCTAGGTAGACCACAACAACAGCCTTTCCCTCATCCAGCAGATGGGTCACTAGATCATAGAAGGAGATCAGGTTGGTCAAACAGGACCTGCCCTTCATGAACCCATGCTGGCTAGGCCTGATCCCCCGGCCATCCCGCACATACCGCATGATCTCCCTCAAGACTATCTGTTCCATAACCTTCCCTGGAACCGAGGTCAGGCTAACAGGCCTGTAGTTCCCCGGATCCTCCTTAAAACCTTTCTTGTAAATGGGAGTCACATTGGCAAGCCTCCAGTCTTCTGGGACCTCACCAGTCAGCAAGGAGGACTGATAGATAATGGAAAGCGGCTCGGCTACCACCTCTGCCAGTTCCCTCAGCACTCTCGGGTGGATCTCATCCGGCCCCATGGACTTGTGGCAGTCCAGTTGGAGTAGGAAGTCTCTGACTGTTTCTTCCAGAATCACAGGGGAGTTAGCATGCTCCCCAGCTGAGACTACCAGGTCAGAGAGAGGGGTACCCTGAGGATCTGTTTGACCTTTAAAGACAGACGTAAAGAAGGCATTCAGAACCTCCGCCTTTTCCTTATCCTCAGTGATCACATTCCCAGCCTCATCCAGTAAAGAGTGGATATTCTCCTTTGTCCTCCTCTTACTGTTAATGTACTTATAAAAGAGTTTATTATTCTTTTTCACCCCAGCGGCCAGGTTAAATTCAAGCTGGGCTTTTGCCTTTCTGATTTCACCTCTACACATCCTGACAACTTCCTTGAATTCATTCTCAGTTACCCGTCCCTCCTTCCACAGGCGGTAGATTCTCTTTTTCTCACGGAGCCTCAAGAGTAACTCCCTATACATCCACGCTGGTCTTCTTCCCCGCCGGCTCATTTTGCGGCTCAGGGGGACCGCCTGCTCCTGCGCCCTTAAGACTTCCTTCTTGAAGAGCAACCAGCTCTCTTGTACCCCTTTGTTCGCTAAGACTGAATGCCAAGGGACTCCCCCTACCAGTCTCTTGAACAAATCAAAGTCTGCCCTCTGAAAGTCCAAGGTAGCAGTTTTACTATTCCCCCTCCAAGCTCCACCATGAATTGAGAAATGTATCATTTCATGGTCACTCTGTCCAAGGCAGCCCCCAACCTTCACATCTCCTACCAGACCTTCCCTGTTCATGAACAGTAGGTCTAGCGGGGCAGTTCCTCTTGTGGGCTCTCTGACCAGCTGCATCAGGAATGCATCCTCTGTGCACTCCAAAAACCTCCTAGACTGCTTCTTCTGTGCTGTGCTGTACTCCCAGCATATGTCAGGGAAGTTGAAGTCCCCCATGAGCACAAGGGCTGATGACCGTGCAGCTCGTGCCAGCTGCTTGTAGAACACCTCATCTGTCTCTTCATCCTGGTTTGGCGGTCTATAACAGACGCCCACCAGGATGTCTGCCTTGTCAGCCCTTCCTCTGATCTTTACCCATAGGGATTCAATGTTATCATCCCTAGTCACAATCTCAGTGGCAGAAAAGGATTCCCTAACGTACAGAGCCACACCACCACCCCTCCTTCCTTGCCTGTCTCTCCTGAAGAGTTTGTAGCCATCCATTGCAGCACTCCAGTCATGGGAGCAATCCCACCATGTTTCTGTTATGGCAACCAGGTCATAGTTTGCCTGCCGCATTATGGCTTCCAACTCTTCTTGCTTGTTGCCCATGCTGCGTGCGTTAGTGTAGACGCACCTCAGCTGAGCCCCTTGCCTCTCTCCTAATCCCAATACCACTTCCCCAGGCCGATCTCTAGCAGACCTGGCTTTATCCCCTTCCCCCTTCCTATCTAGTTTAAAGCCCTTTCTACAAGTCCTGCCAGCTCCTGGGCAAGTATCCGTTTCCCTTTCGGAGACAGGCAATTCCCATCAGCTGTCCTCAGGCCAGGTGCCGAGTAGACCGCCCCGTGATCAAAGAATCCAAAATTTTTGTGTTTGCACCAGCCTCTCAGCCATGCATTTATAAGATGGCCTTTTCTGCTTATCTCAGTGTTTGCCCCTGCCACCAAAGGAAT
Organism: Porphyrio hochstetteri; assembly: GCA_020800305.1. Classification (NCBI taxonomy): domain Eukaryota; kingdom Metazoa; phylum Chordata; class Aves; order Gruiformes; family Rallidae; genus Porphyrio; species Porphyrio hochstetteri. The sequence continues at coordinate 118,943,095 of CM036907.1, read as the reverse complement.
ACTGGCAAACACAACTTGTATGCCCGCTCCATCGACTAACTTCCCCAGCCTCCTAAAATCATTTTTTATAATCCTCAGGCTTCTATCAGCAAACCCATCACTGCCAGTCTGAACTACCAATAAAGGGTAGTAATCGGAGGGGCGGATAAGGCTGAGGAGTTTTCTAGAAATATCCCTGATCCGTGCCCCGGGAAGGCAACACACCTCCCTATGAGTAGGGTCAGGCCGACATATTGGGCCCTCTGTTCCTCTCAGAAGAGAGTCGCCCACAACTATCACCCTCCTTTCTTTCCTGGAGGAAGCAGTCTTCAAACGTCAGTTACCATCAGGGGCAAAGCAGACTCAACTTGGGGAAATTAGTTTAATTTATTACCCATCAAATCAGAGCAGGATAATGAGAAATAAAATGAAGTTTTAAAACACCTCCCCCCACCTCCCCTTCTTCATGGGCTTAACTTCACTCCTGATTTCTCTCCCTCCACCCCCAGCAGCACAGGGGGGATAGGGAATGGAGGTTTTTGTCAGTTCATCACACGTTGTCTTGGCCACTTCTTCCTCTTCAGAGGAACTCCTCACAATCTGTCCCTGCTCCAGCATGGGTTCCCTCCCACTAGAGACAGTCCTCCATGAACTTCTCCAACATGAATCCTTCCCATGGGGCAGTTCTTCACCAACTGCCCCAGCGTGGGTCCCTTCCATGGGGTGCAGACCTTCAGGCCCAGACTGCTCCAGCCTGGGTCCCCACAGGGTCACGAGTCCTGCCAGCAAACCTGCTCCAGCGTACGCTCCTCTCACCACAGGCTGCAGGTCCTGCCAGGAACTTGCTCCAGTGCAGACTTCCCACAGGGTCACAGCTCCTTTGGGCACCTCCACCTGCTCTAGTGTGGGGTTCTCCACAGGCTGCAGATGGAACCTCTGCTCCACTGTAACCCCCATGTGCTGCAGGGGGACAGCCTGCCTCACCAGGGTCTTTTCATGGGCTGCAGGAGAATCTCTGCTCTGACACCTGGAGCACCTCCTCCCTTTTCTTCACTGACCTGGCTGTCTGCAGAGCTGTTCCTCTCACATCTCGCTCCTCTCTTTGGCTGCAAAATCCTCCTGGGTTGTTTATTTTTTTCCCTCTAAAATGTTATCCCAGAGGTGCCACCACCAGCACTGACTGGCTTGGCAAAGACCTGCCACTGGCCAATCCTGGAGCTGGCTGGCACTGGCTCTGTCAGACACAGGGGAAGCATCTAGAAGCTCCTCACAGGAGCCACCCATGTAGACCTCCATTACCAAAACCTTGCACACAAACTAAATACACTTGGTAATTACATTTATTTACAAAAAGCACTTCATATCCAGCAGAAGTGGGCATGAAAAGAAGCCAGCTCTCCCTTACATCAATAGCCCCTGTGCTTTAAATCAAATTAGGCATCGTCAGGACTCTTCACCACTTCAGTATTAACATCCAGGCTGACCAACAGCAACAGATTGTTGCAGTAACTGGACAGGCTCATTCTTTCATTGGTGCCACTTTCAAACACTGTTCACAGCATGCCCTCCCTGCCAGACTGCTTCAGGCATGAACTTCCAGCCAGAAGCAATACCTATTAAATCAGTAAGTGAAGGAGGATACAAGAGAGTTGTAAGGGCAGAAGAATTTCCTTAAGGATCAGAAAATGGCTCTTAACCTAGGCAGCAGTGGGATTTGACCCTCTTAGTACCCTTAGCATCTCATAAGAGCAGCTGGAATCAACCAGGCCTGGACTTCTTATCTCCCAGAGCTGAGAAACCTCAAAAAGGGGGAAAACTGTAAGTAATACAAATAAATAGATAAAGAGATAGATAGAATCCCAGACTGGTTTGGGTTGGAAGGGACCGCAAAGACCATCCAGTCCCAACACCCCTGCCAAGGGCAGGGACACCTTCCACTAGCCCAGAGTGCCCAAAGCCCCATCCAGCCTGGCCTTGAACCCTGCCAGGGATCCAGGGGCACCACAGCTTCTCTGGGCACCCTGTGCCAGGGCCTCACCACCCTCACAGGGAAGGATTTCTTCCTAATGTCTAATCTAAATCTCCGCTCTTTGAGTTTAACGCCATTTCCCTTGTCTTATCCCTCCATGCCCTTGTAACCAGTCCCTCACCAACTTTCCCATAAGCTGCCTTTAGGTACTGGAAGGCTGCTGTAAGGAGCTTCTCTCCAGGCTGAACAAGCCCAACTCTCTCAGCCTGTCTTCACAGGAGAAGTGCTCCGGCCCTCTGATAATCTTCATGGCCTCCTCTGATCTCACTCCAACGGGTCTTGTACTGGGGACCCCAGAGCTGGATGCAGTAACAGAGACAGACAGACGGACAGAGTGGCTCCCAAAAGGAGAATGTGAGGATGCAAAGCGAAGCAAGCAAACAGTGGACACCAGCAGCACATACAACGCCAGCACTGAGTTAGGGCAAACACAGGCATCCACATGAGCACCTCCAGAAGCGGCACCCCAACAGCTCAGCACTGCTCCTGAGCCATGGTGTCTCCCTCAGAGACTGCTGCAGTCACATTGCTTTCCTGCTGGCACCAGTCTGCACTGAGCTCAGGTCTCTTGGTCCCAATTTCTTGATAAAGCATCTTGGCCAGACTAAACACAACTCATCAGGTGCTTATAACCATCACCAAGGAGAACAGAGAGAAACAATGCAGCCGTCTTTCTTTTCTCCAACAGAAAGAGCTTCCTGTGTCCAGACATTAGAGTGGTTGGTATAAATAGGTCCATATTTTCTGATCTGTTTAAGAGACTAATGCTGAGAGGCAGAACAGGATCATCTTCTGTCTCACAGGTCAAACCCTTAATCTCCAATATCCTGTTACAGGCATCTTAATCAGTCTTGTCCTCCAGTGACTTAAATGAGGGGAAACATTTAAAAATCACTTTATTATTCATATTATGATATCACACTGGTCAATCAGCTTCCTTTTCAACCCCCAGCAGGATTTTCTTGAGCAGAAATAATCACCACCAGCTCCACCACACAGATGTCTAAGCGATGGGAAAATGCAGAGGAGGCCGGAGCGAACAAAAGGGCCTGCTGGGGTCAGAGCGCGTATCTGTACGGTAGGATGGACTCCTCACTAATCCAGCTCTGTTACTAATGAGATCGGTTCCCATTACAGCAGAAGGAAGTCTATGGCTTAATTTGCCAGGAGGACCATTGTCACGCAGCTTAGGGAAGCAAAATAATCTTATCAGTTTGAACTTGAACCCTGCCCTCCAATTATATGGACAACGTTTAAGAAAAGAGAGATAAAGAAAGTGATTTCCATGTATCCAGCAAGAAAAATGGGATTGTCTGAAACCAAGCATTCAGCTTCCTGCAGCTGCTGATAGACCTTCACGCTCCAGCCACCGGTCATACAGCTGCCAAAATGCACTAACTACATCTGCATGTGCCGACTCTGAACCAAATCCAAGCCAAATGGCACCAACTGCACCCACAGTGCAACTCACCAGTACAGCTGAGCCCCTACTCCTGTAGAGGCACAAGTGAAACCCTGACAGCTAAAGGCAAGCAAACACAAAGGGCAGGGCAAACCAGGAAAGTTTTTCACCCTTTCTTGCTGGCCCTCTGTCTCTGCCTTCCTCTCCAGTCTGTCCTCTTGGCTGCTATAGAGACTATCCTCTTCCAGGAGTTCTGCATCCCACACAACGCAGCTAAAACAAAGAACATTTCAGCAAATAACAGCCAAGCTTCCTCCATTCTTTTTCCTACACAATTCATTCCATCAAACTTGTTTAGCTGAACAAAACCCTAGTCCTATCCTTTATTGTGAGGCTAACAATAAACTAACATGTGAGCACAGCGTGGGTCACAGATGTGTGTGCTTCATCATCAGCTGTGGAGCCACTTCCCTACTCAACTCACTTTTATAAAGCTTTAAACCTCTTTGAGCTGGAATTCAGCTTGAGCACATAAACCAAGAAGCAAACAGTGTTAACACAACAGAAGCAGCCCCTGTACAAAAGATGCATGAAGAGACGGACGTGCTTTGGAAAGAGTCACATCAACAACCTCGGTTTCCAAGGGGAAACCCACACAATAAAAATCTGGAGAGAAACTGAATTGGACAAATCCCAGGGGTTCTATTTTTAGTGATACCACTTGCACCAGAGGATCTTTAATTGTGCCTTTGAATAGACACATTTACTACTTTTTTTTTTTTCCTCCTATGAAGAGATAGAGGGAAAATACTGAAGGGGGAACATCTTCCAAAGTCATATTTAAGGCTATCTTGGAATACATTCCAAGGACTGACCCCAAATTTGTAACCCAATTTTAAGTACTCTAATCTCATTTCAAATAAAGTGACCCTCAAAGCATGCCTGCCCTAAGAAAAAACGCAATGCAGACCCAGATCCTTTTTACAGCTGCTCTTTATGGGCTCAGATCATATCTGCCAGCTGAAAGCTTGCTATCACATCCACCTCCATCTCATATTACCTATGAAATACAGGTGTAATGTTGTCCTGTTCTTAGCATATGGGGTCTGGCTGTGATGGAGTGAATTTTCTTCGTAGCAGCTCATATAGAGCTGTGCTTTGGATCTGTGACCAAAACAGTACTGATAAGATGTTAACGTCTGAGCTATGGCTGAACAGTGTTTGCACAGCACCAACGCTTTCTGTTTCTCACTCTGCCTCCCCAGCCAACAGATGGGATGGCACAAGAGGTTGGGAGAGGACACAACCAGACAGGTACCCCAACTAACCAAAGAGATATTGCACAGCATGTAACATTATGTTCAGCAATGAAACAGAGCAGAGTGGGGTTTAGGTAAATCGGCCACCTTCTGCTTGGGAACCAGCTGGGCATCAGTCTGGCTGTGGAAAGCGGTGAGCAATTGCTTTTGCATCACTTATTTTGTTTTCTTTTTCCTTCCACTTCACCTTCAGTAGTTACAAAACTCCCTTTTTCTCAACCCATGAGGTTTCTTACTTTTACTCTTCCTTTCCTCCCCCCCTGTCCTACTGGAAGTAGGAAAGGGAGGCAAGCAAGCAGCTGAGTGCTGCTTAGCTGCCTGCTGGGGCTAGCCCACAACCCTTAGTTACAAGCTCTGGACTTCACAGCACTAACGTGCATTTCAAGCCATGCAGCCCACTTGTACATATGCATTAGAGCACTGAAGAAGGCATTGTGTATCAAGCACCACATGTTTCTTCCTGTTGATCACAGCTTGAGAGGATGGGTAAAGGGGCTGCTCCCAGAGAACAAGGTAGATACTGAACAGCCTCTGAAATACTGGGCACTTAGAGATCCTGATGCTAATCTCTCTGCCTTGGATCCTTACCTGTACAATGCAGGTAACAGTTCAGACTCTCCTTCCAGGGGAGTGAGCACATCTCTCTTTGTAGGACACAACAAGCAGAACAAAAAGGCTGGATTCACATAGTAAAACTACTTTAATTTTAACATTTCTTAACTTCTAAATGCTTGATTTGCAACCTTAATGCTGTCCTTTGAATGTCCAATGCAAAACCCAACCTTTTTCAAAACCAAAGCACAGGATTTTGTCCTGTAGCATCTTTTGGGCGTTGCCAGGGCCACAGCAGCACTGCACTCACAGGCCCCACACAGACCACAGAGGTAAGAGATTTCCCAAAGACTGGGGCCCAAAACAGAACATAATCTAGTTACAGCAGCTCAAGTTACCATTTATCAGTCTAATTGCACTAAGTGTCTTCACTCTTGGCCCAAAAGAGCTTCAAGGGAAAACACATGAGCCAAAAGCCTTGCAAAATACAGCAAACAAGGGAAACTGATGCCAGGATTAGCACCTGTCATAGAGCAACCTTAATATCAATGCAGAGGATTGATATTAAGCATTTTGAGCAAGAAAGGGTCACAGCTAAGCCCACAGGTCCTAGGCATAGGCTGCAGGTCATCTCAGCCCACAGAGTGATACAAAAATTACAGAGTAAATATAAGCAGAGAATCCTCCCACTGCTGGGTTTGTTTTTATATTTGCTTGTTGGAGTGAAAGCCCATTTTAAACCCTTGAGGCTAATACAACACACGTCGATAGTGTCATAGCAGCAAAACCACAGTCATCTGATAGCAGATTAAAATAAAACAACATGATCACATGGAGGGGGTCTCAGAGTAGGTGGTCTGAAGGGTCCCTTTTTAACGAGCAGTAGTATCAGGTAGATAGTCTGTTGAGGATTTAGTGTAGCTTACCTCAGTACTGCCCCTTCTTGCACCCTGCTGATTCTGAGACCGTTATGGACTGCTGGAGGAGGGACAAGTGTCTCTGCTGGCAACTAGTGTGTTGACACCAGGTCAAAAGACAACACACAGAAGTATATTCTGTGATTCTGTGATACAGTGAAGTTCTTTGATTGTAGGGGGTGATAAAACTTCTTGTATCCCCCTAGGCCTTCTTCTCTTACAATAAAAAAGGAATCTTTTTCTTTTTCCTACCTCTTTCTTCCTGTTGCTAATGATGTCGAATATTTTGCCAGCAGGTGGATGTGACCTCCCCAGACCACAACAGAAGGGCTTGGACAATATCTACTGCAAATTCTTCTGCAACATGCTGCATCCATCTATTAATTCAAGGACACTTCTGAAACCTGAGCACTCGGAGAGACTGCAGGTCCCCCCCAAGCTACTCCATCTTCATGAAAGGATCCAGATGGATCTAAGAGTGATTACTGCACAGCAAATCTTACTATCCAAAGAAGCCCCATCCACACTGATACCACAGCATCTACCAACTCTATTCAAGGGCACATGGAATATTTGAAGAGACCCAGACAAGATTTATTTTACCATGCAACTCAGAACTGCCAAACCACCATTGTCTCCCTGACATGAAAAGACATGCACTAGGTTCCAGGCAGCCAACCATCAAGCATCCCCAAAAGAGCAGACATATCTCCTTTAATTACTACAGATGAGCTCATATCCTCAGCCAGTGAGCTGAGCCAGGCAAACTTGGATCAGCCTAAACCCAGACACACACACACAACTCACCATCTTCCCTCACGTAACAAGAGCAGGTAGGCAAATAATAATAATAGGTAACCCAAGAAGTTTTCTTTAAAATATTCACAATTATTACTTCTATATTAGATTTAATCAGCAAGAAGATGAGTTGGGATTCACTTCTGTGCCAGTTTAACATCCTGGCAAGTCAGCAAAGTTGCCTCACACTTGAGCAGAATTTGGCCCTCTCCTGTGTCTTAGGAAAAGCACAAACCTCCCAGACAACAGCAGCACTGGATCAGTGAGGCAGAGCACTGGCAAGGACACAAGGAACCTTGGAGCACTGCACCAACCCAACCTGACCTAAAGTCCTCTCAGCTACTTTAAGCAATGTGTTGGGTTTGTTCCTGCACACAGCCACGTACCATTCAAGGGGCAGACACAGACTGAATCTGTGAAGGTCTTGGGTATATGGAGAAAAGGGAATGACAGGAGCACAAAAACCCCCAGGGGTAGTTGCTTCAGGTGGTCACCCACAGGTACGGAAAGCAGAAAGGTCAACCTGTACATGCACAAACGTGCCAAGCACAAGCAGCCAGTATCAAATAAGACACACAAACAGCCCTGGTGTTGGCCACCTAAATCACTGCACGCCCACCTAAACACAGCATCATCCAATTTTCAGGTGTTCTAGAGACAAGCCCATGTTTAAATTAGCATCAGCAAAAGTGTTGTGTGTAAATACACAGCTCTTCTCCCCCTGCAGAGACTAAGCTTATTCTGTCCCCTTCCAGCTTCAATTATCGTTTCAGCATCCAAGTATCACAGTTGAGAAAGGATTAAAAAAACAGTGAGAATTTTAATGTAATTGCTTGAACTATTTGTGCTGTATAAAATCTGCTCTCACAGAGTCCTAACTCAGGGAACAGGATTTACCTGAGGACACAAACAGTTGCTTTCATTAATTCTGCAGCATTTGTATCCCTAACAACACAGAGACATGGGAAGAACACTGGAAGAACACTGGAAGGGCATTTTCCTCAAACAGGCTGTGCATCAATTCAGTACTGATAACCTGGGGTACTTTGAAGTGATTAAAATTATCACAGTGGATTTGTTTGTTTCTTTGGTAATAATACTAGCTAAACAAAGCATTCCTGATACTGACAGAAGTTTGCACCAATGGATCAGTTTCTGAGCCACAGCAATTACTGGATTCTCTATAAACGTTACCAATCATCACACACACGTTGGGATCCCTGGGGTCTCTTGGCTCTTGCTGACAGCTCTGATGGCTAAACCAACAGATTTCCAGACGTGAGCCAGATGCACACATATGGCTCGAGCCTGAAGTCATTGCCTACATGAGGTTTCACACGGACCCCTCATGAGACATCCTGGCACCCACAGCAACCCCATCCATCCACCCATCCCTTCCTCCCTGACAGTCCCTCCTTTCCCCAGCACCACAAATACAGACCTGCAGCTGGTTTTTCACAGCAGGAACAGCAGCGCCACTGGTCACAGCCCAGGACCACAAACACAAGGAATTGGAAACAAGTGTTTCTCTTCCTGAAGCTCAGTTTGGTCCCCTGAGCTTTCAGTAAAAATAAACTCTGAACATTTTAAGAGTCAGCAAGTGTTGAGTCCTCCCTCACAAAATCATCATCACAGCTGCTGGGAAATCCACAGTGTTTTCTGGAACAAGCCTCAGGACAGGAGTGCACAGACACCTACATCTTTGTTTAATGTGGTATATTGATGCCCACAAAGCTGCAGCCCTGCTGACAAGTCAGAACTCTAAGGTACCAAAAATAGCCCCAGCTTCTGTGTTTCTTCTTCTCCTCCCCTTCCAACAGCAGCAGGACTGGCATGTGATATCCCCTCATTGATTTCCTCCTCCAACACCTCTCAGTTCTCTGAGGTCTCTAAACTGCTGCCCACTGACAGACACACACGACCCAAAACCGAACTCAGCTTTCCCCTGTGAGAACTGCTCAGCCACGGCTGCCAGACCCAGCCACCCCCTTCAGCTCCCCAGACCCATCCCCTACAGCTCACCGTGCAGCCACAACTCCAGAACAGTATCAGGAGAGGCCAACAGTGGTTTTTAATTGGCTTTGAGGAGGTTTGGGATTTTGTCCCTGCTGCAAGGGAGAATTTCTCTACCCCAGCACAGACTTCCTCAGTAAGCCAAACAGCAACCCATACAGCTGTGATGGATGGGTTGGCACATATGACCTCCAGATGAGGAGGAAAACATTGCCTGGGGCAATGACCTCTCCAAGCAGCAGCCTGAGATCCATCCAACCTCATCACTCAGAGCCCTTCACCAAGAAAGAGTATGGAGGTGGCCTGGGTTTGGCTCAGTCTTCTAAAGCATGTCTGTTTGCCCCTGAGGTCAAAAGCACAAACCTCAATTACCAAGTTACACCACTGCACTGGAAAGGAAACTGTATCTGCCTTTCTCTTGAAAAATCCCCCTTTCATAGCCTGCAGCTTTCAACATATGGAAATCCTGGATCCCCCTTGACACCATCGACCCATTCAGGGCTCCAAAACCAGTATCAAAGTCTGACTAGAGCCATTCAAAAGCTGCTAGCATGTAGATTTTGGTGATAATTTGGTGAATGGACTTGTCAAACAAATTGCCTTTATTATGGAATGATTAAACGCAATCAGGGAGAAATGTTTTTCCCCTCCCAACCCCAGCCCTCATCAGCTCAAACAAACACACTGAGCCAATTAGCAGGGAGGTGGCAAAAGCAGCTTTCACTTGAAACCTGCCATTCTTGGGTGGAAAAAACCAACAACAACAACAAAATCTGTGTTTTCAGAGCCAGGAAGAGCCTCTAGGGAGAGGTTCCAAAAGCTACCTGGGGGCTCACCTGCAGGGTGTGGATGGGAGTTATCAGTATTCATCTGGCTCGATGCCGGATCAGCTCAGCTCCCTTAAGCAAAACGCTGCTCACATCCAGCTTGTGCCAAATATAATGCAAAGAACATGAATATTAAAGCAGGCCCAGGGGGAGTAGCACTACTTGGACTGTTATTCCTACAGCTTTATGTCCTGCAGCTGGGTTCTCCTGTGTCAGAAGAAAACATCAGCTCCCATCAAAGTTATTTCCATGCCTAAAAACCTGAGGTTTTTTTGGCTTAGGTCCCTGCAGTGGATTCTCTGATACCTGCAAATGGTTGAGTTTACAGCACAGCCTCTTCTGCACTGTGGCAGCAGTGAAGGCATCTGTCTGCCAGCATGCAGTGTGTAGCAATCACATAGATATGGTGCCTTTCTGCCCAACGTGCCTGGAATTAGCTAATGAATGGGAAAGTTATTGAGAGAGGGGATAAAATTGGAGCACGGCATCATAATCACATAAGCCTAATTCCCTGCAGGTATACAGATGGAAATTAAATGGTCACCTTGGCTGGCAGTAGGCAGAGCAGAATTCAACATGTGTTTGCATGAATCAGCTTCAGAGACAGGAATCCCATGGCTGGAGCTAGAGGCAGCACAGGGGATATGAGGAATAGCTGTTGACTAATCTTTTGACTAGGCTTTCAACACCTGCATTTTAAATTAGCACCAAAGACCAATTTGGCCTCCATTTTCATTAACCTGGTCCCTCTGAGGAGCTAGCTCTGTACACTGCACATGGATCACTGCCACCCAGAGCCTACAGAGAAGAGCTATGGCAGAGGTCCCTCTGCATTGCTTTGTCTGAGACTCCCACCACAAATAGAAAAGGGCTGAAACAAAGGTGAAATTTTATCACTAGGGAGAGATTTCAGAGAATTCTTTGCTGGGACTGAGATTAGGATTAAGCGTTCATAGTTAAAGCACAGAGACTCAAAGGACTAGTCTCTTACCACACACCTCATTATAGTCTTCAGGCGTCACCTTGAACATAAGGGGTATGTGACACATCATGACACTAGGTCCTGAGCCTTCAAACAGTCCTGAGCACAAGAACAGATCACAGAATGAGATTAGATCAGGAGTCCATACTACAAGCAGACACGGAGAAAAAGTCCAGGCCTTCTTAAGAAGTGGCTGCAAAGTGCCTGATAACTCCACTCTCTCCCCAAGGACCTGCTTCCTACCCCCACAGCCTCCTGCAAACATCAATGTTTAAAGGACTATTAAAGAAAGCAACTTCAAAACTCTTCACATAGTTCAAATACTTCACTTAAAAGGAATTTTAATTTTTACATCTCAGATTGCACCAGTGCCTATGAGGCCACGCACTCATCACGTTCATGTTGTGGCATTAGAGCTGTTCAAACAGGAGGGATAGAGCCACAGTGAGAGACCATGTGCTCAGAGGCCTGGGGGCTGAGATGATGGGAGATCCCCACCAGTTCTACCAGTGTTTTCTGTGAGTGACCCAGTTCACCATACCTCTGCTTACCCTCTAAGGGTGCTTCCTCATGACCTATGTAAGAAAGAAATCTTCCTGCAGCCGAGACACACACCTTGAAGGCCCAGCCAGTGAGAGAGTACTGGGAGCCATGGGACATGGTGGGTGTTTTGTGTGAATCTGCTTGTGGTCTGCTTAGATCTTGTGATCTGCTTAGAGCTCAGGACTGGCCAGGCCTAAGCTCTTTCTTTCCAGGGCTGGATCTATGCACTCTGTCCCATTACAAAGATGCCATGACATACTACTAACAGCAGCACCTCCCCAGCAGCACTAAATCAAACCAAACTGGGAAGCCAGAGAACCTTTGACGCTAAACAAGGTCTACAGGATCAAATTCTTTAAAAACCCCATTCTTCTTCAAAGACCATGAGCTGCTGTCTTTGGACATTACAGCTGCCTGCAAGCTGGAAAAGCCAGTCTTCTCCATCCAGCACATGGGCAGCAGTTGTACTGCTGCAGAAACCTCCATGGGATCGCAGCAAGCCTTGCATTCCTCAGCAGCAATACAAATCCATTCATCTCATTGAGATGCAGACAATTCATGTCTTGGATGCACCACCTCTAGCTGGGATGGCACATAGTAAGGCTATAAGTCTTCCCCAAAAACATTCACCTGCTTAATTTCAGCCATGCCAGAGAAAAAACCTCAATGGTCCCAAGCATAGTAAAAGTATGTAAGTGACCAGAAACCACTATTATGTTAGAATATACTCATATATATCCTCATGCCAGCTGACAACTCATATACAGGGGGAACAGTAACAATCAAGATGCTCCTTCAGGTAGGAACAGTTACCTGGGCCACTCACTACTCCTTCATGGAGGCACACGGTACCTGCCCTCAAGCTCTGGAGGAAGACAAAATGTAAAACGTATCAGGGAAGCACAAGGTGTGATTTGGGAAATGCTGTACCTTTTCCTACTCTCTTTCATCTTGTGGCTACCCAGCTCCTGAATTTATAAAACTATATTTGAGCTGCTACACACTGGGTACAGCCCTTTCCTGCAGCAAACCACATTTCCTGTCCTGCAGGGTACAGTCAGTCCAACAAGACTGGGGACATTTGCCAAGCCTGCTATCAGGAAACATAGCTTGGATCTGATGGAAGATTTCAACACTTGTGGAAACACACAGGAGGTTGTGCTGTTGGGATCACAGACCCTGCTTCAGAGCACAGCCTTGCCATGCACGTACACAGGGTTTTAAGCCACCTCTCTTCTCCCAGAGTGTGAATGTACAGCTGGACGTTGCAGAAAACATGATTTTGTTTTGAATTTGGTCTGGCTGAGACAAACTTTATCTTTATTTTAGAAGGTGCAGTACCTTTCCCATTGCAGCTTTAGCTCCTGTTGTGCCCACTCCATGCTCACCTTCTGCATTAACTTGCTGGCAGGGAGGAGCACAGAGAAAGCTCAATGCCAAGAAAGTGATAAAAAACCACCAGAGACAGGGAAATGCCTCAGTCCTTTCCATTCAGAGGCAGATCTGCCTTGAATGGCAGCCCCAGGACTGACCTGCCTCCAAAGGAGACTGAATCACCAGCAAGTCGGCCCCCTTCCATTCGCATAAGACTTCAAACTACTGCCTATATTCTCCCACCCTCCAGCACAAGGTCCTCCTTTCTAAAACAAATCTCTCAGAGCTCGCAGACACATGCACTCCCAGAAAGCGAGCAGCAGTGTTGTAATGTGTTGAAAAGAGTCCGGTGAGACTACTGAGCTCTTGCTAAGAGCACTTTTTCATCAGCAAACTGTAATTGGCAGCTCTTACGCACTGAGAGTTTTGCAAGACATACATAAAGAATATGCCAAGCTAGATCTTCACATTAACACCCAAAATTAGAGCAAACATCCCAAAAGCAAAGTGACCCTCATTAGTCATTCATGAGCAAATTAATCAATGCTGTTCAACTGTTGCCTCTGCTCTGACCCATATGCACATCCACAAAGAACAGAAGCAGAATGGTAACTTTAAAGTGACTGATGTTACTGTATGTAGTTATAAAACTTACACAGGACTTCACACTGTCACTACTGTGTATTTACCTCCTGTGCACCATTCAAAACAAGTGCTGTGAACATTTTTATATTCAGAAATGAGACTTAAGCAAACAGGCTCAGAACATAACCCCCCGGGCGCATGTAACATCTCAGCTCAGGGAGCTGTATGTTAAGAGGAGGGGAATTGGGCCCGTAACAAAATAACTTGGTCTTGATATGTTAGCTTTAATTTATGCCCAAGAGCTCCCCACTCTCCTAACTTAGCTCTTTTCACTCCTTAGGGAAACACAGCACAAACCCTGCTACGAACTTACACAATGCTATTGCCCCCCTTGCTCCCAAAGTTACTCAGACTGACTCAGTTTGCAGTAACAGTTTTGCTGAGGGTTGTTGAGAAACGCTGTTAAGTAACTCAGAATCCTCTTACGGAAGATCTTTATCATCAGCTTATTTTAAAACAAGATTAAAATCGCTCTCCCCGTAACTAGCTCAGATCTGCTCACATCCACTCTCCCTGAGCTGCCCCTGAGCACCCAGAAGAGCTCCCAGCCGTGAGCAGCCAAAACCCCGGCGGTTCTGCCCTACCTGAGAAGTCTGCAGAAGTCTTGGCAAAGTTGCTGAAAGCTGTCAAGCACACGAGTCCTACGAGGAAGGTGGAGGTGGGAGACACATCTGGACAGCACATCCTTAAGTATCCTCCCGGCTTGTTTTCTTCCCGAGAAAAGGAAAGCGCTTTCAGCCCCGGTCCAGCACTCATTGCCCGGAGAACAGCGTTAGTCCCATCGCTTGGAAGGATCGCAGCGAGCAGCGGGGAAGGAAAAGCGCTCAGCGCTCACACACACGCACACACACACACACACGCACATCCCTGGGAGTGAATGGAGCCCGGCTGAGGGAGGCTGACGAATGAGACAGACCTACCTGAGCCTTGGCGGAGGTCCCAGGGTCCTAAAAGCCATCGCTTCGCCCAAAATTGCTGCTGCAGACTATTACTGCTGCCCAGCACTGCAGGGGGTTGGGGTAAGCAGGGGAAGGGGGGGCCTGGCTGCTGTTGGTTTAGGTACCCAGGGACGTTGCCTCTCCGGTGCAGACAGACAGAAGGATGGGCAGTATTTGCAATGGAGGGAGCCCAAAACAAACGCCTGAACTCGGAAGGATTTTTAGAGTGATGCTGCTGAAATCAGTGTGAGCTGTGGGGTCCTGCCGGGCTGCTGACAGGACAATCCTTCAGCTGGATCTACCATTGAGAGTGATCCTACAATGGAGGAAACTTTGCACAGGCCCAGGGATCAAACAAACCCTCCTGGATCTCACTGGTGTCAGCCCACATATCCAAAACCCTCTCTCCTCTTGGCAGCAGCCAGACATGCCAGACTCCCTCTATCCCGACGACCCCTCCATCAAGATAAACATGATTTTGATGCAGATCCTCACCTAAGGTGTTCAGACCCAGAACCATCTACTTCCACAGCAACTGCTTTAACCTCCAACTAGCACAGGCTTAGATGCTAACTTGAGCACCACTCACCCTGCAGAGTTAAGGGAAGGCTCCAGCTCACCTGGAAGCACATCCAATACTTTGCCCTGCCTGATCTTCATCCATATCCTGGCAGCATTAAGCTAGCCCTAAAAATTTGGAAGAGCTGAGCTCTGGGGACACAGAGGTGGGCTGGATTGGTGCACCTTGCTATGCTGCCAGGATCCTGGGCTTTGGTCATCAGCGTTAGCTGCAGCTCAGGATAGGTTTGCATGTAATGATGAGCATAGCCAACATATCTAGGCTAGAGCAGAGATTGAGTGCCAGCACAGAGAGCAGGGGGATAGATCTCATAGGCAAAGTCAACATCAGCCTGTGTATACACCTACAAACCTGTGGAGCAGCACTGTGTGGGGCTGGCAGGGAAGGGGAGATGGAGCCAGGCACACACACAGCTGCTGAACAAAGCTGCAGCTTCTGTTCAGCAAAAATAACCTGGGTGGGAACATCCAAGGAAAACCACAACTGGGTTTTATTTCTCTGTCCTGTTCATCCAGATGAAATTAAGGGAAACTTTCTAAAAACCTCCACTGTAGAGCTGAAACCAAGAGACTTCAGCCCAAAGGGCTCTGGGGCTTTTTTTCAGAGATTAATGCACTTGTAAAGAGTTCCTAATGCTGAAATATCTCACAACATTTCAGCTGTTCTCAGACAAAAACCAGGCTGGCTGTCAGATTATATGTGAAAGAGTTTTTCAAGAGTGCTGCTATGAATACCATGGTCACTGTTTCTACCAGAAATCAGTTCTGGGATGATCTGGGTGCTAACACAAACCTCAAGGGGAGCTCTAAGTCCTGTGGCCCTGTTTGCTTTCTGTCCATCCTGTTGCTTGCTCAAGTTCCAACCAGCCACACAGGCTGAGAGTAGTGTGGGAAATCTTGAGTCTGAGCTTGAATCCTGTCCATGCCCCATCCACCCAGACCTTGTGACCTGAGGTGGTCTGGCCTGAATCCCACCTAAGCAACCCTCCTTCCCACAAACAGCTCTTCATACCAGTGAAGGTGCAGATGAGTCACCTCCCAAAGGCAGCAGTGGCCCTGGGTTGACACAGCCATACCCTGAGGCCCTGCACAACTCAGTCTCTTGCTTTGTACATACAATCTGGCCACCTTACCTTTTTGCAGAGGGCTGTCTAAGCAAGATCAAAGACCAGAAATTTCTATGAGCTGCCCCACTCTTTACTTCACCTGAGACTTTAATCCCACATACCAGACCTCTCTGACCCTTAGTTTTCTGGGCTGCCCTAAGTTTTAAAGAGAAAGGACTCGGACACTTGGCTTCTAACATCTATGTATAATTCTCATCTCACCTAGTTCTTCTGCCCTTGTCAAGAGGAAGATTCACCACTATTGCCTTATAGGCATGAGATAACCATACCCATTACCAGATTATCAGTCAAAGCTCCTTATCAGCAGGACTAAGAAATAATAGTGCCACTGGAAATTTATCAGCACTTGGGGAAAAGGGAAGCACTATTTGCTGAAAAGAGCCCACCCTGTTAGCAGGTGTTGATTTTGCTGATTAAAGGGTAATTGGGTTTGGCTGACTCAGTATATGGGGAAGAAAAAAACTCCAGTGACAAGGGGTTTAAGGCTAAACATGGAAAGTGTGTTTGAGCAGCCCTTTAGGTTATTGTTAATAAAGTCAAAGCAGAGAGAAGGAAGTTTATATCAATGTCATGTGAGGACTTCTTTTTATAAGCAGGTTTGTAACGATGCCTTCCAAAAGGAAAGCAGAAAGCAGCTCTTGCTTAAAAAGAAAAAATAAATATATATATACTGGTCTTTGAGAACCAGGCAGCTCAGTAAAGCCCATCTCCATAATGCCATTATTCCTTAGGGCATGTGGGAACATCAGCTGTGTGTTTCAAACAGAAAGAAGCCACCTGTCCTAACTGCAGCGCAGACAAAGGACGGTCCCTCCGTCACGGATAGTCTCACAGGGTAAACATGAATCAAGAGGACAACAATTGAATAATAGCCCTTGAAATCCATCCATGGCTTCAAATATGTCTCCTGGGAGTAGGTAATAATGCATATGATGACACGCAATCTCTTGGATCCCTTGTCCCCAAAGCCACCCAGAAGCAGGAGCGGGCTGGTACGATGCATTTCAGCATTGTGTCTTAGCTTGGGGCAATAATTACTCTCTTTCTCTTCACAGAGTAACTATGGCGAATGACTGCTCTTAGATAGGACATTTGAGTGTACTTAACCATGCTTCCTTCCTCTAAAAGACACACAGCCTTGTGCCTGAGCTGGGTTTTAGTACCTTCCTGATAGTGGCAAGAAGCAGCAGGTCTATGAGCCCAGCTTAAGAAGCAAAGTTCATAGTGCCTAGTTACATACCCAGAGCCCCGACCTGAGCTAAGCACTTCTCAGCTTCCCCTGTAGTAACCAGTGCTGGTGACACCACCGGGAAGCAGGCACACCAACCAATCCCACCCAGGGTACTTCTCCAGCCAGAACTAATCCAGGAGTTAGCCACCTGAATCCCAGAGTGGCTGTAGTCAGGGATGCTTAACAACTGTACATCAGCCCTCCTTTTTGACCAGGATATTTAAATGCATTGTTCTTTCTCCTTCCATATTCCTCCCTCTTGCTGGTCCTCTCCTTCTTCTACTACATGTAGAACTGTAATATCTGAAACATGAGTGCAAATTACCAAACTACTTAAGAAGCACTTAAGTACAACTGCAACTGGGGAAACTGAGGCACAGTGAAGTGAAGCAATTTGCCATCCAATTTTGTCATCCCTATATGTAAATGGTCATCAGGAATGGACCCAGTTAGGATGATTCCTAGTTTAATGCTGTATGTGCCAATCTAGCTGCCTTCTAGGGCTGATTTTGGTAATGCCTTCCTATTTTTCACTGACCCAGCACCACTAACCTCTACCTCGCTGACTAAACCATCACCAGATTGAAGAAGGGCTGGTCATGAGAAGAGCCAGACCAGGGTTAGCTCTCAGCTGGAGAACCACACGTAGAGTTGAAGCCATGTTTGTTTACTCAGTCACAAGCAGGTTTATTTGTACAAATGTGCTAGGACTAGTTTTGCTTGCTGAACCCCAATAATATTTCTTGCTTCTTACTTTACTGTGTTTTTTGTAAGGTCTCAAAGCAGTCTCCAAAATACCACCATTGTATTCTGCCATTTCACACATGGACAAAGCACAGCCCTATGTTTGATGTCACTACTTTTTTTCAGTGTCAGCCAGGGGAAACTGTCAGAGATGAGAAAAGATTGAATACCTTTAATCTTTAAGTCCAGATAAAGCTCTTTCCACTTGGCCACACTGCTTTAAGCAAAGAAGTTTATATTAAATTACTGAATAATTAATAAAAATCTATAATTCTATGATAATGACAAAGTATATGTGCATTTATACCTATACAAACTGGGTGGACAGAGCTTCAAATGTAAAAGAGCAAAGCTTCCCAGCATAGTACAGCTCTTTGTTCTTTTTTTCTTTTTTGATCTTTCCCCTAAAAGTGACTTATAGAAAGAGATGGGGTTACTCATGGAAGTAAGCACTGTTTGCTTTCATCAATTTGAAGGCCCAGGACTTCAAATAATGCAGTTTTGCAATACAACACCAAGTACCTCAGAAGTAAAATCCTCCCCTGTCTCCATATTCAATGTTAAATACCAGCTGTGCAGAATATTCAAAGTGATAAGCCTTTGAAGTTTTCCATTTTGTGTCACTCAGTCGCCCCAGTTTACAAAACAAATATAAATCCTGGGGGACTTTACTACACAGTGTGAGAGGTTTGGAGTGAGGGTGTTGCTTTAACATAATTCTGTGTAGAGCAAAGGCCCTGAGTGATGCACTTATCTCACTAAAACATTGGGAAATATTCTACAGAGTGATGCAAAACCCTCCAGTGCAAGAAAATGTCAAAAGTAAAAGATTTGTAGACTACAAAGTGATCCAGAACAAAGCTGAAAACCTTCTCCTCATGTCTGCACCAAGTAATTGCTGTTGAAACGTCTCTCATCTGGCATTCTCCCTAGTATACCAATACCATGTTCTATGTTAGAGGATGCTGTACAGTTTGGTGCTTTATCTGGGACCAGCATAACCAGCTGGGTTTAGTTAGTGCCTTGTGTACAGGATGTTGTTGCTTTAATCACTGTGTTAGACAGGGATTTGGAGTCAGCGTTATACTTCATCTTTGTACTCCACTGTGAGTCACATAAGGATTTCAAGAGACAAGGATTTCAGGGATCAGAGTTCCTTAGCTGAATTGGATCCTTCCTTTTTCCTCTATTTCATCTGTCCTGCCTGTTTGGACATTGTTCCCCAAGATTTCTTGTTATGTAAGCATACAGCACTCAGATCTGGCCACAATGTTAACTGAGACCTTCAGAACTTGCACTACTGTCTTACAGCTGTAATGTGAAACTACTCTCCCACTTGATTGGATTAATTAGACCTAACAGTTTCAGAATCATGGAATACTAGAATGGGTTGGGTTGGGAGGGAACATCAAGCTCCAACCTCCTGCCATGGGCAGGGACACCCTCCACCAACCCAGGGTGCCCAAAGCCCCATCCAACCTGGCCTTGAACCCTGCCAGGGATCCAGGGGCAGCCACAGATTCTTTGGGAACCCTGTGCCAGGGCCTCATCACCCTCACAGGAAAGGATTTCTTCCAAATACCTAATCTAAATCTCCCCTCCTTCAGCCTAAAGCCATTACCCCTTGTCCTGTCACTACCTGCCCTTGTAACCAGTCCCTCTCCTGGGACTTTCTCTTTCCTGGGAAGATTTCTCCATCAGTTGGATGACAGTACGTACTGGGATTTCTTTGCCACTGCTATCTTTTCTTTTATATATTCTGTAGCTCTCTGGGAGTGCTTGTTAGATAAGAGGCTGAATTTTACACCTGAGCATATCTATTTCTGACCTATACAGTCTTTTCTTTGAAGAGCAGAGACCTGGTTCAACATGAGCAGCAGTATGTTGTTTCTATTATCTCACCTATGGTAACCAAGGGAGGATTGTCTCTATCATGCTGCTATGTAGGCGTGAGCCACTTCAGGTTCCAGACCCCTTTTAATCTTGATCTCCACAATGGTTTTCCCTTTTGTTTCCTGTTTTACTACCAAACCTCACAAATAACTTACATTGTCGTTCATCTCCACAGGAACCAGAATTCTTCCTCAGATTTCTTTGTCTGGAAGTTCTCTGCTTCTCTGCTTGCCCCGTGGGAGAAACATGCCACGATGCAATTCGATACAAACTGGGAATCATCTCAACATTCATCATTAAAATGATACTTCAGATGATACCACAGGCACCTATCCCAAGCCTCGTGAGTACTGTGGAATCCAACTTGATGGCATGCAAGTGCAGTACCATGAAGGCCAACAAGAGTCCTTCAGCACTCCCCCAGATCCTCTTGTCCCTCACGGACTCACATCCTACACACACAGTCACAACCCATCTTTATTGCAACCATTACAATAGACATTTACACTGGGAAAACCCTTTTCATTGCCAAAACCGTGACTGCTTCAGGGCATGGCCATGAAGCCTTTGCAGTAATAAGCTGGACTAAGCAAGGGTCTGGACACAGACACTGCAACTCATCTGCTTACAGTTACCAGTTAGACCCAGACTATCTATATTCCTCAGCATGGCTTGGGAGTCAGCTAAGACTTTGGCCATTCCCAAGAGGAAGGAAGGAATCCTGCTTTGGAGTTTGGTAGCATGAATGTCACCAGATGATGTGTGCTAAATGTCCCACCAGCACTTCAGAAGTCCTTTAGAGCCACGGTGAAGATGCAGTGTGGCATGGGCTAAGAACTGAATACCTCTGGACTAGGGCAGGCTGGCCAGTGCTGTAGCATCTTCTCCATCTTGCTACTTCGGTAGGCCTGATTAGAGCTGCCCAGGAATCACAGTGCATCCTGCAGTCCCACCTTCAGACTCCAGCAGAGCTACAGCCCAGGCTGCTGACTGCCATGCTCCCATCTATTTACAGCAGGTGAGACTGTTCAGCACAGACCAGGCTCAAGTTTGAGCTGGTGAAGACACTGAAAAACTCTTACTGGCTTCCCTGCTTCAGGGCCAGGACCGTTTTCTCCTGTGAGAGAGAACCAACACCATAACTAAGTCCTCACATCTTTGATCATGGATGGGTTTGAACAATTGCAGGAAAGCAATTTCACTGACACTTAACACTTTCTAATGTTCTCTATATTTAAGGACAGATCTAATGGAAGGCAGAGCTCAAGAACTAGTGAGAAACCTGAAGTGAGCACATTTTTTTAAGGCACAAGTCGGACAGATCAGCTTTCACCTCGGGCTTATCATTGCCTAAAGGCAAAGGGCATTTCCCTCATTTTTGTACAGACAGAAGGTTACACAAACCCCCTCTGGCTCACAGATCACAAACAGGTAAGAAATCACAGGGAAGCAGAGTAAATGCCTTTCTGCCAAATGGGTAAAATTAATCCCAAGTGCAATTTCAGTGGCATCAGTGCAAATTCAACAATGGACCAAGTCTGCCATTTGCAAAAAGAAGAACAGGTTTATGTTCTCCTTTCACATGGGCTTAAAAATACACGTTCTTTTCACTTGTTTAACCTCTTCTATTTGGAAGGACTGTTTCAAGAGTAACCAGATGCTTCCACGTGCATTTAAGTACTCAGGACAATAATGACCCCAGTTATTTTTTTATAATGGTCTCAAGACACTCTCCAGTGACAAAGTCCAGGTATACTGGGCACTGCAGACAATGCTGGACCATGTCATCTAAAACAGCCCAAAGAACTTAAGATGGCATCAAAATTAGAGCCATTCAAACCTTTGCACTCTGTAGCCACAACAGCATCATCAGGGCACTCTGGTTAACTTGCATCTAGGGCAAGAGACACTTCCCTCTGCAGAAAGCTCACACTGAAATTTTACTGCATTCATTGTCCCTGGGCACCTGGCTGGAAGACACATCACTGACACCTAACGCAGTAATGTTACTTACTGGAGCAGTTATAAAGAGCACAGAGGCAGGAAGGAGCCTGTGCAGCTGGCTTACAAGAGGTTTGCAAATGTCTGAGTTCAGCAGGCAGGCGCTGTCAGGACTGGCAGCAGTGGTACACACTGAGTTGTGTCTGTATGCTAAGCATTCACAAGCATCAGGGAAGGCATAAGGCTGGTATAAAAGGTGGCATTTCTACACACAAGTAACTTGCCCCAGAAACATCCCAGCTGAGGTAAAAAGGGAATAGAGCCCACCCAGCTTCAAACCCCTTCTCCATTTGTGCTGGACCAGCCCTTTGCAAGGGCAAGCTAGCATCACCCTCCCAGCCTTCCCCTGCCCTCCACTCTGTGCTGGTTCTGTGCCCTGGTCTGCAGGAGTCCTCTGGACATTATTTCATGCACAGCCCTTCCCTAGCTGTTCTCAACCTGAGATGCTGTTGCCCATGGAGAATCTTTTCTGCTTATTACTATACTGCTGATAACTTCTTGCTTCACTTGCCAGCCCTGTCTTCAACATACATAACTAGCCAGGCCACCTTCTCCCCTCCTGTGGGGACAATTAAAATCACTTCTTTTCAGCTCACTGAATCTACCCTGAGAGGCCACACCAGCTAGCCTCCATATAAACCTCTCACTGCAAAATGCCCCTTCTGAGGTGCACTTCCATAGAGGAAAATCACAGAATGGTTTGGATTGGAAAGATCTGCTAGTCCCAACTCCCTGCCATGGGCAGGGACACCTTCCACCAGCCCAGGGTGCCCAAAGCCCCATCCAACCTGGCCTTGAACCTTGCCAGGGATGCAGGGGCAGCCACAGCTTCTCTGGGCAACGTTTGCCAGCGCCTCATCACCCTCACAGGGAAGAAATTCTTCCCTATATCTAATCTAAATATCCCCTCTTTAAACTAAAAGCCATTACCCCTTGTCCTGTCACTACTTGCCCTTGTAAAAGCAACCGTGTTCATTAAAAAGGATTCCAGACCTAAGTGCTGATTTCAGGCAGTTTGGTTTTCACCAAATGAATATTGCCACAAATAGGCTTGCAAACACCTAGGAGAGTTGAGGACTTCATCAGCTGGTTTAGGAAGCCAGTGTCCATAGCTGCTACTGCTGCTTCTGTGGAGGAGGAGGCAGAGAAGCAAAACTTGTAAAGCCCAGATCTCAGGTGAAAGCCCTGCTGTGAGCCCAGGGGAAGCTAAGTGAGACATAAAATGAAGCAGCAGTTTCTGTCTCCCATCTATCTCCACGCAGTTGAATCAGCGTAGTAGAAAATAATGTTATCATTTCTAAAGGGTTTTTGCAAAATAAAGGATATTGGATCACATTTTCTCCTCAGGTTAGTCACTGTCTGCACAGTAATGAAGAGCAGAAGTTGGTTTGCTTTGTTTAAAATAATGTAAAGCTGTGATTTTGAGCAATTTGATCATAAATTTTTGGCTTGCTTTTTCTTCTGCATGAGCAGGTCGTGATAGTAGGTGTAATTTACTCTGACAAACCACTAGCATTAATGCATTAATCAAGAGAAACAAATGGTCTCCATTTGAAATCTCCTGCCCACCTAGAGAGAATAATGGGGTTATAAATGGAGAAAGAACAAATATTGACTCTATGAAATGTAAAGGTACCAGGGAGTTCACCCATCAGTCTCCAGATTACATCTGCCTTTCAAGATGAATGGGATTTCTTTCATAATCCATTTTGATTATTCCTTTAAGCATCTCAGGAAACAGGATGGGGACATTCAACTCTCTGCTCTCTTTAAGTTTTTAAGATGTTTCAGGCTGTTCTTCAAGGACAGTACCTCCGATTTCTGGAACGGGGTACCTGCTACTAACCCATGAGTTGTCTTTTGGTTTGACTTAAGCACTGAAGGAGCTGCCTGGACTGATCAATGAGTTATATGTTTGGTGGTGTTTCTGGTGTGGCTTCCTGTAGGATGGGTCCAGAGACTCAGCCTCCATCACTTGCACTTATGGACACTCGGGGTCACAGACACCCCTTGGTGTCTGCACCCATACAGGACTCAAGAGGACCCAAGAATTTGCTGCCTAAGAGAAAGCCTCTGGTACCATTTACCAAACTTAATCACACATGCTTCACCCCCCTCCAAACTCAAAATGCCTCACTCATTTAGTCTCTGAAGCAACACTTCACCTATCTTCTACACAGACTTTTGGGGTCTATTTAAGATTCATTTCAACATTCAATTCCTCATCAAAATGTCTTAGTGAATGAGAAAATTAGGATAATCAAGTGTTCATGAATGCTGAGATAAGCCAGTGTTGCTGCCCCTTCTGTAATTTGTAGGGGTGCCAGGCATCCTGTAGTGAACTCAGCATTGAGTGGGGACACAACTCAGAGCCAAAATCCCAAGCCAACTTGCAAAGCCAGTCACATCTTAAATCCTCAATGATCTGAAAACACCACAGATTCCAAAAGGACTTAAAGACACTTCTGACTCTGAACATAGGGCCAGCATCTGCTGAGGGACTGGCAAAGCTGCCAACAGACCAGTTCCTGTATCACCTGCACCCTGATAAAAATTATTGGCACCTGGTTTTGTTCTTCTCCCATAAAAGTTATACAATAACAATTTATCCTCCAGGGCTGGAACACAATAAAGGGAAAAGGAACAGAAGAAAATAGGTGTGCACGAACACACTGGTGATGTGCCAGTGCCATGAAAGCCATGCCGGTTTCCAGAGGCACTCCAGGAGCCCCGGGCTCAGAGAAGCAGATGTGATCACTTCTCCAGCAGCTGCAGGAGGAGGGAGGAACACGCATTTGGTCTGGCAGGGTTAACCGTGCGTGGCTCCGACAGGATGTGCGCTCCAACACCACTGAGGCCTGAGGGTGTTTTAACAGAGGGAGCCAAAGATTTTCCAGTCCATTTCTTCTCCCAGCTCAGCGCTAGGACACTGTGTCTGAAGAATGGTTCTTCCTCTCCTCTTCACTTGATCTACAGTAGGGTGAAAGATGTAATTGTGAATGCTTCATGACCACCTTAACGAACAGCTGTTCAAGCCAGGAGGCTCTGGCACTGTAGTTATTTCAAGCAAGGTTTTGGGACATCTGTGATTATTAAGTTTCAGCAAGGTCTGCTCACCTTAAGCTAAGTAACAACTCCTGTCTCATTAAAAGGAAACTTCCACAAAAACTAGAGCTGCCATTAGATTCTTTAAATAATCTAATAAAACCTGCTATCCTCAAACCTTTCTAGTTTGTAGAGCTGTTTAGATACCTGGGCTAAACAGGAGACAGAGGAACCCAGGCATTGCCATGTTCCCACACCGACATGGTTTTGTGTGTTCTTCTGTAAAGGGCAGGATTTAGCTAGGACAAAAGCAGGCTCTGAGCTGCTTTTCTCAGGCAGAAGTCACAACACAAGCCACAGAGCACGGGAGGTACTCCACACCATGGGTCTGTCCTCGTCCTTCCAGTTAGCTTCCTCAGGTCTCTGTCTGTACACTGGAAAAGCAGCTCAGGAGACCCTCAGATAACAGCCCAGCATCTCCTAGCAATAAGGGCATGTTGAATGTTTGAGGGGATTCACCCCTTAACCTTTCTCCCTCCCGCTCTGACATTTGGGTGATGGCTCTGTGAGCAGGGATCACTTCTGGGCTCCATACCTGCTGTACAAACCGAGGAAACACGGGTGAGAGGACAGGAGACCCATTTGTGCCACACTGTTGCATAAATGCCAGGGGAAGGAGCTTCACTCCTGAGGGAACAAATACCAAAGTAAGGTTTTACAAATGAATTATCAAAAGCAATGTTTCCACTTTCAGATCTGGCTGAAACCAAACCCTGCCAGGTCCTGAGGTCTGTATCCAGCCAGTGCCAGTTCCCATTTGTGAAGGAGATGCCCACCCAGAGAGGGTGAGGTGAGGAAGGACCTCCAGGAACCAGCCCCATTTATTTTGGAATCTGGGAACATCTGACTGCCTCTTCTATAGCAAAGCACAGGATAATTATTTCAGTGGGAAGGAACCTGCAGTGATCATCAAGTCCAACTGCCTGATCACTTCAGGGCTGACCAAAAGTCAAAGCATGTTGTTAAGGGCATTGTCCAAATGCCTCTTGAACACTGACAGGCTGGGGGTATTGACCACCTCCCTAGGAAGCCTGTGCCAGTATGTGACCACACTCTCCATAAAGAAATACTTCATAATGACCAGTGTGAACCTCTCCTGGTGCAGCTTTGACGGTTTAGGTCTCCTCATCCCCAAATGCACACCCAGCTGGATCTCCAGAGCAGCTCAGCCCCTTGCAGACATCTCGTTCTGTTTAGAGACTTAATAACAATCACAGCAGATGCAACCACCTTTTGCTGTTTTTCCTCTAAAAAGACATCCCCAAGTTCCCTTGGGCAACATGAAAATGCACTCCCTTCCTCACACCCACTGACACTCCACAGGCAGCTGAGCTGGTGCTGCAATGTGGCCTCAGCGTTTAGAAGAAATCCCTGGGATTTCAGCCCACAATACAGCCTGTTTCAAAAGGTGGTATTGACAGCCAACATCCCAGTGCTGCAGAGACTCATGCACATGTCTGTGCTGGGACTGAAGCTCTGCATCCCTGGTCTCCTGGGGACATAAGTGGGTTAAATCCACATAGCATGTGTTAAATGCAGGTAAGGTTGAGCCAGGAAGCAGCCTGCCCATGCTCAAATAACTCAACAACAAGATCCCTGCCCCAATACTTGTAACAAGTTTTGGGGTTTCTTAATTCACATTCAGTGCTTTATAAACCCAGACGTGTCCTAGACCTCAAGTAGCTGTCTCTGAACTTGCTCTGAGCCAACACCTGTACAGCTTGTTGGGGATCTCCACATCAGAAATGTGGTCTGAGGTCAGTTCTTCAGGCTTTCACACTACGACAAAGCTGAGCAGAGAACAGAAATTAATGGCTCAGAGTCACAAAGAAATGGTGGAGCAAAGCACAAGGCAGATCTTCATTCATGGTAGTCTCTAAATGTCTGCTTTTCCTTTTTTACCTCTAATGAGATTCAGTGAAATTTTTAGGCAAGGAAGTATGTTTCTTTGCAGGTCCAAGAGGGATCAGTTATACTGGTGACTTGTGAGGGAATATGCTCAGGAATTGGACTTGATGATCCTTATGGGTCCCTTCCAACTCAGGATATTCTATGATTCCGATTCTGCAGTGACACAAAGATCAGGGAAGGAAGACAGATCACTGCAGCACCCTTTGGTTTTGAAAGAGGCTGGAAGTGGGAGCATGTCCAGGGGCTGATGGACTGAACCTGACCTCTCTGCAATGACAGCCCCTAAAAGGGCTACCTCAGTACTGGATACAAATGCTGTTTAAGACTGTGAGCTATCATCATCTCAGTGTTTGGGATGACCATGAGCACTACTGAACTGTCGTGTTCAGTTCTGGAACAAAACGGCTCAAGAAGGATACTGAACTACTGGAAGAGACTTCAAAGAGATGAAGGACGACATTTAACAGAAGACCTTGGGCCCATTTTACTTCCACAGGTAAAGGGATCAAGCTACCTCTTCTACCTGTCTGGGTTTGCTTCCCAAAGAAACTCAAATGCTCAGACAGGGAATTGCAATGCATTTTGGTGGGAACAAGGAAGTGCTGCAGCACACAGCATCCTTAGATTGAGTCATAGCTACCTAGGCATTGTGCAAATACACCTACAGGGTGCTCCACAGGACATCCCTGCTCTCCCACAGTGGATCTGGCTGAAGCTTCTTATCAAAAAGAGTGACTACCATTGACTACCTGAGAGGAAGACACACACTTAGTAATAGGGAGCCATAGGTATTCGTCTCAAACAGAATTAAGTCAGAGAAGTCACAAAGTCTGTTTAATCTTTGCCAGATCCTGAGCACAATGATGCCTTTAATTTACAAATCTCACTATAAAGAAGTGTTTTACAGAGGTGCTTAACTCATGTGATCAAAAGTGACATGTATAGATTTTGTTGTATAGGAAGACAGCCATTCCTCTCCTGTATCTGAATCTGGAAATGAATCCCTTAGACCCATACTTCAAGCTCAAAAAAGCTGTCCCTGAAAATACAGCCAAGACCAGCCCCCCACCCCAACCTAAGATACAGTAAAAGCTATAGGAATTACCCCTATGTGCTCTGTTCCCCCAAGCCAAATTCTTTTGCCTTTTTATTAGCGCTCAGACAGCGGCAAGAACTAAAACAGTAAAAAATCTTTGGAAGGGATCTTTGCTTCAAGGGGTGCACTCAAGTGTCAAGGGAGATTTTTCTGTATTTTAAGGGTCGGAGTGCCCTCTTCTGTCCCCTCCGCGTCCTGGTTACTAGCTCCCGTCTTACAGCAGCAGATGACCGAGCGACACTGCCTGCCACTTGTCTTCTGCACATCCTGTCATCTTCTGAAGAGTTAGGAAACCCTATAGCTGGTCACAAACCAGAAAAACGGCTGATCGCAAACTAGAAACAGCTGACTATAAACTAGAAAATAACTTTCAGTAAAGTGAGGCACAGGCAGGCCACAAAGTCAGCGACCCCCAATAAAAGGGCAACACAGGGGAACACCTCGTGTACCTTGATTACTAATTAGCTGGTGAGGTTGGGCATGTTTAGATTAGATACAGGGAAGGTTTAGATCAGATATTAGGGGGAAGTTTTTTACAGAAAGAGTGGTGAGGTGCTGGAACAGGCTGCCCTGCGGGGTGATGGATGCCCCGTCCCTGGAGGTGTTCAAGGCCAGGTTGGATGGGGCCCTGGGCAACCTTGTGTAGATCCAGGCCTGGAGGTTGGTGGCCCTGCCTGTGGCAGGGGGTTGGAACTCTGTGATTCTTGGGGTCCCTTCCAACCGAGACCATGCTATGATTCTATGTTTTGAAGTGAATCTCTGCAAAGTCTAGACAGTGGGGTGGTATTTAATAGGTACTCACTCTGCACTTAAACTTTGCCTCTCTCCTGCCTGCATGGCCACTAACTGAACCCAGACTGCTTCTGGCACCTGAAGAAATCTGACTGAAACGAACGTATTAATGTAGCTCAGCAGTACCAACGTACATAATAACCCTTTCTAAAGCAACCACGGAGAAACCCCCGGGACGGCAGGTTACCCACATTAGGGACAGAGCTAACCGATGCCCAGAAAAAGGCATCAGCGGAATCTTTCCATCGGGGAAACACAGAGGAGTGCTTCTGGAAACCACCGAACCCTTTTCGGGCAGCAAAACCAGCGCTGGTAGGCAGGGGGATCCCCATGCTCGGGCTGCGTTCCGAAGGGCAGCTTTGCCACAGCACCCGCCGTCTCCCCTTCCGTGCCAGCTTTAGGGCCGGGGACCCTCCTCCCCCACCCGAAACCTCCCTGAGGGACGGGAGTGAAAGGAGCCACTTCCTTCCCTCCCGCTCTCCGCCCGCGGCCACCCGCTGCCCCGTGAGGCGGTACCGCGGTCGTTTGGGCTCCCGCTGAGGGCAGGGGCTAGGCACGGGCCTCAGGGTTAAGCTGAGCCGCCTCACCGCCAGGTTGCGGTGTGGAGAAGCCCCGCGGGAGCTGAGGGGCACCCGCGCCTCGCCGCGGACACAGGAGGAAAGCGGCGCCGCAGCTCCGCTCCGCGCTTGGGGCCGGTTTGTCCCGCCGCGCTCGCCATAGCGGCGCTCCGCGTGTGCGCCGGCGGGTCGGAAGCGGCTGCAGCCGCCATGGCCGCCGCCTGCGGGAGGCTGCTGGTGCAGAGCGCTGCCACCGGGGCGCTGGGCCTCGCCGCCCGGCCCGCTCTGACCTGCAGTGAGCGCCGCCCGCGCCCCTTGCCCCCTCTGTCCTATTTATCCGCCTTCAGCTCGGCGCTCTCCTCCTGCCCGCGGCGGGGAGCGGCTGCCCGCGGCCTGCCCCTCAGCGCGCCCTGGCGCGTTTGTCCGGGGAGCGGGTGGCGGTCCCCGGCGACCGGGGTCCCGGGCCTGCTTCGCCCGGGGGGGGTGGGTTTCTCGGGCCTTGCAACTGCTGGGGACGGTTCAACTTGCAAGCACGGGGGTTTGAAAGCGTATTTTCTTCCTTGCAGGGTGCTTCTCTTCCTCAAGCCCTCGAATTAGCAGCGATGGGAAGCCGGCCAAATTTCAGCCGCCCCCGAAGCCCGTCATTATTGACAAGCTGAAGCAGATCGAGGAGAGGAGGTAGCGTGCTGGGGGTTGGACTCGATGCTGTCTTGAGGTCCCTTCCAGCCCCTTCAATTCTGTGATTCTGTTGTGGTGCCTGGCACAGGGGGCTTGCACTCAGGTCTTCTGTCATCATGGGTGTACCTTTTTAAAGCTCTCAGGTGTTATCAGGCACAAAAAGCATTTGTAGAGTTCTACCAAAAAAATCTGTGTTGAAATATGTTTTTTAAAAAAAAGCCTTAAAATGCTGCGTCCTAGATTTCCTGAAAGCAGTGGAACAGGCAAAAAAATGTATGGCAGTAGAGATTTTTGCAAATGTGTGGTTGGGGTGTGAGGGTTTTATCTGTTAAAAGCGTGTGTCTCTTCAGTATGCCACAAG
The DNA here is from genome assembly GCA_020800305.1 of Porphyrio hochstetteri. Lineage (NCBI taxonomy): Eukaryota > Metazoa > Chordata > Aves > Gruiformes > Rallidae > Porphyrio > Porphyrio hochstetteri. The sequence goes on along the minus strand of CM036907.1, from coordinate 118,912,702 downwards.
GTGACAGGGCTGTGGCTCCTGTGCCTGCCTTTGGTGCAGACCTTGAGATCAACTGTAAGTGCATATATTACTGTTTGTGAAATGAAGCTGCAGTTTCCACTAACAAAATTTCTCTTACAGGTTCTTGAGCCCTGAATTTATACCTCCCCGAGGGAGAACAGACCCTCTTAAATTCTATATAGAAAGAAAGGATATGATACAGAGACGGAAAGTGTTCAACATCCCAGAGTTCTATGTTGGTCAGTAGTGGTGCTAGAACTTTCCTAATTTCATCAAGATGTTTTTATAGGGTGGGATGGTAAATGGTGTGGGTTTGCGCTCTAGAATATCACAGAACACGACAGTATTTGGTATGTTTGATCAACCCAGGGAGGGGGTTGAGTCACCATCCCTGGATGTGTTTAAGAGATGGGTAGATGAGGTACTTAGGGATATGGTTTAGCATAGGACAGGAACGGTTGGACTCAATGGTCATAAAGGTGTTTTCCAACCTAGGGATTTTGTGATTGGAGTATTGTGTCCAGTTCTGGGCTCCCTGGTATAAAAAAGACAGGGATCTCCTTGAGAGAGTCCAGAGAAGGGCTACGGAGATGATGAAGGGCCTGGAACAGCTCCCGTATGAGGAAAGGCTGAGTGAGCTGGGACTGTTCAGCCTGGAGAAAAGAAGACTGAGGGGGAACCTAATTAATGTTTATAAGTATCTTAAGTATGGGATGCAGGGGGAATTGGCCAGCCCCTTTTCAGTGGTCTGTGGAGACAGGACAAGGGGCAATGGCTGTAAACTGGAGCACAGGAAGTTCCGCACCAACATGCGGAAGAACTTTTACCCAGTGAGGGTGACAGAGCCCTGGGACAGGCTGCCCAGGGAGGTGGTGGAGTCTCCTTCTCTGGAGAGATTCAAGACTCATCTGGACGCCTATCTGAGCAATATGTGCTAGGGAGCTGCTTTGGCAGGGGGGTTGGACCGATGATCTCTTGAGGTCCCTTCCAACCCCTGTGATTCTGTGTTTCTATACATACTACTTTACACTTTCATTTCCTATTTACATCTAGTTTCCATTAAAATTATAATACTAACATGCTTTTAAAATCCTGGCACTTAGTTTACCAGTAAAGCTCAGGAAAGGAAAAGACACTAGCTTGTTTGTGTTCCACTTGCATAATGAAGAGTAGAAGAGAAAGGGGAAGGGGAAACAGCTTGATAGTTCACCTGCAGAATCGCTTTAACAGACATTGATCAGGATGTATGTTAGCATACATACGTGTTAGAAGCTTATTCTGTTTCTAGCAACTTTAATGGAAAATGAAATGTACTTCAAGGCATGGACTCTGTCTGGCTCTCCTCCCACGTGTTGGTACATGTTTACCTGACAAGGTGGCTGTTTGAACGCTTTCTGTTTCTGGCAGGCAGTGTACTGGCCGTTACGACTGCAGATCCCTGTGCCGACAACAAAGCCAGCCGGTTTGTGGGCATCTGCATCCAGAGAGGGGGAAAAGGACTTGGCGCTACCTTTGTCCTTCGGAATGTTATAGAGGACCAAGGTGGGTTTTAACTGTGGCAGAGATGCTAAGTAAAAAGTGCTGCAGTTGTATGTGAAGAGATACTACCCAGGGGAATGGCATGGAGCTGCACCAGGGGAGGTTTAGGTTGGGTGTTAGGAAGAAGTTCTGTACTGAGAGGGGGGTCGGGCACTGGTACAGGCTCCCCAGGGAAGGGGTCACTGCACCGAGCTTGGCTGAGGTCAAGAAGCACCCGGATGATGACCTCAGTCCCATGCTCTGACTTGGCTGGGGCTGTGTGGAGCCAGGAGTTGGACTCGATGGTCCTTACGGGTCCCTTCCAACTCAGGAGATTCTGTGATCTGGCACAGAAATTTAGTCTGCAGAGAGGATGACAATAGATTAAAGAGAAATTATGAGTCTGCCTACTGGGAGATACTGCAGAGGTGTTCATGTGCCATTTGAAGGCATGAAACAGCTTAGTAATTGTGTATCTCTGTACCTAGGGGAGTGTTCTGAGGAGACTGAATGTGGTCGCTGTGCTTGTGCTTACGTTTGAGCCTGGGCAGTGTGGTGCTGGCCACGTAAGTGCTGGCCCGGTTTGAGCATGGTGTATGTGCATGCCCTGGGGCTCACATGCTGTCTAACGATCAACAGATCAGCAGAGTTCAGTAGATTCATATTTTGGTTTATGGCAAAATGGGGGGAGATGCAAATAACGTTCTGAGAGCAAGTATGAAAGGGGTGGGTGTCTCTTGAAGTACACTACATACAGGTAGGAGGGGGATGTGTAGTAATAGCTATTGTAACAAAAAAGGAGCAGAGGTTAAAAGCAGAGCTTGTCTTCCTCAAATTCAAGCCCTTCAGCATCTCTAAAGCCATTCCTGTATCACAGCTTTGACTAACAAAAGAAATCTGCCTCTCTGGTCACAAGGCATGTGTACAAACACAGGCACACAGCTGTGTGTTGTAGTTCTCTGTGTAAGTAAAAATCAGTTCTTGAATAATGCAGGGGGTGTACCACTGAAGGAATGCTAATTTGGTGTTAGTATTTAAGACAGGGAACTCCTTGAGTCCAGTGCAGGGCCACAAAGGTGATGGAGTGGAACATCTTCCTTATGAGGAAAGGCTGGGGGAGCTGGATCTCTTTCTTTAGCTTGGAGAAGAGGAGACTGAGGGGTGACCTTATTAATGTTTATAAATATGTAAGTATGAGAGTCAGGAGGACAGAGCGTGGCTCTTAGGGATGGCCAGTGACAGGACAAGGGGTAATGGGTGCAAGCTGGAGCAGAGGAAGTTCCATGGGAATGTAAGGAGAAACTTTTTCACTGTGAGGGTAACGGAGCCCTGGGACAGGCTGCCCAGAGAGGTTGTGGAGTCTCCTTCTCTGGAGACATTCAAACCTCCCTGGATGTGTTCCTGTGTGATTTGGTCTGGGTGATCCTGCTCTGGTAGGGGGGTTGGGTTGGATGATCTTTTGAGGTCCCTTCCAACCCCTGACACTCTGTGGTTCTGTGATTAAACCAGACTTTCTCTCTCCAAGGTGTTGAAATATGTTATGAACTGTACAATCCTCGAATCCAGGCAATCGAAGTTTTGAAGCTGGAGAAAAGGCTGGATGACAACCTGATGTACCTGCGAGATGCCCTCCCTGAATACAGTACTTTTGATGTGAATATGAAACCTGTGACTCGTTTAGACCACGAAGAAATTCCTGTAAACAAGGTAGGAGCTGCATCTTTCAGTGGCACAGGGAAGGATCATTTGGGTAGCATTCAGATCAGACTGATACCCTGGAAGGCAGCCAAACAGCTCTTGGCTACAAGTTACCAGGGTGACAAAAGCACACAGAATAAGGGAGGCTTCTGCCATTTCTATAGCAAATGGATGTTGGGAATGTGTCTGCCACCTTCAGTAGTTCATTTAGAAGACGTGCAAGGAGTAGTGGCCTCTGCCTGCCCTGTGTAACACACAGAGCAGAGAGGTTCTCACAGACACTGATGGTTAGCGTTGAGACTGATTTGGGAGGGGTGGCTGTCAGGAAGTCAGCTAAAATCTGTGTCTCAGAGATCAGAAACCCTCAGACCCTGTCTAATAACTTGCAGTGGTCATTCTTCCCTTTCCTTATTGTGCCACTTTTCCATTTCCTTAATAAGGAACAGGAGTAGAACTACAAAAGATGAGTTAACCATATGTTGATTTAAGGCTGGTGTAATAAATCAAGACCATGTTAATTAAAAAGTTCTACAAGATACTATAACAACAGCCATACGAACACAAGTTCCCTTTTTGCTAGCAGTGTAAAGTAGTAGTTCCTTAACACACTGAGTAATTGGTCTGTCTTCCCTTCTGTTAGAGCAGCAGTTGTCTCAACTTTTGCTAAGCTCACAATCCAAATTAAAAATTAATACCTTTGTTTTTTAAATCTTTCACCCTAGCTGCAGGTACGAATGAAGCCTAAACCCTGGTCAAAACGGTGGGAAAGGCCAAAATACAATATAAAAGGAATAAAGTTTGAGCTACCTGAGAATAAAATGAAAGAAGCACAGAAGTGGAGCCAGCCCTGGCTGGAGTTTGATATGCTGCGAGAATACGACACCTCAAAAATAGAGGAGAAGATTTGGAAAGAAGTGAGTGAAGCGCTTAAAAAATAATTATGGGGGTTTTTTGTATATACATTGGCAAATGAACAATAAAGCAAACCTTTCTAGAAAATTTCAAAGAGGGTTCTGGTTGAACACTCACTGTGTTCCTGAAGACAGCTGCTCCTTTTTCTGCAGTGTAATGCTACATTTACCCCCTCTCCCAAACCCAGGAGCCTCCCCCTTTACATGACAGTTCTCAGGGTGTTGTAGCACCCCCGATGTTGGCTGTGGTGACATTTCCTCTGTTACTTCTCTCTTTACAGACTGGGTGGCGACTAATTGTAGGCCAGGTTGACTCCTAACACCAGGAGTAGATGTTGTCTACCTTGACTTCAGCAAGGCCTGTGCCACTCTCCCATAGCATCCTCCTAAGTAAGCTTCCTCATCAGTGAGCTGGATGAGGGGCAGAGCGTACCCACAGTACCAGGAGGCTGTGCTGCCATCCAGTGAGACTGGGCAGAGATGAACCAAATGAAGCTCAGCAAGGGCAAGTGTAGGGCCTGGCCCCTGGGGAGGAATCACCCCAAGCACCAGTATGGGTTAGGGGCTGACCTGCTGCGAAGGAATTTGGTCCTGGTGGAGAACATGACAAGCAGTGTGCCCTCTTAGCCAAGAAGGCCAATGCTGTTGTAGGGTGCATTAAGAATGTTGGCCAAGGGAGGTTCCTCTCCCTCTACTTGGCCCTAGTGAGGCCACAGCTGGAGTGCTGTGTCCAGTTCTGGGCTCCCCAGTTCAAGACAGACAGGGAACTACTGGAGAGAGTCCCAACTACAGCAATGATGGGTTTGGAGCATCTCACATATAAGGCTGTAGAGCTGGGGTCTTTAACTTGGAGAGAAGACTGAGTGGGGTCTGATCAACACTCATAAATAAAGGATGGATGTCAAGAGGATGGGGCCAGACTTTTCTTAGTGATGGAACAAGGGGCAACGGGCACAAACTGGAACACAGGAGGGTCCATCTCAACATGAAGACTAACTTCTTCACTCTGAGGGTGACAGAGCGCTGACTGGGACAGGCTGCCCAGAGAAACTGTGGAGGCTCCTTCCTTCTCTGGAGACATTCAAAGCCCACCTGAACATGATCCTGTGCAACCGGCTCTGGGTGATCCTGCTTTAGCAGTGTGGTGACTGCTGATCCCTTATGGTATTTTCACTTGCAGTTGGAGAAAAGCAACACAAACCAGTATGAGAGCACAGGATTTGCAACACACTGTTAGGGGTTGGGGCTTTTTTCATACCTCTAATAATTCTTTAACATGTGACAAGAATGTTAAGTGTAAAAGACATTAACAAAGCAAAATATTTTATTTTCATAATTATTTTTAAAGTCATCTTTTCATCTGTAAAACTGATCAAAGCTATTTACATTAAAATGTTTTACAAAAATATATTTTAACTTTAAAATAAAAGGCATAGGGATTAAATCTGCAAGAGCTGAACTCTAGTTCTGGAAGATTGTGAAGAAACACAGGCAGAACAGAGAGACAAGGATGCATTAGGGTTGCTACAATAAAGCATCATCCTTGTTATTTTATAACAATATTTACTGCAAAAATACAAAGTTATAAAACATTGGCAACCTAGTAAAGGTAGGATGAGGTAAGGTTCATTAGGTCATACTGGGAAGCAAAGGGAAGACTGTCCTGGAGTTTCCAGTTCCTGAGAAGGAACTGAAGTTGTTCTCACGCTTCTCACCATCAAGATGTCTGTTACTGAATGTGCAGACTCCAGCTCTGGGCACACGGGCTCAGTCTGTACCACCCAGGTACCAAGCAAGGCAGACAGCACCTTCACTGCCTCTGTTCTTCCAGAGCTCATCTCATGCACCTTGTGCCCTCACTGAACCCACAGTGACCATCAGTCCATCAGCCACACACCACACCTGTGCACAGACTGCCCCTGGTTCTGTATCGATCAGAACCCCTGTGACACGAGGGGCTCTTTCTCCAGGGATGGCCAAACAACCACCCCACCAAAAACATCACACTGGACCACGAGCCAGAACTCCAATGTCTCCTGAGTCAGAGTGGTGTTTAGCAAGTCACACTGAAAACACCTGCTTAAGCTGCCTACATGCCAGCAGTGCTGAACATGACAGGCACGTTCTCGCTGGGAATCCCTCCACAAAGGAGTAAGCAATACAGCGCTGACATGTTTCAGATCACCCTATTTGACACCCGTAACTTCTAACAAGACTCCTTACCTAGAAGACATTTGGAAAAAGCCCTCATGTATTTAACAAGTCGAGAGTGATTAGCACTACACCATTGCCTGGGCAGGCTCCACTAAGTAAATCACCTATTAGAACTGGTTTAGGGTGGGTATCAGGCTTGTTCCAGTGTTCCTTCAAAAATACTCAGTTGTATCAGTGTTGCTTTGAAAATTCCTATTTCCCAATCAATGATTTAAGGTGTTCAAGTCCATACTCCTCAATGAAGTCTTCAGCATCCTGCAGAGCTTTGACTCTCACCAGCAGGAGGAGAACTTCTTTTGTTTCATTACTATAAAATAAAAAATATAGTAAGTAAATAAATTGGATAGAGCAGCACATTTATGTATGGGACTCAAGTATGTTTTATTAGCTTTAAAGAGAGATGAGTATCTCTCCTTGGCTGCCTGCCATCAGGTGACCATGGCTACACAGATCCGTAACAGCACCCAACATCTAGCACCCCAGTCACAGGAATATAGAACTGCAGCAATGCTTCTTTATGTTACAACTCCACCTCTCAGGTCATGTATACGTGTGATGAGAACATCCTTGAAAATGTCAAATATCTGAGACAATGGCTTCTGCAAGCAGCAGCTCTCTGCAGGCCCCAAAGAGCAGACACCAGCCAGCCAAAACCCCACCTGAAGTCCACAGAGAGGCCCCACACTGGAGCAGGTAGAGACATACAGAAGACACTGTGACTCATGTTGGAGCAAGCTCCTAGCAGGACCTGCAGACCATGGAGAGAGGCCCACACCAGAGCAGGTTTACTGGGGGGACCACGATGGAGCAGTGTGGGCCTGAGAGACTGAGGGACATTCTGTGTTTTATGACTGCACCCATAGCAGTGACCCACACTGGGGCAGCTGGGGAAGAGCTGAAGCCCTGTGGGAACGGACTCACACTGGAGAAGTTCGTGGAGGACTGTCTGCTGTGGGTGGGACCCCACAGTGCAGCAGGGGAAGGGTGTGAGGGATGCCCCCCGTCCCTCTTCCCCCCACCCCGGCTAAGAAGGAAAACAGCTCCTGAGGAACTGACCAAAAATACCTCCATTCCCCCAGTCCCTGCCCCTCCCTGTGCCACAATGGGGGGAAGAAGGGAGTGAAACCATTACTAAAGTTAAGTCTCCTGAGAAGGGAGGGGTGGAGGGAGGTGCTTTAAGATCTGGTCACACTTCTCATTACCCAACTCTGGTGTCACTGGGGGTGCAGGGCAGTGTCATAAATTAGAGTTTTCTTTCCTTTATTGTGTGCTGAGTCTGTTCTGCCCATGACGCTGATTGTGGAATGATCTCTCCATGTCCTTATGTCAACTCCTGAGCCTCTCAATATATATTTCTCCCCTGTCTAGCTGAGAAGGGGAGTGATAGAGCAGCTTTGGTGGGTGTCTGGCCTCCAGCCAGGGCCAAACCACCACAAGGCTACAGGAGGAAGTGACTGAATCCCACTGAGAGCCTTATTGTTACCTGTGGTTGTTCTTGTGCAGCGTACGCGCACACTGCAGCAAGTGCTGGCAGAAGTTGCGTAGCTCAGGGAGAGTGGATCCACTTGTAAGACCTTGGAACCATCTTTCTGGGAGGCAGGCAACAACCTGTTCACATGAAAAGCATTTGGAAACAGTTTAAAAAGAGAAGTCTTTCAACATACCCAACTCACATCATTTCTGATGAGGACTTTTTGCAGGTTCAGTCATTATCACTGTGTGGTTTCTCTTTGAAACCAAGACTGGCTATCCCTACAAGCAGTTACTCTATGGACCAGTACGTGCTCTAAAATGCAAAGTCAATCAAAAAATTAAGAGTTATAAATGCTGGGGTTTGGTGTTTGTCTTTTTTTGTGTTTTTTTAATATTCCATCTTCAGTTTAGACACCTCTTCATAGGGAAGTGGTGGGGGGAGCTTTTCACATACAGCCTCTTCCAACATCACTTACCTTACTACACTTTTCTATATTATCCAGCCCTGGGGGTGTGTTTAAGAGGTTCAGAAGGAGGTAACGGTTCAGCAACTTGCTCAGTCCCAAATCACGGACTGTGTCTCCTTGTACAATCCCATCCCAAAGCAGAATGTTGGAGAGCAGCTGCAGGAATGAAGACACAGGGACTATGTACACCTGGGGGCTGGAAGCGTGCTAAACCACAATATCATAAGTTTTATAGAAGATAAAAAGATAACATTATCCCATCCCATGGGGATAATGAAGCACAGTACACACGGAACCAGCACCAGAACTGCTGCTGGACAGCAAGACCTTCAACCCTTCCCCATGGCCAGGGATGCTTCCACCACCCCATTTCCTTCTAAGGACAGAGTGACCTGTATTTTTACATGTTTTGAGTCTCTTATTATTGATACTGCAAACTACACAATAAGATTTGACCCAATCTGCAGAGCGTCCAGGTGTATGAACCATAAGCGAAGCTGTGCTATAAACTCTGTGCTCTGCTGCTTACACAGTTGTGCTATGCTGACTCCCACTATAAAACTCCTGTGCTACTCCAACCACAGAATGCTATGCTTTATCATAAAATTCTGTTAAAACAAGAAAAGCTTTAATTGTACAACTTCACATTTGCATCATTGTGCCCAGGATCCCCAAATGAGTCTGTCTGTCCCCACAGTGTCAGGTGACAATCTGTCAGCAGAGCAGCCACAACTGAAACAGTGCAAGGCCAACAGGCCTGGCTGACCCACTCAAGGGAAAAAGGAACAAAGAAGGAGCAGGAACAGATGATTGGGCTCTTGCAGAAGATGTACCAGCTGGATAAGCAGAAATAGAGTGTTCCTTTATAGTTCACTCTTAAATCACTACACGGAGGTTGCACAGCAAATTCATCCTTTGCTAAGAAGGATTATTACCCACACTAATAAAATGTATTAGTCTCCCAGGAATCACACTTGCCTGAAGATATTTCACTAAAATGAATTTCAAAGTAAAAAAAAAAAAAAGTATTTTCTCTACCTTAACAGCCGACCAAAAACATCTTTCTTGAAATTTTGAACATAGTGATGATTTGTCTTCCACAGAGCTAGTCATGAAAAGAAGAAAGGTAAAATGAGGATTTGTGTTTGCTTGTTAAAGATACAGGGACAATTGCTATCTTAGATCCTGATCAACGTTAATTCTGGCATTCTTTCAGCAGTGACAGCCCCAGCCAGAGTAAAGGTCTAGGGAAAGAGCTGTCAACCTGAACCCCGAGCAGGGGAGGTTTAGGTTGGATGTTAGGAAGAGGTTCTATACTGAGAGGGGGGTTGGGCACTGGAACAGGCTCCCCAAGGAAGCAGTCACAGCTCTGAGCTTGGCTGAGGTCAAGAAGCACCTGGACTATGCCCTCAGTGCCATGCTCTGACTTGTCTGGCCCTGTGTGGAGCCAGGAGTTGGACTGGATGGTCCTTATGTGTCCCTTCCAGCTCAGGAGATTCTGTGATAACACAACCACTAAGAAATAATTGCCAATAAAGTTACCTATACCACACAATACATTTCATGAATTCAGATCCCAACGTACTGCTTAGAACAAAAGATCCTACATCAGCTTCAGCAAATCTCTCTCCTACCTGCATCTTAACCCCACATGAGTCCCTGACTCCCACCCATTCCCATCTCTGGAATAGTGTCCATCAATACAAACCATTCTAGGAATGACAGGAAGAATCAGGGGGGGATGGAGGGATGACATACACAACACCAGATCACCTGAACTACACAGGCCTTCAGATGTAGGATGCTGTGCTAAAACCAGGTTGTGAAACTCACACCAGAAAGGTTTTGGTGACAGGAGCATAAAAGCATTAAGTCAGTGGAGCTCCTGTTATCAGAAAGGGTTTATAAACAGGAATGAGACTTCATAACCCTTCCTATAATGAAACAGCAGAAGACATGATTATCCCATTAGCTGTTAGTGATGTCTACAATATCTGTGTCTGTGGGGTAAAAGGGTAGAGGAATTGAAAAAAATAACTATGAAGGACTCCCAGAGTCAGCTTACCTTTTAGGATACAGAGGAATAAACACATCTTCCTCTACAGATTTCTTCATTCTTAGGACAACCATGTTCATCAAATCCTATCAAAAAAGAAATTATTAATACGTCCTCACAAGAAAAACTTCATCTTCCATTTGTAACAACTTCAATGGTTATTTTGTTTATTGAGAAGTGTAATATGCTGATGAGAGCTAAGTACAGTTGCTACTTTTATATATTACACACCAAGATCATTAATATGTAACAAGAACAGACTGTAGTGACCTACAGGGTTAACCTAGAGAGCTTTTAAGACTAAGTTATTTCCCATAAGTCTTTTTTTTTGCAAGTTAATTTGCAAGGCAGGAAAAAACCACCTAGATCAGCAAGAACATAAGCTATGCCCATAGGATCACCATAAAAAGCTATGACATTCTACATAAATAAAATATCACCATAACTGGGATAAGTAGAGGGCTTCTAGGCATCATGTTTTAAGGTGTCATTTGATTGCCACCTACTTATTTGTTACTTAAAAATCCTCTTATTTATTCACAGTTCTGCTCAATCTTACTTTCTGTACAACTGGTATTTTGGCTGAAGTCAGTTACACCCCTTCAAGTCCCAGTTACACATCAGCAACCTTTGGAGGGCCCAGCTGGAGGGCATAAACACTTTCTAAAAATATTGTTTCATACTCAGGGCCTAAACATCCCCCCATTTCAACAGTTTCTTACTAGATAAACCTCCAGAGTGGTATCAGAATAAAACTGGTATCAGCCTGAAAACGAGCATACTGGAGTGTCTATATGAATAAATGTAATTAGTAAAAGATCTGTAAGATTACAGAAGCAGTCTTTCTCCTAGACAATCAATTAACCTGTGGGGATTTTTAAATCTTCAAAATTCTAGATTTACCTTACAAATAAAAGCTTAAGGAGTTGACCACTCGAGCATTAGTAGCATTTGAAGGTCAAATTTTGAATGGTAATGAAATGCAAATCTAAACTCTGACTACTGTTATTGCAGCAAAACAAGATTAGATCTATGATCAGACTCGTTAGGTTCAGGTAGAATTCTTCAAGGAACAGGAAAAAATTTCTGCCTCAAGAGCATTCCATCCATCATCATCTCCAATAACAACAAACTTCCAGCGCTCTGATGCTGTTAACTTTTCTTAACATAAAGTGACAAAGCAAACAAGGACTCAGAACTGCACAGCTCCAGGACAACGTTCTGAGCACCCAGAGAAAGCTCACAGAGTGGATGAGGTTCTTGTCCAATACCACAGCAGGTTTACCTCTTTTGCTTGACTGCGTTCACTTTTGGAAAGGACTTGTTTTTCAAAGATGTTACTGCAAAGCTGTACAACGTTTTTTGTCTGTGAAGTAGATAAAGGATCCCACACATTCTTTACAAACACTAAAAAAGAGAAAAAAAAAGAATTTACTTCATTCATGATATGCAAGTGGTTATTTGTTCCAGTTTCAAGTCACTACAGGGTAGCAGAGCTAAACACACAAAAAGCCCTCACAATAACTTTACAAAGATTACCTGTAATTTTTGGAAGAATAGTTTTTTCAACCACTCTAGGTAAAACTTCTCCATCAGGGTGGTCATCCCTTTTTAGTTCAGATACATTTTGGGCATCACTGAATTCTTCTATAGCTCTGAACCAGGGCATCTCCTCCAACTCCATAAAATTCTGCTGAAAAAAATCATTCCTGTTAATTGTTCAGTTGATCAGGTCTGAGAGAGAAGCTCCATGCAGAGACACATCCAGTCATACCACAAAAATTCTCATGTTATTTCAGATCCTCCCTCCTCATCACAGAACAGAGGAAAACAGTCAGTTAGGAAAGCTAGATTTAAAGCTAGAATTTACAGGGTGGGATTATCAAAATGTCTTCCAAGACCATCACAGTATCTTTCTAGTAATTTCTAACACACTGTGCTATGCACAGAAACATCTCACTTTTCATACTAGAATAACAGAATGTGTTGGGTTGGAATGGACCTTTAGAGGTCACCTAGTCCAACCCACGCAGTAAGCAGGGACACCCTGAGCTACATCAGGTTGCTCAGAACCCCATCAAGCCTGACCTTGAGTGTCTCCAGTGATGGGGCCTCCACAACCTCTCTGGGCAATCTGTGCCAGCGATGTACCACCCTCATAGTGAAGAATTTCTTCCTAATGTCTAACCTAAACCTGTTCTCCTCTGGTTTAAAACCACTGCCCTTTGTCCTATCCCTTCTTGCCCTCAGTAACCAGCCACCCTCCAGCTTTCCTGTAGCCCCTTCAGGTACAGGAAAAGGCTCTAAGCTCTCTCCAGAGCCTTCTCTCCTCCAGGCTGAACAAGCCCAACTCTCTCAGCCTCTCTTCATAGGAGAGGTGCTCCAGCCCCCGATGATTAATACAGATTGAAATGACTCATACACAAAAACGGACTTGACAAGAAGAAAAGGACCTCCCCTCACAGTTAACACCTTTTCCAGGTTCCTGGAACGTCCCTACAACTGACATGACAGAGTCCCCATACAAAGTCTTCCCAGCAAACAGCATGCCCCAGCTCAGACATACTTTGGGCTACCAGAAATGCTTGCAAACATCACCAATTCACAAAGGTAAGGCAGAATATGCATGTTTACAAAGACTGTACAGGCCAGAATCATCAGAGGCTTTACTGACTACGGCCTGCTGCTTCAGTGTAACACCCAGAAGCACCAGGGTCACCAGTACATATTAATGCACACACACAATTTTTAGAAGAAAAAGTCAGTTGGTGCACCTACCTCAAGAGGATTCCAACTTATTAACTGAACCCTGATCAACGGATTTAATAGCTTAGGCAGGCAGAAACCGATATAAGCATCACAGTAAGAATCAGGAAACTTCTCTTTCCATTCCTGGAATTTCAACAGGATTTTCCTGATGTCACAAAAATCTGCATGTACATCTTCAAAGATTTTCCTACTATCCTCTAAAACGTTATCTATGGATAATATTCATTGGGAATAAAAAGAAACAATCACAGAACTTATTGAGGCTTAAAGCTGAAGAGTTAACGCATCTATAGGACATATGAAATCTCTGTACCATAATTGCATTTTTGTCATTTATCTTTGACACCTGACAAACAGATTTCAAAACCAGCTCCCTGGAAAATATAGTTTCAGAAAAAAATACCATGCTAAGACCAAAAAAGGCAAGTTCCATCATGATCTATTCCACAGATTTATACAACCACTGAGTTTCAGGCATTAAATCCCTTCTACCTCTATCTGGAGAAAAGGCATTATGCCTTTCCCTGCTCCTCTTAATCCATTCATTTAAGATAATTAAAAACACCCGCATTTAATTTACTCACTCTATCTTCAGAAAACAAATTGATTGCACTGAATAGTGTCAGATCAGCTTTGGCATAATCTAAAAGAGCACTCTTCCAGTTGAGACAGTAACGTGCAATGTCACCACAAGGTAACTCGGACCAAAAGACACCTACAACACATCTGTTCTTCCAAAGCCATTAAAACTGTCTAAATGCATTTTTTTTCTACAGTGTAACTAAGAATATGTACTTCAAGTGAAGAACCTCTTCACCCCTCCTAAAAAAAGACAACATCATTAAAAGGTATCAGAGATTTTCATGACAGTGAGGCTGTCACCAACCTTTGTTCTTCTGGAACTCTGTCGCCTCTGCTGGAGTCAGTTCATCATCACTCGACATGCCCTCGTGGTGATCAGCCTCCCCTGAAGACTCTCTGACTTGTCGTCTGCAAGTCCTGTGTTTTGCAATTAATTCAGATGAGTTATCCTGCCCTTGCATGCAGAAGGAAGCGTAATGAAAAATAATCTGACTTCAAAAAATGTACAAAAAGCAGTTTGAGACAACAACAGCCTGAGGAATTGCAATCAACGACCAACACTAATCGTGTAGCCATAAGGATATGGAAACTGCACAAGAAGAATAGGTTGTGGAAACTGACATAAAGAAGATCAGAGATGTTTATCAGCCATGTAATACCTTTACTTCACCTCATTCCCCACTGATGAGGCTAACAACTCATCCCACCTGGAACACTAAACTTTTAACAGGCACTGGACACTGTCCCTGACAGTTTTTGTGAACAGGAAACTCCTGAGCTCTCCATCTGACATCTCTGGTCTAGATCACTCATGCAACAACTCACATAAAAATTCTAAAAGCACTCAAGCGCCAGCTGGGATCAAAAAGCTATTGCCATGACACCAAGAATCCTAACAGGAGACCAAATCAGTAACTTGGATCTCTGCCATACAGAAATGGTATATGATAAAAGTAATATACAGATTTAATACAGTTATTTATATCAGCTAGCATAAAGACTGACAGCTTCCAGTGGAACTTCTTATTGTATCATTTTTCATTCACTAAAACGTTGAGGGTCTTGGAACTTCAAACCACAGTTATGAGCTGAGGCACCACTGCAACTGAAAGAACTTTCAAAGCTCCCAATAACCTTGGGAAGCAAGGGAACTACCACCACCCCCAGCAGCAACAACAGTGCCTGACATTTTTTGCCATCTGTACAATAATATACAGAAATGTATTTTGTATAAGGTCAAAAATATATTACAACAGGACAGAAAATGTTTCTGTCACATGGCTTTATAAATAGCCTTGCTTAAGACTTGTTAATTTAAAATAACAGTACCTACTAGCATTCAGACTCATGTCAATGTGAGAAGAATATCATTAACAAATAGATGGTTTCCAAAAGCAAATACGTATTTTTTATATCATCTAAGAATCCTATCGCTGCATGGGTAACAAAGCCAGTGTACAGTACATTTATCAGAGCTAAGCACACAGACGCAATACCTACCTTCGACGCTCACACATTTCCAGCAGCTGTGTCTCCTCATCATCTTCCAATCCACCATTAGTTGGTTTGTCTTTCCCACCTGTCAGAAGACAGAAACAGCAAAAAAGAAAGTTATTTTTAAGTTTCTATTTTCTCAATAAGGAAATGCCGATTCTCCTTGTACTGAGCTTCACTGGAAAACAGTGAAAGAAAAAAAAAAAAAAAAATCAAACCTCTGAATCAAAACTTTCAGAGTCTCCAGAATCACACACTGTTGACATTACTCACTAACTGCATCTAGTCAGGTGTGGCTGTTCCCTTGTAGCAGCTGATGAAAAGGTGAGTTTGATGATGCTCCAATGAATGCTCTCTGCTTCCCAATCCTGGGAAAGGAAGTTAGTCCCTTCCACAACAGGCTCTTAGCAGTGTGAAAGGCAAGTCTAGGGTGATCTGGATGCCAAAATTGAAGCCACATACTAAATCAGAATAACCGCAGAGATTTGGTTCCAGTACTGTAATGGAAGTTCAGTCTCTGGTTTATAGTATTCAAAATCCTTGCACTTAGATTTCAATACTAAATCGGCTTCCCAGTGTCTCCTGCTACCCAACTACATGACCCCAGTTACCCCTACTCCAATTCTTCAAGCCAAGACAGAAATAGAAACTAGAGTGTTTCAACTGTATTGCTATTGGCTGGCTGATGGGTGCACAACATGCCAAAAAGAAAAGTCTGCTACCGCTGAGGTATATCATAGAAAGAAACCCCAAAACCAGGCTTTGCATTGTATTAACTACAACTAGGAACATAATTAAGAGTGCTGTTAAATATCTCATTTGTAATGAGCTGGAAGTAAAATCATTTTAGTGGTAACTATTAGATTTTGATTAATAGTTACCTGAAACTGGTAACTGGCATCTGGCCTCCACCTGCACCCAGCAGCTCCAAGCACACTGTTCTTAGTTTTGCCTAAACAGTTTTACAGGGTTTGGATTTGGAGGTCTGGGTTGGTTTTATTTGACAGGAGCAGCTAAAGATTCACACAGCATACAAAACACAAATTGGGGTGGAAAGAAAACATAAGAAAAGCGCAGTTATTTTTCCTCCAGTAACTAAAAAGCCAGTTTTAGATAAAGCCCTTACACTAAAAGGTTTCTTTCTTCATGCCCTTCACGGAGGTGTCACCTCTTTGTTTGAAATGTCCATTCTGAGCACATATAGAGCCTTAAAGACCCTCACATAGAGGAGATGCTGCCAAGTAATCACACTGCTTTTTTATAAATTCACAGAATCCTCCATCAGCAAGCTTTCTCCAACCTAAACCACACTATAAAACTGACTCTATCAGAAAGCTTATTCTATTTTTCTTTTTAAATATTGAGGGAAGGTTGCTGATTTGAATAACTTAACACTGACAAAGTACATGCTCATGTTGTGTTCACTATTCAACCAGAGAAAGCGTCATGGGCCTTAAGGAGGTAAGGATTTCGATAAAGGTATAAGTAGAGCACACCTACTGACAACAGGAAGGGGAAAGGAGATCAAAG
The DNA here is from genome assembly GCA_020800305.1 of Porphyrio hochstetteri. Lineage (NCBI taxonomy): Eukaryota > Metazoa > Chordata > Aves > Gruiformes > Rallidae > Porphyrio > Porphyrio hochstetteri. The sequence goes on along the minus strand of CM036907.1, from coordinate 118,895,990 downwards.
GTCAAAATTAAAAGCTTCATCCAAGACATAATGGTGTATTTCTGCTCAACGAGTGAACATTTCAATAAGAAAGTAACTTCTAACACCATACTAACTTGTCATATGATGAATGTAAGAAGATTCCTTTTTCAGCTCATCTTGCCTTCGTTTCAATACTCTCATGGCTCGTTGCTGAAGAAGCAGATGCACAGCCAATTCTACATCATTAATGTATTTCAGCTGAAAGTAAACAGTAATCAGGTTTTCCATTAATTAAAATACCAAAAGAATGAACAAAAAAAAAATCTGTTTTCATGGGGCTTTTGTATAACTGTGAAATCAGAAGTATTACAGACTGAAAAGTACATTCCTACTCACTGGAGTCTTTCAGACTCTTTTGTAAGCCTGAAACACAAACTAAACCCCAGTTGCTCATCACAGGACTACCTAAGACTTCATACAATAGGTTCAATGGGACACTATGGGTGCACTTAGCTTGATTTTTGTTTGCTTTCAAGCCTCTAGACATTAAAGAAAGTTTATTCCTCAAGTAAGATTTGTTCTCTTTGAAGTTACATAAAGAAATTCACAACTGCAATGCAATGAAGTGACACAAACGGGATTTGACAGCACTATCTATAGAGGATAAAAGCAGTTTACTTTCACTGAGGCCACATTTCAGGCAGCTCCTCCCCTTCTCCCAATCATCATCTTTTTAAATATACAAGGATTGCAGTTTGGGAAACTGATGTAGTGATAACACAGCAGAGCTCTGTAAGAATTTGTCTACCTCAATCCCAACTCAAACCTAACACAAGTTTATGCAACCCTGAGTAAAGGCATTTTGAGAGATCCCACACAGTAATTTAAGCATCACCCTTCATTCAACTTCAATTCACCCTGGTTACTAGACCTTAAAAAAAAAAAACCCTCCCTCCAACATTTTGTTTTCATCCATTAGAATCTAGGCGAGACCACAGCTTACATCAATATCCCTACAGTAGCTTCAGCATCACTTCAGGTGAGGGTTGACTTGTTTTCCCTATATTCTATTTCCTATTACATTAAAATTTCTGATTGAACTGATTTTTATCTGAGCACTGTCCCTCATAATTTCCAAACAACAAAAAAAGGGAAGAGGAACATACACATACTTTTTCATTCAAACAGTTTATCAAGTTTTCTACATATATTTTCATGGCCCTGTAGAATTTATAATTCATAGCTGCATCTGAAGACTTCTCCAACTCCTGGACAGCCATCTTTGAACATTCAATATCCTCCATGTATTTCTCATACTCTCTCTGGTGGGCACGGTGCACATCCTGTAACGATGTTATCCTAAAGAGAGAGAAAGGTTTTGGGATATCACATTAAATGGAGTCTACCAAACATCACATGGGGGAAAACCACATGTCAGCACATCCATACTAATTTAAGTTGCACAGGTAGAAGAACCCATCATCATTCACCATGTGCTTGTTCCTAAATACAAACCAACTGAGGACTCGTGTTTCTACTGGGTGACACAAACCAGGAACTGATGTCTACAGTTGTCACCATTAGGTAGCACAGGAATATTTACAAGCATTACAACTCTGCTTTCTCTCCCCTGCCCCTTATCTCTTTACACATCCCAAGCTTTTCTCAGCTTAAGCCAGTAACAGAACTAAGAAACAGACTACAATTTATTTCACTTCCCTGCAGCAGGGAACACTGCCCAACAAAAATAATGGAATGAAGCTATCCTTCTCAGCTTTTTTTAAAATCCTCTAGCACAGCAATTTCCTCATTTAGTATGTTAAACACACCTATAAAGCTTACAAACAGGTTTCCCCTCTCCCCTTCTTGCTATTTTCCAAATAGGTTTCTCACTCTTGATAGTCTTATTTTCGTTTTCCTTATTTGATTCTGTACCTAAACTTGTACTTCACTTAACTCATTCCTTTCAGGTGATCATGGCAAAGCAAGCATACAATTCCACAGAAATATTTAGTTCAATTTAGTAGTAATTCTTTGAACAGGCAGGTCGATGATCTGTACAAAGCAAAGCATATAGAGAGACAACCCATGGCATGTCCACAGTGCACATTTATATTTCAGCTGTATAATGTTACTTGTCTAAACTTAATGGAACAGCTGCTTCTTGGTGCTCAGAGAGATGCCAGGGGTCAGCATACCCTAGGATGCCTGACCCCAGCTGTCCTTCTCACACACCCCTCTTGGGGGTTCCCTGCTTCAAGCCCAGGACATTTCAACTGCCCACAGAGCAGCTGAACTGCCAAACAAAAGTCACAGCCTGGCTGTGACTGAAGAAAAAATAAATAAAATCAAGGCAGATTCTCATTTGCCTAAATAGACCGGAGAGGATTTACTGCTGCTTTAGGAAATAGGGATTTATCTTGCAGCTGGTATAAGAACCACCATAACAGGGCTGGGATTGCCAGCTCCATCTGCCACGGTGAAGCTTTGCTTGCTGGGCAAATATGGGATTGAAACACCACCCCTGCTGAAAAACTAAAAGCTGGTGCCATTTAAATGAACTTACTCTTTGAAGTTCTAACTAATAAAACAATCCTGAAAATGCTCCTCTATAACAAAAATTTTGTCAGGTAACATTAAAGGTTTGTGTTTCTCTACTGGATGTCCTGACAGGCGTATCGCACACCAAACAGCCACCCAAAGTCTCCAAAAGCCTGGGAAAGGAATAAGACTCCAATGCTGTCATGCCTCACTCTGTGACGAAAACTCATACAACTCAAAGTTCAGTTCCCAAGAGCAGGATGTACCTTTCAGTCAGTCGCTTCTTCACAATTTCCAAGTTCACAGGTGGTAGAGACACAGAGGGATCAAACTTTGGTTTCGCTGGTTTACGCAGTGAAGCAGCATCATAAGTTTCCTACGAGAATTTTAAGTGTTAAATTTTAATATACCATTTACACCAGTTTTCCTTCTGCAGCTCTATAGATCAACAAGAGATCACTGGAATACTTATACTTGACACAAAAATAAAAATTTCAATCACTAAGTACAGAAAATGTTGCACAGAACAGTACAACAAGGAAAACAAAGCATAAAACCCCACATCTATGTTGTATAAAAACATTGTGCATACACATATAAACAGCACAAAGTAATCAGTGATTTTTGGGTACACTTAAGTTAATGTTTCCAGATGAAGACATTAATACCTTTCAATAAGGAGTAATGCTTCTACACTGACAGTTGAGACAGCTAGTATCAAGATTACAAACATAAAATTTAGAAATAAACTACAAGAAAGTGGTGTTAATATCTGATTTTACTTGTCTTGCTTACTTAAAACAACTTGAATATATTTATGATAAATTGTTTGCAATCTATTAGTCATTTAATATGCCATTCTCTCATAGTAAACTTTGATTTCATAAATAAGAATGCTACCCTCTGACAAAGCCAGTGGCCAGAAGACAGAATTTTCACTCTGACAGCTCAGTTTAACTGAATTTTAGCTTATAAATTAAGAAACTTTGCATTCTAAACCACTCAATGTTTGCATATTAAGTTGTGGCCAAGACATAATCAGTTGAAACAAGCCCACGACTCCAAGGCTTGACACTGAAATTTGCTACAGTTTCCTCAACAGCAGAAATTAACATTCTCCAGAAACAAGTTGAGTACAAGGACCTAAGAATACCAAGCACACCAGATTTTGAATTCAGCAACAGAAAGATTTTAACTTTTCCTCATTCCTCCAACTACTCACAATTTAACAGGCTATTTGTCTATTATGACACAAATAACTGGTTACTCCAGTTTTCCTAGTCTGATCCAGAGTAGGTGGTTTAAGCCAGAAACAGACCTTCCTGCTCATCAGAAGACAGGAGTTTACTTTTGCTAATTATTCACCAGAAAAAAATAATTCTGCTGAACTGTGGAAACAGCTCTCAGATTGCCACCCAAAGGGTAGCCTAAGAGAAGAATTAACTTTTGCTCTATGGCTTCTTAACATTTGTATTATTTGCATACTCTTGCTTTCAAAATCCCTTGCATGACAGCCAAACATAATTGGAAGGATTCAGATTTTCTTCTCTGCTTTTCTGTCTTCAACAACATATGGGTACCTGTCCTTGAGGTAAACAACAATAACCTGCTTCTGAACAGCTAGACAGGGATTACAGGTTTCCATTATCATCTTCCCATATTTTTAATCTTCTCCCTGAAGAAGCAAGGTGTAACTTCCTAAAACCCCTCTCTAATGAGAGGACAGGAAGGAGATAGGACAGTACTCCAGACAAGTTCTCTTGCCTATGAGCAAAAAGCAACTGCCAGTGGTTAGGAAAGCATGCATCACCTGAGAGAGTTTAACTGCTTTCTTTATTTGCTGTTCTTCCCACTTAATTTGTGCTTCATCTTCACTGGATTCATCGCCCTCAGACACTGGAAGTTAAAACAATCATGATTAGATATAACTGCACCCTTTGTTTTTCCCTTTCATGTTCTCCTCCCTCTGAAGCAACAGTGGTTCCCTTGACCATTACTGGGAAGTGATAACACATAGAAAACAGTAGATTAGAAACCCTAAAGATTACAAGACTTCCAAACTGAAAGGCAAGGAAGGCTTGGAAATCACTACTGAGATTTGTAGTATTCACACCAACATTAATGTCTCTAACATTCTGTTACTCAGCCACTGATGCAACATACAGGGAGCAAAGCTACCTATAGTTTTTATGCACAGCTTTGCTTTAAGGCACAATACATATAATCACGGAATGGTTTGAGTTGGAAGGGACCTCAAAGCCCATCTGGTTCCAACCCCCTGCCATGGGCAGGGACACTCTCCAGTAGCCCAGGGTGCCCAAAGCCCCATCCAGCCTGGCTTTGAACCCTGCCAGGGATCCAGGGGCAGCCATAGCATCTCTTGGCACCCTGTGCCAGGGCCTCACCACTCTCACATTTCTTCCTAATGTCTCATCCTTACCTTCCCTCCTTCAACTTAAAAGCCGCTACCCCTTGTCCTGCCTCTACACTCCCTGATAAACAGTCCCTCCCCAGCTTTCCTGTAGCCCTTTTAGGTACTGGAAGGCTGCAATAACGTCTCCCTGGAGACTTCTTCAGGCTGAACAAGCCCAACTCTCTCAGCCTGTCTTCATAGGAGAGGTGCTCCAGACCTCGGATCATCTTTGTGGCCTCCTCTGGACTCACTCCAGCAGGTCCCTATCTGTCTTGTACTTGGGACCCAGAGCTGGACATAGTATTGCAAGTGAGGTCTCAGCAGAGCAGAGCGGCAGAATCACCTCACTCAATCTGCTGGCCAGGATGCTGTTGGACTTCTGGGCTGCAGATGCCCACTGGGGGCTCATGCTGAGCTTTAGACATCAACCAACACTCCCAACCTCTTCATGTAAATGCATTTAAGTAAGAGTGCAAGTACAGACTAGAACTCAGTGAGTGACACTACACACAGCAAACCCTTAAGCGTTCAGAAATGTGCATTCTACTATAGATACAAAAATATTGCAATAGTGTTAATCAGAATTGCATAATTGGCTCATAATTATGAATAACCTTTATTCAAATAATAAAGGTAAACCAGTCCATCAACAGAACTGTAAGCAGCTACTAAAGGATAAAAGCAACACAAAAGCCAGATATGCTTTGCATGCAATAGATTGGTTTAATCCTGAAGGGTATGCTGTTGAAAAAGGAAAAAACCCTCAAGCACAGTCATAATATCAGTGCAGGGTGAGCACTCAGAAGACTAGACCAGAGGGAGGAGGCAGGATTTATAGCAACTTCATTCACACTAAACGCTGTGCCTCCTACAAGGCAATTTTTTGTAGTCAACAAGGCCAAAAATAATTTTTGAAGGGTTTCTCAGAGCACCCTGTGCCACCACATTAAGGAGACCCAAACCAGGTTGATGTCCCATATAACCTTCAAGTACCAGCTGTACAGCCTTTTGCCAAGGCCCCTTGCAGAGCAAAGCCTCACACAGCACTCTGTCTTTACTGGGCAAGGCCCATGTTTCTCCGGCTATCTGTACAATAAAGCCAGAAGCACTGGGAGAAACAGCACAAACTCACCCATGTGTTTAGTCATCCTCTGCCTAAGAGTTCTCATTTTAGGAACAAAATTGAGGTTCTTCATATCAGACTCATCTTCACTCTCTAAGTCACTGCTTCCTCTTCTCTGAGAGACCTGATGACTGCCTGAGACATTCAGTGGAAGGTAATCAGCCTGTGTCCTGGCCAAGTGACGCTTCCTCCGAGCAGCCTCAATACAGGCTGCGCTGGGAATGTTACCTGCATTGAAGAAGAAAAGAAAAAAAAGCCTAAACAAGACTAAAAGCAACACTTTGTATCATTCCTAACATCACCTAACACCAATAACCATGCAGTTCAGAATCACTGTACAATTCTGAATACAGGACACAAGATATATTTCTATTAAGCTTACCACGTTGAATATAAGGAGATGGAAAAGCATCCTTAAAAAGTGGTTCTTAGTCTAAAAAAAAAACAAAAGCTCAGACTTTTTTCTTTTAAGTTATTGCTGTTAGCATGTCCTCCTTTTTTCCATCTCCCCAAAAGATCAGGGTCACTAAACTTCATGGGTTTACAAAGGAATCCAAAATTCACAAATCAGCACAAATGAGGTTGTGTTTTAAGCTCATGATGGGAATTGTGCATTGTTAAACAGGGGTTTTTTTTTGTTCCTTTCTTCTGAAATGAATGGTCACCTTTTCTGATCCATTTCCAAAATTAATAGAGATACAAAAACATCTGCAACAAAAACACTGGGTAACCATCACTACCCTTTTAGAAGGAGGGTAGCCCAGAGTCAGCACAAACAAAATGCCTACATCTTACATGATTTAAGCCAAGCGTAATACATCTCACTGATCTTGTCATGTACTTCAGAGAAAGAATGCTGTCAAATAACTTTATTTAAAAAAGAAAACAAATCCAGGAAACTAACCCAATGATAAATCCTTCCTCCTCTGTAGACCACTGGATTCATTTTCAGAGTCTGAGCTGTTGTTGTCCTCATTTAATGAGGAATAACTTTCTTCATCCTCCTCCTCTTCTTCACAAGTGCCTTTCGTGCTGCCAGTTCTAGACTCCAACTGACAGGTTTCTGCTTTAGGGGAAAAAAGTAAGATTTATTTCAGTTGCTGAAATCTGATGCGCCGTAACTGGTTACCAGTTATTATTTAAACCTTGCTGCAGCAAAGATTGGTCACTTATCTATCTCCATCTGTCTTCACAAAAACGTCAAATCTGCCAACACTCCAAACCAGTTCTTGTCTTAGATCAGACCATCTGTGATAGTACTAAACCGCTGTCCTTCTGAGACACAAAGCATATTTACACACACAAAAAAGTTAAGATATCAGCTCCCAGATGACAACTGATTAATATTCTGATGGGCTCACAGCATGTTTGGATTCACCTCCCTTGACTTTATAAACTGTCTTTAGAAAGGGCTTTTTCTTTAATATTAAGTGTGACAGGCTCCTTGTTTAAACTATAAAGGTTTATGTATGTCTATCTTGCCTCTGATTATCTTTGAATTCTTAAAACCATTCATCATCTGCCATTACCTCTTCAGTAAACCACCAGAATGTGCCACCTGCTAAAAGAGCATGAAGCATACAATAAGTTGCTAAGAAAAATTACCATCACATTAGAGTCACAATCTCAACAAAAATTATTTCTCAGCCCAATTATTTTTTTATCTAACAGCAGCAATAAGGATGTATCAGTGAACTGATAGAGCTGTCAATAGAGGGGAAGAGAACTTTTAGACACACTTGTTTGTAAAACACACAACCCCCAAATATCCCAGTAGGAAACTTGCTACAGTTAGACGAGCCTAAGAATACTACCAGAATGATCAAACCAATTGATTGCAGTCAATTAAAACATTCAAATGCTCTAATAGTTAACTGCTTAATAACGCAAAGCTTAATGTTTACCTTAAATTTTGAAGATTAATGAAGGAGACTGAGAATTCCTTAAAGGTCAAGCCAATAGTTTGTTCAAGTCACTTAGATGAGCAAGTTGTACAAACTTACCATGTATGTTTGTTTCAAGTCTTATAGATAGATGAGCAAATTGTACACATGTATCAAGCAGGCAATCTAACCATTAAGCTCACTGACATTTAACTGCATGACCGTCAAACTGGGTCTTGGGTCATAAGCAGGAGTCAAGTCAAAAGAATAACAGAAGAGGGTCAATCAATGAACACTTGGAGAAGAGTATTTTCTTCATCTCTTGAACACCAGAGCCCCCCGTCAAAAGTCCACACATGCAGCAGAAACTTTGACGTATACAAATCAATTCTTAGAAATCTAACGTTTATGTAGATTAGCTCTTGGGAAATGTATTGAATACATACAATTTTGCAACATAAATTCTCTGTTATCACACTAATTCATTGGAGCACTCACAGTGGAGAGATCCCCAGTGCTGCAATAAAGAATACCTGCTTGTAACAGTTACTACACTGGGCTCTGACTGGTGACTCAATTTCTATGGTTCAGTTTTATCAAAGTCCAACTAAGCTCTACTCTTGCTCTCAATGCAAGCACTCAGATCAAACTGCAAACTGGCAGCAATAAGCACTGCTGCCCCACAGTTCGGAAGGTATCATATATATCTAAGGTATAAGCTCATCATAAGTTTCACAACTCTGTTTTACTACGGGGGGCTCTGCACGCTTAGGTCTTCTCAAGAACAGCCTCCAAGTTCTGACACTGTTTTACCAAGGTCGTATGGAAAATAATTTCAACTCAAATAGAATACAAGTATAAATCTGTAAAGTACTGCTATATGCATAATCTTTGGTTTAATTAACAAGTAGAAGACATCTAACAGCAGTATTTATGCATGACTCTTCACTTACATGAAAATATATTACAAAATCAGTAAGCATTCCTTAAAATATTGAACTGAAAGAAGTACTTACTTTTGCTTTCTTCAGTTTCTGTCTGTTCAGGCAGTAGGCTTTCCTTCTTTTGAATTCTAAACATTACTTCATTGAAGGCTGGCTTTTTAATTTTAAAGAATTCTTCACCTATTCAGATAAAACAAAATTATTCTGAATATCATTAACAAAGAGAGTAGCATATGTGCATATATATTCCACATAAAACGTAAATAATCTCTGTGTGTGCATAGCAATTGGTTTTAAGTTCTGGCTGCATTAAGTCTAACTAATTTTATGGATTTATCTCTCAAGATCCATCACTTCAATTTAAAATTCTGCAGCTCAGCATCCTCAATATAGCAACATTGTACTGTTGACACTATTCTGCATACACCACCAAGTGACTCATGTAAGCTACCCTGACCTGCTTTGCACCATCAGCCATGAAAAATCATCCAGAAGAGTCAATTAAAAGTTTAAATTTGTTATTAAAGCGAGCTCATGATTAACTATGCTAGTCATGGAATCACAGAATGTGTAAGGTTGGAAGGGGCCTTCAGAAGTCATCTAGTCCAACTCCCCTACAGTAAGCAGAGACATCTTCACTAGATCAGGTCGCTCAGAGCCCCATCCAGCCTGACCTGGAATACCTACAGGGATAGGGCCTCCACCACCTCTGTGGGTAACCCGTGCCAGTGATCCATCATCCTCAGATTGAAGAACATTTTTCTAAGATCCAATCTAAATCTCCCCTTTTCAAGTTTAAGGCCATTACCCCTTGTCCTACTGCTGTTTGTCCTCATGAACAGCTCTTCCACAGCTTTCTTACAGGCACCTCTCAGGTATTGGAAGGTTGCTATAAGGTCTCCCTAGAGCCTTCTCTTCTCCAGGCTGAACAAGCCCAGCTCTCTCAGCCTGTCTGCACAGGAGAGGCGCTCCTTTGATAATTTCTGTGGCCTTCCTCGGGATGTGCTCCAAAAGGACCACGTCCTTCTTGTGTTGAGGGCTCCAAAACTGGACACAGCACTCCAAGTGAGGTCCCTCCAGAGAAGAGGGGCAGAATCCCCTCTCTCGATCTGCTGGTGACACTTCTGATGATGCAGCCCAGGATGCAGTTGGCCTTTTGGGCTGCACATGCACACTGGAGGCTCACGTCCAGCTTCTCACCCACAAATCACATGTTATCTCCTGGTTTCCCCAGCTCTTAGCTCCTTCCCTCCCAAAAGCACACCGACACCTGCCACCTTCAAGGTGCTTTTACGCGCACTTCTCCGATAACCCCCAGCAGCCCGGCCCGTAACACAGCATTCCCACTGCGGTCACGGGAGGCACAGAGGCGACCTGACATGCCGCGTCCCGGGGCTCTGTGGGGCAGGAGACCCCCGGACGCGGAGCCACGGCCCGCTCGGCCCAGCTCCCAGCCCGGCCGCTCCTCCCCGAGCCTCCAGCGCCTGCTCCCCGAGTCAGCGGGGCGTGAGGCTGCCCCCCGGGGCGGGTGAGGCTTCGCGTACCCTCCGGAAGGGGAAACGCCGCCGAGCGCTTACCTTCCCGCTCCTCCTCACTCCCGAAGCTCAGCAGCGCCTTTCCGCCCCGCGCCGGCCCAGTCCCGGCTCCAGCGCGGCGCGGCCCGCGGCTCCCAAGCGCCGAGTCGCCACGCTGCCCCCGGCGCCCGGGACTTCCCGCCGGTTCCTCTGGGGGCAGCGGCTCCTCTGCTGCGGCGGCACCGGCCCCCTCGGGGGAAGCGGCGGCGCTGCCGGGGTCCCCCTCAGAGTCGGTTTCCCGCTCGGAGTCGGGGCTGGGGGCGGGCGGCGAGGCGGGGACGGGCGGCGGCTGCGGCTCCTCATCGCTGCTGCTGCTGCTGCTACTGCTAGGCGCCGCGCGCTGCCGGCCGCGGAAGTTACGCGGGGGGCGGCGGAACATGCTGCCCGGGGAACAGCCGCAAGGCCGCACATGCGCTGAGCCAACGCGCATGCGCAACACCACCCACAAGCGCTTCCGCGTCTCAGAGCCGGCTCTCTTCCCCCGAAGTGGGCGGGGCACGGGCGACAGACGCCCAATGAGGGCGAGGGGGCATGTCGCCGCGGTTAACCGCCAGGGTGGGCGGGAGCAGGTGCCGGTGCCGGGAGGGGCTCCGAGCGACCGGGGCCCCGTGTGCGGAAAGGAGGCGCTGTTTTGCTTGCAATTAATTGATCCTGGGCCCGTAGCAATCAGATTCGTTGTAAGGGCTTGTTTGTGTAAGGGCGGCCATGGCCCGTGCTCCCCTTGTTGCGTGGTCATCAAAAACGTACCCGGTTTTGTTGTTACAGATATAATTTATCATCGTTCATAAATAAAACTAAATAATGTCAAGTATAGCTGCATAATTAACAGTGACTATTCGTATGCTATTTTGTAATTATAGATTATGTAAATCACGATGAGACTAATTACAAACGCACAATCAGTCATAAATGGCTATTTCAGAATCAGCAATGTACACTCATAATAAACACACTTTATAATACCACATAATTATAAGTACAAAGTTTATTCTGTGGCTTGCTGCCAGAAGCTGACAGCAGATTGTCACTCCTTCCTCTGGGTTTGGCTCACGAGAGAACTCAGGCAGGTGCCAGTGCTGGTATGAGGAGGGGAGTGTATGTCTGGGAGCAGAAGGAAGGTGGGATTGTTGACAGGTGTCATAGTTTTGCGTGGCTGGGTTCTGGTGGAGGAGGGGTCTGCAGGGGTGGCTGCTGCAAGAAGCAGTCAGAAGCTCTCTGCAGGCCCCACAGAGCAAACACCAGCTGGCTCAGGGCTGGAGTCGTTGCTGACCAAGGCCGAGCCCATCAGCGATGGTCACAGCACTTCTGGGAATCACATTTAGGAGAAAAAAAATGCAAGCAGACACTTTTTTCCCCCAGAGAAGGGAGTGAGAAGATGTAAGAAACTGTGCGGGCACCAAGGCCAGGGAAGGTGGGGAGAAGGCGCCCCAGGTACTGGAGAGAAAGATGTCCCTGCAGCCTGTGGAGAAACCCATGGTGAAGTGAGTGACCACCCACAGCCCATGGATGATGATGGGGAGCAGAGACCCCACTTGCAGCCCATGGACAACCCCATGCCAGAGGGTGGAGACACCTGAAGGACACTGTGACCCCGTGCAAAGCCTGCATGGGAGCAAGCTCCTGGTACAGAAACCTGCAGCCTGTGGAGAGACCAACCCATGCCAGAGCAGGTTTGCTGGGGGACCTATGACTCTGGGGGTGACCAGGCTGGAGCAGTCTGGGCCTAAAGGTCGGCACCTCATAGAAGTGACACATGCTGAGGCAATTGATGAGGACTTGAAGCCCTGACATAAAGGACTCACATTGGAGAAGTTAGTGGAGGACAGTCTCCTCTGGGTGGGACCCCACAGTGCAGCAGGGAAAGGGTGTGAGGAATGCCCTCCCCCCAACTAAGAAGGAAAACAACTTGTGAGGAACTGACCAAAAATACCGCCATTTCCCCAGTCCCTGCCCCTCCCTGTGCCACAATGGGGAGGGGGAAGAACGGAGTGAAATCATGACTAAAGTAAAGTCTGCTGAGAAGGGAGGGGTGGGAGGAGGTGCTTTAAGATCTGGTCTCACTTCTCATTACCCGACACCAGAGTCACTGGGTGTGCAGTGCAGTGTCATAAATTAGAGTTTTCTTTCCTTTATTCTGTGCTGAGACTGTTTTGGCCGTGATGCTGATTGTGGAATGATCTCTCCCTGTCCTTATCTCAACTCCTGAGCCTCTCAATATATATTTCTCCCCTGTCTAGCTGAGAAGGGGAGTGATAGAGCAACTTTGGTGGGTGTCTGGCCTCCAGCCAGGGCCAAACCACCACAAGGGTATAGGAGGAAGTGCTTGAATCCCACAGATTACTTAAATCTCTTTGCATGGTGAAGCATTGTGCTGTAGCTCCTACCAGCCTTTCATTTCTGTGATGCCGATTTGAGCTTTGTGGAAAGAAAACACATCCAGCTTCAAATTAAAGTGTAACAGCTATGCAGAGTAAGTCCTTCAAATAAGGCCTTTGTGTCTCAAGAGGAATATCCAAAAATAGCAGATGCTTGAAATGTTCTTCCTTAAACTGCTCCACCTTTCTGTCCTTCGTCTGTAAGATGGAGATACTAATATTAACTTGCCTCAGGAATCTTGTGAAGAAAAAGCTGTGTTTGTGAAGCACTCATTACAGTACAAACAATGCAAAAAAACCAACTGAAAACTAAAATATGTTTCTACTCATCACTGGTTTTTAATGGTATATATTAAATAAAGCCCAAGGCTATGCAACAAATAATGAAGATTATAAAAAATTGAAAGTGGCAATTCAGTAAGCGCCATTGATGTTACAAGTATTATTCATCTTCTGCACTGAAAGAGCTTGGGGGTCTGGTGAAAAAACAAAGTTCTGCAAGCACTGGAACATAACTTTTCTATGGAATTTGTGCCTAAGATTGACTTACTGTGAGCTCTGATTCAAAGCTGCCTTGCAGGTGCAGAATCGGCATGTGCTTTCCCTGTACAGTTTCTCTGTCTGAGGGATGAAGTCAAGGATAGTCTGGGGATGCACAGGCATATATGTTTTTCCATTGCAACCTGGACAAGGCAGAGTTTGTTGATGTAGATTGACCTGGAATAATGCAAATGAAGTCACTTGTTTCTTGTTGACTGCTCCAGGACTGATGAAGACTTCATGATGCTAAGGAAAGATCTTCTAAGTTTTATGAGGAATCTACTGTTATTCCGATGTCCTTGTAACAGTGACAAAGCTCCTTTCCTTTGCTGGGACTCTGTATTAAAGAGGGGTTTTTTTCATCAGATTTTAAATCGTCTCATTCTAGTCAGTGTTACATAGGCAGGACTGAGCTGTCTCATTGTAAGGTGAATGCTCCAGGACTTCAGCATGGCAGAAACATGGGACACAGCTATTGTACACTCAGTATTTCTGGCAGGTCAGAACCGCCCTGTTTGCAGTTGTCACTCCAGACAATATGCTCGCTAAGAGCCAAGATGTGAATCCAGGCAGTGGCATCCAATCAAGATGATCCCAGTGCGGAGAGTAAAAGGAAATTCAGCTGCAGGAATACAGCATAGTATCTCTTTGAAGGACTGGCAGTGCCAAGTGTCAATTAAATTATCTTGTTAGTCAGTAAAAGCCCATTTCCTGACACTGCTGACATAGGACGAAAAGATAATTGTGTCTTAAACTATTTTGAGTGGAAGGTTAAAGGTAACAGAGAGATAGGTGAGGATTGTTGGACAGAATGGCTCGAATAATTAGTTATTAGACAACTGATGCTGTTTTAATGACTCTGCAGTCTAGCCATTATAACATTTTTCAGGCAAATGAATTTTAAGAAAGGCTCTGAGGAGAAGCAGATCAGCAAATTGCTACATGTTTCCATTCCCAAAGCTAGAAGCAGCATGAAAGTGAGCCAGACCTCGCAGGGAAACTGAAGGGAAGCATTAGTGGCTGAACGGAAGGTCTCAATCCACACTCCATTGATTTCAGCAGTGGCTTGAACCCTGTTAAACTTTAATGTCAATGTAAGCTACAAAGTGACTGCCTCCAAAAGACACAGCGCTCTTCATAAGTGCAGAAAAAACCCTGAATCTAAAAGATCAGCTCAGTTTTGGTGAAAGACCACAAAACTAGATCAAACCCTCTCGATGCAACAACTTCAAGGTGCTGGTAGAAGGAACTGCAGGATGTTCTTTGCAGGATCTGGGGAAGAAGAGTTTTTGTCTGTGTCTATTGCCTCATGTGGAAAACTCCAGCAGAATGCAGGCAGAGGAGGGCAGTAGTGCCTCAGACTGTCAGCCTCACACCTGGCAAACGAGTCACAGTCAGGGGAAACCTCAGTGTTTCATCAAAAGAGTTTTTCTGTAGACTTCCATAAGCTCTCTTCAAACCAGAGTGATCTGTTTGCTCTGTAAACAAATATCTGCTTTTATTAATTATGTTATTAATCATACATTTACTTTACTCTCTTACACTGCTTTGCCTGTCTGTATCATAGTACTTATTTCCTCTGCATCTTTACAGAAATCTGTGAATCTGAAAAAATTTCCTTTTCACAGCAACTTGCAAAACATGCTGAAAGATCTGAGATTTATTTCAAAATTGATTCTTATACCATTTAACATTTAAAAGCGACACATAATTCCAGAGAACCTCATGAAATACAGGTACAAGGTACACCGTGTACCAGTACTACTTAAGAGCAGTACCAGTCTCCCCAGTTGTTGGCACCTGAATATACGATCCCCTACGGCCCCTCTATTTCCCACACTTGTTCCTCTCCTAAATACTCCATAGTAAGTCCTGTGTAATGCTAAAATGCCCTCTCCTGCATCCTACAAGGTGCAGCACATCTGCCTGGAGAACTGCTCCCAGGACTCCCATCTGGACACTGCGGCTGGACACTTCAGGGGACAGCCCTGGGAAGGGCCTGGACAAGATGCTCACTCCTCAGGAGTCTTTAACTTGGGTTGCCTACCTGCCACTGTGTCCTTGTACTCCTCTGGCCTCGTGGAGATGCATCTTTGCTGGGCAGATGCCCCCCCACCCCCCCCCCACCCCCCCACCCCCCCCACCCCCCCCCCCCACCCCCCCCCACCCCCCCCCCCGTGATGAGTAGCTGGGCTTAGTCTTCCCCACCATTGTCTCCCTGTGGGCATGCAGACGAGCTTTTATCACAGAACCTAACAACGCATACCCCATGACATCTTTTTAGTACCAGAACTGAAAGCTTTGGAGAAAAGAGCATTTATAGCTAATGCACTAAGAATACCAGCCCACTGGGATTAGACTGACTTCTTGGCTCGCATTAAAACATGAGTGTGGAGAAACAAATGCATCTAAAATGAACTTGCAGCTCTGGTTTACCACGGTATTATTTACTAATTATAGCATAAGGGTTGCAAATTGCAACAAATAACCTTGCATAACCCTACTACTGTGTTATTGTCAGCACTCAGATCTTGGGAAATGTGTAGATGCTTGGATATTCCCGCCTGCCTGTGCTGCGGCTAGGTGTTTGCAAGTGGAACTCTTTTGTCTGCTCAGCAGCTGGCAAAATTTTATTTGCTATAATTCAGTCTGGGTGAGTCAGCACTGCCTTCCTTCACATCACATTCTGCTGCCCTGTCTGGAAATCTACTTTCTTTATAGTTAGACAGATGTTCTATAAATCTCAAAATCATTTCAGTGTGGTAGGCAGAGACACCCTTGCCACTCTTTGAACAGATACAGTACAAAATAATATCTGTGTTTGGCAGAGCACAAAGCTGGGACATGAATATTTTATTTCATGCTGCTATTAAGTAACAGAAAAATCCTGCAAATGAATACAGTGGTGTGTACCATTTGTTGCTTTAAAAACTGTGTGGGTTTCTGGTTCAGAAACCAAACCAGCACTTCTGGAAATATTATTTTTGATGCAGCATGTACTTTGTGCCTTCTGTACCTTTTTGATAAATTATTGCTCAGAATCAACATCAGAAATGCACCAGCCCAGTTGTGTTAGGTGTGGAAAGTAAACATTAATGTGTCATCTTATTTATCCCACTGTGGTTTGTGTCTCCAGATTTAAATAAAAGCCTAGGCTAAAGATGGGATCTAGCATCTGCTCTGAAGGAAGAAAACGGTTGAATACTGATGTAAAAATGAAACCTGCAGCAGCATTGAGTGGTCATTGCTTCTGCATTAGCAGAGGCAAAAAAGAAGAGGTGCAAAAGGAAACCTAGCATGAATAATAGAGTTGAATCTAATAAAGGGGTCAAAGCTGCCATTCATCATGTAGGTGTGGCTGTTTCTAAGTATTCTTTATAGTTAGGACAACAAGCTGAACTCTCTAGATGAGGAAATGCCTCTCGTTAGCAAGCACAGTTAAACAGGACACTACATGAGGAACCTGTGCAGCTCACTGTGCTGCAATTACTTCTTGTTGACTATTCAGAAATAGTTGTTGCTTTACGTTACATTCCTTAGTCTCTGATGAGTAACTGTATGAAAAGCATAGCTTATTCTTGGTGTAACTGGTATTCATTTATGTTCTGTTGTAACTTTGTATGTAAACACACACTTTTTTGGGTTGGTTTTTTTTTTTGGGGGGGTGGTGTTGGAAGGGACCTCAAAGCCCATCTAGTTCCAACCCTCCTGCCACGGGCAGGGACACCCTACACTAGACCAGGGTGCCCAAAGCCCCATCCAACCTGGCCTTAAACCCTGCCAGGGATGGGGCTTCCACAACCTCTCTGGGCACCCTGTGCCTCACCACCCTCATAGTAAAGAATTTCTTCCTAACACCTAACCTAACCCTGCCCTCTTTCAGCTTGAAGCCATTGCCCCTTGTCCTGTCACTACACTCCCTGATGAACTGTCCCTCTCCTGCTTGCAGAAACATGTCTGTCAACCGCTTAGACACTGCCTGGTCAGAGGGCTTGGACGGGGAGAATAAAGCATTCACTTTCGGTGTGTTTTCCTGCAGCACAGCAGAGAAACAAAGCAATATTATGGGATAAACTGAGAGCAGGGAAGAAGTCCTATTACCCACTGCCACACAGTTCAGGCTAAGCAACTTTATTCATAAGCTTTTTTACCATCAGTAGAGATCTTCCCTTGTTACGCTACAGATAGCAAAATGGCCTGTAATAGGAAATTGAGTATAAAGTATGAGTAATGATTAAATAAAGGCTTAATGTGAAAATTGAGTTGCTTTTAATATTTCTAGTTTCTCCATCTTCATTATATCTTGCTAGCTTTTGCTGTTGTATGTTGGCTTTGGCTCAGATGTGACAAGGACGTGCAGGGTAGTAAATGATAACATAGTAATACTAGAGGATGAGACATTGCTTATAGTAAATCCTTTTCTGCTTCTCCCACACATTTCATCTTAATTGGTCTCTTCTGGGTAGCTGCTGTGCTGCAACCTTACCCTCATGTCTGGAATAAGCCTCTATGCTATCATACCATCCGTTTCTTCTCCTTTCATCTGCTTTTTCTGCTACTCATCAGTTATTATCGAGTAATTTCCCTTACCTTAATGGCTTTCTGAGACAAAGAAATTAATTCCTGCAGTTTTAAGTTGCTCTGGCACTGTCTACTCCTTGCTAGAAGGGTATTAACTACCATGACAAGGGACTTGTACTTTACTCACTACTTGACATCACCCCCTAAAAGTGCATGTCGGAGCTGGCAGAAAGCACTCTCCCCAAACCCTGAGATGCCCAAAAGCCTTTTGAAACTCCACCTTCATACAAGTAGAATATTTTTTTCTTCTGAATCTACTTTAAGCAGTAGTCAAACTCTGAATGAAAACAAATTTCCCTCTAGCAAACCAGAGAACAAAATTCTTCATTTTAAAGAAACGGTAATGTAGGTACTAATTAAAACAAAACAAAAATAAGACAATGTAGATGTAATACTAGTTCAAACTTCAGACAGCAATAAAAAAATTCTCAATGAGAGTCTTCTCAGGTTGGGTAAGTGTTAGTTCAGCTTCAGTTTAAGGATGCTTTTTTATAGCTTATGCTAAACTCTGGACGTCGGTATGCTCCAATTACAAGGAAGAGTCACTGCAGGGCTGCTGCACTCAAGTATGTCTTCACAGCAGCCTGCAAGTCCTGCTCCTCTTCCTGTTAATTAATTAATGCTACAGATATTTATTATCTAATACCTCTGATTAACTCCAGTTGATTGTGGTAATGCAGATGAAACAGCATTCAGCTTGTGACAATAAGAATGCATAAAGCTTTGATATGCTAATTACAAACACGAGGTTTTCTCTCCAGGGAGTCCGCTAAATTTTGCATTACCTCTGACTTCTCCCTTCCCAGCTCACAATATTGCAGGTTTTCCTGACTCCAGTTTAGTATCTGAGGAGGTATTATACAACATCTGTAGTTATCTCAGAATGAGCTACATTGCTGCATTTCTATAGGGATCTCACATAACATTAATAATCCAGATGGGTCCCTCCCCATCTGTCATATTTACAGAACCAAGTGTCCAAGTGTCCTTCATACATTTCCTTTCAAAGGCTGAGCACTATACCTGGTTGTCATCTTTTAAAAATAAGTTTAATAACTTATCTTCAGATGGAAGTATGCTTTCAGACAGGGACAGAGAAGCAATTTGGGATTTTTTCTCAATATCATGTAAGGATTCTCATTCCCAGCAGTGAAGAAGGTGATTATGTATCTTCCTTCATCTGCATAGATCAGCAGATCTTAAGAAAAGAAACCATTAGCAAATTAATTATCTAGTGTGGGGAGAGAGGAATGTTTCACAGTAAGGACATGCAATACCAAAATATGTAATTAACAACTGTAAACATCGTTAGCATACAAGATTTGCACATGGTGTTCTAAGGCAGTGTTCAATGTTACAGTTCCGAGTAGCTCCCTTGTTTCTGCTGGAGTTGGCAACAGAGGCAATGGTGGCAGCAAAGCAAGGGATGAGACTCATTCTTGAGCCTTGTCTAAGTAGTTGCAGAACTGCATATAAAATTAAAATAAATTAAATAGACGTTAAAACTCACGCCTCTATGATTCACCTTCCTTTTGATCATGTGCACAAAACACATGTCCTACCACGCACCGGGTCCCCAGCACAGCTTCCCGACTCTCCTGCCTGGCGTTCTGCATGGCCTTTGTCCAGCAGGACAATGTCACTCAGTGCATGGCCCAAGTCCGTTCACCTGGCAGTAACATTAATTATAGAAGAAACGACGATCCATGAGGTTCCTTGAGAAGACACCTCTGTTCAATGTTCAAGGAGTTATTTACCTAACTCCTCACAGATTATCTGTCTAAAGTGTCCTGAGAAACTTTTGTTGACAAGATTTTTCTGCTGCCCTTCCCAATACTTAACTACTGTAATCAGTAACCTTTTTTCTTCCTAGAAGAAACATGCTTATCTGGTTTATTGTTATCTTAATCCTCTCTACAATAGCCTTTATGAACCTGTAGAGTGCTCCTCTGATGCAAGCACTTACCTTCAATCCAAAGCAGGTTGTAGGTCTTGCCTACATAACAAAGTCATGTTTTAAACTCTGCTATGTCACTATAATGCATAGTAAACGGATTAAAGGTGTTTTAAGAGATGTTAAATTCAAATAAAAAACATCAGATGAGACTTTTTAACAGTGCTCCAGAGGAATCTGTTCTTGACCCATAGAGAACCCATAGTTCTCCGTTCCCTCTGTCAATTATTTGGAATTAAATGAAGGACTGCTCATGAGATCTGCAGATGACTTTGAAACGGTAGCCACTGAGTCATTTAAATAACAAATTCAGCAAATGTCCCTTGAACAACATGAGTTTTCATGCATCTACACAGCAAGATACCTACGTGTGGCAAATACCTACGCATCAAAGATGAAGTTGCTGGCTGTGCATAGGAACAAAAATACAAAGCATGCTTTTGGGCTGGGAGTAAGGAAGGAGATTACTGTATCTTCAAAAGCACTAAACCAGATGAGAGCTGAGGAGATCGTGAGGGATAAAAATATAAATGCCCTGTGGCAGCTGTAACAGCAAATACAAACATTAGATGTTTAAACAAAAATACTGAGGAGTATTTATGTGTTAGTATGTGTTGTGACCATTGCATGGCACAATAACGTAACTACTCTGGAACCATGATGAATGATAAAAGGTGTAGCAACCTGGAAAGGCTCATTAAGAACCCAGAAGAATGAGTCAGTGGAAAAATCTCTGTACGAAGGTGATGTGTAATTATCTGCACGGTAAGAACAGCAGAAACGTGCTGTAATCTCTGTGCAAAGCACAATCTGCTCGCTGAAGCAGGGAAATGTTTAATGTTTAAACACAATGGCGTTTCCCGTGCATTTTTCTTTAATGTTTTTAAAAGCTAAATCCTCGAAACCCTAAACGTTCAGTATGCTGAGCAGCTCCTGGCACAAGCTGAGGTTAGTTCCTCATGCCAGTCTCCTCCTCCCTAGTACTGGTGCCCCAGTGGGACGCCCTTATTGAGAGGCACCCGAGGGTGCTATCACCCCTCTCCCTGGGGTGCACAGCATGGAAAAGCTAACTTAACCAGGGAGCCCTGCCTGTGCAGAGCAATCAAACCAGAGCCTACAGCTTTTCAGCTTCCACAGAAGTTAACAGCCAAGTTAGGACTGAGATTATTACAGAATATAATGTGCTTCCCTCTCCCTCCCACCCCCAAAAAATATATATACAGCTAGAAAACGAAAGAAAAAAGTGATCTATGGGGCAGATGGGGAGGCAGGGCTCAGAATCAATAGTGAGAAAAATTTACCAAGGCTGAGGTAGATTTTCTGTCAGCGAAGCTTATGGCTTCGCAGAAACAGTCCTGTGGGGCAAAGGACCCCAACCCGAGCCTGCAGCGCCAGGCCGGGCGGTGGTACCAGGCCTGCCGTGCCCACCTCCGGACCCCAGCGGAGCCCTTCGGTTAACCCGGACCAGACCCGGCAGGCAGCACCCCAGGGCAGAGCCGCCCTTCCCGCGGGCTTCGCCCTCGCACCCCAAGTACCTGTACCCCCTCTCTCCCGGGGCTGCCTCCCCGCCTCCGGGCATGCGGTGGAGGGAACGTCGCCAATCCCCCACCCTCACCCACGACTGCCGGGCGAGGAGCCGGCGCCCTCAACCCGTGCCCGCCAGCCCCGGCTCCCTCCCCCGCTTCCTTCCCGAGCGGCCCCCGCCTCCGCCGCCATGTTGTGGGGCTGACGCCGCCGCCGCGGGAGGCGGAGGAGGAGACAGCCCGTGCGGAGCAGGCGCTCACGGGCAGCGCAACAGGTACAAGCGGCGGGGTGGCCTGCGGCTCCCGGAGGAGTGGGGCTACGTTCTGACCGGCCCCGACCCGCGGGAGGTGGCCTTGTCCCCAGGGCGAGAGGGGGGACGGCTTGAGGAAGGGAGCTGCGGTGTGGGGTGGGACGAGCTCCGGCGGCGCGGAGCTGTCAGCCGGGCTGCCCCGCGGGGCCTCGCTGCGGGCCCGGCGCAGGGAGACACGGCTGGCCGTGCGGGGGAGCGCCTGTTCCTGCCGCCCTGTAAGCAAGGCAGCCGCTCGGGCTTAGTTTCTGTCACCCTAAGCGCCTGGTCTGTAGTTTGTTTCCCTCTTTAAGGGCGGGGGGGATTTTTGCGTGCGTTGGTTCGGGGTTTTGGGAGTGGGATTTTTGTTTGGGCTTTACTTGTATTTGGGGTTTTTTTTCTCTTAAAAGCGGCGTTTTGCTTACGCTTCGCCTAGCCGGAGAGCAGCTGACTTGCCCGGCCCCTGACGAGGCCGAGAGCCGTCAGGCAGCCGGGCTGGGCAGCGTCTCCCCCGCGGCCCCGCCGCAGTCCCGATTCCCGGCGGGAGCCGCTCCAGCGTTTCTATGGGAACTGCTCTTCTTCCCCGGAGCCGGCTGCATCGCCGGGCCGTGAAGTTTGCCCGGTGAGCTCCCCTGCCCGGCGAGGGAGGCGGCCATCGGGGCAGAGCTGCCGGTGGCTCCTGCTGCTTAGGGCTGCCTCTCGCCCTCGCTTTTATTACTGCTCTGCAAGGGGAAGAAATAGACGTGTCAGTGCCCGGGCGGCTCAGGGAGAGCCCTGGCCGGGCACAGTGACTAGGACGTGTTAAGAGACCCCTGCTTGTCTTGTTGATGGTGACGTTGTTTCTTGTGATTACTTTGAAAACCTCGAGTTTGGAGAAATCGAACTGGTTCCTGCAGTTAACGTTAGTAAACTGTTCTGGCTGTAAATAGGCTGCCTTGCCTTGGTCTCGGCTTCACAGCACAGCACGTAGTAATTCAGAAAATAAACCAGTACAGAGGCACATATTCAAAACAGTGCCCTAAACCACCGTTTTGAATATGTGAAATGGTTTTTATAGCAGTTGGCACTTTGTCATCTGTCACGCTGCGGAACTTGAAAGTACATGGTGCTTTCTACAGTACCTGTGATCTTTAACTTAGAGCAGTTCTCTTCAACGTCAGTTGGAAATTCCCCGTCTGAAGCTACGAGCTGCCCTCGTGCCTGTCGTGCGCATCTCTTTTGGGAATGTGGTATTTTTTAAACTTGTTTCTGTTCGTGCTTGCCTGTGGTGGCAGCAGCTCCCACGCTTGTACGGGCATGGGAAAACAGAGGAAGCGTGTGAAGCGGTACGGCTTCGGCGTGGGGTGGGTGGCATCAGTGGTACACAAAATGCAGCTTGCTTTTGAGAATATTAAATCGTTCAGCTGAAATTCATCTGTGCTTCCAAGACTATATCTGTAACACACAGCTACGGGCACCGGTGCAGTGATGATTAGAAATAAGGAACGTTAGGAACTAATTGGATAAATAGCTGTCTGGGCTTCATTCTTCTACCAAACTTTGTTCATCAACCTTCCTTGTTTGGTTTGCCCGGTTTATTTTTATTCTGACTAAACTGGGAGAGGCATTCACACCGCCGTACCTCTGCATGTTTAGGGAAACCTTAGTTCAGACTCTAGGTCTGATAAGAGAATCGCATGTGTCCCTGCAAGCATGGATTTAGGCTGCTTCATGTTCTCTTGTGATACAGAAACTGTAGTCGCCATCCTAACTGAGGCACCTAAACTAGATCAAGCGAGTATGCTTCTCCTTTTAATTAATATCCTGAGGGAGTTGTGTTTACTTTTTTCCTCCTCTTTCTATACAAGATACAGGGTACAGGATGTGTTCCTGACTTAGCTGCAATTGTAATACAAACCAAGAGTATGTTACTGTAGCCCAAACAGTAACCAAAATGCTGGACTGAGGGCTTGCCTCTGCTAATCACCCCAGGAGGTTACCTACCATAGGTCGTGGGCTGGTGTCAGAGCTTTAGGACTGCTTATTTTTTTTCACCATTCCTCTTGTAGGCAGAGTGAAACAGAAGTAACCCGTGGATGATTTTGAAATGCGTTGTTGAGAAGGTTTTGTTTATTGAGATTTGAGTAGCACAGTGATGGGGACAGTTCTTACAGTACAGGTTTTTTACCAATATTCTTGTTGTGGTTTTTAATATTGCAAAGCAAATTAATTTAATGCAGCAAAATAACAGCTATGAAAAAAACCCGTAAGTTCTGTAGGCAGTAGAAATTCTTCATTGAGCTACTCTTCTGGAGCTGGAGGGGAAAATGGGGCAGCGTGTGAAAAGTGAGAGGTGATATCTGTGCTTTGCTTGGGGCGTTATCAAAAAGCTTCACACCCTTTGAAAACTGGTGCCTGGAAGGAAAAGAGTTTGTGATTAGGTCCTGAGGAGCAGTATAGTCCAGATCACGAGTTCCTGTGCAAATTGAGGCAGAGGTCTCTGGCCTGAGAGATAACCTGTTCATTAACAGTTTACAAGTAAAGTCTCTGCTTTTACCTCAACAGATTTAGTTTCATCAGCATGTAAAATATGTGAAGAGAGCATTTAATGAGATTTAAAGTCTGGAGCTGTTCACTTTGCATTTTTAAAACTGGGCCAGAAGTTGGACATACTTCCTTTCAAGTGAAAATAGGCCAGAAATTAACATTCAAAGTAACAGTCTCAAATATCTCAGTTTTTAACTGCTTCCATTTGCTTTCATTTTCCTAAAATGTAGTCATAATTTTGTTTTGAAGGGACTTCAGGAGGTCATCTGGTCCAAACCTCAACTAAAAGCATGGCCAGCTTAGATCGGGTTGCTCAGTGTCATGTCTGGTTGTGTTTGGACTATGTCCAAGGGTGGAGATCACACAACCCCACTGAGCAGCCCTCTCCAGGTTGGTATCCAAACTTGCTCAGAGTGCATCTCATCCCATTGCCCATATTGTCAGTGAAGCCATTAAACAGTATTGGCCGTGGTATCAGCCCTTGGGGGAAATCATTAGTTCCAGCCAGATGGATTTGGGACTACTGATGTCAGCCCTTTCAGTCTAGTGGTCAAGCTAGTTTCCCACCCAGTTTACAGTTAGCCTATTCAAACTATATTTCACCAGTTTGGCTCTCAGGATACCATGGGAGACTATGCTGAAAGCCTTGATAAAGTTAAAAGAAGTTGTTCTGCTCTCATCCACAAAGCCAGTCATCTCAACACAGAAAGCTATGAGATGTGCCAGGCATGATTCATCCTGGGTAGATGTATGCTGGCAGTTGCCCATCACCACCATCAAGCATCTTGTAGGTTGCTCCCAGGAGGATTTGCTCCATAATCTCCAGGGATTGAAGTCAAATTTGTATTGTTGAACTGTCCCTTTTGCCCTTCCAGAAGATGGGTGTGGCATCTGCCTCTTTCCAGTCATCAGGCTCCTTGACCAGTCACCCAGACCTTCCCAAAATCATAGAGCTTGGTCTTGCAGTGACATCAGCCAGAGTTCCTGGTACTGTGATTTGTTCCACATATATGAATGCAATTGCTATACTTCCTTGTTTTCAAGTTGACTTTATTTTGGCTTCTGAAAGCTGCTTTTGGTTCAGTGGAATGTCACATCTCTTGGTGAGGTTTATTAGGCGATGGGTCCTGCTGTGTTTCTCTGTTTTTGGGAGAAGCTTGACATAAGCATAGTCCTTCTGTGAAAGCTGTGAGAGTAGTAGGTTGCGGACTCTGTGAATATGTGGTAGTACTTTTAGATTGGAGGGCTCATTTCATGTGGCTGAATTGTGTGGGAAAGTTGGTGACCTTTCTTTACTTTTCTTAAGTGATGATTGGTGATTACAAAGATAAAAAAGATAATGTAGAGCTAATGAGAGAATTCTCTTTATTTATGACTGACTGATCTATCTTGAGCACTCTCACTTGTCAGTAAACTGCTTAACACAAAGTCCACTGTGAGGTTCAGAGATTAACGTAGTATGGGGTGAATTGGGGTAGCTGCTGTATTCTTTTTGGCTTTAAAAAAGTGTTATCACCCTATAACTTCACCGTTTGAAATCACATTTTCCTTACGTACCCTGGTTGGTGGTAGATGGTCCAACAGTTTTGAGGGGAAGCACCCTTGTTACAGTGTCCCTGGTCAGATTTTTGGAAGTGCTAGGCAGCAGTTGTAAGTGACCCTGAAATTTTCAAATGGATAGTTGCAAATGTTGCAGATGCTTGAGTTGCCACTGGAAATTTGGTTTTGAATCCTGATCAGAATAGAACTGGGAGGCTTACCTCAGGTTTCTTCCTGTGACGGTCCAATATAAGCAGTGCCACTGGTGAAACCTTGTTTTCTGCGCTGTTGGCTGTCTGAATCTAATCAGATGTAAGCTTGGGTTGAAGTTTTTCTTCTTGTCAGTAGGTTCAGAGCATCTTTCAGCTCTGTGGATTCTCTGTTGTCTAATATTGGTATGCAGACATGTAAAGGTCTTTCTCGTTAATGGAGGCACTGAATTTGGTAGTGTCTTCTCTGTTTTCTTTTCATGAATCTTGTAGGCAGTTAAGATCTTTGCAAACTGCACCCTTCTGTTAAGTTTGGTTCATGTTGGATGGTGGGATTCATCAAAGTATGTCTCAGCTACTCCTGTCTCATGCCATTAGAAAGCCAAGCTAAGCATTTAAACGTGCTGGTTACTAGCTTGTAGCTCCTTTCTTTGATTAACTTGTCTATCAGGATTTATTTTTTTCATTGTTCTCAGATGTATTTAAGGGTAAGCCTTTCTCTAGACAACAAGATACGCGATTTTATTTCATGAGGCATCTTTGATCCTTCTTACATCCACACATACTTTCTTTTATCGCCTATTGTGATTATAGAGTTATACAAAGACTGTAGTAACTTGTCTTTTGGGTACTGTTGTGCCATTAGCACCAGATGTTGAAATGGTGATGATCAAGTCACTTAAAAATCATAAAGTAAAAGTAGAGCTGATGAAATGTCATTTTTCTTCAAATTCAGAAAGTTTAAGACTTTGTCAGTATAGGAAAGCAGCCTGTACAGGTTGGTTACTTGGATCCTGAAGTAATGGATTGAACGCTAAGGTACAGGTGAGCAGTGTTGTGTAACTCTTCTTTTCAGAACACCACATGAAATTCAAATGATGTAACATGATGACAAAGGCAGCACAACACATTTGAATTATGTAATAGAGGACAATTACGTGAGAACTATTTTAAAATGTTTTTGTGGTTAAAGATAGTTGAAAAAACCCATGGTTGATCCAGATAGGTCAGGGTTTCTTTGGAATGGTGATTGTGAGAGCAAGCAGCGTGACTTGAGACTTTTTGATACGAAATGTTTTTGCTTCAGAAGTAGCAGATGATAATTCTGAGCTAGGTCTTCTAGTGAAAATTTTCAAGGCTGATGCAAGTGGAGCTTGTGAAATGCTATGGCATCAGTCATGAGTGTTATCTGCAGCTAGAGATTCAACAGCATACGCATGAAGTAAGGGAGGAACGGGAAATGGGAGTTACTCTTGTGTCTGGAATGCAAAAGAAGCCCAAAACAAACCTATTATGGCTATACTAATAAATCTGTGAGAACTGATGTTAGCAATATTTTTAGTCTTACCTTTCAAAGGTCAAGATTTTTATTACTCAAAATCTAAAACTCTGTTGCTTTTTCCACTGTGCTCTTAGCATAGTCATACTATGAGTTTCTTAAGGTAAGGACAAGTGTCTTACTGAGATACATGAACTTAAGGAATCAGTTAATTCATTTGTAGTGGTCAGAACATTATTACTGCACGCTGCAGAGCTCAGCGTTGTGTTAAAGATTAGAAGACCAGATTTCAACTGGATGCTTTGAAGGACCATTCTTGGTAAGACAGCATGGATGGGACTTGTGGCAGAGAGAGGGGCCAGGAACAGGAGGCTTCAGCTGGGGCACATAAGAGGTGCTGTGGCCACATTGCCTGGGTCACAGGTCCAGCTTGGGACCCTTGTGCCTCCTGGGGCTCCCATATTCTCCTGGACCTCGATTACATCAATGTTCTTCTATCTCACTTTGGGAAATGTGTTTTTACCCATCTGAAATAATGTACCTAGTTAATTAGTCTTGCTCTGACTGCCATATGCTGATCTTTGTTTTCTCCTCTAGTGAGGTTTCCCTGGGTTTTGTTTCATCAAAACCAAACTACATTTCTTTGTTTTAAAGGCCTCTTTGGGCCTGTCTCCTCTCTCATATCATTCAGTTTGGAGAAGTTAAGCCTGTGATGGTTTTGTGCACCTGCCCAGCCTGAAAGCAGATACCTACAGTGTGAATGGGAGTCTCACTGGTGGTTTTACCTTCTTTAGTTTTACAGATAGTGAAAGATTGTTCTCTGCTGAGCATAGAAGATTCCCCATGTATTCCATATCTTTCATTTTATGTTTAATTATAGCAGTCCTGGTATCTGAAAGCTGAGCAACAAGTTAAGTCGCAGCTCTTGTATCATAAGGAGAAGATAACATAAGAATTCTTCTGTTAGCTTTGGTGGAGGGTTTTTTTTCTCTGTTAGGAGGCAGATTTTGCTTGTGCTTTTCATGGAAGGACAGAGTGGGCTCAAAAATTTCCTCTAAGATGGCAAGATTTCAAATGGCTGAGCACTTAAGTAATGTGCTCCGAATGCTTCCAGTCGTGGTTGAAGGAAGAAAATAAGAAAAGAAGAGAAAACTCATCCAGTATGTATATTTTGCCTAAATCCATATTGACATAAATTAGGAGTTGTAATGCCCGAGTGGAGAACCACAGGTTTCCAGGTGTGTGGACCTTTCTCTTGTACAATGCTTGCAAATAATTAGGTGTGAGAATTGATGTGCCTCAAAACAGGATCTAGAAAAAACAGCATATGGAGTGGGGAGTCCTGTAAATCAGAAAGTAGGAAGAAAAAAGATGAGAGTGTATTTTAAGTTACCACCCGTTTGGGAGCAAGTATATCTCACGCAGCTCTCTGGAAAGGTTATGATATGCAGCATGGAGTTCCTTCTTGAAGGAAGAAGCTCAGAGTCTTTAAAAAAAATCTTATAAATAACCTACCCTATGCTTTTCCCTTTTTTCTTTTCCTTTTTAAGCAAAGCAAGCAGAGGTGGTGCTGTGTCTGGCATCGGGTTAGTGAATGTATTCTTCCAGGGTGTGACAGAGCTGGGTTCAATTCCCATCTTTTCCTGAGGAAGTTCTTGTATGTGTCTCCTGGGAGAATGGCCAGGGATTTAAATAGTGAGCTTCCTGACATAGGATTCTTGTTCCCTCCTTCCAAATTTCTTCTTTGCAAAGAAGCATCAGAGCTGCAGGGGCATGGACAGAGAGGGACCTGTGGTGCTTTGGCTTAAAGGTAGAGAATCCATGTGGGAGGTTGAAGTCTTGAGTTGATGTTACTATTCAGAACTCTGTGCAGGAGTCTCCTTAAATGACTGTGCAATAAAATGTGGGAAAGCTTTCTCCTAGGAGGTGTCAGTCTCCGGAGACAGAGGAGAGATTTGAACTGGGTCTTGATATTTTGAGTGGGTGCTTTCACAGCTGAGCAGCTGTGTAAGAAAGGGAGTAAACCCATCAATGCTGACCACATGATTATGGTTTTTAAACAGAAACAGAGATTCTTGTATTTTGCATGGCATCCATCCTGCATGGTTGGTATATTCATAAAGCCTCTTAGTTGGGCAAGGTGGGCAGAAGGGTATTTGTGAGAAAAAAGTACTTTGTGTGTTCTGTCTGAATCACTGGAAGCAAGTTGCTCTGTACCAGTGCAAAGGAAGGGACTTCGTACCATAGGGTTAAGAAGTAAAACATTTACAGTGCTTTTTGTTTTTTTTCTATTTTGCTTGAAATGTCAAAATATTAACTAGTGCTTCTTGTGGTACTCTTATCCACAGTAACAGAGGGGAGCAGGAAGAGCTAGCGATCGGGGATCAACGTCTCCATTTTGTTCCTTGAGGTCATTAATTTGTTATCAGAGCGGGTGGACTTCATGAAGCTGGCCACAGTACGTTCTGAAAAGGCTGTGTCACAGTGTGTGACTTTGTATACTTTGTGACTTTGTATATTGTATAAAGGAGATAAATTCTTGGCTGGCCAAAATATTGTAGTTTTTTAATTTCTTTTTTTTTCCAGTTGGTAAACTTTTCTACTGATGTGTCTTCAACAAAGATAAATTTTAAGCTATGCTGGTCTATAATGCCTTACTAATGCTTATTATTTGATTTTCAAGAGGATAATCCAAAAAAAGCACACAATAATTACATGAGCTATTGCGCCGTCACTGTTTGCTTTGCCAGTGCTGATGAGTAGTCCTTCTGTTGTCCAGATCTACAGGTGTTGCAGAGTCAGTCAGTCGGCTAGCACTGCAATCTGTCCTTGCTAACTAGTTCTTATGGCAGAAATCTGCAGTGTGTCTTTTTGTCCTTGAGAAAAGCAGAAAGCTAGTAGCGTGTCCACACATGCTGCTTCTACGGTATTTGTTTTCTTCCAGTTAAAACTGGTGGGACAGAGCCTGATGCACCAGACCTACATTCCTACTATGTGGCTGTGGTTTTTCTGAGAAATATTTTGGGGAAAAAAAGCCTGATTCAAGTATGAATATTAACAAAGATTGTGTAAGGCCGTTCTTCATGAAGCAGCAATAGTCCTGTCATGGAAACGCAGCTTTTCCTTTTCCTTTTCTCCTGCAGCCTGCCCAGCTCTAACGTTTTCTCATGCTGTCAGCATGGTCGTAAGGTCCCCCCTCCTTGAAATCTCGTTTCTTTTCTCAGCTTATATCCACTATAACACATGCTGAGGCAGGGAGCCTAAGTTGCAGTTTGGCAG
Organism: Porphyrio hochstetteri; assembly: GCA_020800305.1. NCBI lineage: Eukaryota > Metazoa > Chordata > Aves > Gruiformes > Rallidae > Porphyrio > Porphyrio hochstetteri. Next base: position 118,865,459 of record CM036907.1, on the reverse strand, counting down.
GTCAGTTTGGGAAAACAATTAGTGCTTTAAACATTGGGACTAGTCAGCTGGTCTGTTTACAAGAACTTGCCGTTCTGCTGTTTAAACTTAAGATCCAAGTTTTCCTGTTTTCACCCTAAAATGGCAGCAGGGTTTAATGTCATCTACAGGGATGTTTGATCCTGTTTTGTTGCAACATGGATTTTGTGCGGTAGCTGCCGGCTTCTAAGGGCTGATAACTGAGTTCACCAAGCACCTCTCCTAGAACATTCTGCAGAAACAAATTATTTTCTCTGAGATACTCTGGTTCTGATGGCCATTTTTCCACCTATATAATTTGTTTGGGATAGCGGTTGTAGTATTTTTTGAGGTTTTTTTTCTCTCAGTAAATGTTTTTATATAGCATTGGGTTTCTCTGCAGTATTGTGTAACAAAGTTCTTTGGAAATTTACACCTTTCACCTCGATTAATGATTAAAAGTTATCAGAGTTGTTCTAAAAAAAAGTAAGTTTGGCCCAAAGCAAGCATGTTTTGCTGACATTTCCTTTGGTAAATAACTGGTGCACATCCATGTCCTAAAGATGCCAGGTGCTTTTACAGATGGTGACTAGAGCAACTTTATTTTGGAGTTTGTGAGAATAAGCTGCTTTTAACTTTGATATATACATAATATCTAAGCTTTTGGGGCATGCTGCAGAAAGGTAGAAGACACAATAATAGTTGAGGGCAAGTTCCATTTTCTAGGAAGGATTTTTTCCCCAGATCTTTGAAAAACGTGTAGACTTTGAGTTTATTGGGCTGTTTTCTCCTTCCTTAAAAAAAATAAATGAGGGGAAATTATGTTGCAGCGATACTTGTATTTTTCCTCTTTTTTACCTTTTGGTATAATTTCGAAATCTGTCACCACAGAAGCAGGTGTCCTTGGTGTAACCAGGATGGAATGAATCTCTGCAAAGGGAAAGAAAGGGGTCTCAGTGCTGGTGTGATCTGAAATCCTGTAAAAACCCAAATAAAAATAAACAAACCACCAAAACAACAACAAAACCCTACCCAAAATCACAAAGAAGGTACTTTTCACAAGGAGATGTAGCAGTAGGGCAAGGGGTAATGGGTTTAAGCTCAAGGAGCAGAGATTGTGAGATGAGATATTGGGAAGAAATTCTTCCCTGTGAAGGGTGGTGAGGCCCTGGCACAGGGTGTCTAGAGAAGCTTTGGCTGTCCCTGGATCCCTGGCAGGGTTCAAGGCTAGGTTGGATGGGGCTTTGGGCACCCTGGGCTAGTGGAGTGTGTCCGTGCCCATGGCAGGGATTTGGAACTAGTCGGGCTTGGAGGTCCCTTCCAACCCAAACCAGTGTGGGATTCTATGAACAATCCTGTTTATGGTTTCTGTAAGTTTCTAGTTTTCAGTATTATTTGTGGGAGTTAATGTAGGAGGGGTTTGGTGCCTTTCAGGTCTAGTATTTTAAAATATGACGTGATCTGCTTATAGACATCATAGTGAGATGACAGAGCTAAGTAACGGTTTAATCTCGTCATGTTGGCATAATGCACCCTTAGTGCAGATCTGCTGGGCAATTCCCTCTTGTTTTTGGAGTTAAGGTTGGTGCATCTACATGGCAGTGCCTGGTGCAGACTTAGGAGGCTGGGTCAGCCCAGGCTTGGGAACTCAGGGAATTTTCATGTATGTTGAAAAAAACCCTGTGTTGATAATTTGTGCTGGGTGTTACTTCTGCGTGCAGCACTGGAACAGAATATTAAACAGAGTGGTATGAGAAATATCTGATCTCGGACTCCTTGTTTTGAGATGTTAGTTAATGATATGGATGATAACTTGGATGTGCTGTATTCAGTGTTGTGACTACAGTTTCTATTTCTATTTGATGTGAGCTGTGAAACCTCTTTGATTACAGAATGGTTTGGGTTGGAAGGGATCTCAAAGACCTTCCAGTTCCAACCCTCTGACATGTGCAGGGACACCCTGTCCAAAGCCCCATCCAGCCTGGCCTTGAACGCTTCCAGGGATCCAGGGGCAGCCACGGCTTCTCTGGACAACCTGTGCCAGGGCCTCACCACCCTAATAGAAAATATTTTCATCCTAGTATCTAAATCTCCCCTCCTTCAGCTTAAGGCCCTTTCCTCTTGCTCTATCCCTCCATGCCCTTGTAACCAGTCCCTCTCCAGCTTTCCTATAGCCCCTTCAGGTACTGGAAGGCTGCTATAAGGTCTCCTTGGAGCCTTCTCTTCTCCAGGCTGAACAAGCCCAACTCTCTCAGCCTGTCTTCATAGGAGAGGTGCTCTGGCCCCTGATCATCTTCGTGGGGTCCTCTGGATGCGCTCCTACAGCTCCATGTCTTTTCTGTACTGGTGCCCCCAGAGCTGGATGCAGCACTGCAGGTGGGGTCTCACAAGAGCAGAGTAGAGGGGCAGAATCGCCTCCCTCAACCTTCTGGTCATGCAGCTTTTGACCCAGCCCAGGATAGAGTTCCCTTGTCTTACAGTGGAAGGTAGTCACTTGTACACATAGATGTCAGTGACAGTGGGCTGGAGTTAACCCCTGCTGATGAAAATGACCCAGGAATATGTGTTCTCCATAGGTGCAGACCTTTCATGAATAGGAAAGACACTCACCAAGCTAAGATGAGGGCTTTGACCTAAAACTTCTCAGTTGAAAAGTAGTGCACAGTTGAGACTCTGGGGACATTAAAATGAGGGAGAGGGAGTTTACACTTGCTGTATGCATGAAGCTGCGTGGGTTAAGCCTCCCACTCATGTGGTCAGTGGGTGGGAGTTTAGAAGGCCAATCTACATGAGCCATTTCAGCAAAATCAAATAAGGTAAAGTCCAACTTTCTTTATGGCTGTAAGTTGCATAAAGTATTTAAAAAAAAATCTTAAATTTTGGGCTGGAAGAGCTTATTGTCAATGTTGTATTTTCTGATAATTATCTGACTTGTATTGTGAGGCCTCACCTTGAGTTCTGTGTGCAGTTTTGAGCTCTACAATGTAAGAAGGATTTAAAAATACCAGAATGTGTCCAAGGAAGGGCAACAAAGATGGTGATGGGACTAGAGGGCAAGGCTTTTGAGGAGCAGCTGAGGATAGTAAGTTTGTTCAACTTAGAGAAGAGATCAAGGGGTGACCTCATAGCTGTCTACAGCTTCCTCATGAAGGGGAGTGGTGAGGGAGTTGTTGGCCTCTTCTGTCTGGTAATAGGGCATGAGGAAGTGGCCTAAAGCTGTGTCAGAGGAAGTTAAGATTGGGTATAAGGAAAAAGTTGTCCACTGAAAGAGTAGTCACGCACTGGAACAAGCAGTCTAAGGGAAGTGGTCATGGCCCCAGGCCAGGTGGTATTCATGAAGGGTTTGGGCAGTGCTCGTAGATACATGGTTTAGCTTTTAGGTTGTCCTCTGTGGAGTCTGAGGTTGGACTCGATGATCCTCATAGATCCATTTCAACTTGAGATATTCTACAGTTCAATGTTTCTATTATAGTTACTAATTTTAAAAAAACCCAAAAAACACAACTAATTAAAAAAAACCCTATAAGTGATCTGAAAATAAGAGAACAAAAGATCAGAATCACTTGGTTGAAAAATACCTTTAAGATCAAGTCTAACTGTTCCTGTCCTATGCTAAACCGTATCTCTTAAGTACCTCATCTACCCATCTTCTAAACACATCCAGGGATGGTGACTCAATGTTGGAGGCAAGATCAAACATGTAACCTTTATCCAGCAAGACTGTAAATCTAGAACAAGTCTCATGCACTTGGAAATCTGTGTCAATGCAGAGCTCTGCTGAGCTTTGTGCTGTTGATTCTGGGGATATGCTCCAGCATCCTGCTTCTGTGTCACGGTTTCGGATTCTCTTGTAGCCCTCCTTGACAGAGCAGGTTTTGCAGAGAAATGTGCTGTAGAAATGTTTAACAACATTGGAAGCATTTTTCAGCAAGGCTATATATAGATTTCAAGTGTCTCTTGGTAGGTTGCTGGTAAGGCCTAGGAAGGGATGCTGGAAGCAACCTAAAAATACTCAATTTGTTTTAGAATTCATGTCTTGGAATAGAGCCATGCTTTCTTTTTTCATCTCTCTGCAGCTGATACCTAATGTCACCCTGAGAGATCATTTGGACTCGCCAATCATTCCATTTACATTTCCATATGTGTGTGTGTGTGTATACACAAACATCTGTATGTATATATATACATTATATATAAAAGACCCAGGAATGTCAAGTGTCTTAATGACACTGGTCTGTAGTGTGTCAGATTAAAAAAAATTAAAATTATTCCTCACTATAGACAGTTACAGAGCAACACAGGGCACAGATGAAATACTACTGTTCTTCGTTTGTTTGAGGCAAGCGAGGTGCACGTGTGGCTGTGAGCTTTAGAAATGACCCAATGAGAATGACTGATGTACAGCCTATTACAATAGCATGGGTTTAGATGTTGTTTACGGGATATATAAATGATGATACAAATAATACATAAGCATATAAATGAATATAGAAATAATGATGTAAAATATAGAGGATTAACATCTGATCCCAAACATTTGTATTTTCATTGCAGAAATGTGCAGTAGATCCAAAAATTGCTTTCCTGGCCACACGTGTAAGCAAAGTGCTTTCCAGTTGTGGGATTTTTGTGACTTGTGCCATTTTTTATTTTTTTTTTTTGTGCTGGAGTTTCCTTGCAGGGGGAGGGACTGTGGGGGATGTGATATTTCTGTACTTAGTTTTAAAATTTGTGTTTATATTGACTGGTGAAGGGTTTGGGGTTTTTCTCGGTGCGGGCAGAAGGTTTGGTATCTGAAGAGGCAGTGAAAGCAGGATCTGAGATGTGATTTTTATTCTTAAATTAAAATAAAAATTTTATTTTGGTAGCTGCATCCTGAACATTAGTCTCTCCACATAGAGCGCAGGGTAGTGCTGTCTAAATTTCAGTATTTAACTAAAATTATCTAATCCAAAGCAAAACCTTGTAAACTGGGGCTTGTGCTTAACCCTCAGATAAGTATTAGTGAATATTTTACAATTCTAAAGAATTAATAACACTAATACAGGTACTCTTGAAAGGATATGTACTAGAAAAACAAGTCTGAATACTCTAATAATTACTGTGGAAAAAAAAATTGTATTAGACCCTTCCCAATGCTGCTTTTCAGTCTCTGTGTGATAGCTCAAGAGAAGGAATAACTTTGCTCTGTCAGTTGCAGAAAACTGGGTGACTGCAGGTTTTTATTAGGACAAGTCACTTTTTTGAATACATCACATAAGAGCATTTTTTTTGTAAATTTGAATAATAATTGTTCTTCCAGTTTTCTCAGCAGAAGCATTCAGCTACGGAGCTCTGCATTGAACTTTTTTTTCTTCTTCCCTGATGTACATAAATCTTTTACTAGGGAGAGCTGGAAAAGATCTACTAGGACCCCCAGCCTGTCCCCCTGCCAGGAGGGGGGCTGTTCTCCCCGCCATATGTTCTGACATGTTGTCAACTGTGTGTGTACATTATGCAGCAGTTGCTAAACAGTTGGTACTGTTTTCCTTTAAGAATGTGTCACTAGGTTCAGAACTGCACTGCATACCCTATTAAAAAAAAAAATAGAAGGGGAAAAAAAAATTCCCCCACCCCCTCCAAATGTCAATTCAGCTTGTTCAGCAGCAGCCTGAAGCCCGGCATTGTTTGCTATCGGAAGTGTGAGCTAAAGGGGACAGACGTTCCCCCTGCTCAGCGGGAGCGCAGAGCTACGTTTTGCCCTTGTTGCATTATTAATGGCACGATGTTTTTATGTTGCAGATGGCTAAGAGCTAGCAAGGCATATTCGGGAGCATGATGGCTCAGTTTCCCACAGCCGTGAATGGTGAGTAGCTCGGGTCGGTTGGTTTAGGCAGGGGTTGGGAGCATCTGTCTTTGTTTTATTGTTTTGTTGTGTGTTTTGGGTTTTTAAAATATACTGATTTTACTACCTGCAGCAGCGTTACGGTCAGCTTGCTGCAGATCGCTTCCTGTAGCCTGACTTGTACTGTGAGACAGAGGAATTCGGTGGAAGCATTACTGCAGTGTAATTTGGAGTACAGATATGCCTGGAGCATCTAGTAATCTGGGATCATTTAAAGGGTTGAGGAATGTGTGACTTGTAGTGTGAATACCGGCTGCCTTCAAGTGGGGAATATGCTAAGTAATAGTTGATTAAACTCACATACCTTTTCTGTTACATAATTCAGCACAAGATGCGTTTCTTCACCATATATTATCCTATTTATTTTAAAACAAAGTATTTGAATGTGCTAAGCAATTTGCTACATTGGCTAAAATAATCAATCTATCTCAAAAATCTAAAAAGCAAAATTCTTCCTCTTGATTCTGTCCTCCTTCTACTATAGAAACTTTTGGATTTGTTTCCCGGTGATTTCCTTTCAAAGATGTTGAGACATGAAACTTTAAAATTGTTCGTGTGTGTGTATGCATGTGTGGGAGCTCGCTATTTCTAGAGTGAGCTTTTTTGTGAAGCCACAGTTTGCTGAGAAATTCCAGGTTTGAATATTGTTATAGAGCTGGTTGAAAGGGAAAGACAAGCGTAGGAACAATGCTTTTGCACTTCAGATAGTCCAGATAGGGAATGTTTCTGTTGATAAAAGTAGGGAAATAAGTATAAGAAGAGTATTTTCTTAACCTTGTTTCTCTGTGAAGGTTACTGCAGGATTGTGAGGTCTTTATTTAGCTAATTTAGAAAATAATCACTGATGAGCTAAATTAGGTAAAGGGGGGTGGAGTTTTTTGTGGAAGAAGAATGTCCAGCTTTCAAAGTAAGCCTCAGTTCCACGTATCTGTTTCACAAGTGCATAAAAAATTATGAAAAAATAATTGGCATGATCAGCATCTTTTTTACACAGTCAGCTGCAGTTTGTTCCAGACTTTGTTTCACAGACTTAACAGTAGGAGAAATAAAAGGACTCAATATATTGTATATAACAGTGAAAACCTAAACACTAGGGTCTTTTCTTCTACTTTCATGGACATAATGAAGAAGCAATTTTTGAATTGCTACATGTGTTTTGCTGCTCAGTTTAAGATAAACAAACAAAACCTCTCTTCGAGAATGATACAGATTGATGTTCTTGCTTGTCTCTGTGGTTAACTATGCATAAACTATTTAGTGTCTTTTTGTTTTGGTTTTTTTACTCCTTGGTTCTGGTGGAGGATTGTGAGTGTATTGACAGCACTGAGCACATATGTGACTTGATGTCAGAAGTCTTAGTTTGGGAGAGCGATCCTTTTCTTGCTCTGAAATCCCTTGGGCAGGACTGTCCACCACCCTCAAAAGGAACTGTGCCACAAGATGCAGCCTTTGCCCTTGTGGTATTTTATTGTGTTGAAAAGCATAGTAAGAGGATGCAAGAAAGAGTAGGAGAGATACCAGACAATAGTTGAACTATTCTTCTTCACAAAATATTTCAAGGACTTTGTGTAGTTTTACAGTCGTATTTCTTATCAGGATTGATTGATTTCAAGCAAGTGGGGATAAAAGTAACTTAATGTGTTTTCTTGGTACATTCTGAACAGCCTTTACTGTTGAAATTGTTCTTCTCTAATCTGTTCCTCTTTGCTGCTACTTCCTACCACTGTTGTTTGCATTCGAAACCGATCATCTGCATTTACCACTCATTGCTCAATGGAAACCTCTAATTATGTTGCTAGACCTTGGTAGTGACTTCAAGCATGAGATGAAGAATGAGGTTATGCATGAGGCAACTAAACCATTAGGTATTGCTGCAGCCTGAGAGCACTGGCTGGCTGCCTGCCACACCTTTCTATTAGCAGAGAATCGACCCTTTCCTTCTGTATCCTACTAGTGGAAAATGCTCTTTTTCTTCCGGGGAAAAAACCTCTTTTTCCTGTCAAGGTACAATATGCTTAGCTTTTATTTCATTAGTAATGAAAGGCATGAGCTAGTTTCTGGGTGTGGATTATTTGTGGCATTTAGAGTTAGTGGAAAGTGTGGAGTAGATGTGTGTACAAATGTGTGACTGCATGACATGGGTGGACACCGAGTTTGAGAACTGTGGGTTCATATGAGAGACCCTTATAGGGTTATCATGAACCCTTGGGTCTTCTCTAAGATAAATAAATAGAAAATGCTGCAACGCTTTATTTGCTAACATAAACAGAGAAAGGGAAGTCTGTGCTGGACCTCAAGAAGGAAGGGCCAGTTGTGTGCTTGAGTTCCAGTTGAGAGACTCAACTTTATTGAGGACATGGTGAGCTTTTACTGAGAATATACCTCCACCAGAGCAAGCTCACAAGACTCTTCAGATTCAGCATGTGTCTGATGGCCAAACTGCATGTTACACTGAGAACTGGCATATTCTTCTTTAATTACGTGGCCACATGCAAACTTCAGCTCATTGAGGTGTCGTGTGCTCTAGGGGCACATGCTCTTGCTAGATTGCTTACCTTTCTTTAAAGTCATGAAAGGACACAGCAAACAGAAAGGAGTTCCCTTTGGCTCTCCATTTGTGTCCAAGGTGACATTTTTAGATCCCTTACAAAGAGGCTGGAAATTCAAAGAGGAAAAGCAGACCTTGAGTACATTTTCCTGGAACTCAGGGTAGACCTGCCAGTTTTTACAACTCTCTCTCCCATGCAAAACATAAAGGTTGCAGTGACATTTTGCATGAGCAGGCAAAGCTGTGTAGCATGTTTCTTCTGACATGGAAAGAATGCCAGTTACAGAATACACATAGACCACCAGATGGATAACTGATGTTTATCTCTGTGGAGTCCAGTTCTATCAAAGAGCCACTCCAGGCATATCCATCAGCTCCCCAGTGTACAAACAGGATCAAGGATTTCCTACTGAGGATTTTGTTTTATCCTGTAACTGTCTGACTATTGATCATTATCTCTGTGAAAATGATAAACCCAGTTTTTGGTAGTTTATTCTCCTTCTGGACAAAATTTTCTTAGAAATTCATCCCAAGTCTGGCAAAAGCTTTTGGAAATGGCATTTAGTTACACTAAATATCTTCAACAATTGTATTTCTAAAGGAGGAATTAATATACTAACCACAAACAGCAGTTAAAAGGATAAAGGCTTTGATAGATTAAAAGGCAGTTCCACTTAATTTGTCTCCATGATTGCTATCTTTATCACAGAGCAGGAAGAAGTAGCCTTTGCTGCCACAAGATTCCTTCTTTACAGCTGGAGTGCAGTTGCAAGATCACAGAATCACAGACTGGTTTGGGTTTGAAAGGACCTCAAAGCCCATCTATTTCCAACGCCTTGCCATGGGCAGGGACACCCTCCACTAGCCCGGGATGCCCAAAGCCCCATCCAACCTGGCCTTGAACCTGCCAGAGATCCAGGGGCAGCCACAGCTTCTCTGGGCACCCTGTGCCAGGGCCCCACCACCCTCACAGTGAAAGATTTCATCCTTATATCTAATCTACATCTACCCTCTTCCAGTTTATAGCCACTGCCTGTTGTCTTGTTGTGGTTGCATTCCCTTGTGAGCAGTCCCTCCCCAGCTTTTGTGTAGCCCCTTTGGGTACTGGAAGGCCACTATAAGGTCCCCCCAGAACCTTCTGTTCTCCATGCTGAACAAGCCCAACTGTTTCTGCTCTCCTAACTCACTATCTTTTGTAGGTGAAATTATTTTTCAGGGCTTCATATCCGTGCTGATGCTGGATCTTGGTTTGGGGAGGTTTAATCTTGACGGTCCAGCCGGAATAAGGAAAGCAGTATTTGCCGATCAATATCTTTCACATTGTTTCCTTAAGTACAGTTGGAATTTCTGGGCTGTGCTTTTTTTTTGTTTATATTTTTATTTGTCCTGCCTCTTCCCTTCTACCACCTGTTTCCTTTTTGATACAATTTTTTGTGGTCCAGCGGGAAAATACCTCTGATAAACTGAGGTGCAGTAAGTCATTTCTCATGCTTTTCAACCTTCGGATGTCGAGCTGGGTTTTATGCTGCTGTGAATAGAATCGAGTTTTGTGATCCTGCACTTCAGTGTGTTGGGAGATTAGGGCAGACATGAATGGATTGAGCAAGGCCTGGTTCTGCTAATGTCAAAACACTCACTGATGCTAAGTTTTGCTGCCCCTTCTTTATTAAAAAAGTCTGTCTTGCAATCCATGGTCTGAATTTGTTTGAATGAGGAGGTACTCTGTTCATCACAATTCAATCCAAAACTACTTGAATGCAACCTGACTCTTAACCTTGTGTGCAGTGTAGATATGGAAACTGTAGACCTGGGTTATCAGCAAGAGTAGATAAAGATAATAAGCTGAATTAGACCTTGTGAACAAAATACCAGAACTTGTTCTCACATCTAAAAGAAGGAAAAGGAAATAAATTCTAGGCCAAGGACAAATATTTTCTGTGACTTTATTTATAAGTTAATCCTTCCTCTCACTTTTCAGTGAGGACATTGTTGATTTGGACTAAAATTCATATGCTCAAGACAGAGTGGCTTAGATCTTTTGCTATCACAAAAAAAAATTTCCATTCATATGTGCCATATTACATGTTTTCTTTAATCCTATTAAGTTAGAAATAGTGTTACAGGACTGTGGAATACAAAGTGTCTTATTCGTATTTAATTATGAGGATAATATGATTCATGCAGAATATGTAAGAGGAAGTCTTGGAAGGAAGAAACAATTAGACGTGGAAGTAAATGCTAAATGGAATAAATGGATCTAGGTTTTAAGAAAGGAAGGTTGCACCTTTTGCTTTCTTCAGTAACTAAATTTTGTATACAAAGTGTAACAGATCCTATGTTTGGACTTCATTAGAGAAATAAAGGGGCTAAAGTGGGGCTAAAATGAAAATTTTACAGTAGGGTGTTGTAGGAGTGATATTCTTCATGAGTTTTTATCAGGACACCAGTCTTAGTTGTTATTATTTATGGCAACTCATCAGTCAAAAGCAAATGTATGCTGGTTTAATTGGTTGCTGAAACAAACTTAGGAGTAATTTTCCAGCCAGAATTACATAGGACAAACTGCCTATCACTGGCTAAGTCTCATCACATTTCTGTGGTGCTGTCTTCAAATAACTTTTTAGTCATGCCATTATGGGCTAGAAGAATTTTTGCTGCATGCTGGGAATTCAGCAGTTGGCTGTGACTAAGGAGGAAGACCAGTAGATGTGTTAGATAATCACATAATAATTACGTGATTTGAGGGAAAGGAAATATATCCGAACATGTGGAGGGTTAAGTAAGGAGCACCTTGTGACAAGGTGCTGGTCAGGCATCTTGTGGGAAATAGGGTAGAATTTGGGTTATTGGCTTAGGAGGAAAAAAGCCCCAGGAGGTGTAAGAGATGAAGAGTTAGGCTTCAGCGTTCCCCAGGAGAGATGAACTAAGTATTAGGAAAGACTGAAAAGATTGGCTTTGTCTAGCTACAAAAATAAAGGCTTTTAAAAAAGTTATTTATTTGATTATATTTACTGTAAATAAAATTGCTCCATTTTTATTTTCCTTTCTTATTAGACAGAGAAACAGTAAGTAGAGAAAAATAAAGTACAGTGTTAGAGCAAGGTTAAATGGACATGTAGCAGCAGTTGGTGCAGTTGGTCTGGCAATGGGAACGGTTCTGTCAGCTGTGATGTTCTGGATCATGGTCAAGGAAAATGTCTGATCACCTTAAGGCAGAGCTTGCATTTTAGGAAGGAATGAATGAATTAGAGTTTCTTGGACTAGCAGCAGTCTGGACATGGTGACCTTGGAAGTCCCTTTCAATCTTATGCTCCTAAAATGTAAAAAATAAACTAAATACAAAATTAGATTATAACCTAGTGAACATTAGTACTGCATCTTATCCATTAACTTACTTGAAACCTATAGGTGCTTTGGCTAAGATTTTGGTTTGTTTGTATCATGTGTTAGCTTTAATAATATAAGATTACACCAAGTAGGGAACCCAGGATGGTTTTTAATCTGGAATAATACTATTATAATGCAAGCTGCTTTATTAATGTTGGATGCTCCTGAGACTTCCTGATGGTTTTTCTTTAAAGCATATAAAATCAAATTTAGAAAAAATAAGTCTGCAAATACATCCCCAAAAGGGAGCCAGAGCCTGAAGGCTTATGAAGGACACAGAAATGTAAATCTGTCACATGGACAAGCTTCAAAGGGTTTCAACAGTTAAAATCGTCATTTCATTGGAAGGTTAGTTCCAGAAGTTTGGGAGACGTGCTCCTCTGAGAAACCACTCCAAGTGGTTGTTGCAGTTTAGTGTTGAGGAGCGTTGTGTGAACTGGTAACATCCTAACATCCACTAATTTCCATGTAATCTGGGATCATTTTGGCCACTTCGAACTGGCCATAGATGATATTAATTGGTATTGGCAGAATGAGTTCAGGTTTAGCCCACTAATTATAATGACAAGAATAAACGCATTTTCAGGCATTGTGGTCTGTCACATGTATTTATATAATGCTGTGATACTTTAATTGGGAATCTTGCATGTTCAGGCTTTTCAATATACCACATCAGTTCTTCAGGACATCTGTTGTTTTTCTTACAAAGGAATAGTAGCCTTAAATTGTAATGGAGATAGCTGGAAGGGGTGACACCCCCGAAAGCTAAAAGACTATCAGTGTTCATGGGAATCGCATTCCTATCAGGTACCTTCAGAAAAGATACTCTAATAACTTGGAAACATTTGTGGTTTAGTTGGGTGAAGTTCTCTGTGTGCAAGTCTCAAGAACAGCTAAGGAAGGCTATCAAGTATTGTCTTAGTTTGTTTAAAAGTTTTGGGTGTTTTTAATAATACTTGGTATGTTTTAAAGATGTGCCAACATCTTCCCCTGCATTTCTTCTCATAACCATAATTTTGTGTTTAACTGTGATCTCTGCAGTACAGTTTTTGCTTCTCTATGAAGAATGTGTTTCCTGAAAGCTGTGGCTTCACTCTTAACTGACCAACTCCACACTTGTTACAGCGTGTGTGGATTATAACAGCATGGAAAAGAGTAGGATCATATTTTCCTAAGAGCCACCGGTAAAATTTGCCATGCAACAAGTGATAGTGCTTCTGGAACACTGTATTTCACAAGAAATTGTCAAGCTTTGGGGGGAAAAATACAGATTCAAGTTAGTGTATAAACTGTTTCTGGTATAGATGATGTGGGTTGGAAGGCCAGCAGAATTATTCCTCTTACGTCTCACGTTACCTATTTTGAGACTGGATTAAGAAATACACAGACAGTACTTTTTAACCAAAGCTGAAAAAAGATAACTCAGCATCCACTACAGGCACATTTCTGGAACTGACCCAACCTGCCATTGTCAGAATTGGATATGCTGGTGGACTCAAAAAACCTGGAATTAGACCCAGAGTAAGGATACATGTGAGCTGAGTGGCCAAGGAGAGACCATGATCCCTATGTTAAGGGAGACTATGTGAATTAGAGCTGTTTAATTTAGTTTAGAGAAGAGATAGTTAAGGATGCAATAAAAATCTGTAAAGCCATCACAGCATAGAAAAGGATAATGGGGAAAGAATATTCATTGTTTTTCAGAACTGAAAAAGAAAGAAGCAGAAGAAAATGGGTGGGTTAGTTGGCGTGTTTGCTTGGTTGGCTTGTTGGGGTTTGTTTTCACATAACAGACAACTTGGTTTTAGGTCTCACTGTTTCAAGGCACTTGGAACGCAAAGCGCCAACTACTGAAAACTTGGGGAGGAAAGATCTATGCATGGCTGTTAAATGCAGGGGGGTTTGGTGCCTTTTTGGCTCAACAAGTCTCCAAATCGCTGATTTCTGACATTTAAGAGAGTGTAGTACCTAGGGAAGAGCTCTATTCCTAATTCTATTCCCTCTGTGGAGACAGGATTAGGGACTATGGTAAAACTGATACAAAAAGTTTTATGTTCACCATTTAGGCAAATTTTAGTTTATTATATTTAAAATCAAACTCTCCAGTGTGCCTTGAAAGTAGTCTTGTTTATGTACTGGATATAGTTGCCAGGGTCTACTAATTAGTAATTTCACATTATAAGGATACTGTCTAAGCAAACTCTCTTTTGTTAGCTTTACATTTTCTTCCAGTTTTCCCTACATGTTTTCCTCCTGTCAGGACTAGAAGTCACCAAAAAGAGTAACAAGAATGAACAAAGATTCCATACGAGGAGGAATAATTGCATTGTGTAGGATATTTCATCTTGGAGAAGAAACAGTGAGGATGGTGGATACAGTAGATGTCACCTTCTCAAGGTCATTTGTCACTTTGTAGCTAAGTATCTCTGATAACACAACACTCTATCTCTGATAACACAAGAATTAGCCAGTATCAAATGAAAATGCCATTGGGAGATTGGCAGATATCAAACAAATAGCACTTTGCACAGTATCAAATAAACAGGGAAAGCCATAGGAAGCTGTGGATGCTGAAAAGTTCCTTGGATTATGAGAGATAGGTGGGTTTTCCTTCCATTAATAAGGAAATCTCTGGTTCAGGAGCTTCTCTGGGGGCTGAGAAGACATCCTGGCCAAATATCACCAAGTGCTTGCCTCAGCCTGTCGCTCTCTGCTGGGAGCTTACCTGAGTGAATATACAGTCTGAACTGGCAGGGTGGTTGTTGGGGTTTATTTCCTGAATTATCTCCTCATTTAATTTTATGCCACAGATCATTTGGGAAATGCCTCTTTGTTTTGCTTCTCTTACACCCTTCTCTTGTTGTGGTTGGGTTTTTTGGTTGGTTGATTGGTTTTTAAAATTTTATTTTATATTTTAAATTTGGTGGGTTTTTTCTCCTCTTTCCTTTCAGGTCTGTCTGTATCCCAGTTCTCACTGTTGTAAATATAGCCCATCAGCGTTCCTCCTGGTCGCAGACTTCCTCTTGAAGTCTGAGAGCCCGGAAATGTGCATTATGCTAATGGCCAGATAATGATGAGAACTACAAAAATTGTTACAAAGGATCTAATATTCCTTGAACAGAATTCTGCTCCGATTTTATGTCACTGTATGTTTTTGTAGGAGAATCATTTCCTTTACTCCACCTAATTTCAAGGTTCGTTTTGCATCCTCTTGCCTGGTGTTTTTACTGCCTGCATTTCTCCTGCTATGGAAAGATTTACTAGCTGCTGCAGATGGAAACTCACCTGAATCTTACTAGTTTTGCTGCATTCCATAGAGACTTGCTAGACAATGATTAAACAAATTATCCTTTTGTAAATTTTTAATTAATTTGTAGGGGGGGTTATGAATGCTGGTGAGCAGCAGCAGTATAAAAAAAATCCATTTTCAGAATTAGTAAAGTTTAGTCTAAGCTCTGGTAGGCTTTTTCCTTAACCATAGTGATTTAAAATTTTTCTTTTCTTCATTGAAGACTTAGATGCTATACAGATTGCCAGGAATTTACTCAAAAAATTGTTCTAAACTGAAGGGTAAGCATATCTTCCATCTTCTGTGTCATGCTGCAAAGGAAGGCTGTGGAGTCTGTCAGCTGCAAATATGCTCACCTTAACAACAAACCTAGGCTGTACTTTGGGGAGAATTTGGCAAGGTGTGCCTATTCTGTGACTTGATGATATTCCTTACTCTGAATTTTTCATACCTTCCGTTAGGAAGATTCTTGTTGGTGTGACTCTTTCCTTCTGTCGTTTTTTTTCTCTTCTCTTTTTTTCTGTTTCTAAATCTATCTGGAAATATTAATTCTGGGCATGGCTGTGTCACTGGGCAGAAGAACGGGCCTGTTCCCAGTGCTGCACACATTAGTAATTCAGCCATTACTACAATTCAACAACTCCTACAATTCAATACAGGCGATTTCAGTGGCAAAGCTTTTCCAGAATTATGTAGAACATACATTTACAGCTAGTACTGAATCTAGATATAGGGAAGGCTTAAGTTAAGCCCAGTCTACATGCCAGCTTTTTCTTGTGAAAGGAAAAGTTACTTTATATTTCAAGAATAAAGTGTGAGTTTAGCACCACTGGTTACAGGAATGGCAGTTTTTGATGAGAAATAGAAATCTGGTTTCATTAAAACTTCAGAAAATACTATTGAATGAGTTGTCATAAATTCTGTGGAAAACTAGTGTAAGAGGCAGCATGTCTGTGCTGAGTGCACTTGTATTTATACACGATTCCTCATAAGGCCCAATCTGGAGTCCTGTGTCCAGATCTGGGGCTCCCAGTACAACAAAGATGTGGAACTGTTGGAGAGGGTTCAGAGGAGGGTCATGAAGATGATTAGAGGGCTGGAGCACCTCCCCTACGAAGAGAGGCTGAGGGAGCTGGGCTTGTTCAGTCTGGAGAAGAGAAGGCTTTGGGGGGACCTCATTGCAGCCTTCCAGTCCTCGAAGGGAGCAGAGAAACAGGAGGGAATCAGCTTGTTAAAAGGGCAGACAGAGACAGAACAAGGGGAAATGGATTGAAGCTAAAGGAGGGATGGTTTAGATGAGATATTTGGGGGAAGTTCTTTACAGAGAGAGTGGTGAGGTACTGGAACAGGCTGCCCAGAGAGGTGGTGGATGCCCCATCCCTGGAGGTGTTCAAGGCCAGGTTGGATGGGGCCCTGGGCAACCTTGTGTAGATCCAGGCCAGAGGTTGGTGGCCCTGCCTGTGCAGGGGGTTGGAACTCTGTGATCCTTGGAGTCCCTTCCAACCCAGACCAGTCTGTGATTCTGTGATTTCCCAATGTATTTTTACACTAGTAGAGGTCTAACAAAACTTGAAAGTAAGATTTTGTGTTTGTTTCTTTACAAATTTTTCAAGTAAATTTACTGTGATTTGTTATGTCTGTGTCTTTTGTTTTTAATTTTATTTCCCTTGCTCGGTCGTTGCTTTATGTTTCAGTGGAGCTTGGCAAAAATTTAATTAAAAAGGAGCCTCTGAAAATGGATAGCCATAATGAGCTAAATCCTTGTGTGATTTTTTTATAAAGCATAGAAATAGTATCCTGGTATTCTAAACTGATAGTTTAAGTGCTTCAGAATTGTCAAGTTGCGCTGTAAAATTCAGAAAACAACTGGATGCTTACTGTTAGCAGGGACCAGACTATTATTTATCTCTAAATTGTTTTGGGGATTATGCTCCAACTAAAAGCAAGGATTATGTTTCTACATTGAAATCATTGCATGACACAGAAGTGCTAATGTTCTTCCTTTGCAAATAGATTTTGTATATTGAAGTGGGGGGATGTCAAGGAATGTGTCATCAGACGAAATACTGCATCCTCTGGAGCTCTACTCCTGTTTTGTAGGAGCAGGGAGTTAGGTTAAACATGCTGAGTATTTGATTTTAGTGAACTGCTGAACCTAAGAATTCCTTGTGCACTTAAATATCTAGAAATCCTGTACATAACTGGGATAATATGAATTGTACCCTAACATACATGTCTGCTGGTGCTTTGATCACGTTTCTTTAAGCATGCTTTTGAATTAAGCAAATATTTTTTTGCCAAATCTGTGTAGCCTTGCACTTGCCTGATGCTATTAAACAGCCCATCTGTTTTGGACAGGGCATCAGACACAGTTAAAAGCCTTAAATAATTCTGTTGGCTTCAGTGGGCACAGTTCTTGTAATTTTAGTGAAAACAGAAAATTGAAGAAGAAACTTGTTTTCTTCTATTTAAGGAGCTTTGGCTACAGGTGTTTTCCTTTTAGCTATGTATTTGTTAAAGAAGCTGGTGTAGTTGAGGACAGATAGACCCTTTTCCTCTGGCATTTGCCACAGTGTTGTCTTAATATGCTGAGAGCCTCTATTTCTGGTACGACAAGTAGTAATGGGGTTAAAGTGTGTGTTGTGAAAGGAGATTGTAGGGATAGGATGAGGGGGAATGGTTTTAAATTGGAAGGGGGTAGATTTAGATTGGATATTCACAGAATCACAGAATTTTAGAGGTTGGAAGGGACCTCCAGAGATCAAGTCCAACCCCCCTGCCAAAGCAGGTTCCCTGGGACGGGTCGCACAGGTCGGTGTCCAGACAGGTCTTGAATATCTCCAGAGAAGGAGACTCTACAGCCCCCCTGGGCAGCCTGTCCCAGGGCTCTGTCACCCTCACTGTGAAAAAGTTCTTCTGCATATTGGTGCGGAACTTTCTATGTTCCAACTTGAAGCCATTGCCCCTTGTTCTGATTCAATAGACAACTGTGTCCCATGCTTAAGATATTTATAAACATTAATAAGATCCCCTCTTATTGTTCTCAAGGAAAAAAAGGAAGAAATTATTAGGAAGAAATTCTTCACTACAAGGGTGGTGAGGCACTGGGACATGTTGCCCAGGGAAGTGGTGTCTGCCCCCTCCCTGGAGGTGTTCAGGACCAAGTTGGATGCGGCCTTGAACAGCCTGGTCTAGTGGACCCATGGCAGGAGGTTTGAAACTTGATGATCTTTAAGGTCCCTTCCAACCCAAAGCATTCTATGATTCTGTGAGATTCCACGGGGCTCCTTCCTTGGCCTGAGAATGTGGGAGCTGAGAATAGAGGATGCATTGCTTGGGGAAGAGCTTGTGGTGCTTTGGGATGGACCCAGAGCCACTGCAGTAATAGTTTGCAACTTGTTTACACACCTAAATAAAAATAAATGCTTATTATTGGCCAGTATTTTCTCCTATGTTTGACATAAAGAATCAACAACAAAGAAGGGAAGCAAATACTGAAAATAGCAATAACTGTGTTGGGGAATCTGGAAATTCAGACTTATGGTAAAATGTTCAGTGTATTTTCAGACTTAGAGAGTGTTTACTCACCACTGAGGAAAAATTAGAAATATCCACTCAACATCTCAGTTGGGAACATTAAATCCGATCTGTAGTAAATAATTCTGTGGTAAAATTATCTACAAACGCAGACAGAAGAAGACAAAAATTATTAGATTTATCCCAGTATGTCTGACATCAAACAACTCCCTGGAGTGTCCTAATGGGAGACAGAAATGTGATTGCTGCTTGTGTTATGGAAACCCCCTTGTTGAGCAGCTTGAGGCAGGCTGCTGCATGTCTGTGTTGAAATTTCCCCGTCTTCAAACATAGTTATAAATATTTGTTTAGGGTCATTATGAAGCTTAATGCTAGTTTTTTTTGATGGTTAAGGTGGTGGTATAATCGCTCATCCTCGTGACTTATGTGTACAAGGAATGCTCTTTCAATTTAGGCTTATTATCTCTATGGAGTTAATTAACTTTGTAGGTCATAGGAGCATAGTTTTTATTAGAGAAAAACAAGCAACGCCTCTCAGTGCAAAACACACACAGGTCTTTGGAGAATGTGAGCAGTGTCTTAGGGTTTTCCACAAATGCAAAGTTGCTGTTATCCTTTTTGCTAGTAGTACCAGTCTCGGTACAATTGCCTTTTGCCTGCGTAACACCAACCAGTGTCAGAGGTCTTACAGAACATTTTCTAATCCATTTACTTGATTCTGTGGTGAGACACTGGAAAATGTTGCCCAGAACACTGGTGGATGCCTCATCACTGGAAACATTCAAGTCAGTTTAGATGAGGCTTTGAGCAACCTGCTCACAGGAGGACGGTTAGACTAGATGGATGGAGGATGGGTTGAGAGCAGACCTAAGGAGTAGACTTAACCTGAAGTTGTTGTTTGATGACAAACTCAACATGAGCCAGAAATGTGCGCTCACAATCCAGAAAGCCACCCATGTCCTGGGCTGCATCCCCAGCAGAGTGATGAGCAGATCAAGGGAGGGGATTCTGCTCTACTCTGGGGGTTGGAACTCTATGATCCTTGGAGTCCCTTCCAACCCATACCATTCTATGATTCTTTACTTTTGTAGAGCTGTGCTTTCTTTTGCCCCTTCTTTTTCAATGGCACCTTACCGTTTTAAGGAAAGAACAGTGTTTGTTTCTGATGCTGGCAGCCCATCAAAGCAAGTCCTTTGATTTTCTTCAGAAAATTATCCAGCTGATGCGGTGTTGTAAAGGCATTTCTGGAGCTCTCCTAACAAATGTGATCCGGCCAGAAACAGACCCTCATGCTCTCTTGTAGAAAGATGTCTTTTATTTAACATTAGCTTAAAGGAAAAGAAAATGTTGTTCAATCACCAGGGAAGTCTGTTATTTCCAATACAAAAAAAATTGTGAGTGCTACCACATTGAATTACATGCTAATACCTGTTACATGAAGGTGAGGTTGGTATGTGTTTTGTTGTCTGTAGAGAGGTCTTGAAGCTACTTTAAAATGATGTGTAGCTCCGGGTTGTTTGTGTGGGTCTTTGTAACTCCATACAGACTTTCTACGTGGGTAGAATCCACATATGGCTTCGAACTCTTGAACATGTTGTGGGCTAGTAAAGAAGCTTTCTCTGTTGGTTTTCTGACCGGGTATAAGGATCTGGTTTCTGGACCTTGACTCCAGGTTTTATGTTGGATCTCAAGAACACTTGTCAGAATGATTATCCAGAGTCTTCTCTAAAAATAACAGCCTTCTCTAGAAAAGAATGAAAACTTGATATCTGTCCTCCAAAAGCATTACTAACCTAGAAATACTTTTTTTTATATATATATAAACAGAAAAAGCAAGTGAAGGCAGTAGTTGGTCTATTTGAGGGAGAACCTTTGTGAGGAAAAAATCTCCAAGTTCAGCATTTCTCAAGTTTTGATTCTTAAAGCTGCAGCATAGTCAAATATAAGTGTTAGCTCCATCCAGGTGGGTCTTGCTTTGCGTATGAAGTTGTCAGATTGCAAAGTAACCTCTTTCAAAGAATAATGGCTTCATGACCTGTATTTTTTTTTTCCCCTTCAAAATTATACCATCAGCAGTTGGTAAAAAATATTTGTCTCGGGAACATTTCCAGGAAACTTAAGCTATTTCAGCAAAGTGGTAGTAACGAACTGTTTGTTGGCCACAGATAAGCCTGTTGTGAGAGCATGTAGTAGCAACTATATTTTGATTTCGTGATGCTAAGCTGATTTTTAAAAGTTCACTGCTACTTGGTGCCAGCTCAGAATCTCTGGAGTGCCAAAGGTTCACTACTGCTCCATCAAGGAGATGCACGCCTCTTGCCTTATCCTGTCATCAGATAGGTGTTTGCAAAGAGGAGATGCCTACAGTTTGGTTTTGTGATTTGTTTGTGACTTGCCACAAGTAAGGGCTGGGGTGGTGAGGAAGGATGAGGAAAAACAGTGGCTCTGGGCAAAATTAGTTGTTGTTTTTAGCTGGGTCTGGCTTATGAGCAAGAGGTTTCTCAGCCCTGGGATTGAAGGCGTGTTAGTGCAAAACATACTGAGCTAAACCAGGTAAGTTTAGGTGATACATCTTGGAAGGTAGATGTTTCTTTTTGATTTTTCCTGCAACTTTGTGCTTCCACAAAAAGGAGTGATCTTCCCATTGTCACAGTTCAATGTGCTCAAAACTTGGTCACTTGTAAATCAGGCAGCGTAATTTTTTTCAGTAGTATTTCTGAGTGGCCACTTTTACCTCTGGTAGTAGCTTTTGGAGACAACCACAATATTTCTGAGGATTGTAGCATGTTTTGGTGGTGATTGCGTAGGAGATCTGAATTTCAAACTATTTTTGTGTGTGGTGAGCCTTTATTGTGATGGTCTTGGTTGTGCTGTAAGTAAATGCAGCAATTACTTTGAAGAATGATTTTGTGATGCACTTTGTGGAATTGCTGATACCTTTTGATCCCTGTTGTTCAAAGTGTTAATTTCAGATAGAATCATAGAACCATCAAGCCTGGAAAAGACCTTCTAGATCATCAAGTCCAACTGTTAGCCCTACACTATCAAACCACTAAACATCTCCCAGTGTGCCTTGACTACCCATTTTTAAATACTCCCAGGGACAGCAACTCCACCACCTCTCTGTGCAGCCTGTGTCAATGCTTCATCACTATTTTGGTGAAGAAATTTTTCCTGATACCCAATCTGAACCTCCCTGGCACAACTTGAGACCATTTCACCTTGTCCTATTGCTAGTCACTAGGGAGAAGAGGCCAACACCTACCTCTCTACAACCTCCTTTCCACCTTTCAGGTAGCTGTAGAGCATGGTAAGACCTCAGCCTCCCCTTCTCCAGGCTAAACAGCGGCAGCTCCCTCAGCCTTTCCTCATAAGACCTGTAACTTCTATTGCACACCTCGCCTACTCGCTGGCAGGGTGGTGTGAGGAGCAGAAAAGGCCAGATAGACCAATGTATTTTTGCTCAATATTTTGAGGAAACTTAATTAAAATGAAAATTTCCATACAGACTTTTTTTTTTCTTATGTCTCCAAGTGGTAGCATCAAGAGTCATGAGCAACTGGTTAAGCTAACAGTAAGCGCTCACAACACCTCTCTTGTGCTATGCTCTTTATTTGCTGTTGTATATTGGGGTAGGAGTTCAAAAAAACAGTGAAACCTTTAAATAAGTTTTGGGTGGGGTTTGAACACCCAGACTGTGCATCCCTACCATAAATATTGCGTGGGTTTTAATTTTATTTTTTTAAATAAATGTTTTCATTGTCCATTCATGATTACCCTGTATTCGTAAAACCACAACCTGCCTGAAAATGCCCAACACAGTTTCTCGTACTTTCTAGGTGTAGCTTGTAAGGAACCCCAGCTTTGGAAGGACTGTGTTTGGATAGTGCCTTGCTTCCACCCCCAGTTTAATTCCTGGGGGGAATTGAGTACATGTTTTCATTCAGCCTTCTAAATTAAAAGGTGCTCTGATAGCTCCTTTCAAACACCTTAAATTTCGAGGTGTTACTGAATGTTGATAGACGCTGAGATAAATGTGGCTAAAATTGGCTGAACTGAATATGTTTTCTTTGAATTTATATTTACAAATTATGTCTATTTTTATATGTTTTAAGTAAAACAGTTGAATTGTGTGGGAAGAGGCCTGCTTTGAATTTTAAGTCTTACTACATTACTCTCTTCCATGCCTATAAAAAAAAGCCTTGGTGGAGAATGTATCTTCATGGATTTAGTCACCAGAAAAAAGGAATTTCAGTTTCTGTCCTCAGCGATAGGGAAGATCTGAAATTCTTCTTGCCTTTAAAAATACATGATTAGCAAGTTGGCCTTTTCAGGGTATATATTCAGTCTCCTGAGACATTCACATCATGTACTTCTGATAGTGTGTTTGTAGTTATCCCTTTTCTGTGACAGCTGCTTGCAATGACTCTCTAGAACTATGCCAGAAGCACTTGTTGCTATAATAACATGGGTTGTAGACACAGAGACTTCCTTAAAATTAAATTTATACTTGCAAGAAAACTCTCCTGGAGATGGTTGCTGAAGAAATGCTTTTTCATGTTTAATCTGGGAGTAAATAACCTATGCTAACACTATTTTTAGCAGTAGAGAGTGCATCTGAAGGCCTTCTGTGTGTTTGCACCAGTAATACTTTTCTTTTTGCCTGGCTAGGATCAGCAGTGTGAAGTGTGTGCTGCGATGAGCAGTCATGCACCCCATGTGCTTTACCTTTTAGCGAGCTCAGTGATGATCCCGAGGTTATCGGGGCAATGGCAGCACCCCAGCACTCAGCACCTCAGCGTGTCAGAAAACAGGTTGTAGACCTCTGAGCAAAGGCACACAAAATATTTAGCATGCAAAAATTAGTGAGAGACTTCAGGAGTGTTAATGAAGGCAAAAATGAGAATGAAGGGTGAATGCTGATCTTGAAACGCTGCTTGAACGAGATGTTAATCTGTTATACAGCTACAGGTGTGAATCTGGTGTTTTGCTGAGCTGAGGAATTTTAACGTTTTTGATAAAGAGCTGTGTAGAACTTTGAATTTCAGGGTTGAGGAGGAAATACAATTTATCAGATTGCATACAAAGAGTTTGCTGAAATACGTTAGAGCTTCAAGACTGATTGCTGTCTTCTTGGTTACTTTGTGACATATAAATAGGAAACTGCATTTCGGTACCTGTTTAAACAAAGTTCCCTTGCAATATAAATTGAATTTTTAAACCAAGCTACAGCAGTGCTGTAACACCGATCAAGGAATTATTACTGTGTTTTTAGCATTTCACAGCCACTGATTGTGTGAATATATTGTGGTGGTCTTAATCCTTCTGTCCTTCATTATAAAATAGCTGAGGAGCATTGTAGTTACCTGCTACAAAAGATGATCAGAACTCAGTATTTCATACAAGAGAAAGGTGATGTCACTGTTATTTTATTTTTCATATATGAAAGAAATGTTCAAGTTTTCTGAAGTTGCTGCTGACAGCTTTAGGAGCACTTCTTGTCAAGATAATTTCTAGAAGCATTAACTACATTATGCACTTTGCATTTCTATCTTAAAACTAATACTTTAAAAATATTTAAGTGTCTCTCTGATTTTTGCCATTGGGCACAAGCTGTCCTTAATTGTGTATTATGGCAGTACCTGTACTGCCCATCAACTTTCAGGCATCTGGCTTAGACTTATTTGCATTCATTATCTGTATGTAGATTTATTCAATTACTCAGTTATCAAGTTATTCAATTATTCAATTATCAGTATCTAATTTAGATTTATTCTGTCACCTTTAATTACAAGAGAGAATAAGGGGAGGTTCTTGAAATGCAGTTCATTGTGCAGCCTGCAAGATCCTTTCATTGAGGCCACAGTGAAAAAACCAAACTGGTGGATCCTCATGAGAGTGAAGTGACAGATTCAGGTGCTTAAAGGTTGTATCCTAGTGTCCTCCCAACTTTTTTGCTGTTCATGTCCCAGAGAGTTTCTGCGTTTGGTTTGATTTTTAAAAACTGTTTGTATGTCTCTACTGAGCAGGAGGTGGAAAGAATTCCGTTTGTATGTACAGGAGGAGAATGATGGTCTTACCAGGACCTTCCTAACAGGAGACTTCTTGAAAAATGTGTTTGCATATATGGATATGCAAATGAGAGATGATTAGCATCATTAATACATATGTATTGGCATGTATGTCAGCTTGCAGTCTTAACTTTGCTATTACTCTCTGAAAAACAGTGGAAAGAGCTACTGAGATTTTGTAGGTTCAAGGCTTTGAAATTAGCTGTGAGCAGGAAAAGAGGCACTGTTTTATAGTAATGTTTCTTTCAGAGTGCTGTGCTTTTTAAAGCAACTTGTTAATATCTTAGTAGGAGACTCCTTTATTCCCTTGGCTGTCTTTTAGTGAACAATACAAATACTTGAAGAACAGATTAGCAGTTCTCTGGAAGTGATAATGCTGAATAGAATGTGGTTTTAAAGTTTTCGGCTTGTGGGTTTGTTGGAGGTTTTTATTCAGAATAATTTCTGGGATTTCCATTCAGAATTTTTGCAAATTCTTGCATTCATTGATTTGTATTTTTGTCAAGAGCTTCCCAACTAAAACTTCCTCCTACTTAAAAACCAAACCAAATTATTTCTGGCAAACTGCTTTTCCTGCAAAGGGCACACACCCTGACCTTCATGCAGTAGGCTGGAGTATTTCTGAAAGTCACTGCCTAGTATATCAGCACAGCTCTGTAAACGCGATTATTCCCTGTAGTTTCTCTTTGAGGCTATAACATTGTGATCTTTATATTTTTTTAAGCATTGAAATATGGTAGGTTGAAACAAAAACACAACCCAGAATGTTATTCCTTTGTCAGGAAAAACCAACATATTTTTGTTAGCAGTCCCAACTTTGATTTTCAAGTATTGGCAAGGCAAAGTAAATCTTTCTGGCAGCTGTAGAGTGTCAGCCCTCTCTATGAGAACCTTTAAGTGACATTGAATTGCACTTGTTTACCGGTGAACCAGAGGAGTATTTGGTTCACACAGGCCATGGTAACACGCATCCTGCCCGGGCTGCAAACAATCAGCAGCAACAGGAAACTGCTTTGAAGGACGAGTGAGCATGTTTGAAAGCAGACTGGGAAGCAATCTAGCTGAGCAGTTCTCTCAGCCAGCACTTGCACATCTGGGAAGCAAGTTTGTGTTTCGTAACATCCTTGCCAAACTGGTAGGAGCTGGGTGTGTCTAGACCTAACTTTCTCTCTCCAGAAGCCAGGCTTTTATTTTGTGAGTGAAGTGTTTGATTTTTAAAAGTCACCAATCTGTTACGGTTTCGTTTTTGTTTCTTTAGGAGGCCCAAACATATGGGCCATCACCTCTGAAGAGCGGGCCAAGCATGACAAGCAGTTTGATAGCCTTAAACCCACAGGAGGCTACATTACAGGTTAGTCTGAAATTCTGCATTACACATTAACTTCTGTGTACACATAACTATCTTTGTTGAACAGTTTCAAAACGACATCCTATTTCTAGCCCTTTGTTGTGTGACTAATAAGCATGCTTTATGGGCAAACAACTACAGGTTATTTCTGAACTTCTCCAAGCTGTCTGGCACAGGAATGCTCTTCTGTTAACCCTGTCACTTCTGCAGCCAGCAGTTATTTGCTGTCATTCTGTCTAGGTTCAAAAACAGAAGAGTATCAGGCTAGATGGGAGGCTGCCAAGAAGCCCTGAGAGTAGCTATTGTGGCAAGTGACACCAGAGACAGCAGAAGTGCCTCTCCTCTGTCTGAACAGTTTTAGAGAATACTGTGCTTGTTTTGGAGCAGGAGGCAGGGAGAGAGATGCTGGCAGTTTATCCTTGTTAGTGGCTGTTTGAAATATATTAACCCTTGGGCCTTCAGTGAGTTCTGGATAGAACAATAGCATTTTGCAGTGGCTTGCAGTCAGTTCTAGTTGCATTCAGCTGCCTCTCCTTCAAAACAGTTAGGTCATACTGCTGCAAACCTCAGAATTTTGTAAATTTAAGAATCATCTTGTGTCATTAAGAAAAGGCTAATGTCACTGTCAAAGATGAATTAAGAATGCCCCATTCTTTGTGTGCACGTGAGCACTAAAGACCAGCTGTGATCACTCCTACCCTCCTAACTTACCTGCTGATGGCACATCTGGAGATTCCATTTCTGCTGCTTTTCCTCAGTTTGGTCCAAAGAAACCTGAGGAAAGAGTAGGGAATTACCTTTTCAGAACATGCACATCTTCTTGCTAAGTGATACGTATCTTCTGCTTTGGCCAAACAGCTCTGGGAGGTTGTTTACCACCAGTTGAAAAGTCTGCAGTCCCAGGGACTCCCTTTAGATGATGTCCTGGACATACATCTGCAGGCTTCATTATTTGTTTGGCAAGTCCTTGAAATGAAAGGCTATGTATGAATATAGGGGGAGAAAGAGCTGAAAGAATAACTTGAAATCTTAATTTTAAGTGTCTAATTCTCTCACAGGGAAGTATAAACACCACTGTCCATGTTTTATGTTTTGTTATAAGTTTGTTTCACAACAGAGTTAGTACCCATTGATGTAGAACTTGGTATGGAATTTGCACAACAGTTCCCATTCCCTTCCTGAAATACTTAAATACTGGATATTCTCTCATATTATTTAGGACACAATATTCTTCCAATTTTTCTGGAGAGGCAGTGCTGGCTGAGTTAGATTGCATGGAGAAGGAAAAAAAATAGCATGCATGTCCTTTCCTGCAAAAGTAATTGGGTCAGGACTAAATTTTCAGTCATTTCTACTTCTTTAAGTCTTGCATCTATTAAACTGTTGGCAGCTGTTGATTTGTGACCTGTTAAAGCTTTTTATAGCTATTTGAAATCACTTCTCAGAGCAGCAAGTCAGGACGATCAGTGTCACCAGGGAAGGAGTTAGGTGGTACAAAACCAGAATGCTTGGCATCCAGGATACAGGTTCCTTTCAAAAATCTGGCCCTCTACAGAGTCTTGAGGTATTCTGAAAATCTAGGTCTCAAGTGTAAAAGTCTTTCTTGTTTATCACAGGTGATCAAGCA
This sequence comes from Porphyrio hochstetteri, assembly GCA_020800305.1. Classification (NCBI taxonomy): domain Eukaryota; kingdom Metazoa; phylum Chordata; class Aves; order Gruiformes; family Rallidae; genus Porphyrio; species Porphyrio hochstetteri. The sequence goes on along the minus strand of CM036907.1, from coordinate 118,837,771 downwards.
CGTACCTTCTTTTTGCAATCAGGTCTACCAGCTTCAGTCCTTGCTGAAATATGGTAAGATATTACTTCCTTTTACAATATTTAATTTAATTTTTTTTTTAAAGATAGGAGATGCTTAGCTTTTGAATACTACTTCTGGTATGTTGTGTTGTCTGAAAGTGTTCAGCAAAGGAGGAGAGTTGTCTTAAACAGTGTTTTAATTTCATTAAATTTAGAGGAAGGATTGCACACTTAATTAAAAACCAGTATCTTACTAAATCCTTCTTATGATGTTAATTCATATTGGATCATACTGACCATCGCTTTTTTAAACTATAGTAAGTGCTTCAAAGGAAAAGTGATGAAAAATTGCAAGACTTTCGTAGAGGGGAGTGCCTGTTGGACTGCCACAAAGGTCATTGTTAGCCCTTGTCTTAAAAATATTAAGAATAATATGGAAAAAGAGGTAGATAATGGGTTAATGAATTTCTGGGGGTACTAAATTGAATGGTGTCTGAAATACTAGCAGCCACTAAAAATGGCAATGGGATTAAGCATGGGGAAAAATTGGATGCTGATAAACTGGGAGTGGAAAACAGAGTGAAAGTAGGAAAGGAGCAGGGGTGAAATCTAAAGCCACAGAAAACACTAGTAGAAGGTCAGTTGTAGTATGCTGTAAGATCCCAAGCAATGCTGCAGTCCTGGAACGGGGATAAGTGCTCTTCTTCACAGCATGGATGTCGCAGTTGGAACACTGGAAACAGACATTGTCACCTTTGTAACTCATAGAATCATAGAATGGTCTGGGTAGGAAGGGACTCCAAGGATCACAACGTTCCAACCCCCCTGACACAGGCAGGGCCACCAACCTGCAGGTCTGGATCTAGACAAGGTTGCCCAGGGCCCCATCCAACCTGGCCTTGAACACCTCCAGGGATGGGGCATCCACCACCTCCCTAGGCAGCCTGTTCCAGCACCTCACCACTCTCTCTGTAAAGAACTTCCCCCTAATATCTAATTTAAACCTTCCTTCCTTTAGCTTTAGTCCATTCGAGTCTTCACTCGATTACTGTGTTCGTTTGGGATACTTCGTTAGCAAGATATGCCTGTGCTAAAAGACACAGAGTGGGGGCTCATAATAATTAACTGCAACTCCCCTGTGAAAGACCATTACAGACACTAACTACATGCAAAGGTAGTTTCGTCTTCAGACACTTAAAGTGCATAGGAAGGAGAGGTAAGGAAACTTTTGTGTAGGGCCTTGAGGTTTTTGACTGAATAGTAACAGAACGAAGCTATGGAAGGAAAAATGGAGCTTAATATTGATTCTGTGAGGTTTTTTGTTGTGGGAGAGTTTTTTCCTTCTCCTAATTTTATTTACATTCCTGTGTCTGGTCCTTGCATATTTAAGTATTCACGGGATTTCAGATGTTCTGTCTCACCAGAATTTTTATCTGTTTATAGATGCACTGTTGCATGAACTGTTATATTTAAGTTTATTTGAAAAAGCGTCAGAGGAAGTGTGGATACCCATGCTGTCTGTGAAATAACACCGTTTTCATTGTGGAGTTTAGTGCCTTCAGTAGGTTTCTGCATCCTCCTGTTTCAGATACAATTACAGATGTTAACTAGCCAGACTATTTTAAATTACATAGAAAGAGGCATAGCAGAGGTGTATCTGTAACAAATTTATCCACTACTTGGAAAGCCTACTGCTTTTCAGAGTGTCTTCCTACATTCTCAGGTGTTAAATACTAAATATACAGCAACTTCAAAACTGAACTCTGGAGAAGACTACCAAGTGAATTGCCAGACAAACATTAATTATTGGAAGGCCAGGTTGATCTTTGATATCTGTAGGTTGGCAAACTAGAGAAATTATGATCTGCAAACAAACTCCTGTGGGTTTGAATGTTGTCAAAAGTCTATGTCCAGGTGGAGGCTGGTAACACGTGGTGTCCTGCAGGGGTCTGTCTTGGGTCTGTCCAAACTGTTGGAGAGGGTCATAGGAGGCCACGAAGATGATCAGAGGGCTGCTGCACCTCCCCTACAAAGAGAGGCTGGGGGAGCTGGGCTTGTTCAGCCTGGAGAAGAGAAGGCTTTGGGGGGACCTCACTGCAGCCTTCCAGTCCCTGAAAGGAGCAGAGAAACAGGAGGGAAATCAACTTTTTGAAAGGGCAGACAATGGCAGGACAAGGTGGAATGGATAAAGGAGGGAAGGTTTAGATTAGATATTAGGGGGAAGTTCTTTACAGAGAGTGGTGAGGTGCTGGGATGGGCTGCTCAGAGAGGTGGTGGATGCCCCGTCCCTGGAGGTGTTCAAGGCCAGGTTGGATGGGGCCCTGGGCGACCTCCAGGCCTGGAGGTTGGTGTCCCTGCCTGTGGCAGGGGGTTGGAACTCTATGATCCTTGTGTTCCCTTCCAATCCAGACCACTCTATGATTCTATGAAAAGTAGAAAATCTACAAATAGTTGCAATAGGTTTGTTCTTTTCTTGCACAAAAGCAGTAAATAAATCTGATAGAAAAGCTTCTCATTAAGTGAAAAAGTTAGGTTTCTTTCTGTGGGCTTTTAAAAGGTTTTCTAAAATATTTTATTTTTCGTTTTTTCAAATTTTATCTTTATTGTATATATTTTCTCATGTCTTTTATTTTTAAGGACACTGTCAGACCTGAACAAGGATGGAAAAATGGATCAACAGGAGTTCTCTATAGCCATGAAACTCATCAAGCTGAAATTGCAAGGACAGCACTTGCCTGCGGTTCTTCCTCCTGTCATGAAACAAACTCCAGTATTTTCACCACTAATGTCAGCTCGCTTTGGTACTTATGAATATATAATTTCTTAGAGTTCAGAGGTAAAAAAACACAGTTAATCCAACCACAACAGTTGAGTGAATCATTAAAAAAAAATCCAAGTATATTCAGATTTCGGAAATTCACAAAGTCCTGTTCTTGACACTTTTGATAATTTCATTCTGTGAAGACATTTAATAATAATGATGAAAAACCTTCTCTTGAATTTTGACATGAGGTGCAAGAAAGCCATTCAGAATGGCCATCTGACATGCAGGCTGTCATCTTGTGCTGAAGGGTTTTGGCTCCCTCCTACTCATTGACCTATTTATACTTGGGGTTTTCAAAGTTAAACTTGGTAATAGTGAAAGTCTTGTCAAAACACTTATTTTAATTATTTTTTCAAAATCAGTCAGATTGCCTATTTTGGTTATATGATCAAACAAATAGAATCATTTCAACTTTTTTGTCCTTCTGACAGTGTTGTGGGATTCAGTGTATGCCTGTTGTTTGTGGGCTTGTAGAACAAAATATATGTAATGGCTTCAGCTGGATTACAAAATTAATGCATACCTCTGTGCTGAAATTAAGTGTATAAATACATTAATTACATACATGATTAAAAATGTCTTATTGGCAAATCTAGTGTGTTTGCATAGAGCACACTGGGGAAGAACTGTTCACGAGGTCATGTAGCAGTAGGATGAGGGGTAATGGTTTTAAACTAGAAAAGGGGAGATTTAGGTTGGATATTAGGAAAAAAATCTTCCAGATGGGGGTGGTGGATCATTGGAACAGGTTGCTCAGAGTTGTAGTGGAGGCCCCATCCCTGTAGACATTCAAGGTCAGGCTTGATGGGGCTCTGAGCGACCTGATCTAGTGAAGATGTCCCTGTTCACTGCAGGGAGGTTGGACTAGATGACCTCTAAAGGTCCCTTCCAACCTAACACACTCTATGATTCCAACTGCATGCATTTATAGATAACTGTGGTCACCACATGATTAATTCCTATTAACTTTCCATCATAGCATCTAAATAGTGTTGTCTTACACAAGATTCAACCAGTAATTCAAGTGCCTTTATTTGCTTTAGACAATCGCCTAAAGAAACCATTTGCTGGGCATGGCTCCTGCAGTATGGACTTGTCATGCATACAGATCTTCCAAGGCCAGTGCTTGTTTCAGAAACAGTATCAGCTTTGCCCTGTAGAGGATTGTCACAACTTCTTAGTTGTATTGTAATTCTTTCTCACAGGCCATATGTGGAAAGGCTTGTTGAAGAACTAGTAACAGCTGCAATTACAGAAACTCAATCTTATTCCTTTGTGAAATACTACTTTGAATCTACTTTGATAATTAATTGCTTGTAAGGGGGTTATTTTATTTTTTCAATTCATGTCCTTCAGTATATTCTCCTCTGTGAGCTATCTTGGCTAAATTTCAGAGAAAAGGTAAATATGATACACGAGCATCTATTTTAACTCCTATGTCAGGACGTAGTTTGCTTTGTGTTGTTTCTGCCTAGCATAATGGAGCAAGATTCTTGCTGGAGCCTCTGCAATATTAAATCATGCATTGTTGGATTTTGCTCTAGGAATGGGTAGTATGCCAAATCTGTCCATGCCAACGTCCATGTCTACGATCACACCGTTAGCTCCCATGTCTCTGACCTCCATGACTTCCATTCCTCCTTTGGTTATCTCTACTCCCCTGGTGCCTTCTGTCAGCACCTCCTCATTGCCAAATGGAACGTCCAGCCTTCTGCAGCCTTTTTCTGTACCCTTCTCTTCAAGTAAGTATAGTACTGGCCAGTTCTCACTCTCAGACTTGTGAATCTTATTTTCTCTGTGGCTGATTTCAGACAAGAGTGCCAATACTTGCATGTGAGTAAAAAGCCAAAAGATCTTTTTCCCAAAGTTGACATTCATCAAATCAGTTCTGACTAGTTAATCTTAACAAGTCACTGATTAGCCTCCATCTCTGGAGGCATTCAAAAACCACCTGGATGCTGACCTGTGTGACCTGCTGTGGGTGATCCTTCTCTGGCAGGGGGTTGGCTGGATGATCTCCAGAGGTCTCTTCCAACCCCGATCACTCTGTGATTCTGGGATCAGCTTTTCTTACTCCTGTCAAAGCCTTGAGTGTTTATTACAAAGCCTTACCTTATACCTGTTTCTTGGGTTTGTTCTGTTTGTTTCAGCGCTGCCTCATACTGGTTCTTTAGGTCCCATGGCAGGAGGGTTTGGTGGTACTAGTATGCAGAAGGCACAGTCCCTGATCGACTTAGGATCTAGCAGGTATGAAAGTTAAGTTTAAAACAGTTGTATCTTAAACTTGAATAGTATACCTTCCAAAACTTAGAGAGCATTTCTATTTTCATAGTATATTCCTTAACAATTGGTCTATCTAATGTGACCTACCAAGAATTAAAATAGTTTGATATGCACCGTAAGCAATATTTCCAGGAAATCTGACAGATCTGCCTGAAGTAGGTGAGGAATTCAAGTGAGAGAAAGCAGTGCCAAAAAGAAGGGAATGTACCTTGTTAGTAAATAGAACTTACCGAGGGGTTATAGAAGCAATGTGTATGCATTGGGGTGCTCATTCATTATAGAGGCTACCACGTAATTAGCAGGCGTGTAAGAACAATTTGTTATAAATATTTATGTGAGAATTTGTTTTATGAATAATAGAAGGTTCTGCAGCTTTGTCATCAGCTGCTCTGTTTCACTGACCTTAGAACTTCACCAAGTGAGGGACTAAGCTTATCTATGTGATTGGGTACCCAGGGAACAAACTGTGTCCCAAAAGACAATCCAGAGGGCATCTCAGCCCCAGCTCCGTTCCAGAAGGTGACTCAGAAGTGCTTGCACATCTTTGATGCTGGTACAAGGCATCTAGGATGAACTCAAGCCTAACGCTGGGCTCCTCATACTGACAGACACCTGATGCTTGCAGATGTTCAATAAGATTACTGTAGACATGGTGTGTGCCTGTAATCTTTTTTTACTGTAAAGCTTTCATTTGCTGGTGATGTAGTGTTGCAAAGTAGCTCTTCTTTAGTGTTACCATTGACAGCATTTTCACCATTCTCTTATTTTTATCTAATTCCCTGAAAGGGTGTCTATCCAACATCGTGCCCAAAAGGCTTTGTTTATAGCAGCATTCTTTATTGTCTTGGATAACCCTGCAAATAGGGTTTTTACTTGACAGAGGAGGGGATTACCTTAAAATGGGCTGGATGCACCTGGTTTTGTCTGATCTTCAAAGATGGGACACTGAAAATTCAGGGAGTTGCAAGTACAAGTTTTATAGGTATAACTAAGCACTCCATCAAGTGCTGTTCTGCAAAAACTGAATGAATCAGAAAAGCTCCATTCAGCCTGTCATTGCCACTAATAAAAATAATAGGTAGAGGTGGAATGTAATGGCCTTAGCAGCTTTAGGAGCTCCTTTCAGCTGTCAGTTTATCAGATAAATTTGTATGCTCACGGTTATTAATTTGCATACTTCTTCAAGTTACTTAGACATCCGCCCAATGCTTCACAGCCTTCTAAACATTCTTGTGAAAGTTGATGTTTTCCTGTGGTTTCCTATGGTAGTGTTTGGTAGTGGTGGACCAATGAGTTATGTGGCATAAGTACATGTGATACCAAGGGAGCAGGATCTTGAATTCAAGTGTTTCTTTTGATATGTGCCCCTACGTTCACAGTAAAATTCCATATTAGTGATGAAAATATTTCTAGGAAGTTAGCAGAGGTAGAACTCTGTGGAAGTTGTTTCATGGTGCTGGAAGGTGTTATATCTCTTCTGTTCCAATGCCTGTTTATTAAGCCAAATAACTGAAGAGTTTGTTCTTTCTCTCTCTTCTTTTTTTTTAATTGCATTACAGTTCAAATTCTTCCTCTAGTGCTTCACTAGCTGGGAATTCACCAAAGATTACATCCTCAGACTGGGCAGTTCCTCAGGCCTCCAGATTAAAATATAGACAGAAATTTAACAGTCTTGATAAAAGTATGAGTGGATATTTATCAGGTGAGTACGGCATTTGATACAGAGATGGAAACCCAGGAGTGTTTCTGCCGCTAGTACATTGCAGGCTTGAGGGGTGGAATCCCAGCTTGGGGTTTGACTTCCATGTGAAACGAAAGCTGAATTTGTTGACATTCAGACCTATGCAGGAAAGACTGGGTTTCAGCTGCTGGTTCCAGTCAGCCAAGAAATGGAAATAGCCATGAGTTTATTGGCTTGGGCTCTGTGTTAGACTTGGAGCGGCCCAAGAAAGCAGAGGTATCCCAAGGTAGACTGGGGAAGCTACAGCAGCATTGAGCGGAAGAAAAGAGTGGCAGTGGTGGGATCTGACTAGAAGAGCCTGAGAACCATGAGGCTGGGGAATTCAGCTCCAGAAAGTCAGCAGTGATTTTTCAAGCATCAGTCTTTGGACTGAGACTCTTTCTTATGACTTGGTAAAATGGGGGATGTCTCACAATTATTTCTGTGCCATGCACTCCTATGTCTATGTATCAGTAATTGCTTAGATATTTGGGCTTTATCCTTCCAAAGAAAGCTGTTCAGGAAAAACACTGCAGTACTGCAGCCATGGGATGGAATTTTTCAGAAGGAATTTAAGGGAGCCATTCCTTGTTGACTTTCAGTGACATCTGTGCTGTGCCACAGCATTTTGGTGGTTTCAAAAGGCTTCACACAAAGTTAATATGAGAGTAGTGTTATGAACGCTCTTATACAACTGGATTACTCCCTGTAATGGAGTGAGTAGAGTGCTGGCCAGACAGTTAGTAGATGCAAAGTTATTATGTATATCTTTAGCTTTCTAGAGTTCCAGTTTTGAAGAAGCACTTACCAAGCTTCTGCCTCAAGTTTCCAAGCCTAAAAAAAAGAGGGCAATTCTCTCTTTCAAGGAAAAGACTTAGGCCTTTTTTGTCTTCTTCACTTTGATTTTGGGCTGAAGGTTTCATTGACCTACCTAGAAAGGTATTTGGTTCTTAGCTATCAAAGGAAAGCTGAAAGTTTTCCAGCCTGCTAGCTGAAGGTTTAAGTAGACAGTCAACTGTGTTTCTGTAACAGCTGTGGGGATTACCATAAATACCCATTTTTCACATCAGTTTTTTTGCTAGGTGCTTGGAGTGGAAAAGAATACACAAGAATACTTAGGCCTTCATTGTGTTCAGGTTGTAATGCCTGTTGTTAAGCCTGGAAGTAATGCCAACTGTCAGCCACTGATGAAAATGGATTAGATTAATATTAAAAATAAACATGCCCCAGTTCATGACCCATTTTTTTGCTACATGTGAATCTTTGATGAAAGTATTCCTTTTTATTAAAATCTTTTATACTTTCACCAAGGATTTCAAGCAAGGAATGCCCTTCTGCAATCAAACCTTTCACAGACTCAGTTGGCTACTATCTGGTAAGTTTAGGTGCTGATTATGGATTCAACATGTTTATGGTGTTAAGAGAGGAATTGTATTTAATAAGAAATGATGGACACCACAGATCTAACAGCATGAACTGAAACTAAGCTACTTCTTAAACTAGTTTTGTTCATCATGTCAAGACACCTTGATGTAATAAATTACTTTTTTCACTCTTTGTTTGCTAAATTCCCTATAACCTTGCAGATAATTAATATCAGTTTCTGATTCAGTGGTGCACTTGTTCAGCTGAGATGAGGGCTTGTTCATTTCATAAGTAGGATTCTGAGATCAAACTTGCTATTTTTAAAATACGGAGAAAGATGAAAAATGGAGTAACCCTTTGGATTCTTAGAGTTTTACTGCAGTTCCCATAAAGATACATGCATATTACCAATTTGTTAAAACTTGCCTGTACTGTAGTGATGGAAATGGTTACAGTTTGAAGGCTTGAATAATCTGCCTTTGCCCTGCTAGATATGGTAGCTTGGGTTACACCTACAGGCGTAACTCACATGTTACACATAAAATTTACAGGCCCAGCAGAATTCACAATAGCTCGGTGCTTTACAGCCCCTTCTCAGTCCCCTTTCTTCTTCTACTCTTTGTCTCAGAGCAATCATTTGTCTCTAGCAGCAGCAAGCTGCAATACTCCTTATATTCCCTCAGCTTGTTTGGTTGCGTGCTCTGAAGGTAAAAAAGGGGAGTGTTGGGTTTTATTCCTCCACTCTGAAGTCAGGGGAAATAAAGCAAGCATAGAGCATCTGCTTTCCTCTGTCTGTCCATGTAGAGGGTTAACAGTTTTGCCAAGTAAGGAATTAGGAATATTTCTTCTGGGGTACTGTATTCAGTAATCACTGTAATAACAGTACTGCTGTGTGTGAATAGTGCTGGTCTGTGGCCATAAAAATCTCATTTCATCATCTCCTGCTTTTGTTTTTCGCTGTGGTGTGCAAGATGGTGCTGGTTTGGTTTTGTTTTGTTGTTTCCTTTTTGGTTTTAGTCAGTTTTTTAACTGTTTAGGGGGTTCTTTAACAACCATTTCTTTCATTCAGCATTTCACTGAAGTGCAATCTTAGGACACACTCCTGCAGTTGTATCTACCAAGATTGTTTTTTGAGAAAGGTTCCCGCTCTCTTGCCTGCATCTCTGGAAACATGTTGCTCTTCCTCCCTCTTTCCTGGCTGTATGGGATGCATTTTATAAGCTAACGATATAATTGTGTGGTTTGTAGGTGATCCTTTTGCTACCCATTGCAAGGGTCTTGGGGCAGCTCACATGCACTGTTGAGGGGACACAAGGGGTATAAAAAAAAGACTTCTATGCAAAGGTTTCTGTTGTAGAATTGAATGTAATTTTATATAATGTTTTCTTTTTCTTAAAAAAATAAGAAAGAGTGGCTTATAGCCTTTTGAGCTGGTTAAGAACAGTTCTGGATTCTCTTCCCAGCTGTTTTCTCAGTGATACAATAAATGAAGCGATGTCTTTTAACCTTTCCTGCCCTTTTTGCTGTATTTTATGAAAACATCTGAATAGTAGTGCATTATTAACCAAAGTAATACCTCCTTTCATCAACTATTCATGTCATTACTTGTGATTATTTTTACCAGAATTTTCTACTTCAAAAATTATTTTTTTAGTAAATTGTTTGTGAATAATTGTAATGTTTGGTTCTAATTATGATTGCTGTTAACACTGCAGGTCACTAGCTGATATTGATGGAGATGGGCAGCTGAAAGCCGATGAGTTTGTGTTAGCCATGCACCTAACTGATATGGCCAAAGCTGGGCAACCTCTGCCACTGACTCTGCCTCTTGAACTGGTACCACCTTCTTTCAGGTATGTCACAGAGGGCAGTGAAGCATAACCACCTAATTTCAGTGAAAGCATTTTATGCAAAGAAAATAACTGTGATGTTTCTTTAACGATGGTGGTGACTTTTTTTTCCCTCCAGGAGCGGAAAATGTACTGAAAATATAAATGGAACTCTGCCATCTTACCAGCCTGTGCAAGAGGAGGAGCCACAGAAAAAACAGCCGGGTAACATAGAGTTTACATTCTTAATGCATAGGGCTGTCTTTGAAGGGCACCGAAGCCTTTAGAAAACATAATGCCTAGGGAGCTTCATTTCAGGAGCTAGATCTGTGGATGGTAGGAGGGTTGTTGAGTGGATGTACTCAGCCTATTACATCTAATAGAATTGAGAAGGTAGAGACAGAGGCTATTTTTAGCTATAGGAATGGAAAAGTGTGCCAATTAATAATGTAGTTTGGAAGATAAATCCTTCATTGCCAAATACTGTTATGCTACTATGAATTTTTTTTTCAGTTGAAAGTTCCTGGCATTACTTTGCCCTGGATATTTTGAAAAGAAAGGGTTCCAGTGAGGTTTAATTCTCTGAAGACTAGATGCAGTTTGCATGTAACGCAGATTCTACTATTGATTTCCCAATGCTACCAGCAAAGTTCTTTTACACGAACATTACGAGACACAACTTGCCTCTCTTTCTGGAAGGGTGGTTGCTGGGAGCCTAAACCGTTCTTTTGTATCCCTTTTTATCCTGTGCTGCAGTAATTGAGCTTGATCCGGTTTTGTTTTCTGCCGGTTTTACCTCCAGGAGATCTTACGGGGAACACCCTTAAAAACTAAGCTCTTTCTCTGTGTGTTAATCTTTCTTGCATGGTGGAAAAGGTTTTTAATGAGATAATAGTCTGCTAAGCTTATAAAAGCTGTTCTTTTATGTTTCCTCTAAAATTCAAGTAATTTTCCTGGTTAGTTTTAAATTGCAACATTTTCCTGCAATTGGAGTAAGCTTAGGAAAACTTCAAGGTATTTTTGAGAAGAAAAATAATACTTTAACAAATGCAAGATGCTTATATCATCCATGACCCAACAACCTGAGCTTGCCAGAAAGAAAGTATCTATCTTTAGTGGCATAACCGAGGTGCTTGTTTTGCACAGGACAGAAATAACTTCCTTTCCTTATTTTAGTGACATTTGAGGACAAAAGGAAAGCCAACTATGAGAGGGGAAATATGGAGCTGGAAAAACGCCGTCAGGTCCTGTTGGAGCAGCAGCAGAGGGAGGCTGAACGTAAGGCTCAGAAAGAAAGAGAAGAACAAGAGCGAAGAGAGAGGGAACGGCAAGAACAAGAACGGAAAAAACAGCTGGAAATGGAAAGGCAGCTGGAGAGACAACGAGAGCTGGAGAGACAAAGGGAAGAAGAAAGGAGGAAAGAAATAGAAAGGCGGGAGGTTGTTTTCTTGAAATTATATTTTTATGCTTTAAGGATTCTGTACATGCATACAATGTTTGCCTGACACAGCGTTCAGGCTGTGAATGCTGGCTTTGGTTCTGTCTCCTCACATGGACGCTGGCAGGTTGTCTGGGAGAAAGAACATCATTTCTCTCTGAAAACATTTTTTTCTGTTATAAATTAATCAGGTTTTGGTATAGACTGAAGATTTTAAGATACTTCACAGGACAGATGAGAGTTTTCTTGGACAGATTTCTTGGATTTATGCAAAAACCTATACACCAAACAAGATTGTACTGAATTCATAATCGATAATATTTTGACAGTTGAACTTGGGACAAATTTGCTTCTACTTGGTGTCGCAGCACATGCATAAGACTTGCATATTTTATGTAGCTCTGTGAAATACTCAGAGGAGGTTATGAGCAATATCTGTCAGCGTGCTCATCTATGGGTAGTTTTCCAAGCTAAACAGACCTTCTCTCAGCAGTATGTAGCTCTTCTTCATCCAGGGTTTGGAACCTGGAATGAAGAATCTTACAGGATCACATTATTCTTCAATGCTGAAGGATTTAAAAGCACTTTACAAAAGACAGTATGTTGTCTTGCTGTTATGCTACTTAGAAATAGAGCATGTCATATTAAAGCATGGTCTCTGAGCTCTGCATCGCCATTTTAATTTAAGGTAATGTAACTTTTCTGCAGGCAGCAAAGCAAGAACTTGAGCGCCAGCGACGACTGGAATGGGAGAGAATTCGTCGCCAAGAACTTCTTAACCAACGTAACAGGGAACAAGAAGAAATTGTCAAATTGACCTCTAAGAAGAAGAGCCTTAATCTTGAATTAGAAGCCCTGGTAAGTCAGAAATTTCACTGCACATCTTAAAATAGGATATTTTAAAGGATGCAAATCTTAGAACCTACATTAACAGCCCACAAAGAATTTCACCATGGTTTGCATGAGGAATCTAAAGCAGAAATAGTGGGTTGTTTTAAAAGAATCAATCAATAACTGATCTGCCTCCAGACTTAGCAGAGAAGCCATTTTTGCTGTATGTGGTATAATTTGTTGTTGATTTCTATCTAGACGGACAAACATAAGCAAATCTCAGGCAGACTGCAAGACATTCGAAGCAAAAAGCAAATGCGAAAGACTGAACTGGAGGCTTTAGATAAGAAATGTGACCAAGGGATCATGGAAGTCCAGCAACTACAACAGCAGCTTCAGGTATGTAACTTTCTCTTAAACTTGTAGTTTTCTTTTATTTCATATTCTGTGTTTCCACAACACCGCTGATAATATATCCCCTTAGGGAGGAATAGTGAATCTGCTTGAATGTAACAGAGAGAGGAAATCAGCAAGGCTGTTGACATTGCAGAGGTTTTTAGTTTTATTTGGGGTGTTAAGGATTACATGTACTACAACAAGCTGATAGTTGAACGAGGACAGTTGTCAAAACCTCAGCTGTTCTTTTGTGACCAAATAATACTGCCTTCTCTTTAATTATGAATGCTTTCATGGCTTCAGACTCAAATTTTTATGATTAATGTTTTCCTGTATGGAGACCAAGTTGGTCTTTGGACTGAACCTTGCTGCTCTTTTTTTCTTTTTTTCTCTCTGACTAGCATGGCGTAATTAGTTGAAATCAGTTGACTACCACAAATTATCCTCTGCTGTATTTTTATGTAACGTCCCTGAATGTCAGAGAAACTTATTTTCATGTTTCTGTGTGCCACAGAAAGTTTATGTTAGGCTGGGGGTAGTCAACTTAACTGTTCTCATGATAATATTCACACTTTTAGCATGGTGTTTGGTTTTTTTTTTCATTCCAAGTGTGTTAATGGTTTTGGGTCAAAAAGCATTTGGTGCTAATAGCATGTATGTGGAGAGAATAGAATTCATTTTTTCCTCTAAACTGCAACTATAACATGCATCCACATTTCAGTAACATGAGTTGGAGTTCTGCTTGACAATTCACCCATTTTTACTTCCTGATTTACAAGCAATATTGCAACTTTGTTATCTTCTCTTTAATATCTACAGGAGTATCAGAACAAACTAATCTATTTAGTTCCTGAAAAGCAATTGTTAAGTGAAAGAATTAAAAACACTCAACTTGAAAACACTCAGAGTAAGTGCCTTCAAATAAATTCTCTTCAGGTTTTCATTGCTGGCTTTTCATCCCTTGTAAAACAGGCTGAAGGATGCAGAGATGTTAATCACACCTTTGCTTTTAGATCTTTTCAGTTAGTGCCATCTTGGCATTGTTGAATCCGCAGTCCATTATTTCCTTTCCTTTGTTTATGTTCTGAATAAAGGGTAAACACAGTTTTTTGTGACAAAGCACAGATTTTGCTTGAAATTTTATTTACAGAGACTGTAAAGCCTGCAGATACTATTACATCTTGTCTTTTTTTTGTTGTTGTGTAACCTCAAGGGAGATAATTTATGTAAAACTTAGACCAGTCTTTACATCAAATCACACTTGAACTCACTATCTAGCAAAGATTGCTATGAATTGGTCTGATTTAAAACAAACAAACAAACAAACCAGAAAACACAAAAAAACCCTTCACCCTTGCAAATTAATCTGTATATATTCCATGTAATACCAGTATGTCCCAGTTAGGTGTTGGGAGTAATTTCTTCTTTGTCCTGTATATGATTAGAAAGGTAAAGCAAGGAATTTTTGTGAGGAGATAGGTTGGGAATGGGTGAGTATTAACAAAATAATAATTAGTAAAAGAGAAATCATTACAAAACTGCTTGTCTTTCCTTATGCAGATACAGGAATCAGTTCAGTGCACAAGAAGTCTCTAGAAAAGGAAGAATTATGCCAAAGACTTAAGGAACAGTTAGATGCCCTTGAGAAAGAAACTGCTTCTAAACTTGCTGAAATGGATGCATTTAACAGTCAGCTTAAGGTATATGCATTATCTAATACTTAGTCTTACATTGGTAAGCAGTATCTTTATTTCTCCATCCAGTCATAAACATTGGTGGCACTTCTACCAGGCTTCCAAAAAGGCTTCCCCAACTTCCAACGTCAAATAAGAATTACCTAAAGGTTTGAATAAATAATGTAATAAAAAATGCAGCTAAAACTATTGCTAATGTACTAAAATATAAATCTCTTGCTAATCATTGCTTTGCATGGATCAACTGTTGCTCACTCTCAACGTTTGCCTTTTAGAATTAATTTTGATTTGGAATTGGAGTTTCTCAGGCCCTTGAAAATTCTGCTCTTGTACTGAGGATATATTGGCCACGATTTTTAGATTGTGGACTGAACATGTAACTGATTGAATGTAATACAGAGTTTCATAGTGTATTGTGCAAGATTTGGTAGCAGATTTAAATACTATCCTAAAAGTAAGCATAGGGCTCTTATTTGTGTAGAAGTTAAGAAATATCAACCACTGGCCCCAAAGGCATTTTTGTTTCAGAAGCAACTCTTAACTTGCCTAAAAATGCAAATCTCAGGAAGGGTAGCATGCATCCACTTAACTTTATTTACCAGCTTAGTGGCACTGCTGTGAACTTTATTTTTAAGTAATGGATTTATGCTGGGCCAGCGTGAGGGCTTTGCATTTGCCAATATAAAGAACACAAAACCAAATTTGTAAACTTGTAAAAATGGCATATAACGTGCATTTTTAGTTACTTGCTTATTGCATGGCTTGCTGTGTTCAGTGGCTGCATCCACCATTTAGTCTTCCCTAAAATATGTTTTTCAAAATACAGTGCAAAGATTAATTGGCTTTTTATCTGCCTTATCTTACAGTGTGAGAATATGGATGATTCTGTTCTTCAGTGCCTTTTGTCTCTGCTAAGCTGTCTCAACAACCTCTTCCTCTTACTTAAGGTTATTTTCTAATCTTTGGCTCTTTTGGTTTTTAATTATTTCGCAATTTTTCTCTGCTTACCCTTTCTGTTTGGATGTACAACTTCTGTGAAATAAATTTCCCTAAAAGAAAATCACTAGGCTCTTTTTCTTTCTGCTGGCTTTTACATCCTCTTAAAGACTTGAGATTTTTTAACTGCTTAGAAAGGCACACTGCAAAATACTGATAGCCATTTTATTTCCTAACAGTCTATGTTCAGTTGTTTTACCCAGATATTTTTGGTAACATCAACCAAAAAAATATTGTCTTAGATGGAAACAGTGTCCTCTCCCCACTTTTCCATCTGTTGCTCTCTACCTTTCTCGCTCTGCCCGTATCCATACATCTGAAGCTGTGAATAAGGTTAACGAATTCTCATTGGAGTTGAAGACTCTAGAAATAGCATCAGTGCCCAGAGTCTGACAGGGGACACGGCAAACGCAATGCTATTAAACCTCTGGATTAACCCCATACTAAAACCTACTTGGTATTTTTCCTCAATGCTGCTTTTGTCTGCTGGGGTCGAGGAAAAAAAGAAATTCCTCATAAATTATTCTCAAAATTACTTAGCTGACCTTTCCATTTAGCATAAGGCTTGTTCTGTTCTTAAATCAAAGATACAAGAGGTTTCATAATGCAATTTTGTTTCCTTCTGATCACCCTGAGGTGATCCTCAGTTTCAATGCACACTGAAATGTTGCTGTCTTACTCTTTTCATATTGCACAATATCTCTTGAGCAACATGATTATTGGCAGAGGTGCTTTTTGCAGTGGGATTAGATCAGTCTTAATGGCTTTACTTGCATTTATGAGATCAGATATGAGTAAATCAGTGTCTACACGTTGCATTGCTTGGTGTGTATCGACAGGATTCCTAAGAAAAAGGTAATGTAGCATCTTACACATGTTTTGCAACATGAAGTCCAATCTGAAGTAATTCTAATATTGTTGATTGTTTTTCTTCTGTAAATTTAACTATCCCAAAGATTCATGCTGATTTTTTTGCTCTGAAAAAGTTTATCAGAAGGAGGTGGAACAGGAATTAAAGGATGTGTTCGAAAGAAAGCGTAACATTGTGAAAATAACAAATGTAGAAAAACTCCAGGCTGAGTGAGTGTCTTTAGGCTGTGGCTTCCCACAGTGGTAAGGTCACTGGATGTTTTTATAAAACTCTTCTGATCTGGCTGTGGAACTGATCATTCGGACATCATCGCGTAGGCGAACACCCTGCTGAAGGGATGTGTTCGCAGGTTGATGGTATTGTGTTGGCAAGTCTGCCTCTGCGGCAAATGTGTCTCATAGCTATTGAAATAGACTTCATTGCCTTCTGTGTCCTTAGATAATGTTGTGTTTGAACACTCAGGTTTGTATCTTCCCTTCTCTGTCATATTTGCCATTTCCAGCAGGTAAGGACTGGAAAGGCTCTTTGAAAGCCTAAGTTACGTCAAAGGCTTTGCAAACCTGCCAGCTACTTTGATACTTCCATTTATTTGGCTTTCTTTGCAGTGACCTCGAAGGACTATTAATAACTTACTATTACTTTGTTCATTTGTATTAAAACATGGTTCACAAAGTATTAAAATGCCTGGATGCTTTTCTCAAAAGGTTGGTTTTTGATGTGCTTCATTGTGTTTTCTCCTTAGGACCTGAGAGAAAGTTACAGCACGCAGCAATTAGCCTTGGAGCAGCTCCACAGGATCAAACAGGACAAAATAAGAGAGGTAGAAAAAAGAAGAGCTGAACTTGCACAGAAAAAGCGACTGGAAGATGAAGCCGCAAGGTACCATGTCTAAATGCATCAGCATTGCAGTTTTGTAATGCAAAATAATGCTGCGGTGACTTCTAAGATGCTGATTGTGTTAAACAGGAGGCCTGAATGGTAAAAATACATCCTACTGAGTTGTCTTAGTGAAAATATTTTATATGAAGCATTACTGATGTAAGATGGTTTGAGTTTCTTCTTTCCGATTCATTTTTATCTTGTTTTATATAAAAAAAGTCCTTATAATTCAGATTTTCAGGATAAATAAACCAAGCAGTTACTTTTGCTATTAAGATTTTTACCTCCTTTAATAGATAATCCTTAGACATTTAAAATTCCACATATATTCTGCCTTGTTCTGCTGGCCTTGAAATATCTGACCTATTTCCTCGAAGGCACTTCTGACTGAGTGGTTACTAGCCTTTTGTCATGGATATCCAGACGGGTGTGAGAGTGGTACTTAAGACAATAGGAAGGGCATTGACTCCTTTATTCCTATGTTAATCTTGAAAGCTGGATGAGGAGTAAGCTTTGAGGTTTTAATTTGGTTCCTTTTTTAAGAGGAGAATGAGAAAATTCAAATACATGTTTGAGTGACCCATCCCTTCCCATATAAGGTCCTGGTTTTGCTCAGCTCACCTTTGTATCAAGCCCTCAGACTTTGCTGGCCTCACCATTTGGTTTCTCATGGTTTTGTTCCCAGCAGATTTTATTTTCTCTTCTTCGACTGATTAAGAAACCATAATTTCTAAGGTTTGATTCTGGCTGCCTTAAGATTTCACTCTGGCTTTTCCTCTCTCCAGACCTCGTGCCATCAGCTGCCTATTTAGCAGCCCTGGATTGATGGGCGCTCTGGGTGGGGAGTCCTCAGCTCAGGAATTGCTTTGGTGTACTAGTTTTGACTTTCTCATTCAGGAAATTGCCATGTTTTGTCTTTTTGAGAGAGATTTTCAACAATTCATATTTGCTTTGGCAGGTTTTAATGAAGCAGAACTAGCGACCTTTTAGTATGTGTTTCATGGCCTAAACTCCTGGACACGTTCTTCTACAAGCGTGATAGGAATTTCATAACATTGGTGACAGGTGTCTTTAAGAGAGCCATAAACTGTCTGTATGGTGATGTCCTGTTAAATTTTCTGTTGAACATATATCTCATAGAGTAACAATATTTATTACTGCACAGCTCCAATCAGATCCTGTCATGTGCTTAAAAAGACAGTAAAATGACCATCACATCAGCGGACCTACCACGGTTGTTTGGTGAAGCAGTCTGCTGTAGGCTTGATGCCTCCTCAACAAACTCTTCAGAAAGCAGTCCAAAATAGGCCTGCTCTTTTCAGAAGAAAATTGATTTTGAAAAATGTTGAATTGGCTAATAACCTCTTTGAGGCACAGGCTAAAATCTGAATCATTTAAGAGAATACAATATGATTTCCAGGCTCTGTCTGCTGAAGACTGGTTGTGGCCAGGATAAGCATATTCAATAGATTACAGCTGCTGAAGGCAAATAATTAAAGCAGCAAAGATCAGTATGCTTTTCATGTATGTACCAGAGTGAAATTTTGTTATTAATCTGTTTGGAAATCTTAGTTTCCAGTCATGAGATTTGGATATTACCTTGGTGGGCAATTTAAAGCCACCTCTGTTCAATTAACTGATCACTTCTTGCTCATCAAGATGTAGGTGAGCAGAAGTGCCATGGAGGCACTGCACAAGTAACCACATGGCAGTGTTTCTGACCAAGAGTTTTACTCCATTTGTTATTTATATGTGAAATATCCTGGCCCTCATATTAAGACAAAGCATGGTCTCCTGTGGAAGAGCTTATTGTCCAGAGAGGAGTTGATTTCAGAGACCCAGTTTTACTGACTGCTGCAGTTGATAATTCTGTGAACACGACCTCATTCATTTTTATCTGAATGGTCTTTCCCCCATGTCATGTGTCCCCCCCTCGTTCTTTCAGAAAAGCAAAATGGGAGAAGGAGAACCGATGGCAGGAAAATATCAGAAGGGAAGAAGAGGAGAAAAAGAAGCGGCTGGAGGAAGAACGGATGCAGGAAAAAGTTCAAGAAAAGCTGAAAGCTGAAGAAGCAGTTGCTCTGATGAGAGAAAGGGAAAATAAACAACAGTTTCATGCGGAGGAGGAGAAAAACAGGCAAGCTGTAAACTTGAGGGAAGCAGAACAACAAAGGCAAAGGCAACTGGAAGAAGATAAAAGAAAAAAAGAACAAATTGCAAGAGAAGCTGAGGAGAGGCATAAGCAGAATGAAGAAATAAAGAAGATGAAAGAAGCAAACAACTCTCAAGAAGTAGAGAAACGCACTTCTAAATTAAACATAAGTGAGAAGTTTGCAGATCTGTTGAAGCCAACAGAAGGTAAAAGTCTTAAGCCACCCTGGAAAAATGAAGGTAATATTAACCTGTTAAACTTTTGCTTTAAGGGTTCCTATTTTCCTGAGCCTTATTTCATTCTTTAAATGTATGATTGTTAATGTGATACCATGGCAGCCTAAAATATTATTTTAAAAACTCCAAGTGTTTCGTGTCTGTAGTAAACATAGGTGACTTCTATCAGTTCTCAGTACCTGTGACTATTGACACATCTTCCAATGGTCACAGCCAACAAATCACAGATGCTGGGAACAGCAATATTTTAGCTTTTTCCTAAGGCCTGCGCTTTCTGTTTTTAGCAGGTACTGCTCAGCAAAGTGATACATTAACAGTGAAATCCAGTTTATTTCTGCATTCCTCTGCATGCATCTTATTAAAAAACCACAAACCCCCACGCAAGAACAAACAAAAAACAGCAACAAAAAAAACCCTGAAGTCAACCTAACTCTAGTTGCTGGACCTTGAAAAATACAGGTTTTCTAGTATTTTTACTAAAAGTGGTTTTGATTAGCACCATTCTTCATGAGTTCTTGTCAGTTCTTATTGACCACTTTTATCACAAAGTTCAGCAAGAACTAAATCAGAGCAGTGCTGAGAGATCCTTGCACACCTTAGCTGTACCTTATCAAACATTCACTGTTGGCAACATCAGTCACAGGCTTGGAGAACATTGGCACAATGAGAATAGAAAGCGTGGCATTTTATGTTTCTTAAGTAAAACCTACACAACTGCTGCTTAACACTTATTGTTGTGGCAGTGGTATCTCTTTCAGCTTGGGAAATGATAATTGTGTTAAACGAGACTATCTGAAAGCCCTGGCTTAGCCGCGGTGGTTTGACAAGGAAGATGAGAAGATAAAGATGTCATTATTGTTCAGAAGACAATGCATTTTACTGCCTGTGCTATGTGTCTGATGATGAGCATGTTACACTCTTGCACTGTGTGCATCCTATCAGCCTGGTGTCAATGGTGGCCTCCTTTGATGCTCATCTAGTGTGTTGGGGGCAAAACCAGTTGTCTCCTTGTATTCATTCCCACTGCGGGTAGGGCTCTAAGAGCACGTCTGTCACCTGTATCAAAATGGTAACTGGTTTTCTTATCCTTTCAGGCACTGTGGTTAGTGCCTCAGAGTCTAGGAATTCAGTTGCCTTGGTAAATTACAGAGCTTTATACCCGTTTGAAGCAAGGAATCACGATGAGATGAGCTTTAATACCGGGGATATAATTCAGGTAAGATTTGCTATTAACATTGCACTTGTAAATACCCAACCCCACTTCGCCAACCTTGAGATACCCCGAGGTTTTAAGTGTCAAAATCATCATTTTGGTATGTTTTAAGACTTGGTGGAAAATTAAATTTAATTTTTTGTTTGATTTTTTTAATAGGTGAAATTAGGATTAGTTCAGCTATAATCTTTCTTTGGATTTTAGACATCCTAGAGATGCTGAGAATCTGTTTAGAGTAACAATAGTGAACCAAACATAAACTGTCTGAAATCAGTTAATAAGGAGTGATGTAGTTACTGCAGTTCATTGTATGCATACAGGTTGGCCTAAGTGTCTACTTGAAATACGAGTTTAGAAAATAGAAACATAAATAGCTACATAAAATGAAAAAAATATTAATGCCATTTCAATTCAAATCAGTACTTATTTAAGGACTAGATGTGAAAGGCTCTTCTGAGTCTTGATATGGTTTTGTAATGCATCATTAGCATAGGCTTCTGGCTCTTGTTGGCAGGACCTTTGTAAATTCTCCCTCAGGCAGGTATCTACAGTTTATTCTGTGCCCATTCTTTGCAGCACTTCTCTGGATTCAGCTGAAGGTGCTATCTGCAACATTATAGCAAGACCATAAGATCTGAGAAATCTTCTGGTTTCTCCGTTGAAATCTGTTATTTGATGTAATTATGTCCCTCGTTAGCATACACATTTTTGAAAGCATGTGGATTCAGGTGGGCTCCTGAAAACTGATTCACAACTGTGGTAACACAGTCCAGATATAAGTCCACGTGGTTCCTCCTCATTCATAGGTTGGTGACAAGGGAGAATTTAGACAAAGGTGTGGTACAAAATACTAAAGCAGTCAAGTGTTAGCCTTCAGTTTGACAGTGTTAAATCATTTATTTGCATTTTCATACCAGTGAAGCAAGGAAGAGGAAACAAGAGAAGTAGATTTTGTTTTGGCTTCCTTCTCAGATATAATTAACTGCCGTTTAACTGCTGATATTTGCTAACAGCTGCTGCCTCTTCTTTGTTCTCCTCGTATACCCCAAAGCTCAACTAAGCTAACTAGCTGGTATTATTTGATAAGCTGCTAATTTTTAGCAAATTTTAACTTAATTTGCAGCATGATGGAGGCTTGGGAATTGCTATGAATGTTTAAGGGTGCTCTTGGCTGGGTGCCAGTCTCAAGTAACAGGTGACAGGAAAAGAGGAAACAGCCTCAGGTCACACCAAGGGAGGTGTAGATTGGATGTTAGAAAAATTTCTTCACCAAAAGGGTTGTCTATCACCGGAATAGGCTGCCCAGGGAAGTGTGTGGAGCTTAGGGACATGGTTTATTGTATGGACTTGGCAGTGTTGGGTTAATGGTTGGACTTGATGATCTTAAACCCTTTTTCCAACAGAAATGATTCTATGATTCTATACTTAATCATATAATAAATAACAGAATTTTTGGATGTGTTTTCATTGCAGTCCAATGACACAGTTAATTATATCATTAAGCAGAACTGCAGCAGTAGTTTCTGTGTGCTGTCCGGCTTGCCAGCCACTTGCACAGCCTCTTGGCTGTGCATTGGGCACGCTACAACACAATGCACTCTGATTCCTGGCAAGCCAGAATGGCTCCAGGTGTAGTTCAGGGTCCCCAGTGTGCATGTTTGGCACCCATTTGAAGGAATATAATGTGTTGGAGGCCTGTTTCTACCTCTGGCTAAAAATAGAGCCCTGTGCATCATCACCCTGTTTCTTGAGCCAGGGCAGAATCAGCTCGATTCTGGAAGGGAAGAGTATGAAAATGCTGATCTGTGTGTGAGGGCTGCTCATGCTGTTCAGTTCAGAGTGCCAGCAGGTGCTGATGCACTAGGTAGCCTGTCTGTTTCATGCTGCTAATCATGTTTTCTTTGTGTTTGTCCTGCTGTCCACAGGTTGATGAAAAAACTGTGGGAGAGCCTGGTTGGCTTTATGGGAGTTTTCAAGGACATTTTGGTTGGTTTCCATGCAATTATGTAGAAAAAATACCAGAAGGAGAAAAATCTTTATCCCCTAAGAAGGCCTTACTTCCTCCTACAGTATCTTTATCTACTACCTCAGCTGCTTCAGAGTGAGTTTTTGTTGTGTTTGTGTTATAGTTGCTTTTTCTAAACTTAGCCAACACGTGATGTGCTGCGTAGCTTCGCTCTGTGCTTGTTTTCTAAATACAAACCCAGAAAGCTTACTGATGAAGCTACCTGAAAGTCTTAGTGGGGAAATGTTACATAATTATTAGCCTGCTTTGCATTGTGTAGAATATCTTTTATGTATGTTAAAAAAAAAAAAAAAAAAGTGATTTTGCTTAAGGTATGTTTGAAATTACCTGACAGGAGGGTGTAGAGAGGTGGGCGATGGTCTCTTTAGCCAGGGGACAGGAGATAGGACAAGGGGAAATGGCACAAAGCTGTGCCAGAGCAGGTTCAGATGAGATGTTAGGAAAAAAATTTTCACTGAAAGAGTTGTCAGGGCCTGGAACAGGCTGCCCAGGGAGGGGGCTGAGTCACCCTCCCTGGATGTGTTTAAAGAAAAGGGTAAATGAGGTATTTAGAGATATGGTTTAGCATAGGACAGGAACGGTTGGGCTCAATGATCTTAAAGGTCTTTTCCAACCTTGTGATTCTGTGATTCTGTGAAATAAAAATTCTAATACATTATCTATGCCTGTGTTCAATTTGCAGACCACTTTCACCGAGTAAATCTGCAGAAGAATCTGATTACCAAAACATACCTTTTTCTAGCCTGAATGTTAACACAGCATGGCAGCAGAAATCAGCTTTTACTCGCACCGTGTCCCCTGGATCTGTTTCACCTATTCATGGACAGGTACATTGTGTGAGAGTGGAGAACTTGCTGCATTGTAGGTTTGTGTTAATGAAACTGATTTACAGAAAAGCTGAAAATAAAACAGGACTTTTCTAATGCTGGGTGCACCGAACAGGCTAGAGGATAAAGAAGCTAGTCTGAATGCTCTCCTGGTGTGCATTGACATAATGCCATGTGTTTTGGGGGACCAGTGACCAAGACGACTCATGCAGTGTGTTTCATACTTAAATAATGTTCACCTGTAATTAGACACACAAGGTATTTCTAACAAATAAGAAACAGAGTTGAGAGATTATTCCTCATCAACAGCTTGTATGCATTAAGAAATTATTCAGCTGTCACATAGGAATTAAGTTGTTTAAACATCAATAAAAGATAGGGCACTGCTTGCTTGGTGGTTGGTGGAGGTTTCTTAACACTTGCACCAGTTTGGGGTAGTGTGATCAATTGATATCTCCACTTTTGTCTCAACAGGGGCAGCCTGTTGAGAACTTAAAAGCACAAGCACTTTGCTCTTGGACTGCAAAAAAAGATAACCACTTGAATTTTTCAAAACATGATATCATTACTGTCCTGGAGCAGCAGGAAAACTGGTGGTTCGGAGAGGTACATGGAGGAAGGGGTTGGTTTCCAAAGTCTTATGTCAAGCTCTTACCTGGGAGTGAAATCAAGAAAGAGGAGTAAGTGTGACTTCTACTTTTGTTTTTTTCCAATAGTTTACAAAAAGAGGTGGCTTGAAGTGCAAAATTGTTACAGTGCTTTGAAATGCAGAACATAAATACCAGTTGCAATTCACACGGTGCCAGTTTAGGCTTTTATTATTTCATTCTGGCAAGCCACAAGTGATTTTGGTCTCACTACTGTGTAAATAGTCTTCAGAGGCTGAGTGCTGTGAAAAATCAATGGTGTGATTATTCATCAAGTGCCAGGCTTTGTTTTAGTTCATTACCAAGTCAGCTCTCTTGCAACCTGATTGTCTTCTGCCTCAGAAGGGCCCAGTTTCTAAGTGCCCTACAAAGAACTGTAAGGTCCTAATGCACATCTTGCAGAGAGCGTGGTTTTCTTTGCTTGAAAAGATGGTTGTGTCTGTACTAATGGCACAAGGTAACTGTTGGGGTAATTCACAGAATCATTAAGGTTGGGAAAGACCTCCAAGATCATCTAGTCCAACTGTCTTTCAAGGTCCCTTCCAACTCCTAACGCTCTGTGATTCTGTGAAAGGGAGCTTAGGCTCATCCTAATAAAGACATCTGTTCTTGACCAGTCTTTTTAGTTAGTCAAACTTTTTTTTTCCTTTCCACAGACCAGAAGCTATTTATGCAGCTGTAAACAAGAAGGCTAATGCACATTCTTACGCAGCAGGAGAGGGTAAGACAGCATGAAACGTGCTACTTAATGATACAGTTTGTTTCTGCTTAACAGCATGTGAATAAGGTTAATAAGTGAACTTAACTCTTACATGAAGAGTTCCTGAGCAGGCCTTTTAATGCTTCTCCAAAAGATACAGTGCAAATGTTGAGCTACTGTTGTGAGAATCCTAAACCAGGAGCTCCAGGAAAGCGTAGGACTGTTTCTGGTTGAGTATAGACCTGGGGTTTAGTATTTGTTTTAAGATTTTTGCTCAAACATCAATTTATTTCTGAAAAAGTAAATATGTCTCATACCCATAAGCCAAATTCTCTTCCTGCTGGTCTCTACTGTCTTACGCTATACAGTACAGACATGACAAGGGAGTTTTGTCTCCTGAGTGGATCATTCTCTTGTAATCAGTAGGGAGTAGAGAAAACAAGTATTACTGGAGGGAAAATTGCAGGAAGCACTTTCTAAGCTTTTTAATCTAGTGCTTCCACAATTATATTTTAATTCCACTTGTCTTTTTTCATAGATAAAAATGGTTTTAATCAGGAATATAATTGCTGTGAAGCACAGAGGTAGGGTGGAATACTTAGTGCAAGAGATGAGTTTTCACGCTGTGGTCTACAGACCTTTGCTGTGCAGGATGATCTCAGGGTAGCACCTCACAGTGCCAAATTACCCTGTGTGTACCGAGTTGTGCACCGGTAGCTCAGAGTTGTAAGCGTGAAGTGAGATGTGATTGCAATCAAGCAGGTAGTTGTGTTGATTGACAACCTTGTGAAGGCATGATCCATATTAGAAGCACACTGGTATCAAAGATAGATTTACTTAATCCAGTGTGCTTTTATCCTCTCATCTCAAACTATTGTCTCCTTCTTTGTATGTGCTGTTTGCACAGAGTATGTTGCGCTCTATTCGTACTCGAGCTCTGAGCCTGGTGACTTGACTTTCACGGAAGGGGAAGAAATCCTAGTGACCCAGAAGGAAGGGGAATGGTGGACTGGGAGCATTGATGGAAGAACTGGAATCTTCCCCTCCAATTATGTCAGACCAAAGGATCAAGAAGTGAGTTTGTGTTCTGAGAATTACTGCGTGACGCTTTCTCTCAAATTTATTGGATTGGTATCTAGCTCTTAGATAGTGATTTTAGGCAGATTTTAATATGCTTGACAGATAGGAAAAGCCTGGGTAGCTTGAGTCCTATATCAGTGCTGTAGCCACACTGTCCCTCTCTGTCCAGGATGCCACTTTGTTAAGTACAGGTTCAAAATTGAGCTCTCCCTATGCTTTTATGTCCGCATGCTTAAAGTTAGTGAATACTCCACTGGCTTTATTGCATGTTAACAGATGATTGTTGTGTCTTTGTAGGCTTCTAGTAATGCTGGCAAAACTGGAACAGTAAATAAGAAACCTGGTAAGTGTGCAATGACTTATTAACATTTAGGACTGTGAGCACTTAGGTTCATAGCAGTGTTTTAATAGTGGCTAATATGCTTAGCTGCAAGATGTGTGCCAGGATGTAGCTCTTACTGTAATGAAAAAGTAATGCAATTAATCTATTATCTTTTCAGAAATTGCTCAGGTTACTACTGCCTGTGCTGCATCAGGAACTGAACAGCTTAGTCTTGCTCCAGGACAGCTAATACTTATTCTGAAGAAAAATGCCACTGGGTGGTGGCAGGGAGAGCTGCAGGTAATTACCAAAGGACAAAAAAATGTAACTTCATGGATTGCAAGGAGGTGATCTTGGGTTTAATTCAAGAAAACTACAAAGTATAGCATTCCAAAAGCTGGTTAGGAAGTTATTTTTGTCTTGAATAAACCATATTTGGGGAAAAACAAGTTTTTAATTAAACCTTGGGTTGCTTGGTTTTTGGGTTAGTGTTTTTGTTTGTTTGTATCGTTCATAGAAATGAGTAAAACTGTCAATGAATGTGTGCATGCAAGGGGAAGAGGAATCTTGGGACTTCATATATTGACAATGATTTAATTGGCAAAGCATTACACTGTAAAATTATTCTAATGAAAGAACAGGAATTCTTGGAAGCTAGTTTGGTGTGAAGGTTACTGCTCCCACTGTTCTCCTTTCCCCACCATATCAGCTGGCTTGAGGCAAAGAGTGATGAATTTCCAGTCCCAAATCATGATCTCATAATGTCTCTGTTACCCTTTTCTTTGGCTGATTTTTAACTGAGTCTCAGCATCTCAGAATTTAACTGAGTCTGAATTTAAACCTGTTACTTCAAGGAGCAATTGTTATTCCAGTGCTGGGATCGAACAGCACAACAGAAAGTTCTGTCCTCTCAGTATCCCTTAAGTCACACTTCCTGAGGTGTTGCACAGGCACACACACTCTATCTGGAGTGAATACTCTTGCTAAGATCAATCTTTCTTCTCCAGCAGTTAGAACAGGGCTGATGGAACCATTCAGCATCTGTTTTTCCACACCACCTTGCTTTACAAACACAGGAGGACACATTGTGGTGAGCAAGCTGAGAAATCGCTTCGCTGAGTTTTTGCGAGTTAACAGCAGTGGGAAATGTATTTATAGTATGTGCAAGTAAATAAATAAATGCAGAAAACATTAGTTTGTGTTTTAAGAAAAGTAGGCCCAGGGCAGGCCCAGGAAGAAGCATCAAAGATTGCCCCTCCTCTTTCCCCCAAAAAAAACCCCAAAAATGGGGGGCGGGGGGGTGGGAATTAAGGTACATAATTGTCAGTTCTTGCTAGTTTCAGTTTCTTTTTCTCAAGAACAGAGCACACGTCACAGTTACTGTTTTCTAAAATGCATGCTCACTTTTACATCCTGACTTTTCTATGTGCACTTTGAAGTATATTTGTTTCTTAAGTGTGTACAGAGATCTTTACCTGTGGGACTAAAAAAAGCAAAGTCTACAAGTGAAGAAATTCCTTCCAAACTCTCACAGGCTGTACTAGGTAGGAAGTGATATCAAATACTTAGGTCAGGGTTTTCAAAAGTAGTTAATGGGAATTTTTGCCTCTGTTCTGGATATCTTGTTAGACACTCCTTATATGATGATAAGTGGAATGTTCATAGAGCAAGTTTTCAGCCCTACAGTTAAATTGTGTGCTGGAATAATTACCTGCACTTGAAAATTTTGGATTATTAATTTGCCTAAACATATTAGGGTGCAGCTTTATTTGAATTGGGTTGTTTTATCCTTTAGCCAGTTTTTTTGCTTTTGAGATCTTCTGAGTATTTTGTTGGTGTTTGGAAGCCTGACCCTGGTTTTTTTTGTTGGCAAATCTGTGCGACATTTGTTGCATTTTTTTTCCCAGTGCAGTGACTGCTTGGTTTCTGAGTTGTGTAATAACCATTTTAAACATCTACAGGCAAGAGGGAAAAAGAGACAGAAAGGATGGTTTCCTGCCAGCCATGTGAAATTACTGGGTCCCAGTAGTGAAAGAACCACGTCTGCTGCTCCCTCAGGTAAAACAAAAAAGAATAAATATATATTTCATTTAGAGTATTTTATGTAACTGCTTCAGTCATTCAGATAGTTGTTCTGTGTAGCTGAATTACATAACTAGAATGGTTAACCATTAACAGTAATGGTGGGATCTGTTTGTGGTGTCACCGTGCAAGGTGAAGTCCTGGTCAGAATCGAGGTCTTTTCACAGACTTGTCCATTCAGTTCTTATCTCTGTCCCAGAAAGGTCACATGTCACAACTTCTTCACCAAAACAGTTCATGGTCGGGTCCCTCCTTAGCATGTACTACCCTCTACAGACCTTACAGCAGAAATGCTCAGTCATACAAAGACATTTAAATCTGGAGATCTGTGCTGAATACCCTGATGGGCCACACTCTTCTCATTTGGAAACTCCATATTTCCTAAGGCTAGCAAAAAAACCTTCCAGAGAACTCACCATCATTGATAAACCCCTTGGAATTACAGGCACTGCTCCTTAGAAGGAGGGAGATTAAGCAGCACCTTTCCACTAGATTTTTCCATTTAAATGGCCGGGTACAAATGATATTATTTCACAGAAATGGAGCTTTTTTGGTTCTGCATGCTGAAATTGTGCTGTTCACAGCTATTACTGTTGGAGAGGGTTCAGAGGAGGCCACAAAGATGATCAGAGGGCTGGAGCACCTCCCCTACAAAGAGAGGCTGAGTGAACTGGGCTTGTTCAGCCTAGAGGAGGCTGCAGGGGGACCTCATTGCAGCTTTCCAGTACCTGAAGGGAGCAGAGAAACAGGAGGGGAATCAACTTTCTAAAAGGGCAGACAATGGCAGGACAAGGGGGAATGGATTGAAGCTAAAGGAGGGAAGGTTTAGATTAGATATTAGGGGGAAGTTCTTTACAGAGAGAGTGGTGAGGGGCTGGAAGGGGCTGCCCAGAGAGGTGGTGGATGCCCTGTCCCTGGAGGTGTTCAAGGCCAGGTTGGATGGGGCCCTGGGTAACCTTTTCTAGATCATGGCTGGAGGTTGGTGTCCCTGCCTGTGGTAGCGGGTTGGAACTCTGTGATCCTTGGGGTCCCTTCCAACCCAGACCAGTCTATGATTCTATGATTACAACAGCTTCATGGGTATAACTGGACAGAGCTTCCCTTTGGCCACACTAGCACCTCACAGCCACCTAATGCCATCTCCTCTGCCTTTGCTACATTTTTCTCCCAAATATCAGCTCTAAGATAATCACTCTCATTTTCTGAGCCAGTAAAAGAGAGAGAAGCACACATGATTATATTTTAAAATATAATATCAGTAAGTTCAGCTGAATCAATTTTCTGTGTAAGTGCATAGTTAGAAAGTGGAAATAAGGATCATTGCCTGGCCCAGCTTAAAAACAAGTAAAAGAAGAGGGAGGACAGTTCCATGTCACAGCCAGACCATGTGGCATTCCTTCCTTATGTAACAGTATGTGAAATTGTTTCTTTCCTGTGGTTATGTAAAACACTCTGAAAACAGTCTTAATACTTGTGTAACAGTGTTCTGCTATTTTTGGGTTTTCTTCCTAGTGTGTCAGGTGATAGCAATGTATGATTACATGGCAAACAATGAAGATGAGCTCAGTTTCTCCAAAGGGCAACTTATTAATGTACTGAACAAAGATGATGCTGACTGGTGGCAAGGAGAAATCAACGGCGTGACAGGTCTCTTCCCCTCAAACTACGTGAAGATGACCACAGATTCTGATCCAAGTCAGCAGTGTAAGCAAATTTCCTTTTTTTTAATCTATTTTGTTACTTTATTTCAAAAGTGTGTTGCTGCTGTTCTGCTTTGTGTTTAGAATTCGGAGTTCCAGGCATCAGCTGAATTTAGTGGTACTTTTAAAGTACTCTTTCTTTAAATACTTTGCTATAGTACTAAGTACTTTAAATACTTTTCTATTTAACCTACAACGAGCACATTCCTCAACCAGCCAGTGTGTAAATAGTAGAAGTGCTATTATGAGGTAAAATATTACATCAGGTGGGTGTTCCCTTCCACTGAAGGTGCTGGTGTTTGGTAACTGCCACTGACAGTGGCATACCCTGCTCCATTATAGAACTTGAACAAGTTTTGTAACATGCGAAAAAAGTGCCTGATGTAGTATCTTTAACTTATATTTAAACTATTTATCATTAAAGTAACCATAGACAGGATAGGGAAAAGATTCTAGCATTAGCAAGTGATCCATCCTATGGTAAATAACGTGTGTCCTGGCTCCCAGCAATTCAGCTCTCATCCAGTTCTGGAAACAAGATATGTATCAGAACACAGGTTAAGCTGAAAATTGTCATCAGCTTGCTGAGAACTGAATGCCAGAACGTACACTTCTCTGACAGTGAGATTTTTCTCAGCCTTTTTCTCACATAAACACAGTAAAGGTTTCTGGTGTCTCCCCCTACACCTTGTTTGTTTGGCCTCTCTCCCCAGAGAAAATGACCACTGTTGTTACTCCCTCAGCTTTTCATCCTGGTGCGCTGTGATTAAACCAGCTTTCATATCAACCTACAACGTGATTGGGGTTGAGAACAGATCTTAATACAGGCCTTGCTCCTTTGACTTAACAAGCCTTGTCCCTCCCTTCCTTTTCCCTAGGCATCATTTGTAGTTTTCTCAGTATAAAATCACACATCCAGATGTCTGGTTGAGGTAGACTCTTACTAGCCCAAGGCTAGAGTGTCAGAGCAGTCTGCACTTAAGGCTTGATCAGCAGAGTCATGTTCTTATTGAATCATAGGGGTTGGAAGGGTCCAACCCTCCTGCCAAAGCAGGTTCCCTAGGACAGAGAAGAATAATTCATGAACTTGGTAGCAAAGGTACAGCTTGGACTGGACAGTTAAAATATTTTCCCTGGGTAGCTTTATACAGTGTCTGGGTGAAATATGGTATTGCACCATTCCTGAGGCTTTGTTCTTGGCTAAATTACAGCTGTGCCCACATTTTAACACATTGATTTTTATTTTTTTAAACCTTTTTTTACATGCCTTCAGCTGGTGTGGCTGTGATGTCAAAACCCTCTTTAAATTGCACTTCACATTCTTTTGTTTAGGCGTATCTAACTTGTTAAAATTATCATTGGAAAGTTTTCCGTTGTGCATTTGTTTAAATAGAGATAAGAATTAGCATAGACTAAATCCCTGTGGGTTTAAAATTAAGATTCTGGCTGTGTATTAAAACTTTCTGCAGATGCAGAAGTGACAGGTCCCAGCTTATCACACTGGCAGTGTTTCTATTTAGAGTTACATACCTGAGTGTAGTAAGTGCAAGGTGATTACACGTACCGCTGCTTTCCAGCAAAACCAGCACTAAGATGTAACTGGAAGCGGTTGATGAGACAGTTAAGTTTCTCTCACTGCTTGCAGGTATGTCATTAGGCTGGGTTTTTCTCTGATTTCAATGTCGTGGAGTAAAAATGCTTCCCCTACACGTTCCCACGTTTGTGGCTGTGCAAACAGAATTTCCCTTTGAAAGGACACTGACAGAGGTCAGCCACCACTCGGTCATCTGTACATTGTGCCCAAGCTTTTGGTTAAGAAATAGTATGTTTGCTATGAAGCAGCTCTGCTGGTGTGTAATGAACAAAGCCCACTTGTTGGTGAATGAAGACTATGTTGAATTTTTCATAAAAAAAATAATCCCTGAACATTTCAAATAAGATGGTTTGTGTGTCAGTTTTGTGCTGGGATTTGCCACTTTTTTGTCATATTAAACCATAAGCATCCTGGAAACTTCTGCTTAAGCAGGGAAAATCCTGCTTCAAGTCCAGAGCTCACTCCAAACTAGCACAGCATGTTCATTCAAGCACAGCGTTGTGCAAATACCATTACCCAGATCTGCGCTGGGCTGCTCTCGTGTGGTGCAAAGTCTGAGCTAGCAAGTGGCGTTAGCAGTGAGCTAGTGCCCTGCCACTCTTCTGTAAACAGAGGAATGTTTCAGTATGTGCTGGTGGAACTTCCAAACTTGCTTGGATTTCCTTAGCATATTTTTTTGTCTTATATGTAAATATAGTGGAGAAACTATTGCTAATATTTTTGTGAGTCGCTAAGGAGCTGTGATGTGGGCCACCGAAATGTTGATGTGGCCCTCTAGGGACCAGCTTGGAGATAGGACAGAATAGAAGTTTAAAATGCGTTGTTATATTTTAGTAAAAGTTGTTAATCTGAGCAGTGTTTCTGTTGAAGAACAGCAGCTTCTCCCACTGTCTCTTCTAGGCAGCCAGATGTAATGAAAAGGTATTTGACGTGTTTGAAAGGGAGCAGGTAGATTTGGTTTACTCAAATAGTCTTGCTGCTTAGGAAAACTCTGGTTTTCCCTCAGATTTAAACTCTGTTACATGGACCACCTTTGTACCCAGAGTTCTGCCTGGGACGTACTAGTTGTAGCTGTAATGGCAAACTTCCCTAGCATGGAAGGAACTTCGGTCAGTGAGGTGTTTCTTCTCTTAAGCTGCTGAAACAGCTCTCTGGACAGACTAAGCCATGCAGACACTATCATGGTTCTTGTTGGTGTAGCTGCACATCCTGGCACAGTGAGAAGAGAAATCAATGAAAGGTGTCACAGGGCTGTCAGCAGGTCCTGTACATACAGCCTGGTGATTGCAGAGCACAGAGGACTTGTACACTCAATGACCTCAGCGATGGTTCGACTTACTCATGTTTTACTGACACTTTAATAGCCCTTATTCTAATATTTGCACAGCATTCATCATAAAGAATAAGTAAGATATGCATGAGATTGCAGGATACAAATAGATACAGATTTAAAGGAATATGCTTAATCTTGTGTTCTTTGTTGGGTGTTTGCTCAGCCATTCGGGGTCAGATCTTCTGTGTGTCGCCAGTACCTGTCTAAGACATGTCTAACAGTTTTTCTTCCTCTTCTAACCAAAGGGTGTGGAAGGCAGGGTAGGCATATGCACTTCTAGCTTTTCAGTTCTTCCCGATGGCCTGGTCTGGAGAGAAGTTTGATACCTCAGCCAGTCTTTGTCTGCCTTAAACAGTTGCTCTTAAAAACTGGTTCTCTTCCTATTTGTTGGCTTCTTTCAGCAAGCCAGCTTTTCTTGTCATCATATCCACGGGATCAATCTGAGCCTTGTCCTTGTGCTCTCCTCAGTTGTACCTCAGGTGGAGGCAAGACAGATGCTTGATCTACATCAGCATACTTGGTTGCTGGACGTCTCAGTGCTGGAGATCTGCTGATCTCTGAGAGGTTCTGTCCAAGGGCTGGGCAACTCAGCCTGGTGGACATACCTATGTTCAGTGTGTAAAGGCTTCTAGCTCATCTTACCTTTCACGGAGCTGAACGCTGTACCAGTTCTTTCCACTCTAACGTACGTGTAGGTACTGTTTCTGTTCACTCTTTTCATAGCCCAGCATTGCTGCAGTTCCTCAGGCACCTGAGTTACTTCTTCAAGTGCTTATGTGTGAGCTCCAGGTAGTCCTCATAGCCTGATAGGCACCTTCTTCCCCCACATAAACCCACCTGCTCTGCCTTGGCCTGATGCCATGGCAAAATCTGGTTAGTCTACAGAGAAAGGATCTGTTCCAAGTCTGTTCTTGCTACTCAGACGGTCACGGTGTGAATTTCCTTAGGTACAAACTTCATGCCTGTGCTATACCACTAGATCTAGACCTACCTAATTTCTTTTTCATCCCCAAGACACTTAGGAGACATGAGGCAAGTCCTGTCCTTTCAGCAACAAGGATCTGTATTTCCAGATGTGCATCTCCATGCACAAAGATCATTAGTAATTCCTGTCCCCCACTGTCTAATGAATGAAGCTGACCAAGCTCTGGGAGTGTTCAGGGTGGAAAAACAACTTCTGAACTTGCTCGTGACAGGTGCATTTCTGTGTCTGTATATGGACTATGTGTTTTAAAGTTCTCTAGTTATTGGCAAGGAACTTTCTTAAATGATAATGGAGTAAGAATTCATGACTTTGAGGTGTTGCACGTTGCAGGTCCACATTAATTTTTAACACATGAAGATTAATGATGAATTCTAAGATTTTACTCAGCTTCAGAATGTTACCCCTTCACCAAGGACCAAATACCAAATCAATTGCTTAGTTCATGGTGACGTAGTAGTTGTGTATTTTGAAAGCTATTTGGTGAATGTCAGGTTGGTTAAGCTTTCAGGTTGAAATCCTGGGGTGCAGAATAGTCTCTGCATTGCCCACAAAGCATGTGAAGCTGCAGCCCATGTCATACATCTGCCTTTAACCTGACTTTGGAGCGCCTCTTATAGACTGTGCAGACTTTGGGTTTTGATGAGTGTATTGAGTGATGTGGTACTTCCTCCTTCCTACTGCTAGAGACAAGGTTTCATTTCTTCTCAGGCTTCAGAGTCAGACAAGTTAATTTGTATGTGCCAATATGAATAAACTCCAGGGAGGCTTTCTTTACAAGTTTAGCTTTGGTCTGATTTTCTAATGTCTCATTACAAGTTTCTCAGGAGAAATTCCAGCTTTGTTGAAACCTCAGGGAATTTTGCTGTTGCCTTTAAAAAACCCAAACCTTTAGGGTTTGACCTTGTGTTGTTGAGTCTACGTAACAGAAGTTGTCTGTGGTAAGAAACTTTCTTCCTCAAGTGAATCAGCTCCAAGAGTTTCAGAGTCAGTGATGGCTGGTCACAAGTACATTTAAAACTGTGTGTTTATAAGTATGAAGCTGCAAGAGTAGAAGCTCACCATGTCTGTTTCAGAAAGTTGAATGTCGGTCATTCCTTTCTGACCCTTTTGGTGTTGTGTTGTCTTTGTCCATAGAACTCATATGTTTCACTCTTCAAATTTATGTTCATTTTATCCTTCATTTTTTTTTTGTTTTTGTTTTTTTTAGGACCCAATGTTGTCTTCCAGTGTGAAAGCACCTCAGAGACCCACTATCCGAGTTTGACTGTAGCGTGGAGGCAGGGTGGCCAGCCCCGCTCACGTATCTCTGACACAATCCTTTTGCTTCGTTTGAACGTTAGATCCAGTCAAGAAATTAGGGGTTTTTTGTGGGTTTTCTTATCATCTACAGTTACAGTTGTTTTGTAAAAGCAGAAAGGATAGTGGGTCTTTGTGTGGCTTTCACTGCTGTTCATTCTTGTTTCCTTTAGCATTTTTCTTTGGTATTGATAACCGTAGATCATTAGCATGCATATCAAGTTATCGTTTGCATGGTGGGATTGCAGACACACAAAGACCCACTATTTGCACAGTTTATCTGAGCTGTTTTGAACGGGCAGTTGTGTTCTTTTAATGTTGTAATGTACGTACTTTGCAGAATTAAGATGTTCGCTGATTACTGTTCTGATGGACTTGATTCAGTCTCTTACCTGTTGAGCTTTTAAAATTGGTGGCCTACAAGGCTCCTCCAGAAAACAAACCCTACCTGCCTCTGCTGCTGGTAGTCACTGTGATTGCAAACCTGCTACGAGTTCTAAGGTTTAGATCTGGTGCAGTCCATCCAGCCTTTAATACCCTTTTCAATGGGGGAAGGAACCATTAAGCACAGAGTGGAGGATGTTTTAATGCTTTTTCCTTCCTTCACGGTAGTGCTATAGCAGGAATTCAGGTTGTTTTGGCACGGTATGGCCTATCCCTAAACAACCTCCTTCCTTTAAATCCTTTATTCCAATAATTCCTGTTTGCTTTCAGTTTTAGCAGGCACATGCTAGTTCCTGCAGTAAGTGCTTGCAGACTCCCCCTGCCCCTTTCCTTCACTGAATAGTTACTGGTACTGAACGGGGGTTTTATCTGGCTGTGGTCTGCAGTGACTTCACGTACCACCTGAAAGCTGCTGCTCCTCTGTTCCATAAACGAGCAGCCTGAAACAGAGGTAACCTTGGTGAAGAGGTGTTGCCAGAAAACAAACACTAACAGACACCTGGAGCTGAAGGCAGAGTATTTGGGTTTGAAAATGGAACTGTACCCCCTCCCTGGTTATGAGTTTGGGGGCAGGAGGGACCAGGACTTCAGGACTGTAACTCTGATACCCCTTCAAACAAAAGGATTAACTTAACAGCAGAGTACTTGTCTGACTGAATACTTCTGAGCTCCTGTAACACCAGGAGAGATCTAGTAGACACAGTATTTAATTTAGTTGGGTTCCTGAACTTGGTTACGAAACAGCAAAGGTCACTTATGCAATCAGAAATGTTTACAAAGCACTGTTTGTTTACTATATGCATATATATATATAAATGAATGTTGTGAAGGTACTATCAGGAAAAGGTTAGTCCAATTGCAGAGCTGTAAAAGCCTTTCCCCAGAATTTCTATAGAAAGAGTGGGATGTTATGTATTTAAGAAACTTCATCAAATAATGTATATGTGCCCTGGAGTTCAGAGATGTACCTTTTGTGCAATACGGATTACAGCAATGTGCCTGTGTAAA
This sequence comes from Porphyrio hochstetteri, assembly GCA_020800305.1. Taxonomy (NCBI): domain Eukaryota; kingdom Metazoa; phylum Chordata; class Aves; order Gruiformes; family Rallidae; genus Porphyrio; species Porphyrio hochstetteri. The sequence goes on along the minus strand of CM036907.1, from coordinate 118,801,001 downwards.
ACTATGAATGGATTTTTATTCTGGATGTATTTTGTCTACACTGATATTTTGCTATAGAATGAAATCATGTTATTGTGGGCAGGTAATGTGCTAGACAGTTCCTCAAGTATTCTAGCTGACTTAATTCCCTTATGAATTTAGGTTTTAAGCATTTCTGCTAAAATATGCTAATCACCCTGACTTGCTTTCTCTGAATTTCTGACTTTGAAAGCCTGTTTAATACAGGCTGCAGCGTGTTGTGCTACACCAGTGGCATCGAGCAGTCACTTGCTTGATGTCTAATAATTAGGTGATGTTATAAATTTTCCCATTTCTGAAAGGCACTGTTAACCCATGGGCTTGGAGGCAAACCAACTTCCCAGTGTTCAGTGACAGTTTTCCTTGAAAGCCAAATTTGTACTAATTAAGAAAAAATGAAGAGCAACTTCACATCCCACCTGGGCTGTTGTAGGCAATGGTTAATGGTTACATGGCGTTTTCCAAACCCAGCTGGCATTCCTTCCCATTTATGTAACTGATACAGTTAGAGATGAGGGTGCTAGTAGGCAGAATTTCACATGAGCAGTGTGCAATAAGTAGCTGGGTGATTAGATACGAGCATGGAGAACTGAAACAGCCGCCCCTCAGAGCCGATGAGTGTGATTCCTACGAAGCCTTGTGCCTCTTGCAGTTACCCCTTCATGTTTTGGTGTTACCCAAGCACACTCCAAATTCCTTAACTGTAATAACATAATAATAATACACCTTAATAATGCTGATTGCAAGAGGTGTAGTCCCTGCGTTCAGTGTTTCTCTCTACTGCAAAAGCCTGCCTGACAGAGCTGGCACACAATCCTGAGAGCTCTGCTCTCCTTCGTGCACTGGTGTGGAGAGAACTGTGTATACATGTCAGATCACTGGTAGGAAAGAGTGGTGTGGGTGTATTTAAGGCAAGATTAATTTAATACAACGTTCTGTATCACTGAAGAGGTGTAGCCAGTAGAAGCTGGGTTTCAATCAGACTTTTTCTTTCAAAAACATCACTTTTTCTCTGGCTGTCTGCAATCCACTCCCGTGTTGATAAAAATCCATGGAGTTGGGGTCAGTTGATATCCCAGCCAGCCAAGTAAATGGTTGAAAAACATTGGCTTGGGAACTAAGGACAAGGTGGAAAATAGAATTATTTGTTGAACTGATGGTCCCCAGTGAAGAGCCCAGAGCCTCAGCACTGCTCAGAGCTGACAAGATGACCAGTTACCACTGAAGCCAAGCAGGAAAGCAAAGTACCATGTTGCCTGCAGCATAGTAGTTGCTTAATACTGTTTCCCAGGGAATAGGGGCCATGGTGTAATTGGGGGTGAGAATGTAACCTGCTGAAAGGGCACAAGATCAGGTACTGAAACGCTTCCTAATTTTATAACCATCTAGTTTGCATAATGGCCTAATGACCTTAGTTAGCTTAGTTTACGGAGTTCCCCATCCAGCAGCCAGATCCCTGCAGGAAAGTCTTGTGCCACCTCTGAGACCTGATTGCGTGGCTGGGGTGTGCGAGTAGTCAGTGCTCATCAAGGGCTGTGACAGCATCTGATGCGCTAGTGTAACGTCAGGGATGCTGATGTTACAGGTAGGAGTGGGGACGGCATAAAGCTCCATCCAAAAAGTTACACACTAAGAGCTGAAACGTCTCCTACTGGTTGCTGAATATTTATGCCATCTCGATGCTTGGTCAGATCGTATCCCTGTGTGGTTTTCTTGAGTTGGGTTGAAAACACCTGTAAATATGTCTGTTTGTAGGAGTTCATCCTGTAGTAGCGTTGGGAGCCGCTACGGGGCCACGCTACTTTAATGTAATGAACTAATAAAACTGCTACATCATGGTGTGTGCTGCCTTAAAATCTCTTTTGTGGTTCTTCTCAAGCTAGAGTGCTAATGTTTGGGGATGATCGTTGAGACATGCAAATGCAGGCTGTGCTTAGCATGAAGCAATTGTTCACCTTTGTTTTTAAACAAAGTTGTAAGATAACTATGCAAATGTATTTTATTAAAGGGACGCATAAAAGGATCTAGTTTGTCTGCTGTGGTGTGGTTTTTTTCCTAGCTGGGGAGGGTCATTTCCCACCTGAATAGCTGGGTATGAGCGTCACATTACCTGGCTCTGCGACAGAGAGCCTTCAGTTTGCTTTCTGCCTCTTGAAATTTGAATCATAAATTCCTTCTGTTGTAGCAAAGGGAGTTCACTGCATTTTCTGATTAGGGGAGATGGGGGTTTTGTTGTGTTTCCCAGGGCCTGATGAAAACCAACCTTCCCATGGCACCAAACGTCTTGGATTAGCTTCTTGCCCGGGTTTCAGTAGGCACAGAGGCTGCTGACAGCAAGCAGCAGTGGTGACAGGAGCACCTTGCGAGACAATTACCCATATGTGTGTGAAACGGCTGCAGGAGACATCCCCTGGTACCATTAGTCTGTTCTCTGGCTGTACTACGGGGACTATTTTAATACCAGCCCACGGTGCTTAAGGTGAGATGCAGCCTTTCTCTGCTAGCCTGGGAAAATAGAGGTAGGCTAATACCAGCCAAAAACCCCTTATCTGCTTTTTCCAGCTCTATCAGCTAGCTAGAGGTATAAAAAACCCAACTCCGGACGCACCAAAAAAACCCCATGCCCCTCAAATTGTCCCCCCCAACCTTAAACAAACCAAGCTATTGCTTTACGGATGCAGTTTTTGTAGGTTGCCTCTACCCCTAAAGTCTGCACTGTTGACACAAAGCAGTGATGCCTCTGGTATAGACAAATCCTTCAGGGCAAGTGCTTGAGCTGATGTTCCAGACTTAGGATGACTTTCCAGAGCTGCTTTGTTCATCAGGTTTAGGTGCATAAAAAAGGTACATCGAGTGGGGAAGTTCACTGGGGACAGGGACAGAGCGCTTGGTGTCTGAGCAGAGCTGGGTATCTTTGAAAGCCTTTTATCCATCCCTTTCTTTACATCAGGTCTCTGGAATCAGCTTTTACATGAAGAATTTTAATTAATTTCCCCTTTTTTAACAGAGAAAAGAATGGGTCTCTTTTTTTCTCCTTTTTTCTTTCTTTTTTTTTTTTAACTGGACATAGACTCATTCTTCTTTCTTTCCTTGGAGGGTTTCTTTTAATCCAAAAGTGTCATAGTTCCCCTTATATGTTCTCAAATCCAAAATGTATCAGTAACTGGAAATGTTTTCTGTCCCAACCCTCTCTGTGTTTTTCAGGCCTTTGAATCTCCTGCAGAGTAGAACATCTTTTGACTGTGGAACTTGGTCATTTTTCATGCAGGATTAGTTATGTTACTAGGAAGAAAATATTTCTTAGAATCATAGAGTCAGTGAACGTGTAAGGTTGGAAGGAACCTTGAAAGCCCACCTAGTCCAACCCTCCTGCAGAAAGCAGGGACATCCGCAGTAGATCAGGTCACTCAGAGCCCCATCAAGCCTGACCCTGGATATCTCCAGGGATGGGGCCTCCACCACCTCTCTGGGCAGCCTGTGCCAGTGATCCACCACCCTCATAGTGAAGAACTTGCTCAGGTGTATTTGGAGACAGAAGTATAATTTTAACCCTCACTTTAGAAACTGGGATTTCCTGTTTTGAATCTCTCCAGCTTGTTTGTCCCTGCACCTGTGATGCAGCTGCTTCCTCGTCTTGGAGAGCAGAGTCCTTCAGAAAAGGTACCACAGCTGGAGTAGGTGCCACTCTCTTGCTGTGCCCAAAGTTTCAAGGGTGCCAGACCCCCACTGCTTGCTCCCTCAGACATGGTTCTCGGGTAGGGGGGAGCCAGGTCATGCCCCAGACAGTCCAAGCAGCTCTCTGTGGAAGAGGCGAGCTCTTGCCCTCCAAAGGTAATGTAAACCTCTTACCTAGGTAGCAGAGAGCACTGAGGTTCCCCTCTGAGGGCACTCACAAAAATGTCACTGCTTTTCCTTCTCTGTGTGGACAGCTTGAGATGAGGCTTCCCAAGACACACCAACCCAAGGGCTTTCTGCTCCCAAAATAGTGTTACCGCTCCCCCGCGCATTCCCGGCCATGAAGCTAGCAGGGAGCCACTGGTTTCCTTTCACCCTTTGGGATCCATTTGCTGCCAGGCTGTGAGCTGTGAGTCAGAGAAGTGCCAGAAGTGATGCAAGGAAAGGAGGGAGCAGGAATGTGGGAGGGGGCTGGGTAGAAATGCAGGTCTGGCCATTCTGTACCAGCTACGCCTCAGTGCCTGTGGGAACACCTTGGTATAAGCACTTAGGTTGTTCCACTCTCTCGTTGGCCTTTCCCTTTGGATCCAAATGCCTGAATTCACCCTCTCAAATCAGTTGGCTGGTTTGTGTGCTGTGTTTTTGTGTCAGTATCATCAAAATCATCAAAATTTGGGGTTCTTTCATGGATGCCTGTTGAAATATAAACCAGGGCTCATCTGTTCATCCCAAAAACACAAGGTTGGCGCAGGAGCCAGTTAAATTAACTGCATTTTTCTGTCTGATAATGAGCTTATAAATCAGGTTTAGGTGCATAAAAAAGGCCTATTTATTTCCAGTGTTTGCTGCGACTTTACCTAGACAGCATGGGACAGGCACAAGTCTGAGCTGTTGGGTTGTCCCAACAGCTGCGATAGGAGCAAACAGCCGCAGGAGCTTCAGTCTGTCCTGCCCTCATTGCAGGAGCGTGCCCGGCAGTAGGAGATCCACATGGTCAAAGCTGAGGCTTCCAAATCCTGACAAGTAAAGTCTGGTTACTGTGCAAGCCCTTGGTTATCCTAACATTGCATGTCTCAGGGACCAGGCAGGCCTCAGTCCTGTACTGACTGAAGAACGATGCTAGAATCCAGAAGTAGCATGTGAGATGGATTGAGATACCAAACTTCAGAGGAACCACTTTGATCTGAAACTTTACTCCTTTTTCTCATCTAATTTTGGCAGGACTGTAACTTTGAGATCAAAAGCACTGCAATCCCAGATCTCATCATATAAACTGGCATTTTTTTCAAGTCTTGTCAGAAAGTTTGAGACCTCTGATCCTCCTTGGGGGTACAAAACAGAACTGAGACCTCCTGGTTTTACATCCAGCTGTTGCCCTTGCTGTTTTCCTTCCTTGTGTCATGCAAACGGTTTCCCTGTTAGAATATTTTGAATGGTACAATGAAACTTCATCTGACAAGTGTTTCTCCTTTTCTGAAGGACTTTGCTCTTTCAGAGCAGCTCAGAGCCTGTCCAGCAGGATGCACACAAGCCTGTGAGGTTCCCGTTAGGTCACTGTTACAACTTCAGCCAAATGTTCAGCGTTTCTGGGGGGTTTTTCTGCGAAAAAAAAATTGTATTACCAACTCATTTTTGTTTGATTATTTATGGCAGCCTTCCCATAAACAGATGGATACATTGACAGTGACTAGAATGAGGTCACTCTAGTGTCCTAGATGTGTTAGGGGATGAGGGAGACGCAGCCTTTAGTGCTGTTGGTCACGCCGCCTTCCACAACACCTCTCCCAAACTTTCAGAAAGTGGCGTTCCCCTGGAAATGCTGGATCTCAAGGAGTCCCTGCAGATATCCTTTCTGCTGTCCTGCAAAATCCCCAGCTCATGCTGCATTAAAATCTGATGCCATCTCATCAAGTGATGGCTGTATGATTCATTTCCCCCTCTGCCCCACCACTTTGCGCTACTCCGCTAGTGTGCGACCGGAGGGATCAGCCTGGGTTTCTCTGGTCTCCTTTACCCATGTAAACAGATAACAGCACTTTGGCTTTACCACTCTTTGAGTTACTACATTTCAGGCGTTGTTGTCGTGGTTACTAACATGTTTTCAGTAGAGAAGCATCAGTGTGAAGCTGCAGGGTCTGTGTGTTACTACAGAAACCTTGGGTTTGTGTCACTGAACGTCCCTCTGTTCCTGTGCATGACTTTATTCACTCATACTTGTTGAATAAAAGTAATTCAACGTATTTCAGGCTCATTTTGTTTCCAAATGAGAGGACAAGTTGTGTAACTTTACGGTTGCAACTGTGGGGTTACACAACTATAACACAAGGCGATGTAACTTTACACATTGGTACTGGTGGTTTGTATCATCAGTGAATAACTGAGGCAGAGTACTTCAGAAATGGGGTGAAGATTAAAGGTGCAAGGTCATAAGTCAGCTCCAGACATGTTCTAGATGATAACTTTTATCTCACAAAAGACATTGCACCAGGTAGGAGAAAATCACAGTTTTGAAACAGTATGGCAGAAAAGGAGAAGAGAGGAGAAAACCCAGGAGACAAGTGGAGTGGCAGGGAGTCAGGAATTCTCATTCTGCATCATGGTGCAAGAACAAGGGATGTTTGAAGAAATAAAAAAGGTGACAGACTAAAAAATGGTATAAAAGGGGGAGGGGGGTTGATCACTACATTACTTGAAACCTGCTGCTGCTGTGGAGAGGGTTTTTAAAGTGATCCACTGTGTATATGGTCCAACCTGCAGCTGGGTGTGCGTTGATGCAGATTTGTTAATCCATCTGATGGCCTGAGTGGGATCTAAACTGCCAACTTGCTTCTCGCAGGGTGTGCTGATCTCCAGAGCCTTGACACCATGCAGCCGATGGAAAGGAAGAGGCAGGGCTACATTCACGAGCTCATTCAGACGGAGGAACGGTATATGGACGATCTTCAGCTCGTCTTAGAGGTGAGATGTCTTGGATGTGAAATGCGCTGGGGCACAGAACGTCTCTGTCCTGCTGAGGGGCGGCAATAAAGGGGTTCTTGCGAGATGTGAGATGCTGGAGGAAGAAAGTGAGGTTGTGTCAGCACCTCCCTTTCTAGTGCACGTTACGTGGTCATCCATGGGGCCAAAACATCACATTGTGAAAGCCACCACCTCACAAGGACCTTCCTGCTCTCCAAACCCTGTGCTTAGGTGTTTGGGCTCAGCATACAGGTGCTGGGCTTGCGGGGAGTCCGGCAGAGCCGCACAGGCTCATGGCAGAAACTGTATAGGCACCATAAATGTTTATTGCCATCATCTCAGATTTTATTTCTGGAAGCAAGACCACCTCCCCAGGCTGGGCAGGAGCTAGCCACCATTAAGTGGTCTTGGGTAGATGACTTAACCTCTCTGTATAAAAGAAAGATCTGCGTGTGAAGTGTGATGTGTAATTTGTGTAGCAGGTGACTCCAAAATCATGGGAATGTTCTGCTGAACAGTCACCCTGCAGGTGCCAGTGCTTGTCCCTGCTTCACAAATGGTGATGTCGGTGTCAGAATGAGGTCACACGCCTTGGAAAAGTGGCAGCAGCTGTCACAAGTGCTAGTAAGGGATTGCTTTCGATTGCTCCTGAGAAACTGGACACTGAGCATTCAGGAAAATCACAACCACTGCTAGGCTGAACAGGAGGTTGAGCTGCTTTTATCTCTGAAGAACTGCTCACCTTTCTGGTCTTGTGACTGTAGGTGTTCCAGAAGCCGATGGCTGATTCGGGCTGTCTCATGGAAGGAGAAATGGGGCTGATCTTTGTTAACTGGAAGGAACTTATCATGTCAAATACGAAGTTGCTGAAGTAAGTACTTACCTGTGTTTTTATGTTTTCCTGTTCATCTTTATTCTCCTTTCCTTTCCCCAGGAAGTTTCCTGGTTTTACAGTAAGGGTTTCTGTCCTGGCGGGCTGTTCCTGTGCGTGCATTCGGAACAGCTGCGTGCATTCAGACTGCCTCACAAAGGAGTTGTTAGGAGAGAGGGGAATAAATAGCAAGAACAGGTGCACATTTGTGATAGCATCTCAGACATAGAGCCTACACAAAAGCACATGCACGGGAGGCTTCTTTCCAGTTTTCTGCAAAGCAACCTCCTGTTCTCTAAAACTAAACTTTGGAGAGACAAAGCACCCAGTAATTCCTTGAAACGGGACGCTGGCTGAATGTAGAGATCAATGCCAATTGTCCCAGAAACCTCAAAGGAGAGTCTCAGTCCCACAGAGCCCATCAGGCAGATCCCTCAGCTCAGCACATTGTGCTGGTGACTTCCTGGGGTCCAGGCTGGAGCCTGCATCACCTGGAAGCACCGGCACTGCTGGAGGGAATTCCCCTTGCAGGCCTGCATCCTGTCAGGGATGGATGGTGTAAGGATCTTGATTTCAGCCTCGCAGACTCAGCAGCAAAGTTGTATGGTGATTTCTTTTCCGCCCCTTCAGAGCCTTGCGAGTGCGTAAGAAAACAGGAGGAGAAAAAATGCCAGTGCAGATGATCGGGGACATCTTGGCAGCAGAGCTGTCTCACATGCAGGCCTACATTCGGTTCTGCAGCTGCCAGCTTAACGGAGCTTCGCTGCTGCAGCAGAAAACAGATGAAGATGCTGATTTCAAAGACTACTTGAAGGTATCTTCTTCAGTAGCTTTTGTGCCTTCTCCTTTTCTCAGTGACAGGAGCTCATCTGACCAACATTGGCTGGGTCAGAGTAAAATCCTGCAAAAATAGCTAAGAGCCTTCCAAGGAGTATTTATATGTCAGCCACAGCTAACACTGTGTGCTTTTCATTTATATACCTGTCATTCTCTCAAGCTAATTTATTACTCTGGTTCCCATTCCGTTCCTGGTTACTTCAGTGCAATCCTAACCCTGCAAAACCACGGTGCCAGTGTCTGCACCTTCCCAAAAATTCCCACTGTCAGAAGGGGTAAGAGTCTGTGGAGTAGAAGTAAGAAAGCTGTTCTGAACATGCTTCTAAATCTGTGGGGCATGCAGTGGGGCTGACCAGTGGGGCTGCAGCTGGGGCCAGAGATTTGCCATGAGCTGCAGCCGATGGGGTGGCTTTGAGGCCATGAAAGGAGAAACACTGGAACTGTTGACATGAGGCATTTGTTTTTTCCAGTGCTTTGTTTGGGTTTTTTTTTTTTAACCTGAGTGGAGCCTGAAATGTCAGAATAAAAGCTGGGATGGTTTTGAATGTAAGGATTCTGCATGGACAGTGATCCCACGGGTTACGCTGGCAAAGCATGTGAGCACAATGACAGCACCAGCGTCACTGTTTGTTCTAGATACAAGTATTGTTTGCTTACCCAAAAATCCCAGAGTTCTTGGAATGTCTGGAAAAATGAATCTGATCGGTTTTCAGAGCGGTGAGGCAACTGTTTCTGGATGAGTAATGTGATGTCTCTGTTAAATCTCTGTGTTGCACCATAGAAACTTGCCTTGGACCCTCGCTGCAAAGGAATGCCCCTCTCCAGCTTCCTCCTGAAACCTATGCAACGAATAACCCGCTACCCTCTGCTCATAAAGAGTGTGAGTACCCTAAACGAGGTTTTGGCAGCAAATGCTTTTGAGTTCCATTTCGATAGCAAAAGCAACCCCCCCACGTCCTTTAATGAGGATTTCTCTGAGAGCGCAGAGGAGCAGTACCAGTGCTGACCTCTCTTTTTATCTTGTTTTCTCACCTTTTTGCTCCATACCAGATTCTAGAGAACACTCCAGAAAATCACCCCGATCACAGTAACCTCAAGCTCGCCTTGGAGCGTGCGGAGGAGCTGTGTTCTCAAGTCAACGAAGGGGTGCGAGAGAAGGAGAACTCAGACAGGCTGGAATGGATACAGTCCCACGTCCAGTGCGAAGGCCTTGCTGAGGTAGCCACGTGTGGCAGAGACTTTTCCAAGTCACTTCACAAAGGCTGGGGGAGGAGCAGGGGGTCCTTGCTCACATCTGGTTTTGGAACATGATCCAACTGCTGAGCTCTGGCAGAGAAGCTCATACTGAATTCTGCTCACAGCTGTAGTGTGATGAGCCCTCATTTCACATGATTTGGGCAGGGGAGGAATCTCAGTTGTCACCTGAAAGCTGGTACCTTTTGAATGGTCCAATGAACAGAAATACTCTCACCTCTGAAGTTCTGCTCGTGCTTCAGCTGGGTTAAGTCAGGTGTTACTACTTAAAGTGTGTTTCCCAGGGTTTTCCTTCAGGCAGAAAGGGCACCGAAGCCCTCGCTGCCAGATCTTCAAAGGTATGTGGGGCTCAGGCTCCTATAGCTTTCAGGTCAGCCTTCAAAGTGAGGTGTTATGACAGTTCTTCACTGGGAACCACAGCTTGGCAGGCCCAGAAGGTCTCCTCAGGGTGACCTGACTGCAGACTCTGCAGGTTCTTCCTGAACACTGAGAGATAAGTGAGATGAATGAGCATCTATGAGATAAATGCCTTCATCCAGTCAGACCCATGTGTATGTTGTTGGTAAAGCTTACATCTGTTTTAAGTTGGGAGCAGTGCTGATACCATGGCAGATCAGAAACCAGTTCCCTTCTCTTCATTTGTAACCACACTCCTTACACAAAACAGAAGGGCATTTTGAGTAGCTTGAGCAATCTTCACTGTGAAGAGGAGCTGGAAGTGATGCCTGCATTAACTTGCTGTCACTAATGGGTTTTGTCTCTCCTAGCAACCAGTGTTCAACTCCCTCACGAACTGCTTGGGACCCCGGAAGCTCCTGCACAGTGGCAAGCTGTACAAGGCCAAGAGCAGTAAGGAGCTGTACGGCTTCCTTTTCAATGACTTCCTCCTGCTCACCTACATGGTTAAACAGTTCGTCTCTTCCAGCTCTGATAAACTGTTCAGCCCCAAATCCAACTCCCAGTTCAAAATGTACAAAATGGTGAGTGAACCAAGGTGCCCAGTGGGGGTGTTGATGCAGCCAGACCTGGCTTCTGATGAGGAATGCTGTTCTGCCTGCTGGGATTAGCTGCCTGGCTGATCTGAGCCTTTGCCATCATACGGGCATGTACTGGCAGCCAACATGCATGAGTGCTGTTGGCTTAATCCCTGCAAAAGGAAAGGTCTTGTTTTACTAGACACTTCTGTCCACTTTGGGGTAGAAGGTCAAGAAATAACATTGTCCATGAGCAGCTGAGTGGGATGTTCAAAAGCATGAGCCTTAGTTAAGCTTGCATCTCTTCCTACATCTCCAGGAAAATACCTGTCCTTTAGAAAACAGTAAAAGGTGCAAAACTTTAGTCTGAGTCCACACGGTGCATGTTCTCAAAATAAGGGAGCTGGGGAGATAACTTTAAGTATCAGGGCTGCTTTCCAACAGGGAACCTGAGAGATTACCAGGATTTCCAAGCTCCACACTGCAGCTCCACTTACGCAGTCCTGTCCTGTTCAAAAGCATCTTCATCAGACTGGGGGTTGTCACCAGTGTAGTCTTTCTCTCCGTCCTTTCTCACATGGGTGAACTGATTGTTTGTCCTTTGTCCTACGACTTTCATTTTCCCCACAGGAGAACAATGAATTTAAACATCCCTGTAGGGTTTCCACTTAGCATCAGGGTGACACCGCCACAGTGACATTTGCTTTCCTTTCAGCCTGTTTTCCTTAATGAAGTCCTGGTGAAACTACCCACCGACCCTTCAAGCGATGAGCCAGTTTTCCACATATCACACATCGACAGAGTTTACACACTTAAAACTGACAACATTAACGAGCGGTGAGTAGTGAAAATGCAGGTCTGGGCTTAACCTGATTGGGGCTGTAGGCTGTTTCCAGTGAGCAGATAAGGGGGTCTCAGAGTTCAAGAACAGGGTATGGTCTCTTGGTTGGGAAATAAATTAATTTGAGTCTGATTTGAATTGCAGTTTTTGTCTGATTTTGTTCTGCTTTCATGGGAGTTCATGTAGTAGAAGCTTCTCGTTGATGTTGCAGTTATACAGAAGAACAGTTTAGGGCTGCAATGTCCAGCATGCCACAGGTCCTTCCCTATATAGGCTGCCCAGGGGGGCTGTGGAGTCTCTTTCTCTGGAGATATTCAAGACCCGTCTGGACGCCGACCTGTGCGATATATCCTAGGGAACCTGCTCTGGCAGGGGGGCTGGACTCAATTTCTGGAGGTCCCTTCCAACCCCTACAATTCTGTGATTCCCCAGCCCCTAATGTGACCCAGCAGCCTTTAATAAAACAGCAGCTCCAGTGTAATTTATTTAGGCTGATGTGGAAATATGGCATAAGATTAAATCTGAGAACTCCATCACTTGAGTTCTTAAACTAACTGGATTTGTGATGCCTCTGAAACCCAGTGGGTAAAGAAATGGCAAAAGAGATTGGGGCATAGTTGCTGATATTGAGGAATTTCCTGACTGTGATATGACCCTGACCATAGGGATTGCTCTTTGCAGCACTGCCTGGGTCCAGAAAATCAAAGCAGCGTCAGAGCAGTACATTGAAACCGAGAAGAAGAAACGTGAAAAGGCTTATCAAGGTACCTGCTGAGTTCTGTATTTCCCTCTCATCCACCTGGGCACACAGGCAGGGCCTTTCCTGTGTATAATCTCCCCCTTCAGACCTACTGCCAGTTCTTAGAGTTGCAACCCACCCGTTAATTTCTGGCTTCTTTGTTCCCAGCTCGCTCGCAGAAGACCTCAGGAATAGGGCGCTTGATGGTGCATGTGATCGAAGCAACAGAGCTCAAGGCCTGTAAGCCCAATGGTAAGTGAAGGAAATGGTGTCAAATCATTTTTACTCCTTTTATATCACTTTTTTTACACATTTGGAAAGGCTTGTGGAGTGTGGTGGTTTGTAGCATTATGCATTCAGCTACAGCTCCTGAACAAATCAGCTGTTACTCAGTCTCATAGGGCTTCTCAGAGGGAAGAACCAGCTGTACTATAGGGCTTGCCTGACCCACATCTTCTGGACTGCAGCACGGATGGGTGTCCAAGCAGCCCCCAGATGAGGAGGGAGGTTTCTGTGCTGTGGAGGTGTTTCACTGCTTGTTCTGTGCTTAGGGAAGAGCAACCCATATTGTGAAATCAGCATGGGCTCCCAGAGCTACACTACGAGGACCCTGCAGGACACCCTGAACCCCAAGTGGAACTTCAACTGCCAGTTCTTCATTAAGGACCTCTATCAGGATGTCCTGTGTATCACCATGTTTGACAGAGATCAGTTCTCACCCGATGGTAAGTGTGAACATGTGTTTTAGGAAAACAGTGCTTTTTTGGGACTCAGTGTACAGAGCTCCCCAGTACCAAGAGCCTGTAGGTGCAATTGCTTCCTGAGAAATGTAACAACAATGCCCTCAGTAGCCCTTTAGAGCCAGCAGCTCAGGCAGTCAGATTTGATCCTGCTCTGGCTTTTGTAGCAGCCAAAATGATTATTTTGAGACAGGGATAGTGGAAGCAGAAGTTTTTCTCTCTCACTGTAGGTGATGCCCCAAATTAAGATGCTGGGTCATATTTGCACAGTGACAGCTTAATAAGCTTTTATTTTTCACCTGGAAACGAAACACGTTTTGGCAGCTGGTAGCTTCTGGTTCCCTTTAAAAGGTGAAGTGCTTTTTCATGGCTCTGACACACAGTTGATGATTTCAGATTTGCAAGGTACTGCCTCAACCTGAGTTGCCCTGTGCCTAACTATAGCTCAGTCTTTTCTCCTGTGAGGTAATGTGATTTTGTATCTCCCCTTTGGACACCTGAGCCTGGTTGTTTTCGGTTCATGGTCAGTTTTTAAAGCACCCACAGACACAAAGATGTTTGTTTATGAAATGGCTACAGAGGGTGTGTAATTTCTGAACACGACTGTAACCCTCAGAGTGGCAGTTGTTGTTCAAGGGCACTGTTCTGCTGTAAAGAATGACACATAAGCCAAATTAAAAGTTGGCTGAGCCAAAATAGTTGATTTTTTTTTCTTGTTGTGGTAGTACAAGTACTGACTTGTAAACAGGTTCCATCACTTAACTCTGACCTTCCAGCTCTAAGGCAGGAGAACATTTGAAATTGGAGGGCAAATCATATGAGGAGCAGCTGAGGGAGCTGGGGTGTTCAGCCTGGAGAAGAGGAGACTGAGGGGAGACCTTATCACCACCTACAATTACTTGACAGGAGGGTGTAGAGAGGTGGGTGATGGTCTCTTCAGCCAGGGGACAGGAGATAGGATAAAGGGAAATGGCACAAAGCTGTGCCAGGGCAGGGTCAGATTAGATGTTAGGAAAACATCTTTTCACTGAAAGAGTTGTCAGGGCCTGGAACAGGCTGCCCAGGGAGGGGGTTGAGTCACCATCCCTGGATGTGTTTAAGAGATGGGTAGATGAGGTACTTAGGGATATGGTTTAGCATAGGACAGGAATGGTTAAACTTGATAATCTTAAAGGTCTTTTCCAACCTTGTAATGCTGTGATTCTGTGAAATTGTGTTTCTGAAAGTGAACTGCATTTTTTAAGCCCTTAGATCAAACTGTGACATAAAAGCATGCTTTCCATCCTAATTCTGTGGAGTTTTTTGTCTTCTAAAAAGACCCATTTCTGTCACTGCTGGCTGATGTACCCAGGGCTGGGAGCTGCTCAAACAGGAAGCTTGGGAGCAGTGCTCTGGAACTGAATACGTACTGTGCAGCACCGCTGCTTCATCTGACACTTTGATTTTTCTAAGCTTAATCTCTTTGCTTAATGAACTTTCTTCCTCACTTGCCCAACAGATTTTTTGGGTCGCACTGAAATCCCAGTAGCAAAAATCAGAACTGAACAAGAAAGCAAAGGCCCCACGACGAAACACTTGCTGCTGCATGAAGTTCCAACAGGCGAAGTCTGGGTCCGTTTTGACCTGCAGCTCTTTGACCAGAAAACACTCCTCTAAGACAACTTTATTCTTTATTTATGAAGGAAAACTGAAGCCAACAGCCTGAACCTTTTTTTTTGTGAAAGACTCCTTGTGCCCACGCTGGTTATTAAGCAAGAGTTCCTGCTGCTTACATATTTCCTCTCGGTTACTGGTTGCGTTCACTTCCTTGCGGCGTTCAAAGTTGTTGTTGATCTATGCAAAGACAAATGTTACTGTATATTCAATACTATAGCTCAGTGCCTTTTTATTGTGTTGGAACACGTTGGGTTTAGATGCCAATGTTTCCATTTTCAGGGCCATGAAGAGTGTTAAGTAGAAATGTGGCATCAAGGCGTCTGTGTATTTTACCACTTAGTCTAATGTATAGACTGAGGAATGGTTTAGCTCAGCACTAGAATCATTCCATTTGAAACCTGAAAAGTGATATCCACTGGAATCTTCCCCTCTCAGGATGATAGTTTTAAAGTTGAAATGCTGAAGAAGCCTTAGCACTGGAGAGCCAGTCTCCGACATATTGTATATACCTTAAGAATCAAGCGTAGTTCTTTACTTGACTTAGTTCTGCACTGAAATCAGTAGCTCCTACTTGATTTTTCTTTCTGCTTCAGTTTGATTCATCATTCTCTGCTGAGACAATGTGGTGGTGAAGAATAACTAGAAAAAAACTATTTTAAATACTGTGACCCACACTAATGTGGAAAAATACTCTTCAGCTTCTTTTTTTTTTCCTAAATATAAGTTATTTGTGTACATTTCCTTGGTCTTACAGACCTCCATGTGAATCTTGAAGCTTTGACATTGCCAACGTGTATATATAGAGTAAAATATAAGTTTATTAATGTAATTTGTCTACAGATGTTTATTGATGCACAGTGATTTTTAAAAAGTCTATTTTATTGTACAGGAAATGTGGAATAATGAAAAAAGCTTCTAGGGTTAAAATCAAGAAGAGTTTATTACAAGTTTAGAAGGTTTGCTTGGGGGAACTGACACCCTGACGCCAATCTGTAAAATGAGAGTGGTTGGAAGCAAACACTTTCTCCTTGCACCAAAACCAGGGATGGTTATATTTTTAAAAAAAAAAAAAAAGTTTGTTTCTAAAGGGTTTGATACATTGTAAACATTTTACTGTCCCACTCCTTCCCCCTGGGCTTTGATGGAAAAGCACCGCATGCAGTTCTGAGCAGTGCTGTGTTTTCCCTGGGTGCAGCAATACCTCCTGCTGGCTGACAGTTTCACACCCTGTGCCCATCTGTGCACCCTCCTGTTACAGGCCTGACTCAACCTCTGTTACTTTTAACAGTTTTCTGGTGTTCAGTATTTCTAATCCTAAATAAAACTACATCTTGGCAACTCCTGAGAGATTGTGTCTGTACAGTGGGAGTGGGGAGTGCCTTGAACAAGCACAGAGACAGTTCTGCTTTCAGAGCTGCTCTGCAGTCACACTGGCAGGGAGACAGGGACCACACTGGGACCAGAGAGGAACCATTTGTGGGGTGCTCACAGCTTTTGCAAGACTGTGCATGGTTCTGAAGTACTGTGGGAGCTCTGCTAAAGATTTGAACAAACTCAAGTCATTCTTTCCTTATCAGGAAAAGAATGCTGCCCTGGTCAGGCCCCACCTGGAGTATTGTGTCCAGTTCTGGGCTCCCTGGTATCTCCTGGAAAGAGTCCAGAGGAGGGCTACAAAGATGATTAAAGGACTCCAGCATCTCCCCTATGAGGATAGACTGAAAGAACTGAGGCTGTTCAGCCTTGAGAAAAGAAGGCTGAGAGGGGATCTGATTAATGTTTATAAATATCTGAAGTGTGGGACACAGGGGGAAATAGCCAGCCTCTTCTCAGTGGTCTGTGGAGACAGGACAAGGGGCAATGGCTGCAAATTGGAGCACAGGAAGTTCTGCACCTACATGCAGAAGAACTTTTACCCAGTGAGGGTGACAGAGCCCTGGGACAGGCTGCCCAGGGGTGTGTGGAGTCTCCTTCTCTGGGGATATTCAAGACCCCTCTGGACGCCGACCTGTGCGATCTGTCCTAGGTTGGACCCAATGATCTCTGGAGGTCCCTCCCAACCCCTAAGAATTCGTGATTCTGTGATCAGTGCTTTCTAAGCTGCTCTTCTGTACCCATCAGCTAACAACGCATGTAGCCAGGAGCACCCCTTTCTCCTCCTTCTCATTCACAGAGAGGGTTTGTTCTCAAATCTCAGTGACCTCTTTCAGCTTCATGCACAATCGCAACAGCTGTAGCTAAAACTGTGCAAGCTTTGCCGTTCCCTCTGCCCACTGCTGACATTCACACTGCGTGTAATATGAAACAGAGCAAGCTCAGAGCTGTAGCTGTAGCCAGAGCTGGGGATAACATACATTCTGCATGGAGTCCAAGAGGAGCCTGGCAGACCTTTAACTTTTCTCACAAGTTCATCTCTAACACAAAAACTCCGTCACCCAGAGAATGGCAGCACTTTGTAGGGCCGAACTTAAGTTAATCTCCTGACATAGGAGGGTTTGACCTGTGGAGCATGGACACATTCTCATCACCAGCTGGAGGACAGGTGGCATCAGTGGCTCTCACCATCTTTGTGGCAGCTGAGGACTTGCATTCTTTAAACACAAGTGAATACTAGTGCCAGCCCATGCAACACAAAGGCTGCTGTCACCCCGCACAGCTTCCTGTGCTACCTCCTTCCCACACACCCAGTCACTCTTGAAACGTTTGTCTTCCTTTGGGACCAGTTTTCTTCTAGAACGTGCTCAGTAAAGCCTTTGGCCAGTGAGCAACAGGGGCTGAGGGCAAGAGGGTGGGCCTGGGTCAAGAGGACATCAGGACCCCAGGACAGCTTTGACATTTTTGTCATGGGGAAGCAGGAGTTCCCTGAAGTGTTGTGGCCTGCAGTGGCAGAACCAGCGAGTGTTCAAAAGGGCTGATCACAGCACCTGGGACTTAAAAACCAGCAGCAAAATTTAAAAAACCCCTTTCACTCCTCACTGAACCCAAGTGTTTCTCTCTCAGGACAGGCCGGGGGGCTCTTTACTGCTCCCAGCTTAGGCAGCTGCAGCACAGCTCTAGTCCAGTTCACCACTGGTGAGCTCTTCTGCATTTTGAGTCCAACCAGCCCATAGGCAAAAAATCACCGACTTGGTTATGAATCTCAACCACAGGATGCAGCTCTCTGGAGTGGTGTGTAGCTCTCGCAGTGCAACTGCAGGGGCCTCTGTTCCCCAGGATCTGGCAGTTCCCCAGACAGCAAGCAGCAGCCCCACTCACCATCTGTGCCTGTCCCTGGAAAGCCTTAAGCTCTAACACGCCTCAATTTGCAGAGTTGTAGTGCCACCCCTTGGCTTATTATTACATGTCACCCCATTACAACAGCCCTCAGCCCATTGTGCTGTGCATGTCTGATCCCTTCACACAGGTCATTTACTAACACTTGCACACCCCTCGGCAGAAAGCAAACAGACTGCTCTTAAAACCGAGTTGGAAGGGTATCTCACACCTCAGTGCTTCAGCACACAGTGCCTACAACATCCCGGACTACCAGAAACCGAGTTGTGGCTGACACAGCAGCGAGCCAGGTCAGGGAAACCCCCCTCCTCGCAGGCTGCAGCGTGGCAATTCTGCCTGTGCCAGAAGAAAAGGAACGCTGCCAACCATCTGATCATGTATCCACAGTCAGTGTCCCTGAGCCTGGGTACAGACAGGTGAGACTGGGAGTGAAAAGGAGGCTGATTTAAGGTAAAAAACCTACATACAGGCGTGTCACTGGAACAACAGAGTCAAGAAAGGGAGGTAAAGAAGGAAGGCCTGGAAAAGGAGGTAGAAAAGTAAGCAAACAGATGGAGGAACCTGTAAGGACAGTGATGAGAGAGAATGTTAAGCAGAATGAGGGGAATGAAAGAAAAGGGAGGAAAAGTAGCATGTAAAAGCAAAGGACAATGGAGATCTTGGAGGAAAAATCAGAACAAGGAGAGGGAGACACAGCACTAGGGAGTCTGACAGAAGAAAGGGGTGCAAAACAGTGGGAGACTTGGGGATGGAGTAAAAGGGTTGGTTGGGGGGGGAGAGAGAGAGAGAGGAAGAAAGGAGGAAGAATAATAGATATGGAAAGGGGTGATAGCCTGGTGACAGAGACACAGGTGGCTGAGGAGATCTGGGAAAAAAGACAAGGAGAAGCCTAACAGCAGTGAGGAGAGCAACAGGAACTGACAGGAAGGACCGAGCATGCACATCGTCCTGTAATACACGTGTGTTGAGCGTGCCCAGGAGACTAAAGTACAAAGTTCCCAGATAAATTCTAGGGACAGCAGGCCTGGAATGCAGACTGACAGATCAGATCACCATCCAGAACTCCCGTGCTATCAGGTGGCCACTTCTAAGACAGGAGCTCAATTACACACAAATGTCCTGGCATCCCAGTTACAGACACTGTTTTCACTGAACTTTGGCTGTTCACAGTCACATCTACAGCTGAAGGAATGTTGAGGGTCACTCACCTGCCAAGGCCTTTGCTGCTCATGTTCCCTCACGGATCTTGGACATGTAAATCTTAGTAGCCAGGGAGTCTCTGAGCTATTCACACTGTGTATTGAAGGTCCATGCTCTTTCCAAATTGCTCCATGGGCACACACAACTCCAGAAACGTACTTAGGATCTCTCCGTACATTTATCCTTTTTCCCGCTGCAAGTCCTAATGCTCTGGTCAAGGCAATAATTTCTGCCTTTTGGGATGAAGTTCCAACGGGTAAAGGATTTGATTCTATTACCTGGTTGGTAGTGGTCACTGCATATCCAGCCTTATGGATAACTTGCTGGACAAAACTACTACCATCTGTGAACCAGGAATCTTGAGCATCTTCTAAAGGCTCCTCTTTAAGAAGCCAAAGAGCTGGCGAGGAAAGCGCTTGACATAGGCTGACCCCCAGCTAACCACAACCTCCTTTCAGGTAATTGGAGAGAGCAAGAAGGTCTCCCTGGAGCCTGAGGCAAAAAAGTCATTAAGTACTTCAGCCTTCTCCATATCTCAGGTAACTGGGTCACCTGTTCCATTCCAGAGAGGGCTGTCCCTGGAGCCTCCTCTTCTCCAGGCTAAACAGTCCCAGTGCCCTCAGCCAGTCCTCATCACACTTGTGTTCCAGACCCCTCACCAGTTTTGTTGCCCTTCTCTGGACACACTCCAGGTCTTTCTTGCAACCTTCAGGTACTTAGGAAGCAGGACCAGGAAAAATCATCAGGTCCCAGCAGAAGAGGAAGCTCAACTGGTAAAAATCTCTCCTAAATCCTTTTCCACCGCAGCATGGGGCCAAAGTTCTTTATTGGGAGGGTGACAGACTGGAACCAGCTGCCCAGAGAGGCTGCGGCGTCTCCCTCTGTGGACACTGTGACACCCCATCAGCCTGGCTGCGCTCCTGTGGGACCTGCCCCGGGTGACCCTGCTCTGGCAGGGTTTGGACTGGGTGAGGTCGCTTGCGGGATTCCGTGAGACAGGACCTCCGCGGCATCGCGCAGCGCCCCGTGACCCTGTGTCAGCACCGGGATCCGGCCGTTCCCCCCCTTTTCCGCCCCGTCCCCTCGGGCCCAGCCCCGCAGCCGCGCTCCCCTCAGGCAGGCGAACGGCCCCTGGCTGCAGCGCGCCGCTCAGCGGCGGGAAGCTGCGGCGCATGCGCGGTCGTGCCGGGAGCCGCTGGCAGGGCGCTCAGCGTGCTGCGGACGCATGCGCGGCCGCGGCGTTGCCAGGCGACGTCGAGACGCTGCAGCTCCGGTGCTGCGCTATGGCCGCGCCTCAGTGGCCTCTGCGGGCTGCGTGAGGCGAAGAGCGGGCATGGAGGCTGCGGGCTGCCGGGCCTCGCTCCCGCCCCTCAGCGACTCCCGTGCCGCTGCGGAGGAGCGGATCGCCGCCCGGCGCCGGCGCATAGCCGACCGCCTCGATGCGGAGCGCCGGTGAGAAGCGGGGCTCCTTACTGTGCGCCTGTCTGTCTGTCTGTCCGTGCGTGCCGGCCCCGGCCCCGCTGGCAACGGGCAGCCCGGGCCTAGGCTGGGACTCGCCGGGAATGGAGCACACCTTCCCAAAGCGGGCTGCTCTCTCTCCCGAGCCTTGGCTGTCCCTTCGGGCTGGCTGGCTGGCTCAGGGGCCACATCTTTCCCCCGAGCCTGGGGAAAACTGGGGCAGACGTCGGCTCCTCCCCAAAGTGTGAAGAAACCCCAGGCAGATGCCTGTGCACCCTGGTACCGACCCGTGGGGGTAGAGTGGGAAGGGAGAGACAAGGGTGCTGTGCTGAACCCTGCGATCTGGGCTGGCATCCTAGATCCCAGATCCAAATTCCAAGCTTTGGGAAGATGCTGGGGTGTAAAAAGGTCTCTCCTTTCTCCTTTTCTGCCCAGGAAGGCTCTTGGGGAAGATGTGGAGGCAAAGGTGGATGAGGAGGAAGAATGGCGGAGGAGGACTCGCCAGCAGATTGAGGAGAGCAGGCAGGTGAGGCAGTAGGACAGGAAGGTCCTCCCAGGTCCCTGACCTCCACACATTTGCCTTTCCCCTCCTTTGGTCTGTGTGTGGTGCTCAGTGTCACACCACAGCATTTCTGTGAGAAGCAGCAGGCACAGGAACTCCTCAGGCCTGGGGGGGCTGCGATTCTTGGCCTGGCTCCTGGGGAGACCATGTTCTTGGGACAAATAGCCCCTGGACTGGAAGGGTCTGGGACTGGCACTGTGCATCCAAAGCCCAAGCCAAGCCCCTAGCCCCATACACACATGGAGGGCAAGCAAAACAAGAAGGGGCTCTAAGCACGTTCCTCTTGGTGCCGCTGGCCTGCGGGGCTTTTGAGGAGAGTGGGGACCCACAGATGCACTGAAGTCCTTGCGGTGCTCATCAGTCCTGCCACAGGCAGGGATTATGGGACCATTCAGGCACCTTAGCACGTGGACAGGAGCCAGGCACTAGGCAGGCAGAGCCAGAGTTCCTCCAGGAAGTCAGGCCCGGAGCTCCTCTAGGCTCCAGGGCTGAGCTGTGTACCACCTGCTTCACAGAGGCTGGCCAAGCTGCTCTGCGAGGGCACCCAAATGGTGAGCAACATCCAGGTGGCTGCTGACATGAGGGAAGCACGGAGGAGGGCAGAGGAGGCAGACCTGAAGCTGCAGAGGTAAGAGATTGCAGGGTGGGGCTGTGCTGCTGGGAAGGAGTGGGACAGGTGTTGGTGCAGCTTTCCAGGGACGTCCCAAGCCTGGTCATGCAGGAATGCTTAGCGGTTAGAGCAGCTCTGACTTTATGTTCCAGAGGAAAATGTGGGCACACAATGAGACTCCAGATCCTACCTGACACAGCTGGGTCTTTCCAGAGCTCCACAGGCCTAGGCTGGTGGCTTCCCCAGGTGGCACAGCAGTACTGGGGACTGTCTGGTCACCCATCTCCTCCGGAGCCACTGCCACCTCCACTCCAGGCTGTGAGAGACACAGCTGGTTCTCAGCTTCCCACCACGAGCCTGGACCATGTGTGCTCACGGTCCCCCTTCTCCAGAAGCGTGGGCAGAGCTGCCCTCATGTGGGAAGTCAATCCTGCTGTGACCAGGAGCCGGTGATTGCCCAAAGGCCTTACAGCCTCAGTTATTCTCTGATCCTCTCTGTGTGCCTTCCTGGGCAAAGCTGTCCTGCTTGAGGCACAGAGCTGGGCAGTCTCCAAGGGCCTGCATCTCTAGGACTGTAAGATGAGCAAGGAATCATAGAGTCCTTGCTCCTGCTGCCTTTGCAAGGCACTGTAGGAACAGATTTTGGGAGGCTGGCTGTAGAAGGCTGCAAGTCCCCTTGCTCAGAGGGGTTCCCAGTGGGAATCTCATGAAAGAACCAGATGCTGGGCCACAGAGCCATATCTGAAGCACTTGCTGCCCAGCCCCAGCTTCCCATTGGCCCTGTCCTCCCTCTTTGTGTCAGCAGTGCTGTGGCCAGCAGGACCAGGGCAGGTACCATCCCTGGAGGGGTTCAGAACCTGTGTAGACATGGCACTTGGGGACACGCTTTAGCAGACATGGTGATGGCCAGGCTTGATGATCTTAGAGGTCTTTTCCAACCTCAGAGAGTGATTGATTATTGCTGGCAGGGTGGAGAAGCTGGAGAGAGAAGCCAAGTCTAGCATGCAGCAGTTTGAGGAGATCACCTCCAAATGGGCCTCTGCTGAGGAGATGACAATCCCGGAGGAGCTGTGGCAGCTGCTAAACGAACAGCAGCAGCGGTGCGCGCTGCTTCTGCAGCAGAAGAACAGGCTCATCACTGAACTGCAGCAGGTAGCGTGAGGAACAGGCTGGGACAACCGGGAAGGACAAGGGGGGTTCAAGCTCTGGGGCAGTGTGATGTGTCTCTCCTCCCATCTTCTCTCCTAAGCACCTCTTGGCTTTCCAGCTTGTTGCTCTTGTCACCACTTGTCCTTTGGCAAAAGCAGCATCTGGGTCTGACCCTCTCAGTCAGCCACTGATGGTTCCTGCTCCAACACCGCTCTCTGATTCCAGCGTCTGCTCTTCTCCTCCAGGAGCTGAAACACAAAGATGAGGAATACGTGCAGGCCATTAAGAAACAGTCAGAGGACATCCACCTGCTCTTAGAGAGAATGGAGGAACAGATCCGGGTCATGCTCAAGGCGTACCGCCGCAAACTCCTCAAGATCGAGGTAGCCAGTTTGTATGGTGCAGGAAGAGTCCTGGTAGAAAACCCACAGCCTTCTCCCCACCTAGGGCCAAAAGGTCTCAGGCCCATTGCACTGTCTGGCTTGACTCCTGTCCGCAGCAGCAGGGCTGATGTCTTGGTGAATGAGGCTGAAATCTGGCCAAGCAAGAGCACGGAGTGGTGCTGAGGGGCTGGTTTGTACCCTGCTGGGAATGACTGTGGGTCAGTAGAGAGCAACTTGGTGGCACGTGGAAGCGGTGGCTGCTGGCTGGCTGATGGTTCTTGTCTCTGAAGGCCAGGAAGGACTGTTGTAGTTCTTCAGCCTTACCTTCTGCAGAGACCAAAGTCCCAGCTTGTGGGTCAAACCTGCATTTGTTGCTGAATGTGGGCATCTCTCCCGGTGTCACGACTGGTGATGTGACTTCAGGTGGCTGTGTGACCAAACTTCACTGCTAACCCTCCAGCAAGGATTTCCAGTGAAGTGGCAGAGCCAAGACTCAGCACCATGAGTGTCTCTTACGGTGCTGGGTGGCTGATGGCAGCAGTCCCCATGGGGTCTGAGCATGAGGTCTCTACCAGCATCCTGGCCTAGAGAGATCAGGCCAGGGTGTGTCCATGGCACAGTGGTGTCAAGCCACAGCTGATCCTCTCCTGGAGGCTGCTGGCCTGGCCTGGAGTAAGGCTGGCAACAAGCGGTGCCAACGTGATGGTGACAGGCTCTGTCTCCTTCTCAGAAAGCTTTTGAGCGTGAACGGCGAGAGCTGCTGGACAGGAACAGGAAGAAGTGGGAAGAAGCCATTGAAGCCCACAAAGCACGTGAGGTAAGGTCCAGGGGAACTGCAGAATCAGTTCTGTGGGAAAAGACCCTTAAGGTCATCGAGTCGAACCATTAACCCAACACTGCCAAGCCCACTGCTAACCCACGTCCCCAAACACTGTGTCTCCATATCTTTTCCATCCCTCCATGGACGGTGAGTACACTACTGCCCTGGGCAGCCTGTCCTGTGTCCAACAGCCCTTTGTGGGAAGACATGCTTCCTGATATCCACCTGGCACAACTTACGGCCGTTTCCTCTTGTCCTATCGGTTGTTCCTTGGGAGAAGAGACAGAACCCCCTGGGTACAGCCTCCTTCCAGGGAACTGCAGAGAGCCACCAGGTCTCCCCTCTTGCCTTTCTCTGGCCACGCTCCAGCACCTCGATGACCTTCTTGTAGTGAGGGGTGAAAGGCTGAAGGCCTGGTGCTGCTCTCCAGCAGCCTTGATAGACCCATGGGCATGGATGCAGCTGGTTCCTCAGGAGCACTGGGCAAAGGGGCAGTTTTTCAGCCTGCTCTGCTAGGAAATTCCCATTATCCATGCCTGGCCTTGCTTTGGGCTGGCCAAAGGAGCCATGATCCCTGGAGGAAGCTGTCACCGTTGATGGCTGATGCTCACCCTTTCCCCTTAGCTAGAATACCTGCATGCCCGAGTGAGGAAGATAGATGAGTTTGAACAAGAACTGAGACGGCTGCAGTTGCAGGATGAGGAAGAGTATAAAAGCATGAAGATGCAGCTGGAGACTGATGCGCAGGTACAGCAGAGCCTGGCGTGTCCCACATGGGGAGGCAGAGGAGCAGATCTCCTGGGGCTTTTGTGTGTGTAGCTGGCTCTGTGGAGCAGCCTGATGGGATGAAAGGTGCAGCTGGCGTCTGGCCACCTCAGGTCTCCAGCAGGCACAGTCGCGGCCTGTGCCACCAGGGTGATGGAGCTGTTGCTCTCTCCTCTCCCTGGGCCCTCCACCCCAGGGTCACTCAGCCTCCTCTGCTCAGCAGAGAGCTCTGCTGCCACCAACACCTTCCCTGCGAGTTGTTGTGTGCTTTTCCCGGGCTGCACAGCAGAACCAGGACGCATTGCTTTTGGACTATGCGGAGACCTGGTGTTTGTCCCATGGGATGTCCTCCTAAGAAGCTGGGGGAAATGTGGTCTAGGTTAGATGCCTAGAATGTTTTGCACAGCTTCAGCACGGCCTTTGCTCACAGCACGGCTTGTTTTCCTGCTTTTTGAAATGCCAGAACCTGCAGAGGCAGCTGCAGCACGTGAAAGCTGCCTACCAGCTGAACCAGGGGAAGCTGGCCTACAACCTCGAGGTGCTTATGAAGAGGGACCAGGAGAACACCATCATCCGGTCCCAGCAGAAGAGGAAACTCAACCGGTAAAAATCCCACCCTGGAAGCTGGGTTCTGCCTTAGCTGCCATCACCTCATCTATGCCAGTTTTTGTGGAGCCCATCACCTAGCACAGGCCAACGAGTTCTGTCCCATGCCAGCCCCAGTCAGAGGTTAGCCCAGAGCTGGCCGAGGCCAAGCTGTGCCATTGGGATGAGTAGCCAGGCCTTGGCTCTGAGTAGTCCCTAGTCCCAAAGCCTTTGTCCAAGCTGGGTGTGCCCAAAGGTGCCCCTTCAGGGATGCCCAGCTTTGCTCTCCCTCCCCAGGCTCCGCAGCTTGCTCGACAGCCTCAGGAAAAAACTGGCCCAGCAAGAGCAGCGCTTCAGGGAGGAGAACCAGCACCTGGCAGCCGACTGTGAGCAGATCACCAGGCAGTGCAAGGAGGTGCAGAGGAGGATGAGGTGGGTTGTGCGCAGGCATCCATCTCTGATGCAGCTTCGCAGCACCCACGTGAGGTGCACGGGGAGCTTACTCTTTATTTTGGGGCATGGAGCCACCTGCCACGAGCCCTCTCCCTTCTGCACAGGCACTTTGCTGTCAGCGACACCAAGAAATTTGAAGAGGTCTGGAGGATGAACGAGGAGGAAGCCAAAGGACTTCTGAAGAAAGCACTGGATGCAGACCGCATCATTCACACCCAGCAGCTGGGTCTGCCCTGGGAAGAGCCTCGCTCTTGGTGCCTGAACAACATCGGCCCCCTCGGGCATCCCATGGCAAAAAGGAGGGCAATCAAGCTGGCTGCAGAGGTCCTGACAGGTGGGAGACCCTCCCCTGCCTCCCTGAGAGCCCCTTCTGTTGCTTCTGTCCTTGTCCTCACAAGGTGGGGTCTTCTGGGGGGAGGGACATTGTAAGCCCAAGCCAGGGCTGTCCCCCACCCGAGGATCTTTGTGCTCTCCTTTCACAAGAGTCTAGTGCAGAAGGAGGCAAAGAAAGGAGAACCAAGAGTGGAGATGGTGTCAGACCTCTGCGCAGTATCCCCAGGAAGACTGCCAAGAGGATCCTGGAGCTCTTGAGCGACGAGTTGGTGCGTGATGCTGTACTGTGTCCCTTGATGAGGGAGCAGGTGTACTGGGCCATGCTTGCTCCAGCTCGTAGTGGATGTCTTCCGAGCTCCCTTTCTTGGGGTGATGGCTTCTGCATGGCACTGCCTTACTGTGCCAGAGAGCCCATTATCAGCAACGTGCCCCAGGGGCCAGGAGAGGATGCCCAGGGCTTTCCACTGTGTGTGCCACACAGGTGATGCTGGGGAAAGATAGCGACAGGCATAGCCCCAGTGCCCAACTCCACAGCTCCCCAGGCCAGGATAAGCAAAAGCAAATAGTTCCATCCATCGGGCGCTCCAGGCTGTTCCCTGTCTCTGGGGACAGCCAGCAAGAGTTTCAGGTCACGAGGTCCTTTCAGCATCGCTCTGCTGATGACTTGTCCGGGGTTCTCTGTCTTCCCTGCCTGCTGGGTGGCTACTCCAGAGCTTCCTGGGCCTGCCAGCCTCCCACTGCCCAGCCTCCCCACACAGCCCTCTGTCACAGGATGGCACAGCCGTGGCATGGCACGGCTCAGCTTCCAGGCAGGTATGGAGACACTTGGTATTTTTCTGAACCCCCCACCTCCTCTACGTGTTTCCCAAGGGTTTCCTCACGGAGAGCAAGCTGCTGCAGCCTCTGCGCGCGCTCGGGAGGCATGAGCACACCCTCGCGAAGCTCAGCTCCATCTTTGCAGTGAGTTGTGGCTTGGCACATCTGGGGCTGCAGGGAAGGCTGGTGGTCATGAGGAAAAGCTCTCAGCCCCATGGCCACGTGGCGCAGGGCTCAGCCACCCTGAGCTGGGCTGCTGGTGGGACTGTGGGGCAGGAGGAGTATGGCAGGAGGGTGTGAAGCAGGGTGGCCAGGTGCTTCTCAGCTCAAGGCTGCGCTTCCACGTGGGGAATGCTCTTTGTTTCTTTGCTCCCCTCATGCGATGCCTCAGAGGGACACTAACCTGGTTCTGCTGTTCCCCAGGCCCTCCGAATCGAAACTGAGGGTGACCTATACCAGCTTCTGGAATTTTTCCTCCAGTCCAAAGGCCAGGAGGTGGCTGTCAGCCAGGTGGGAACAGCAGGGACAGCAGTGGGGAGAGCCCAGCAGAGCTGGGGCTCCAGGGAAGGGGGAGCAGAACATCTCCTCAACACCCAGGGAAGGCAGAGAGGGGCACCAGCATGTTGACCCTGATTTGTTTCCCTGGGAGCAGACAAGGGAGGGGAATGTGCCAGGGCCGAGGCTCGTAATCATCTGTGCAGCCATGGCAGAACAGAGCCTCTTGTGCATGAATTGGTGTCATGGGTCCCTACATTTTCCAAGGGACAAAGAAGCTCCCAGGGGGAAAGGGGCTCTTGGGGAGGAGGGGGTGGTGGAAAGCACAATGTCCAGTTTGCTAGCCTTCCCTCCAGTGCCAGGGTCAAGAAGATTCGATGGATATAGCAGAGGACAGAGAGGACAGTGGCTCCAGTGCACAACCGGGCTCCCTTCCATCTCTGCACTTCGAAGCTGATGATGTCCTAAAAATCCTGAAAGCGTTTGTGCTGAGGTAAGACCTGGGGCTGAGCAGGGAGTGGGAGGGAGGCAGGCTGGGCACAGAGGGGCTGTGAGGGTGTGCAGGCAGGGCTGCAGTCATCAGTGTCCTGCACAGGGGACAGAGTGTGCACCCAGCGCCCAAACTGGGAGCACTGGCTGACACAACAGGAGGCTGTGCTGCTGTTCAGCAAGACCTGGACAGGCTGGAGAGCTGGGTGGAGAGGACCCCAGTGAGGTTCAGCCAGGGCAAGTGCAGGGTCCCTCCCCCAGGACATCATGAGGAGAACTTCCCTCTATGGGTGCCCAAACAGTGGGACAGGCTGCCCAGAGTGGTTGGGGAGTCTCCTTCTCTGGACAGATCCCAAACCTGCCTGCACACCATCCTGTGCAACCTGCTCGAGGTGCTCCTGCTTTAGCTGGGGTTGGACTGGTGATCTCCAGAGGTCCCTGCCAGCCCCCCCAGTCTGGGGTTCTGCGGTTCTGGGGGTATTTCCCTGGCTGGAGCCTCTCCCACAAAGACCTGAGCCCCAGGGCTTTGTTCTCTGTCCCCAGGGAGAAGGTCCCATCAGCAAAGGAGGTGCTGCCAGACAGGGACAACTCTAAGGATGCCGAATACTGGGAAGCCCTGGCAAATGTTATCCCTGAGCCAAGGCTGAAGCTCTGGGACGCGCTGGCGGTGGCGCTGGAGGAATATTAGTGAGTGCCTGGCAGTGCTGCTGGGGACAGGGCAGGCTGCTGGCGGGGCTGGGGAAACCGCAGCAGGGCTGGCTCTGGCCGGTCGCCTCAACCCTCTTGTCATCCTCCCGCAGCGAGGTCCTCAAGCGCAGGGCCAGCCTGCTCGCCAAGGCAGCTACCCTGCGGCAAGAGAATTCGGAGCTGAGCCTGATGCTGGAGAAGTACCTCAGCTCCGGGGTAAGCACATCCCCCTCCTCCCTGCAACCTGGGGACATCCCAGCACGTGTGTCTGGCGCCAAGGCCACTGCCCGGAGCCCGTTGCTGTCAGGCTCACGATACTTCTCCCCGCAGGTGAACAGCAAGCTGCCCTGCCCTCCCACCCAGCGAGGGAGATGAACGTGCCCTGCCCCAGCTAAACGCCGGGAGTGCCCAGGACTAGACCACAGCTTCTCCAGGGATGGTTATATTTTAAAAAAAGTTTGTTTCTAAAGGGTTTGATACATAGTAAACATTTTGCTGCCCTCCTCCCCCCACAGCTTTGATGGAAAAGCACAGCATGCAGTTCTGAGCAGTGCTGTGTTTTCCCTGGGTGCAGCAATACCTCCTGCTGGCTGACAGTTTCACACCCCGTGCCCATCTGTGCACCCTCCTGTTACAGGCCTGACTCAACCTCTGTTACTTTTAACAGTTTTCTGGTGTTCAGTATTTCTAATCCTAAATAAAACTACATCTTGGCAACTCCTGAGAGATTGTGTCTGTACAGTGGGAGTGGGGAGTGCCTTGAACAAGCACAGAGACAGTTCTGCTTTCAGAGCTGCTCTGCAGTCACACTGGCAGGGAGACAGGGACCACACTGGAACCAGAGAGGAACCATTTGTGGGGTGCTCACAGCTTTTGTCCCTCAGCACAGACACTTTGTACAAGACACTTACCCTCTCCTCATTATTTCCTGCCTTCTCAGAACACAGTACATATGTTAAAGTCTGATTTACTGCTCGTGTGCTGCCTCCTTTGAAACCTTGGTAGTACCTGAACATTATTTTGCAAGACTGTGCATGGTTCTGAAGTACTGTGGGAGCTCCACTCTTCTGTACCCATCAGCTAACGATGCATGTAGCCAGGACCACCCAATAAACCAGAGAACAGCAGTGCTTTGTAGGGCTGAACTTAACTCAAATCTCCTGACATAGGAGGGTTTGGCCTGTAGAGCACGGACTGGAGCTGGAATTTCAGGTGTGGCATCTCCAACATTTCTGTGGCTGCTGGGGAACAGAACTTCATGCATTCAAGACAATGAATTTATTGCAGTTTGCCAGAAGACCTCTCCTGGTACCACTTGCTGGGGCAGAAGACATAGGGAACATTTTGCAAACGGTAGGGCTGTGCCTGCTGCTGCAGTCAGCTGGAGGACAGGTGGCATCAGTTGCTCTCACCATCTTTGTGGCAGCTGAGGACTTGCATCCTTTAAACACAAGTGAAAACCACTGCCAGCCCATGCAACACAAAGGCTGCTGTCACCCCGCACAGCTTCCTGCGCTACCTCCTTCCCACACCCAGCCACTCTTGAAACGTTTGTCTTCCTTTGGGACCAGTTTTCTTCTAGAACATGCTCAGTAAAGCCTTGGGCCAGTGAGCAACAGGGGCTGAGGGCAAGAGGGTGGGCCTGGGTCAGGAGGACATCAGGACCCCAAGACAGCTTCCATGTTTTTGTCATGGGGAAGGAGAAGTTCCCTTAAGTATTGTGGCCTGCAGTGGCAGAACCACCAGCCAAGAGAGCTGGGACACTTTGGCCTGGAGAAGTCTCAGGGGGGTCTCATCAGTGTGTGCAAATACCCGAAGGGAGGGTAAGAAGTGAATGGAGCCAGGCTCTCAGTGACAGGACCAGAGGCAACAGGCACAAACTGAAACACAGGAGGTTCCCTCTGAACATTAGGAAACACTTTTCTACTGTGAAGGTGACAGAGCACTGGCACAGGCTGCCCAGAGAAGTGGTGGAGTCTCCATCCTTGGAGATACTCAAAAGCCACCTGAATGTGGTCCTGGGAAACTGGCTGTAGGGGCTGGATCAGATGGCTTCCAGAGGTCTCTTCCAGCCTCAAACATCCTGTGATAGAAGTATGACTTCACTCTGCTCCCAACATCTAGAAACTAACAGCAAAAAATCCCCACTCAAAGCCCAAAGCAAGTATGAGCATTAAATCCTTCCACATCTTCCAGTAAAGCCCTCAGGAGATGCTCCATGGCTTGATCTACCAGGCTGCATGCAGAAAATGCAGGAAACTCCCCTCCAAAAGCCAAGGCTCAGCCTGACCACCAAAGCTCCACTGTAGTATATCCTTCTGACTACTCCATACCTGAAGGCTTTCCCTTCACCAACAATCAGAAGAAATAACAAAGCACAATTCTCCATGATGTTTAAGTTTTAGCAAATACTCTGCTATGCAGCCAGCTGGGAAGGGCCTCATCCACTGTAGTAGCTGTTGTGCTGCCCCTCTCTTAAAAAACACATTAGCTCTTACCTCTTTGTTCGGTGGACCTCACTAGCAATGTAGGCGTGTGGTATCTTCAGCCACTCAACTGCATCCATACGTTGCCGGCTCAGAGGAAGCAGTGGCAGTTCTGCTCTCCTGAGTTCCTTCAGCTCTCTGCTAGAACACGGTCTTCCTGGCAGGAGAGCAACAAGTGCTTTGCATCACAAGCAAGGAGGGCCCCCAACAGGAAACACTTCCAGGGGACACCGATTGTTTAAAGTACCTGTCTCACACTGTTTGATAATGCCCATCTCAATAAACTTTCTCTGAGTTTCTTTTAGCAGAGGGTCCTGTAATGCTGGTATTGAAACCTGTGACAGACAGAGACAGTTATTTCATGCTTATGCACCAACATGAGCACTTTGTCAGCATCCCAAAAGACCAAAGTCAGAGGTGAATATCAAAGTTCTGCTGATTAGCAGGGAAGGAGCATCAACCACATTTTTTTAATGAATAAAAACACAAGGGAAAGACTCGGGTGGCCTGAGAAATGCTGGGTATCTCAGCTCCTTGTCAGACCAGAATGCATGCAGCAACTTTGCCACAAAGTTAGACCACAGACACAAGATCCCATGTGGAAGCAGTTGATCTTGATGAACCCTGTGTGGCACATTGCAATAAAGTATCAGCTCAGTCCCCACAGCATCCAGAAGGAGAACTGATCTTCATGGATCTGTGTGCGAGTCCTACCTAACTCTAGGTACCCAAGTCTTCAGTGTATTTGAGTGAGCTGCTGTAAAGATCATATGAACTGTCAGACTATTTTCTTCTACAGAGCACAAACCCAGCTCTCCTGGGAACTCTCCAACCCTTGTTAGACAGGATGCTTCCCACACTGAATCTGAGATGAGGAAAATGACACCACCCCCACCCCCACCACCACTGCTTACTGTGTCTCCAAATCTGGGCTTCGCATGGACCCAAACCATGTTCCCCATGAAAACCACTTTCAGACACTCTTGGGCTTAAATGCAGTAGGAGCTGGGACCCCTATTTGTTCAGTTAATAACACTAGAATGTGTTGTTCTACACCAGCCCCATAGCAGCACATCTGCTTCCTCTCTAACCAGTACCTTCTTACTGGTGAAAGGGTGCCCCTAAACCTCACAGCATAAATAACCATCCCACCTTCCAGCAGTCTGTACATGTCTTCAGGAAGAGCGGATCGTACTCTGATGGGTCATAATCTTCCAAAGCCACATAGGCCTGTGGGAGAAGCAGGTTGTGGGTCAGGGCTCAGAGACCATTGGGGATAAAACAGAGAGGCATTACACTGTCAGGTGTGGCACGAACACAGCACCAGAGGTGGGGAAGGACTCCTGAATCTTCCTACACTGCACCTCAGAAGGAAGGTGACTGAAGTGTAACAGGAAAATTTCCCCATCTCCTTTAATTTATCATAGGCATAAATTATAATCATCCAGAAAGAATTGCAGGCTACAATGCTAATCACAGGTAGGGCAGTGAGAAAATTGGAAACTTCATTCAAGGGAAAACGTTTTGACTGAGAAGAAAACATTAAAAAGAAAAGAGAAGAAGAAGTGACTGAGCTCTTACCAGCCATAGCCCTGGGCAGGTGAGTAGTCTGTGAGATGCAAGCTCCAAGCAGGGGTCCAAAGCATACTTGCATACTTTTGCCCTCTGCTTGGAGCTTTCATGAATACTCAGACTACTTTTATTTTATATATATATATATACATATTTCAAAGTAAAGACCTGAACCATACCTGATGGTCCAGCCACAGCTCCATCCCATCATGAACTAAGAACTCTACCTGCCACAAACCACCACACTCCACAGTTCAAGTTCCCTAGGACCAGAGTCAGCTGGGGAAACAGTGAGTGCCATCACGTGGTGTTCACAATTGAGGCCAAGGCCAAAGAAAATCAGATCAAACAGGCTATCAAGAAGCTGAATGGAAAGGGAGGTCAACTCACAGGTCAAGCCTGATGCTGACAAAGGTGAATTACAACCATCTGTCTCCAAATTATAATGCACTGATTATGGACAGTAAGCCAGGACTTACCTAAACTGCATCAAATAAGAGCTGCACAGAGAAGAAAACAAAACATAGAAGTAAAAAAAAAAAAACCCCACAAAATCAAACAGAGGCCAGAAGTGACATCCTAAAAATAGTAAGAACAGGGTAAGCATATAAAATACTTCTATACTTCTCCCTAATACTCTCAGCTGTTCTTCCAAAACCTTGGAAACCAAGTTTTTCAGCTTTCTTGTTTGGACAGTTCTCAAGAGGTGCCAGGAAGGAAGGGAGAGTTCAGCCTCTGGCTTTCTAGATCTCAGCCCTGCACATTCTTTCTGGCAACCTGTGGATGTGGTTTCAAGATGAGAGTTGAAAAAACTGGACTTTAACCTCAGCCTGAAGCTTGCTTACAGTCTTGCAATTCCACTGTGCAGTGGTTTCCACTCTCTATAAAATATATATGCTGCTCCATATAAAATACTATTCTATCTGTGGCAGATGATGTAACTGTTCCTACTGCTCTATATACCCATTGCTGAGATGCAGAACATTGAGCCATGGGATCTGATACTCAACAGTGGTGTGAAATTCAGAGCAAAATGAACAAAACCAACAAGAATTTCCTACAGTGACTGCAATTTTTATGAGTACCAAAACACACCAGCTCCAAAAACTGTAGGCTGGGTCTGTTCACCTGCACACAGCCTTAAGAAAATCAATGGTGTCTCCCTGTTCCAACGTGGTGCTTTTTTCCTTTAACAAAGCTTGATGAGTAGCACCCAAGGCCACAAAATCATTTTGCTTGTGCTCTGCCGACATACTGCAGTACTGCTGAAGTCCTGAGACACCAGAGTGCTGTCCACCCTGGTCAGGGATTCAGCTTTTCATTTCAGGTGACAGAGCTCAAGGTTTTCCTGCCTAAATGGTCCAGCTCACAGAGTGAAACCCACCACACTGAGGTGTCTCACCATCTTCAGACCCCAGCACATGCTCACTGCATCAAACAATGTTTGGATGGGGTTTTGGGCACCCTGGTCTAGTGGAGGGTGTCCCTGCCCATGGAAGGGGGTTGGCACTAGATCATCTTTGAGGTCCCTTTCAACTCAAATCGTGGTAAGATTCTATGAATGCTACTGTTCCTGTCTGAAGGTGAACTTTAATAGCTGTAATGACACACTGCACCATTACAGAAGTCCTTGAGAAGAATGTTACAGGTAAGGCATATCTGAACTCCAGGCCACTGAACTGAACAGCAATAAGAGCCCAAATCCTGATCTTCCCCACGACCCTCAGTATGCACCCATCTCCAGGACATAAATGCACTTCTTGTTGATACCTTCTTTTTGCAGTAGTTTAAATAGAGAGAGAGTTGCTCTTCTCTTCTTTTCCGTATTTCTTCACTTGACTGGCTGTCCATTTTGTCCTCAATCCTCTGCAGCAGCGGATCTGAAACATCCTTCAGCCATTTCTTGTACAGGATCTCCTTCTTTCTCAGATTTAAGAAATCATTGTGCCTCAAGTATCTGTCCACCTCCTAAGTAAGAAATGGAAAATAAAACCCAGACAACCAATTGGCCAAACCTGTTAAAGATTCCACAGGTGAAGCTATGCAGCTTGGCTGACCTGCTCTGACTGGTCACTGCTGTGAGGACCTTGTTTTCCAGCCCTTTCTGCTCCTCCCTCTCTCTGCTTCCCACCACTTGTTCCCAAGCTCTCCCTTTCACAGGCTCTGGCATTCAGACTCTATCTTTTTTTAAGCTGCAGTGCAAGACTGGCCAAGCTCATTCACTTTTTCCCACCAGGTTAGTGAGCTGAAATCACTTCAGAGTGGGGCTCTGATAAGCACCAGATGGTGCAGGACAGGCAGCAGAAGAAGGACCTTCTCCCTGGAGCACTGGCCATCTGCTAGATCTGATCATCCCTCCTACCCTTTATTCACCATCACCAGTTAATCACAACCACAGAAAAAAAGTTAGGTGCAAACAGGCAGGTAAGACCCCAAAGACAGATGATTCCTAAGTTCATATTTAGGGTTATCACTAAGTACACCAGAAAATTGTACTTCTGAATTTTGTTTCTCAAGAATACAGACAATAGACATTTACTCCTCTATCACTGATGGAGAGAAAAAACATTGACATGCAGGAAAGCACACAGCAAATGAGATAAAAGACATCACTTCCTACCCTCACAAAGTATTTTTCTCTGTCCAAGATGCACTGAGCAGAAGTGATGATATCTCGACTTTCATCAGGTGCTGCCTAAACAAAACATGAGAAAAATCCACATGAAGCAAAAGCAGGGCACCCTCACTAGACCAGGTTGCCCAAAGCTCTTAAATACCTCCAGGGATGGGGCTTCCACAGCCTCTCTGGGAAACCTGTGCCAGGGCCTCACCACCCTCATAGTAAAGAATTTCTTCCTAATCTCTAACCTAACCCTGCCCCCTTTCAGCTTGAAGCCATTGCCCCTTGTCCTGTCACTGCACTCCCTGGCGAACAGTCCCTCTCCCACTTTCCTGTGGGACCCCTTTAAGTATCGGTAGGCTGCAATTAGGTCTCCCCAGAGCCTTCTCTTCTCCAGGCTGAACAAGCCCAACTCTCTCAGCTTGTCTTCAGAGTTTGCTCACTTTCACACTTCTGATTCTCTCCCTCATCCCACCAGGAGTGCAGTTCTACCCACCAAGCTGACAGGAAGGACAGAGCAAGCACATTGTCCTGTAATACATGTCTGAGCATGCCCAGGAGACTAAAGCACAACATTCCCAGGTCAATTCTAGGGACAGCAGGCCTGGAATGCAGACTGACAGATCAGATCACTCCTGTGCTATCAGGTGGCCACTTCTACGACAGGAGCTCAATTACACACATATATCCTGGCATCCCAGTTACAGGCACTGTTTTCACTGAATTTTAGCTATTCACAGTCACACCTACAGCTGAAGGAATGTTGAGAGTCACTCACCTGCCAAGGCCTTTGCTGATCACGTTCCCTCACAGATCTCAGATACGTAAATCGTAGTAGCCAGGGAGTCTCTGAGCTATTTGCACTGTGCATTTTTGGACTAGTCTGGAAGAAACATTAAAACATTTGAAACCATGTAAAATTATTGTATAAACAGCAAAGTCCTAGTTTTCTTACAATACCTACCAAACAATGAAACAAATCTCTACAGGATCTCTAACTGCTGATACCAGCAGGATTTTCCTCAGTTAAAGAGAGAGATGAAGTGTGAGGTTTGCAGTCAGATACACCCTCTGACAGTAGCTGTCTGTTCTCATCTCCGTGAGCAATGGATAGCACATTTTGTTTCAAAGAACAAAGCGATTCACAAACTATTCTGGAATGCTTGTCAGCTTTGAAAACATTTCAGAGTTAGCAAATTCCACCTCCTGACTACTACTTCTTTCCTTTGTGCCTTTTTCAAGTACCAAAAAAGTCACTTTCTAAAAAACTGCTGCATTCCACCATAGGATGGTCCCATCTTAGTGGGTTTTAAAGTTAGTTCTATCAGGCAAAGTGTATGCTGAAGTGGTAACTCTGAGCTCTGGTCAGGAAATGCCTTCTGCTCTATGGTACATGCACCAGTGCATTTGGATTGATTTATAACAGAGACAGTAGAACCACAAAGGCACAATGCCCTTTACAGAAACCTTCTTTAAAACCTCTATTTATGTCAGATTCACTGGAAACACAATGCTTCCAGGAAACATTGTATCCACTAAATTCAGCTCGGGGCAGGGCCACCAAGGTGATGGAGTGGAACGCTTTCTGTATGAGGAGAGGCTGAGGGAGCTGGGCCTCTTTAGGTTGGAGGAGATTGAGGGGTGACCTTATTAATGTTTATAAATACGTAAAGGGTGGGAGTCAGGCGGATGGTGCCAGGCTCTTCTCAGGGATGGACAGTGACAGGACAAGGGGCAACAGGTGCAAGCTGGAGCAGAGGAAGTTCCATGTGAATGTCAGGAGGAACTTTTTCACTGTGAGGGTGACGGAGCCCTGGGACAGGCTGTCCAGAGAGGCTGTGGAGTCTCCTTCTCTGGAGACATTCAAACCTGCCTGGATGCATTCCTGTGTGATTTAGTCTGGGTGATGCTGCTCTGGTGGGGGGTTGGACTAGATGATCTTTCGGGGTCCCCTCCAGCCCCTGTGTGGTGATTTGGCCCTGGCCGGAGGCCGAATGCCCGCTCTCCTCCTGGCCGGCACTCCTGCGTGCCGAGGTCCCCTCACGGTTCCGGGGAGGCTCCAGGACGGGCCGGGGTTGCGACAGGAACCGCCGCCCTGTCCCCCCGCCAGAGCCACCCGCCGCCAACACGGCGGCGCCCAGCAAGGGCGCCTCACACCCACCGCTCCTCCTGTTCTTCCACCGGAGAAAAAACAGTCCCTCCCCCATCACCCCCAGCCTCTCCGAACGAGAAGGGGCCGTCCGCGGGACAGCGTTCCGATCCCCGGCTGCAGGTCCAGACCCGCTGCCGGCCGTCCCGGGCAGAGCCGGGGCGGAGGTACGGGCGGATGATTCCGCGGCCGGCCGGGTTGCTACGCCAACCCGAACGTGACCGCCCTCCCCGGGGCTCCGTTGCCGTCCGTAGGCCCTCCCACCAATCAGGAGGGGAGCGTCTGGGCGAGTGAGCCAATCAGGAGCGGGGACACCAGGCCTCCAGGGGCGGCGAGAGGCAGAGCCTCCGCCAGAGCCGAGCCGAGCCGAACGCGTTCCGCCACCCCTCCGGCAGAGATCGGAAGACTA
Source organism: Porphyrio hochstetteri (assembly GCA_020800305.1). Classification (NCBI taxonomy): domain Eukaryota; kingdom Metazoa; phylum Chordata; class Aves; order Gruiformes; family Rallidae; genus Porphyrio; species Porphyrio hochstetteri. The sequence goes on along the minus strand of CM036907.1, from coordinate 118,763,127 downwards.
CAACTCCCAGCATCCCCGCGCACGGCTCCCCGAGTGAGGCCTGTCGGGAGTTGTAGTTTAAGAGCGCAAATGGCCGCGCATGCGCGCTCAGGCGCCTCGGGGTGCTGTTGCCACGGCGACGTTTCGGTGCGGCGTCGCGGCCGGTGAGCGGGGGCTGCTTTGGGCGCCTGCGGCGGAGCGGGCCGGGGAGCGGCTCCAACGGGCAGCGGGGATGCCTCGGCCACGGCCGCGATGTGCGGCTCGAGAACCGGCTGCTTGGGAGCAGACAGCGAAGGGCAGCCCGGCTGCGCAGCATCGGCCCAGGCCCGGCAAGCCGCAGCCCGGCGCAGAGGCACGGCCGCCTCCTGTCAGCGCGGAAGGGAAGGGTGCCGGCCCGGGCTGGGGAGAGAGCTGCCGGCCCGGGGGCGGGGGAGAGCTGCCGGCCCGGGTAGGGAAGCTGCCGGCCCGGCGCGGGGGTGCTGCCGGCTCGGGGGGGAAAGCTGCCAGCATGGCCGTGCCCAGCCCTGCGACCCTCTGCCAGGCCTCGTGTGGTGCTTGGCGCCTGGCCACGACCCCCCAGCGGGAATGCCTCTCGTACCTTCAGATACACCCTCATTGCTCAGGGCTTAGTTCTGATGTCTATGTCAGGCTGCTTCCTTCCTGGCAAACCCGATGTCTTTATCCAACTGCAGTATTGACGCCGTAGCCTCTCCAGGTTACACAGCCATAAAGCCACAAGGTTTATCCAGAGTTAGTTCACTAAATTCCACCACAAGATTTCATACGTTGCCGTGTAGCACTGACTAAACGAAACTCAAGCTCTAGTGATAAGATAGTGATACTTTTCTACTAGTTATTGGTGACCGGAGCACAATGGCACAAAGAGAACCGCTGGTCTGCGGTTCTTGCCAGCACCTACGAGCTGCCCAGGATCGAAGTAACCGAGCTGCCTGTTGCAACTCGCTGAAGCTAATCGTCATCTAACTTGTCTTGTTGCTTCTGACACAGACAGTCAAGGATATCATCACATGAGAGAAACGTATTCCCAAGCAGTGCCCCAGCAGTGTCGCACTGACCCAGGGGTCTAACAATAAATCCATGTTAGTGCTGACCATTTAAAAAGAACATTTTTGGTTTGGGTCACAGCTGGCCTAAAAAAGACCCTTGACACCTTAATTTCTGCTCTGATCTGCTGGTTGTAGCAAATTTTATCTAGTTTCATAGTGTTTTCACTGTGGAGTGTTTCCTCAGTGGGAGGAATATTAAATGCAAGGGAAAAAGAATCCAGAAATACTCGCACTGTGAAAATATAACCAGGATTTTATGACCTTTCTGAGAAAAGTGGCCATGTTCCATCTGGTCTATTCCACTGCTCTCTTGTGTTTAGTATTTTTATTTTGTTATTTTGCTTATCTGAGGCCTATTATTACTTCTGTGAAAAGAAGACTGAGGGGACCTAATTAATGTTTATAAATATCTTAAGTATGGGATGCAGGGGGAATTGGCCAGCCCCTTTTCAGTCATCTGTGGAGACAGGACAAGGGGCAATGGCTGTAAACTGGAGCACAGGAAGTTCCGCACCAACATGCGGAAGAACTTTTACCCAGTGAGGGTGACAGAGCCCTGGGACAGGCTGACCAGGGAGGTGGTGGAGTCTCCTTCTCTGGGGATATTCAAGACCCCTCTGGATGCCTATCTGTGCAATATGAGCTGGGGAGCTGCTTTGGCAGGGGGGTTGGACCCGATGATCTCTCGAGGTCCCTTCCAACCCATACGATTCTGTGATTCTGTGATTCTATTGAAACTTCTGAATCCCACATAGAGGAAGATTTGGTTTCCAATATAAAAAGGGAGGACCACGAACATTATACATCTATTTCTTTTTACAAAACAGAGGGAAAAATGAACCAACTGCAAGCTTTGCTGAATGACAGTCTTATCAGAACAAAGCATGTGGAAAATGCAGCTGTCATCAATGTGAAGGAGAGAAAAGTCTGTGCATCAACCTTTGGCTTTAATGTAAGAGATCAAAGAGTGTCCTAGGAAGTGACAGCAGAGGTAGAAAATCTGGGAATCTAGAGCACAAAGCAGTGATGATGGCAGAGAGTGCTGTGCTCTACTCAGTTCACTTGGTTCTTTCAACCTTGGAGACCATTAGAGGGGTACAGCCTAGCTGCTGTGTTGAGGGGCTAACTCATGGATGTGATAGCTAATTCATCTTTGAGTTCTGGAAGAAAGAGGGTATTTAACTGGCATTTTCAAGGAGTCCTTTTTCACCAGTTTGCACGCAGTGATTCCACCAGTAAATCTGGTGGACATTGGTCCATTCTCTGGCACTGAGACCTGCTGGTATGGAACGTGCTGTGCCCATACAGTAACCCCACAACACGGTGGCTGTACCAAGTTGTTTGTATGGAGTGACACTGAGACACTCTCTGCAAACTGTACTTGCTGGCGCAGGCCAAAACTACCTGGACTGCTCTGACAGTACTCAGGACTGCTTCCTGGCACCTTAAATTTCCTTGTATAGATGTAGCTTACCTGGTTTTATTGTCCATCAGCTGATAATGAGCAGAGTAACAGCACTTCTGGTCATCTTATATAGCAAAGTTAATATGCACTCCCTGACACAGTCCGTGAACTCTCTAGGCGTTCAGAAATGTTCCCCACGCCACAGTCATCCTTATGTCATTAGAAGATACTTCTTTCCCTCCAAATCCCACAATACAGCTCTCAAACATTTCCAGGCAGTTTTTCTAGCAATACATACTGCTACCCTTGGCATGCTCAGAAGATGAAGCTCTTGAGGTGTCCCCAATGGTGGGGATTGCTTCTCAGCAGAGAGAATCATCAGTCCACTAGATAATAGTGACACCATCTTTAATATGTACATGATCTTTAATATAAATGACAGCTTTTAGAGATGCCAGCCTGCTGGCTCTTCAGCAAGGTAGATTACATGCTGAGGTCCAGAGTGATGGAGACTGAAAATACAGTGGACTGGACAGAAACCAGGTGTAGTTTTGAAGCCAGGCCAATCTTTTTATTTAACATCACAATTTTAAGCAGTGGGAGGGTGGAAGGCAGGTCATTGTTGCAAGGACGTGCATTTTTGGTCCCTAACACTGTGTTGTATCAATGTAGGTGCCACCAGAGAATGCTTTAAACCTTATCGACACCTTCCACAAGAACTTACCACAAGTGAGAAAGGGAGGACTGTACTTCAAGGAGAAGTTCTATAAATGTGTCCGTGCAGATGAACATTCCATCTATCTTAAAAACGTATGTTGACAAGAGCTGTGGCTGTCCTGAGAAATCTGGAGACTTCTACCTCCTTCCCTCACTGCCTCATTACATGAATACCACAACACAAACAGAAAGCTTTCCTTTTCCCTTTTCCCTTTTCCTTCTTCCCTCTTCCCTTTTCCCTTTTCCCTTTTCCCTTTTCTCTTTTCCCTTTTCCCCTTTCCCCTTTTCTCCTTTTCCTTTTCCCTTTTCTTTCTCTCTCTATTCCATACCTTCCCAACAGGTACAGAATAAAATGGGGATACAGAATACAGAACACTGCCAGCTGTGTAACACAGTTGTCACGGGTAACACCATTCCTTTCCCGAACACCAGCTGCAGTGATTGTCATGTTCTCCTTTGAAACAGTTCATCCCCCTAATGCAGGAAAAAAACATCACTTCATTTTTCTGTTGGGGTGGCTTCTTGCCTCGTTAATGAATTAATCAAGAGGAGGGCCTGGCAAACCCACAGACCAGAATAAGGCAGCGGGAGCAGGTAACTGGGACAGGGAGAGGAGGGAAAGAGCTGAGCAGGACCTTGCTTGACAGCTTCCTTGCCAGCCATGTTTGAAATGGCAGAATTTTGTTACTACTGCCAAGTCACACAAGTAAATACATCCAATTAGGTGTTTTTGAGCTCTTAATTGTTCCACTCCTCAGTAAATCCATCCCAGAATGAGCTAAGGAACTTGCAGAAGAGGCTGAGCAGCTCTCAAACTGGGATCCCGTTTCAGAAAAACGCAGTACTTTGCAATGTCATTTTCCATTCCTTCTTACCAATGGGTGAGGCAGAGTTTGGGAGGCAGGGATCATAAAACACTGGGCACACTTTCAAGTAAATACCAGTTATTTTATTTGCATCTATCAATGCTTTGGGATATGACATTGAGCACTAGGGCAACACTTCTTCAATATGCTGTGCGACAATACATTAATCAATGAAACAGAGAGTAGGAAACATCATAAAGGATTTGACTAACTGACTGACTGACTTTAATAGTCAGCAGTCTACAAAACATGTTATGTCACTGTTTGTGTCTTGGTTTAGACTTTGAGACACTATTTGCCTTTGCTTTTTCCCAAGAAAGGTATATTGGCAAAGAAAAGGCTTGTAATTACCCCACGTTGTAAGGCATCCTATATACATATCTATAGTTTTAGAGCCATGTGGCCTTACACCACTTTCCCATATTCTCTAGCCAGATGGAGGCCTGATCGTTGCTAAGACGAAGACTTTCATCCTGGTTGCTACTTACGGAGTGGGCATGTATCCCAGTGTGTGTGTGGAAGCTGTGGAGAAACTAGGTAAGAGCTGCCTGCATTTTTGTGTTGGCATCTCAGGGATTAGCTTTGAAAATTAATTTCATTAATTAGCAAATCCTGAAAATCTGAGAAAGTCAATACAGACATGAACAGGTTGCAGAACTCACATCCCTTGGCTGTTCTGGCACACGTTTTTGGTTATTACTCTTCAACAAAATAGGACCTGACAGTCACATTTTCTTGACTTCATATGCCCAACGATGAGGTTTGAAGCACACTTTTGTAGAGCATCAGCTTTGATACTCTGCTTCACAGCCCACTTCATCAATGAGACATGAACCCTCTAAAGGTTTCAAGCTTTCTCTAGAAACCCTGGTCTCTAGTAAAATGCTCGGGTGCCTTTTCCTGTGCATGAAGCTTGAGACATCATGAAAGTAGTTCCCTTGTCTCACAGTATCAAAAGCACCCCTTCTGAAGTGCCCATTTCCTTCCCTCTCCTGATCAAGTTTCCTTTGTGTGAGTCCTCTGAGGTTCCTCTCTCTTGGCTCAGTGTTTTAAAGACTTAGTGCTGAAATCTCTTTGTTCCTCATTCAGGAAGATTGCAAGACCCAGCATTTCTCTGCTGATAAATCCTGACTGCATCTCAAATGTAGCTTTCCCTTTGTGTGAGGTGCTGGCAAGGATTAACCACTCTTTGTGGTCTTACTGATGTAATATATGGCTGACTCCATATCAGGAATGCAGGCATTTTATTGCATCATCCAAATGGATATAAGGCACAAGGGCAGATTCCTGGAATAGCACTGATGGTCACTGTAGGGGAAATTCTAAGGAATTTCAATGGTATTTCTAAGCAATATTTTGTAGAGGAATAAGATTCAACTTAATCTATGGAGATGCCCATCTCCTTTGAAAAGGAATGAAATTGTAGGCCTACTGTGCTCCTGACTTTTGTTCTTCATTTAGAATCATAGAATCATAGAATGTGTAAGGTTGGAAGGGACCTTCAGAGGTCACCTAGTCCAACCCCCCTGCAGTAAGCAGGGACATCTTCACTAGATCAGGTCATTCAGAGCCCCATCAAGCCTGACCTTGAGTATCTCCAGGAATGGGGCCTCCACTACATCTCTGGGTAACCTGTTCCAGTATTTTCTAGGGTTTATTCTTGCTGTTCTGGGTGATTTCTTTGCAAAAAGAAAACAAAGTAGCTTTTCTTTACATGTTACAAGAGATTTCTAGAAATGATTTCAAGTGCTCAGTGCTTATTCTTTAAAACAGGTAATACCTCATGAATATAGGTATTAGTGTTTTTAATTTTCAGCTAGAAATACAGGTGTCATCTCTCAAGTACAGTATAGTCTGAGGTGGATTTGAACTTGAAAAAAATCCCCATCACAGCACCTCTCTATATTATTTTGATCACAGTTGATTTTATTAATTTGTTTATTTCCTTGTGCTATTATAGCAGACTACTTCAGAGAGAAAGGTAGCTGAATCAGCAGAAAACGTGAACTTTATCAACCTCAGAAGGACTGTTCATGAGGAAATAAAGTACAGAAATCTGAAGCATTATCCAGTTTAAGCAAGAAACTACTGCTTTGCAACATTCCAACTGCTGAGTTTCCTTCTGGTTTTTTCAAGAACACTTGAGGGCTCGCTGCTCCCCCATGACCCTGTCTTCAAAGTTTCTTATCTGGTTTGAAAGGAACGTCTTCAGTTTTGGCTAAGATGCTCTACCTAATCTTTCTAATGTTGTCTTTTAGCCTGTTGCCAGATAAGAAAATTATTAATCTTCATAAGCAAAGAAACTTCTTTCACAGCATGACAGCTATCTGTAGCATCACAGACCCAAAGGATGAAGGAAATGGTTACATAAGCAGGTTTTTTAGATTGTCCTGTGTATCTTTCAATATTACAAATAAACCACATTTGTAAAGTGCCCATTTGCATTGTTGTTGACTGCTACAGACAGTTATTTTACACTGTAGGGTATTGCAAAATTCTGGGAGGAGGGACAGTGTCACTGCCAGGCTTGAATCAGACTGTGTGTACGTCAAGACATCAAAAAGTCCACAATGAGCAAACCCAGTACTGTACAGGAGACAGCTGAGGCTCTGCCTACATCTCCAAGTGACGAGCAGGCTTGGGAAGATCAGGGTCCACGATCTTCTCATCCGAAGAGACAAATAAATTAAAAGCTCTTGGAGAGTGTTCACAGGAGAATGAAAGAATTTTTAGCCATATTTGTTTCTAAATTAGTTTGTGTTCAAAGAGCTTAAAAGCCTGAATCAAACAGTTCTCAAAATGGAATAGGAAAAAATCCACAGACGAGTCACACACATGGTCAGACACAGGATTTATCATTTGGAAATAATCCAAAGTGTCAGTTTTATTCCCTGACAACTCAAATACTCAAGAGCAGATGACTAGGACACAAAGAAAGGTCTGAGCAGATCCTTCTCCCTCTGGGGGAAACTGCAAAGCTCAGAGGTGCGATTGGGCACCTAAAACCTCACAGGGCTGATGGACAGGAACCAACCTTTGACTTTGAAAGCTGACACCTTACGGGAACAAGAGCACAATAAAGGCTCCGAGGTGGATATATCACATGAGAACAGTCACAGCTCCTCTGTCCTTAATGCAACTTCAGTGAATCCAGTCTGCAGTACTCAGAGTTCAGAAACCAAACGAGAAGTTCGGTGCTCTGCCCGAGCTCAGTCAAATACATGCACACGCACCCATCGGATGGGTGCAGCAACGTGTGCCAGGGGTGGGGGGAATCAGGGGACCTCTACCTCAATGCCAAAGTGCAAAATAGATTTCTGCCTCAATCCGTGGAATAAAAAGGTCTGTGGGAAGAACTAATGGTGAGCTGTACTAATATTTCTGACTTTGCTTATGTCTTTCCCTCCAGAGTAAAACACAACCTGTCCTGTTCCACCCCTCGGCTTGCTGGGGAATAGCTGATAGCGAGGGCACAGCCGGGAGAGGAGGAACTGGGAGTAGAGTGTTCCCAAGGACTGGCTGGGTTTGTTCCCTGCACAGAGAGCATCCTTCCTTCTTTACAGGAAAAAGGTGAGTCGTAAATCGTGCTCGGGAACCACAGAACTTCTTTAAACTGTTATTTTGGGCCACTGCTGACAGATCTGGCAGTTTGAAGGTGTTTGGAAACTGTTCTCAATTTTTTTAAAATATATTTTTGTGTGTCTGCTTCTAGCAACAAAGACAAGTATTTATAAAAAAGCAGGTTAGTGAGCTGTGTTGAAAGAGGGACAAAAGCTTCTTTCACATCTGATTTTCAATTGAGTAAATTTGGGCACAATTAAGAGAGACCTGTTACAGGGTGGGATCTGGTGGGCTTCCCATTAAACTTTTGTGCTCATGCAGACACATTTTGTGGGACCGTATTAAATGGGCCAGCTGAAAACAACAAATAAACAGCTAGCCTCAGAAAGAAAAACGTTTCATTTTATATGAATCATGGGAAGTATTTATTCACCATAAAGTAGCCATAGAGCACCACCCTGTGGGGGCTGACATTCGTGGGTTTGAAGGTGTTTATCATTCTGCATTTGCAGCCTTACACCAAACAATCGAGTATGGACTTAGCTCTTCCTGTGCAGATACCATAATGCAAGTGATTTTGCAGAGGGCATGGTGCTCTGTTGCACAGGGGTGTTTTCTTGAAGAGGCTCTGGCTTGCAGCCCACCCTGCATACGTCTTCGGGTGGCATCCCTAAACTGTATTCAGCACAGCATAAACTCTTGGGAAGTAACACAGCAGTTCCTTACTGTGATTCTCTCTCCTTCCCCCTCCACCAAGCACCCAGGGGGCAGAGGGAACACTACTCCAGATTTGGTTTTGCCAGGTGGGAGGAGGTTTGACATCTCAGCCTCTCTCAACAACTGCTGGTGCCAACAGGAAGGAACCTAGGAACTGTGTCTGAGGAGTTAATTGAAAAAGTCCTGCAGCAGTGGGTCCCTCTGCATGGGAATCACCTGCTGAGGCAAGGGAAATAAGAAGGAATGTTTAGAATTCCTCTTTCCTAACTTTCATTTGCACTAACTCACCGTTTAGCCTTTGTGTATCTTCAAGCTGCCATCTACAGGCTGAATCATATGGCAGCATTTATGTGATTTTAGATCTGTCAGATAAAGGCTCTTTCCACCGAGGGCTTTACAGTCCCACTGGAGTCAGATGAGCACTGGGAAGTCAAAAGCAAAGGATTTTTTTTTCATTAAGGTGTGTGGGTGGTGAGTGCTGCTGGATCCATGCACAGCTCTCTGCAGGGTTAAGGCCTACAACTTGACACAAGGTGATCTTCTCCCTTCCTCAAACAGCTTTTGCAACAATAGATTGTGTCCCAAAGTTAATGTATTTCATTGCATTGTAACTCCTCGGCTTTCCCTGGCAGCCCAACCCACTCCTACCTTTGAACCCTGTCCCAGTTTGCATTGTCCATCTGCAGAGCAGAGCCTGGAGCTGTGGTTACTGATCACTGAGATTTTCCAGCTCTGTGTGTGCCCCTGTATTCCTGCCACACGGTGTTTGTGGTTTTTCCAGAGAAAATGTTGGCAGCCTATTTTGATTGCCCGGGAGGCCCTGAAAATCTGTATGTGAAAGAAGTGATGAAACCACATCCTGGAGAAGGAGAAGTTCTTGTGAAGGTCTATGCCAGCGCTCTGAATAGGGCTGACTTACTCCAGGTATGTATATGTTAAACAGAAAATGGTACCAATTTTTCAAGCCCTGTCTGAAGTCTTGACAAATCTGAAGAGTTAAAAGAGATTGGGCCCTGGTGAGCATTTGTGTGGGAGGATTCACAGGGCTGAAAGAGATGTCTGTTGATCCAGCAGATACTTGTTTTTAACTGGGTCATTTTGATGCTGGCGTGGCAGGGAAAGGCAGCTGCCTTTCAAGAAAAGATGTGAAACCAAAGCTCTGTTCTTTCTAGATGCTTAGACCATTCTCCGGGCACCTGAGATGAACATGAAATGTTCCACTGGCTCAGTTCCAGAGGGGAAAAACCACATTCAGATTGTGAAGTCTGAGCTGCTTTAATTTGAACTGAAAGTCATGCTCTGCAGCTGAAGACCTCAGCATGGGTTGGCCTGTACAAAGGGGACTCATAACAAATTAAATTTGCACACAGAGTTTTAAGAATAAAACATACTTAGAAAACAAGAAGTGTTGCCAGAGGATAGAAGATCCTCAAAATACTGGAACATTTCCACAGTGCAAAATCAGGATTAAATAAATAGGAATTTAGGTAGGAGGCATGTGAACAAAATATTGCAGGTCATTACACTCATTGATGTGTGGCTTTTCCTTCCTTGACCTCTCTTTTCTTTTGTTTTAGAGGAGAGGGAAGTACCCTCCCCCCAAAGGAGCAAGTGAAATTTTAGGCTTAGAAGCAGCTGGGCGTGTGGCTGGGCTTGGACCTGGCTGCAAGGGCCGCTGGAAGACTGGTGATGCAGTGATGGCTCTGCTCTCTGGAGGTGGCCAGGCAGAATATGTTACAGTACCCGAAGGCTACCTGATGCCAATTCCTGATGATATGACTTTTATTCAGGCTGCAGCCATCCCAGAAGCCTGGTTAACAGCCTTTCAGCTGCTGCATTTTGTAGGTGAGAGGCGTATTTGCAAATCTATCCCACCAAAACAGCTTGTCTTCCTTTCTGTTATGAAATCCTCTTTGTTGCCACCATCTCAGTGTTGTTTGCCTTTAAAGAACCTTTTCTCTGTCACTCCATTCACACAGGTCAAAATCCAGTATGCCAGAACCAAACCCTGAAATCTTGACCACATCTCTGCATTCACAACGTACTCTGCTGATTGCATATTTACAAGGAAGGATGGAAAGCTGGTCATTTTTTGTCTGTATTTGTTCGAATGACAATTTCACAGAAGTTCTGTCTAGACATTATTCATTTCCATTAAGCCTAAGCCCTGAAATAACTTAAATGTTCTCCAAACAACTCAAAATGTAGGCTACTTCTAAAGATTTGACTTTGCTGTAAGCAGGACTGTGTCAAGAACTTTCTCACTAATTGCCTGCTGAACTACAGTAGACAACATCTTCTTGTACCTTGTTTCGCAGAGACATTTATTGGTGGTAAAATCTCCTCTGAGCTGATTTACAGCAGACATAAGCTCACACCCTTATTTTGAAAATGTGCTACAGAGGCACTTACCAGGGTTATCGTCCCTCGACAAGTATCTTCCTACCCTCTCAGCAGCACCACCTAAAAGCTCCACTAAAGAACAGGAGTTACAAACAAGGAACTTTCCTCACCACCCAAAATGCAGGTTCACTTTGAGCACTGCTGCTTCCTGAGGGTCTGTAGTCAGTTAGGACCACATCTCTAGGACTACTCAGCACCCCACTTCCAGTAGCAATCAGCAGAACGCAAACAAATGCATTAAGGCAACTGGTAGATGGCAAATTGATGGGTAGAACTGATCCTTAACATTACCCAGCTGGTACTTCTCCATTGTTGAGTAACTGATTTTTCAGTACTGACATCCTCTTTGTGCATTTTCTGCTGGTGGCATGGATTGTCCTCTATAAAAAGGGTGACTGCACTTACCTAAGCAGCTTGGTCACAGGTGCCCAGAACTGGGCAGGACCAAGCTAAAGTCATTCCACTGAAGTCAGTAACATGGAGTCCTGTCAGTACACCATGAGCTGTACTAGTTCTGTGTGTGTTTTATATGAAGGACATGAAGATGTAAATAAAACGCGCTCGAGGGGCATCTCTTTCAGCTCCCTCTTCAGTATTTTCCACCCTGGTCGTGTTTTAACCCGAAGGTGATGGCAAAAGGGGTAACTGTTTCCCTTACATCCTCCTCCAGGTAAAATACAGAAGGGGGAGAGGGTGCTGATCCATGCTGGAGCTAGTGGAGTGGGTATGGCAGCCATTCAGCTGGTGAAACTGGCAAAAGCTATTCCCATCGTGACAGCAGGAACTCAGGAGAAACTGAAAGCAACAGCAAATGCTGGAGCAGCTGCAGGGTTCAACTACAAAACTGAAGATTTTAGTGAAAAGGTCTTGGCATTCACCCAAGGTAAGAACCTCCATGTGGAAAATGAGGAGTGGGTACCTCCTAACGTCTGCACATGAACACTCAATTTCGATTAACACCAGTTGGTGAAGAAACAGCCACTAACAACCCTGTTAGCACAAACTAACACACTGTTCAGCCCAAACCCACATCTTTCTGTAGTTTGTGCTGCTTTCTACATGACACTTTTTTCAGGATGGCCATGAGCCAGCAACGTGCCCTCGTGGCTTAGAAGGCCAGTTGCGTCCTGGGGTATATTAGAAGGGGGGTGGTTAGTAGGTCAAGAGAGGTCCTTCTCCCCCTCTGCTCTGCCCTGGTGAGACTGCACCTGGAATATTGTGTCCAGTTCTGGGCCCCTCAGTTCAAGAAGGACATAGAACTCCTTGAAAGAGTCCAGCACAGGCCCACCAAGATGATGAAGGGATTGGAACACCTTCCCTATGAGGACAGGCTGAGGGAGCTGGGCCTCTTTAGCTTGGAGAAGAGGAGACTGAGGGGTGACCTCAACAATATCTATAAATATGTAAAGGGTGAGAGTCAGGAGGATGGAGCCAGGCTCTTCTCAGGGATGGCCAGAGATAGGACAAGGGGTAACGGGTGCAGCTGGAGCAGAGGAAGTTCCATGGGAATGTAAGGAGGAACTTTCTCACTCTGAGGGTGACAGAGCACTGGGACAGACTGCCCAGACAGGTTGTGGAGTCTCCTTCTCTGGAGACATTCAAACCCTCCTGGATGCGTTTCTGTGTAATTTAGGCTGGGTGATCCTGCTCTGGTAGGGGGGTTAGGCTAGATGATCTTTCGAGGTCCAAACTCCTAATGTTCTGTGATTCTGTGACTCCCTTTGGCTTTCTGTTTATTTGGGGCATAAATATTGTGCCTGCATTGTTGCCTCCACAAGGAACTGAGGGACCAAATCCTTGTCTTTCTAAGCATTTGAATATGGGAACACAACTCCATTCTTTTACTGTTATAAAAATTCAGCTTTTATATGCATTTGGGGTGGTTCCTAACAGTCTGCATCTGGGTATCTACAACAATTCAATTTTTGTGCCCAGTTCTAGAATTCCTTAGTAATCACTGTGCCAATTCCTAATTTTGTTAGAAAGGTTTAAGTAAGCACTGCAGGACTGATGCTATACCTATAAAGGATGAGGTTTTAGTCCTGAAATTACCCTGCCTTGAATGCAGCTCACCTACATTGCTGAAAGTTTGTGTTTCTATCGGAGGTTCTGGAGTAGATATGATTTTGGATTGCGTTGGTGGCTCATACTGGGAGAAGAATCTCAAGTGCCTGAGTACTGATGGCCGGTGGATTATTTATGGACTGCTGAGTGGAGGTGAAGTACACGGAGATTTGCTTGCAAGGCTGCTTTCCAAAAGAGCGAGCATCCAAACTAGTCTACTACGATCACGAGACAAGGAGGCAAGTAATGGCGATGAGCAGTGTAAACTGTTTGATCTTAAAATCAGTGATAGTTCTGAGCGCTTTCTTTTGATACCAGTGTTAAAGTAGAATCTAACACATTATTACCAAAAAAAAAAAGCACCACCTGGAAGTGTTACTACATACTTCACAAACCATTGCAAAAATCAGTTAGATTTGCCTATTTTTATCGAATGCCTCCCTTTTGTAACTCCTGAATCAGTGGAATGATACCCAGGACTTCTTAATGTCCTTCACAAGTACTGTCATTTATAGATCTGGCCTAAAAAGAAACAAAACTCAAGGGATCAGACAACTTGATCAAGTCTGAGGGGCATAAAAAGAAAAACCTCTATCAGACCCTTTTTCAAAGTAGAGACCGAGGCCATCCATCTGGATGCCCAGGACTTACCAAGGCAAAATCACTTTATGTGGGAAATTCTCAGGTATTACAGTAAAAGGCAGCAGTGTAGAGCCCTGGGATAGTCTGTCCATGGTCTAACACATAATATTCTCGGTTTGAGTTTTGTTCTGAACTGAGCTTGTTTTGGAGAACATTCAATTAAAACAGAATTAATGTGAAAGTTCTCTTCTTGTTTGTAATTTACACCTGTCAGATGTTTCCATGTCTGTCTCACTATGAGATCATCAGCCCCCCTTGAGGTCTGTGCACATTTTCTATGCTGCGCTTAGAGACAGCTCTGTGAATGACACAGTTGGAAATGAACTTCAAATGCTTTCATTGTTGTTTATTTTTCCCCTCAGTACAAGGAACGGCTGGTGAAGGCCTTCACAGATGATGTGCTGCCGTATTTTTCTGGAGGAACCTCCCCTCATCTCCAACCACTTATTGACAGCATTTATCCTCTGCATGAGATTGCAGAGGCACACAGGATCATGGAAGAAAACAAAAATATTGGCAAAATTGTCATTGAAATGCCTGCTTCACCTTAAAGAAAGGCCTACTGCTGTAGTTGTTCCAGGGACAGACTCATTAGGGATGTCTAAGGAAAGAATCTGCCATCTCTGCTTCCTAACCCAGACTGATTTACTGTGGGAGAACGCCAAAAAGGAGGGGCAAAGGAAAACATCACAGGATGTGTGTAATAAAAAGGTTCATGTTACAGCTCTAGCATTGTGTCTTGAGTGAATAAACAAAATGCCAGTGAGTGCTTCCCAGCAGAGGAGAACACAGCAAGGCCAACTGCCAGTCTCAGCTGTAGCTCTGTTACAGTCTACCTTCAGGAGCCTTCCCACCCTGCCTTCACCACCGCCTGCCCGCCAGTCCTATTCACAGAACATCAGGGGCTGGAAGGGACCTCGAAAGACCCATCTAGTCCAGCCGTCCACGCTAAAGAGGCCCAGCTCCCTCAGCCTGTCCTCAAAAGAAAGGTGTTCCACTCCCTTAATCACCTTGGTGGCCCTGTGCTGGACTCTTTGAAGGAGTCCTATGTCCTTCCTCAACTGAGGGCCCCAGAAATGGACACAAGATTCCACCCTTCGCCTCACAGGGAGCCCCACATGGCGCCCGCCTTTCCCCGGCGCCCGCAGCGCGTCTTGCTGAGGCGGCTGCGGGGCTGCCGGACCCGGCACACGCCGCGAGGCAGCGTTCCCGCCGGGGCCGCCAGCGAGAGGCGCAGTCCCAGGGCCGCAGGGAGGACGCAGCGGCCGCCCCGAGGCCACCCACCGCCGCTGGAGCTGAGGCGACCGTCCCGCAGCCCGTCCCTGCACACGGAAGGGGAAGTGGGGAAGTGTCGCTTCCGGCGCTGTGCAGGCCGGATAACATCCGGGTCACCCGCTGAGGCGAGCGGCGCGCTGCTGGGGAGGTCCGTTCCCTCCCGCTGTTTCTCTCCCAGGCTGCGGCCCCCTCCTCCCGACCGGCGCCATGGCGATGCAAGCGGCGAAGCGAGCCAACGTGAGTGTTTCCCTCAGCCCCCGCGCCGCCTCAGCCCTCCGGGGCGGGGAGGAGGGGTCCCCGGGGCTGAGAGCAGGCCTTCCCGGCCGGCCGGGCCCGTCCCCCTCCGAGCAGGCCTCTCGCTTGACAAGGGGCGCTTTGGGTGTGCAGCTACGGGGGGTTAAAACGGGCCGGGGAAGGGCACGGGCTCTCAGGGCCAGATTTAGAGCGTAGGCTGCCGTCTGTAAGGCTTGAAGCGAGCGCTGCTGTTCTAACGCACCCCGTGTGTTGCTTCCTCGTCAGATTCGGCTGCCGCCAGAAGTCAACCGGATCCTGTATATTCGGAACCTGCCGTATAAAATCACGGCAGAGGAGATGTATGATATTTTTGGGAAATACGGGCCTATTCGACAAATCAGAGTGTAAGTATATTAGTTTTCTTTGAAATGTTAAGGATTTTATATGCTTTAGTATGTCTGGTGCATGTTAGCATCGCTGTTGCAGTATGCAGCAGCTGGATTCATTTTAACAGCATCCCTGTGTGCCAAGCTGTGTGGATCTGGTGACACTTCTAATGCATGAACTTATTAGAAAATAACATTGCCCGTAGGTAGGGTGAAAAAGCTTAAATTTTATATGATCTTAGGTAATTTGGTATAAATATGAGGTGCTTACTCTCTTAAGTAAAGCTTAAATACATATAACCTTTGACCTTAAGGTAAAAGTTGAATACAACCAGTTTTCATATCTAATGAGCATTAGATACTTAATTAATGGGAAAGTACAGATATTACAATTGCTGCTGGACCTGTCAACCAGAAACAACTCCCTGTGCATCAGATGCAGCTTGTCCCTGAGCCTCATAGTCTGTGGATAATGGCAATCTGGCAGCAATTTTGTTTTAAAATGCATTGAGGTTATACATGTCTACAGCAAACCCGAGGTGCTTCTCTTTAGTTAGCTCTGATACTGCTCATGGTCCTGAGTACTGTCTGAATGCTGTGTTAAACTGTAATTTCATCTGGTTAGTGCTGTGTTCAGCTAAGCTTGTGGCAGAAACAGTGGGTGGAACTGGGATTCAGGAAGAGCTTATGAACTGTAGCAAGGTGGGTTGGACTGCTGACTCTCATATAAACAGAGGTTGGCTTTTTTTTTTTTAAATATTGAGGAAAGGAAGGAAACAAAACATGATGTTTAATACTGTTCTGGTTCTGTCCAGACCAGTTTTAGCCTCCCCAAGCAGTTAGCACGGACTATTTCCACACCACCTGACATCACTCCCCCATAAAAGGGGCTGGTTGGAGAGGGGCACTCCTGGGTGCCTCCAGGGCAAGTCCAACCAAGTATGGGCCAGGATGTGGGGTCTGTCCTCGAATTGGTGCAGTACTCTGGGTCAGTAAGGTGCTCTGTGTTATCACTGGGTGTGAATAAAACTTATTGTTCCCCTTTCACGGTGCTTTTGTCAGTAAATTGTCTATCCCAACCCTCAGAGGCTGTGGGAGTGAGGGAGTGGTGTGTGGTGCTCAGCCACTGCCTGGGGCTGAACCACTACCAGTACTTCAAAAGAAAACCTGACAAGTCACACTTCAATAGATGTACAAGTAGAAAGGGAGTAAGTTTATGAGGGGGTTTTGGTACTGCTTTTATCTGGCTGGCATCTCCGAGTTCCTGGCTAGGTTGCTAATCAGATTAGAGCAGCATGTATCCTTGTCATTAGTCCATTTCCCCATGCTCCGAGACTGGGGTGGGTAATTAATCCACAGTAAATTTAATTGTGCTGACTGTGTGGGAAATAAATAGGTAAACAGTTAAACAGACTGAATTCTGTCACCCCAAATGGAAGCGCTCCTTTCAGAGCTGTAGGGATTAAAAATGATTGTTCTGTGTGTAGAATCAAGTGAGTTTTACGTGTAGAATTGCCTTCAGTAAGCAAGTAAGGATGCACATCGGAATGCGTAGCTGGCGAGATCCTTCTCAATCCTTGCCCTCTGGGGAAGTGGTTAAGGGAACAAGGGACAGCGTGAACTCACTGCTTGGTTAAGTAGGTGGAATGCTTCACTGATAAACAGAAATAATATGTAAGGTTTCTGAAGGTGTGTAGGTTGGAACAGCATGGCAATGGTACCTAAAGAGCTTACTGATGCAGACTTCCCCGGTATATCTGATGCGCTGGTGTGTGCGGCAGGCAGCCTCCCCACTGATCACTCAGAACCACTGACTGGTGTTGTGTTCCCCAGGACACAACACGAGAGAAGGTGTAATGTGGAACACTCTCTGTAGTGGCTTTTGTGCTTTGTACAGTTGTTATCCCAATTTCCTCTTCAGTTTTGTGCACGTGTGTGATATCATTTGTCCTCGGGAGCTCTCAGAAACAAGCTCCTTCGAGACAGTTCTTCTCATTATGAAGTTTGCTGTAACTGTTTTAGCTGAGACCTTTTGGATTTGTAAATTCTGCAATCTCTCCAGAGCAGTTACCGTTATGTGCCCAGACATACCTCCTGTCCCTCAGGCAAAGGAGATTGAATTGATGGTCTGATGGGTCGTGGTTGTGTGTCTGGAGCTGCTTCCACCAACGGGGCCGTTCTGACTTATACTGACTTACTCCATCCTAGGGAGGCATCTGATCCAGACAGCCATTAACTGACAGCCTGGTCTTCTAATATTAAATAAAACAAGCTAATAGCTGTAATAAAAATGTATTTCCAGGAATATGACAATCCCTGGCAGCAACAGCTTCTGGTAGTTGTTGTGGAGAGGTGAATTTCCCTTCAGAAGCATAACATGGCACATACCTCTGTCACGTTTCCCTGTCGTCACCGACTCTAAACTCTGAGTAGAGATTGGTGAGGAAGGCAGGGATGTGTTTTAATGTCTAGAGGAAAATAAATTGAGTTTTAGCAAAGTTGCATTAGTTAATCTAATCTCAGTCACTGCTAAGGGCTAATAGAGCTGTTCCCTCTGATCTTGCTCTGCAGCGGGAACACTCCTGAAACTAGAGGAACAGCCTATGTGGTCTATGAAGACATCTTTGATGCCAAAAATGCTTGTGATCACCTGTCAGGATTCAACGTGTGCAACAGATACCTTGTGGTTTTGTACTACAATGCAAACAGGGTACGTACACTTGGGTGTGGTGTTTAAATTCTCTGTGAACATAGCTCCCATTTAAACAGTAATCAGTTTGAAAAGGTAGTTGCATGCATATTTTTAAGAAATAAATCCAAACTCTTAGAGTTTGGGGAATGGATTGTTTGATAACTTGTCAGGATTTCATCTTGTGATTTGTATGGAAAAAACAAATCTCTGGCTTGGGGCAGAGTGGCTGGAGAGCTTCCCGGAGCACCCTCTGGAAAAGGACCTGGGGGTGTTAGTGGAAAGCCTGCTGAACATGAGCCAGCAGTGTGCCCAGGTGGCCAAGAAGGTCAGTGGCATCCTGGCTCATAGCAGGAACAGTGTGGCCAGCAGGAGTAGGGAAGTGATAGTTCCGTCATACTCAGCTCTGGTGATGCTGCACCTTGAGTGCTGTGTTCAGTTTTGGGCCCCTCACTACAGGAAGGATGTTGAGATGCTGGAGTGTGCCCAGAGAAGGGCAACAAAACCGGTGAAAGGTCTGGAGCAGAAGTCCTATGAGGAGCGGCTGAGGGAGCTGGGGCTTTTTAGTCTTGAGAAAAGGAGGCCAAGGGGAGACCTTAACGCTCTCTACAACTACCTGCAGGGCACTTGCAGAGGTGTTGGGGTTGGTCTCTTCTCTTGGGTGACAAGCGATAGGACGAGAGGAAATGGCTTAAAATTGCACCGGGGAGATTTAGGTCAGATATCAGGAAGAACTTCTTTACTGAAAGGGCTGTCAGGCATTGGAAGAGGCTGCCCAGGGAGGTGGTGGAGTCGCCATCCCTGCATGTATTTAACAGGCATATAGATGAAGTCCTTAAGGATGTGGTCTAGATGTGCGCTAGTCAGGGTTAGGCTGCAGTTGGACTCAGTGATCTTAAAGGTCTCTTCCAACCTAAGGGATTCCATGATTCTGTGAAAAATGTGCTTTGTGGGCGTAGTTTGGAGGAGAGGAGGCTGGGGCCTTAAAACTGCACAGCTGCAATGGCATGTGAGGCCTGGCTTACAGATGAAGAGTCTCTAGTTCTCTCCAGGGTGCTGTGGCATTCTCTTGAGGTCAAGGATTAATCAGCTCTGTTTGTGATGCTGATGCAGTTCACAGTGATGCTGGCTGCAGTTACTGGGCAATAATGTGTAAGATGGGGTTATTTTTTTTCTTCTCACATCCTTCATTTTCCTCATTACAGGCATTCCAAAAGATGGACACAAAGAAGAAAGAGGAACAGCTTAAGCTTCTCAAGGAAAAATACGGGATTAATACAGACCCACCAAAATAAACTGATCTTTTTGGAAAGCTTTTTGAACCCTGCTGTCAAGTTCATCTCTTTCCAAGCCCAGCTCTTGAGTACTCGGACTAAACATAGGAATTCTCAGTGAAGCATCACTTTTTTTACGAGTCAGTAAGCTGTAATCTGAGTCTTTAGATCTTCACATTTGAAATAAATAAATGTAAAACATCAGAAGTTCTGCTTTAAGAGTAGAGCCCCCTAAGCAGGCATGGCAGCTCCGTGAGTGCAGGTGAGTGTTCCACACCTCCCGGAGTTCTGCCTGCTCTCCAGAGAGCACGAGGGCTCTGCCTGCCCTGCCTGGAGGTGAACTTCACCGGCTGCTTTCTGAAAATGGAGTGTTGCATCCAGTGTCCCTGCTGCAGGGGTGTTTGTGCTTTTGAAAAGAGAAGTACAAGTGTGTTTGGTGATTGTTCACACCTGCATGTTACACACAAAGCCTTGTGCCTGTCTCCCTCCAGGAATGTTTGAAGGAGCCTAACTCCCTGACAGAGTGTTAGGCTCCTGCTTGCGAGAACCAAAGCATGCCCAGACCCAGGTGTAGAACCAAGTTTCTTTGCAGAGGACAGAAAATGAAGGTCCTTGTAGAAGCATCCAGCTTTTGGCTTCTGTCAAAATCCCTGGTTCCCAGGGATGGAGACAAAGGTATGCTGTAGAAAGGAGTTGCTGGAGGGCTGGCGTCAGGGTGTGTGAGGTTGTCACTGTGCGTACCGGATTTACAGGGAGGTCAGTAGGAGTGACAGGAACACCCTGCACACCATTTTGTGTTCAGGGGACAACTCCCAACGAGGCCAAGCCGCTGCTGGTGGTAATTTCAGATACCTGTAGTGTGACTGTTTTCTACTCTGTGTGTTTGAACTGTAATAAAGTCATGTACATACATTTTGAAGCATAGCACCTGGGGAGGAAAAAAATTTACATGTTTTGGTGCTTTTTTCCCCCCCAGCATTCATATAAACTCTTGTGATACGGAGTCTGCATCACCCGTGTGTTCTGGGAGCAGAACAGAATACCCTCTGCCGCTGTTCTGCACCAGCTGGAAGCCATGTGACCGGCAGTGGTACCCTGTCTCTCGGGAGTACTTACTTGCCTGTGATGTTGGACTCCCTGAGCAGACAATTTCCAGCTAGTGCAGAGCGTGGGCAGATCCAAACGTACTTTGCCTGAGGATTTTTAACTCGAGTTCAGTTTTTTCCAGCATGTTATACCCTCATAAAGGAATGTTTCCATTATCTCTAGATTTTTGTTGGAATCCGTCACTTCAAGAATGGCGCTGTTCCTGTAAAAAATAAATGTGTCCCTGCATAGCTCTGCTGCTCTCCTTCCTCAGGGCTTGCTTTGTGCTGTGCTGCATGTGACCTTTCCTCTGAGGAGACGTTTGTGACAGAGGTCAGGAGCTGCAGAGCACCCGTCGCTGTACGCACGTGAGTGTGTTTGGCACCTGAGTCGGGGGCAGGATGCCCTGCTGTGGTACCTCCAGCAGAGGAGGTCCCTCACTGCTGCTGCATGGGTTGCTCTTGGCTGGGAGCAGCACGAGGGGTGATGGTGGCACTGAGCTGCTGTTTGACTCGATGATCTCAAAGGTCTTTTCCAGCCTAATGCTTCTGTGACCCCAGCACAGCAGGGAGGGGGCAGCTGAGTGGCTCCTGTATGAGTTCAGCTTCAGTGCGTGCTCGAAATCCCGTCTGCCTCTTCCACTGCGCACAGGTTCAGGGATGGCAGAGCCGCGCTCGGCGTCTGCGCTACCAAACTCTCCTTCCTCGCTGCCTCTTCTGTACCTGTGTCCTTCTCCTAAGCCTGAAGCTGTCCTGTGCAGCTCGCTCAGGCCCTGGGGAGGTGCACACACACAAGGCTCTGTTGCAGAGTTATCGCCAGCCTTCCCACATGTCCAGCCCTTGACCACTTCTCCTATTGGGTGCAGGTACACTAAACCCAGAGCAGCTGTGTGTGCTGGTGCCCCTCAGTGAGCAGTTACTCCAACCCCATGTGGCACTTCACATCTTGCCCGTCACGCTGATGCAAATCTGAGTTTCTGAAATGAGAGCCACTGGGCCTTAGCCATGCTTAAACATCTGGAATCCTACTGGAGGCCTTGCTTCTCTCTGAGCATCCACTGCTTTTTAAGGGGTAAACACCCTCCCAAACATATATACATGTACACACGTCATGTGTGCCAAGCTGTCACCTGCATAAGGGGCATTTAGAAAGCCCTTCGCTGTAACAGGAACTGGGGGTGCTTGTTACTGTGCTGGATTTATGCTTCTAATAAATAATTGTAACTACTGATAGTAAAATACCCAAGTGCTAGTAATGGTGCCACAAGCTGCCAGCCCTGCTCCAAATTAGATGCAAATACCGCGTTGCTTCTGTCAACAGCAGAGAGCGCGGTGCTTGCACCGCAGTGTCTGTTGCGACGAGGATTTGCTGCTGTTTGAAAAACATATATAAAAAGCAATTCTTTAGGGTAATAAGATTAATAAAAATTCCTTCAGTGAACCCTCAAGATCAGCAGCTTTTGATTTCTCTGAGAGCTCAGCTGCTGCCTTTCATTAAATATTCCATTTCATACTTTTCCTTCTAGTGCCTGTTTGGGGCTTTCAGCGTCCCCGCACTTGTAAAATGAAATAATAATTTGTACCTGCAAGACAGAGGGAATGGAAACGAATGCCCAGAGGATTGTTTTGATGAGGTCTGCTCAGGATTTTGTTTGAAATGTAATATCAAAGGACAGGGAAACAAGTTGGGTTATATGAATGGCAGAGGGGGCAGCAAATAAGGCAGATGTTACCAGCCTCGTACTCTGCATCTGCGCTGGTTTTTGTGTGTGCTCACTTCCCATTTAATTTTTCAGGAAGTAGGGCATGAAATTAAGCCTGGAAGGTCATTTTTTTTTCCATTGATGCTGTTTAGAAATTAGTAACAAGAGCATATCTGATTACACAGGCAATGACAGTAAATTTTTTCCAATCCATTATATAGTGGTAATAATTATATGTACTGTGTTGATCGATGATACAATTAAATAAATTAACGCATTAGCAGTCGAATAAAGAGACGAAGATTACATTTCCTTGAAGACTTAATTTCCCTAAGTATCACAAAGCACAATTAGTTTTCCTTTCAGATTTTTTTTTTTAATGAAATTGGCATGAAAAACGCAATAATGTCTGCTGCCAACAAAGGTCTCTGCAGAGAAAGGGCGATGAGGGAGGGAACTTCATCAACTGCCTGTAATCAGGTTTTTACAGACTGGGTAATGGCTGGGTTGGACTGCTGGGCACGAAGGGAAAGTGCAGAGCCACTCTGCATGTGGAGGTGATCAGTCTGAGTGCCAGCAGCTCCCCAAACCCAGCAGGACCCACTGATGCTTTCCACCCCTCCGAGACCTTGCAGGAAAAGAAGGGCAGAGCAGTGCCTGTTGCTTTAGGCGCATCCCGAGCTTGCCAGCAGCAGGACCAAGTGGTGCTGGAGGGAAGGTCTGCCCAGCCCAGGTACTCCCAGTCAATCCTTCACACTGCTGTTTACTTTTGAGGTGTTCAGGAAGAGCCCCAGACAAGATCTTTTAGGGTGTTCGTTTCTTCAGCTACCTCACACTGGGCCATCAGTAGGAGCAGCTTTAGACCAAGGTGCTGGATTGACCTATGTCGACAGGTGTGATGGGGTTATGTTATGTTTAACTGAGGCATTGTAGGAAACTGCTGCAATGCAGCCTGCACTCTGTAACCCAGCACTGACATCATGGTAGCCACAGAGACCGGGGCACTGGCAAAAGAGATCAGGCCCTTTGTAAAGAATTTGGGAGAGCTACTGGGCATCAAGGCCAGGCAGGTGTTATTTCCTATTTATTAACAGGAAATTAGCCTGTCCTAAATAAAAGACTGGTGAAACACGGCCGTGTCACCTCGCTGCTGCAGTGATCCCAGATTTCCACCCAAAAAAGGGTCGCAGAGAGCCTTCAGTTTCTTTATGGGGAGGGCAGCAATGAGGAAATTTACTCCAGCAACTCTTGGTCTGTAAGAGGTAGGGTTTATGTGCAAACAACACACGAATTAACAGACTCAAATCAGCTCTGTGGGTGAAAGTGAAGATCTAGGGAAAGGAGAGCAAGAGTGGTCACTGGCCAGACTGCCAGGTTGGCTTTTCAGTGCTCCTTTTCTTCCCCACCCCTGAGGAAGCATCACCTGGAGATACCTTATGCAGCATTGCAGCCTGTCTGCTTGTGTCAAGGTGTGTTCTCTGTATGCAGACTGACACAAGAAAAGAGCTCACTGCCTGCTTGAGATCCTTCTATTAACAAATCCATTAGTTGGATAAAAAAGCAAATGGTTTCTAGTCAGGAAAAATAACCCAAAGATGCTCTTCTTTTTCAGTACAGCAAAGGGGAACATGAAGCCAAAACGTGAGAAATCAGATTTAGGCAAAGGAAAAATAACAGCACAGAGGCAGCTTCACTGATCAGCTCCTGCTCCTAAAAGCAGGTAAGAGACAGTCTACGCATCTCTGTCTGCAGGGGTCTGACCAGCACGTCGGGAGTTCAGAGAGGCATCAAATGGAGAAGTATTGCCAAGAGCCCAGCACAGAAAGTTTGTAGGCTACGTAAACCACATCAGAACATGCAGCCCAAAAACCCCTGGTGTGCTGAGTGGCCGCATCATCCCACAGTTCAGATTTGGTTTGGGAGGTGGATGCACATGATTCTGCTCTTCTCTGGCCTATCTCAGCTCCCAACAGAATTTTTTTATACTGGTTTCACTGTTGTAAATTGTACCAGCACCATGTCTCTTTGAGCAACGTCACCTTCCATCCTCTCAGCAGCCACCTTGCAGCAGAGTTGAGGGGCCACCACCTGGGCAGGGAAAATGGAGCACCCCAGCAGCCCTTCCTCTGGTACCTCTGGTCCCACAGAGACCTTCCACAGTGCCACCTACAACAGAGCCAGCACGCACAATTATGTGCACTTCATGTAAGGAGAGAAATAAACAGCAAGCAAATGGGCTGATGATTTGTTTGAAGAACTTCTTTTACACGAAAAAGTATTCCAGTGGCCAGAGGAAATTAGAAAACCAGGAACCAGAAACTGTAAAGTATCAAGATTTTATTGGTTTATATATATATACTTTTAATTCTTAAATGAGACAGTATTTTTTAAAACAGCAGCAAGCAGAACATACAAGTTGAGAAAAGTGGCAGCGCAGGTAACTCTGTTTGGCTAATGCCCGTTCATGTACAAGGTGTACATTGGAGTTTTGTTTCTGAGCACCTTTTGTATTGATTTTTTTTTCTTCTTCTTGGTTTAAGTGTACAGTAAGGCAGTGGTTTTTCCATAAGGAATATATATATATATTTATATTTATATATATTTTCAATCATCACTGTGAATTCTTCTTACATGCAAATTAAATAAAATGTACAACTTGAAAATGTTACAACAAACAGTAAGTAGAGGGTTTTCCCAAAGCAAAGCTCCCAAGAAAAGGCAAATACAGACACCACCAAGTTCAAAAAGAGAAGGAAGGCGTGAGAAACCGAGCGGCAGGCGCTACTGACAGGACAGCTTGAGCAGGGAGGATTGGGATTCCAGTGAAGATGTCTCCCGCTGCTGGCAAGGCGAGGAAGGAGGGATGGTTATCAACAGATGGCTCCAGCCGGCTCCCTCGAGAAGATTCACTCTAACCTGAGAAGCTCCACGTCAAAGAGGAGAGTGGCATTGGGAGGGATGACCCCAGGGTGGCCTGTGGCTCCGTAGGCCATCTCAGGTGTGCAGGTCAGCTTTGCTCTTTGTCCTAAGCTCATCTGGGTTTTGGGTGGCGGAGACGGAAAAGGAGAAGACAGAAAAACAGTGTCATGAGGAAACCAAAGGACAAAGCACTGTGTGGCAGCTCTACAGAACCGAGGGGAGTTGGGACGATCACATTAATCTCTCGGCTTCAAGCTGAAGCTGCCACAAACAGCTCAGGTGAAGGTCTCCTGCCTCCTCCAGCCCCTCATCGCAGTTATTTATATTACAAGACCTGCCTGGGAGTCACAGAGGCTTTCTAATCACAGAATCATAGAATGGTCTGGGTTGGAGGGGAACCCAAGGATCACAGAATTCCAACCACCCTGCCACAGGCAGGGCCACCATCCACCAGGCCTGGATCTACACAAGGTTGCCCAGGGCCCCATCCAACCCAGCCTTGAACACCTCCAGGGATGGGGCACCCACCACCTCTCTAATGCACTCTTTGCTCTACCCTGCCGATGCTGGAGCCAGCTGGAGGTGGTGTGAGTTCCTTACGCAGGGCACTGGGCAAAACTAACACCATCAGTGGGCATCAGGAAAAGGCTCTCAGTAACAGCCAGGACCACAGCTCTGCACCCATGAGGGAACAGCGCCCAAATGCAGTTAGGTTCAGCTTCTGAAAAGTACTCAGCATCATTTTTTTTCCTTCTTCAGCCACCTCCAGGGATGACTTTCAAAGCATTGCTCAACCCTCACACTGCAGGCACCCAACGTTTGCTGCTGGGCAGGTGCAAAGGCTGATGCAATCCCAGGTAAAAGAGGTGCTCAGGTCCCTGCACTCAGCCCAAGCCCGAGGGCAGGTGTCTCAGGAGCCCGTGTCCCTGGGATGGGCAGCAATGCTGATTTCCCTCACTCAGAGTGAGCTCCAGAGGTAACACTGCTCATCGGTATTTGGGGTATCAGGAATCAAATCCCTGCTCATGCACTGGGGTATTTTGGGGTGGAGCATTCTCAAACAGCTATTGAATACCCTGGTGACTCAGTGTTGCTTGCCCAAGGAACAATCCCTGATCTGAAGCAGCGAACTCAGACCTCTCTCCCGAGATCGGGCACAGCACCTAACTACAGATCATGCCATATCTCCAGGAGAATTCTTTTTCAGGTCCTATAAAACAGGCTGAAGCTGGAGCTTTGATCACTTCAGGCAAAAGAAGAACATAACTATGAACTCTCCCAGGTTCTGGAGGTACTCAAAGCATGGAGTGGAGGGCAGGAGAGCAGATGGCCTCCCTCGGTCCCTGCGGGGGCTTGCGTGGGGACAGCCCTGTCCCTGCAAGCCAGACAGCTGCTGAGTCCTGTGCAGGTTTGAGGCGTGGGGCAACCTTGAACTGTCAGAAGTTGAGCAGAGAAATGCAGATGGTGCTGACATCTGACAGCCATCAAACCAAGGGCTGGAAAATCTACATGTTATGCAGAGTGAGCTGCCTCTTCCTAAGCCCCTTGTGTGGGTCGCACTCCCCAAAGCCCTCGAAGCCCTGCGGTGGAAGGAGACCTCAGGCAGCGATCCACCAGGAGGAGCAGGAGGGCAGCGTGTTGCCAGGCTGATGACTGGAATGGCTTTCGGCCACTTGCTAGTTAAGGGCCAGGAGTCAGCAAGCGAGAGCAGCTGAGGAAAGGAAGCTGGCCCAGCGCTTCTTGTCACTCCTGCATCTGCACTGGCTGCTGGCTTCTGCAGCACACTGGGGTCCTGAGCACCTCAGGCATTATTGCAAAGCAAGTAAGAGAGAAAAGCTCAAATCCTTGAGAGATAGGTGGGCATTTTTCAGAGTCTAGGTCTCCTCAAATGGACTTCTCTGGCTGGGAAGGAGGGAATGTTTGTGTTGCTTTCGCCATAGGGCTGCAAAACCCGTGGTCTCACAGAATCACAGAATCACTAGGTTGGAAAAGATCTTTAAGATTGTCAAGTCCAGCCACTCCTGTCCTATGCTAAACCATATCCCTAAGTACTTCATCTACCCTTTTTTTAAACACATCCAGGGATGGTGACTCAACCCCCTCCCTGGGCAGCCTGTTCCAGGCCCTGACAACTCTTTCAGTAAAAATTTTTTTCCTAACATCTAATCTGACTCTGCCCTGGCACAGCTTCGTGCCATTCCCCCTTGTCCTATCGACTGTCACCTGGCTGAAGAGACCATTGCCCACCTCTCCTGTCAGGTAGTGGTGGTGATAAGGTCTCCCCTCAACCTCCTCTTCTCTAAGCTAAACAGCCCCAGCTCCCTCAGCCGCTCCTCAGAGGATTTGCCCTCCAGCCCATTCCCCAGCCTGGTTGCCCTTTTCTGGACTTGCTCCAGGACCTCCATGTCCTTCTTGTGGTGAGGAGCCCAGAACTGGACACAGTACTCGAGGTGTGGCCTCACCAATGCCAAGTACAGGGGCACAATCACCTCCCCAGACCTACTGGTCACACTATTTCTGATACAAGCCAAGATGCCATTGGCTTTCCTGGCCACCTGAGCACACTGCTGCACGCCTTGAGACTGCCTGCCTCTGTTAGGCAAGAGAGAAGGGTAGTTGTGGTCGGGGATTCCCTTCTCAGAGGGACGGAGGGCCCCATTTGTAGACCAGACCCTACACGAAGGGAGGTGTGCTGCCTCCCTGGAGCCAGGGTCCGTGATATTACCAGAAGGCTCCCAGGGCTGGTAAGACCCTCTGACTATTATCCTCTACTGATTGTTCAAGCAGGCAGGGATGCGATCATGAAGTGTAGCCTGCGTGCTATCAAGAAGGAGTTTCGTGATGTAGGGCGATTTGTTGAGGGGGGCGGAGCTCAAATAATATTCTAGTCTATCCCTACTAGTGGGAGGAGAGGTTCAGAGCAGGTCAGGAGAACCCATCTCTTGAATGAGTGGCTGAAAGGCTGGTGCTGGCATAGGAACTTCGGGTTTTTTGACCAAGGGAAGGTGTACTCTGCTCCTGGCATGACGACTGCTGATGGGGCTCACCTGTCCCATAGGGGTAAGCGAATCCTTGCCCAGGAGATGGCAGGGCTCATTGAGCGTGCTTTAAACTAGTTAGGAAGGGGGGAGGGGATATTATGATGGCTTAGGCATGGGCTTTGGGAGACACAACGTGAGTTGGCGGTGGAAGAAGGTAAATGCCAGCAGCACAGTGACGGACTTGGGGATGTTGTTCCGTGTGATAGTGGGGAAAATTCTGGGGATTGCCCTGAGGACTCCTCAGTGGAGCCACTATTGCCCATCCCCTGTCGGAAATCTCGCTGTGATCTGCTGAGGATACCTGCACCTGCTGCCCCACTAAAATGCCTTTATACAAATGCACGTAGCATGGGAAACAAGCAGCAAGAGTTAGAGATCTTTGTGCGGTCGCAGGGCCACGATCTCATTGTGATCACAGAGACGTGGTGGGACAGCCTGGATGACTGGCACGCTGTCACGGATGGCTATGTGCTTTTCAGGAAGGACAGGCTAGGGAGGTGAGGTGGAGGAGTTGCTCTTTATGTTAGAGAGCAGCTTGAATGTATTGAGCTCCACCTGGGGAAAGATGACCCATCAGTCGAGTGCTTGTGGGTAAGAATCAAGGGTCATGCTAGTATGAGTGACACTGTTGTGGGTGTGTGCTATAGGCCCCCTGATCAAGAGGAGCGGGTTGATAGTGCTTTCTATGAGCAGCTAGAAGTAGCCTCAAGATCCCAGGCGCTGGTCCTTATGGGGGACTTCAACTACCCAGGTATTTGCTGGGCAAGCAATACGGCCAGTCGTACGCAGTCCAGACAATTTCTGCAGTATGTTGAGGACAATTTCCTGCTACAGATGGTGCAGGAACCTACAAGGGGAGGGCAAGTGCTGGACCTTGTTCTTACTAACAAGGACGGGGTCATCAGGGAGGTGAAGGTCGGGGGCAGCTTAGGACAAAGCGACCACGAAATGATCCAGTTCAAGATCCTGAGTGGAAGAAGCAAGCCAAAAAGCAGGATAGCTACCCTGAATTTTGGAAGAGCTAACTTTGATCTCTTCCGCAACCTTTTAGGAGCTATCCCGTGGGCTACGCTGATAGAAGGCAAGGGAGCCTGTGAGAGCTGGCTAGCATTTAAACAGCACTTCTTCCAAGCACAGGATAGGTGCATCCCTTTGAGTAAGAAATCGGGAAAGAGAGGCAGAAGACCTGTGTGGATGACCAGGGAGCTAATGTGTAAACTCAAAGGGAAGCAGAAGGTATATGAACTATGGAAACTGGGTCTGTGCACCTGGGAGGAATATAGGGATGTTGTCAGGGCCTGTAGGGACGTGACTAGAAAGGCTAAAGCCCGCTTGGAGATGAAACTGGCAAGGGACATAAAGGATAATAAAAAGAGTTTTTTCAGATACGTGAATACTAAGAGGATGATCAGGGATAATGTAGGTCCCTTGATGAATGAGGCGGGTGTCCTGGTATCGGGTGATGATGAGAAGGTGGAAATACTGAATGCCTTCTTTGCCTCAGTCTTCACTCCAAAGGCCCCTCAGGACCCGCAGATCCTGGATGAAAGTAGGAGTGTTTGGGGAATGAAGAGTTCCCTCTAGTTGCGGTAGGGGTGGTCCAGGAGCGGCTCAAAGGGATTAATGCACACAAATCCATGGGCCCAGATGGGTTACATCCACGTGTGCTGAGGGAGCTGGCGGAAGTGATTGCGGAGCCGCTTGCTATCATCTACAACAGCTCTTGGAGAACAGGAGAAGTACCTGAGGATTGGAGGATAGCCAATGTCACTCCAGTCTTCAAAAAGGGCAAGGAGGAGGACCCTAACAATTATAGGCCAGTCAGCCTCACTTCTGTCCCTGGAAAGGTGATGGAACAGCTTGTTCTGGATGCCATTACCAAGCAACTGGAAGAGAAGAAGGTCATGAGGAGTAGTCAGCATGGATTCACCAAGGGGAGATTGTGCTCGACAAATCTCATAGCCTTCTATGATCTCATCACCAGCTGGGTGGATGGAGGGAGAGCAGTGGATGTCATCTACCTTGACTTCAGCAAGGCTTTCGATACTGTCTCCCATGACATCCTGATAGAAAAGCTGAGAGATCATGGGATAGATGAGTGGACAGTGAGGTGGGTTGAGAACTGGCTGTCGGACCGGGCTCAGAGGGTCGTGATCAGTGGAGCAGAATCTGAATGGAGGCCTGTGACTAGCGGTGTTCCCCAGGGCTCAGTGTTGGGTCCAGTCCTGTTTAATATCTTTATCTACGACCTTGATGAGGGAATAGCATCCACCCTCAGCAAGTACGCCGATGATACAAAGCTGGGAGGGGTGGCTGACACGCAGGAACACTGCGCTGCCATCCAGCGAGACCTGGACAGGCTGGAAAGCTGGGCAGGGAGAAACCAGATGAGGTTTAATAAAAGCAAGTGTAAAGTCTTGCACCTGGGGAGGAATAACCATCTGTATCAGTACAGGCTGGGGGATGACCTGCTGGAGAAGAGCTCTGCGGAGAAGGACCTGGGGGTCCTGGTGGATGACAGGTTGGCTATGAGCCAGCAGTGTGCCCTGGTGGCTTAGATGGCCAATGGGATCCTGGGATGCATCAGGAAGAGTGTGGCCAGCAGGTCTAAGGAGGTGATCCTCCCCCTCTACTCTGCCCTGGTCAGGCCCCACCTGGAGTATTGTGTCCAGTTCTGGGCTCCCTGGTATAAAAAAGACAGGGATCTCCTGGAGAGAGTCCAGAGAAGGGCTACGAAGATGATTAAGGGCCTGGAACATCTCCTGTATGAGGAAAGGCTGAGTGAGCTGGGGCTGTTCAGCCTGGGGAAAAGAAGACTGAGGGGGGACCTAATTAATGTTTATAAAGATCTTAAGTATGGGATGCAGGGGGAATTGGCCAACCCCTTTTCAGTCATCTGTGGAGATAGGACAAGGGGCAATGGCTGTAAACTGGAGCACAGGAAGTTCCGCACCAACATGTGGAAGAACTTTTACACAGTGAGGGTGACAGAGCCCTGGAATAGGCTGCCCAGGGAGGTGGTGGAGTCTCCTTCTCTGGAGATATTCAAGACTCATCTGGACGCCTACCTGTGCAATATGAGCTAGGGAGCTGCTTTGGCAGGGGGTTTGGACCTGATGATCTCTCGAGGTCCCTTCCAACCCCTACGATTCTGTGATTCTGTGATTCTGTGATATTCAGTCTCTTTCATCCCTCTTTGGAAATGCAGGGTTGCATCATTCATCACTAGATTTGCACTCTTCCCTTCTCTCTATTTAAGCATAAGAAGTTGTTCCTGTAATAATATTTGAGCAATTTTCTTCTACACTGAACCTCTGGGACCTTGAAATGGGGAGTCACCAGGAATATGCACCCTGGTGTCCTTCACCCTCATGCTTGAGCAACCGGATCGCACCCCTCACCTAATGGGCCCCACTGCAGAGGAAATGCAAGAGCTGGCAATGAACTGCCTTGTGTGGCTCTTTCGGGGTTTGACTGGGCTGGCACTCAAACCGTAATTAAGGGAGTGTGGTTTCCTTGCTCCTGGCACAGGGGTGGTCACTGCACGTTAAGTTTTGTAGCTGGGAGCCTGAAGTCATAAAAATTTAACAGTGCAATTTAGTTCTTTAGTCAGTAAGGGTCAAAATCTGCAGCTACCGGTCATGGGTGTCAGCAAAACCAGCAGGTTGGGCTTTTATGGAGTAGCTGAATAGAGGCGACTCCACCAAACACTGCCACCTGGAACGTCTGAGGGGCCACCGCTGTCTCTCTGTGGAGCTGCCCATGGGAAAGGGACTGGGCTTATGCACACTGAGACTTAGGTCACCACACTGCACCTCTCCCCTCCCAACCACAGGCATGAGCCTCTGGAAACCCCCATGAGTTGGGGGTGTTCCTGGATGGGCAGGGGAGGACTAGAGGAAATACTGTGCTCGAAAGGATGACCCCTTCAGAAAACCACTTTGTATCACAGAATCACAGAATCACAAGGTTGGAAAAGACCTTTAAGATCATCAAGTCCAACTGTTCCCATCCTATGCTAAACCATATCCCTGAGTACCTCATCTACCCTTTTTTTAAACACATCCAGGGAAGGTGACTCAGCCCCCTCCCTGGGCAGCCTGTTCCAGGCCCTGACAACTCTTTCAGTAAAAAATTTTTTCCTAACATCCAATCTAAACCTGCCCTGGCACAGCTTCATGCCATTCCCCCTTGTCCTATCACCTGTCACCTGGCTGAAGAGACCATCACCTACCTCTCTATAACCTCCCTTCAGGTAGTTGTAGGCGGTGATAAGGTCTCCCCTCAGCCTCCTCTTCTCCAGGCTAAACAGCCCCAGCTCCCTCAGCTGTTCCTCAGAGGATTTGCCCTCCAGCCCCTTCCCCAGCCTGGCTGCCCCTCTCTGGACCCGCTCCAGGACCTCAATGTCCTTCTTATGGTGAGGAGCCCAGAACTGCTCACAATACCGAGGTGTGGCCTCACCAATGCCGAGTACAGGGGCACAATCACTTCCCCAGACCTACTGGCCACATTATTTTTGATATAGGCCAGGATGCCATTGGCCTTCTTGGCCACCTGAGCACACTGCTGGCTCATGTTCAATCGGCATATTCAGTATCCTACACAGTGATTTCCACTTGGTCTTGTCACCACTGCACCGGACATCGCTGTGCCCACACCCCCTTCAGCCCACTGGACATCCAGCCAGAATAATTTCTTTCTACCTGTGTAACACCTTCTTCAAATCCTTTAATGACTTCTTGCCTGCCAATCTTGAACCTGAAAGGCTTGTTTCTGTCTCTGGAGGAATCAAACTTCTTTCCATTCTGTAGCATTCCTGCCAAAACAAGACACACAGTTTCAATGAGAGCTACATCTAAATTTAAGTGCTGAGGGAGGGAAGGAATGAGATATTAAAGTCTTGGTCACATCAGCTGCTCATTTCCATTTTCACCTTGATACCTCATCCAAAATGGGTATGGCAGGAGAGTCAAATGCGGTGGTGCCATACTGTTACCTTTGCCCTCTGGCAATTTAGGCTCTAAAATGGAAATATATATTCTTCTTACGATTCTTAATGCAGTAGGTTATAAGTCATATCATACCAAACGTGGTGCAGACATACAGAAGAGCTGTTGCTTGCACAGTGGAGCTCCCTGGCTAAGTAGATAACAGCAGGCAAGGCACAAGTGAGAAGTAGCATAAGACAGAATCCCAATGCAGGTGGCTGATCCAGACCTGCTCCTAAACACACACACAAAAAACCCTCCCTAAAACAAACCTGCAGACAAAGAAATAAAATGTAACATAAATTTGACTAGATAGCTTCTCATTAAATACTTACCATGTATTTTGAGACATTATTTGAACAAACTAAAGGGAACCGTCCTCACACTGATGACATGTCAGGTAGCCAGGAGGTTGCTGCCATGTGTGGTCCGAAGCTCACCACAGTCAGTAGGACGTTCCCACCTTTGGGTTGGGCTGTAGATTGAGGTTTGGGATCTGTTGAGCTAAATTTGCTGCCAGTTGAACGTATGCAAGTAGAGAGGCTGCTTCAACTTGTTCCTGCAAATGTGTGCCCAAATAGCTGGGAGAAATATTTGGTACCTCAGACTGATTTACCCAGGGGTACTGAAAAATGGGCGTTAGGCACACGTGGCCATTCCAGGCCATGCAGGTGGAACTCCCACACTGTGTTACAACTGTAAGAGCTTCCTCCTTGTACTGAAAGAGCCAGAAAGACCCTGCATTCAAAAATATGGAAATACTGAGGACACTTATATGAACCCTCTACTACCCTCGTTCTGTGTACTTTCACACAGAGGCAGTCACAGGAACACCTCCCTCATGGCCCTTTGCCAATCACAACATGATTTCAACCCATATGACTACAAGCACATGCCCAGATTCTACAGCAAATGGATAAACCTCCACAGAGCACTACATCATCAGGTGATCTCCTGCTCTCTTCAAACAGTGGATAATTACGGTACCTTTCAACTTCAAAGTACCTGGTAATTGCTCTTACAAAATCTTATGCTCTGGATATCACATGGTTCTTTCTTTGTAACGCTGTAGTGCCAGTGTTGTGGGCTTACACCATGGCTCTCCCGTGCAAGGTGCTGTGCAAAAGACAGTTCATTAATAAGCAAGGATCTGAGAAAGTTTCTGTTTGAAAACATTACCAAGCACAGCTTTGACAGAAAGCACTGAGAAACACTGCCTTTATGTCCCAATATTAAAACTACAGTCAGTTTATTTTCATTAAAATAATTATACTAATAGACCAGTTTGATGGACAAGTTTTATTTTTCAGTGAAAAAACATTAGATATTGTCCAAACAACAAGAAAGCATATTTTGCTTGCTTAAAAAGTCTGCGTTACCAACCAAAACAGAGTCACTAGGTTGGAAAAGACCTTTGAGATCACTGAGTCCAACTGTACCTGTCCTCTACTACACTGTATTCCTGAGCACCTCATCTACTCGTCTTTTAAACACATCCAGGGTCGGTGACTCAACCCCCTCCCTGGGCAGCCTGTTCCAGTGCCTGATAACCCTTTCAGTGAAAATTTTTTCCTAATGTCTAATCTGAACCTGCCCTGGTGCAGTTTGAGCCCATTCCCCCTCGTCCTGTCACCTGTCCCTTGGGTGAAGAGCCCATCTCCCACCTCTCTACAACCTCCTTTCACGTAGTTGTAGGTGGTGATAAGGTTTCCCCTCACCCTTCTCTTCTCCAGGCTAAACTTCCCCAGCGCCCTCAGCCGCTCCTCATAGGATTTGCCCTCCAGCCCCTTCCCCAGCCTGGTTGCCCTTCTCTGGACACACTCCAGGACCTCCATGTCCTTCTTGTGGTGAGGAGCCCAGAAATGGACATGGCACTCGAGATGCGGCCTCACCAATTCCGAGTACAGGGGCACAATCCCTTCCCTGGCCACACTGTTTCTGACACAAGACAGGATGCTGTTGTCCTTCTTGGCCACCTGGGCACACTGCTGGCTTATGGTCAGCCTGAAGTCAACCAGCACCCCAGGTCCTTCTCTGCCTGACAGCTCTCCAGCTGCCCCAAGCCTGTGGCGCTGTGCAGGGTTGTTCTGTCCCAGGTGCAGCACTCTGCACTTGGCTGTGTCAAACCTCAAGGTAAATAGAAAGAGATGTGCCGGAATGAAAAACAAATGCTGAAAGGGTGGGATTCATCTTACCAACCTCTATGCTTCTAAGATGCAGCCAAGCTACTTTTGAGCTAATTACTCTGCTTCCCTCTATAATCAAGTCAGAGAAAAAAGTGCTTTGGGGGGGGACGGGAACAATTTGTCTAGCCAGACCTAGGGATGTACATTAGGACATAATGAATTGCATCCTAGCAGCACTTATTTCTTTGCAGTGAACATAAGGGGAGTCCAAACAACTAGTTCAGATATAGATGTCTCTAAATTCATTAGTAGTTAAATCAGTGGTGATGGCATTTTGGACTTCCAGTAATGAGTACACAGTATCTGAATGTTCCAGTGGGGTTCTGTGTCCAGACATTTTACACCAATATTAAAGCCAAATGCCATACTAAGGCAAACCAGCTGTAGACCAAGTCCAAGATGTGTCAAAGTTGGTACTTCAGAGATGAGTGTGTGTGGCTTCATAACCATTCGTACTTGTCATATTCCTTATGCTTTTTGCAGTTTAATAGTGAAGTATTTTCAGTGTGCTCTGATGCATGTATGTACACAGATCGTGCAATATACTGGCTCAGTGATCCCCTAAAGCCCCTTCACACAGGCTGGCAAGTTGCACCAGCCGCCTGCACAAGGCTTTTTAGCCACAGACAAACCCAGCTTGGTGTGTCATGTAGAAAACCACCCTGCCCATGGAGGAGGGCAGGCAGGGAGAAGCAGCTTGGGGGGGGGGAACTCTCAGGCATATCATAGAATCCTTTTTGAAATATCTGCTCTTAAGTTTAAATGGCAGCCCTTCCTCACAGCAATTTTACTTTTAAACACATCATAAAACCTTATGGTTCTATGAAAGGGAAGGAGGCTATTACAGAATCCAAATATTTAATAGCTTTAATATTAAAACTTAGTACTGCCGTTACAGTCTGCACGTTCAAAGCAGTATGCAAACATTAATTATTCTTCCCAGCAGGCCAAGGAGGTAGAAGAAGATATTTATTATAAAATAGCCTCAGTCTGGAAGTGCAGATCCAGGTGCAAAGTTCCACAACACTTTAGTATGCTTTTGCTTCACCTCCTAACTAAATCCTGTTACAATACTTAGCTTAAAGGCCTGGTAGTTTACTAAACACCACGCATCAAAGCAGTGGTAGAACCAGAATTAACTCTTTTCAGATCCTGACAACATCCACTGGACAACATTTCTCTCTGCCCATGAGCTTTACAGTCTAATATATACCATGCAAAAACTGACTCCCATTCCATCATCAAAAGCCCGTAGAAGATGTGTTGGGCTTTGTGAAAGAAAATGGGCTGCTTCTCCTATGTTTACAGCAGCACCCTGTTTTCAGCAGCATCTGAAAGTTCATCAGGTGATGAATTCAGAAGTGTAACCTCCGCCATCATTCCCCCACCTTAGTGCTTGTGGAAGGCAAGCTGGGATTCAAAGTCAGATGTGTCCATACTCCCCAGTGCTCAAGCAGAAGGGTCAATTTTTACATGACTGCCCTTTAAATGCACTTCTAGTTTAGAAATGAGTCAGAGTCCCCACGTGCCCTGGAGAAGTTCCGATCCAGATTTAGATCTGAACTTTAGATCTTTTCTATCTCTCCATTTCTAAAAGTTAGAGTTGACGATTCAGGCTCCTGGGAGCTAAAGCAGCACACTGCTTTATTTTCTCTCTTGCTAATGCATCAATTGATTTTCTTTTTGTGAAAAAATTGATTTGGTTAATATTCTTCAACAAGAACGGATGCCCATCTTCAGCCTGCTAGCACCTTTATTTATCTAGCTAACAACAAGGAGAAAAAAAAATCCCCTCACAATCTGGAACTGAATAATGATGTTGTTTTGCAAAGTCAGAGCAATCAATAAGAGTTTTGACTGAGCAGGGACATCTGGATGCCTATATGCTGACTTGTTATAATAACTTTACATTTGATTCTGAAAAGTAACATTCATGGTATTAAAATAATTAATTGCCCAAATGCAGTTACCAGAATATAGTGTGATTTAAAACTGTTCTGACCTACAAGGTTTTAAAATTAGATAGCTGTAGAAAAGTTGTTTCAGATCATGGGCCCTGCTGAATCACTTAAGTTCAGCTCATTGAAGCTGAATATCAAAGAGTGGACAAATCAGTTTGGTAGGGAATATGACAAGGGATCTACCTAAACTGCCCAAACTGTGCCATTTGGGCTACAACCACAGTGAAAACAAAACTTCAGCCTAAGCTTAATACAAGCTGCTATTTCTTATTAAAACAGGTGTGTCTGCACTACTCTTTTAACATAAATTAACTAACTGAGGTCAGTCAACCTCAGCTGAGATCGCATGATTTAAGTCTACTCCCTAAAGGGAGAGGGGTCTGACAGAGGAGTAGGGTTCATACTGACATGAAGATCCTGTGCATGTAATGAAAAGAAATCTATATAGGAAAAAGCTGCTGCAAGTCTTCTGCCAAGAGAAAGGGGCTCATTGTCTTCATCACCATGTTGGTGACATGGTCTAGTGTTGGACCTAGTAGGGCCGGATAGACACTTGGGTTCAATGATCTTGAAGGTCTTTTCCAACCAAAAGCATTCTATGATTCTACCAGAGAACCTGTATCATGGAGGAGAGGTCAGGAATGGAACAACATGAATGCTGCAGCTGGACCACAGCCTAAGTTTCTTTTAATCAGAGGGTTCCTTCATCTGAGAATGATCGAGCTGGGAATTCAACCAACCATGTAACACAAATCCAGAGAGCCAGCCCAGCTAGTTGTGGCTGCCTCTGGATCCCTGGCAGTGTTTGAGGCCAGGTTGGATGGGGCCTTGAGCAACCTGGTCTAGTGGGAGGTGCCCTTGCCCATGACAGGGGGTTGGAACGAGATGATCTCTAAGGTCCCTTCCAGCCCAAACCGTTCTATGATTCTATGATTCTATTTGGACATCTTAAAGTGCACCTATGGTCCCAACAAAACCACATCCCAGACCATGCCCAAACCATTACCTATACAAAAGATGGATGGAGAGAGAGAGCACCAAAGGCCCTCCATAGATAACCTGTCAAGTTTATGTGCCTTAATCTGGAAAGTTTATGTGTAAAATCCCACTGCTGACATTAGCCATCTCACAGGTAGAAACTGAGTCTCAACCTGTCATCAGGGCTATTTCTACATGCAAAGGAGAATGAGAAGTTATCTCCAAGAATGATTCAACCACCTAGATTTAGATGTTATGATGGTAATAACCTCCTGGAATTCTTTATCATTCTCAGTCAGCTAATTTACAAAAGTTTAAAAAGTTAACAACATTGATTTTAAATGCTAGGTGCTAGCTAGCATTTTATACAGAGTTTTAAACACTAGCTTTTTAAAGGGCCCTAGTGAGGAGGTATTAACTCATCCATCCATACCTAAATGAAGTCGACCAAATTGCATCCCAGGCTTCACTGGCTGCAATGTTTGCTGAATTACTTGTCTTTGCAGTGTTGACACATTCTGGGAATCAGAAGACTGAGATCCTAATCCAGGACAAATCTCTTGGTTTCACTAGCTGCTCTCCTTTCATCCTGTACAACGGGATTCACTTGCCTCAGAGGTATTAAGGGGATAAATTGAATAGGTGACTTTAAAAACCAGCAATGTTCATCTGCAAAGTACTCCATTACCTTATTTTTTCAGAATGCAGTTACCTACAGAAGGTAAAGGCAACACATACATTTGAAGACAGCTACTTTCTGAACATATGTTGACAGCAGAAAGAGCAGCAGATACTCAGATGGTGTTTGTAGGATACTATCCTGTTTCATTTTACATAGACCAGAGGTTCCTCAGGACAGGGACTGTGTTTTGATGCCCTTTAATGCAATCACCTTTCCAATTATGCCTTGCAACAGATTTGTGCTCTTATGAATTTATTCAGTTTGATACCTAGAATTCTCTGAGGCAGCATTTCCTGCCATTAGTGTTCCTGTGGGTTAAGGATTTTTTGATCTCAAGCAATTCTTCATTTCCCTAAAATACATTGTTTCTGTGTCAAAATGCATCAATATTCTGTCAGAAGAACATCACAAAGGCTGGAAATTCTGGTCTCCCACCCATTTACAGCCTGCAACTATTACTAATGTACACTTTTAGCCTGGCAAATATATTATGGGGAAGTTTCTAGAAACTATACAAAAGCCTTTGTCTTAACTTTGACACCTTCACAGAGTATAGGAGACACAGTTCAGCAAAGCAGAGGAGTTCAGCATATCACATAGGAGTGGTGGGAAAAACACATCTACAAAGTCCCGAATCCCATCCCAGGCTGGTTTACACCAGCAGAACCCCACCGATTTCAGCAGTGGTGTTTGCATTTCACATTAAAAGAGATCAGTTCTCTTCCGGACTCAGTTTTGGTATGCTGTAGTAAAGAAGGACCACTCCAGTGGTGCTCCCTGCTAGCTCGTGGCTGAGTCTCATCCTAACACACCCGAAAAACTCATGATTTCCAGAACAGCTCCTGTATGCCATAGGGTTAAATGGAGAGCTCTGGGCAATGCCTTTCTAGGCAATTAAGGTCAGTGCCTTGTGTTTCTGCTTCCCAGGGAAATGGCTAGAGGATGTATCTCCAGCTCATTCCACCTGAATCCAGATCTGTGCAAGCCAGGTATCTCACACCTCTTACCTCTTCATTTGCCATTTCATTATTACTTCAAAACACAGTTCTACACCTTTTCGTTGTAACCACAGCTCCCAGTAACCTGTAGTTACACCTGGCCATGGGTGTCCTTCCGAACAGCCACACGCTAAGCAGCGCACACCTCTGCTTTCCTTGAGTTGAGGACAAGGCAAACTGTTCTGTGGGCGAATCTGGCACCTCATCAGTTTTACTGATGAAAATCATTTTCATCAGACACGATGACTGTTGTAATGGAAATAGAGTGCTGAAAGTGAGGATGCTTTCATTTCCTAAGCTATGTTTGAACAGTAAGCCCTCTTAGTGTGTCCTGTACTGGGGACTTTGGCAACTGCCCTGAGATGGGAAGCATGGCTTTTCAAAGGAAAGGTCCAACAGCAGGGCTTTAGTGCCGCTGCAACCATGAACTCAGTTTTTCCTTGCTAATGTTCCCTCTGCTTAATATAAATGAAGCCCTATGCAGAAAAAGATATTTTCTAGCTTAGGCTGGATTTTTCCCAACAGTTTACATCCACTTAAGAAAAAATGATTAATCTTTTTAAAGGAATTTTCAGTCTAGAGGGATAATGCTGAAGAGACTGGTGAGGGGGGGAGGCTGCATGTCTGTGGCATATCATCTCCTTACCACAAATTTTTTTGTTGTTGTTTAAAAAGGCA
The DNA here is from genome assembly GCA_020800305.1 of Porphyrio hochstetteri. Taxonomy (NCBI): domain Eukaryota; kingdom Metazoa; phylum Chordata; class Aves; order Gruiformes; family Rallidae; genus Porphyrio; species Porphyrio hochstetteri. The sequence goes on along the minus strand of CM036907.1, from coordinate 118,722,629 downwards.
GCAGCAACGATTTCAATGCACCATTTGTTGCCATGACAAACAATCACTGACTCAAAGTATAGAAATGGGAAATGGATAGCAGTGGTGGTCACTTCTTCCTTCCTATTACCGCAGCCCACTTCAGTAACGCTTGATCTTTCCAGCACAGGCAGCCTCCCCACTTCATTTTCTTCATGTATTATATACTCATATATCTTTAATGTGGAGTAAGAGCAACACAATCAATTATTTATTATGCAGCTGACAGCATGCAATGAAGACACAACAGACAGCTACTCAATAATGCATTACCAGGCACTATAGATCAGTGTTGCGCACAACTACAAGACAGTATGAAAGAGCCTTGCACTTAGCTTGACTTCACAGCCAAGGAAATGACATGCAATTGTCTAGTTCACTCTACTGCAAGGCATTATTCTGTCCTAACGGCTTTATAGATTTGCATATTTTTAAAAGAGGAGGAAAAGTAGATTTATCCTCAAGGCAGATATGAGGCTCAATAAGCATCTTCTACCTGAATTGTAAGGAGACCAAAACAAATTCCTCTGGTATCCTGTTGCCTTCAAACAGTTGTTTTATTTTAGGGTTTGAGTCTGTTGCCATTACAAAGTTCAGCTGTAAAATATACATGCTCTGCAGCATAAGGCAAATTTCATTTGAATGAGCATGGCAGAATCAGGTCAAGCTGGGTATGCTAATGAGTAGGACAATAGAGGTCTAAAGCAACATTTTAGACAGAATATATTACTGCAGAAATACTTTGCATCTCTTGCATCTCTATTCCTAAATACCATGTCCTATAATACTGGTTCTGGAGGGAGAGGGAACGTTCCTGACTGGGTAGGTGTCTCTGTCCCTGACCTCTGGTACCAGTCAAGAAGCACAAAGAGCAGTTCAAGAGCATGGCTGTAATGCAAAGAAGGCATTTTGAGAAATTCCCTACCCAAACACATGCAGAAGAGCTTGGCCAAACAAGTCTGGCCATCTAGTGCACCAAGACAGTAGGAAAATACAATTAATCTAATTTATTTTGTCTTCTTGGATTCGTTCTCAGTCTCATCCTATGCCATAATGCCCACAGGTATTTCCCTCCCCCTCATTTTTCTTTTACTATTGCCTATGCAACAGTGGTATGGATTTGATGTTTTTAGCCTGTAGCATCCATGTGAATGTGCTGGGAAGCTACATGCTTCAGTAGGGGGTTAAACCTCACTGAAATAGGTGAACATGACAGCCTTCCAGTGCAAGGCACGAAAAGGGCCTGAGCTCAGCCACCAAAGTTTCTGAAAACAGATCTGGGTGAAGGATCCTTCAGAAAAGGATCTTCATACATTCCCTGGGAAAACTCTAAACATGGTTCCAAGAGCACATGAGAGAGGGTTTTGGGGAGAAAAGAATCAGCCTCCCTACTAGTTAATTCCTCCTCTGCTCAGGGAAAGGCGACACTTAATGATCTGTCAGAAGAAACACCTTTCCCACCCAATGTAACAATACTGCATCAGCAGTTAGGTTGCTTTAATGCCAAGTTGTTCCCAGATTGGGCCTCCCTGATTTTCAGTTGTTTAGGACTTCCAGTATGTGCCTCCATTTCCTTCTGAGTAAAATCTGTGCTGAAACTGTAATGTATCAGTGCGACACTTCTGATTGCCTTCCCTTAAGCCAGCAACAGCTGAGTGACAAATCTACCCACGCCTAGTAGGGCACTGGATTAAAAGGCAATGCCTACTCAGGGACTACAGATTGGAGCATGAAAAAGTATACTATTAATGTGTTACCACTTAACATCAAGATGTTAAAACAGTATGTTGGCCTGTGAGGCATTTGGAATGGAAAAATAACATTTCTGCCTGCATCCCTTGTGAAGGATTGCTCTTTCTGTCCCACAGGCCCCCGTGTACCTGGCTCTTTATCATGTACAACTTCCTTAACACACAGCAGGGCCACACCTCCTTCATGGAGGAACATTTTACTGCAACTCATCTTGACAGACACAGCAACCATCTAGCATCGTGGAAAGGACTTAGTGACCACTCTGTTCTTAAACGAGGAGAAAAAGAAAAACATTCCTGGAAAAAGAGAAACACACGATATGCGACCAGTGAGGAAAACAGTTTATAAAATGGGTGTTGACTGAGCTGTGTAACAAGGCACAGTCAACATGCCAAGATTACCTGTACTCTAAATAAGAAGTCAGAGGCAGACACTGCTGTTCCACCATGATCTCATACGCACATAAAATATACATAATGCACAAGTCACATGCTTTTTATCCAGGGTATCCAACTTTTTCAATCCAGACTGGTCAGACATCCCTGTAATAGGTATTATTTTAGAGACATGGTATAACCTTCCTGGCTGGCATTATGCAATATCCCCTCCCTTCACAAGTGTTCAGAGAATTCCCTGGGAATCACCTCCTCCCGCCTGCGATTCCACGTGGGAAAATGAGACATGACTTCACTGGCACCAATTTGGAGCCACCACGGGGCCTCACTTGAGTGAACACAGTTTCCAGGATAATCAAGTGAACCACAGTGCTGTTTCACCCAAGGAGCGTAGCCCTCGCTCACGAGTGCAGAAGGACAGGCATCCAGACGCTGCTCTCCCTCCACTGGCAGGGAGACAGACCGTAGACCTCTAGGTAGCTAAAGACAGTTGAGATTAATTCTACCCAAAAAAACTTGTCCACAGTCAAGATTTAAAAAATGGAGTTTAAAACCAAGTTGGCTTTGCTCTGCATAACAAGTGCCTTCCTGTGGATTATGTCACCTACGGTCCCTTAGGCTCAGTGACTGCAGCTCTTCCTAGATCTGCCCAGTCACTTACTGTAGAGTCACGCTTACAGTAAACATGCTGTAGAAAGGACAGAAGATAAAAGCCACTTCTAGTCTCTGAATGAACTCTGAGAAGGGTTTGTTAACAAGTTATGTATTGAGTAACCCTCATTATGTCATCGGAAGTTCAGCCTGCCATTAAGATCAGCTGAAACCAGCACTTTGCTCATCAGTCTTTATCATTTGCTGCAATGCTGTGGTGGAAGAATGTCATATTCAGATATCATTATTTTCTAGGCTGTCTTTTTAAAAAATACATGACATACACTCATCAAAGGAACAAACCTTTCTATATATGTATAGCTTATTCTTTCCACCTACTAAGAACACATCTGCTTTCACAAAAACCAGTCTTTTTGCAGTATTGTTTCCAATCTAACCAGTGTTTTATGTGCTCCAAGGCAGACCAAGGCAGTGCCATAAATATCACCCTGCCTGTAAGCTCTAAGAGTGTGTTCTGAAATAATATTAGCTACGAAATTGTTCTTTTGCCACATTGGTAACACATATTTGTTCATCATTCCTGGTGCTGCAGATTCTCCTTGGCGTAGACTGGCACAGTTCCCCTGGTATCAATGAAAGGACAAAAATATATGTAGCAGTTTAAGACCTGGATCACGGTAATTTAAAACTAAGTTGAATGATGCACTTGGGACTATTCTCCAGAGTGGACTCCTGCAAGAACATGGAATAGTGTAGATTTGTGATCAGAGCAAAAAAGCTGGATGTTAAAAAGAATAGGTTCTGTCACCAGACAGCTGGGCAAGCCTAACTCACCTCTTTTTATTCCCTGTGAAACAATGACTGTAGTTCCACCAAGGTCAGAAAGTCACTTGCATACCCAGCAATAATATTATTAATTAATATACTTTGCCTTAGGTATCTTGAAAGGCTTCATTCAGTAAGCCTTTAAAGTATCTTCAGAGCCACAGTGGAAAGGAGCTATTAACAGCACGGTTTGTTATTATAAATAGGTCTTTTCCATCTCTAAGTTTTGATCTCAGTGATCTTATAAACGAACTATGGAAAAAGTGGCAGCTGTTATCTTGACAGATGGGTCTCAGGCATTGCTCTGCTGGACATTAGGCAGTCGTCTCTCTGGAGAACAATAGGAATTTCCAAGTGCTTGTATCTATTTTCATCTACTTAACAAGCCACTCGTGTCTTTAGTGAAGGGGAGAAACAAATAGAATGTAAAATAAATGTTTTAGGGGAAACATCTCAGAGAATCAGGTGAGTATCACCTATTAGTGACTTCCCCCTTGAGTTTAACTGAAGTGAGAGAAAAAGAATCAGAAGTTTCTTACAGAGGCAATGGAAACAAACAGGTACTTCCAGAAGATGAGAAAGCCTGGGCACTGACTGGAGTGCAGGCTGTAGTCATCTAGCAGGGCATGGCAAGTCCAAGGACGTACCTCAACTTTCAGCTCCTGCTAGAACTTAGCATCATCCTCCACCTGGGATGTAAAGCTTTGAATCTGATCTTAAGGACAGACACAAGCCTGAGACAGGGCTTTATAAAGGGTGCTTGGTGGAGATGGTGCTCCTGCCCAATCTTTCTATCATAAACACTTTCCAAAAGCACCATGAGTTCAACTCTACCTCAAGCCTGGATTTAAACCCATGTTTTTCATCTTTTCTGATAGTATTCAACCAAACACTCAGTGACATCACCCTCTGTCCTCTCACTTGAATCTGTATGGTACCTGGAAATGGAGAATGATGAGTCAGGAGAAAACTAAGCAAGTAATAATTAGGGAGGTCAGCAGGATGGACAGAGACTTGGATCTTAATCCTTGCTCCCAGAACTTGTCAAATCAGCTGTGCCTGAGGTCATGTAGGGTTTGTCCCTGCATTGTTTTGACAAAGTTCTCATTGACATCAGCAGGGCTCTGAGGATGGACTGCACAGACCAAAACGTTATCCCAAAAGCAAAAGGATTTTCACATTCAGGATGGCTGCAAACAAAAGCCATTGTACATCCAGCCAGTTTAGACCCTACAAATAGAAACAGCAGTCAGTCCATGGACACAAACAACAAATATTGACAAAATGACCTCAGTAGTATTGAGGAAGTATTGGGGGAAGTTTTTTACAGAGAGAGTGGTGAGGTGCTGGAACAGACTGCCCAGAGAGGTAGTGGATGCCCCGTCCCTGGAGGTGTTCAAGGGCAGGTTGGATGGGGCCCTGGGCAACCTTGTGTAGATCAGGCCTGGAGGTTGGTGGCCCTGCCTGTGGCAGGGGGCTTGGAGCTCTGTGATCCTTGGGGTCCCTTCCAACCCAGACCATTCTATGATTCTATGAATAGCACAACACAGTGGAAAGCAACACAAGTTGAAAGTGGACCAGAAGGTGAAGCACTACGTAAACGGGTATGTCATTACACCAGCCACGAAAAACTGGAAGATTTCAGACTCTACAGCAAAATGTGTAATATTATCATCTGTAAAAACAAAGACAGAGATGGCAAATACACTGCATAACTCACAGGAATCGCTGTAGATCAGACAGGTCTCTGTCACATGTCACACTATCTCTTATCATCCCAGTAAGTGTAACTGGAAAAGGAGCATCCTATATGAGCAGGTTACTATACACAGTCAGTAAAAATCTGCTTCTAACAATCAAATGGCCAAAACATACACATCATGGCCATACTAAACCTGGATGTTCTTCTGCACGAAAGCAATGGATTGTTTTGCTCAATTTTATCCAAAAGTCCTATTCAGGATTGAATGGAATGAAAAAGTGAAACATTTTGCTTTGGAAAATGAAAGGAAAAAAATGTCTTATGTCCACCTGAAATCACAGAATCGTAGGGGTTGGAAGGGACCTCAAGAGATCATCGGGTCCAACCCCCCTGCCAAAGCAGCTCCCTAGCTCATATTGCACAGATAGGCGTCCAGATGAGTCTTGAATATCTCCAGAGAAGGAGACTCCACCACCTCCCTGGGCAGCCTGTCCCAGTGCTCTGTCACCCTCACTGGGTAAAAGTTCTTCCGCATGTTGGTGCGGAACTTCCTGTGCTCCAGTTTACAGCCATTGCCCCTTGTCCTGTCTCCACAGATGACTGAAAAGGGGCTGGCCAATTCCCCCTGCATCCCATACTTAAGATATTTATAAACATTAATTAGGTCCCCCCTCAGTCTTCTTTTCTCCAGGCTGAACAGTCCCAGCTCACTCAGCCTTTCCTCATACAGGAGATGTTCCAGGCCCTTCATCATCTTCGTAGCCTTCTCTGGACTCTCTCCAGGAGATCCCTGTCTTTTTTATACCAGGGAGCCCAGAACTGGACACAATACTCCAGGTGGGGCCTGACCAAGGCAGAGTAGAGGGGGAGGATCACCTCCTTAGACCTGCTGGCCACACTCTTCCTGATGCATCCCAGGATCCCATTGGCCCTCTTAGCCACCAGGGCACACTGCTGGCTCATGGCCAACCTGTCATCAACCAGGACCCCCAGGTCCTTCTCCACAGAAATGCTTCATTCTACTGAGAATACATTGCTTTGTGTTCAGATATTACTATGAACTATTTAAATTCAGCTTTGATGAGGTCTAGGGAGTTCCTGAACACCACTATCTCTCCAATCATTTAACACTGAGTATTGGTTAGCTACATCCAAGCTACAAGACACTGGAGCTACCAAGGAGAAAACATAAAAGGAAAAGAGAAAAGCTAAGATTCCTAAGGAGCATGCTGAAAGGGAGATATATCAGATAAAATTCAAGTATCCAGACAGCCAAGCCAGACAAAAGAAAGGCAGAACTGACCTAAAATTTGGATCAAAGAAGCTGAGATTTATGTGAGAGGGATACAGTTTTCTGGTCAAAAATAATAAAACACCCAGACACTCTGAGATATTCTACATTGCTTTTTAAAGTAATTGAACAGATCTCCCCTGCCCAGGTAACAATGTTTACTCTGTATCCCATAATATCTAATGTTTAAAGAACATGTAAAAGCTTTGTTCATGCAGGCAGCTGCTTCCATTTTCCCATTTTGCACAGCAAAGAGAAAGGTTTGTGGGAGTTAATTTCTCTCAGCTCTGTGTACTGTTTTAATGATTAAACACATCTCTGCAGATTTACCAGCTGCCCACATAGGGAGTTCCAGTGATCCCACTCGCAAGGGCAGCAATCACCCAGGCTACTGAGTCTTTGGAAATCATTCATCAGAACTGTAAGTATTCTGGCTGTTCATGTTATCAAACAGCTGTCAGGGGGAAAAAAAAAAAGGACATAAAATGGGAAATTACATAAAACCAATGAACTTAAGTAATCCAAGTTTCAAATAAATTAACCCCCCACGCTGATTTGACTCAAAACTGACATGGGTACAAATTTCTCTCCTGGGAAAACAAGGTTATTTGCGGCTTTTTCAAGAAAAAGGATGCAGAGAATTTAAATTCTCAGTATATCTAATCTGTGTTCCCTACCACAACTGAGTATCTGCGAGCTTCTGCCTGCTCACGTGACTGAAGATCACTAAGGACACAGCCAGGCACGCCGAAGCCATAACTCTATTTTAACAGGAACGAGCCACGTGGAAGCATGTTCTGCATCTCATTTCACATCTCATGTGCTCGCAGTCTGTGGGCTCAGGCAGTATCCTAGAGACACAGAGCATCATATATTGCATTCCTGTTTTGCCTAGTATAAGCATCCACCAAGCACAATCAGTAGCACTGTGTAGTAAAACCACCATTTTCCCCAAATCCACCTACCATTTTTGGCATCATTTTACTGCTTTCAACTCAATGGTCTGCCCTAAAGACAGGGTGCTCTGATTCATGAGGACCCTCTCATCATCAGTACTTGGTCTTTACTCGCACATAATTTGGATGAAGACTTCTCATGTATGTCCATCACCTTGGCTAATGCTTCAAATAAACCCATGCTTGATAGCTTATGATGTGATCCCAAATGATCCCAAATGGCTTCCAAATCCTTCAAGTCTTTCTTTGATACCAGAGCCTCTGCCAAGATCATTCATTAGCTACATTTTCTTGCTGATGAGCTGAAGGTTTAGCTGAGCTTTGGTTTTGTCTTGCTTCACATCAGAGGTTGCTCTCTCTTTTATAGATCAGGGTGTGATGAGGGTGCTGAGGCAGTACCTGTGGCTTTTCCTGACCCTGGGCTTTGCAACAGTATCATGCAAGCTATCTCTCTGCTGCCTTGCACGGCTACTTTGTGCTTCCGTCGCACCCCCTGTGTTGGGGAAAGGTCTCTTTCTTTTAGGAGCAAGTTTTTCAGTTCTGAAAATGCTCAGTGCAGAACTTCACGTCAAGCAGGTTGTGGGATCATAGAATCACAGAATCATAGAATGGTATGAGTTGGAAGGGACTCCAAGGATCATAGAGCTCCAACCCCCTCTCACAGTCAGGGCCACCATCCTCAGGCCTGGATCTACACAAGGTTCCCCAGGGCCCCATCCAACCTGGCCTTGAACACCTCCAGGGATGGGGCATTCACTACCTCTCTGGGCAGCCTGTTCCAGCACCTCACCACTCTTTCTGTAAAAAACTTCCCCCTAATATCTAATCTAAACCTTTCTTCCTTTAGTTTTAATCAATTCCCCCTTGTTCTGCCATTGTCTACCCTTTTAAAAAGTTGAATCCCCTCCTGCTTATAAGCTCCCTTCAGGTACTGGAAGGCTGCAATGAGGTCCCCCCGCAGCCTTCTCTTCTCCAGACTGAACAAGCCCAGCTCCCTCAGCCTCTCTTCGTAGGGCAGGTGCTTCAGGCCTGTAATCATGGTCTTATTTTCAGAGCTCCTTCCGCCCTACCATACAGGTTTCATGAGAGCACAATCACTGTTCTCTGCAGGGTTGCAGAATTAGCCTCTTCCCTGCCTTCAGTAAAGCATGGTAAATCAGCAAGGGATGGATGCCTGATCTTATATACAGGGCACTGCACCACATCCCGAGTGGCAGCCTCACTACTTGGTGAAGGAGAGATATCTCAAATCACAGAATCACCACGAAGCTACCATATTATTTGCTGGATTGAAAGGCTAAACCAGCCATAACAATTCTGGCAGTTCAATTCTTGATCTATGCATGCTTCTGCAATTTTTGTGTGCTTTGCCTTTTTAAGTCAAAATATCATCTGCCTTGCTTGTGCACTGTATTTACCTTCTCTCAAGAGGATTATTCACTGCCTCCTGTCCTTATGGAACTTCACTTTTTTACTTGCTGTTCACGGCCTTCCTAGAGAGGCAATCACATGTTTCCAAGCTCAATATGGTTGGTATTTAGGAGCCAATTCTCCAGGCAAAAAAAACTGCATAGAAATTTTTGCACAGCTTGCAAATGAACCAGCGAGCCCTTTTGTGATCTGCCCTTAGTACTAAGGTGGCTTCCACAATATAAACAGCCTTTTCTGCAAAGATCCAAACCCCTCACTCACACCAGACTTCTAGACAGCAGACCTCAAATTAACATTTTGCTAAACAGTTTCAGAAACCCATCTTTCATCAGTTCTTTCCCAAGGGTTTAAAAGAAAGCAGTGTGATTTTTTTAAAAAAGTGGTTTATAAACCAGCTGCACTTGGATTGCAACATTGCATTAAGCAGAGAAGTCATTTCTGGAGCAAATATAACAGCCTGCTTCTGCTGGTGGGATGCTGCTTCTACTTGTGTTGCACCAAATTACGGTGCACCTCGCGAGGAGCCAGATCTCAAACTGGGCTCAGTGGCATCGCTCTGAATGGAACTGCTTTAGAGGGCCATGCAACCTCAGTATTGGTGCATTGCAGGTTGTCATTTTTAGCTGCTGCAATACCGTTTTGTTTTGGTGCCTCCTGCCAGATGACATCATCTTGTAGCAACTTTTTCAGCGGAGCAGCCAAAACTGCTTCTCCCAGGATATTGTTGATTAGAAATCCAACCATATGTTTTTCCCCCCCCCCCTTACCCTTCCTGTGGCAAGTAAGACAGGAAGGAATTACAGACTGGTATCAGCAAGGAAGATCACAGATAGCCTTGGGAAATGCAGTGATACAGATACTGTTGTAAGTGCAGCCTAAAGGTGGATCGTATCTACACCCGATAAACACATAAGCACTATCAATTCTTCAGAGCTGGTGCAGGCACAGATATATACAATTCTATTTTCTCACATTAGCTTGAGCTCTGGGTCTCTGCTCTCAGCCCAGTAATCTAATAATGGCTAGAGGTGAGGGCCCAGCAGTGACAAAACCCAACAGAAAGCCCCTATTTGCCATGCTTCAAGGATGATTTCTGCTACAAATGCCTCACAGGCTAAGAGCATGACATCAGGCTGTCATGTAACATGGACTGCAGGTCCAGGCTGCATGTCTGAATGTATTTGTCTTGGCCTCCATGTCAAGTTTGAATTTTTGAGATGCACCCTGCATGTTCAAATCAAATACCAAACTTCCTCTGGGTGAGCTCCAAGACCTGTGTTGACTCTCAGTGTTGCTTAATAAAGAGGGAAGGCCAATTTAAACTACTGATTTTTGTGAATGTTTTTCAGATGATCTAATGCTTTGCACAGCTATAAAAATGATACAGACTTTCACATATGACAAGAAGTTGAGAGGGAGCATTTCTGGCTATGGAACAATGTATGTCTTTACTCTGAGGCAGACAGGCTTTGTCCCAGTGACAGGGAAAACATGTTATCTTATCCGTAATTTGTTTAACAGCCCATAGAACCTTTTTAGGCTGGTGCCCAGATACGATCTTTATTTCTGTCTTTGTGGTGGCAGAGCTAGCAGACTAAGTGCATTGGGCCATGTCTCAGTCTGGCTGCTTTTATCTCAGTGATTTAAGCTCTCATAAGAGAACACAAATCTGTGTCACCTGTATTTTGAAGGTTGCAAGAACTTCTAGACCTTGTTCCGATCTCGTTCAGAGCAACTTCAACATCCTGCTTGCTCTGCTGAAGTGTTAAAGAACGCAAAGCAGGAGCAATACCTTTTTATCTGCCACAAAAGCCTTAATGGAGATTAGGAAGTGTTGCCCTGATCTCTCCCAGTTCTGTGCCACCTTGCTATCTGGACACAAAAGGTCAGATATTAAGCTGGGGTGAATCAGTTGAACCTCAAAAAGGTCAATAGAGCAATCCTAGCTTGTTCCAGCCAAGGAGAAATTCTCACTGAGCCATTCCAGAGATAGGAGACCTGGGATACAAGGTTTTTCCCACCACACACTCTCCTATAATAATTTTCTATTCTCCTATGCACAACTTTGCTAGCTCCCTAGATACTCTGTTCCATTTCTTGCTGTATTTTTTCCCTCTCTATTTACAAACAAATTGTCTTCCTGGAGGCAAGAAAACTTAACATGTTCTAATCCTTTCACCAAAACCATTTTCTAACATGAAATTATTCTGCTGGACCCGGGACTAATAAACCTTGGTGAGATCAGAAAGATACAAAGAGAATATTTAACCACAACTTCTTATTCCCAGCAGTAATAAACAGCTCACCTGGATCCACACTCTTTATTGTCCTTGCGTTAAGAGCCTTCTGAGAGGGTAGGAAGAAGAAACGATACAGGCTCTCTCAGTTTCTTTGCATGTACACTTTGAAAGGGCCCGAATTCAACACAGGTTTTAGAGGTTTAATTTGTGGGAAGGAAAAAAGAAATAAAATTTTTAAAAGACCTATGTATGAGACACAAAAAAACCCTTTCATTGCAAATGCAGAGCATCTGATGCTAGATGGTCCTATCAGTGAGGGACTGTAAGGATATAGGAGGACTTTGTACAAAATTGCCCACCACAGATTTGAAATCTAGTGTGTTGGCTGAGCACAGAATAAAACAAATATGTTTCATTAGCTTAAGATAATGATTGTATTTTTAATATTTTTTGGGGGTTTGGGTGTGGTTTTTTGGTTGGGTTTTTTGTGGGGGAAGGTGGGGAGGAATGTTCACTCAAATTCAAAGCAAACTCAGCCCGGTTTAGTTTGGATGGTTTTGCTGCACTGGTGTGACTTTGCTAAAAATAGGCAAATCAAACCAGAGCCCTCAACTCAAGTTTGACCCTATATTAATAGAAATATGCATGACCCTGAGACACTCCTACACTAAACTGTCTGAGTCAGGGCAGTCTCCCTGACTCATCCAAATTGCTTTTCTCCTTTTGAGTACCTTGGAAATAACAGCAGCACAGATGTTGCAGAAGGAGTAGTAAGTGACAGTCATATAACACCTTCATTTTTGGGTAATTCTGTGTGCCTGCTACAGACAGCAAGAGGAAGGAAGGTAAAAAAATAAATAAATAAGACTCTGGCTTGTATACAGAGCCTGTCATCCTTCCCTGTGAGCGGGGAAAGTGCCAAGGAACAAATTGGATAGCATGTACAAAAGGAAGAAAAAACCCCCTCTGTCCTGCTGTTCACTTGCACTGGCACATGCTATAACTGCGTGTGCTTTGGGGGGGTGCCAACTACCCCCAGGAAATTCGGCCCATCTTGAAGAGAGCTACTGAAAAAAAGAAGAATTAGCAAGGGGCAGTAAGGGGCAAAGATGATCAGGTTTAACTTTCACTGGTCCAAAGCCAAATATGCAAGCAAAGGCTTAGGAGAACTTTCTTCTGATGCCTCTGTGCCAACAATAGATGCAGACAGGACAAATATTTACAGACCTAAAGAGGAGGGAGACTAAATGAGAGCAGCCAGACTCTGCCTGAAGTGCTTATTACAACGATTAGCCTGTGGCTGCTTTATGGCCCTGAAGAGATTGCTCCTCACAGCCGCAGACAGGGTGGAATGACTCAATGACGATGCCGCCAGCACAAGATGTCTCTTCACATGTACTGTACCATGCCGTCCTCCCTTTCCCTGGGGGTATTAATAGCAGTGTAGTCATACTGTACATACTATGGTATAACCACCTCTCTCTGAGTTGAGCACAGGCAAGGCTGCCAGGAGGCTAGAACACGTTCAAAACAAACAAAATGATCTTAGAGACCTGGAGGAGGTGTTGACTCTTGTGCTCCATGCCCTGAATGCTGTTTTTCTCTCTGAGCATCTTTCTGAGGCCACCTCCCTCTATAAGCATCTCTCCTCAAGACCCAAACATGTCCTAACATAGAGAGCAGCCCCAAGGAGAAGAACTTGGGGAGTGTTGATTGATGTAAAGCTCTACATGAGCTGGCAATGTGGGCTTACAGCCCAAAAACCCAACTGTGTCCTGGGCTGCATCAAAAACACTGTGAGCAGCAGGTTGAGGGAGGGGATTCTGCCCCTCTGCTCTGGTGATACCCTCCTGCAGTACTGAGTCCAGCTCTGGGGTCCCCAGTACAATGCAGACATGGACTGGTTGGAGTGAGTCCAGAGGAGGCTGGAGCACCTCTCCTATGAAGACAGGCTGGGAGAGTTGGGGGCTTCTTCAGCCTGGAGAAGAGAAGGCTCCAAAGAGACCCTATTGCAGTCTTCCTGTACCTGAAGGGGCTACAGGAAAGCTGGAGAGGGGATGGTTACAAGGGCAGGGGGGATAGGAAAAGAGGGAATGGCCTTAAGCTGAAGAAGGGGAGATTTAGATGAGATATTAGGAAGAAATTCTTCCCTGTGAGTGTGGTGAGGCCCTGGCACAGGGTACCCAGAGAAGCTGTGGCTGCCCCTGGATCCCTGGCAGGGTTCAAGGCCGGGTTGGATGGGGCTTGGGCACCCTGGGCTAGTGGAGGGTGTCCCTGCCTATGGCAGGGGCGTGGAACTAGATAATCTTTGAGGTCCTTTCCAACCCAAACCAGTCTGTAGTTCTGTGATTACACAAAAAATGAGTAGTTAAATGGATGGTTTGGCTGCGAGAAGTCTCTTGCTTTATTTATGTTTGAGAACAGAAAGTAAATACAGCAGTACCTGTGTGTGTAGTAGTGTATGTGTGTAACGGACTGTGTCCTTTTCTCTTTGTTCTTTGACTTCCTTAGTTGTCTGGGAATGAGAGTTTCTCTTAATCTGCTTTTTGCACACTTAAGCACAATGGAGCTCTTGAATGATGTTATGATGGAAACATAATCAAATTCTCTTTCCTCTGTTCCCGGAAATGATGACGATGCTGTAAAACCACTACTGGTGGGAGTGTTTGTAGTGGGGTTGGGGGGGAGGGAGTGTTTGAGAGCAGAACTTTGTCCAAATGCACCTGCATTGAAAGCAACCAGGAGATATTTACAGTGGTTGTTTAGTTGGGGTAACTAGCTAGCTCATTTCTTTCTTTACCAGAGCTGATCTTGTCACTCCACCCTTAAAACTGCTGTGGATAAATTCGATCTGAAGATCTCCCCAGCTTTGCCTTCCTGGATATTTGTGCCTGAAGCCCAAGAATTACCACTGGTAGATCACTGTAGGACAGATCTTTAGCAAAAAGGATCTTGAAATGAATAGCCACATCCTGTAGCATCTGATTTCAGGGGTTTAATTTCATTAACTGCACTATTTCAACCATTTAAAAAGCAGTTATTCCCTTTCTTCCTACATACCCATATTTACTAGAATAACTGGAAACAGTCTCAGAGGTGCATGGAACAATTCAGATTTTTTCTGGAAAAGCAGTTACATAATAAAAGAATTAAACATGCCTCTTCCCTGGGAGGTTGAATCATAGAATCACTTAGGTTGGAGGAGATCTTTAAGATCATCAAGTCCAACCACAGCCTAACCCTGCCTAGTCCACCTCTAGACCATGTCCTCAAGCACAAAATTTGCAACCACAAATAGCTTTTCCAAATAAAAACAAACAGTAAATAGCAAACAACCTTAGTAAAATTTTGTTTCATTAACAAAGGTTATGGTTTAAGAGATACTAAACTAAAGAGGTGAGTCCTGGAGACAGGATTGCTGTATTCCGTGTAGTTATGTATCCTATAGGTCCAGAGTTGTCACGGAGTGGGATGCAAAGCAGCCAACCAACTCCATCTGTGTGAGAACCCCATTTGTCCATTCCTTTTGCCACGACCCAGAGATCACACATCATCTGGCCATAATGAAGTGTGTTCTGTTTCTCAGTCACCTCGAGCTTAAATACTGGAGTCCTGAGGTCCAACTCATGCCAGGGTTGCAAATGAATAATTTTCTATTTACCTTTTCTCCTAAGAAAATAAAATCAGTAACAGAACCCCACAAACCTCACAAACTGCAGCAACATGGAGCCTCCAAGAGATAAACAGTCTTCCTATGTAGCTCTGAGGAGACCCAGACAGCAAACACAACCCAGTGTCCTCACCAACAAAACACTTTTTCCCTTCTGTGACTCTCCCATTACATTGCAGGGTACCAGGAGGGTATTCCTTGCAACTACTCTGCACTGCCCACTAAACTCCTTGCTTTCTCTCCCTCTGGCCCCTACATGCAAGAAATTAAATGGGCATGTCCTGACCATCTGCAGGGGCTGAATCATGTGTTGCACATTCTTGTTGTTAGGCTCCTGGTCTGCCCAAAGTAAGGCTAAGTAAAAGATGTGGTAATCCGCACAGTGAAGGTAGTAGCAAGCTCCATGGTTTGCTCCAGAGCCAGGCTTAGATTTGCAAGTCAAGTGAATTCTGTGATACACAGCCTGGATGCTGCTCCAGGAGCATTTTATGTGGTGCCATCAGGAATGCTGCACACATGCATGGCACTGCTTCTGCCAAGCCAAACCTAAGTGCTCTCAGTCTATTCCTAACATTTTTCATTCTTTTCCTTCTGTTTAGAGGTCTGTTTCTGTTTCCCAGTCAGAAACAGCAGGAGCTGACCTGTCTGATCCCAGCTGGGGTCTGAGCCAACACAGATTATCACCAGTGGAGAGCTACAAACTCATGGCTGAGGCATGCCGAGGTCATGGATGTTTCCTCAGCTAAGATTGCATGGTCTCTTTCTCTCTCTCCCTCTCCCCTTCATAGCCATGTATCTTCGACCTAACTTTCCAGCTCAGAGAGCTGGCTCTGCTCTGAGACCATGGGCATTTCCACACCGCATGCCGGGGTCATCCAAAGGCTGCCCTCTGGATCAGACTTACTCTCTATTCAGACAGCGAAACTACAAGTGCAACCCCAGGCACGTCCCAAGGGGCTCTATGTCTAAGTCTGTCTGGCAGTTTAATATTCTGCCAGGCACCTCAGCACACCCGGACACGGGCAGTCTGTAGACTGCCTTCAGGGCAAGCCTGTGATCAGAAGCTGTGGCTCACACAACCCTCCCGCTCCCAGCCCTTGTCAGCCGTAATGTAGACATGGCCTGGGGTGGTGTTGAAGAACAAGAATGTGCTTGTCTCCAACACAACAGATCCTCTTGAGCTAGAGGCTGAACCTGCCAGTGTCCCGAGCCTGTGAATCACATACATATACATAGTAAAAGGCAGTCAAAATCTTTATTAAATAAACTAATAAGTACTTAAAATTGCGAGCCAAATGGGACCAATCTTAATTTAATGCAGGCAGAAATGTTTAATGTTCCCGTCTCCATGACTCATAACATCGAAAGCCTAGTGAAAGCCAAGAAACCCTCAGTGCCTGCTACCCAGCAGCACACAATCTTCTTTTAACAAAGAATGCACACAAAATGCACTATGTATTAACCAGAATAAAAATGTCACACCTACCAGGATAGAGAATATCTGCTCTCACACACACTCTCTACCCTATAAAAACGTTGGTTGAAGATACAAGTTCCTCTCAGTATCTCTGCAATGCTCATATCACTTATATATCAACACATTCATGCCAGAAAACGCAACGCTAGCTACAGAAACACAGTGCAGAGGGCAGATACTTGCATATAATTAGATGCCTAGGACATTTTAAATTTTAATATTTTACACCTCTTCAACTCTAAATTTTTCCCTAACTTTTCCCCAGATATAAAGTGTAACTACCTCAAAGTTACATTAATTATCATCATTCCAGAGCCGAAACATCTAATTTAAAAATATCAACTTCCTAAGCTGCAATCATAGAATCATAGAAGGGTCTGGTTTGGATGGGGCCCCAAGGATCACAGAGTTCCAACCCCCTCTCACAGGCAGGGCCACCAACCTCCAGGCATGACCTAGACAAGGTTGCCCAGGGCCCCATCCAACCTGGCCTTGGACACCTCCAGGGATGGGGCATCCACCACCTCTCTAGGCAGCCCATACCAGCACCTCACCACTCTTTCTGTAAAGATCTTCCCCTTAATATCTAATCTCAACCTTCCCTCCTTTAGCATTCATGCTTAGATTTTGATAGAGTATTCATAAATACCGAGTCAGCTTTGACCTGGCAATTCCCAAGGAACAGGCTGAGGTCCTACTTAGCTGAACTTGCTCACAAGGCACATCCGTCTTTTTAAACCTAAATTTATTTCTGCCCTTGTCAACCTGCTATCTCATTATCTCACTATTCACTGACAAAAGAAATGATGAAACATGAGCACTGGGGTACAGGGAACCAAATACACTCAATAAAATTAACCTCATTATGTCAGTTGTGCGCAGCATGATGAAATCCTCCAATGGGACCTCTAAGGGCTACTGTAATGCAATGAAGAATGGCTGCGTTGTTCTGAAAATATATATACACTTCAGGAATAAAAGTCATATTGTGACCACAGCAAAGTCAGGGCTATAGGCCCAAGGATGTGCAGGCAATCCCAGGCTCCTGGGGTGTCCACACAGTCCACAGCCATGTCGTGGCTCCACCTACCTACCCTCGCCTGCACCTTTCAGTGTCTTCATACTACAGGTCCTCTGGATTTTCCCCCAGACCACCTGGAGTGTTAGCAGGACTTTAAAATCAAGGTGAATGCTCTTCACCAGTGTAGAGTTTTCCTGCAACACAATACAGTTCTGATGTGTCCTACAGGACAATAGGGGTCCTACAGGAAAGTGGGAGAGGGACTGTTCACCAGGGAGTGCAGTGACAGGACAAGGAGCAATGGCTTCAAGCTGAAAGGGGGCAGGGTTAGGTTAGGTGTTAGGAAGAAATTCTTTACTATGAGGGTGGTGAGGCCCTGGAACAGGTTTCCCAGAGAGGCTGTGGAAGCCCCATCCCTGGAGGCATTTAAGGCCAGTTTAGATGGGGCTTTGGGCAACCTGATCTAGTGAGGGTGTCCCTGCCCATGGAAGGGGGTTGGAACTAGATGGTCTTTGAGGTCCCTTCCAACCCAAAGCACTGTGTGATTCTGTCTGGTCAGACTTACAGCACCGATCCAAGGGTTTTGCCCAGTAATCCCCACATCAAAGACCTATCTTGAAATCAAATACCTATCTGTTTTAATGCAACTATTCTGGGCTTTGTATACAATCAGCACTAGCTAATAAAAATCATATCAACCAAAGCAGTGTAAAAACATAATTAAGGCCTCTGGCTAAGTATGGAAAATTACTTTGTGTGAAATGTGATATTATGTCCCACAATTGATTAGTCATTTGGTTAATCACCTTGTAATATGTTGCAATTGCTTTTTAGAGAATTGGCCAATTCTAAGGATGCCTGATGCAAACTGGTAATCAGAATTAAGTGGATATAAATGGTTCCAGAGCTGTGTACCATGTTGTTTTTCATGATATGGAGCACCTCCTACAAAATGCTGACTGTCCTCTCATGTCACTGAATTCCACCCATGGCAGAGCATTTACGTGACCATCATAAAACCAAGAAGTTGAAAATGCAGGTAACATTTTGATTGACTCCATTTTGTAGTTTTCATACCTATACAGGAGAACACTTTAAAGATCTGGACACACCAAAAATGAAATGCAAAAGAAGAAAATTAATTGACATTATTAAACCTAGGGAAGTTCAAGTTCAAATGCTGGAATCAGGGAGTCAGAGTAATTGCCAGCCAGCCCTAAAAGCTATGAATGTAAGAAAGACCTGAAGCCTCTAGGACTAATCTACATGAGGAAAAGACCACTGAACAAGAATACAGCCAAAGCTTCCCAAATACATGACAAAACTATTAATTAATGCACTTATAGGCCAGAAGTGTTCCTTGCAATCTCTTCATCTGACTTCCTACTTTAATGCAGGCTGTAGGATTTTCACTAAATAATTCCTGTTTGAATTAGAGCTGATTTAAAGATTTCTCAGGGCGATGAACTGACTGCAGTCATTGATTGGTGCCCACTTATAAATCAGTATTTCTAGTTCAAAGGCATTCCTTATTTTAAGGTGAACTTGTCAGATTTCACTTTCTAGCCACGATGTCTTTATGTATCTTGGTGAACTCATGGAACAATTCAGTTCTCCTATCAATTTTTTGTTCCTCATGTAAGTACCCAACAATGCCTTCACCTTTGCTGAATAAATTAAGCATTTTATGGTCAGGAAGGTTTTCTACCACCCTCACATCTCTTTTCCTGCATTGTAGACTACAAAACTGAGAACACTATTTTTGAAACAGCCACAGCAGTGTGAGGCCTCCAGACCTCCCTTTCCCTTGGTGCTCCTCTTTATAGATTCATGGATTGCAGTCAGTTTTTTGGCAGAACAGCAGCTCTGGAGCTCATGTTGATAACCACTACTCCCCACATCTTTTTCAGAGTCACTGTTTTGTGTGACAAAGTTCTCTTACCTATAAGCACGGGCCTCATTTTTTGTTCTTCCACCTAGGACTTTGTAAAGGGTTTTATAGAAACTGAAATACAGAATCACAGAATCACAGAATCGTAGGGGTTGGAAGGGACCTCGAGCGATCATCGGTCCAACCCCCCTGCCAAAGCAGCTCCCTAGCTCATATTGCACAGATAGGCGTCCAGATGAGTCTTGAATATCCCCAGAGATGGAGACTCCACCACCTCCCTGTGCAGCCTATTCCAGTGCTCTGTCACCCTCACTGTGAAAAAGTTCTTCCGCATGTTGGTGTGGAACTTCCTGTGCTCCAGTTTACAGCCATTGCCCCTTGTCCTGTCCCCACAGACCACTGAAAAGGGGTTGGTCAATTCCCCCTGCATCCCATACTTAAGATATTTATAAACATTAATTAGGTCCCCCCTCAGTCTTCTTTTCTCCAGGACACATTATTGACTTGTGTCCTTTTCACACAGTGATCCCTATTACTCTGTATCAGTGAACTACAGGATGAGACCCTTTACTTAGGATTTCTTTGCTAATTTTTATTACCTTGGTATCTTTTCCCATAGCTAAAAATGTCCCTTACAGTGTGGGTAACGCCAGTCCATTTTAGTCCCACTGGAAAGTCCTCTGGTCAAGAGATAAGCCAATCTTATGTCCACTGGCATCTCTAAATATTGTCCAGTCATCCATATACCTACTTGTAGAGAGAGTTTTACAGCATTTCCTATCTATAACCCCAAAATTGCCTGTCAGGGCTAAAGAGGCGTTTGGACAAGGCCCTTAACAACATGCTGTAACTTCTGGTCAGCCCTGAAGTGGTCAGGCAGTTGGACTACATGATCACTGCAAGTCCCTTCCAACTGTAATAGTCTCTCCCCTTCCCTTCCCAACTCTTCCCTAGTCTATATCAGAATTTTGGCACTGTTACTTCCATAAAACACAGATGAGAGAGACCAGCTGGACAAGGTACGATAAAACACCCTGCAGAACTTCAATACCAAGTAAAAACAAGGGATCAGAATTCTTTTTAAAATGTTTTTGAATACTGAGGAAAACCCACCCATTTTGACCTGAAATATTTTACATTACGATCCAAGATCTTTACACTTCAAGACTACGTGCACACACACACCTCCCCCTCGTATTACAGATGTCTTACTCAAGCAAATCCAAGAGTAGGAAGACAACCTATAAAACTCCACACTAACCCACCTTAAATATACAAATGTGGATCCCATATTTAAGCTAATAAAATATTCTGTTTATGGGATACACACCACAGTTTAAAAATATTTGGTGTGCTGGTTTTGTGTTTTCCCAAGTTGTCTGCCCCGCTCTCTGTCAAGCAGTGAGTAGTAGACCATGCATGAGTTGTGGCTTCTCACTGAGATCCTAAGTACCTTCCTCACAGGCAGGGGCAGCCACCGAGTATATGCTCACTTGGCTCAGCCAAAAGAAGCAGTTCCAAATTAGCAACCACCGCTTCACAAGAGGCAGTAAAAGAAAGGTTCAGCAAAACAGAGATTCTTGCCTTTTAAATCCAAGAGCCATCAATCTTTTTTGGGAAGGATTAGGCTGATCATGTTGGGCAGCATCGCCACTGCTTCAGGATAAGATGGGAGCCTTTAAATACTTCACCCTTACAGGGTTCTGCACATTCAAACTCTACCAGAGTTCAGATGAATCCTGCCCTTGACAGGTTTATGCCAGTCATGTTCAGAAGTTACCTTGGGTAGTGACATTGATTTATTGTGTGATAAGAAGATAATTATAAAGACCTGAAATTTGCAGTTGCTCAGGAGAAGGCAACAACGCTTCCTTTAAACAAAGTCATGTACACTCTACTAATAAATATATTGATAACAATAATTCTCTCCCAGTGTATGGACACCTTGTCTGCCTATTCAAGGTACAATTCTCTCACTGCCAACCATAATCTGAGCCCAGAAATCATTGTCCACCTATCCACTACATAACCGTGCACCAAAAATGTGCTTTCATCTGGAGCTTTGAGCAGGACAATTTTTTTTGTCAATTTCTTGGAGAAAAAAAAATCAAACCTGTTTATTCTGAGATCACTTACAAACAACTAACAGCACCACAAGCTATTCCCCACTGCAACAGCATTAAACATACAAAGTGTGCTATAAAGAGGAATTTGTCCCATTACATTATTGCAATAGAGAGATTCAGAGTACACTGTGGGAGGGTCCCCAAACTGTACACTACTGGGAAGTCTGACAGGTCAGAAATCACAGAATCACAGAACATTAGGAGTTGGAAAGGACCTCAGAAGATCATCCAGCCCAACCCCCCTGCCAGAGCAGGACCACCTAGACTAAATCACACAGGAACACATCCAGGCAAGTTTGAATGTCTCCAGAGAAAGAGACTCCACAGCCTCTCTGGGCAGCCTGTCCCAGGGCTCTGTCACACCCACAGTGAAGAAGTTCCTCCTTATGTTCACATGAAGCTTCCTCTGCTCCAGCTGCACCCGTTGCCCCTTGTCCTGTCGCTGGCCACCCCTGAGAGGAGCCTGACTCCATCCTGACTCTCACCCTTTACATAGTTAGAGACATTAATAATGTTTATATTACTATTTATATTATAATAAATGTGAGAAGGAAACAGAAATAAGGACTGCCCTTCGTTCCCACAGGCAAGTTGTCTTTCCCACAGGCAAGATGTCTTCTTTCTCTGTGGCCAAACTAGTGCCTCGGTTCCCCACACAACTGCAGAACCCTGGTCCTGCCACAGTTCTGGATTACAAGAGTTGCTGTGGCTTTTCCCATCACCCTGCATTTCCATCCTGCTGTCTTGCTGTCCCTCAAAACCACCTTTTCCCTTCTTCCCCAACTTGTTTTTCATTCATGTCAGGTTTTTAGCCCAGTTTACAGTGCAGCCACTGCAACATTTCTGTGTGCAGGATGGAGCAGAGCAAAGGCAGGAGGAAATGGCTGAGGGTGCCTGTGCACCCACTGCTTCAGCGCTACCCATTCACACTGTAGCACTTTTGGAGGTTATGAAGAGCACGTTATACTGCAGAACAAGAAACGTTTTGAAATGCAGGATGCACTCAGAATCACACAGAATCACAGAACCACAAGGTTGGAAAAGATCTTTAAGATCATCAAGTCCAACCATTCTCATCCTAAACTAAACCATATCCCTAAGTACTTCATCTACCCTTTTTTTGAACACATCCAGGGAAGGTGACTCAACCATCTCCCTGGGCAGCCTGTTCCAGGCCCTGACAACTCTTTCAGTAAAAAATTTTTTCCTAACATCCAATCTAAACCTGCCCTGGCACAGCTTCATGCCATTCCCCCTTGTCCTATCACCTGTCACCTGGCTGAAGAGACCATCACCTACCTCTCTATAACCTCCCTTCAGGTAGTTGTAGGTGGTAATAAGGTCTCCCCTCAGCCTCCTCTTCTCTAAGCTAAACAGCCCCAGCTCCCTCAGCTGCTCCTCATAGGATTTGCCCTCCAGCCCCTTCCCCAGCCTGGTTGCCCTTCTCTGGACTCGCTCCAGGACCTCCATGTCTTTCTTATGGTGAGGAGCCCAGAACTGGACACAGTACTCGAGGTGTGGCCTCACCAATGCCAAGATATTCTTTTGGACATGTTAAAAATCTTCACTGCTTCACCCTCTAAGGATGCAATCAGAAAACAAGCCCTATCATTTAATGCACTGCTAGATTCTGCTTAGGAGCTGAAAGCTGTATTAAAACTTGCATATGACTAAGCAGAGTAGAATTTTTTTCTAAGAGAGTCTCTTACAACTTGCTGAAGTACGTAAGAAAATCTAGAAGGGTGGACCTACACGTAGTAAGAGAGCAACGGGTGCAGTGGAAGGCTTATTGGGGATATTCATTCATTCATTCATTCATTCGTTCATTCATGGTGCTGCCAGACCATGTCCGGTTCCTCTCGCATGGCGGGCTCCTTGACATCAAATCCAGAGAACACTTCACATTTGCCTGGCTTTTATCAGCTGACACCCTCTTGGCCTGTGTTGTGCATCAGTTTCTCAAGGGAAAAAGCAGAGCTAAGATAACTATTGCCCTAATACCCCCTACTTTTTCAACACAGCTACTTGTCCACGAAATGTACAGAGGTGTCTGAAATCTAAGGTAAATGTGGGAAGCACTGAGGGCTGGGAGCTACTCTTATCTCGCTGCCCTCTACAAACACAATGGCTAACCGTGTCCCTTACTGCCTAATACAGCTGTCATCATTTAAATGCTTTGTAGTCTACAAATGGGCCAGTCCAACGGTGGCAGACTCAGTAATAGAAAGATTACAAGTTGCATAACTCCATTTCAGAATGGAGGAATCCTACAGTCAGTTTCTTCCCACGCTGGTGCAGGGAAAAATCCCAGCCCAAGATTTCATGGCTCTTTTTCTGCAAGGCAAACCATTTCTCAGCTCTCCCTCACCCTGGGTGCCTGTGTTTATAGCTACAAAGCTCTCTCAGGTCCAGCCTACTTTGATCTCGTAGGTTTTCTAAAGCCTTTGGGCTTTAGAAATTTTGGCATCTGAAGAGGCGCTCTGAATGTGCTGTGATAGCAAGTCTTAGGAAAACACTTCAGCAATGCCTCTGCAGTTTTAGTGAATCAATGTATTGCAAAGCTCTAGTTACTTCATTGAAATAAAGTGAATGGTTACAATCAAATCCCCTATTATTCTTTACAGCAGGGAAGGATTGAGCCCTTAATCTGTTTACAATGCTTACATAACCAATCAAACCAGGACTGGTTAAAGAAAGACAGAAAACCTAATAAAAACTTAAAGTACTTTGTGGTTTTCCATTATTCATCTTAATTTAAATAGTTTGTTCTCAAAAGTTAAACATTTCTGAGGTCTGGGAAAAAAAAACCCCGAACAACCAGCTCTTCCACATGGCTGATCCAGCAAATATAATAGATAAGTACCTTAAAAATGCATTAATTTCTACCCCCAGCTTTATCAGAGGCTTGCTGTGCTCTCTGGACAAATTGTTTCCCTTCTGAATTTCCCTTAAAGGGAAGTAAACAATGTTTTTCCCTTGCCAAAGAGATTTATGAATGAAGGGTGTAGCACTTTGATCAGATTCAGCTTTTTAAGCTGTCCATGGGGGATAAACGATGTCAGTTCCTCATGACTGTATCAACCCCTCAATTTGCATTTGACTCATAAGCATTTAGAACTCCTACACTCCCAACCAGGAATGGGAATAAACGTTAACAAGGAGATGAGTTAAACAAATGGTTTCGCACAGGACAAGTCTTCATGGCACAGGGAAGGATCATCTTTTTTGATGAGGGGGTTTCCATCCCGATCCAATGCTTTTTCAAGACCTCTTCTTAGAGTTACAGGCTCTGGAAGTACCCATGTTCAGACAAGAAAGGTCATGACTTCTGAGGTCCAGCCAGGAAAAGGTAGGACATGACAAAACGGGCTCACCCCATGTTAGTTGATAGCCCTCAGCTGTGCTGTGCAGGAGCACTGCTGACTGACCTGAAGAGCCATGAACCTCCCCCCGCTATTTCTTTGGCTAAAGACAAGGTGCAAATGACAGAAGAAGAAAATTCAAAGCAGAGCTTAACCCAAAAGTTACTGAGAGGCTGCCCATGCACTCCACAAACCCTCCTGGCAGGGTGCGACAGGCACAGCTCTTGCTTTTCCAGAGCTGCTGCCAGCTGGCCACTGTGGGACACAGAGGGTGTGGGGACCTGGTCACACAGGCAGTGTGACAGAAGAGCATCTTCTGCTCTCATCAGTGAAGAGAGACACTTCCAGAGAGTGATCTAAAGCCTAAGCCAAGGTCAGGAGTTTTAGCAGGACATTGCAGAAAAGACCATTGCTTACCATGAATGACAGATGTCACTGAAGAAGACTTCTCTTCCATGGTTAAAGTTCATTTTGTGATTACCTTTCCAGCTCCCTCCAGGAAAAAATTTCGGCAGGGTTAGAGTTGAGTTTCTTTCTGACAGCTGGTGCAGTGCTGTGTTTTGGATTTAGGATGAGAATCATGTTGATGACACACCAATGTTTTAAATTGTTGCTCAGCAGTTAAGGACATTTCTGCTTCTCATACTGTCCTGCCACAACATGAAGGTGGGGGGGTGCACAAGAAGCTGGGAGGGGACACAGCCAGGACAGGTGACCCAAAATGGTCGAAAGGACATTCCATACCATATGATGTCATGCTGTTTATAACTGGGGGTGGGCTGAGACACATGGCAGCTGGGGGTCACATCAAATTCAGGTGATGAGAAAATGTGCTCTTTCATCACTTGTTTATTACTATTATTATTATTATGGTTTTTATTATTATGTTTGTCCTATTAAACTGTTTATCTCAACCTACAAGTTTCCTCACTTTCACTCCTCTGAATCTCTCCCCCATCCTGCTGGCCAGGAAGTGAGTGGCCATGTGGTGCTTAGCTGCCAGCTAGGGCTAAACCAAAACATGATGTCATCTGTCTTGACTTCTGTCAGGCCTTTGACATGGTCTCACACAACATCCTTGCCACTAAACTGGAGAGGGATGGATGGATGGATGAATAGACTATTTGATGGATAAGGATTTGACTAAATCCAGATGGCTGCACCCAAGGAGTTGCAGACAATGGCTCAATGTCCAAATGGAGCTCAATAACAAGTAGTGTCCCTCAGGGGTCCATATTAGGACCGGTACTGTTCAGTATCTTTATTAATGACATAGTGGGATTGAGAGCATGCTCAGTGAGATTGCAGAGGACACCAAGCTGTGTGGTGCAGTTGATTTGCTTGAGGGAAGGGATGCCATCTGAAGGAACCTTGACAGGCTTGAGTGAACCCATGAAGTTCAACAGGGCCAAGTGCAAGACCATGCACGTGGGGCAGAGCAATCCCCACTATCAACAGACTGGGAATGAACGGATTGAGAGCAGCCCTGCAGAGAAGGACTGGTGGATGAAAAATTGGACACAAGCCAGTACTGTGTGCATGCTGCCCAGAAAGCCAATTGTTTTCTGAGCTGTTGTGGTGGGTTGGCCGTGGCTGGAGGCCAGGTGCCCACCAAAGCTGCTCTATCACTCCTCTCCTCAACTGGACAGGGGAGTGAAAATAGAAAGAAAGGCTCATGGGGCCAGATAAGGAGAGGGAGAGATCATTCACCAATTACTGTCACACACAAGAGACTTGACTTGGGAAAAATTAATTAATTACCAGTCAAATGACAATAGGATAATGAGAAAATAAAAAGTAAATCTTAAAAACATCTTCCCCTCACCCCTCCCTCCCTTCTTCCTAGGCTTAACCTAACCCCTGACTTCTCTCCTTCCTTGCCCCCAGCAGCACAGGGGAACAGGGAATGGAGGTTGTGATTAGTTCATTACATGTCTCAGATGCTCCTTCCTCCTCAGGGAAGGACTCCTCTCACTCTGCCCCTGCTCCAGCATTGGGTCCCTCCCATGCTCTTCACCAACTACCCCAGCGTGGGTCCCTTCCATGGGGTGCAGACTTTCAGAACCAGACTGCTCCAGCACAGTCCCCCATGGGGTCACAAGCCCTGCCAGCAAACCTGCTCCAGCATGGGTTCCTCCCTCCACAAGGCCACAGGTCCTGCCAGGACCCTACTCCAGCACAGTCTTCCCAAGATGTTTGGGTGCCTCCGCCTGCTCTGGTGTGGGGTTCTCCACAGGCTGCAGGTGGAATCTCTGCTCCACTGTAACCCCCATGTGCTGCAGGGGGACAGCCTGCCTCACCATGGTCTTCTCATGGGCTGCAGGAGAATCGTTGCTCTGGCACATGGAGCACCTCCTCCCCTCCTTTACTGACCTGGCTGTCTGCAGAGTTCTTCCTCTCATATATCCTCATTCCTGTCTCTGGCTGCAACTGCTCCTGGTGGGTTTTTTTTCTTTCTCCTTCTTAAATATTTTGTTATCCCAGAGGTGCTACCACCATCACTAATGGCCTGGGCCAGCAGCGGGTCCACCTTGGAGCCGGCTGGCATTAGCTCTAGGACATCATATTCTATGGTATAGAGTTGGCAGCTAGCCTTTGAATTTCAGTCTCAGAACCTCAACCTTCAAAATAAAATTTGTGGGAAAGGCTTTTCCATCAAAATCACTGCTTTCACAACAACAACAAAAATTACTTCAATTCTTCAGACTGCAAATTCTACAATCCAGCCTGGAAACAGCAACACTTCACAGAGATGCCTCAGGAACTTTGTCCACTGTTTCCTTTTATGTGCCCTAGATATAGTTTGATTTCACCTTCCGCAGTACGAGACTCTCATCCCTTCCTTGAAATCCCTACTTAAAGCACAGACAGAAATTTATCCACACAGGAGAATGAAAACATAAGTTCCTGTAACTACAATCCCTACATATGGCATCATTTCCAAACAACCACTTGTTTGCTTTGTAGCTTGGGCTTTTTTTTTTTTCCTTTCCTAAGGTGGGGTAAAGAATTTCAACAGAAAGCTGCTACTTTTAATGCTGCAACAGAGGCAATTTCAATGGGCTTGGAAGTGGTAAAAAGAGCATTATCCCTTTGGTCATTTAAAGCTAGACACAATCAATGCCCCAGGGCGTGCACTGTTCACAGCCATCGCAGATTGGAAGATGAACTAATTAAGTGATAGGTTTTTTCCTCCATCCAGGAGGAAATCACTCTCACCAAACCAAAAGTTTGCCACTTCTCACTGAGAACAGAATAGAAGAAGATGCTCTTGCTAAATTGAGGTAGCTGCATCATTAGAAGTGCAAAAGGACATGCCCTTGTGCTCTGGTGAGGCTGCACCTCGAGTGCTGTGTTAGTTCTGGGCCACTCACTACAAGAAGGACACTGAGGTGCTGGTGTCCAGGGAAGGGCAATGAGGCTGGTGAAGAGTTTGCAGCACAAGTCTGATGAGGAGCAGCTGAGGGAACTGGGGTTGTTTAACGTGGAGAAAAAGAGACTGAGGGGAGACCCTATCACTCTCTACAACTCCCTGAAAGGAGGTTGTAGCAAGGTGGGGGTTGGTCTCTTCCCCCAAGTAACAGGAGACAGGACAAGAGGAAATGGCCTCAAGTTGCACCAGGGGAGGTTTAGATTCGGTATTATGAAAAATTTCTTCAGTGAAAGACCTAGGCACAGGCTGCCCAGAGAGATGGTAGGAGTTCATCCCTGGAGCTGTTCAAAAATGTGTACATGTGGCACTTCAGGACATGGTTTAGTTGACATGATGCTATTGGATTGACAGTTGGACTTGATCTTAGGTCTTTTCCAGCTTTAAAGATTCTGTGATTCTATGATTTCAAGCAGCAAGAGACACTAAAACCCAATAACTGCAGGATTAAATGGAAAAGATCTAGAACAAGAAACTACACTTGGGGTATCATAAGCAGAGACAGAAGGAGACCTGCAAACCAAATGTGCCTCCCAAACACTGCTATTAACACTGAGTTTTAGAAGACTGGGGATGTTGGATGGATCTGATGCTGTCTTAGTTACAAAGATCCACTGTCTCTGCCTGATGACACCAGTTACATTTACAGATTCACAGAATTTAAGGGGTTGGAAGGGACCTCCAGAAATCATCGAGTCCAACCCCCCAATTTATGACCCCGGCACTGAGTGATGTGCAAGGCAGCACAGACTTCTGCAGCCAGCAGCCTTGTGAAAAAAAAAAAAAATTAAGTTAAGATTTACAATGCCCTTGAGTAGCTAAAGCAAAATAATATATCTCAAGTGAGAGAATGTGCTTTCAATATAGAGCCCCCTAGCAGCCCCCTGGCACTGGTTCAGCAAGACTCAGCAGAAGTCATGCCAATGCCGGATCGCTGCTTCCCGCAGCAGTACGGTTTCCTCCGAGGATGCCCATTCAGTCCCTTACCAGCACTGAAAGATGGGCCCTGTATGAGCTCGCTGGCAATCCCCCCACAGGGATCTCCCATCACATCACAGCAGCGCTAGGACCAACCCACTGAGCTCTGAGGATCAGAAGCCTGCAGAGATCTCTGGCCACACAGTAACTGCCTGGGGAATACACCTGAAATGCACTGCAGAGATGACACTGCATGTTGTCACCTTAAGAAAACAGCACCCCTTCCACAAACCCTGTCCTGCTGAGCTACCTGGCTTAGAACCACATTAAGCTCTTTATGTAATCAATAGAGGAGCATATTCAAAGGCTACCTCTTCAGGTAGCCTCAGGTAACTAACCTCTCAATTTAGACCTCCTAATTAGGTAAATACAGTGATGTCAGTTCTGTTCTGTCAGTATTGGGACACAAGCCCACTGATAGTTTCTCATTAGCTGATGTAGTAACCATTTTACACTAGCAAATACTATTCCCTGCCCAGGGCAGCCCCAGTTCCAACAGCTGCTTCAGCAACTCTTTGATTTTTGGGAGGGCATAAATTACTAGAAAACAATGGCATACTTGTGAGGACCTGGAATTCTAGTGATCAAGAACTGATGCAAACCTTACACGTCCATACACGAGCTGGATGTACACAGGCAGAGTGGCACACTGGGGTCATTGAAAACAAAGTGCAAAGAGGACACTGCAAAAATATTTTGCTTGAAAACAGCAAAGGTTTTTTTAATATCTTGTCACCGAACCCAGGTGTGGTGGTTTAGCCACCACACTTCCTCCTAAATGTGATTCCCAGAGGCGCTGTGACTGTTGCTGATGGGCTCAGCCTTGGTCAGCAACGACTCTGGCCTTGAGCTGGCTGGTGTTTGCTCTGTGGGGCCTGCAGAGAGCTTCTGGCTGCTTCTTGCAGCAGCCACCCCTACAGCCCCCTCCTCCTCCAGAACCCAGTCATGCAAAACTACAGCACCAGGACCTATCTTCAAATCCACTTCTTCGAGGCTCTTGTGAGGTAAGAGTAGGACGTTAAATTGTTTGCTAGCTGTTTCATTTCTACACACAGCAGGAAGGAAGCGTGATGTTACAACCCTGCCACAAAAGAAAGTCCTGTAGGGGTTAGTAGGTGCTCCAAAGCCAAAGCTAGCAGTCACCAAATCATTGAGCATGTTCACTGCTGACAGAAGTCTGTCAGGGGAGAAAGTGCCTGTATTTGGTATCTTGAAGAAATCTCTTTATAATCTTCTTTGCAAGAAAGAAACTCAGCCTGTCTTTTTCCTAAATTAATATAAGGTGCTGTCTACAGGCAGTACCAAGTTCTGCTCTTTCTCTGCACAGAGCATATTAGCAGCTGTCTAAACAACACCTCAGTGCCATGAGTGACCACTTTTGAGGGGAGAGACTTTCAATTCTCAATCAAACCATCACTTTTCAGCTGAGGTTGTCAATAAGAATAGCAGAATCGTAGGGGTTGGAAAGGACCTCCAGAGGTCATCGGGTCCACCCCTCCTGCCAAAGCAGGCTCCCTAGCTCATATTGCACAGATAGGCGTCCAGACGGGTCTTGAATATATCCAGAGAAGGAGACTCCACCACCTCCCTGGGCAGCCTGTCCCACTCACTGTGTGAAAGTTCTTCTGCATGTTGGTGTGGAACTTCCTATGCTCCAACTTGCAGCCATTGCCCCTTGTCCTGTCCCCACAGACTACTGAAAAGGGGCTGGCCATTTCCCCCTGCATCCCGAATGCTGTCGGATAATTTCAAGCTCTTTTTCTTACATACCCACACTGAAGAGCATCTCACAGGACAAGTCATTTCAGTGAAACCAACAGGCACAGTACACAGCAACGCACCGTTCAGTGCCAAGGAGCAGCAACTGGGAAACCTGAGGCTACAGTTCATTATGCCGATCCTTTTCTATCGAGCAATGTTCAATTTAAACTCGCCAATTCCGCTGCCGAAGCCACTATCTCTTTTCTTATAAATCTCTGAACCTTTTTTATTCACCAAATCATGTTTTCACATCACCAGCCTCCTCTTACAGAGTGTCATAGTACTTTCAAACCTTAATTTCATTAAGTTTTAGGAGGCTCGGCTCCCTTTACTGTCAAGTTTAAAAAATGAAAGAGCGAGCAATATATCTGAAATCAGTCCCTGAGCTGCCAGCAGAATGCATAGGAGAAAGCTCTTCTCCTCAAACTTTTGCTGCCAGACTCTGATCACTATAAGGCTGAAGTCGTCACAAAAGTATTTCCAAAGGTAACCCATCTACATTAAATAAGCAAAGATGAGAATTTTACTCTTTTTACCAAGAGAGGTTAAAGACTTGCAAATCGTTTCTGAGGGGCAGCAAAAGACCACATTCTTCACTGAGGAGTCAAACCTACTTTTTGCAGTGATGATTCCCTAAATTAAAAGGGTGCTTCTAAGTGCTTAGCTGCCACAAAGACCTGTGCAGAAGTAGAAGGTTTTCCTCCTTTCAAACCAGGGCAATTTGAAGAGTTTACTCTGAATAAAAAAAATACAGAACATTGGCAAGCTCCAAAGATGGACAGACACCACACTCTCCTGGTATAATATATCTTGGGAACATGCTCGATATAACAATTAAGTTCTTTCTAGCTAAGCAAGATTTAGCTGGCTATAATTCAAGGCTCAATTATAATGTCTGTTACAATACAATTCTTATTAATGATAACTCTAATTGCAGTGTTTGCTATCCTCTTCCAAACCTACCTAGACAGCTTTCAGGAAACAAAGAATTTTGATTAAATTTCTTTCAACATTCCTTGAGCCATCAATGTGCCCTCATGGGTAAGAAAGCCAGTGGCATCCTGGGGTGTATTAGAAGGGGGGTGGTTAGTGGGTCAAGAGAGGTCCTTCTCCCCCTCTACTTGGCCCTGGTGAGGCCACACCTGGAATAGTGTGTCCAGTTCTGGGCCCCTCAGTTCAAAAAGGACATAGAACTCCTTGAAAGAGTCCAGCACAGGGCCACCAAAATGATGGAGTGGAACATCTTCATTATGAGGACAGGCTGAGGGAGCTGGGCCTCTTTAGCCTGGAGGAGACTGAGGGGTGACCTTATTAATGTTTATAAATATGTAAAGGGTGAGAGTCAGGAGAATGGAGCCAGCCTCTTCTCAGGGATGGCCAGTGACAGGACAGTGGGTGCAAGCTGGAGCACAAGTTCCATGGGAATTTAAGGAGGAACTTTTTCACTGTGAGGGTGATGGAGCCCTGGGACAGGCTGCCCAGAGAGGCTGTGGAGTCTCCTTCTCTGGAGACATTCAGACCCCACCTGGATGCGTTCCTGTGTGATTTAGTCTGGGTGATCCTGCTCTGGCAGGGGGGTTGGACTAGATGATCTTTCAAGGTCCCTTCCAACTCCTAATGTTCTGTGATTCCTCTCAGACACACACGCACAGCACCCACTGAAGGGGGATGGATGTTTCTGAAAGCACGACCACAGAAATCAGACACTGGCACAGAGTACTTTCACACAAAGCTAATGTACATCCAGTCACGCAGATGCTGAGGCTCAGAGACAAATATATGACACTCTGCAAAGTTATTCTGAATTTACGTTTGGCTTTTTGAGAGCATGTCAGTACAGACAAATCTCAGGCTATTACTACATACGCTTAAGACAAGGTTGATGTTGATCCAAGAAAAACGGGCAGATCTATTCTCTTTTTGGCAAGATTTTTTTCAAGGGAATGGCATTGTATTTGTATCGTGCTAAGTGGAAAATGCTGTTTTAAAAAAATGATAATAAATCAAACATAGGCCCTAAATTACTGGTAATCTGCATCTATGCAGGCTGCTTTTGTTATAAAAAAGGTTAAAAAAAAAAAGAGAAAAGCTTTCAATTTCACAGACACAACCATAACTCTCAACACTACACCAATGCCAAAGCTAAAGAAACCACGTAAAGCAATTCTGGTAATATATGGAAAAAGAAGATGATACGAGTTTGTCCCTACATCACTAGGAAAAGAACAATTAATTATTTGTTCTGGTTTGAATAAAAGCTTGCTTCTTAAAGGAGGATGAATTTGTACATCTCAGCTGAAATAAACTGAGTAGTATTAATTTATTTCAATAGGGAATTTGACTTTAAGCACGTTGTTGTTGTTGTTATTATTATTATTAAAACTTTTCTGTATTTGGTGC
Organism: Porphyrio hochstetteri; assembly: GCA_020800305.1. Classification (NCBI taxonomy): domain Eukaryota; kingdom Metazoa; phylum Chordata; class Aves; order Gruiformes; family Rallidae; genus Porphyrio; species Porphyrio hochstetteri. Next base: position 118,689,291 of record CM036907.1, on the reverse strand, counting down.
AATTTTTTGGCCATTGCCCTAACCTAAAAAGTCTCTGGAAGATCTCTGATAGAACTCTGCTTAAATAAGTAATTAATGATTTAATGTGCCTTTATAACCTACCCAAACAAGTCTGTTCCAGCACACCACAAATACTGACCATCATCCAAAACACGGTAACTGTATTATTATCAGATTTACAAGTGACCAAGGAGAAAGATGAAGAGGTTTAAGAATCCAGCTTTGCCACAGGCAACACAAGAAAATGTCAGCTCCAAAACTTGGGGAAGAAGCCACCTTCTCACTATTAAGAGCAGATTTGGGACGTGTATACACAACCCTTGTTTGAGGGCACACCATCATTTCTAACCAAAAGTCATGTTTCAGATCACTTTCATAGATCACTGAAAATTCTGCACTGCTAGTTCCTGTTGCCAAGAGTCAACAAATTTAAATCACAGGAAACAAAACCACAGAAAACGCCTCAATTTGGCTGATCCACTGCAGGACTAATGGCACTGCCATTTGTTTACTTGTATTGCCATCAGATCTACAATGTAACCTGAAGACCCAATCAAGATTAGGACGCTATTACATTAGGCATGAAGAAGGAGGCAGTTCATATCCCAAATTGCTTGCAATCTATCCACATGAGGCAGACAAAGTACAACTATCATTTTGCAGATGGAAAACAGAAGGAGTAAGCAGATTGCCAAAGGCTTTCAGAAGCTTGCTCAATGAAATCTCTGACAAAAACATGACATAAACCATTGCTGCTGGAAATGCATTCAGCGCCAATGCACTACCTTATCTATTAATCCTGTTACTTTAATATTGTGTTGGGTAAGTTTTGAGACACAACATAGCTGCTGGATAATACAAAGAAAATATTATATTTTCTATATTTCTTAACATAGGCAAAACATGCAGGAATCTGACCACGTTCTTCTGCCATATACTAAGATCAGGACCGAGTTTCATGCTCTGTCACAGTCCTCCTGTGTAATCTTCTCCCATGACCTGGAGAACTTACTTGTGTATTTAACTGAGGCTGTGCAAAGCTGAAAAATTAGCAGGTGATTTACAGTACCAAAGCTGGGCACTAAGGCATCTTACACAGTCAGAAATGGCGATTAGTTACTTCTGAAGGGTAATCCAAAAATCCTGCTCTCACTGCAAAGCAGCCAAGAACTACTCCTTAGGGGAACAAAAAAGAAAAAAAGGGAAAAAAAATTAAAAAGATAAAAATATTTACCTAAACTGTTCCCTAGTGAGACTGCACCTTAACTCCTCCTGCCACTGAAGCTTAAGTCGGTCCATTAAGGCCCCATGATGCATTCGGGAATCTGACCATAGAGACTGCTCCTGAGATAACATGTCTAGTTGAAGAAGGAGAGAAAGAGGCAAAGCTGCCCCATGTAGCAGCCTAATAGCTGGAGTGCTGACAGCACAAGTGTAAAACTTGATCACAGTTCTCCTTCTTGAGGATATTCCAGTTCTCACTTCCCACTTCTCTGGAACATGTAGGGTCATCACACTAGAAACTACCCTGCTGAATCCCTACCTTGATGATGTATGAATCATAAGATCTTGGAGGATGTGCAGAGAGGACTCTATAGTTCTTCAAAATATCTAGGGTAGGAGCCTTTGGATCTCTCTGGGCTTTTTCTGCATGGACTGCCAGGACAACTTACGCAGACAGCTTGCTCCTAAAAACCTTTTCCCAAAGACGCTTCGGAAGCAAGCTGCAGGCCTGTTAGTCCTGCAGTGCCAGCAGTCCAGTCCCATCCATGCTCTCTCTGCCATCACTCCTCACTGCATGGGAAATGCACATCTATGAGACTCCTGGAGACAGAAGGCCAGGTGTGCAAGTAAGACAAAATAGGGCCCACAGCCCCCTCCTCATTTGAGTCTGCTTAAAAATTCGTAACTTGCTCTGGCAGAAGCAAGTCCCTTCTGGTCTCCTCCTCCTTCTTGTCAGAAACTTCTGAGACTTGGGTAGCTAGTGGATATGCAGTGTTTTTTGTAAGCATGCTCAAGAACCCCTAGCTCTTTGGGGAACCACATGCATTTGTGCTAGGGAGCTATACCACCACGTAGTGTGTGCGTCAGTATGGGAGCAGAAGGACCTCTGCAAGAAGTTAATGGCCTACCAAGCTGTCAAGACTAGGCATCACTGAATGGGAAAGGCACTGGATAAAAATAAGAAGTACAAAGTCACTCCTGAAGACAGGGACTGGAATACGACTCTTTCAATACTCTCACGAGTGCCTGAACCACCTGCTCCTCTTCTTGTCCATGTCTTTTGGATTCTTCACTTCTCAGTGTCCCAAGCTAAAGTGGAGGGAGCAGGAAATGTCAGCTTTCTCTTCCACAAGCATGTCACGGGCACAGTTAAGGATGTGGCAAATAGAGCTATGGCCCTGTTCTGTTGGCAAAGGCAACTGAGCTGACACTGGTCATGTCTGAAACAACTGTTATTAGCCAGAGTGGGCTCCCATGGGCCGTGTTTTTGTCTGAAAGTGTCTGTCACTGCTGTGCTCGGTGCTGGATTCAGAGCTCTGCTCAGAGCTCTCCAGTGAGGTCAGGATTTTCTGGGGATCCAAATGATCTCTAGCTCTTTGATAAGTGCAGTCATTGCACGGTCCCTCACTTCCCAGACCATAATGCCTCCCTACTGGCAACTGTACCTAGCTCCAGTGTGACACTTAGGCTGAACATGCAGACAACTTGGGAGTTTTACATGCTCTCAATATTAAGTCACTCTGGAAAGCAGGATTTCTGGATCATTTCCTTTCACCTAGGTGACAGTTTCTCCTAACTTCCATTGCAGGTGGCAAGACAGTTGTTCTGGGTATCTCTGCAGACACCTCTATAACTGAGCTACCCACTTGCTAAAGACTCGCAGGAGTGTGGTGAGGATAAGCATTAAATATGGTGAGGTATAATGAGATCATATAAATAAGACAGAGATCATTTTACGATGAATCTCAGACATATCCAGAATCACATCAGTATAAAAATGTTATATTGTATGCAGATAAAATAGTTTTAAATTAAAACTTAAAATTAATATTTCTTTTTTCTCATACTTTACAGACCATTGGAAGAAAACACTTTATCCATGAAGGATGGGCTCCACTGAAGACTGCCTAGGCATTGCAACAGCATCAATAGTGGCAACGAGCTTTTTCTGAAATCTATTCTAGTCTGGGAGTTAGAGAGGTTGCATAGGACCAATAGCAAGATATATGGAGGAGACAGAGTTTATGGTGAAGGTTGATTCAATGAGTTTTCATAAGGTCTTTTATATCAAAAGCCAGTTTATGGTTGCCTCATCTGTTATCTAATACCAGTAAGAGCACGCAGCATCTTGCTATCTTTCCATTCACACTCTTGCTGAAGTTACCCAGCAGAATTGTACTTTGTGGGAGCCACAGGCCTCAACATTTTTTGCTTATTTCAGTTCTGACATTTAAATTTGTCTAGAACTAACAGGGGGTGGGAGGTGATAATTTCATTTCATAAAAACTTTAGAAGTTTGGACCGGAACAGAAAAATATCTCTCAGCATCATCACAAGAGTAGTCTCAAACCATCTATTTTCAGATCTAAGTTACAGAGGAATGTCTTTAAGAGCTGAGGATGGCATGGGACACCCATGTGTTTAACTTCTAATTCCAACTAGAAATCCTCATCAGATCAAAATAGTCTGAATATACAAATGTATAGGAGCGTAAACCCAGGTATCCTATATCCCAAGCCAGTGCAATAACTCCCATATATAACCCCTTCTGAGGGCACACATTATTGAAACTATAGCAAAAAGCTTCATGAAAATACAAATAGGTGTACTTCAATAGTTGTATTTCCTGGAAAATGGTCCCACCTCGCTCCAGCTCTGTCCAAAACTGACAGAGCATCAGTTACCAGTGAGAACATTCCTGTAACACTAGAGGAAAACACCACCTCGCAGATCTAGGTGCAGATCAGTAGCTGTGAACCTGCACATCACCTACATTTTGCTTTTTTAAGGAAAAGATCACATAAAATGGCAGCTGTTGATGTGAACTTCTCAGTCAGCAACTCAGACTGCAGAGGTCTTTGCATTCTTTGTGACAGTTTACATAACTATATCCAAAACATAATGCTACAAACTGATTTAAAGGACATTTCCCTCTGCCCAAACGTGCAACATAAACATCTCTCCAAATCAACTCGTCACTTAAGATTCATACAAGTCCATAAAGCAGATGTTAAATAGACCTTGTATTGATCTCTTCAACCTGGAATGAATTTTACTGCCAATCCATAGACACATACTTCTAAGTTATATATACACAACCATTAATTGAGGAAACCCATCAGAATATAACTGAATGGATTATGACTGACAGAACGAAGTGAAATATGTCACAAACACATCTGCAATGGGAAATCAGTCTTGAACACAAGGCGGTTGGTATTGAGAGAAGGTTCAGAACGTGCCTTACCTGTGTAGTGCACCACACACGTCTGACCCTTCTTTGGAAACGTCCGTCCTGTTAAAATTAAAGAAGGTTATTCTTTAATTCTCTCTGAATGACCTATGTGGCTAGGCAGGTTTATCTCCTGAAAATGCTGGACTGAGATTTGTACTGACTGTGTGTTATCAAATCACTAACATGCAAGACAGCAATGGGTATGGTTTAGGGTGAAGAGTCCCAGCTTGGCTCCTATTTAACTCTTAGACCAAATAATATTTCTTTATATAATTTCCTTATATGTGTGCGTATTATTCTATTCTGGAAGTGTAAAAAGACTCTTGAAACTTCACAGATTATAACCTTAAAATTATCAGAATGTTTTTGCTGTGTTTTTTCAAATAGAGTCTTAGTTTAACATTGTGAAAAATTCCATTTGTACTCACATTTCTCATGCCTTTCACTCAAGACAGCCCTAACAAGGGCATCTTTAATTAGCAGGGAAGGGTTTTTAAAAAATTTTCACATACAAAGGCAGTTTAATTATGTAGCATCAGGCAAGGGTAAAGCAGTGATACACTGAATTCCCCTAAGAGCCTGGTAGCTCCTCCTAAAATTTTCATACTGAAGGAAAAGAAAGCTTAAGCTATTTTCTTGCCACTGGAAAACAAAATTACTGCTTCCATTTTACCCGTTCTGGGTACTGCCAAAGGCACTAAAAGCTAAGGGAAGATTTTCCAGGCTCAATTAGGTGCCAGTGGTGTATTAAAGCAGCTAATCTTGATTTCTCAAGTAATGTTGGCCAGGGGAGGGCCCAGGCTCAGAAGAACTTAAAAGTATGAATGAGAGCAATTATTAAGGGGGACCCTTGCCAGAGAGCTAGAAACTGGGGATTCAAATAGAAACTGAGGCTCATATCTCAGTTGGCTTCCTAGCCTCTTTAGTCTGAATTAACACGATGACTTTGACATTACAGGGTGCATCACAGGGTATAAAACATCGAGTAACGCATCAGCAATGTACTTAGGGCTTAGATGACAAAACCACACAAGCAGTAAATGGCAGGAGGGCAGGCTAATATGATGAACCGAGATTTATAACATGAAATTGAGAAGATGATGCTTCCAAGCACAGCCTTGCTGTTCAGCTCGTGGATGGAATATATCTAGCTGTGGGTTGCACAGGCATGGTGCAATAGGTATCCAGTTGGGGCACCACTGCACCCTTAAAGCTGGATACATCTCATTTAACTTCAGCCATCTAAACCACAGACAATTATCATATGCCAGTCTCTTGGACTTCTATCGACAGCAGAGAAACAGCAGTGTCTTGAGAGAAACACAGCCTATCCAGAGAGAGGCAAAGCAGATTGTTCTTGGGAGATGACTACAGAAAAAAGCCCATATGACTGCTTTAGACTAGCCCTCCCCCCAACCTGAGAAAAGTTATGGGAGATGAATCCTCCCCTTGGTAAGGCAGGTATTGTTCAAGTGATGCACTATCACACAAAGATCTGGGAAAGGGAGTTATCAGACCTTACTGACACATATTCCGCTGTGTGAGCCTAACACCAGCAAAGTCAACGATGCGACATCAGAGAAGCATTAAAAGGAGGGACTCTCGAACCCACTGACTAGCTGTGGTTTTAAGACAATGCTTAAAGTCAGCTGATTTTGATTAAGACTTGCAATATGAGAATTAATCCATACAACCTTTTTTAGACCAGCATATTCCTTAGAAAGACAGCCTTGATGTATTTAATAGCTAGGAAGTACTATTCTGGGGTTAAGTTCCACCCTTCTTTCTGCTGTCAACCCAGAACATTACTTATACCCACATAAGTGTTCTGCTTTTACATCTGTGCAACCAAGAGGAGAATTTGATCCCCAGAGCTCAGCAGCACTGAGGAGAAGCCAACCGAAAAGAACACACAAAGAAAGATACTGGGCCAAGAAAGTTAAGCTGAAATCGACTTAAACAAATTATTTACGGGTATCAGCCAAGGATGAATCTGGCCCATTATATAGATACATACGGCTGTATGTTAGAAATGACGTCCTTTTAAAAACACCAACCCCCAAACCCTTACGAAATGAGAGTATAACGCCGAGCAACGCGGAACGACTCCAGAAGGGAAAGCCTGCGCCAAGCAGCGGCTCTCGGCACCCCGGCTGCACCTCAGCCCTCGCCGGCATCGCACGTTTAAGCGGGAGGAGGCGGGCGGCCCGGCCGGAGCGCTGCCGCCACGCCGGGAGGGATGCTGGCACAAATGGCCGGTGGTCCCCGGCGAGGAACCGGGGAAAGTTTGCGGCAGGGCGCGCTCCCGGCGGAGCGCTGCGGCCCCGGGACGCGCCCGGCCCTGCCGCTGCCCCCCGCGCCCGGCCGGCTGCACGGCGCTCGGGTTTGTGCAGCTGTCAGCGGATGCCAGAGAAAAATCCCCAGCCCCCTCGCCGCCCCTGCTGCCGCCGCCGGGAGCCGCGGCGCTGCCGCCCGGGGAAGCCGCCGGCTTTCCCCGCCGCCGCCGGGACCCCGGGTGGCCGCCTCGCCCCAGTGCCACTCTCCCGCATCAGGGGTACGTGCCCGCGGGGGTGGGGGTGCGGGGGCGGCCGCGCCTTCCCTCCTGCACTCCCGCCGCCTCCCAGCACCGTGGGCCCGCTCTCCTTCCTCTGCCCAGCGACCGGGACGGCGGCTCCCTCCCGGCCTCGGAGCGCCGTGCGAGAGCCGCCGGGTCGAGTCGTCGGTCGGACCGGGGCGCCCCCGCCCCCATACCGCAGGGCTGCTTCCCCCACGGTCCCGTACCGTCTCCCGGAGAGATGGTCTCGATCTCCACCCCCATGGCGGCACTGGCGCGGCTCGGTTCAGCACGGCTCGGCTCGGTTCCGCTCGGCACGGCGCGGCCCCACTCCCCGGCGCGGCCGGACCCCCAGTGCAGGCATGCCCCTCCGCGGCCGGCTGACAGGGGCCTCCCCAGCTGCCCGTCAGCCGCCCGCAGCCAATGCGGGGCAGGGGCGGGGAGGCCGGGGAGGGGAGGGGGCCGCCCGCTCCCCCCCCGGCGGAGCGCCCGGGGGCGCCGCGCCTGAGGGGCGCTCGGCGGCGACCGGTCTGCCCGCCGGCATCCCGCCGCCGGCTGTGCGGGGGTGCTGCTGCCCCTCCCCGGGCAGGGCTCGCTATAGCGGGGGGTCCCCGCCTGCTCCACGCGCGGTGATGCCCGGCGGAGCTCGGGGCTCTTGCCACCGTTTTTCCCCGTCGTCCGACCGTACCTGGCGTGGAGTCCGAGCGGCGGGAGGGCTTAGGGCGTGTGCGGGAGTTTGGGGTACCGGTGGGGCGCTCCTGATCCCGCTGCCCACCGCAGGCACGCCGGGCAGGCAGGGGAACCGGTCAGTGCGCCCCAAAAACCATCCAGCGCCCGGAACGGGTCTGAACGCGGAGCGGGGGGGTCAGCACTTCCCCGGTCACAGTCATGGAGGAAAGCATCCATACTTGCACAGCGTGCGTGTGAAGTGGAGCTGTACCCCTTGCTGTTGGGGGTGAGTAGCAGCAGCAGGGCCAAGGGGTACCCATCGGTGGTGCCCACCCCCCAGCAGCAGCGGCAGGGCTCCAGCAGGCCACTTTGGGCTACCTTGAGTTTCACTGCACAGCACAATATACAACCTCCTGTCCTAGTCTGTGTTTTAAATAACATACCTATTGCTCAGGTGCTCCTGAGATGGGAGATTAGAAATTCAAACTGTGCAAGAGCTACAACTGCTTCTGACAAGTGTATCCACACTAGCTGAAAAGCACTCTTTCCTCATAGCCTGATTGTGTACATGAATCTCACAGTTTCCACTGACTCAAAAGTAATAGTTCTGTTCAGAGGTCTCTGTGCTCCGGCTTAAAAATGAGAATGGAACCTCAACATCATCATTTTTCTAACGGAAAGAGTCCAGCTAATTCCAACCTGCGCTTCACTGACTGCTTTTTCTGGATTATTATCTGCTACGAGCTGGATTCCACTCAGGGAAAAAAGATCTTCATCTCTATGGGGCAGTTGTCAGGATGATTGAACTGGGGAATTGCCACGTTGGTTTGTAACCCTGCATCTACGCTCTGAACTAGACCAACCTTCTTCACGCTGCTTTTCACACTGTTCTGATCAGACTGTTCACAGAATCACAGACTGTCAGGGGTTGGAAGGGACCTCGAAAGATCATCTGGTCCAACCCTCCTGCCAGAGCAGGATCACCTCGAGTAGGTCACACAAGAGCATGTCCAGGCGGGTTTGAATGTCTCCAGAGAAGGAGACTCCACAACCTCTCTGGGCAGCCTGTCCCAGTGCTCCACCACCCTCACAGTGAAGTTTTTTCTTATGTTCACCCATGTGCTTTACTGTATGTATGTTCTATTGTGAGTCAGGCTCTCCAAAATTACTGGGGTGGCTGGATCACAGAATCAAAGAATCACAAGGTTGGAAAAGACCTTTAAGATCATCGAGTCCAACTGTTCCTGTCCTATGCTAAACCATATCCCTAAGTACCTCATCTACCCTTTTTTTGAACACATCCAGGGATGGTGACTCAACCCCTTCCCTGAGCAGCCTGTTCCAGGCCCTGACAACTCTTTCAGTGAAAATTTTTTTCCTAACATCTAATCTGAACCTGAATGAATGATGAAGCTCCCCCAAAACTGGGCCGGTGAGGAAAAAGCATGAGTTCACACAAGCTCAGAAGTGGTAATGAGGACTGGACAGAGATTCCTGTAGCCTACCTCCCATCCCAGTTAATTCTGCATCTGTATGTAGCATAAACAGAATAAGCAGGCACCAACTTTAGTTCCTCAGAACAGGTCTGTAACAGTGACAATTCTGAAAAGGGATTTTTTTTCAGTGCAAATCTCAGAATGTCATTTGATTTCTGATCAGTAGAAAGATACCTAAAATGCATTTGTGAAATAGGAAAATGCCAAGCAGGAGTGTAAGTGGCACAGAAGCATTAAGAATATGTGAATGTTGCTAATTCCAGATGTGCCTCAGAGAGCAGCAAGGACAGCACAGCAAATACTGAGTTCAAGGGGAGTTACAAAGTGGAAGTCTAGGTACATGGTGTCCTAGTGAGGCCCTTGACTCTACAGAAAGGACTACTTTCATCCAGGCTCCAGGCAGATGTCTATGTCCTCTCAGACAATCAGAACATAAGAAGGCACAACTGATGAATAAAAGTATTTTATACTTTGCTGGGTTTCCTTTGGCCTTTATAAGCACACAGATCCTTTGATCAGGGCTACACATTCCTCCATGACAGTGGAAGAATAGCTGTTCCCCATGTGCATCTTGTGACAGGAGATTGGACTCAATCACATAATAGACACAGTTCAGATGGGACCACAGAATGTCTACTACAAGTGTCATCACAAATAACAAACCTTACACACAGATTCCAGCATCCTCAGGCAGATTTACAACCATAATAAAAAAGCGAACTCCACCAACAGCAAAATGCATAAGCCATAGGAAGGGATTAGGACAGACCAGGCAGCAATCTAGGTCTAAACCTGCTGCATTTATAAACATCCTATCCCATGGCCTCTTGCCCCATGCTGGGTCTCTAAATGCAGACATAAGCTTCTTTTGGGCATGAGCTACCTAGGTCCCCTACACTCACATGCCCAAGCATATGGAAAGAAAGGTGAGGCCAAATTCCAAGGCAGAAACCAGGATCTGTGGAAGGTATCTCAAAACTCTTGGGTGAATATATTTTATTAATTGTTGTCACCACAGATATTGGACAACACATAACGTTATTTTTCATGTTATTGTATTCACCTGAGGCATTGAGGTCCTCAAAGGCACTGTCATTAACAACTACACAGCATATGAAGGTCTTTGGAAGAGAGGACTGAAACGAGCAATGTCCTGTATCTTCAGGAAAGCCTCTGAAGTACAAGGGAAAGTGGTTCAGGTTTGTCAGAGAACTGGAGGTGAGGCAAAGAGGACAAGGGGGCTAAGAGGGAAAGTCCATGACCAAGGAAACTGCTAAAAACAAGTTATCAAAGTAGACCAGCTTATTAGTGTTCTAGAGAATAGTCTTTGAAAGCTATTGCATGACATCCACCTCCTCCCCCTTTGGGATCCAGCAGATCTGTATCAAGGATAAAGTCTGTTAGTCTCAGCTTTCAAGGCTCTGCAGAGCTCACCTTCCTAAACAGCTGCTGTTCACCACAAGACCTTCCCACAGCCTGTCTTCCTATCCTGGCAACAAAACAGCAGCTTGAAAAAGTGGGGTGTTCTCTGACCCCTCCTTCCCAAATATTATGATGGAACCACATGACTCCAGTGTCTGAGATTCCTCAGTGGTGACAAAGAGGACAAGTTGATCACAGTCATTATGAGGTTTTGCAGAAACAAAACCACTCAAAGTTTAGCAGCTAAATATCTCACTCTCTGTATTTAAAACCCTACAGCCTGCACTGTTTGCAAACTATTTGAGCATTTCCACTTTCAGGGAGACAAACAGGTTTCATATTTTTAGGGTGTTTTAGTTTAGTTCGTAGTTCCTATACTGCGAAATCCCCTTTTTCACTGTTCTAAAACCCTACAAAGGATCTACAAATCACGTAGGTTTACAAATCCACTGGAAGGCCAAGGAACTAAGTTGCTCATAAACATAAAACACAAATTCTGCATACATAAATTCATGGAGGCCACAACCCCACCCCCTCCCAATGCACATTTCTCTCACCAGCACCCATGGAGAAGGACTCAGAGCAACTTTGAAACCCAACCACTGTTGTATGAACAAATAATGAAAACAAACAAAAAATGTTTTTCAAATACTGACCTTTACACTCGCTGAACCAATCTGCACCAAGTAATTTGAATCCAAAAGTGTACAGGACCAGCATCACACTGGGAAAAAAAAATGACCAAAATAAACACCAGCCTGCACAGCTCAGCAGGTCATGTCACTGTGAGTGCTCCTGTGCATCACTAGCCTTGATTAAAAAAACCAACAGTCAGGCAAGAATCAGTGGTTTCCTTCAAAGCAGATGCCCAGGGCAATTCTGACAGCATACCCACAGTGACAGCTATTTGATGAACAGATCAAAATATACCAAAAATCTCAAGACACCTATCACAGGAGAACTAACTGTCTTGCTTCTCACCACTGCTGGGTACCACAGGTCTGCAGCACGGTCACTTTCTCCCAACCGACACTTGTTATAAATGCCCCAAAACAGAATGAAGCTTCCTCCTGAAGCATTTGTTTTGAATCTTCATCTTCCTCTTGGAACTCCTCATCCACATCCGTATCTGTGGTTTCCTCTTGCAGCTGTAGCTATGAATGCAAAACCACAGCTGGAATTTTTCAGTAGCACTAAAACTGGCTTGAAAGCTGCCACCTCCCTCTGGCATTCTGCCCTGCCTCACCAGGCTCTTCCCAACTCAGAGATTCACTTGTTCTTTATCACAGCTCTTATATGTGAGTCATTATGAAGGTCTTTGTCATGATCTTCAAAGACTTCTTCAGAAGTAGGTGAGGTTACCTCAGGTATGCACAGGGAAGAGCTCCAGCTCATCAGGATATACACCACCAGCTGCTAGAGCCATGAGATTGGTAGCTTGCACTGAGGAATGGAGATGAAAATTCCACAAGACCAGGACCTAATTAATGGAGCCCACTTCCAGAAAAGATTAATGCAGCTTACCACTTGCAAAAAGCCTGTGGGTTTGGATGAACGTGCTCAGACAGACTCATGCTGTCACAAGCTTCTGTCTCCCAAGTACAAGAAAAGACACTGACATACTGGAGCAAGTCCAACCAGCCTAATGCTGTTAGTGGCTGGACAGTGTGTGGAGGGTGAGAGAGCTGTGTTTGTTCAGCCTGCAGAAGACAAAGCTGAGGAAGGATCTTCAGCTGCTGTCTAAAACTACCTAATGGGTGGTGGAGAGGGTGGTGCCACACTCTTCTCAGAGACGCCCAATAAAAGGGCAAGACGGAATGGACACAAGTCACAGCAAGGGAACTTCTGACTAAACACAGGAAAAAATATTCTCAAAATGAGTTATCAAACCAAGTCTTGAGGAACCTGATTGAACTTTGACATCAGGCCTGTTTAAAGCAAGCAGTTGGACCACATGACCTCCAAAGATCCCTTTCCCTCAATTGCTTTATAAGTCTGTAATATTTTTCCTACACAATGAAGAAGAGAAGGAAATAAAGAAGTGGCAGTGAGGTTAACAACACTTCTGAAATTGACTGCAGGACCCTAAATCACTTTGGGTCTGTTTGCAACGTGAAATGCTCTGCAGTGGCTGATACATCTACAGGGCACTGCACAAAGGTATGTGTAAAAACCAGCTAGCATCTCAGATGCAACATAAATATGAAATTGCAGCATCCATCCAGGCTAATTAGCACACATGCAGATTGCTGCACTGGCATTGCTTCATTGCCTACTGTTTTGAAGCCAGCTTGCTGAACTGAAGATATGCTCTGAATTGCTCTGTGACTCCGTATTTCATCTGTGTAATGAGAATGATCATTCTGCCTTGTCTGTTTAGATTGCAAACAATTCAGGGACAGAGGTCCTCTTTTATTATAAATAAACGTAACACCTTGGGGGCCGGAGCCCAAACTCAGGGTCATGTAGTGTGGTCTCACAAATAAAACTTCCAGTAACAGCAATATCCTAAGCAGACAGCCCAAGAGGATTAAATTTTCTCTTCCATCCAATCTTTCATAGCAAAAAATGGATGAAAAAATGTAAGGAAATCCATCTTTCAAACTGAACAAACCAGAGCTAGAATCACATCTATGAACAGTAAACGAATTATTCCAGCTCTGTCATTTCCTTGTCATGGAAGTTACAGGAAGAAATCAGTGACTTTGAGAAACTTGATGCTTACAGTGCAACACATTTGCTGCTTTCTCCAGTAAAACTCTTTTCTCTGTAGTTTTGGTATTTATTCTGTTTGGTGAAGAAATGTCACTGACAAGACATATTGGAAGCAGTTCAAACAACAGGAGAAAACCAAACAAACCGCAAATATTAGCTACAAGGTTCTGATTAGTCTTTCGATGATTTTGGAAAATGTAACCGTGGAGAAGGAATTAACTGGCATTCTCAATCCTCCAGATAAATGAATCGAGGGAGATGGGTAATGGATTCAGGAAATTAAGGCCGTATTTGTTTTCCTTCATTCTGCATGTGCAATTATATCACTATTTAATGAGTTTCTAGAGCCTCCCGCCCAAGATGATCTGAAGTTACAACTAAAAGATCAGCAGGCAGAGAGGCAGGTTGTAGTCATACCGGGACAGATAGGAGTGGGGCAGCACAGGAAGACTCTAAAAAGTTGGGGCATTTTTTGTGTGATAGTCCAGGCACAGCTTTAACTCAAGGTGTCAACAGATCGACCACAGCCACTAAAAGTCTCAGGCTTTTTACCTTCATCTCTAGGACAAACACAAATCTTCCTGGTATTTAGCTCCTCATCAGGGCTGGCCCAGCATTTATCTTGAGTTCTCTGACAGAAAGATAAGGTGACTCTTTGTTTGGGGTTTAGCAACTACTGAGTCAAGGTGGCAGAATACTCAAGACCAGGTATTTAGGCTTAAACTGACCCTCAAGTGGAAAAAAATCCAATCCTTCCTAATAGTGAACTAAGACAGTATTTTTTTTTCCTTCTAAATTAAGGTCTTATCTGAGACAAAACATAAGGCCAAAACAGAACCATTGCAGGCTTTTGGTAAAAATTTAGATACCACAGCACCATCAGTACAATTCTACCTAACACTTGTTTAAGAGTTATGGATTAAAATCATCATCCACTATAGCTCTGTTTCAGCCTACACAGAAAGTTATAGGTGAACTATGTAAAATAGCGACTGGATAGTGGCACAATTTTAATTCATTTTAATTAAGAAGTTTGTGTTAGAACATATTCACCAACAAGTTTGTCTATGTCATGGAAGAGGAGGTAGGGAGGTCCTGTAAGTCTAACTGGCAAGAGCACTTCTAGGGGAGACCAAGTGAAAGGGTATTTGTTACAGGGGTTTCCAAATGCAGCTTACAGGCAGCTTTCTTTGGATACTTCTGGAATTGGCCCATAACCATCCCTAAAGCATAACAGCTGTACCAGTGACAATAAAAGCACAAGTATTCATGTAACCTGGGTATGGGGTGTATTTTCATCATGCACACCCCCTATATGAAGCAAGATTAGATTAAGAGAGAGACCACACAACCCTTCTCAATCAAAATGCTCATCCATGGTTTAACTGCTTGGATAGGCACTAGAATCCATGTGATTCAGAAGCAAACACTTTTTATATACTTTATGAAATTTGATTTCTAGTGCACTTTCCAAAATATAAGTTGTTAAGAGTTTTACTCTGTCTACACCATCAATCAGCCAGATTCAATACAGGGTTATGTCCATCTCATACTGCCTTTAGTTACATTACAATAATAAATTATTTTCCCAGTGCAGACAGAGTTTAAGTGACACAAATTATCAACCTGGGATAAATATATATCTGCTGAAAATATTATTATTCTTTGCTCTTCCTCAAGTCACAATGGGTGAGGATCACAATGGAAGTGATCTAACTGAGTGTGCACACTGTAGCAAGGAGTGCTTAGCCATGCAAGACATCCCTAAGTTATCATGTCTTTGGTGCAAATGATAAAAACATTACCTCAAAAGTAGAGATTTGCCTCATCATGTAAAAAAGAAGTTACTAATAAGAGATGTCTTCAAAACCAAAATCATTTAATGCGTGTGAAAGAAAAAAACCTGGCATAATTTGGAAGCTGAATGTTGACTTACAGATGGAAAGACCTGTTAGATCATTCATTCCCCCTCTTTGCCAAGATAGCAGTGTTTCCTAAAGAACATTTCATACACTTCTGCCTAGTCTAATTTTAATAAAGTAAGTACTGGGGTTTCTATCACTTTCTTCAAGAATCTATTCCATGCAAACCCAGCTCAAGTTCAGGAAATACTCCTTTTTAGGAACACCATCCAAAACTCGGTTGCTTTATGAAGTGAGCACAAGAGGCTGGCATGTACAGATGGGAGAATGAAGTCACAAACTAGTGGTTTGAGACAGAGAGGGCATTCAGCAGTGGGAGGGAGGTGTGTAGGAAGCATGGAGCTCTAGGAAGTGTTACCAGCAGGCTGATCATTGATAAATGTCCTTGTTATAACAGACGCGCGTGTAACAACTACACAGCCATTCCTTGGCATTCATCTGTCCATAACCACGTGCCATTTGAGTACTTTGGCTAGACTCATGAAGCAAGATTCATTTATTTATTTTAGGTATTTTAGGGTGGAATGAATTGTATCCTAAAAGTGTCTATCTCTCACCATGGACCTTTAAATGAACCAGTAAGCAGGGTCAGACTTAGGCAGCTATAGTGTTTAAATCTAGAGGTATGTTAGAGAACTGAGGCTCAGCTCAGCTGCCCAGTAAGAGCTTCACAGAATCACAGAATGTTGGGGGTTGGAAGAGACCTCGAAAGACCATCTAGTCCAACCCCCTGTCAGAGCAGGATCTCCTAGAGTGTTAATTTGTGTGATGAATCCCACCCCTGCAATTCAACTGAAGTGAGTCTCATTCTCCATGACCATGTTTGCATAACCACCCTTTATGTATTTTCCTCCCCTCACCTATTTTGCATGTGAAAGCCAGAAAAACCTTGATCCCAACAGCCTTGCTGGGAGCAAGAATGAAGTGGTCTTCTGGAAAGGTTTGATCCTCTTCTCCCCATCCCAATGAACCACAAGATTGTCACTCTAAACCACAAAATAGAAGGCTTGGGAGAATAACAAATGGTCCCTCAACTCTGCTTCCCCAGATTTGCTGCTGTGCTGGTATTGCATTTTCTATTACAGGAGTTCCACAAACCACAAATGTCAAGAGGACTGTTGATGACACTCCTGTAAGACTGAAGGACAGCATCTCTGCTCAGGTAGGAACGATATGATGGTACAGAGCATCACTGGTGCTTCCCTGAGAACCAGGGGAACTTCAGGGAACTGCATCTCACACATCAGAGGACAGGCTGCAGTCAATCATGTGCTTACTACATTTGGAAAGTTGCTGCCAGGCAGCACCACACTGAGTGTGGAAGTGAGCTCACAGAATTTCTGAACTTCTACAAGAAGCCGCAAAACTTTTGTCTGTACTCTAGCAATGCCTCCTCCATCGTGTGTGTCCCTGTGCTAGATGCCTCCATGCAGCAGATGACAGATCAAGCATGCCCGTTACATTTGGCAGTCACTCCAGCAGGGTAAGGTCATGGCACCACAAGTATAAAAGAAATAGTCTTAGAAACTGTGCCTGTCCTGCCTGAGGTTTGAATACAGCCTGTGCAGAAAAGATGAGGGCCCTATGCAAATTATCAGGATATTTTGCATAAGTGTTTTTTTTAATTAACCAAACTTCCTAACAGTTTTCTTAAATACATTTATGTAAAAGAAAAATAATCTTCTGTTAGATCTTTCCCACTTTACCTGACATACACACAAGGACACGTTAGCTAGTGAATTAAATCCCATTCTGAGAGCAGGAAGAGCACACAGACATATCGCTGTCAAGAGAACACTGATTTGCATAGCGTGATCAGTAGATCTGCTCTGACAGATTACATATTTTGTATCTTTATTAACTCTGCATCATTTTTACATTCTGTTCCAGTTAGCTCGTGACAGATAACTATTTTTTAAAATCAGATCTCGAGGCAAAGAAATGTCAGTGTGGAAAATAAATACGTTACTCAAGCTTCTTGAAAGTATTGAGCTAAATGACGCATCGGCTTCAACTGGTGAAATCACGGTGAGTAGCTTTAAATAGAAATATTTTTGAAGTAAAAATACCACAAAGCATTAAACATCTTATAAAGTCAAGTTAAATTAGCATTAGAAAAATTATTACTCTTATGTTTTTATTACATATTGAGCTGGCTCTGTCTTCCTCTGAAGTCACCAGGAATATTAACATCAATTTAATTAACTTGAAGCTAGATTTAGCCCAGAAGGAGTTATTTTACCATTAATAAAGGAGAAAATGAAGCCTGAATCTCAGCTTTTCCAGCAAGGCACTGAACTCAGATCCAAAGAGGTATTATCACAGCATCACAGAATGGTTTGGGTTTGAAGACACCTTAAGGATCATCTAGTTCCAAGCCCCCTGCCATAGGCAGGGACACCCTCCACCAGACCTGGGTGCCCAAAGCCCCATCCAACCTGGCCTTGAACCCTGCCAAGGATCCAGGGGCAGCCACAGCTTTTCTGGGCACCCTGTGTCAGGGCCTCACCACCCTCACAGGGAAGAATTTATTCCTCATAGATAATCTAAATCTTCCCTTCTTCATCTTAAGGTCATTGCCCCTTGCCCTATCACTCCATGCCCTTTTAAACAGTCCCTCTCCAGATTTCTTGTAGGTCTCCTTAGGTACTTCTGGCTGCTGTAAGGTCTCCCCAGAGCCTTCTCTTCTCCTCGCTGAACAAGCCCAACTCCCTCAGCCTGTCTTCATAGGAGAGATGCTCCAGCCCTTGGATCATCTTTGTAGCCTCCTTGTACTGAGGACCTCAGAGCTGAACACTAAGCTCCAGGTGGTGTCTCACCAGGGTGGAGTGGAAGAATTGTTTGGCATAACCTTCTGGTCACACTGGTTTTGATGCAGCCAGGATACGGTTGGCTTTCTGGGCTGCAAGCACGCATTGCTGGGTCATGTTGAGCTTTTCATCAACCAACACCTCCAAGTCCTTCTCCTCAGGGCTGCTCTCAACCCATTCTCCACCCAGTCTGAGATTGTGCTCCAGGCTATGGCCCATGTGCAGGCACTTGGCCTTGTTGAACTTCACACAGTTCATACAGGCCTCTCTCAAGCCTGTCACAGTCCCTCTGAATGGCATCCTGTCCCTCCAGCATGTTGGCTTCACCACACAGCTTGATGTCCTCAGCAAACTTCCTGAGGGAGCACTAGATCCCAGTGCCCACATCACCAACAAAGATGTTGAACAGCACTGGTTCCAATACCAACCCCTGAAGAATGCCACTCATCCCTGGTGCTCTATTTAGATACCAGTGTCCCACTGGGCAAGAAATATCCAGGCAAATATGTTTAAAAATCCTGGAACTCATTAGCTCTGATCCATGTTGAACTCAAAATTTACTCAGCCTTTCCCCAGACAGGTGAACAGTAAGTATAGCAATGTAAGAAAACAGCAATATAAAACCTGGATTATAAAAAGGGGTAGTTCAACCTCTGCAATGAGAGCTTGGATTAATTTTCCAACTTTCATTATGAACTATTAGAACTCACAGCTACTAACAGGCATGTGCAACTCAGTGGGTGGTGTTCAGTTTTGGACGGTGCATGGTGCTTCTGAAAACTGTCTCCTCCAAAGCAACAGAGACTTTGTGGCTGGAATCAGAGACTGTGTGGCTGGAATCACTCTGTAGGACAGCCAGCCAAGGTGCTACCAGCTGAGACATCTTGTTTAAACCGAGGATGACATTCTGATCTGAGTTACACCAAAGTTAATCAGACACACAGAGACGCTAATAGGATCAGAATCTAGCTCAGTACCGGTGTAAAGACTGTGGTTGCACACCAGAGTGTCTCAGATTACTAACAGATTACTCTTCGCATTGCTTTCTTGGGTCTCAAAGTAAAACTGTAGTATTGCCAGGACAGTTTTCAGTTACCAGCCTTTATTTTGACTCTGTGCTACAAAGATCTGTGTGCGCCAAGGTGACAACAATTTTTTAATTTTTTTTTTTCCAGACAAATATGCAACTGACTGAGGGGAATTTGTTTTTCCCCTCTATTTTTATCCTGTTTTTTTTCAAAATGAGGCTCTGCCAAAGTAAGTCCGTTGTTTTTTTCGTTCACCTAGTGCCTGCCTCTGGAATTTGCTTTGATCCTGAGTGTAACTTGTTTACATTCTGTAATCATGGCATAACTTATAGGGTTTTTTCCTTTGTATATTTTACAAGTCTTCCATTACTTAAATACTTTTTAAAAGATGTACTCTCAGTTAATCTTATCTCAAATTAGTTTCATTATATATGGTGTTCATGGAGGTACTAGATCACTCTCTACTCACAGATGTTTCTTGTCCACATTATTCTCTCCCACAGAAAAACCCCCCCCACAGAACGAACTATGGGAGGAAATTTGCCTTGAGATCCTGTTTCCTAATACTTACAGAGACAGATGAAAACCTCACTGAAGGTTTGAATTCACAAAATATTTTTGAAGACTTCAGTGTCTGTGAGATGTCCTTAATTCCAGAATTGAGGATGATTCTATTACAGGCAAATCTCACAGATTCAGCTTTGGAACACCCTCTGATAATGTCAGACACCGCTGATGAGCAGATGCATGCTATGAGAGACGAGAAAATGAGAAAGCCCAATCTTCCATGAGTAGTCCATGATCTTGAGATGTCTGCATAGCTGGCAGAACAAACATCATCCTTATCATCCTTACTGAAACATCTCCTGAGTATTTCGGTCACACTGAAGTAGAAATTTCCACATCCAAAATACATTTTAGGTTGCCAGAATACAGCTGCAACATAGTTTTGTTATGATATTTAAGGGACCGTTCAGAATGTAGATGAGATGGCTGTGCTAAAGAATAGCTTTATCAGTTTCAGTAACATACATCCAGAAGACAGCAAAGCAGCATTATTTTAAAGCAAAACAAAAATATCTTATACAGTGTATGCAAATTTGTTGAGCTGCTGGGATTGTATTTTAATGTAACCTATTCATTATAAATAAAAACACTACCAGTAATATATGACACAATAATCCTGCTACCACTTTGAAGAAGTACAGAACGGTCAGAGCTCCTAGTGAAACAGGTATGGCAATGTGGCATCTTAAGTGTGCCTTAGGCAACTATATCAGCAGTGGGTAAGGTTAAATCATTAAAAAACACAGTTTCACTGAAAGCACAGACAGAGATCAAAAATATAGGAGTCTTGATTAAAAAGGGAACTTCTAACCTGCATATTTAGCTTTTTAATCTTTACCTGTTCCAGTCATCACTGCTGTCTTGTCTTTGATGAATAAAAAGAACCCTTGATTTTTAATGTAATCCTCATGATAAAAAGCAAGGACCTGTGGATGAGAATATGGGTTGAATCCTTTACAAAAATTTGGGATTCTTTTATTGGTACTCACTGTCCTCAGTAAATTCACCTGGGAACAGGATACTAAAAAAATTCTTAGAACAGCGATCCAACAGCTTTCAACAAGAGGTCTGCTTTTCCCAGGTAGTAGTATAAAAATCTTTGAAGTACAAATTATTCAAAGATGCAGAATGCACACACCTAAGCATTAAATCTTTAACCATAATACATATACATATATATACATAGATAATTTGAAAACCTCTGCTCAGGTCTAATTTATTCACTTATTATTTTTATGTAAGCAGCAAAAGTCACAAGTTACATCAAAGCAGAAGGGAGATGCTGACAAAACAAGTACTACAAACCAAAAGATGCTGAGGATGGATTCAGTTACCTGTATAAGCTTCTAATGCCATCTCAGACAGTCTAGGGACTGTCTAGGGCCTATCTAGGGATCATGTCTTTGTCGCCAGCTGCCACTCCAGAATGGCACTACTCTGAGTGACAGTGTGGCTGTCTCAGATATTCTAGGGCATTTAAAATAGTAGTGGTTGGTTATATTTAAGTATCAAGTCCCACCCTGACAATACGCAGACTTTGTCCAAAGTAACCCCAGAAAAGGATGCGCTGAGGAGAGAAGGATGAAGACACCCAAGGTAGTCCATCTGAACCAGCTCCAGTCCTGAAACTATACAGTTGGACCAAACTGGAGTATCCCCACATGGCCTTACTGTGCTGCATGAGCTTACTGGTTGGATCTTTGTCAACTCATGGATGTTATGTTATGTATCGTAGAAACTGTAGAGCCCAGGGAAAGAGGAAAAGCTTGGCTTCCTCTTTGCATTTTGGCTATGTGATGAGGGAACAGTCCTCAGATACACATGGCTGGGAAGACCAAGAAAGCCTTATGTATTTGTAGGTTGGAAATCACAGAATCACAGAATTGTAGGGCTTGGAAGGCACCTCGAGAGATCATCGGGTCCAACGCCCCCAATCTGCCCCAGTAAAATGGACACTCTGTCTTTGCTTCTAGACTATTTTGGTTTTGTTTTTTTTTTAAATCTCACCTTCCTTCATTCCCTTGTAAGTACTAACAGAACAGAGCATGATTTCCCTTTTCTGCTTTCCTTTCATAGCTACTTAGGATCTTGTATCTTTGAAAGATGCTGTCCATCAGAGATTGCAATCTGCCCTGTACAGTTCTCAGGTATGTTTAAATCTTCTTTTAGCCTTCAAAGGCTGGCTGAAAGAAGTGTCAGGTCATTATTTCAGGCTGTAGCTTAATACTTAGGCTTAACAGTGGGTGATGTCTCTCCAGCCTTCACCAAAGACCTTCATTCACTGAAGGTCAAGGTATTAAGTGTTATTTTTAAATGTACTCCCAGCAGCGAAGAGTTAAAAATAGACTTCTATGAAAACGTACAGTAATTGGTTAAACCTTGTTAGCCATCACATGAAGATGATAACTCCTCCCAGGAAAAGACATAGCAAAAGCAGCTTTGACATGGATTTATACTTAGAAGAGCAGCTGCAAGCTTAGTGGGAAGGAGCTTCACAATATAGGCTCTTGGACTACTAGCAGAAAACGGACTTGATTCTGGAAAGGAAGGAAAAGAGAGACAAGAAAAAATTCTCCTCATCGTGATCTGTGACGGAATTCCATGGATTCTTTACTTTAGCACAACCACCAGTAGACTCGAACCTTAAAAGATGGAACTGGGAAAGGCAAAGCTGCTGAGAACTGGCCTCAACGCTTTATATCAGGCCATCCACCCTATGCATGGAATTGCCTGGACAGATGGGAAGCAAGTGATACTGACTGCTTTATACTATCATAATGGAGAACTAAAGTTTGGAGACTCAAGTGTTGTTGGCCAATTTGAACATGTTCATGGGCTTTACTGGGGCCCATGTTGCTCTACAGACACCCCAGCTCTGCTCGCTGTTCAGCATAAAAAGCATGTTAGCGTTTGGCAGCTGGGCTACAGCACTGCAGAGAAGAACAAACCCTTGATTTCTCAGACTTGTGAAGTTGGTGAGCCATTTCCACTGCTTTCTCAGGGCTGCGTCTGGCATCCAAAGAAGGAGGTTTTGGCTGTGCTTACAAAGAGAGATGCTTCAGTCTTGCATGCTGTTCGTACTGACAATACTAGAGTTAAGGCAGATATCAAAAGCAGTGGGCTTATCCACTGTGCTTGCTGGACTAAAGATGGTAATCGTTTAGTAGTTGCTATAGGCAGTGCCCTGCATTCCTACATATGGGATGATGCTCAGAAAGCTCTAAATACTTGCTCCTTTTGCCCAGTCTTTGATGTGGGAGGTTATATCTGTGCTATAGAAGCCACACTAGATTTCCAAATTGCTGTAGCTACTGAGCTTCCTTTGGATCATATCTGTGGTTTGAATGCAGGCATTGCATTTGATACACCATCTGGGACAGAAACTGGTTCTTTAATGTCACAGTCTGCTCTGGTGCTTGGTGATGAGGAATACTCCATGGATCTGCGAAGAAAGTCCACAGATTCAGACAGATCAGGTGTTGATTCTCTTGCTTCTTCTTCATCAGGACCTGTGGATTTAACCCATATCCTTGCAAACCACCGTCGGTCTGATCCCAGTCCTCTCGTTACCCTGAAACGCAAAGACTCTGCAGCAACAAATGGTCAAGATTCTTCTCACTTGATTTTGGTGACTTTTGAAAGGAAGGTAACCACCACCAGAAAGGTCACCATCCCAGGTATTCTGGTTCCTGATATAATGGCTTTTGACCTTAGAGCTCAGATTGTGGCAGTAGCCTCTAACACTTCTAACATCATTTTGGTGTATTCAGTAACCTCTTCTTGCATGCCTCATATTCAACAAATCCAGCTGGAAAAAAATGAAAGACCAAAGGGCCTATGCTTTTTGACAGATAAACTCCTCTTAATTCTGATTGGCAAGCAAAAGTTCCCTGAGCCTAATTTCATTCCATCCTCAAGTTCAGACAGGTATGTAATGCGTCTGATGATCAAAGAGTTGATGCTGGAAGAAGATTCTTCAGCATTGCCTGAGACTAAGCAGAGTATCCTTTATAACTTTGAATCCTCTGTTAATATACCTGGGAAAAGAAAGTTCTTTGAGAATCTTGCTACACAAGACCAACCTCAAAGCAGGGAGCTGTTAATACCAAGAAGCACGGTTATTCAATCTCCTAGTGGCAGGAGAAGACTTATTGAAGAAGTTAAGAGCCCTAGTTATGAGCAGAGCTCTTCATCTAGTGTGAGTGACCTGGATGAAAAAAGGCTCCCAGGTGACACCTCGGTGGCCTTGGAAACATTGGATGCTGAACCTACAAATCGCTCAGTGTCTCTTCTTGGTTTTGGAACACCTGCCAGGCTTTCCAGCAGACCAAATTCCCCTAAAGTACAGTTCAATGTGATCCAAGAAACATCAAGTCCTCCTAAAAACAACAATTTGTCAAGTGAAAGAGGAATGAGTCACATATCCAGAAATTTAGAGAGACTTTGTGGAAGCTTCAATGAGTTACAACTGAGTCTTTCTGAAATAACAGATTTCGCTAAAAATGGGAGGAGATCTTTAGCCTATCCATATTCACAGGAACCACCTGTCCTTCATATTACATACCAGGTAACGTTTCTCCCAGCTTAAAAATAGTGTGATAGGGAACTGATATATTAATCAATCTTGTATTTATTAAGTTTTAAATCAAGAGGATGCAGTTTAATTTTTATCAGCTCACGAGAAATGTAACCTGAGTTTGGCATCAAGCTTAATCTAAAATGGTATTATAATTAGTCATTGAAACAGTAACTCAGGATGATGTGGGTAACTTAGAGGATACTTCACATGGGAGATATGTGTCTGTTCATTCTTCTTTTGATTATGCACAACTGTCTTGGATGCTAGCTGACTTTGTGTGTATGTCAAAGAAAGAGTACAAAGCCAAACAGCTGTTAATGTACAAAAAGATTATATGTTAGCTTAGTCAGGAGATGAGCTGATGAGTAGGGTGGTACAGTAACCTACAAGAAACATAGTAAATTCAAATCTGACCTCAAATCCAAAGTTTGAAGATAGCCAGACTTTCATGAAGGCTGAAACAAAGCATTGAATATCAATTCATGGAAAATTCAGATGGGAATGACATGAAGTTGGCTTATTTCTACTTTAATTGCTCACCACTTATCTTCACAGAGCTGGACATACTAATTCTGTAAAACATAACCACTTCAGATTTTCTCTAAAAAAAAGTATTAAAAAATCTGTCAATATATAATTATCATTTCATTAAGTAAATATAATTTCATTAAGTAAATAGACCAATTTCAAATCATCATGTTCCTATTGCATCCTTGTTTTGGCAAAATTCCTACTGACTTCAGTAAGAATTTCAGCTAAGGAATGTAGGTTGGGTAATTATTTCTGGCTATTATTTTTAGTATTATTCACAGTAATGCTAACATCATACTAGTAATATTTCTGGTCATGCTGATGCTAGTGGTATTGCAGCTAAAAATGGGGTCCCTTTCAGGATGTAGATGCCAATTGTAAATGCATTCTTATCTACTGCAATATAAGCAGCATTATGCCAAAGTAATATATTACATTGTGATGATGCTGAACTATGTACTTCTCAAACAAATTTGACTTCCTTTTACTTTAAAGGAATCCTTACAGACTTTTAAATACCCCTCCTTAAACACTCATTATGGGAATCGTGACTCAATTCAATTATATTCATTACTTTTTAACAATTGTTTACTTGGCATTTAAGCAGATTCTAGAAAGTTAGGTACTTTGGATAAAACCAAAGCTTTCTATCTGAATTAGTCAATAATTTAACTTGAATACATTATACAAATTGTGGTCAAAAAACCCAACATGTCTGTTTTAAATAATTTAGGATTTTATTTGCCAAGAAGCAAGCCCTTCTGTTCTCCAGCATGTTCAAAGTGATTCTCATTTCTTAACATAAATCAACTTATTTATTTAGCAAGCAGCCCTATCTCTTGAATTCGATTGGATTAACCTTTCTAAAAAGAAATTTTGTCTGTGACACATAACATTAATCTAAAATCCAAAGTCACTGTGCACACTTGCTTGCACAACCAGTAAGAATTAATTATCCTCGGGTTTTATTTGGAAAAAAAAAAATTAAAAAATAATGCTTCTAAAATACATCTAGGCTAACTACATTTAGAAAGGAAGATGCTTATTTATCTGAACAGGTTAGTTTCATTTGTGCCAGCAGAAAGCACCACTAGTACCACATTATAATGACTCTGGAAAAGTGCCCCTTCATGTCTTTCCTAGACACGTAGCTTTTCAGTGTAAGTCTCAACTAATGCCTTGCATCGTTCAGCCCTTCTTCTGAAACCCAACAGGATCACAGCACGATGCAAAAAAAGAATGAAAAACAGACCGATGGCAAAAAGGCCTCCAGACAGACAAGGAAATATTTGCTTCATAAGCAGCTAATAATTTTCTCAGAAAATAGTTGTTTTGATTAGTTTGGATTTAGACATCTGAACCTTGTTCCTCCTTCAGGAGGTGATTAGCACTCTGTGAGCTCAGAGACCAGCTGGGCTGTGGGTTCCAGCCAGGCTCTGTGTTCACGGTGCAAAAAGTCAGGAAATAGCTTTATATGATATAAATATCAGCCTGTGGAAAACATTCTAAGCTTTAGGAACACTGCAGTCCAGTCAATAATATGGCCATTATCTTTCAACTTTTCGTGCCAAGTGTATGTCTTCTTAAGTGTTTCTATAATCCCCAGCACAGCAGAGGCTCAATCTTGACTGAGAAATCTATTTTACTATAAAATATAATGATCAATACAGCATAACCATATTTATGCATTTAAAGGATAAAAGGAAAGTTTAAAACATAATAGATAAAAACGTAGCAATAATTAATGGGCAATTATGAACACTGTTGTGCAGAAACATTATTGACATATTTATGTGTGTTTCCAGTTCTGCTTAGAAAACCAGAATATAAACCAGAATGTATTACTTAATAATCCATAATGTCTGCTCACTAAATAGACTTCAAATCCTTTTGTTTATTCTGTTAGTGCTACCCTACCTATAACTCCTCTGAAGTCACGTCTACGCAGTACTACCAGAATTTATATTCTCTGTAGCCTGGAGCCATAAAACAAAAACATGATGGCTCACACTTTGGAAATGTCACTGCACTATCACTTGTGTAATAGCATTCAGCCACCAGAGGTGACTTGATCATTCAACCCTGAAAAGCAAATATTATTGCTTTTTCATCGCGTACAGACTTGTGATTCAGGGTAGTGTGGGAGGGCAGACAGACAGACACAGTAAGAGGATATTATTTAAAAAGAAGGGAAAAAAAAAAAGAAAGGAAAAAAAAGGAGAGATGAGGATCTGTCACAGATTTGTTTCTGTTTCATTTTGCAATAAGATACTTTTTTCATCCTTTTCCCCCAGAAAAGAAACAGCTGCAGACTATTCAAACTAGCCTCATTCAAAAGCTAATTACAGTGGAAATAAAGCAAATCTGGATTTGAAATTAATGGCATTTAGGCAAACCTCTCCAGGAGGTTTCATCTTATTCTGAAGAATATCTTAAAGCTCCTACATTTTGCTCACAAGCAGTATTATGTCAAAAGTGCATATCACTAAGAGTATATATTGCATAATTAAACAGGAAATAGATATATTTTCAGTAATTAGTCATCATGATTTTCTTTTCTTAGCACTCACCAACAATTGTATACAAGACAATTTGTACTTTTATAGCATCTTCATACAATTTACTATGGGGAATTTTATTGCCAAGGTCAGCTATAAAATAAACATTTTTTTACACAGAGCTGTGAAATTAATAGAAAGGATCCATACATATGGCAATAAAGTTTTTCTGGTAGAATTACATGTAGAGAATGGCACAGTAAAATGAGCAAAGACCAGTCTGCAATGATCAGCTGTAATAAGACCATGAACCTTTCTGAAATCCAAAGGACAATTTTGACTCGGGTTGAGTAACAGAAAGCAAGCCATGAAAATGATGGAAGAGGAAGGTGATGTGACTGCTCCCTGGAGTAAGAAACTAGTCAGCCATCCTGAGGTTTAGAAGGAAGAGATTTAGGATGACTGTAAAAATAAAGAGCTGCAGTAGTCAAGACAAGGTGTGATTAATGCATGGATAACATTTTGAGCAAAGGTTGAGGAATTTGTTCAGAACAAGTTCTGACAACAATGTTCTGAAACTGATCAATAGCAGACAAGCTGGGTTTGTAGAGGAGACACAGTACCTTTTATTAGATCAGATGATTTGTTTGTTGGATAAACAGATATAAACGAAAAGGAATACGTAATCTAAAAAATGAATCCAAGTTTTTGTACTGTGCAAAGAAAGCCAAGCTCTGAGTTGAAAAACCCCACACTCAAGACCTAAAGATAATGGAAACACCAGCAGGAGGACAAAGGATATATCTTAGATGACAATATAATTGAAACACTAGTTGCTGAACTATTAACAAGGATCCAAGAGTAGAGAAATCCTAGCATCACATCATCTGAAATGCTGATGTCCACTCTAAATGCAAACTACACTGGGATCTAAGCACTGCTGAGCACCTCAGATCTCTTCCAACCACATTTTATGGGCTCATGCTTCTCACTAGCATTGCAATTGGAATGTCCCACATAAGGCAAGCAAAGATATTAAGATCTCCACCAAAATACGTTCAGGATCCACCAAAAATCAAAAAGAAATCACAGCAACAGTAGAAATCATTACACAAAAGGGGAGTGGTGCAGGCTGCCAATCTTCATCAATGCTACCTGTGGCAATGCTGCACAAGGCTTAATGACACGGCATTTTAAGTATCATAAATCATATTTCTCATTCCTCTTCAGTGCAATGTAACTCTCTTTTCATTGTCTTCTTGGCCAGATCCCCCACATCTATTTGATTTACCATTTCCTTCTCAACCCACACAATGAATGTGGAGGGGAAGGTAAAAGCAAGCTGACTAATGGGTATTAAGGCACCAAACTGAAATTACTGCCAAAGCATAACAGAGAGAGTTGAAGGCAAGGGTTTAAGAAAATGAAAAGAGAGTTCTAGGCAACTACAGCAATGTTATAATGCATATATGGGACTAACCTGATACCTTTCCCTTATAAAAGAACAGATTATTAACACGAAGGATAGGAAGAATATTTAAAATACCTGTAATTCAGTACAGTACTTGAAAGCATGCCACAGGGAAAACTATTTGTTCAACAGCAGAGAATAGGGATTAACAGAAGAAACATAAGACAGTTAAGGAATTAGCTGGAAGGAAGTTAGTCAATGGCTATAGTAACATAAAAAAACCCAGAGATATTTACTAGAGGATTTTTTCTTGATTGATTTTCAGGTTAATCTAAAAGTTCCATTAATGATCTGATGAGATACACTAATAAAATCTGCACATGGCATAAAGTCATAGTAGGACAGGAAGTAGTCAATAGAGGATCAGGATGGTGCACCTGTAATTTGATGACCTTAGCATCTAAAATACAAAAATATAGATTGAAATGAAAAAAAAAAAATGAAGTACATAGTAGCATATTCCAGGATTAATAGAAGGAATTTCTGCTTGTCGTGGTTTTGCCCCGGCCGAGGGCCGCACCCCACACAGTCGCTTGTACTTTTAAAAGGAATGGGGAGGGAAAGTTGGGGGAGGGGAAAAAGGGAAGGAAGAAGGAGGAAAAGAAACCACAACCTATAAACCAGAACCACGCAGGTTGGGATAAGGATAGTTTACTAAACAATAACAGAAAACTAGATATAACAATAACAGAAGTTTAAAGTACAAAATAGATGAAACTGGTGATACACAATGCAGTTTCTCACCAAACCACAGAACCCAGGCCGCACCGCTTAGAGCCGTCCCCGAACCCGGAAACTGCCCGTCCTGGTGTTGTCTCCTCCTCTTCCCCCCAGTCCCCCTTTATACTGAGCATGACGTAACTGGCATGGAATATTCTCTTTGGCCAGTTCGGGTCACCTGTCCTGGCTACGTCCCCTCCTTTCTCACTAGTAAGGAAGTATGCAGAGCTGAGAAAGGTCCTTGATTGCCCGGCAACAACTAGAAACATCAGGGTGCTATCAGCACTGTTCTCATCCTAACACCCAAACATGGCATTCCATCCACTGCTAAAAATAATTAACTCCATCATAGCTGAAACCAGGACATTATCCACCCCTTATTCCATACCATTTACGTCATGACCAGATCCAACAATTTTCTTTAGGTACAATCAGTTTCGTGTTTCACACACCCATATATGTATGTACACATGTATGCACACATACGTGCATACAGATCTTATTCCCTCAGTCTGTGAATCATCCCTCTGAAGTTGTTGAGTTCATTTAGTCCATGATTTTCAGGCTCCATTTGTCGTAACAGTTTCTCAGGATAATTGTATGTTCCATTGGCTCGTTGCATGCTGCATCTCAGGCTCTTGACTGATACACCTGGCATGGTCCATGCTCATAGTCTGTGGGTCAGAGTTTATTTTCAAAGGGAGAAAAAAAAAAGTTCTTAAGAGGCCAGGCTTCGGTTCCATCATCATGGCACTCATTCTTCATTAACTTGTATGACTCCGGCTATAATGCTATGGTACAACATACAGCAATCATAACAATAATGAATATACAATAATGGGTTATTTGGCAATTATTATAATTTCTACTCTATTAATTATATTGGCTATCATAACAATAATGAATATACAATAATGGGTTATTTGGTAATTATTATAATTTCTACTCTATCAGTTATATTGGCTATTCTCACCCAAAATCAAATCCCCTTGAGGTACACATCGAACTTCTCCATCCCTCTGCATTACCCACCAAGTACAGCCAGGTCCTTGAGCAAAAACAATTCCAGACATGGGTTTACCTTTGCCTGAAGCAGGGATGACCCAAACTCTCTTTCCCAATACACTCTTCATATGCACTACTGGGACTCCGTCTCCCTCTACAGTACGTGGAAATTTTGCCTGGGCAGGGCCAGCCCGATTGGTAGATCCCCTAGTGTTAACTAACCATGTGGCTTTGGCCAAATGTGTATCCCAATGCTTGAATGTCCCACCACACATTGCTTTCAGTGTAGTTTTTAAAAGTCCATTATATCGTTCAATTTTCCCAGAGGCCGGTGCATGATAAGGAATGTGGTACACCCACTCAATGCCATGCTCTTTGGCCCAGGTGTCTATAAGAGTGTTTCGGAAATGAGTCCCATTGTCTGACTCGATTCTTTCTGGAGTACCATGTCGCCAGAGGACTTGCCTTTCAAGGCCCAGAATTGTATTTCGAGCAGTGGCATGGGGTACGGGATATGTTTCTAGCCAGCCGGTAGTTGCCTCCACCATTGTAAGCACATAACGTTTGCCATGGCGGGTTTGTGGGAGGGTGATGTAATCAATCTGCCAAGCCTCCCCATATTTATATTTCATCCACCGTCCTCCATACCAAAGGGGCTTTAACCGCTTAGCTTGCTTGATTGCAGCACATGTCTCACATTCGTGGACAACTTGTGCGATGGCGTCCATGGTCAGGTCCACCCCTCGATCCCGAGCCCATCTATATGTTGCATCTCTCCCTTGATGACCCGAGGTATCATGAGCCCATCGAGCTAGGAATAATTCACCCTTATGTTGCCAGTCTAGATCTACCTGAGCCACTTTAATCCTAGCAGCCTTATCTACCTGATGGTTGTTTTCATGTTCCTCCATGGCCCGACTCTTAGGTACATGGGCGTCGACATGACGTACCTTTACAACAAGTTTCTCTAACCAAGCAGAGATATCTTGCCATAAGTCATCAGCCCATATAGGTTTGCCTCTACGCTGCCAGTTGTTCTTTTTCCACTGCTGCAACCACCCCCACAGGGCATTCGCCACCATCCATGAATCAGTATAAAGGTAGAGCCTTGGCCACTTTTCTCTCTCAGCAATGTCCAGGGCTAACTGGATGGCCTTCACCTCAGCGAACTGGCTTGATTCACCTTTTCCTTCAGTGGCTTCTGCTACTCTTCTTATAGGGCTCCATACAGCAGCTTTCCATCTCCGATGCTTACCCACAATGCGACAAGACCCATCAGTGAACAGGGCATATCACTTCTCATTCTCTGGCAGTTCGTTGTAGGGTGGGGCTTCTTCAGCGCGTGTTACCTCCTCATCCTCTGGTGACATCCCAAAATCTTTGCCTTCTGGCCAGTCTGTGATCACCTCCACAATTCCTGGGCGATTGGGGTTTCCTATTCGAGCCCGCTGTGTAATTAGTGCAACCCACTTGCTCCACGTAGCATCAGTGGCATGGTGTGTAGAAGGAACCTTCCCTTTGAACATCCAGCCCAGCACCGGCAGTCGGGGTGCCAGGAGGAGCTGGGCTTCAGTTCCAATCACTTCTGAGGCGGCTCGAACCCCTTCATAGGCGGCCAGTATTTCCTTTTCTGTTGGAGTATAATTGGCCTCAGATCCTTTGTAGGCCCGACTCCAAAACCCCAACGGTCGACCTCGAGTCTCCCCTTGTGCTTTCTGCCAGAGACTCCAGGTCGGGCCGTTCTCCCCAGCTGCAGTGTAGAGCACATTTTTAATATCTGTCCCTGTCCGGACAGGCCCAAGGGCCACTGCATGGACTATCTCGCGTTTGATCTGCTCAAAGGCTTGCTGTTGCTCAGGGCCCCATTGGAAATCATTCTTCTTTCGAGTTACATGGTAGAGTGGGCTCACAATGAGACTGTAGTTTGGGACATGCAGTCGCCAAAAACCTATAACACCTAAGAAAGCTTGTGTTTCCTTTTTGTTGCTTGGTGGAGACATAGCTGCTATTTTATTAATAATGTCCATTGGGATCTGACGACGCCCATCCTGCCATTTTATTCCTAAAAACTGGATTTCTCGCGTAGGCCCCTTGACTTTACTTCGTTTTATAGCAAAACCGGCTTCTAAAAGGATTTTAATTACCCTGTTTCCTTTTTCAAAAACTTCCTCTGCTGTGTTGCCCCATACAATGATGTCATCAATATACTGCAGGTGCTCTGGTGCATCACCCTTTTCCAGTGTATTCTGGATTAGTCCATGACAGATGGTGGGGCTATGTTTCCACCCCTGGGGCAGACGATTCCACGTGTATTGGATGCCTCTCCAGGTGAAAGCAAACTGTGGCCTGCACTCTGGCGCCAGTGGGATCGAGAAGAAAGCATTCGCAATGTCGATTGTGGCGTACCACTTGGCTGCCTTCGATTCCAATTCATACTGGAGCTCTAACATGTCTGGCACAGCAGCACTCATACCTGGAGTGACTTCATTTAGGCCACGATAATCTACTGTCAGCCTCCACTCTCCATTGGACTTCCTCACTGGCCATATGGGACTATTAAAGGGTGAGTGGGTTCGGCTGATCACTCCCTGATTCTCCAGTTGACGAATCAACTTATGGATGGGAATCAGGGAATCTCGGTTAGTACGGTATTGTCGTCTGTGCACCGTCGTCGTAGCAACTGGCACTTGCTGTTCTTCAACCTTCAACAACCCCACAACAGCAGAGTCCTCCGAGAGTCCAGGCAAGGCACACAGTTGTTCAATTCCTTCTGTTTCCAAAGCAGCTATTCCAAAAGCCCATCGGTACCCTTTTGGGTCTTTAAAATACCCTCTACGTAGATAATCTATACCTAAAATGCACGGAGCTTCTGGACCAGTCACAATGGGGTGTTTTTCCCAGTCCTTCCCAGTTAGGCTCACCTCAGCCTCTAGCACAGTTAGTTGTTGGGATCCCCCTGTCACTCCAGAAATACAAACGGTTCTACCCCTTCATGATTCGATGGCATTAGAGTACACTGGGCACCAGTATCCACCAGAGCTTTGTACTCTTGTGGATCTGACGTGCCAGGCCATCGGATCCACACAGTCCAATAAACCCGATTGTCCCTCTCCTCCACCTGGCTGGAGGCAGGGCCCCTCTATTGCTGCTGATCATATTTGTTTTCCACTGGTTGCATAAAGGACTTAGAGGTCCCTTCAAGAGGATCAGACACATCAGACATATAGGTAGGCCTTCCAGTTGGTCTAGGGAACTGCCCAGTAGAAACTGGTGCAGCCTTCTTCCTGGCAGAATCTCGTTGTGCGAATGTTTTACCCTGCAGCTCATTTACTCGTGCTCGAAGGGCTGAGGTGGGCTGCATATCCCATTCCCTCATGTCCTCTCCATGATCAAGCAGGTAAAACCACAATGTACGTCGTGGTGTGTATTCTCCCTCTTGGAACGATGGACGCTTTCTCCCAGTAGCTGCAACATTGCTCCATACGGGTTGGGAGTTGGACACATTGTTGTCAAGTCGTTGAACCAGTTTTTCTACTGCTGCAATGACGGAGAGGGAAACACTGTCTTGGTATTTCCTGAGTCGGCAGGCCACCTCATTTACGGTTGGTGGATCCATATCAGTCCAGTCAATTACTGCCAGTGAATTGGTGTACCCTGCTGGTGCACTTCGTACAACCTTACGCCACATAGCTGGAGTGCATAGGACTTCATCGGGATCAGCGGGAAGCCGTGAATTGTCCAGATCATAATAAATTATCTCCCGTACAGCTAATTCTCTCAGGTGCTGGATAGCTGTCTCTATGCTGTTACCCTTGGGTGTCTGACATGTAATATATTCCTTTATGGGATATCTTTCCTGCACACTTGACAGTAGTCGCCTCCAGAGGCTGAGGACTTCCGGCCTCCTCCCAATTGCTTTGTCAATTCCTCCTTCTCTAGCTAGGGATCCCAACTGCTTGGCCTCTCTGCCTTCTAACTCCAAACTATTGGCCCCGTGATCCCAACATCGGAGCAACCAAGTGATAATGTGCTCACTTGGGTGGCGGGTGAAATCTTTTTGAACCTCACGCAGCTCACTCAAAGTCAGGGATCGGGTAACAATCTCTGGTTCTGCCTCCTCCTGATATCCTCGAGATGGCCCTGGTTGATCATCATCATCATCCGTCACTGTGCGAACTGATTTCTTTGTGCATTTCCTCTTTTGTACGGGAGCAACAGACACTGGTGTGGGTTGGTTTTTCTGATCATCTGCACTGTCTGCTGTAGAGATTACAGTAGCTGCAGTGTCAGCCCCAGTGGTTGCAGCAGCTATAGTATCTGCCAGTCTGTTTCCTTTCCCTTCTCCCTGACAGTGCTGACAGTGCTGACAATGCTGCCTGCTATCAAGCAGTGTTTGATAAATAGTGGCCAGAGCCCAGCACAGTGCAGTAAGGTGTCCATCTCTGGGAAACCTACAGCAATTTTTCTTTAGGTATGCAGTCACTTGATCGGGGTCTTGTAGCTGTTCAGGAGTGAAGTTCCAAACCATCGGGCGTGAGAAAGTACCTAGGTACTTGCCCATACTTTGCCACATGCCCTGCCACTCGTGATTATTCTGTCTCGGAGAAAGCTCTTCAGTGGTATTCATAAACCTATGCTTGATATATAACAAAAACTGAACCATCTGCCCCAAACCTACCAATAGCAAAATGCTAGTTTGAATATCCCAGAGATATTGAAGGTTTTCAAAAATTGTCATAAGAGCTGTTGTATTTAGCCCAAAGGAAAAGAAAGCAGTGCTGTTATTAACCCCTCCCTGTCCAAAGAATGGACAGGACAGCAAAACCTCATACAAGTACCAGATTAAGCTCATGGTCATCGATATTATTGTATCATAGACCGATATCATAAAATACACTATAATGAAGTATGGGAACAAATATGGGAGCCGCAGACCTGAGAGAGTAAAGAATCCTGCCAGGATTGTATACAGCATGCGATGGTTTTGATACCACAGCCTTGTGAATAAATACCACAGCATCGTGACCAGAGATTGCTTAAACAACAGTGCTTATCTTAATTGCGATAGTTAGGGTCAGATCTACCGTTATCCCAACCGTTCGTGCCCCACGTTGGGCGCCAAAATGACTGTCGTGGTTTTGCCCCGGCCGAGGGCCGCACCCCACACAGTCGCTTGTACTTTTAAAAGGAAGGGGGAGGGAAAGTTGGGGGAGGGGAAAAAGGGAAGGAAGAAGGAGGAAAAGAAACCACAACCTATAAACCAGAACCACGCAGGTTGGGATAAGGATAGTTTACTAAACAATAACAGAAAACTAGATATAACAATAACAGAAGTTTAAAGTACAAAATAGATGAAACTGGTGATACACAATGCAGTTTCTCACCAAACCACAGAACCCAGGCCGCACCGCTTAGAGCCGTCCCCGAACCCGGAAACTGCCCGTCCTGGTGTTGTCTCCTCCTCTTCCCCCCAGTCCCCCTTTATACTGAGCATGACGTAACTGGCATGGAATATTCTCTTTGGCCAGTTCGGGTCACCTGTCCTGGCTACGTCCCCTCCTTTCTCACTAGTAAGGAAGTATGCAGAGCTGAGAAAGGTCCTTGATTGCCCGGCAACAACTAGAAACATCAGGGTGCTATCAGCACTGTTCTCATCCTAACACCCAAACATGGCATTCCATCCACTGCTAAAAATAATTAACTCCATCATAGCTGAAACCAGGACACTGCTATAAACTGGATATTCATTAGCTGGAAACAATCAGGGATGACAAAAGCTTTCATGTGTTGAGTGAATACAAGGTGACCATGGAATACAATGCGATGTGCTTATGAAAAGAACAAAGGTGGCCTGTGGTACATGAGTGAGGTACATCCAGTAAGTAAGGCAATACTGGGCAGCACAGCAGTGAGGCCTCAGCTGGAAAACATTTACATATCTAGACACCCACGTACAAGAAAGACACATTCAAACCTCCATCTACCCCTAACCCAGCACTGTCAGTGAAAACAATGCTGATTGGTAGCATATTCTTATTTACCTCACCGTTCCACCAGTCATTGAATTTAAGTTCATGAAGATGATCTGAGCATCCAGGCAAATGTAGGCAGTGCATGAGGAAATACAAGATAAAGAGTGAAAAAGGTCAAGAGGCAGAACTATCTGACTGCTCAATATGGTTCAAAATAACGATAAAAGACATGTTTATTTATCATGCAGATGTACAGTGTGTACCACCTAATCCAGTATGTAATCCAGGAAAACTTTTTGCCTTAGTAAATTATTTTCTTCTCATATATATTTGCATTCCAAACCAGGAGTTTTAAAAGGCAGTTTGGCAATGCTGCTGCCCAAAGACCCTTTATAGGCTATAAAATCTGATCAAGGAGCAGGCTGACATGGATGAAGGAAAACAATTACTAAATTGGTAATTTTTTCCTGGTGCATTTTTGTTGCTTGGACTTGACATACTACCAGAAGCTGGCTACAGATACTTAATCTGAAAATATCCACTCCTGTATGTGGAAATATATTTGCTTCTTCTGTGATTAATATATTTTTAGTCTACCAATAAACTTTAGTTTAGGATAAGGGATATTAAGGGATTTTAATTTGAGAATTGCAAGGCCACTGGCTTCTATTGGAGATAAATGGCAACACAGCAAAACTAGAGACCTGTTTTGGGAAGACGTGGATTAAGTGTACATTTGACTAGAAATCGTCTTGGGTTCAGACATGAAAATGGGAAGTACCAAGGTGAGATTTTAATTGTATTCTAACTCTGTTACAAATTACTTCCATGACCTTGAGTAAATCTCTTAATCTTCCTGTCTAATGGGTTGGTAATCTATAAAAAGAGAATAGTAACAGCTACCTCTCAAGAAGGCATGAGTTTAAATCAGTTCATCTGTGATAAAATGTGTGTGAACATATTCCTCAAAGGGAAGGCACATTCACTTAAACTAAAAATTACACAACCTCCCCTAAATAATTAGAAGATAAAAACAGAGAAAGATTCTTGACTTGACTGAATTTGCCAGCAGACAAAAATAAATATAAAGATGGTTAAGTTTATCATAAAAACAGAAGGATATGACAAAAAGAGAGAGAATAATTAATATGAATGGTCACAAGTGGTGGAAGACAAACAACTCTGGAACTTAAGGTGTGCACTTGAAAAACTGGTTAGGGTAAAAATAGATGCTCTGTAGTTTTGTATTTAGAAACATGTCTTCCACTTCTAATGGCTGTTCCAATACCAACTTGCAAGGCTAACTAGGAAACATGCTAGAACAAAGTCATCCTTAGTATGCATCTGTATGCAACTGATTTCAAATCAAGAGAGGCAGAGCTAGATTGCTTTTTGATTATTCTTGAGTTGAAGCATATCTACATGAAAAAATGAACCACTTGGATCAAGGCAACATGCCTGTCTCATTTACAGTCCATCTTCTTCTGTAATTCATTAACTGAAGTACAAGCTTGAATAAACTGCTATTTGAACCTGAAATCAGGAAAATGGAGTAGTTGTTAGGTGTACTAATCCCCTATATGCAGCAATGAAGAACTTTGCACAAACACCTGTACAGGTAAATAACATCTTTGCAAGCACAGGCTCACTGCTGAACATTCAGCCGGTTGAATTTAAATCTATTTAGGTTCAATAAAATATAGTGCTATGTAATTTGAAGAGACCTAAAAATGACAAAGTTACATAGTTATAGCTGTAATAAAGTTCCTATAGGTTTAAGACTAAGAAAATTATGCTTCTTTGATGTATGCCTTAGGTATTTCCTTGTTAGACACACAGCAAAAAAATTCTGGGTGTTTTGAAGAGATGTGAAGACCTTTGAAAGGTGGGAAGTTTACATTCTTAACAGACAGATATTTTTATGGCTCTTACATCTTTAATCAATCAAAGAATCACGGAATGGTTTGGGCTGGAAGGGACCCCAAAGATATCTGGTGGCAGAGACACCATCCACTAGACCAGGGTGCCCAAAGCCCCATCCAGCCTAGCCTTGAACCCTGCCAGGAATCCAGGGGCAGCCACAGCTTCTCTGGGCACCCTGTGCCAGGGTGTCACCACAGAATCACAGAATCACAGAATCACAAGATTGGAAAAGGTCTTTAAGATCATCAAGTCCAACCATTCGCATCCTAAACTAAACCATATCCCTAAGTACTTCTACCCTTTTTTTGAACACATCCAGGGAAGGTGACTCAACCCCCTCCCTGGGCAGCCTGTTCCAGGCCCTGACAACTCTTTCAGTAAAAAATTTTTTTCTAACATCCAATCTAAACCTGCCCTGGCACAGCTTCATGCCATTCCCCCTTGTCCTATCAGCTGTCACCTGGCTGAAGAGACCATCACCTATCTCTCTATAACCTCCCTTCAGGTAGTTGTAGGTGGTGATAAGGTCTCCCCTCAGCTTCCTCTTCTCCAGGCTAAACATCCCCAGCTCCCTCAGCCGCTCCTCATAGAATTTGCCCTCCAGCCCCTTCCCCAGCCTGGTTGCCCTTCTCTGGACTCGCTCCAGGACCTCCATGTCCTTCTTGTGGTGAGGAGCCCAGAACTGGACACAGTACTCGAGGTGTGGCCTCTCCAATGCCGAGTACAGGGGCACAATCACCTCCCCAGACCTACTAGCCACGCTGTTTTTGATACAAGCCAGGATGCCATTGGCTTTCCTGGCTACCTGAGCACACTGCTGGCTCATGTTCAGCCTGCAGTTACCCAACACCCCCAGGTCCTTCTCTGTCAGGCAGCTTTCCAGCCACTCTGCCCCAAGCCTGTAGCGCTGCATGGGGTTATTATGTCCCATGTGCAGCACTCTACACTTGGCCTTGTTAAACTTCATCCCATTGGTCTCAGCCCATCGGTCCAGTCTGTTCAGATCCCTCTGAAGAGCCTCCCTACCCTCAGGCAGATCAACACTTCCTCCTAGTTTAGTGTCATCTGCAAACTTAGTGAGGGAGCATTCAATCCCTTCGTCGAGATCATTGATAAAGATGTTGAACAAGACTGGACCCAGGACTGAGCCCTGGGGGACGCCACTCTCACAGTAAATAATTTCTTCCTAATATCTCATTTAGATCTCCCCTTCTTCAGCTTAAGGCCATTCCCTATTGTCCTATCACTCCATGCCTTTGTAAACAGTCCCTCTCTAGCTTTCCCATAGAAGGTTGCAATAACATCTCCCCCAGAGCCTTCACTTCTCCAGGCTGAACAACCAACTCTCTCAACCTCATAAGAGACGTGCTGCAGCCCTCTCAGCATCTTTGTGGACTCCTTGCTTCAATAGTTTCATGTCCTTCTGGTACTGAGTACCCCAGAGCTGGACACAGCACTGCAGGGGGGTCTCACCAGAGCAGAGCAGAGGGGCAGAATCCCCTCCCGCAACCTGCTGGCCATGCTGGTTTTGATGCAGCCCAGGACACAGTTAGGTTTCTGGGCTGCAAGCACACATTGCCAGCTCATGTTGAGCTTTTAATCCACCAACACCCCCAAGTTCTTCTCCTCTGAGCTCCCTTCAATCCATTTTCTGCTATCCATTCTCCATTATCCATTAGCATAATACATAAATAACAATCAGCAGACTATCTGCATGGCCAATTATGATTGAGTGGGGAAAAAATACTTCTGTGACAGTTGGTAGACGTTCTGATTTACAGAATCCAATGTTGTTGCATGACAGCATGCATACTGTGTACAGAAAAATGAAAGCAATTGATTTAGAAAGGTTGTTAGAAAAAAAAGCACATGTTCACTGAGAGAGCAACTGAGTCAAAAGACAGCACCATTAGAAATGAAGACAAGCATTGAAAAAGACATTTATTTAGTTAAAGGTTAGATTGCACAGAAATAGCAAATGCAGTTGGGAATCCATTGAACTGTAAATTTCATATTAGCAGAAAGAGTGAAGGTATGAAGTAGACACAGACAGGGTAGGACTAGAACAGGAGTTAGGATAGATGACATCTTTTCAACCCATTCTAAAACACTATCTTCGATCCCTGTACAAACCAGAAAGGTCTAGGAGATGGGATAAATGGACTGTTCATTCAAGTAACAAATACAGTAAATCTAGGGGTATTGCAAACATAAACAATGCTAAAGGGAAAAAACCCAACCCAACACAACATATAGGAACCGCAGAGGTGGAAAGCATGGAGAAGAAAGAACAACATTAAATTCACAGGACAAAGTATAGCAAGTTTATTTGGAAGAAAATGTTCAATTCACATATATTTTATAATGGCATTGAGTCACTGGAAAGATTTAAAGCTAAAATGACTTTCAAATGAGAGCAGATAGGAAAATGTAAATGCAAATATATATCCACTTCAAAGCCATATTACCTCAACTGTTTTGTGGTCCTTGTACTTTGCAGTAACCAGAATGACAGAACACAAAGTTGTCAATTCTCAAGGCCAGTACATGAAGCACAAATATACTTATATTCAAGTCTGTCCTTTTAGTGAAAGTTAGAACAAATTCCAGGGCTGTGAATCCATACATTCCCTCTCTCTCAAAGAAAGTCACCTTGTTATGACAGATTTTCAGAGAGTCTGTCGCTACATCCAGTCTCTCTGCAGTTCTCTCTGTGCCAGAACTGGGGTGGAATAGCTGCCCAATAACTATCAAAACCACCCATGCGTACAGGTGAAACTGAGCAGAGTTCTCATTTGCTCTGGTAGCATCTTAGACAACTTTATTCCAGGCATGATATATGCCTTTCCACTCAATTGACTCTTCAGACAGAAAGGCCCAACGGGCACATATATATGCATGACCTAAGACACTATATATATATCTATAGGGTTGATGCGTTTTTGAGCTGCATAAGCACACAAAGCAAAATGCAGAGACATATCCCTCTTCACAAGGGACTAAGAGATTGCACTCAGAATTGCACTGCATGATGGTGTCATCTATAAATTGTAGCAAAGACAGACAAAGAAAAAGCCAAATGACTAAAGAAATGAAAGAAGTAAGAGCAGATGAATAGTTAGAAGTCAGGCTCAATGTCTAAGCCTTTAACAAGATCTTTTCCTTTATTTGCATGCATTTGAAGAAAAGTTTTTCAAATGGAGCAGTTACTGAAGAAACAAAAGATGTTCTCCTCTGTGATGGCAAGATCCATTTGAGTTTAGTCCAGCAGCTGTTTGATCTGCCTGTTATTGAAATGAAACACGGTATGTTCTTTTTTTGCTGGTATCTGATTTCACCTGAGATTATTAGCATAAAAGACGCAGTTGTGGTAGAATAATTACCCCATGCTGTAGTAAAATGAGGTAGCTAACTTTTTTGATATGTGTTTTCCTTTGTCTGAAGTACAGCAGAGTGGCTCTAGAAACCACTTAAATAACTGCAGAACTACTTATTACCAGTAGTATGTTAGATGCCTCTGCAGAGGAAGCTTGAAAAAATAATCATTACACTGTGTTACCTGCAAATAGAAATACTTCCCTGAGACCTTCTGGCATTTTGCTTTGTCCATCTTTACAAGCATGTCCCAGACCTGACAATAGAGAGTAGGTTGGAGAAAAATTCTTTCTCAGAATATGTATCATGTAGTATTTTGGATTATTTTAATGCAAGGTAAGCAGTGAAGCTCCATCCTAGCCACAGATTGGTCTCTGAATTACCTTGTCCCTATCTGTTCATGCATGCTAGCATCTCAGCAAAATACATACTGCTATTTTTTAGCTATTTCTCTATAATGCTGCTGATGGCTTTTTTCATCAGTCTATTATAATCTTACACTACACGATAGTTGTCTGTTATTATGATCTCCTTGCTTGGCTTCCACACTGAGAGATCCATAAATTACTCTCTGTCTTGCCCCTTGTCTTAGCCCCTGACAGTCTGAGACACATTCATTTAACTGGTATAATCTGTTTTATGAGAAATTAATTCAACTCTTGGTGAAATCAAAAAGAAACCAGGTCCAGGATGTTACTGGTGCTGGCACCAAGGACAGTGGGAAAAAGAGATGTAAAATACACACCATTCTGTCATTCATATTCTGCTTTTCTCCTTGTTGTTGGTGAGACCACAAGAATGAAGAAAAGGGGCTAATACAACACAGATCAGGGGAGCTGTCTTTATGCAAGACACATTGGGCCACTTGGGTGTCTTCTGGCTTACAGAAGTTTCTGAAAGGTGTTCCAAAAGATCAGGATATGCAGGTTTCATATTTTTGTCAGCAAGCTCTCTTGAGATACAAAAACCCCTACTTGCTGTTGAGGCCTGAGCTACATCCCAGCAGGCTTCTGTGATAACATAATGTGGCTTTGCAGGGCAAGGGGGATACCCTTCTGGATCTGTACTTTCAGCTCTGGATTTTGGAAACAAATTCCCAAAACAAAAAAAAAAAAGGTTGAGAATTCATTTTGAA
Source organism: Porphyrio hochstetteri (assembly GCA_020800305.1). Taxonomy (NCBI): domain Eukaryota; kingdom Metazoa; phylum Chordata; class Aves; order Gruiformes; family Rallidae; genus Porphyrio; species Porphyrio hochstetteri. Next base: position 118,646,440 of record CM036907.1, on the reverse strand, counting down.
AATAGTAAATAACAGGCCTGAGAAAACCTATTTTCAGCTCTACAGAACAGTTGAATATTACATATTTAATTAGCAGAATGCCACTCTTCAATTTCATGCATTAAACTTGAGATACCAAAAAGACAATGTCTCAGAATCATCCAAACATGACCCTCTATCTGTTCAATGCTGTGCTCAGCTTTTTGAAATTTAGTCTGTTTGTTGACAGCAAAAAGAACAACTGAAACAATAATCTTTGTAAAAACTCACCAAAATCCTGGAAGCCTGTCAGGTTTGGGGCAGAAGTAGTTATGTAGGTCTTTATTCAGTTCTGACCAGTACAGGTTTATATTCCTAAATCTTTCCTTTGCCACAAGGCATGAATATTAAATGTCATATTTAAAAATATAATTCCTGTCCTTTAATACTATGTAATTAAAGGGGATGTGTGAAGACTGTGTTTGTATTACAGTGACAGCCTGGCATTTTTTACTACAGACAAACACTTAAACTTAAATATATTGGGGGGAAAAAGTTCACAACTGTAGTCCAAATTCATACCCACAGCAAGTCTATGAAGATCATCAGTTATACGAGCAATGAACTTGGCCTTGTGGTTTGCACTTTAAGCCCAGGACTGTAATACCATTACCTGTACTAAATATAGCCTGTTATATAGTGCCCTGGTATTAGCACACAGAAGTCTCTCTTTTCAGCAGGTCATCGTTGCAATAACTGTGCATAGCAAAAGGGTACTACATTCTGCACAAGGTTTTTTCCAAGATGGAAATCTTTTGTGGAATATGCTCCCAAGCAAGTGTTATCAACACCATGGAGAATTTCAAACAGTCCAAAGGATGAAAATACAAAGTCCCAAGAGTGTGACAAAACAGTATGCTTTATCAATTTGACCTATCAATTTGGATAGCAGAACCCCCACTTTCAGGCCCACTGGTTACAGAATCTGAAGTGCATACAGAATTAGAAAGTAAGAATTAAGAGTAGAAGATTAAAGTTTCATGGTTTGGAATGACAATCTTCTTATGATGTAACAGCTGACTTGACAACATGGAATAGTGTAGCAGCCTGGAAAAGTGCTTTGTTAACAAACAGTATTAGGGGAGATTTGCCCTGTCCAGAACTATGCTTCAGCATGACTGACAAAAATTAAGCATGATTCTGCTGGATTTTCCACACTTCCTTTTTTCACATTCCTTTTCAAAATGCAGTTTTACTTCCCCAAATTAAAATTGCAACAACAGAACATGACAGGGCTTTCTTTACCTCAGATGCCAGCTCAGTAACGGCAGGATCACAGAATCACAGAATCACAGAATTGTAGGGGTTGGAAGGGACCTCGAGAGATCATCGGGTCCAACCCCCCTGACAAAGCAGCTCCCTAGCTCATATTGCTCAGATAGGCGTCCAGGCGGGTCTTGAATATCTCCAGTGAAGGAGACTCCACCACCTCCCTGGGCAGCCTATTCCAGTGCTCAGTCACCCTCACTGTGAAAAAGTTCTTCCGCATGTTGGTGCGGAACTTCCTATGCTCCAACTTGCAGCCATTGCCCCTTGTCCTATCCCCACAGACCACTGAAAAGGGGCTGGCTGATTCCCCCTGCATCCCCTGCTTCAGATAATTATAAACTTTGATTAGGTCCCCCCTTAGTCTTCTCTTCTCAAGGCTGAACAGTCCCAGCTTACTCAGCCTTTCCTCATAGGGGAGATGCTCTAGGCCCTTAATCATCTTCGTAGCCCTTCTTTGGACTCTTTCCAGGAGATCCCTGTCCTTTTTATACCAAGGAGCCCAGAACTGGACACAATACTCCAGGTGGGGCCTGACCAGGGCAGAGTAGAGAGGGAGGATCACCTCCTTTGACCTGCTGGCCACACTCCTCCTGATGCATCCCAGGATCCCATTGGCTGTCTTGGCCACCGAGGCACACTGCTGGCTCATGGCCAACCTGTCATCTACCAGGACCCCCAGGTCCTTCTCCACTGAGCTCTTCTCCAGCAGGTCATCCCCCAGCCTGTACTGATACAAACAGTTGTTCCTTCCCAGGTGCAAGACTTTACACTTGCTTTTGTTGAACTTCATCTGGTTTCTCACTGCCCAGCTCTCCAGCCTGTCCAGGTCTCTCTGGATGGCAGCGCAGTGCTCCTGCGTGTCAGCCACTCCTCCCAGCTTTGTATCATCGGCGTACTTGCTGAGGGTGGATGTTATTCCCTCATCAAGATCGTCAATGAAGATATTAAACAGGACTGGACCCAACACTGAGCCCTGGGGAACACCGCTGGTAACAGGCCTCCAGTCAGATTCTACTCCACGAATCACAACCCTCTGGGTTCGGTCCGACAGCCAATTCTCAACCCACCTCACTGTCCACTCATCTATCCCATGCTTTCTCAGCTTTGCTATCAGGATGTCATGGGAGACAGTATCAAAGGCCTTGCTGAAGTCAAGGTAGATGACATCCACTGCTCTCCCTCCATCTACCCAGCCTGTCATGAGATCGTAGAAGGCTATGAGGTTGGTCGAGCACGATTTCCCCTTAGTGAATCCATGCTGACTACTCCTCATGACCTTCTTCTCTTCCAATTGCTTGGAGATGGCATCCAGAACAAGCTGTTCCATTACCTTTCCAGGGGCTGAGGTGAGGCTGACTGGCCTATAGTTACTAGGTTCCTCCTTCTTGCCCTTTTTAAAGACTGGAGTGACATTGGCTATCCTCCAGTCTTCAGGCACTTCTCCTGTCCTCCAAGACCTGTCGAAGATGATAGAGAGCGGCTCAGCAATCACCTCCGCCAGCTCCCTCAGCACACGTGGATGTAACCCATCTGGGCCCATGGATTTGTGTGCATTAATCCCTTTGAGCCGCTCCTGGACCTCCCCTACTTGAACCAGAGGGAAATTCTTCATTTCCCAATCAGTCCTACTCTCATCCAGTGTCTGTGGGTCCCGGGGGGCCTTTGAAGTGAAGACCGAAGCAAAGGCGGCATTCAATATCTCCACTTTCTCAGCATCCCCCGTAACCAGGACACCCTCCTTATTCAGCAAGGGACCTACATTATCCCTGGACATCCTCTTACTGTTCACGTATCTAAAAAACCCCTTTTTATTATCCTTTATGTCCCTTGCCAGCTTAATTTCCAAGAGGGCTTTAGCCTTCCTAGTTGCATCCCTACAGGCCCTGACCACATTCCTGTATTCTTCCCAGGTGCTCAGACCCTTTTTCCACGATTCATAGATCTTCTGCTTCTCTTTGAGTTTGCTCAATAGCTCCCTGTTCATCCATGCAGGTCTTCTGCCTCTCTTTCCCCATTTCCTCCTCAAAGGGATGCATCGTTCCTGTGCTTGGAAGAAGTGCTGTTTGAATGCTAGCCAGCTCTCGCAGGCTCCCATTCCTTCAAACAGCGTAGCCCACGGGATAGCCCCCATTAAGTGGCGGAGGAGATCAAAGTTAGCTCTACCAAAATTCAGGGTAGCTATCCTACTTTTTGGCTTGCTTCTTCCACCCAGGATCATGAACTGAACCATTTCATGGTCGCTTTGCCCTAAGCTGCCCCCGACCTTCACTTCCCTAACAAGTCCATCCTTGTTAGTGAAAACAAGGTCCAGCAGCCGCCCTCCCCTTGTGGGCTCCTGCACCATCTGTAGCAGGAAATTGTCTTCAACACACTGCAGAAATTGTCTGGACTGCATACGATTGGCCGTATTGCTTGCCCAGCAAATATCTGGGTAGTTGAAGTCTCCCATAAGGATCAGTGCCCGGGAACTTGAGGTTACTTCTAACTGTTTATGGAATGCGTTATCTACCTGCTCCTCTTGATCAGGGGGCCTATAGCACACTCCCACAACAATGTCCCCCATACCGGTTTGCCCCTTGATTTTAACCCACAAGCACTCGACAGAAGGTTCATCCTTCCCCAGGTGGAGCTCAACACATTCTAGGTGCTCTCTCACATAAAGAGCAACTCCTCCACCTCGCTTCCCTAGCCTGTCTTTCCTAAAAAGCACATAGCCATCCATGACAGTGTGCCAGTCGTCCAGGTTGTCCCACCACGTCTCTGTGATTGCGATGAGATCATGGCCCTGCGACCGCACAAAGATCTCTAGTTCTTCTTGTTTGTTCCCCATGCTACGTGCATTTGTGTAAAGACAGTTCAGTGGTGAAGCAGATGTAGGTATCCTCAACGGCCCACAGCGAGATTTCTGACAGGGGACTGGCAAAAGTGGCTCCACGGAGGAGTACTCAGGGCAGTCCACAGAATTTTCCCTACTCTCACGTGGAAAAACGTCCCCAAGTCCACGACTGTGCTGTTGGTATTTACCTCTTCCCACCGTCAACTCCTGTTGTGTCTCCCGAAGCCTAACCCTGGCAGCCGCCTTAATATCCCCTTCCCCCTTCCTAACTAGTTTAAAGCACGATCGATGAGCCCTGCTATCTCCTGGGCGAGGATCCGCTTTCCTTTATAGGACAGGTGAGCCCCATTAGCAGTACTCATGTCAGGAGCAGAGTACACCATCCCTTGGTTAAAGAATCCAAAGTTCTTGCGCCGGCACCAGCCTTTTAACCACACATTCAACTCGTGGGTTATCCTGTCCTGCTCTGAGCCCCTCCTCCCACAAGTGGGGATAGAGCAGAATATTATTTGGGCTCCCCCCCCCTCAACAGAGCGCCCCAGGTCCCAGAATTCCCTTTTGACAGCTTGCAGGCTACACTTTGTGATTGCGTCCCTGCCTGCTTGAACTATCAGTAAGGGATAATAGTCAGTGGATCTTACCAGGCCTGGTAGCCTTCTGGTAATATCCCTGACCCGGGCTCCAGGGAGGCAACACACCTCCCTGCGTGTAGGGTCTGGCCTACATATAGGCCCTTCTGTCCCTCTGAGAAGGGAATCTCCTACTACGACTACCTTCCTCTCTTGCCTAACAGAGGCAGTCTCAAGGCGTGCAGATGACCGCCTCACTCTAGGCCTCCGCTTTCTCTGAGGCAGAGGGGCTCCATTCATCTCCTCAGGTACCTCCTCCTCAACTGTCAGGGCCCCAAACCTGTTGCTCAGGGACACCTGAGGGGGTGGGGTAGGTAGGCAGGGGGAGTGCCTACGATGCCGAGTCGGGACTGTCTTCCAGGCCTCCTCGGGGTTTGGGTCACTCCCATTAACCTGGCACGGGCAGTGAGGGGGGACCGTCTTCAGGTGTGAGGTGTCATCCCGACTGTCTTCCTTTTGGGACGCCAGGGAGCTACTCCACCAGTCAATCTCTCGCTCGCAGTCCCTGATCACCCGCAGTCTTTCAACCTCTTCCTTTAGTTGTACCACCAAAGCAAGCAGGTCATCGACCTGCTCACACCTCAGACAGGCTAGGTGTTTGCCTCTTATCCCAGGCAACTGCAGGCTCTGGCATTCCCTGCAGCCTGAGACCTGGACCGCAGCATCCCTAGGCAGGCCCTCCATCGGGGTTGCCCGAGATTTGCAGGGGGAACCTCTGCGCCTGGTGGAGACCATGGTTAGCTGAGCACACAGCAGACAGGGAACCCTCAGCTCGCCCTTTTGTACTCTGCGAGCCGGTCCTCTGAGTATACCCCCTCAGCAAACTAGGAGGGGAGGCTTGCTCGGCCTGCTTGCTCTGCCTGCGCGAACTGCCTCGCTAACTGCCGCGCCACGCCCTTCTGACGCGCCACGCCCTGTTCGCCGCGCTCCGGGTCGCCGCGCTCCCAGAGGCCTCTCTTGTATGGAGAGGGATAATTCCTGTCGCCCTTAGCTCCGCCCCCGATGAGTCACCGCTCCGGGCAGTGCAGGGGACGAACAATGGCTGTTAATGGGTGCTGATGGCCACTGATGGGTGCACCTCTGCCTCTCTCCTTTTGATCTTAGGTGCTTTTCGTTAGTTGCCCTCGCGGATCTATGTCCGGGGGTTGTTGCTCGCAGAAAGGGGGTCCCTCGACGGAGTCTCCCGCTTCAGAGCCCTGCTCCTCAGCAGCTGAGGATCATATGCTCAAAGAAGAATGTGCAATACAAGGACTCACAATGCTTTTCAGTTGCCACAGATCTTTTTCTTTTTTTTTTCCCTTTTTCATAAAATGTCAAACTGGAAAAAAGACAAATACAGGATTCACTATTTTCTATAAGAACTGCAGTATCCAGTCCAAAAGAAAGCAGATGAATCACTGGTAAAAATATATGTTACATATACCTTCAAGCTCGTTTGCAGAGGAAGGTAAAAATCAAATTCAGAAAGTGAACCTGAACGATTTCGATGTTTTTGTTTTTAAATTTTTGACCTTTTTTAAGAAAAAAAAAATTAAATGTCAGTCAGAAATTGTTCGTTGTCTTCTTTATGAGAAGATTCGCTAAATAATCAAAGGAAAAGAAATTTTATTGCATCCTCTTTTGTAAATCATCTACAAGGTGTAACTTCCTTCCATTCGCTATATGAATTTGAAAGCATTCTGAGCAAACTTGGCTTGACAGTAAAGGAGATGAAAAAGCCTACTTCCTGCTAGAACAAATACAGGACAATCATTTTCCATCTTCTTTTTTAGTTTTTATGATCTCTTCATCATTTGGGTAGAACAGATGAGGAAAAAGGATAAGCAGGAGTAGATGTCAGCATGGAAAGGATGGCTGAGTTTTCAGAAAATGGAGATACTTAGAGTTTATCTGAACTCGTGAAGATGCACCTTTTTTTTCAACTTAAGTAAGGGAAATGCCTCAAACCTTGTGAGACCTTTCATTTAGCCCCCTCCCCATTTACACAAAGGTGTGTTTAGCATGGATTGTCAGACCTTAATGACATTAGTGTAAGAAGGCTTTGGTGCACAAAAAGAAAGCCTGCTCTCTTCCCACGCTGGCTGGCTTTTTAAAACGTGCTTATTCTACATTTTACATAACCAGAGCAGAACACTCATGTTCTTTTTTTCTTTTTTTTTTTTTTTTGCTTAATTTCTGTAGGCTCTTCTTGGATTGTGCTCACTGCAGACAAGGACGGTTTTGTGCCATTAGTATTCAAAGCAACACAAGAGATAATCATAAGGGATGGAACTGACAGTTCAGAAGTCTGCGGAGGTCACTCCTACAAAAAAAGCATTTCAATGCGACCACCCAGCAGAGTGACATAATTTCTGAACAAAGAACACTAATGACCTTTTCTAATACAGTACAGAGACATTCTGCAGTGTCAGAAACTGAGTGACTAGCAAGCTGTCTTCACTACTTTCAGTGTATTTTAACTGTAAAATCTGTGGCATGGTTACACTGTAGCTAAATCCTAGGGTTGGCTGCACCCTCCTGATTTCTTCTGAAGGATGGGACCTAGAATGAAGTTTACCACCGCCGCTGTTATTAATGGCTCCCAGTAGAGTGGAGCAGAGAGACTAGCCTCTACTTTAATTGTAGTCAGGATATTCTTGAAGAAAAAGTACTCCGCAGTACCAACGAATCTAGCTGATACAGATGTGCAGTCCACACAACAGCTGAGGAAAATGTAACTAAAGAGCATTTATATTCATTAACTGAAACTGGGAAGGGGGGGTAAAGAAAGAAAACTTCAGGCTCTCTTTGCTCTTCCAGTTGGGTCCCATGGAAACCTGCAACTTTTTCCAAAATGCTTAATTTTTATATAAAAATGTTCAATTACTAAAAAGGCTGCATCACTGTCTCTTGTCAGTGTCTTACACAGCACGTAGATCTATACACACGCACAGAAGAGAAAAAACCCCACAAAAACAAACCTTGCAAGGTAAATTAAGGATCAAAGACATTGAACATAAACTTCATTTGGCCAAATGCAGGTGTCTACACTGAACTTGTCATCTAGACTTCTGTATGATGACTCAAAAAAAGAAAACCACTTTTACAGCAGATTACTCATGCCCTAACATAGATTTCTAAATCTGATCGTGGTGAACCATCCCCATTAAGTAAGTAAATAAGTGCCTGTTCCTTTCCACTGACTGCAAAAGCAAGCTAAGGTGACTAGTGTAAATACAAACATTTACATTTGAGAAGAACCTCACCCTCAAAGACAAGAGGCAATACAGATACAGCTGAGAAGCAGGCAGATTCATGGAAGTTAAAACTATCAATCACAATTATGGTCACAGAAATAGGCATGAGGGAAGAACTCAATGAACGACCTAACTTTTCTTCCTCTAACTGGCAAGAGCTGGGTAAATTGTAATGAGTAGCCACGTGTGTGAGGCCTATCATTTTGTACCACTGGACAGGCCCCAGCAGAAGCCAAGGGAAGGCCTGCCTGCTTCACCATGCACATTCAGGGAAGCACAAAAGTGATGAGACTTGTTTAAGACTTGTTTTTCATACTGTGTGTTTTGGGTCTTGTTAATACTCCTGGAGAGCCTTTTTTCCCTGCCTGGGAACCATGGCAAGCCTGTTTATTGGGAAGAGAGAAACTAAAATCCAGATCACAGAATCACAAGGTTGGAAGAGACGTTTCACATCATCAAGTCCAACCATTCCCGTCCTAAGCTAAACCATATCCTGTGACACTTCAGTTGTGACACTTCACCTTATACCAAGGCTGAAAGGTCTATGGTCTGAAGGCACTTCATGGGTTTGGAACTTCGGTGCTAGCACCATTCCAATGATGCAGCCGGTAATCTCATGAGGAACAGTAATTCCTGAAATAATGAAACAGTTTCGATTCACTGAAATAAATAATCTCCTTCTCATGCAAGTATCCTCCCAGAGACAAAGGAAGCATCATTCTAAATTGCCTAGAACCACAGGTATGCAATATAGCTGGGTATATTTGTACTACCTTGTTGGCAAAGATTTTTTTAAGCAGCCTCAAGAAGCATTCCCATTTGAAAAATAACCAAACAACACAACACCCACTTTATTTCATTAATTGGATTATCCCCTACTTCTCATTAAAATTGTGTTCAAAAAGGTATTTGTGTTATTACTGCTGTTAAAAGTTGGGTTATGTTGTGCTTCTCTTCACTGAAAGCAGCCCAAATTATTGAAATCCAGCAAGTAACAGATTCACAGACTTAGTATGATGAAGGAAGACATTATCAGATTTCTAAATGACATAGCACATTTCAAAGCAGCAGATGTTTCTAATCCTGCAAATACACTTGAACAACAACCTTGTGTCTCACAGTGGTATTTGGTATTTACAATACTTATGCTATGGCCAAGTAAAATAAAGCTGAATTATGACTAATTATGTGAGATATATTTTAGAGGAATACTTAGGCTCAACTAAAGGAAGAACTGAAAGGGAATTTTTCTCATATATATTACCTTGTACAGGTGGTAGTCCCATAGTTTGGTCCACTTTAAATTAAGCTAATGAAACACAAAAAATACAGTAAATGGACAGCCCTGTGTTCTGGAACTGGAGGGGAAAATGGGACTGGGTCTATCAGGTTGATAACACACCAAGACACTTTTGATTCATGTAATTTCTGTGAGTTCATTACATATATTATTTATAAAGAATTCCTTGTTGCTAGAGAAATACGTTCTACCTTTTGCCATCTTCATGCCTTAGTGTTGTTGCAACAGCCAAAAGGGGAATTCTGAGAATGTGAAAATCTTAACTAGCAGAGATCAGCAAGAGTCAAGGCACCAAAGATGCTTCAAAAGTTATAATCATCACTAAACATTTCATTGTCAGTCTGTCACACTACCATTTCAAGTTTTCATGTATTACTCTTCTATAAAACAAGATGAGTGTTGAGAAGATCAGTAGTAAAAGGAACTTCTTTGAATGGCTATCAGGGTTTGGTTTGGTTTGATTTGGTTTGGTAGAAATAAAAAGGCAAAAAAATCTAGATGAAAAAATAATTAGTTTCAGGAAATAACTGGTTGCAAAAGTCAGAAACTTGGTTCTGTGGTTCTTAATGAACTTTTGGATTTGTTATACTCTGGTGGCATTATTTCCTCTGTTGTATGATTCAAGGGTTATTGAACCTAAGTAGCAACTAATCTGCCTGAAGGTGCTACCATCTCCCAGCACAATTAGTCTGGTAACAAATGAGGACCCCAGTCCATTGTGTTGGACACAGTGTTATAGGAATAACTAATGTTATGGGAAGGCTTAGGAAAAATATACTATATATCAGTTAAAAATTGTGTAATGTTAAAGAACAGCACTGCCTCCCCCCCCCCCCCAAACACATTGTTATGTACATATATTTGAAAATAAGTGTTTAAATCATATACATTCACTTAAAATGGAAAACAACTGAAGAAGTATTTGTTTTCAGGTAATGATTTAGGGGTGCAGTGCAGAATTATCTTATATAGTGTCTCTCACAGGTCTGTAAAGTTAAAATTGAGAGTAATAAAAGCATTGGAAGAAGTGTAGAAGAGATTTATGCAAAGCAGAGGATAAATTTTCAGCTTTGGTTTGGATGGAGAACAGATGGAGAATCAGTGAAGTAGAGAGATGTAAGGCGACGGTTCTATTAAGCACAAGCTGTACAGAAGATTTTTGCACAAACAGTGATAAAGGCATGTGGAAAGATTGAAAGGGTTTGTACTAAATGAGTTGGGCAGACAGTAGGCTGTGAAAAGGAAAAAAAGCAGAGACTGAGAAGCATATACCATCCTCCAGACGTGCTATTTTATATGCCCCAAATCAAATAGTTTAGAAAAAGGGGAGTTGTTCAGATCACCTAAATCACATGAAGGCACTAACCCCCTCTTTTTAGGCTCCTTATTTCACCAGCAGGAAGGACAAGTGTCTCTGGAAGAATAACGAGACTACTGGTGCTAGGTTCCTGTCCAGAATCATCCAGTAGGAGAGTCTGTCTTCTGTAATTAAACTAGAGGAAAGCTAGGAAGACCAGCAGCTTAAATTAGGAGTCAAAGCAGAATGACTACACTCAGTATGCCATACCAGTGAAGACTAAATGGTGTACCAGCTCCTCTAAAACATTCCCTGTGGGGACTGCCTAAATTTACTCTTCTATGCACACTTATATGCATCCTAGTCTATTTTTAGGACTTGGTATATCTTTACTTAAAAGTACAATCTGCTTCAAAGTGAAGTTTAAACTTACCTTACATTTTCCATAACTCTGCAGCTAAACATGCAACAGTCTCCTTTAGTCTTCGTTGTTTCTTGTACTGACCCCCTGCTTGGGAAAACGCTAACAACACAAGTTCTGTAAAGCTTTTCCTTTTGATTTTGAAAATGATTTTGTGAGAACAAGAATAAAATAATACAAAAAATAAATGCAAAAGCGAAGTTAGCTGAAGTTCTGCTGGCCAATCTATGATGCTGACTTTGCACATTGAAATACTACTTTGATATTCCTCCCAATAGGTAAAAAGTGAGACATCACTGCAGGAAGTGTATAAAGTAAACCCTGCATGACTCTTAACTAGTTCTTCCCTTTTCTCCACTACTAGTCCAAAATAGTATTATCTATACTCATTTGAAATATCCTAAGTATCAATTTTCTTTAATATATTTTCAACCACTGACATAATATAAACAGCATCATCAAGCCTAACTTCCTTTCCTCCAATCCTCATTTTTACAAATGTTTTCTCATATCTTTAACCATTTTTACTTCAGGTTTTCCTAACTTAACATAAAACCACAAGCATCAGACCATTTTCCCTCATCAAGATGAAAAGTCCTTCTCTCTAATCCAAGACAGTGCCAATTATTCTTAAATAACTCCTGACAGACATTCCTCAAACTTGTTATTTAAAAAAACCCAACATGTAGTACCAGAAGGTAATTCTGGTATGAAGCAGCTCAATCCTTTAGACTTGGACTCATCTGACCTAACTTTTAAGCATGTGGGGTCAGGCAAGGTAAACCCCAGGCATTACGTGATTTCAGACATGAAGGTATGAATCTATTTCCCATTGTCCCACATAACAGAAATTAACTTATGTATTAGTGGCTTATACCCGAATAGTAATTTTATATACTATATATATGTTAATTAGTCAATATTATGGCTTCATTCTTCTAGCAGTCTGAGGCAATTTCACAATCTGTATGTTAAAAGCAAACTCACTTTGCTGAGATTCAGTACTTCCCTGCTGGTACTTTTATCTATGGACAAGTAGAGGACTGCCATTATCTCCCAGCTAACGACATTTGGGTGCCTCTCACAGGAGTTTCCAAAGTGCTCAATGCAATTCAGCCACTGCTTGCAGCAAGCCAATACTGTCCTTGAACTTTAGGGTTCCCTTTCCTCTGCTATTAGCTAACACGTGTGTGAACAGCCAGGTGTGATCAAATGTTTGGAGGCATGTGGTGCCAAAGTTCAGCACTGGCACAGAAAGACTTCCTGCACAGGATGTGACATTAACTTGCCAGTTAAAACCATTAGTACTAGATAACCTCTGTCCTTTGGCAAGGATTCATCCCACTTGTCAGCAGGCACCATGATATTTTAACAGACAAGGGAGTATGCAGTCAGGAGAGCAGCACATCTAAGCACCACAGTGTAATACTAGAGCCAAAACCCAACCAAAGCTCCAGACAAGTGCAGACCATTAGTCCACTTTAGAGGAAACGCTCATTTCCTTCAAAGCAAACGTACTTCATACATTTCAAAGATATCAAAGGCAGGACAAACACAGTCCACATTTTCTAAAATTAGTGCAAAATTCATAATAATGTACTGATTTCAGCAATTGAAAAATAAACTTTTGCCATGTACGAAAAGGTCTAGTGTCCTCATTGAAATTTAGCTGTGGGATGCTGAGTTGGAGTTTTCCAAACTGATAGTGGTGAAAGGCCTTCTCCTTCTCCATTGAGACCCTGTTCATTCACCCTGCAGTTGCTGGATGGAAATGTATGGACCAAAAATTTATATGACTAAAAAAACCTACAGAAACACTCTTAAAGTGGACCAGTTTCTCAGCTCAACCCACTCCTCAGCTGCACGGCTGTGCCAGCATAGTGGAGAAGGCATCAGGATTCTTAAGGCACACCAATGAATTACTAACATGCCTGTTGCTATCATACCTCATACAGTATATTTACCAGTGAACTCTGTGTCTCTGCATTTATCAATACATTTCCTTTTAACACTTCAGTGCTTTTTACAATATGGCTGATTGCATTTCTTTACATTTTACCTACCATTAATAGCATAACGAGCAATTAACAAACTAGTCATGATTTGATTGCAAATATGATGCTAATTGTTTCCTTGTGATCTTCCCCTCAGAAACTGAGTTCACCTAAAAATAACTCAAATAAGTAAAAAACAAAGTCAAAATACAGTCTCCACTGTAAACTGCTGTCAAAATTTCCACTGAACTTCAAACAAGTCACAACTTCATACTTGGTTTGTAAATATTCTTGTGTTCATGTAACTTGTATGCAACTGTCATCTCCATCTCCATGTCTACCTTTCCTTATTAACATTTTATGTAGATATCAATGATATTGTTATCAACGTAAAATGTAGCTACACTGATCTTCATTGATACACTGTTATCTCAAAACACTTGTAACTGTTAATAGCATAAAAGAAAACTGTGCATGGTAACAGGGTGCCTGAAATGCAAGACTAACCTAAGAAGCAGCAGAGATGAAAGTAGTGCTTTTGCAGATTAGTTACATAAAAGAAAAATAGAAAAAGCAACAGCAGGAGCTAGAAGTATCCAGGACTGAATTCTTTACTGTCACAAGAAAGGATTCTCACAGCAAGATTTATAGAGAAGGTGAAATGGTGTCTACCTCTGGTGGCACAAGTCAAAGGGAACTCTAGGCACCTACTAGAAAGATTAAGATTTGATCAGTCTCTCTCCCATGATATTGTTAAGTATCTGTATGGATGTGATTTGTATGCTATCTTGGTTCTGCACTAACCATGGGTATGAGGATGTGTATTTGTTCTGAAGAGGTATTCCTGAAAATGTCCTTGGAAAGATTATTCCAAAGGAACACTTCTGTATCAAAAATCCTCATATACAACATAAGTGTTTTATGCAGATCAACTTCAGAACTGTAAGACTCCCAAAAGACCATCTCATTTTTAATATACATGTTGTTATCTTGGTTATGCATGTTATTTAAGGTACACAACAAACTGTGTGACTAATTAGGAGACTAATTTTTGCTTCTTAGCACCTTCACAGCAGTGCGAGTACATTAGTTTGAGAAAGAACTTTATGCTAGTGCACTGGAATGCCCATTTTCCTGCCCCAAAGCAGAGATTTTGACTTTGTCTTTGTGTCCATTAGTTGTCCCCTCAGTCTTCCTTTCTCTAACCAATACCACTTCTTCAGCTTCTCTCACAGACATCCACAATGGACCTCTTGTTACTCTGCCCTATGTTAGCACCTAGTGTCTCTCTTAAACTGCAGCAGTGTTAGTAGAATTTAGTTGAAGGCCTGCTTCAGACATAAAAAAGCAAGGGTGTAGGTTTTTACATACAGGAAAAGTGGGCTGTCACAGTGTGAACAACTACAGGGGGTGAAAAAACATTTCTGTATGAGTCCTCTACATTGCCCATGCCTTCTTCACAGTGTAGATATCAATCAGCTGTTTGAAACCTAATTTAGGCAATAGCCTGCACTTCCTTTGTCTCTCCAACAGCCAGCACAATGTTGGACCTGCTGAAGTCCAGCCTGCTATGGCAGGCTTTGGGAGATAAGGAGTGGTAGCTGCTTTCAGAGATGGGGTGTGGTAGTTACTGCTGCAGAGGAAAGCAGTGATTCCCACTCATTTTTTAACTGTCCTAATTCCCAAAATGTTCACTGATTCCTTCCATTCCTCAAAGCCTTGACCAGCATGGAACCCCCTGTGAGACTCTGCGCTACAGAGCACAAAACTCAGTTTCCTACACTGTGGAAACACTGTGACCCCTTCTGGCTTTACTCAGCCAAGTAGAACAGACAAGATGCTCATGTGTTTCACACACAGTGATGCTGTTCCCACACCCCACAACAATGTCTGCCTTCTACCAACATAATATTGACTCAAGTCTACGTAGCTTTCTACAAAAATTGCTCATCTTACATTATCTTTATTACTAATCACCTCCCAAAATCAAGAAGACACATTTTTAATCTAATAACAAGCAGCAGATAAAACATCTGTACCTTTTAACTATGGATCTTAGGCTTTACCAATGTCTGAATGATATGACAGTGGCTCATTAAGTTTTCCCATTAAAAAATATGATTATGAGATCAACTTGCTCATTCAGCAGCATCTACAACCTGGGTTAATTTTTTTTTTTAAATGATGGTTATGAAATTAACAGGAAGTATTTTCAAATTATTCTTTTCACTAATAACATTATGTTCTTTGAATTTATACATATTCAATAAGACCAAAGAAAAAAATCTAGAGTGCATGCATTATACCTCTACAGCATGTCTCCCCAACAGATCCATTTCACCTCCTTTCCCTGCAATTCTTTTCCTCTAACAGGTATTCATAACTCTTCTTTCTCAGACTGTCCTACATTTATTAATGTTGTGTTTCTAACTAATTTGAAAAGCAATCACCCAAATGATACAACACATTACAAGCACCAAACTCTTTTCTCAGTACAGAAACTGAGAACAGATTTGTCATGCTGTTCAGTGTTAGAGGATAAGCCTGACTCAATCTAAGCACATATTTTCAAAAGACAAAACATGTGCTTTAGATGAGCAGGACCATAGGAAATTATTTCTGTAATTTCAGCTTTTTAAACACATTTCCCTGCGTGATTTCATTGCCCCACTTTCTACTTTATATACATCTCATAAGGGGTTCTGCATCATTTAAATTCCTGAAGTAACAGACGCATCACATATATCAGCAGTAAACAGCTTGAAAAGTCTGGGGTGGGGGAGGAGGAAAGAAAACAAGAGATGTTTACTTGCATTACAGCTAATGAGAAATAACCACTGTGGCTATTTACATCATGGCTGCGTGTCTAGTCATGGCTAGTGGTTGCTAGCCGAGTAGCCTACAGCAATATTCACCATGTTCTGCATCATGAAAAAACAGCCTGTGGCTATGCAAATACCATACGCACTGGTGGGCATGGAAATAAACACCTAGGAGTAGTAATAACTACCTACACATCATAACTACCTCTCTGGTAGGCTGAGAGGATTCCATTTCAACCAAAACATTATACAACTGACCATATTTCACAGATTTGCAAATAACTTGCAATAACAAGTTTTGTTGATATCTTTGGTTCATTTGTAGAGTTCAACAAGCATTTATACATGTAAGAGAACTTACAGGCTAAAAGTCCTTCAAAATACTTGCTTGTATAATTATAGGCATAGGAAACAAACAGAAAAAAACCCCATTTAATGTGAAAGATCTTCTGAGGCATTCTGAAATTGGTGATAAAACAATTTTGAAATTTTTTTTCTGCATATTAGTATGGATGGTCAATGAAAAAATGTGATATCATTATTGTTAAACGAAATTCCCTGTGAGGCTACAGGAATATAACGACACTCGGGAATTAAGTTCCCCTTCAGCACAGCACTCCTGGCGAGCAAAGCCCTCTGGTGGCAAACCCCGCACTAGACCCGGGCGAAGAGCTCAGCGCCGGGCACCGAATAAAACCCTGAACGGCCAGCCGCACTGCTGAAACGCGTCCCTAAAAGTTTTCTTATTTAGCTTGACAGCACTTTCAAACCACATCCTATCAATCTAAAAAAATCACTGGGCATATCATTAGCGCTTTAGGAGGTGTGTCTTTTGGTCACCCTTATTTATTATCCATAGGAAGAATGGGATTGAAAGCACAAGCTCCATCTTACCCTCTGCGATGCACAGAACCAAGCAGCCCAGGCACCTTCTATGTCAATAACCTGCTGTAGCGTAGTGTAGAGTGTTCAAGCATATGCAGTCCTGGGAAGGGAGCTGAACTGGAAAACTGGACAAAAATCACATTATCCACTAGGTGTTACATGGACACAGGCAAGAAAGAGAAATTCTTAGGGCTGTTGTGTTCTTACAACAGCACGAAGTGTTCTTTGAGCTCTGGAGAAGCTCTGGAGAAGTACACAAGAGCAAATAAAGCTATGACCATTGCCATCTCTCCAGCGGGCTCATCTCTCCTCACCTCTCTGAAAGGCACAGTATATTAAGGCTGTAACCCTGAGAGTGTATTAACATATAGAGTGGACAAAAGTAGATTTCTTCAGGATATTTTCCAGAAGTCCTTTTGAATTCTGGGCAAGTTTTAGATTGCTCTCTATACAGTTGCACCCATTGTTAGTGACAGAGAAAAAGGAAAACACAGAGATGAAACCAAAACCGTGTTTATTCATTTTCTGACAAATTCTCCTGTACCCAAGAGTGTGCATTTATGGAGCAGCACAGAAAAGCTGGCATTTTGGGTCCACTGCTTTTCTTTTTAAACTACAATTGCAACCCTAGAAATATAGTAATTATCTCAATTCTACATATTTATTTATTTACTGCAACTCACAGCATCAAGTGCCTGAGGCTGGCAGAAACTCTTCAAGTTAAAAAATACCACAGTTCAAACAGGTCCTTCTCTCTACCTCTAGTCATCCCCACCTCTACCTGATGGCCACTTCTACTTTGCTTAACAGGCTTCTGAAGAAAGCTGGAAACTCTGTTTTCAGTTGTAATAGCAAGAATTTCTCTTCCACAAACTTTTTCCAGTATAATTATGAGTTCTTATTCCTTACAGTCTTCTCCAACACAGTAACCTTTCAGCATATTGCAGGTGCCCCGTCAGGCCTACACCAGTCAAATTATGCTGAGCTTGTGGGATAGAGAAAGGACATGGAATTTTACCTTGTAACCCACATACCTATGGTGCATCATAAGCCACTGAATTCTATCTGAAATCCGTTTATTGAGCTCAGAAATTTGGCTGTGTTGAAATAATTTTTCCCTGAAAGTCACTCAGTTTTAACTGGAAGATGCATGTATAGGATCTGCTCTGTTGGTTGCTTGTTTCAGTGTCAATCAAAGTCTCAGCTGGGTCATGCATTTGAATTTATCCTTCCTTGTTAAATCCTTCATAAAGAATTCTTCAGTTCTGATTTTTTTTTCTCTGTAAAGACAGGCAATATAGCCAAGTCACCACCTAGTGTTCTTCTTTTGGTAAGTTTCAGCTACTTACATATTTCACCTTGCAACCATTTCAAGCATTTTTTCCCCACAACTCTGGCAGCTCTTTAAGGCACACAGGATGTTTCAACATCCTCTCAAAAGTACGGATTTCTGAAACCATACAGATCAGACCGCTCTGTAGTACCAAGTAGTGACAAAGCACCAGTCTTGCAGTATAATTAACTTCGAAGAGCCCTCAGAGACTTACATTATTCCCAGTGCAATCAATCAGGACCATAGAAATGGTATTGGAGCAGTTCCATACCACACTGATGTGCTTTCTGCACTTAAGTGTGACTTCCCGAGGGGGACTGGTACAACCCCCACCCCAAACCACTAAACAAAACAGGCACATTTTGCATCTTTATCTCGCGCAGAAGGACCCACGAAGCTCTGGAAACTCGCAGGCTTCACACTCGCATCTGCCGGCTCGCAGGAGCTCTCTATCTTGCCACCCTCCAGCCCCAGGGGTGAAGGGCCCCAGTGGCAGGGCCAGGCCAGGCACCCCTCAGGCGACAGGATCCTCCACACGGGGACACGACAGGATCCTCCCGCCTGAGGCGGCTCCTCTCTCCCTCGGCGCCTTCTCGGGCCTCACCGAAAGCCACGCCGGATGGGGGGGTGTGGGTCGGACACGCCACACGGCACGTGATGCCCACGGGACCGATGAGGGGACAGCTCCGCGCCACCTCCCCCGCCGCCCCCTGAGGCGCCCGCAGGAGGGCGCTCGCACCACCGGCCCGTTGCACGCTGGGAGCTGTAGTCCCAACGCCCTCCCCTCGGAGGCGCCGCCTCCTGGGCCATAGAGCACGGCTGGGCGCGGTTAGAGCGTCGTTGCGGAGACATCAGGCGGCGTGGCACTGCTTGCCTCCCCCCGGTCAGGAGGTGTGGTACGAGTCTGGCCCGGGCGCGGAGGCGGAGCCGGGGCCGGGCTGGGGGCGGGAGGTGGCCGTCACAGCCCGGCGCCGCGCTCAGCTGCACGGGCGTGGGGACTTCCCTACCGGAGCCGGGCTGAGCAGCTGGGTGGGTGAGGCTGCGGGCCGCGGCGGGAAGAAGGAACGGGCGGGCCGCGGGCGGAGGTGGGGAATATCGGTGCGGGCGGGCCCGAGCAGGGAGCGGCGGGTCGCTGGTGCGGGCGGGCGGCGGCGTGGGGTAAGCGGCGCGGGCGGGCGGGTGGGTTTGGGCGCTCTCCGTCCCTGCCACGGTCGCCTTGTGCCCCGCCGCGGGGGCGGCTGCCAGAGGGTCCCCCGCAGCTTCTCCCGGCCGCCCAGAGGGGCTGGGGACAGGCACCGCGCTTCACCGACCATCCCGGCCTATCCGCACGGCTGTGGCAGTGGCACGGCACCTCCGCCGTGCCGGGCCAGGAAGGATACGTGAGGCGAGGCCGGCGAGGGACCGCGGAACTTCCCTGGGGCGACTGCGGCGGGGGCTCCCCAGGGTAAGGAGGCAACTGGCGGGAGCCTGGGCGGTGGCTGCATGCCTTGGCACCCCAGGCGCCGTGGCTGGATGCTGCCGTGGGACAAGTGATGGGGTTTGGGCGTGAGGTGGCCTGAGCACAATGTCCGGTGGGTGTCCAACTGCTTTTGCTTTTCCAGGGGTGGTGTGAGACTGCCCTCGCATCCGAGGCAGCTACCCGGGTGGCCCAGGATGTGTAGGATCGTAGCATATCTCAGGAAGCACGTTATCCTCTCCCTTCCATAAGTAAGTATGGCCATGTATGCACGGTTCAGAGCTCCAAAGAATGAGCAGCTAACGTTTTGGTTTTCCTGCAAGTGGTGGCTGCTTAATGAGTTTGAGGTTGGTTATTACCAGAGTTTAGGGGAGAACCAGGTGGGTGGTGAAGTTGGAAAGTATCTCGAGTGCTCTCTTACTGTGAGCAGGATCCAGTGTACTTAAACTTATCCCTGACAGACATTTACTTAATTGGCTCTTGGAGATTATAAAATTCAGAGTGTCTCCTCTCCTCTCTTCTACCTCTCCAAGGTAACCTGCTTCAATGCTATCATTCATAGTTAGAATTTTTCCTTAATAGCTGACCTAAATCTTCTTTGCTGAAACTAAGCTGATTATTATCTTCTGCTATCCACAGTAGATCTGGAGAACGATGGGTCAGTGTTCTCTTGTCAGCAGTCTGGTGTGTGTTTGCAAGTTTCCACTCACAATCTTCTCTGAACTGAATGAGCCTGCTTCTTGTGTTTTTTCTGGATCTTGAGCTCTGTTGAGCATTTCCATCATTGGTGGACCATGAAATTCAGATTTAGGGACAGTACTCCAGTGGGAGTACTGTTAACACTGAGGAAGTAGAATAATTATCTCCCTTGTGCATGGCATCCCTCTGAGAAACATTCTGGAGTGGTCTTACTTGTAAATGCTCTCAAATAACTGAACTACTCAATTTGTGACCCTTTGTCAGCCAGATCTTTTTTCACAGAATCACAGAGCGTTAGGAGTTGGAAGGGACCTCGAAAGATCATCTAGTCCAACCCCCCTGCCAGAGCAGTATCACCCAGACCAAATCACACAGGAACACATCCAGGTGGGTTTGAATGTCTCCAGAGAAGGAGACTCCACAACCTCTCTGGGCAGTCTGTCCCAGTGCTCCTTTGCCCTCACAGTGAAAAAGTTCCTCCTTACATTCCCATGGAACTTCCTCTGCTCCAGCTTGCACCCATTGCCCCTTGTCCTGTCACTGGCCATCTCTGAGAAGAGCCTGGCTCCATCCTCCTGACTCTAGCCCTTTGCATTAATAAGGTCACCCCTCAGTCTCCTCCAAGCTGAAGAGGCCCATCTCCCTCATCCTTTCCTCATAAGGAAGGTGTTCCACTCCCTTAATCGCTGGGTTGGACTAAATGATCTTTGAAGGTTCCTTCCAACTCCCAACGTTCTGTGATTGTCTCGAGACACCAGTTAAAAACAGTGGAATGAAGGTTTTCCGTAGGTTTATTTCCTACCTATAAACCAGTCATTCCTACTTTGCAGGATACTATGAAAATAAATACTCCTAAAGCAATATCCAAATGAGAGAAAAAGCACTTAAAAACCCTTGCATATTCTCGTATGGTTTTTCAGGTGTGTGTAAATACAGTTCTGCAGGCACTGCTAAAAACCCTTGCATATTCTCGTATGGTTTTTCAGGTGTGTGTAAATACAGTTCTGTCGGCACTGCTTTCATCCCCTCTACCCAACAAACAACAGTGAGCTACAAGATGGGTTGTGAACTCTGATATGATTTAGGAAAAGGAAAAAAAAATACAAATCGTTGCTTTAGAGGATGTTGAAGACTTTGAGTCGTTCATATGCTGTCACTGTACGGTTCATGCCTGCGGTAGATGGGTCTCTCTCCCTCCTGTGTTCTGAATTCTTTTAAATTCTTTTCTCATGCATTTCTTCAGAAGAACCTGCTTTGACCCTAGCTGTCTTCTAAATTGCATTTTCTTTTTTCGAGAGCAGTATGGAATAACCATACAAATGCCTCTTCTCACCCACTTAATACAGGATCAGATTTATAGATAATGCATTAATGCTTGGTTATCCGTGTAGGGGATTACTTCATCTGGTCACAAATGGTCCAAGCTGAGAGTGAGAGGCAACACTTTGAAAATTTTTAATACTGAAGTCACTTGAAAATACTCTGAGAAGCAGCAACCTGTCAGTTAGATTGAGAGTACAGCTCTTGTGATGGAAATGCAGCAAACTAACCCTATGTAAGCAGCAAAGTTTCTGTTAAAATTGTATTTCACTGTGGAAACATCATAAACAAGTGGTTCCAGGGTGGGGGATTAAGGATGGATGAACATCACGTGTACTTTGAAGAGCCCAGCATTGGCAAGGTCATAATCTAAATGATCGTACAGCTATCCTCTGCAATAATTTATATATTAATTTCTTTCAATTCTAATTTGTTTAGATGCCTCACATGAAAAAGTCATGGAGCTAGGAAAGGCGAAGCTTCTGAGAACTGGCCTTAATGCCTTGTACCAAGCAATTCACCCTGTGCACGGTATTGCCTGGACAGATGGGAAACAGGTGATACTAACTTCCCTACACCTCCGGAATGGAGAGCCAAAATTTGGCGACTCTAGTGTTGTCGGTCAGTTTGAACATGTCCATGGACTCTACTGGGGCCCGTGTCCCCCTGACGCCCCGGCTCTGCTCGCTGTTCAACATAAAAAGCATATCACTGTTTGGCAGCTCTGCTTTAATGCCACAGAGAGAAATAAACTCTTAGTTTCTCAGATATGTGACATCAGCGAGCCGTTTCCAGTGCTCCCCCAAGGCTGCGTGTGGCATCCAAAGAAGGAGATCTTGGCTGTGCTGACCACGCGGGATGCCTCTGTCTTGCACTCTGTTCACCTCAACAACTCGAGAATTAAGGCAGATATCAAAGGCAGTGGTCTCATCCACTGTGCTTGTTGGACCAAGGAAGGCAATCGCTTAGTGGTGGGAGTAGGCAGCGCCCTTCATTCTTACATTTGGGATGATGCTCAGAAGACACTGAACGCTTGTTCTTTCTGCCCAATCTTTGATGTGGGAGGCTACATCTGCGCAGTGGAAGCAACTCTCCATTTCCAAGTTGCTGTCACCACTGAACTCCCTCTAGACAAGATCTGTGGCTTAAACGCTGGTGTTGCATTTGAAGTTCCATCGAGCATTGAAACGGAGTCCTTCCCCTCTCAGTCCAGCTTATGTGGTGAGGAGGAGTATTCCATGGATGGGGGGAAAAAAACACTGGACTCTGAGAAGCCCTTGTCTGTTGTTACCTCTCCTGTGGATCTCACTCACATCCTTTCGAGCAAGCAGGGTGCTGACTCCAGTCCTCTTCTCCATCTGAGGCCCAAGGACTACCTAACGGGAAGCGGCCAGGATTCTTCGCATCTCATCTTGGTTACTTTTGAAAGAAAGGTTACCTCTACCAAAAAAGTTAGCATCCCAGGCATTCTGGTTCCTGATATAATGGCTTTTGACCCCAAAACTCAAACTGTGTCGGTTGCCTCCAATACTTGTAACGTTATTTTAGTCTATTCACTGACTTCATCCAGCTTACCCAATATTCAACAAATTCAGCTAGAGAAGAATGAGAAGCCAAAGGGGTTGTGCTTCTTGACCAATAAATTGTTACTGATACTGGTTGGAAGACAAAAATTCACTGACCCTGCATTTCTTCCCTCTTCAAGATCAGACAAATACATGATCCGATTGATGATTAAGGAACTAATATTTGAAATGGGTCCTTCAACTCCTGCATCAGTTAATGGGAGCTCCAGTTTGAACCTTTCAAATATATCTCATGATCTCTCTACAGATATTCACCCTCTCAGCTGTGGACTCTTGATACCAGATCATACTGCTGTTCAGTCCCCTACCAGCAGAAAGAAACTCATTGAAGAAATTAAGGGTCTTGTCCATGAACAAAGCTTGTTGAACACGAGTGACCTCAAAGATAAAAAGATTTCCATGATTTTTTCTCCAGCTGTTGAGTCTCTTGATGCCGAACCAGTTAATCGAACTGTGTCACTGTCTGCCTCATCGCTGGCGTTTCCTAACAAGCCAACATCTCCAAAAAGGCAGGCAGACACAGCTTCTAAAACAACAAATTCTTACAAGAATAACCTATTAAGTGAAAAGGAGGCAAGTTACTTTTTGAAAAATGTAGAAAAGCTGTCTGGTAACTTCACAGAATTACAGCACCATATCTGTGGGTTAACTGAGCTGCTAAAATCTGGGAAGAGAAGCCTTCCAGTGTACCCATCTTCTCAGGAACCTGCTTTTATTAATGTCACCTGCCAGGTAATTTTGATATTGGAAGCCTTAATGATAAAATCTGCTTGGGGATTTGTGTTCTTTGTACCAATGTAAAACATGAACTGTCATCACATTATGCACAGGAAGGATGACATCCTCTGAATGTTTGGTATGTGCAAATTTGGTACGTATGAATGTACCTGCATCCAGTAGGAATTTTATTTAGACTTATTTAGGCTTTTACATGATCCTGCATTGGTTTTGTTGTCTTTCACCCCTTCCTGTAATTGTATCTCAGTCCCTGTTTAAAGTCCTTTTAAAACTACATATTTGTCTCTGATGGGAGATAGAATGAGGGAAATACTTTGGATTATTTTTTAAATTAAGATCTTAAACCACTGTACCTTTAAACTAAAGTTATTGCTGCTTCAGATGGGTGCTGTAGTAATGCTTTGGTTCTTGCACAGCTATGTGTACCTGTGGTAAAACCAGAGCATTTCTGGGGGAAAAAGAAAGGATTAGATTTCCATCCTGTTCTCATAGGTGGGATCCATATTCCAAGTTCCACAACTCTGCAGGCTGACTTTAAAGCAGTGTGACATTTGGAGACATGCAGCTCCCTGTCCCCACCGTGCTCATTAGCTCTGGCCCAGGCTGGCTTGTCTTCTGCTGCACAGAGGCTGGTGGGACTCCAGAGAGCCCACAACAGTTCTGTTGCAGATTTAAAGACCTGCATGAGGGTAATGGGTTTTCCTAGGCAACTTCTGAAGCTTTCTGTTTAGGAATTTTGGCAACGGAAAATCTCTGTAAATGGGAATTGGTATCAACCTCCCATCCTTCTGTGAGGACAACTGAAATAATGGACACTGAAGAAAAGGGGGGAGAAAAAGAGAAAAATGTTTGGCTTTGTAAGGGAAATATAGTTAATAACTATTGAGAGCACCCTCTGAGAAGGAGAGATCCATAGGGACACAAAAGGTAATTCCATTAACAAAGCTTAAAAATGGATTTAAGATCAAATTTCACATGAAAGATGCTTTCCTTGGCTGAAAGAAGGTACTTCCAAATCTCATGCTGGAAAGTGTGAGCTACACAATTATCAAGACATGGCACAAATCTACTGTGTCTCTTCTAGAAGGCAGGTTAATAAACATTAGTCAAGATTCAAAGTAATTTAAACTAACAT
The DNA here is from genome assembly GCA_020800305.1 of Porphyrio hochstetteri. Lineage (NCBI taxonomy): Eukaryota > Metazoa > Chordata > Aves > Gruiformes > Rallidae > Porphyrio > Porphyrio hochstetteri. The sequence goes on along the minus strand of CM036907.1, from coordinate 118,621,466 downwards.
TTTCCTTTCAATATGCTCATATTTTTCTGGTTTATTGTTGGAGAACATCATTGTTCTTAACTCTTAGGTCCTAGACCGTATTCCCTCGCTATCTTCACTCTTTCCCATTGTAAACAACGAATAAGTTTAACAAGTCTACTTTTTCTAGCTCTCTTAAATCTTAATTATATGTAGGCTGTTAATCTGAAAAGTGAAAATTTCCCTCAGCACATCTGGTGCCTAGTGTATCAGAGGTGTGTGTTTAGAAGCCTCCTTTAATTCAAGGTAGCCCAAATTCTTGTTGCCTCTTTATATTCAGCTCTCTCTTTACATATAGTTCATCTCAGTGTCCCAAGACCTGTCTTAACTCCTCTGGGGGGGGGGGGTGCTTTGCAAATTAAAGTAAGGCTACAATTTTACCTACATGTTTTAATCACTGGTGATTTGTGTCAGGAAAAACATTTGACTGTTGAATTACAAGCAACATTGGAAAGTCTGGCAGAAGATGCTGTGGTTTAACTCCAGTCAGTGTGTTTTAAATTCAGAAATGGTTAACAGGCCAACAGGGATCCTCTCCTCGTGCTGAGCCCTAGCCATCTCTCTGCAGCCCAAGTTATTAGCTGTATAAGACTGAGGACACCCCAAATGTCCCGAATAAGCACTGCCTTTGAGAGAGCGGTTTATCAGTGTCGGGGGGAAGAGCCTTTGTGCCTCTCCCAGCTCCTCTCTACCATACACCTTCCTTGCAGATGGGTGGGTCTGTCCACACAACAGAAAACGAGTCAGAATTTACTTCAGCCTGCTTTTGTCGTGCCCCAGGGATGTTAGTGAGGCTTCCCAGGGAAGCTGCATGGTTGTGTGGATTGTATCCTGCACGAAGACAGAGCTTGTAGGTTTGGTCACAGCTGATCTTTGGTAGATTTGTGTATTGCTTTGCTCTGCCCTGTGGGGGATGTTCTTTGAAGATGCCTTTTAGTTTTTAAGGCTTGGGTTAGTGATGGTCAGAGGTGAGACAGACAAGCCCTCCTGTTCCTCAGGCCAGACATTCATGGGCAGGATTTCTCACCTCTTCCGAAGCTGTGGATCAGGGAGGGGGAGGGACAGAAAACCTGCTGCTTTACAGACTCCCTGGGGAAATGTCCCTCACAGGCGGTAGGATGAGATGCAGTTTGTGCTGTGGATGAAGCTCATGGTTTCTTCAGCAGCACTGTATGTTCTGACATGTGCTGAATTAACAGTTTCTTGCTGCTGTCATTCACACATCATCTCTTTGAGAGCTGAGACTTTAAAGCATGAATCTTGCAAATGGGCCTGGCTGAATGTAGTGTTTGGCTGTCTGTAAATGATACAGTCGAAGGCGTATCAGTGATCCTGCTTTGATTGATGCCACTTTGACGTCTCTGTTTACATCACAGTATCTAATGATTCTTCCTTGAATTTACAGAAGCAGCTTTCCAGAAATGACTCAGATGAAAGACGAGCTGTTATTCTCTGTGATGGCAAACTCCGTCTAAATATAGTCCAGCAGATATTCAATCTCTCTCTTGTAGAAATGCAGCACGGTATGTTGTCATTATCCAGCAATACAAACACTTTAAACAGGTGGCATAGGCATAATCCCATCTGGGGAGGGGAAAAGGAATAAACATAAAAGTTTTCTCATTTGCTTTCTAACATAAGGATTCTTCTTGGGGCTTTTACTGAGAGGATTCTTTATTAAAAAAAACGAAACAAGCAAACTTTTACGTATTGGCATCCCTTACCAAGTAGCTAGTTTCCTGGCTGACAGTAATTTCCCTGTATTTTTATGTTTCCAGCTACTCTGAAAAAAGAAGTCTGAGCGATGAGGAGGTTAGAGTTGGCTGGTTGGTTTGGAATACAGCTTCCTGTATTTTAACCTGTAGTTCCAGCACCTGGTCTCCTTTAAGAAATCCTGTGTATAAACACAAGAGCAGCCTGATAAATTTTAGCAGCGCATTTGACACCAGTTCTTGCTGTGAAGAAAACTGCCTGCCTTACTGCTGCAGTCTTCTCTGCTGTTACCCACTCATCACACATGTTTTCTGTGTGGACATGGCAATTCAAGGTGTTTTCCTTTGGCAAAGGCAGGAAACGTACCTTTGGGATATCGCCTCTCACTACTATGTATGTTCTCAGTGCTGTATTCCAGCTGCTTCCCTCTCTGTCTGCTCTCTGCCTACCTGCAGATTACTGAGCAGTGACCCCAGGCTCAAGGCTGCTGTTCTCACCATTGTGTGTTTCATTTTTCTTCAGGTAGTTGTTAGAATATCTTTAGTACTCCCAAGAGAGAGAAAGCTGGGGTTGGCTAATGCACTAACAAGTCAGTCTAGGAAGGGTTCTTAACGTTAGTTCAGTTCTTTGCCTATCACAGGATGTCACCTGTGTTAAAACAGGGTGGCTGTTTTAATGTCCAGGTTCAACAAGGCCAAGTGTAGAGTGCTGCACGTGGGACATAACAACCCCATGCAGCGCTACAGGCTTGGGGCAGAGTGGCTGGAAAGCTGCCTGACAGAGAAGGACCTGGGGGTGTTGGGTAACTGCAGGCTGAACATGAGCCAGCAGTGTGCCCAGGCAGCCAGGAAGGCCAATGGCATCCTGGCCTGTATCAGGAATAGTGTGGCCAGTAGGTCTAGGGAGGTGATTGTGCCCCTGTACTCGGCATTGGTGAGGCCGCACCTCGAGTACTGTGTCCAGTTCTGGGCTCCTCACCATAAGAAAGACATGGAGGTCCTGGAGCAAGTCCAGAGAAGGGCAACCAGGCTGGGGAAGGGGCTGGAGGGCAAATCCTCTGAGGAGCGGCTGAGGGAGCTGGGGATGTTTAGCCTGGAGAAGAGGAAGCTGAGGGGAGACCTTATCACCGCCTACAACTACCTGAAGGGAGGTTGTAGAGAGGTGGGTGTTGGTCTTCACCCAAGTGACAGGTGTCAGGATGAGGGGGAATGGGCTCAAGCTGCGCCAGGGCAGGTTCAGATTAGATGTTAGGAAAAAAATCTTCACTGAAAGGGTTATCAGGCACTGGAACAGGCTGCCCAGGGAGGGGGTTGAGTCACCGACCCTGGATGTGCTTTAACAGATGGGTAGATGAGGTATTCAGGGATATGGTTTAGCATAGGAAGGGAACTGTTGGACTCGATGATCTTAAAGGTCTTTTCCAACCTTGTGATTCTGTAACGTGGCACAATCAGAAACATGGGAAATACCTGGTGAGAAAAGTAGGAGGCTTTGTAGATGCTGATCTCTTAGTTTTTCATACTGAAATTTTTATTTTGATGACTTCTCTTCATGGCAAGAAACATGTCCCCATTTTCTCTGTTAGTTTTGACTTCTCGCTTTAGCTTAAAAATGTGGCCAGAATTGGTTACCCAGGAAGGAGTAAACCTTATGCATGTGACTAACCTTCCTAGATAAATTTTACAAGCAAACAGTGCTCTTGTCATTTTCTTTATTAATTTTACAAATATTACTAGGTAAATGGGCAACTTAGGAATAGTATTTTCAAGTTCCTGAATTGCATTCTTTTCAAGTTTGGTCCAAATGAGATATTAAGCCAAAAGATTAAAGGGTTGCAGGCTTTTAAGCTAAAATCTTCTCGTGACCTTACTTATGATGTGAAGTTACATAATGTAACTGTACAAGCAGCTGGAAATGTTTCGTTGCACTCCCTCCCCCCCCAGTTCTGTGTTATTTCTCCATTATCTTAGCAGACCCAGGTATAAAAACTTTCTGGTTTGTAGGAACTGCTCAGAGTTTTGGATTCAGTAAACTATTCCAGATTGTAAAAATCAAGCTAATGATGACGTGGTGGCAGATGGACCAGAGAGGTTTACTGAAATTAAGTACAGTGAAGTTACAGAATGAAGGCGGTTTCTAGACTTCTAAATAGCAATTTGTAATTTAATAAATGTCTGCTTGGTCACAACTTAAGCCTTGTGAAATAGCTTATGAATACCTAATTAAAACCAAATCTAGATGCTTATAAATTCTGCTCAGAACTTCATCCCTCCTCCTTAGTTACAGTCACATCTTGTAGTGGCAAAATCAGTCAGAAATGGGGTTTGTGGAGCTGTCCTTTATTTTTGAGGTTATACAGCCTGTATCTCCTCATACTTTCCCCCTCTCCTAGAAAAAACTGAGCACATACAGAAGTGTTTAACTTCTAATTCTAGAAGAAACCTGGTTTATACATTATATATGCCTAGTTACAGGAGAACTCACCCACAGATGTTTGTGTGTCCTCACAGGTTCATCTTGGATTGTCCTCACAGCGGACAGCGAGGGCTTCGTCCCGCTGACCTTTACATCCGCGCAGGAGATAGTCGTGAGGGATGCCAGTACCAAAGGCTACGGCGCCCGCTCTTCCAAGACATTGGACATCATCAGTTCTACAGAAGGCTGCAGACCTGCTTCTTCTGAAAGCCTGGATATCACGAGCTCTTTGGAAGTCCTCAGGGACTGCTCCTCCAAGGCTTTAGACAGCAGCAGTCCTTCAGAACAGCCCAGCAGTAAAATGTAGCGTTTGTGGGTGATTTTTGTAGCGCCTGTCTTAGGACAGGAGACTTTTCTATTTCCCATGTAGGACTGCAGACTCCAAATGACAGTCTGTCTCAAGTCTCTCTCTTCCATAAGTTTTTTTGTGGTAAATTATTTATTTGGTCCTTAGCAACATTTTGACTTTTTTTATACTGAGTAGTGTTTTTTAAAATACACTTCTTGCAGTGCAGACCAGGGCTTTGGATCAGTGGATGAAAACACTGGTTCCTACAAGCTCCTGAGGGAAAGATTCCATCCTGGTCATTAATATGTTGGTGGTTTTAGATGATAGTAAAACTTGCATAATAAAGAAAGCCTTGCAAATGCTGTGTTGTCCCCCATGTCCTCACTTCTGTCAAAGCCTGAGCTGCCACACTCCTTGGTGAGAAAGGGCCTGCAGAGGTGCGTCTGGAGGTGGAAGGGCTGGCTCAGGTGTGTGGGGTTTGGGGCAAAGTGTGATCGGGTGGAACTGCCACAGCATGGGGCACAGGCAGATTAATAGATGCACCAAAAGTGGCTTGTGCAGGGGCGAAAAGGAGTTTATTCAGTGCATCGCATCAGCTTCTGGGAAGGCAGCGCTTCATCCTGTATAGTGGTCACTAGAAGGCAAACACCACAGCTCTGATCGTGTTCCCTCTTTCCCTCAGCTTTTAATCCTGAATGTTTCATCATAAGAAGGACATTGAGATGCTGGAGCGTGATCAGAGAAGAGCAACAAAGCTGGTGAAGAGTTTGGAGCACAAGTCTGATGAGAAGTGGCTGAGGGAACTGGGCTTGTTTAGCCTGGAGAAGAGGAGGCTGAGGGGAGAACTTACTGCTCTCTACAACTACCTGAAAAGATGTTTACGGTGAGGTGGGTGCTAGTCCCTTCTCGCAGGTAACAAGCAATAGGACCAGAGGAAATGGCCTCAAGTTGCACCGGGGAGCTTTAGGTTGGATATTAGGAAAAATTTCTTCACTGAAAGGGCTGTCAGTTACTGGAACAGGCTGCCCAGGGCAGTGGCTGAGTCACCATCCCTGCAGGTATTTACAAGACATGTAGATGTGGTGCTTAGGGACGTGGTTTAGTGGTGGACTTGGTGGTGTTTGGTTAACAGTTGGACTTGATCCTAAAGGTCTTTTCCAACCAAAACCATTCTATGGTTCTATTCTATGAACATCCCTCTGGTCAGATGGGGTCATCTGTCCCAACTGTGTCCTGTCCTAGTGCCTACTCACTGCGGGAGTGGAAGCCATGTTGTCATGCAAGTGCTGCTCAGCACCAGCCCCGACATCGGTGTGTTATCAACACTTCTGGTGACAGACCCAAAGCCTGTACCAGCTGCTATGGAGGACACATAACCACATCTCAGCCAGCCCCAGTACATTGTTACGGGCATAAAATTCCTTTACATTTGAATAAACATTTGCTAGTGAATATTTTAAAACATCTGTTACCTTTGAGCTGCCTGGTATAGTGAGGGGTGTCCCTGCCCATTGCAGAGGGTTGGAACTTAATGACCTTTGAGGTCCCTTCCAACCCAAACCGTTCTATGATTCTATGAAACTGCTGCTTGAGTTAACAACATCACCCTCAATCTGTCTGGGTTAACATTCAGATGTGCTGAACTGGCAGAAGGGAAGTCCAATAACCCATCACCTTAAGAACATCCAGTTTAAAGGCTGACAGCAAGAAGTGTTCCATGGGCTTTTATGGGGGGGAGAGGGAAAATGCAATGGTGAAATTAAGGAAACAGCCCAAGTTTATGCAGCATGGACTGGAGTACTGGAAAAAGACAGTAAGCCAAGATTACAGCCCATAAAATTATAGCATGATAACATTAAGCAGTTTATCAGGCTTTTACAGTGGCACTTACTGCGTGAGAAGGAATCAAGTGATGAGATTATAGGATTGGAGCTGCTGTTTCAGGACTAATATTATCTCTTTCCTTTTATTGCTTATTTGGAAATTTAGCTGCTGTCAAAAAATCATCTGTCCACAAAATACAGTATTAAGGATACAACATTAGCAAAAGCTCAGAGAGCTCTGAGTGCTGCAATTAGAGGTTACCAGCCCTTGGGGAAAAAATGACTGCAGCCCTGAGAAGGACTTGGGGGTGTTGGGGGACGAGAAGGTCAATATGATCCAGCAATGTGCACTCGCAGCCCAGAAACCCAACTGTGTCCTGGGCTGCATCAAAACCAGCGTGGCCAGCAGGTCAACGGAGGGGATTCTGCCCCTCTGCTCTGGTGAGACTCCCCCTCCAGTGCTGTGTCCAGCTCTGGGGTCCCTAGTACAAGAAGGACATGGGCATGTCAGAGCAAGTCCAGAGGCAACTGGTCTTGTGGAGGGTGTCCCTGCCCATGGCAGGGGGTTGGAATGAGATGACCTTTGAGATTCCTTCCAGCCCAAACCAGTCTGTGGTTCTGTGATAATCAGAGGAGGAGCTAAATGGGTAAAATAACTCAGCGACTGTGGGCTTCATCCTGTACATAACATCTGTTCTCAGTGATGGTCCCTGTTGAATCAACAGGTTGCCCACAATCACCATTAGTCTTACCAGAAAGTCACAGTTCAGAGCCGTGGCATTGGGTACGTGTTCAGCTGGAGGCCAGGCACGCTCTGTGTTTCTTCCCAGCAGACTGACTCTCCTTTTCCATGTCAGTTCCTGGTTTCAGCACCCCTCTAACCCATGGGAGGAGAGGCTGAGGGCTGAGAGCTCTTGGCTCTGCAGGAAGCCTCTGCCGCATGCGCTGCCCTGTTCACCCCACGAGGTTGCCTTGAATTGCACGTGCTGCAAATGCTGCTTCTCCCAGTTCACTGTGCGGCCAAACGGTGTGTGAAAATCCACTGCTGACTTTGGAATTACCTATTTGTATCATTTCCAGGCTGAAGAAAGACAGCCTCCCACTGGGAGAGTGCCTAAGCTCAGCTTGCACCAGACAGATTTGTAGGACTCTTCCAGCTTCCCATGGCACTGAGAGCTACTTGCACACTGGGCATTGCCTGGGGGCAGCTGGAGCAGACACAGCAAGTGTAAGAAGTCAGCCACTAAAAGCTGTTAATAATTGGTATGCTGGTTTTTCAGGGGTGTTCTGTGCACGCAGTCAAACACTGTGTTTGGAATACAACCCTGGGAACCTCCGAATAATGAAATCCTTACATTAAGAGAGTTGCTTATTTCTCATCAAGAGCTCATTTCTGAACCTATGGGCTGGTGGGTACCAAAGCTGAACATTAAACAAAGGCCTAAATTGCTGAAGATCGTAGAATGTGTTAGGTTGGAAAGGACCATTGAAGGTCATCTAGTCCAACCCCCTGCAGTAAGCAGAGACCGAAGTTATGGGTCCCCCCTGACTCAGGATATTCTGTCATTCCATGATCCTATACCACTAACGGTAATGAGACTCTACTTCTCAAAGTTGAAAACTTTAGAGAGGGATGTGCAGGCACTTGGAAGTCACTGTGGTCTAACGCAGGAGGCTGGGGTCAGGAAAAACTAAGGCTGTTGCTGAGAGAGCGTGGGTACATGAAGTACTTCTTCCATTTCAGTTCAACTGTAATGTGGATCAATAATGACCTTTCCTATAGGTTATGTGAGGTGCAATGCTGAAAGTGTGCCAAGTATTATTTGAGAATAAATGTGGTGAGAGAACTGCAGGCAGTTCATCAAAACACTTAGAAAAGATCACATTAAAAAACCCCACCACCCACACTCAAAACCTTGGAAACTTTGGACCAAAAGACCTTCCCTTCTGTGCTGTGACATGGAGAGGGCTGACTCCCTGGCCTGTTTTCTCACTGTGCCCTCTCCCAAGCTCCTCATTACTTCAGTTGCACAGCCAGAATAATTAAGGTACATCTTTTTTAGCTTTTATAGCATTGCTTCGAATTTGAGGCTCCTCATCATAGAACCACAGAATCCTTCAGGTTGGAAAAGATCTCTGAGATCATTAAGTCCACCTGTCTGTCCAACACCCCCATGTCAACTAAACCCAAAGTGCCACATCTGCATGTTTTTTGAACGGCTACTGGGATGATGACTCCACCACCTCTCTGGGCAGCCTGTTCCAACATCTGACCACTCTTTCAGTGAATAAATTTTTCCTAATATCCAATAACCTCTCCTGACACAAGTGCCAATTAATTCTTGTTGTATTGCTTGTTACTTGGGAGAAGAGACCAACCCCCACCTCACTACAACCTCCTTTCAGGTAGTTGTAGAGACTGATAAGGTCTCTCCTCAGCCTCCTTTTTCCCTGATTTAACAATCCCAGTTCCCTCAGCCAATCCTCATCAGACTTATGTTCATCCAACATCTTCCCATCCAGCCATAGATGTCAATCCAAGAGCCCTCAGGAGTGTTTTCAGTGAGCTTGATGTCTTATGGCCCTTCTTTCACCCCTATAAATCACTTACTTTGGGAATTCTGGAGTCTCACGTTATCTCTGCCTGGCCAGCTCAGCTCAGCTGAGACTTGTCTAGGAGTCTGGAAGTTGCTGTGGTTTTGTGTTCATCCCACTGCTGTCAGCAGGTACATCTATGCACCCAGGCTCACAATCTGACATGGCTGGCACTGGCAGAACTGCTGAATGAAGCTTCTGGATGTGGTAAATGTGCTCATCCATCTGGAGGACTTTGCAGATGGCCAAAGAATGAATTTGTTTTGGAATCACAAGGGAAATCACTTCCTCCTGAGCTGATTTGGACACAAACATCTCAGCCAGTGCAAACCAGGTTCCATCATCACGATGACAAGCTGGTGGCCTGAGCTGGCCCTAGGCAGGTGAAAACTCCCTCTAGATTAAAACAGAGATCCAAATCCATGATGGAGAAGAGTTGTCAGGACATGGAACAGGCTGCCCAGGGAGGTGGGGGTTGAGTCACCGACCCTGGATGGGTAGATGAGGTACTTAGGGATACGGTTTAGCATAGGACAGGAATGGTTGGACTTGATGTTCTTAAGGTCTTTTCCAACCTTGTGATTCTGCGAAGTGGTACTGAGCACCCACCTTTTCTGCAGGGTGCCACAGCTGCAGGACCATTCTCCCTCCGTTGTTCATTCAGCTCCGTGTCGTGCCAGGTCGTGTCTGCAGAGCCTAACTTCTCAGGTGCAGTACAGCAGAACGTCTCCTCCCGTGCCTCAGGGACGGAGGGCCATGCTGCTGCGGCTGCGGCTGCGTCTCCCGGGTGAGCGGCTGGCATCTGGTCTATGCAGCAGATTTAGCGCTTAATGGTGCGCGAGTGATCCGATTTCACACTTGAAGCCTATAGCACATACCCACTTGTGTACAAGGAATGCTCCGAGCTCTTGTAGGTACCTGGGCCGTGGTCTTGCAGGGAGGTAAAGTTAAAAATTAAAATAATAAAAATAAAGAATTGGTGCCACAGAAGCAACTTGTGATGTCAAAAATTGCAGGCAAACAAAACTCCCGCCCTCACCTGCCAGCTCTGTGTGCCCAGGAGGCCAAGAAGGCCAACAGCACCCTGGCCTGTATTGCCAACAGTGGGGTAAGACAAGGGAAGTGTTTGTCCCTCTGTACTCAGCACTGGAGAGGCTCCACCTCGAGTGCTGTGTTCAGGTTTAGGACCTCGCTACAGAAGACATTGAGGTGCTGCAGCGTGTCCAGAGAAGGGCAATGAGGCTGGTGAGGGGACTGGAGAATAAATGTTATGAGGAGCAGCTGAGGGAACTGGGACTGTTTAGTCTGGAGAAGAGTAGGCTGAGGGGAGACCTTATCCCTGCCTGCAACTACCAGAAAGGAGGTTGTGGAGAGGCAGGGAGGACCTTTACTTCCTAGTGACAGGTGACAGGACAAGAGGAAATGGCGTCAAGTTATGCCAGGAGAGGTTTAGATTGGATATTAGGAAAAATTTCTTCCCAGAGAATTGGAACAGGCTGCCCAGGGAGGTGGTGGAAACCTCCATCCCTGTAGGGGTTTAAGAGACGGTTAGATGTGGTGCTGAGGGACATGGCCAAGTGGTGGTTGGCAGGTTAGGGTGATGGTTGGACTTGATGATCTTAAAGGTCCCTTCCAACCAAGACAATTCCATGGTTCTATGATTCTATGACTCCAACTGACCTTTCCATCAATTGGTCTAGAAACTTTCTGAAGGGAAAGATTCTACTGCAACACTTTGAGGCTGTTTTTACATTACTGATACAAAATTCAAAAGAGATATGTGACTGACCCCTACCCCACTGCACGAGACTGAAGTAGCTTACCTTTTCTTCCTCATCTTCAAAGATCTGGACAACAAATGCCAGGTATGAAACGACCCAAGTTTCCCTTAAGGAAATTCCCCTCTCAAGATTGATAGAATTTTGCATTTTCTATCTACAGCCCAGAAAGGCAAGCAGAAAAGGAGATGAACAAGCACTATTTGGCCAGAAACAATGAACCCCAAAAAGCAGGGCTTGACTTTAAACCATTGTCCACTTCAGCTACGTTACCTGGAATGCAGAAGGTGAATAGAAATGAGAGGATGCAGCAGGGATTGAATCTTGCAGTGTTTAAGGTGCAGGAGCGACTTAAGGAATTAGTTTTCAGATCCACAGAGCCTTTCCTGGCACCCAGTGACCTGAACCCAAAGGTCCTGGCCTTCAGGAACTCCCTGGGGACAGATGTCCGAGGTGGTATTCACCTATTAAAGTGGGGGACTCAGCACAAGCAATCTAATCCACCTAAGCCGTGGCAGGTCAGCAAGCTCAGGGCAGACAGGGTACAGCAAGGGAGAACATGGTTAGCAGGAGATGCAGTGGAGGTGACTGAGGGCAACCCCCTCCTTCAGTGCCTGCCAGGGCAGGGCAGCTCGCCTACATGGTCAGCTGTGAGCCACGCTGGGGCTACGCCGTAACGTGTAACATGGCTGTGTAACTATGGAAGGTTTCAGCTTATTTTGGGGCAGAAACAGGGAGAGTGCAGCTGGAAGAGAAGTGAGCAGCTCAGCACCAACTACACCAGCAATCAGCCCAGGACGAAGATTTGGGCTGCCCTTGCTGTGCTTCCTCAAGGGCAAGGAATGGGCATGGTTTGCCCAGTGGGGACAACCATAACTGTTCTTTTCCTTCTCTATCTGTGTGAATCCACTTGCTGGAACTGCTTCATGCAGGAGGGATGTGCTGTGCATTTGGCACCCAGCTGGGTTTAACCCAATCTTGGGGCCTGAAGCTGTCCCTTGGTGCTGCCAGTTGGCGCGAGGCAGGTGGTTTACGTTAGATTAGTGTTTAATCTGAATGGCTGTCAAGGTAAGAATCGGCTGCTTTTGGTCACATGCATAAGGCATACACATCATTTCAATCCCACAAGGAGACACACAGAGTCTGTTCATTTTACAGCACCAACACTGAGCCCTACAAAAAAGGCAAATAAAAAATAATCTTACCCTGCAGTTACTCTTCCATTCTTATTTTACTTACAAAAATACATTCATTTTCTGAACAAAAGCACAATTCTGATAAACAAAATAATGAGATTTTCAAAATATAAAAATGCTCTGCTACGTTTCATCTACTAGTTTATTTTGCCAGTTCCCATTATTGCCATGATATGCAAAGTGAGGGCAGAGTACATCTCTGTTAGATAAATATCACAGTGTCTCTCCGGAGAAGAGGAAAACAGTTTACTAACAGCCACATTTACCTTGCAAGAGGCTGAATCCAGATTGGGCCTTGTGCAATTTAGAGGCAACTGATCAAGAAAAAATATCTTAAGCCACATTCAAATTACTCCAGTCAACCACAGCCAGCAGTCTCTGCAACCCTTTTATCACTAGGATAAGCGTTCTGCTTATGTAAACTGACACAGATCCACTGCCTTGTAGCTACAGATTTACAGGAGCTGAAAACATAACCCATTAAAAAACATCAACATCCTTTTCTGGGGCTTCTGGTTGTTTTTAAAGAAGACTATTAGGAAATAAACAAATATTACAGAATAAATCAAGACACACACCCCCAAACTGTTTTCTGTGATGTTTTGGAGCTATGTGATATTACTACATAACTTACGTACTTCAAAGTGCATTATATCCGCTACTTCAAATTCCAGCAGACTCAAAATTGTAAACAGGCTTATGGGTTTTATTCTTGTAAACACATATGCCCCAGGCATACCAATCTTGATTTGTCCAAGAGCTGAAACCAAAAAACTCCAGCCTTAGATGCCAATTCAATAGAAGCCTCAAACATACTTAACCATTCCCCATGGCACACTCGAAATGCATCCCGAAAAGTGCACTCATGGTTAAGGGTTTTGCTGAGTTAGGACAGTTCATGAGGCCTTAGACGCCAAACTTGGGGTAGAAATTCCTCTCTTGTCTTGTGCCGTGCTTATTTCTTCAAGGTGAACAACACTTCAACTCTTGGATTCATCACTCTCCCCTCCAGATTCAGATACATCTTCAGACTCCTGTCATTTTAGCGTAAGCTTGGACTCAGCCTATGGAGGTCTCTGCATCTCCACTGGCTGCAGAAGGAGCCCAGAATGACCAGGTCTGAACTCGAGTGCTCCAGAAAATGCCTGAGGTTAAAATGTGCCTTTCACCTACAAAATGTGTTCAGCAGTGTGAATCTATAGGTAGAAAGGAGGTGTCAGTTAATGTGTCTAACGCATGACGACATCTCTGACTGAAAGAAAAATCACCCTTTAAGTCAGGTGTGGCATAAAACACTATGTGCAAGCTGGGCTTAGCAGCCACGCCATGGTGTTCTGTGAGGCAGAGCACTTGCACCACATGAGAAACAGGTATCATGATTACTTAAAGGCTGAAATTTACAGAAATTCGAATGGCATAACTTAGTTCCTGGAGGGGGCTGCTGATTTTGGGTATCCTGTGTGGAGATGATGTTTTTGAAAACGCTGTGTACTTGTTCCCTGACAAAGATCAGCTTACAGGCACCAGAAGCAAGGAACTCCGGTAATGGGAAATGGAAGGTTCTGTTTCATATAAAATCTATGAAGTGAAATTGCATCAAAACCTCTTTCAGAAAAGCCCTTGGTGAGAAAATCCTCCAGACTTGTCTGCATCAGTGATTTGCTTCACATTTCAAACCAAAATCAATCCTAACTTTGTATCATATACTTCAGGATTCTCAAGTGCTTTCCAAACACAATAGCGTGCAATTTAGAGGTAGAGATTATGTTCAAAATCCACTCCAGCCTCTAAGGGTGAAACATGTCACATGAGTTAAAACTCAGGTTGTGCATCACATTTACACTTTTTCCCCTTGACCTACATGTCCGTTGGACTCTCCTGTTGCAGTGAGATCACAGCTTTCTGTTCATCACTGAAAAACAAACACCCCCCAAGCCTTTGGCAGCTTACATTTCTGAACACTTCTAAGGATCTTTGTTAGCACAGTGCATGGAGTCAGATATGTATCTATTTGGCATGGTGGTGTCCTCTCTTCATTTCATTAGTGACTGTCAGAATCACCCTTTATCCTTTCTGACAAATATGAGCAGAGAAGTGACCCAGAAGCCTCTCACAGTTTGTGTGTGAGCCATGAGACTGCACTTGGGAAGTCCTTGTACTCAGAGCTTTCAGACCGAGGTGCGCTCTTTGTGGTCATCCAGGTTCTCTGTGCTGTGGTGGCTCCTTCTGTTGAAAGCAAAGGAAATGATATGTGAACAGACTTCTGGCTTTTATTGCTAACTAATCACAGAATCATAGAGGTTGGAAGGGACCTTGAGAGATCATCAGGTCCACCTCCCTGTCAAAACAGGCTCCTTAGGACATATCAAGAATCAAGCTTCAGTTTGGCAATCTCAAACAGTGAGACCCACCAGCAAGGTGTGGTTGCTGTGGACAGTGACTAAAGTACCTAGAGAGAGCATCCACCCCCATTTTAGGTTGTTTAGCCTGTCCCCTCAGGTCTGCAGCTGCCACTCGAGCTGGTGCTGAGAGGCCTGTGCCATACCTGCCAACCCCATGCAGGCATCTTGGATACCTTAGGGCACTGAAGTGGTCCCAGATACCCACGGTTAGGCTCCAGATTTTATCCCTTAGCGTGGAAATCAGTTCCCAACCCCAGCAACTTGGGATAACAGAAACAATCCATCAATCTGCTAGGCTAGGCTGTTGTTATGTCTGCTCTCAGTATATCAAGGCTTCATTTGACAGAGGCGGATGATTTTCAGCAAGGCAAGAGTTTCTTTGGAGGGGGAAGAAAGGGGAGGAAGGGAGAGCAATAGGCTCAGAGCTGTCCTTTCTTTTTTCTCCCACAATCTTTCCTGCCCACGCCTCTAAATCATTTGGATGGCTTTTATATGCCATAAACACCCAGGAATGCAGTGAAGAATCCCATTTTCTTCTATATATAAGTAAATTTTCTCCAGAAATTTAATCTACACAGAATATTCTTGGTTTCTGGCTCGAAGCACTGTGCTGCAATAGTGCTTTGTGCACCACTCCAGAGAAAAAGTAAAGCACAGCAGCCAGTGTATCTGATGAACAGTCCCCCAAGCAGGGAGTACTACGATACGAAAATGAGATACTGAAGCATGTAATAGTTATGTTCAGTTCATAATTCAACTAACAGAGTGTTGGTTTGTTTTGCTGAGAGGAATAAAGAGATGTATGTGGGTAGCTAGTATTTCTTCCCAGTACAGCTAAGAGCTGCTGTGATGGTGTTACCCCTGTTTGAGAGGTGACAGGTGATAGGACAAGGGGAAATGGCACAAAGCTGTGCCAGAGCAGGGTCAGATCAGATGTTAGGAAAAAATTCTTCACTGAAAGAGTTGCAGGGCCTGGAACAGGCTGCCCAGGGAGGGGGTTGAGTCACCTTCCCTGGATGGGTAGATGAGGTACTTAGGGATATGGTTTAGCATAGGAAGGGAACTGTTGGACTCGATGATCTTAAAGGTCTTTTCCAACCTTGTGATTCTGTGTTTGCTGCCAGTTCAAACCTACCTTAACTCTTCAAGTGCAAGCTTTGTCTCTTTCCGACTTTCTTCAGTGATTGGGTAGAACAGAAGTATAAATAAACCTGCAAGGATGAGGATCGCAGGAACCGCTCCAATGAGGATTTTCAGTGTGAGGATCACATCGCTGGATTGTCTGCATATCCCTGCCTTGTATCCAGTAAATCTAAACAAATGGGAATAACAGTGGTGTGTGTATATCCAAAGCTAAAAGGCTCTGTTCCCAGGTCACTCCTTCCCCCAAAACTCTTAAGATTTTCCTCCCATTTTTTCCCCTATGTCTCACTTTCTCACTTTTTCTTTCCCCTCATTACACACTTCAAGCCTGTTTTTTCAAATCTCACAGTTGTGCTCGATTTCAGGTAACTGCATTGGCTCTGTATTTTCTCATTATCATGATGCAACATTTAACTACTAAGAGGAGCATGGAATCCTACATAAGGAAATTGATCTGTGTTTCCTGTTAACAGTCAGCGAAGTATTTAGGCTCTGCTTTAAAAGTATGCAAGTAATCCAACCAATTTCAACAGCAATAATTTAATTTAAACACACACTTAAGCACTCTTCTCAAGATAGACAAATTTACTCAAGTGCTTAGAATTAGGTACAAACTTACAGTTCATTGATTCAGGGTTTCCTCGCAGTCCCACAACTGCTGGTATACTCAAATTCCCATTCCCAATTTGTGGAATTAATTTATTTTCCTCTGAACAATCACCTATGAAAAGCTACAGCTCATTTGGCTCACTCTGTCTTCTGTGCTCTCCCACAAAGATCTTCCTTGGCAAACTGTTGGGAGCTAACTGGAATACAACTGAAGAGAGCTAATTGGGGAACAGCGACATGTTTGAGGGTGTTAGCAGTAAGCATCTAAAATTCCTGAGCCCAAAGCATGTTATTTAGCAGTTTCAGCTTGAGGCCCTGAAGCAAAACACTCCAGTTACCAAAACCTATCTTGGGGCCAAGGGCTAGGCAGGATTTCAGACAAGTTCCCTTCTAAGTGTTTACTGCCTGTTTGTGTGCAGTAGCATCCTGAAGCCCCACAGGGGCAGGCCAAGGCCCTTTCTGCTTGGTCACGCACAAAAGCAGGGCAGGAGATGGCTGGCCACTTTCTCAGGACAGACAAGGCAGAAATGGAAGGAGATCACAAAGAATCTTGCAAGTTGATGGGCAGAGCTGTGAGACGGTTCCTGACTCAGATTGGGGTCTGGTTCCCTAAAACCATGCAGGTACCAGTGATCCTTTCATGCTCAACAGGCACTGCACACCCCTGAAAACACTCCAATCCATGTAGAGACTTACAAGCTCGTATCCATAGCTCGACTCTGATGCAACAGGGAATGCACAAAGCAGCTGTATCCCTTGTGAGGAACCTTAATCTGCCGAGCTTTAGTTCTTTAGTCCTTTATTCGTATAAGCCTCTAAAATTTACATGAGTAATTTGGAAAGAGGAAAATCTAAAGGGAAGTCAGGTCCTTCTGAACTGGAACTTGTTAGGGCAGGTGACTTAATGCTCAGTGGTCTGGCCTAGATGATAAGAATCTTGTCTTCTGCGGTCGGCCATCTGGAGCTGCTGGCGCCTTCAGGCTCAGAGCAAAAAGGCAATTAACTCCACAGGGTAAAGGCAGAGTAACCTCAGAATGCTTTCAGAGTAGATCCACTGAGTGGAACACACAGTCTTACTTACTCCAGGCCTGCTGCCGAAATTCCTAAGCCAATTCCTGCTGACATCTTGGTAAAGAAGACATAAGAAGAATAGAAAATGGTTTCATGTCCTTTTCCATGAGGATTCTGCAGGCGAAAGTTATCAACAACATCAGGCAGCATTGACCTAGAGATGAGCAAGATAAAAGAAAAACTCAACCCAAAATCTCTCCTTAAAGTCAAAACTTAATGAAAAAGCACACCCCCTCCTCCCTTTTAAAGATCTGATTGATGTAGTCATGAACATGAAAGAATCCAGTTCAAAAAGTCCTACTGCTGGACAGATTGGCAAAAATCCGTGTCAGAAACACACAGCCACATACTGCAAAGTAGAAAATTATCTGAAAAACTATCAAACACTTGCTGGGAGGTGACAGAATTCTTTAGACTGACTGCCATTCCAATCAGAAGTTATGATATTAAAAAAAGAACAACAAACCCCCATGTTTTGTTTCAAGGGACTCTGAATCTCCGAATAGTTCCACTCTGAAATAACCCTTTTGACAAGCTAACAAAATTTTCAGAAACCAGTGAGGCCCATTCTCTCTCTCCTTCAAAGAGATGGAATTTGGTAATGGTGAATCAGAAAGAATTGGCGTTTTATTTCCAATATATGTCATGATTTACTGTTGGAAAAAAAGGGCTTCTCACCCTCTGTGCAGAAAAGCTTGTGTAGTCTGACAGCTCATTTCATACAATGTTTCCATGATCCCTTGGATTTTTTAGGGCATTGTACAGATGAGTAATGCAAAACAGTGCTCTCAGCAAGTCTTGCTTTCTGGTCAATTTGACCTGAATAATAATTATTCCCTCTGGAGAGGAAACATCCCATCCTGCTCATCCTTGAATAGTTTGGTTTTTCCCCCATGTATTTTCAGTCCCCAAGAGAGAAGCACATTGTATTGTTAATTTCTTTTAATCATAGCCTTGTGTTATTTGATCTGTAACAGAGGACTGCTCAAGCAGGGATACACAGCTTGGCGTACATTTCCTCTGCCACATTCTTGATTACTCAGCATTAATTGATTTATCTAACTTCACCATTCCTGTAGTTCTGTTAGAAACCAAAGACACTGACTTAGTGTCATCACAAGCTCTATAGCTACTTAGATTACTGATTCATCTATGTACTCTTATGTACAAAGAACAGCTGCAGTTGCAGTGGATGTAATCCGTTAGCAACAGGGCAACCAAAGTCACGTCACTGCAAATAGCCTCTATTACAAAAGCAGAAAAACAGAATAAGGGACTCTTGTAAAATTCTGCCTCTTTCACAGGCAAATTCCATGCAGTAGTACGTAGGTGTAATGTAGACATACAGCCCTTCCCCACCTCAAGTGTCAAATTCTCCTACCATGGCAACAGAAGAGATGCTGCGATGCTCAGCCCAGAGGTGAAGGCTACGAAGTAAGCCAGGATCAGGTTTGGGATGGTCACTAGCATGACTGCAAAAGGAATCATCCACTGAGGAAGAAGAAAAACAGCTCATCTAACTGACAGTACTGACTGCTCAATGCTATATAGATTGTTCTCTTTAAAATACAAGATTGCATTACAAACCACACAGCAAGGCCTGACGCTGCAGTATTTTGGTGAAATGGCATTTCCAAAGAGCCCTGAGCTGATCTCTATTTACCCATCCAGAAGAATCAGAGAAAAACAGGACAAGCAACGTGACTGCCTTCTCCATTAGCAGAATTAGGGCTATAACCTCACTAGTAAGTTAAACACCCCCCCTGGAGCTAACTGACAGCCCCTGGCCATGTGCACACTCCTAAACGTTCACAGTCTCCAAAAGGAGCATGGCCATTTAAATGCTTTTTGTGAAGACCCCTTGGGTGGGCTAGTTCCCAGACTGTGCCCAGATACTCCTTGGGAGATTGCTAATCAGCTAATCAATTTCTGATTGCTAATCAGATTTTCCTGCCAATTTAGTAACAGAGATGACCTAAGACCATTTTCTATTCTAGGCCAGCGGAACCATTTCATTTACTACTACAGACAATCATTTGCTATCAGAAACCTCACTTCCAGGGGAGGTGCAGGGGTTTTTGATGGTCATTTTCTACTGTAAATACCCTATTTCGCAGACTATCTTGAGTCTTGAATGAAGAAGAGTTTGCTTACACCTTCGTTTCCAATGACCACTCGAAAGCAATCCAGGCACTCAGCAGTACCTCAAAGCAGGCAGGCAGTGTGGTTTACTCCCAGCCAGATATGCTCATGACATTGCACAAGTCACTAAGTCTACCCTCAAACCCAAACTAATTTGGGATGCTCAGGATTTGTTTTCTGGCAGTAAAACCTATCAGATTTCCTCAACTTCAACTCGAGGCAATGGGTATACAGGATTAAAAAGCCACTATTTTACATGCTGATTGAATGCGTTCAGTCCACCTGCCCCAGACCCATCACATGCTCCATCTCCCACGCCTGTGAACCATGGGCACAGCACATGCAGAATCCAGAACCAGGGGCTTATCTACAGGGCTTTTTAATGATGGGGGATTAGTTTAACATTAAGCGTTTCAATCCTCTATACTCGCAGCTTGGGAGTTGAGGGTATGAGAAGAGCTTTCACAGAGAGTGATTCCCCTAAGCACTGCTATTTACAGTTCTGTATGATAAGTGATTCTGGGAGTCCTGGAGTCTAATCCATTATGTTTATGTTTTAAATGCATTTCCCTTCTAAAGCATTTGCTCCTAACCTAAGGAGGCAGAAAATAACCTTCCCTGACTGCAA
The DNA here is from genome assembly GCA_020800305.1 of Porphyrio hochstetteri. Classification (NCBI taxonomy): domain Eukaryota; kingdom Metazoa; phylum Chordata; class Aves; order Gruiformes; family Rallidae; genus Porphyrio; species Porphyrio hochstetteri. Next base: position 118,601,584 of record CM036907.1, on the reverse strand, counting down.
GTTCCCTGCACAAGCAGATAATCCTTGCGTTAGCCCAGTACTGTGGCAAAATCGTTATTTCACCACAAGAGAGCACTCCAGCAATACAAGATTTTATGTTGCCTATAAGCAATTTTATGACTGGCTTACGCTCCACATGGGGCACCACTCAGAAACCAAAGCACTTAAACAAAATTCTAGATCAATAATAATAATCATTGTAACTGTAATTTTCTACTGAAAGAGAAGCACGACCTGCAGGACTGAGGCTACAATGCTCTGGAGTCTCACTGGTGCAGTGGTGGTGCAATCATGGGGCAGGCGCTCCTGCAGCAATAAACAGCTAATGCATCTCCTTTCACTTGTAAAGCAAATCCTCTTGTTACCGGCACCCCGCTCTCGAGTCACAGGGCTGCTGCCCTCCCAGCTACAAACGATATTCTACAGTTACCGTGTGTCTTCCATCCATACCCTGGCAGCACTGCAGAAGCTGATCCTGCTGGGATGCTAAAGGGGGCACTGGCCTGTGCAGCAGCACGTTATGAAGGGAAAATAGGGAAAAGGTGCGGCCAGGATGTGAGTGGGAATGGGGATGGGGTAGTGGAAAAGGGGCTGCAGAGCCAGGATTCACCCAAGGGCATGCCTCCATGCACAGTGCCATGAGATGGCAAATAGACAACTGTGCATGTGAGGGATGGTGAAAAGATCAGAGGCATTTTTGGGTTTGTTTTTATTTTTAAGTAAATACTCTGAAACCCACAGCCAAAAGCTCTTACTGGCCAGGATGGAAGCTAGAGTTGTGAGAGAGAGCAGTCTTTCATTTTTAGACACCATGCCAAAAACATGAACCAAGAATCTGCCACACTTCTCATGACAACTTCACCTCCAGTCACCAGCTGAGGACTTCCTGACTGTAAGTTCAATGTTTGCCCTGTGAGGGCAGAGCAAACAATGTAAATGATCACAGCCCCTGGGAGCAGAAGCAAATAAACACAAGAGAATAGTTCCTAGCCTGTGCATCAATCTCATCATGGGAAGAATCTTATCAAGGATCCTTCCTTGGTATGACCCTGTACTCCCAGGGAGTCCAGGCTTTAAACTTGTACAAATTTAGATACTCAGTACTTACCTTGTTGGTCATTTCTTGTGGGGGAATGAGTAAAAAGGGAGCAGTATCAGGGGAAGGAAGCCAAGATTCTTTTTGCCTGTTTACCTACCCTGCCTTCTACACTCCTTCAGGGGACTCTTCAACATAGCACCACTTTAACAGGAAAAATTAGTCTGCAGCAGCATGACATTTTTTTTCAGGAAAGTGAATTTCAAATTACATTTTCACCCTGAAACTGAGTTAGGTTTTGGAGAAACTGAGGTGCTGACAGGCTTTCCAGTCACGTTAAACTAAATTTACAGAGCCAAGTTAGTTGAAGAAAGCATTTTTTGTTGCCAAGTAGACAGAGGAGGAGATTTCCCAAGGAGGAAATCTGCATTCCCATGTCCAGTCAATGGTCCAATACTGCTTTTGGCAATTCTCTTTGCTCAAGTGGTAAAAAGAAAATGAGGATGGGACTTGGATTCCAGATGCCTACTTCAAAACACATTAACTATTCAGCATATTTGGAATTTGGGTTTTAAAGTTAGTTCTGATGCTTTGGAAGTAATTCCAAAACACAGATTTTATTTTAAAAAATTATAATTATTCAATAACATTGTCACCAGACCTAAATTTTTCAGCTTCGTTCAGATTTTGACATACAGCTTCAGGCTGGATTTTCCAAGTCCTCATGCTTTATTGTGCACAAGGCAGACAATTTCCTTCTTTCCTCTTTCATAAGTAATTGAAGGTAAACAGGGGGGAAATGGGGAGAAACAGGCTTATACAATGACTCACCAAGGATGATGACAGAAAATTGCTGCTGTCTGCACTAAGTGAAGGACTTAAAATAATCCATCAGAGATGAGGGCAGGCTTGCTGAGCTCGCTTTGCAGAGCTGTGTCAAAGTTAAACTAGGCTTCTTTTCTCAGGTAGGTCACCTATTTCTTTACTTGGCTAATAAGTGTCCATCTCTGTTCAGAGGAATGCAGGCAGCCCTGCCTTCTCCAGTTTCTAGAGAAGGGTGTGTAACTGAAACACAGATGCTCTCATCTCAGTAACATACACAAAGACAAAACAAGCCTTGTGCAGCACATAACTTGTCAACCTGAGGCAAGAGGTTTTAATTGGTAAAACCTCACTGGGGTTCACTTCTGAGAGCAGTGAAATGCAGATTCTTCAAGGAGCTGGGACTTCCCTTCAGCATCAATCCATTTCTGAAAAGTTTCTCTTGGAAACTTGGAATCTGACTGAAATTTGGTATAATGATTTAAAACAACCTCTGAAACTGAGCAAGTTTCACGTAGTGTCAGGTTCCAGGCATCTGAAAGAACAGAAGTGGCTCTAGTTGTCAAATGAAGTGAGCACAAGCAGATATTTTCCTCAAAGGGTTTGCTTACCGAAATCCCACATGCTGCACACTTCTTGCCAAATCGCTGCAGAAACTTCTGCCAGAAAGGAACACTCACAGCTGCTGATACCTACAATGGACAAAAACCCACATCTGGACCGTGCTTACTGCCACTGGCTTCTTCAGCTGTAGAACTTGGACATCTTTTTGTCTAGTACATTACAGTCTGAAAGGAAGATGGACTTGCAGATTCCTGTTACTCTTCATCCTTTGAATGATGTTTTTGGGTTGGGGTTTTTTTGATTCACTGTTGTATTACAAGCAGAAGCTATCCATGAGAGGATTTTCCACAGAAGGCAGTATCTCAAAATTTCCTTTTTCCCAGTGTAAGCCACAGCAGTTTAAGCTATACATGGCACAGTCATTCAAGTTCAAACATACTGCTGATAATCACACTTTGTGCTAACACCTTTTGCCTCCTCTGAACCTGAATTAAGCCCTACTCCATCACACAGAAAGAAAGAAGAAAGCTGAAGCACGATATGCACTTATCTTAAGAAATACTTTTGAGTACATATCCCATACTACATCTTTATTCTTAGCAACAACCTGTAAGAGACATAGTCACCTACAGTGAACATTACCATTTCATACACTGTAATACTCACCTGGTAGCAGCCACAACTACAGGCAACATTGTACCAATGCACTGAAATACAGCTGCTAATGCCAATCTTTCTATTTAAATTCAAATGTTGTCTCATTGTTACAGCTATATTCCACTCTTTACTGACTTTAACTTCACTGTCTCCTTTCTTCTTGGTGTCCCTTACTTGTACAGCTTTAAGATACCCAACAGGCATCCTTTGATCTCCAACATTTTGATTTTAATCATTGGAAAAGATCTGTCCTATAATGTGGGAAAGGAAGAATCAAAAAGGGGTAGGAAGGGTGGGAGACTGGGACCAAGAAATGGAAATTAAGTTCCCCTAAGATGGTTTCACAAAGTCCCTGGGCCAAATGGGTCAAAAAACATGCAACAGTTTCCCTGAAAATGACAGCTGCAGTATTCTACATGGTGGAAAAATTACCTACAAAAGATTTCAGAGGTGTAGTGCACACACATCCTAGAAACTAAGCAACATTAAATGCTCTACTTACATTTAAAAGACATTAGTCAGAAGGATGAAAAATGGCAGTTTTCAACTAATAGTACTTGTAATCATAAAGTAAAACATACAATACAGGAGCAGTGTGGAACTGAGTCATAAGTAACACCTAAGCAAGCAGAATGCTACCTCTGCATGGCAAGAAAAAAAAGTTCTGTAAAAGAATCTTTTTATCACACTGCTAATTATTTTGGAGAGGAATCTTCACATCTCTGGATTGTTAAAATATTTATCCTTGTAAGCCTAGCCCAGAAGGCTCATGTGTATGAATACACAAATTAAAGTTGTTTAATTTTCAGCATGTCAGACTGGGGAAAGGGAAAAAAGAACTGAAATTCCAGACCCCATTTCTGGCAATAGCTTTTGCCTTTTATAGGAACAGGAAGGTGACTTACAGGTAAAAGCAACAAGGAATGAATTAAAGGCTCCAAAACATTATCTTTTTAGATGTACAACAGCAAACATCAGCTTTATTTCAAACAGATATTGGAAAAGATAGTGTAGCCTTCTAATAGCTCTGCCTCAATACAAAACTTTTCTTGTCTTGTATTATTTTGTGCCAAAACCCAGTGAGAACCAGCTATCAAATAGGAAGATGGGAGAGAAGTGCAACTCACCAAGATGGTCACCACCAAATATTGGAAGTGGTTGCGAAGATCAGCAGCATGAGTGCAGAATAGGACAAAGTTGCTCTGCTCCAGCTGTTGGAGACATTCAGTGACCATGATGAAAGAAAGAAAGTTTTAAAAAGGACAAAAATGACATCACACTCCATACAAGCCAAACATAGTTGGTGACTGATTTGATAAATGCAGGGTTTGGGAGTATCATTCTTCCCTCATTTGCAACGATTTAAAGAATAACTCTCCTACTATCACTGTAACATGTGAATAATACTGGAGCAAGCAACAGGTAAACCATGCACATAAGACAGCACAAAAACAACCAGAACAGGAACTGCCTTATAAAATGATTCTGTCTAAAGGCTTTGTTCCCTAAATTGCAATCACGTTGTGTTGTTCTCATGGCTACAGCTGCAGATTACTGCAAGAAATTTCCCTTCCTTTTCCATAGCGATGCCATAAATCTTTCACCAGAAGCTCTGACTCCAAAACAAGTTACTCTTCAGCTGGAGTTACTCGTGCCAACTTTCTGTAGTAAAGCAGCTAAGTGCTGGTTTCATACACAGCCTTGGCAATGGAGTGTAGCGTTGGGTCAGCTCTCTTTGTATGTACTCATCAGATGGGAGGATCCAGCTGCACTGTGTTAAAATGGCAGATGAAGCCACTGCCACCTTGTTTTTGCAGAACTCAGGGGGTTTCTGAGTTTCTAAGCAATACAGACCCAGCTCCAGCAGTTCTGCAGAAGAGGAAGGACAGAGCTTGTAGACTGTAAGCAGCCGATTGGCTGTATATGAATTAGGATAGAAGTTATTTCCTTTCTCTATTGTCACCAAAGCTTGAGGCCCAGTTTACACTGCCTTCAGTTTAGATGTAAAATATCAGACTCTGGGATTATGGCCATTGCATCTTTACCTGCCTATTTCTTTGCTCATCAGTAATGCACTCACTGAATTCCATGAAGTCAGTGTCCATCCCTTGGGTAACAACAGCAAGGGTTATTCCTACTGGCTGAACTGGAAGAATACAGATTCCAGATTCTGCCTCCCCTCACACCTTCCCTTCAGTCTGTACAAATAGAAAAAATAAAGAGATATGGACTGGAAGAAGATCTTTTCCTCTCTGGATGCTGTCAGCAAGTAGTTGGCTGCCAGCAGCCAGATGTGCACTGTATCCTAACTGACCGAATGGATGCTGGAAGGATCTGGACCATAAGGCATCTTTCATATTCTCCTTGTGTCTGCTTTTGCTCACAGCACCTGCAGCTCCCAGATGTAAGCAGAAGTGCTTCTGCTATTGTTTCTCACCCTTGGGTCTTCCAGCAAGGACTGATGGATGCTGCAAAGGACAGCCTACTAACTGTGCCCCAATCCAGGCCAACCAGAAACTTCAGTGCTTTGGTGGCAAACAGGCTTTTAGCAGCCCTCCCAAGGAACTTCCTAATTCACCAGGACTGCTGGTGAAAACAGCACTACTCTCTTACATGCCCCATTCTTGCCCTCTGTCCTGATACTCACTTAATCAATCACTTCTGTGATTAAGAGTTTGTGGACAAAAACGTTAATATTATTTGCTCTCCAAAATTAACCCAATTTTAACCTCTATGGACAGCTGCACATTAAAATAACATATTTACTGAATTGAACATAGCATGAATATCAAGCTCTAAAAAGACTGCTGGGCTGTGGGGAGAAAGGGTTTCTTTCTGAGTGGCTTTAAGTTTTTCTATAGCTCCTCTCTACAGGAGGATGTATCGCATCTTTTTGTGAGAGCCACATTCAACTGCAGGTCCTCATTTGAAAATTAGCTCTATCTAGCTCTGTGACAGGTAAGACCTCCTGCCTCTGAACATCTTACTCTGACCTAATGCCTTCCATTACAAAAGGCTCCATGAGAACCAGTTCAGCCACTATCTGAGAACAGTCACCTATGCAAAGGAAAGGAGAATGTTTTAAAGCAGCACACACTGTAGAGAAGAACAGAGAGAAGACAAAAAGCATTCTCTAAGCAACTGAAGCCACAGGAGACTGTACTTGGATAACATATAATGACCCAACCTGGGTCACAAGGACTAGTTCCTCACCTTTTGCGGGAGAGGAGGAGGGGGAAGCAAAAAAACCCCCACATCTTTAAAATGGCCAGGGCTTTGGTTCTGCTTCTCATTTGAAAGAACCATCTCCAGCCACACAGGACTCCAGGCACCAAAAAAGGGCTCCGGTTCCCTACTGATTTGTAGGGGAAGGCACCACCCCTTAGATCACCACCTCCAGTCCCCAGCCAAAGGTTATTTGCATTTTTGCTGCTACAGACTCTCCCATGCTGGGACTGGAATGAGGCCAATGCAGGGACTTAGAGTCTGAAGTTACCTGAACTGCTGTGGAGATGAGAAGAAATGACGCTGTAAGCTTCACGTATGGACCATGCTTCATTGTGAGTCCAAGCCCCTTACAAAAAGGAATTGCTCTGTCTGAATTTAAGGCATAAGGATCTAAGAGGAGCAGAACGCATAAAATAACAATCTTTTTCAGAGATTAATGTGAAGTAATTATTAAATCTAGGCACACTTAATACATCTTACCATCTTTTTCTTTTACTCCAAGGAAAAGAATGACAACTCCAAGAAGATACACACCTCCTATGACCCCTGCTGCAATCATATAAACCTTTGCCTTGGGAAAGAAAAAGACATATTTGAAATTGTGACAAGAGAATGACAAGTCATTGTGAAAGTTTCGGTCTCATGCTGGTGAGTCACCTGCAAATGAAGAAATGCCCTTCTACATACAGCCAGCAGACTCTCACCTACCTGAGAAATGTTCAGCGCTGCAGTTCACCCATAAACAATACCTACTTTAGGCTAAACCAGAGAGTGATGCTGATTTTTAGTAAATCCAGTTGATTCAGCTACACAGGCTGAATTATGTACCTTCATGCTGGGTGGGAAAGGCCTCAATACTGACTACAATAATTGCTACAGTTACTCTCCTTTAGGCTCCAATGGATTTTAGAAATCAGACTTTCATGTCAAGGCTTTGAGAGTATGGTAGCTTGCACACTTAGTTACTTAGTGGCATGGTTACTTAGTGAAATACTCAAGCAAATTCAGAAATCTTTGCTTCCTATTAGCCAGGGGAACAAAGCCTCCAAGGACACCTCCCCCATCATTAGTTCACATTTATTGTTTCTAACTCTGATTATGCTTACTCTGGAATAAAGCTTTCAAAAGTTATTTTGCTTTAGTATTCTGTAATAATTTATTTCACACTGTGTTAGCAAACATAAAGTAAGTGCTGGTTATAGAGCTTTTAGACACAATGATTATTTGATAGAGAAACTGAATTCCAAATCAGCAATAATACGTTGCAAATGGAATTATTACAAATCTAGAAAACAGGCAGTAAATAGGCATGCAGTTACAAGAATGCACTCTAAAATATAATATAGCATTATTACAAAGGTTATCAGATGAACCATGTAAGTACATATCATCTTCAGGACAACAGCTTTTGTTAAGATATTTATGTTTCAGAAGGGGACGTGCTGAAATAAAGGAATGCAGGACTAAGGATAAAGGCTTGGGGTTTCTTATATCAAAGCTATAAATTAAATCACAAAGTACTTTTATACTATTGGTTATGGCTGGCACAGACTGCAGTATTGTAGATACTTGAATTCACTTCCATGAGGTAATTTCAGCCTCAAAAGCAGCCTAGCCAAGAGAAAAGGGGCTGAAAAAAAGGATACTAACAGGGCTCCATTAAGATTTTTATATTTCCTGTCTATTTATTTGTTAATTTCCTTGAAGAAATTAAATTCCATGCTTTCTTTCACTGGTCATAGTTAAATGTAAATTTAGTTTAAGCTATCAAGGATATTCATGGTAGGCCAAAGAAGATTCCCTGCCCCTAAACAAAACTTGCTAGCCCATCTATGAACTAGATCAATATCCAAAGACATTAGAAAGAAATTTTTTATTATGAGGGTGGTGAGGCACTGGAACTGGTTGCCCAGAAATGTTGTGGAAGCCCCATCCCTGGAAGTGTTTAGGGCCAGGTTGGATGGGGCTTTGGGCACCATGGTCTAGTGGAGGGTGTCCCTGCCCATGGCAGGATGACTGGGACTAGATGATCTTTGAGGTCCCTTCCAACCCAAACCAGTCTGTGAGTCTATGATTCTTACTAAGCTTCTATTTTAAGCTGTAAATCAGGCCCAGTGAAAACAAAGGATGGAAATATGCAGTTTGGTGTCTTCAGCAAAGGTCCTCAGTGCAATTCTGCAGTCACACTGAGAAGTGGTTGCAAAGATCACAGATGGGAGTCTTGTTTGCAACAAGACAGTTGTCTCATCTCCAGCATCACTAATTTCTAGGAAGTCATGTTCATGCACATCTGGCTGGTGATATGACATAGTGCTCCCACAGACACTTACCTGATGAGAGAGGGGATCTGAGGGGTCTGGAAAGCCATGAGTGTCATGCCAGGAATCGTTTGTGTTTACTGAGGAATTCACAGTGCAGTGATGAGAGACATGAGCACTGGCCACAATCTGCCCCTGAAGTGCAGCTCCAATCAAGGTCCCAAGCACTTCCATGGTCATTCCTGAAAGAAGGAAGCACAAGTGTGCACTGAGGATGAGAACTCGATTCGCCCACTGTCTGCAAACTGACTCATTGTTCTCCCTGAACAGAAATACCATCAAACCATTTTCTTTTCCAGGGAACAAGGAGAAGAAGCCACACCAGGAACAGCAGAACTGCAAGGTCGGTAACAGAACGGTTTCAAGGAAAGAGAGTTTTGCCATCTATTTTCTGATCGGCCTTTAGGAGCCTCTATGGAAAAATCTCATTTAAAAGAGCTGCATGATAGAGACAGCTGAGATTAAGGGTCACAAGGGGATAACACAGAAATCTTTCATCCTGAGGACCAGAGCAGGACTACAGTTTGAATGCTGAATGCCATTTTTTCCAAAGCAGGGCTAGGAGCCGTAACATCAGACTTTTCGTCTCAAACTTAACAGAAACTTGTGAAACATTTTTCAAGCCACTTATCTGATCAGACCTCTGGGTTCTCCAACTGCAAAATAAAATTATACTTAACTCAGGCTTATGTTGGAAATAATACAGCTGCAAAGCTGTTGGAAACAGCAGATACTGTCCTTAACTGTCTAAGACCACAGTCAGAGACAGGTTCAGATCACGAACACTCCAAATACGATCAGAACAAGGGACCTTCTAAAAAAAAAAAGATCCCATTTGGGAAAGCAAAGATCTAACCATGGGCATCTAGCTCATACTTAATGTACTCAAAATCAGTCAACAAGGTGGCTAGTTGTTACAGCACTGTCGCTGGCAAGTGGTATATAATCTGGGTTCTAGACCCTTTGCAACCTGATGGATTTCAAGCTGACCACTCTTGTTTCCACCCAATATGGCCATTCCTGTCATCCTTGGAGAGACAAACCGAATTCCTGTCCCAGCTCCAGAGACTATTTATATATTTTGCATAAAGATCCACAGGGCTGAATACATGAACCAATTAAGAACAGCGATCAAGACTCCCCATTTTTGAGGGAATGGTCTTCTCATTGACCTAAACATCAGGCTTTTTTTCTACTCATTCTCTCTTAGTGGCCCCAGGAGTCCCATGTTCCTATCTCAGAAGCACCATAGGGGATTTTGAAGAGCTGCTTCTAGAGCAGGTTGTGTCCTGGTGATTATCCGAATATCCTGGGGGGAAAAAAGCTACTAGGTTCAGGTTTATTCAAGTTCCATGCTCTGTAACAGCCTTTCTAGGTGACCTTGGACACATGCCTTTTTGTGTATCCTTCTAAAGGAATAAAAGTACTTCTCCACCTAATGAGAGGACAATGCACATAGGTTGCGAAGTGTTCAGACAGTGCAGGAACAAGGGCTCTGTAGTATGGAAGATCAATTAAGGGAAAGGAAAGAGAGGTTCCCTAGGAGACTTGGATCTTTTAAACCATTGCTGGTATTTTCCCAAACATGCTTCTGAATGGAAAATTTGAGGCTTCATGTAACGTGCATTTAAACCAATAGGAGGTAAGAAAAAAATCTTCCCCAGACTTCACAACGAACCTTATTAGCACTGTTACTGTTCAGTCCATACCCCCAAAAATGCTGGCAGACAGTGGAAATCCTAACCTCAATCTAATCTGAAGTGTTTGGACACAATCTGGTTTCAGATGGGCCTTTCAGAGCTTCCATGCTGTTGACTATTCAGTGCAAGGGCAATACAGCCTGAGCCACACCTTTCATTGAAAACACCACCTACACATTTATAACCTTTATTGAGGGCTCTACAGCTGCATTTACCAAGCCCTTGCACAGAATAAAACCCAGAAGCGTTATTATAGGCAGCAGAAATGCAACCATTATGAAACCTTCTTTTCTAAGAAGTAGCAGGGGCTGAAAACCAGGCACATTTCAAAGTGCTTGTGGGCTCAGAATTTATAATTTATTACCTTCCACCTTAGCTAAGAAGGTTTATCTTTTAGAAAGCAGATCGTACCTCGAAGTAGGTTATATTTTGCCCAGAACATAAGTAGGATTTATGTTACAGCAGCTTTGGAATCCAGTATTTCTACCTTGCATTCATAGTAAGGAGTAGGACAAAATCTATAATAAGCAGTTCTGCTTGTCTCCAGTAGAGGGGAACAGATCCTCTGATCCCAGGCTTTTTTAAAAAGCACACTTCATATTACACAGCTGTTTTTCTTTAGAGTTGAAGGAATGCCTGAACAACTGATTGCATCCAAGAGAACAACACTCTATGGAACCCAAAAAAAGGCACACAAGAAGTGTTTAAGTAAGGCCTTGTTAAAAAAACAAGAGAGAGAGAAGAGAGCTTCTCACATAATCATAAACATTGCAAGAAAACTTGGCTCCAACCAAATCTAATTTCAAAATATACACAAGTACTTACATTTGAAAAGTGAAAACTACAGTTCATTCCACCACCCTAACATGGCTTAGGAGAATAGCTGTACACTCAAAAGTCAAACCCTGCCTTGAACAATAAAATGGCATTATAAATATGTGACACCTCTCAGCTATGGAGTTCAACAGGTTTTATGAGCACAGATTTCACATGCCTGTGAAGCCTTGCATGGCACCAGCAGATAGGAAAGCACATTTATTTGGCTTGCAGAATCTGAAGACATAAACCCAGGCAACAGAAAACACTAGGTACGTGGATTTAGTTAGAATTTAGGCCAGATGACTCAGAATACAGTCTGTGCCAAAGAGTATGACACAACTGGAGTCTCCTGCTGTTTAGTCCTGTCCTGTGATTGCTAGTCCAGAGCTTCTCTTGACATAGTTGATGATAATGTAAATTACAACTGCTCCATGTGGCTGGAAAGGGATCAGGTTGCTCAAGGGATATTGTATCTAGAATTCCTGACATGATTTTTTGGCACTTCTGGCCATTTCATTGTGCCTCTATGGTGTAGTTTTCAACATATACTAAAGCATGTGGAAGGTTAGGAGGACTAAAGGAAAAGGGCTTTTTCCAGGAAGAGAAAACAGATGCAACAAAAAAACCTACATGCTATTTGAAAGCCACACTGAAGGACAAGTTAAGACACAGAAAAGTCTTGAGCACTCTTTTTTCTTTACCATGCTCACTGCTGGTGGCCATGAGAGATAGCAGATACAAAATAAGGCAGGTGTGAGAGCAGAGCTGAAGAGAGTAGGAAGGGAAGGAACTGTCCTTATATTCAATTTCTGATCTATACAGGAAATCTTGAAAAGATTGCACCTTTTTTGATCTGATCAATTTGCTTCAAAGCAAAAAGCTTTGTCAGGGTTTGTTTGTTAAGAGCCAGAGGTATGACCTGGAAGCCCTCATTGTTTTAACTAATACAGCCAGAATGCTAGTTGCATTACAGAGAGATCAGTCCTTAAATTACCTGGTATATGTTAGAATTAAACAAATACAGATGAAATAAAAAAAGAGATTTCATTTGTTGTGAACAAGCACATGAAATTACTCTCCTTTTTTGGTAGGGTTAACTGTCTTGGTTCTATGAGTACTGGATTCTTTTTCAGAGAAAACATAAACCTAAGGAAATCCAAACTAAAAAAAAAAACCCACAAAACAACAGAACAAAAAAAAAACCACTCAAAATTACATCCAGGCTTTCTTTAAATGAATCTTAACAAAGATCAGCACTTTGGTTTTTCCCCTACAAATCACCTTTAAATGAAATCATTATTCCCTATCCTGGCTTGGGTTAAGAGTGGTTGTTTCATCTGGCTAGCAATAAACTGAAAAGAGTTTATAGCTAATCAGACAATTTGAGACAATATAACATTAATGTCTCCTATTTAGCTAGAAAAACAGAAGCATTTACAATACAAAATTTTAATCAGATATTAAAAACCTCATATAAAAGTCCAGTTTAGGGACACAAACTATTAGGAACTTCCTATAGATAGAGAATGATTTTTAAATAAAACTCAGCCCTAATCCACATGAGAAAGCCCAGATCACACTCACGATATGCTGTTGCAGAATCTCTCTCCTTCTGGTCCGTGCTGAGAAACATGGTGAGGGCAGAATATGGTACTTGGAATAACTATGCAAAGAAAAAACATCACTTAGGAAATGTCAGGGTAAATGCTGTATTCCTTTGAGATCCAGGAAAATGGTTTAATATGACCTTGAAATTCACTTGTTTTGAACATTCTATTTTTTAGCACAACAATATGTCTTTTCTTTCTGATTTCTAAAGCACGTAAGAGGGGAAAAAAGTATATTTCATAATAGAAATAAGAAAAAATAAATAGTGAATTACCAAGAGACTTTTAACATTAATGCTTCAGCTTCCTCAGGAAAACATAGCCTGCATAGCTAGGCTATAAAGTACCTAGTTTTCTTTGCAGTAGTAGATTATCATGTTCCTAGCTTCAGCTAACTAACGGGCAGCAAAGCCATAACAAAGACAATACAATTCCCTACTTTCTTCAATAGGCTGAATAAATCCCAAAAACATTTCAAGTATCTGCCTCACTATGTAATTCCATGAGATAATTCTGAGAACTATTTTGTCTTCAGCACCATTTTACCACACACTTCTTAATTTGACTTTAAAATAGCTGGAAACACCCAATTGCTATGTCCATGCGCTGACAAAAAGGTAGATGAGGAGCGTTGCTTGTTTGTTTTTACAGCACTGTATCTGGCATGCCATTGATATCTTGGTGGAAACGAAGCACTGGTGATATTTATTGCAATATTGGTAAATGAGCCCCACTTCTACTGCATGAGAGTACTGTCTGGCAGTACTTCACTGCAAGTAAGCACTGAACATTAAAAGCTTAACCTTTCAGATGGTAATGTTGTGAGCGGGGCCCTGTCTTCATAGTGTTAAAATTGAAATAACTTCTGAAATACTGGAGCAACATACAGGCCAAACTCTCAGACTGTTGTGAAGTGGAAGTGGGACATGAACCTGCTTGAATAATCAGGCTCTCTGTGGTGTTTCTACCCCCACAGAGCTCTGTCACCAGGTAAATTAAGTCTCACAATCCACATCCTACTCTAGTAGTACAAGGTGCATTTCTGCTTAGCCCCACCAAACATGACAAGTGTATACATTTTCAAAGCTTTGTATGAAAATCTTGTGGTTTTCCTTCAAAAGAGAGAGGGAAGACAATTATTTTAAGCCATTATGAACGTCTTCTAGACCACCTTTCTCCAGAGGAAACAAAAGACCTAGGGAAAAATTCCTGCTTAACACCAGAATACAGAATTTCCAGGTCCAACAGATCTGTGAACAGCAGAAACCCCAAAGTCAAACAAGAAATGCAAACATTTTAAATGTCTGGGAACCACTTTTTAAAAACACAATCCAGTGAAATTCAATAAACTAGGATCCACCCTGTGGAATTGCAATGCAGCGCTCTCACTTCCAGTCCTAATCGGCTGTGTGATACTTCTTTGCATGGAAGATGCACCTTGATATAAACTACAAAGCAAAATGGGGTGATGCACCTCCTACATGTACAGTATGGAATGTGTCAGAGGAATTCTGATGTCTTCTTCATAAATACTGCAAGTTCTGGGCTGTATTAAAAAAAAATACTGTGCCCAAACTCTTCTATCCAGGCATAAATATGACAACTATTTAAGCTATTGCACTTTGACTCTTTGCTGCCTCTAGTCTGAGTGAAGCTGGAACTATTGCTGTCAATCTCCTTGGTCTTCTAATCTGCTCCCAAAAATAGAAGTTATGAGAATTTAGATGTCTAACTAGAATGAGGAATCTGAATGTCTCTGTGGATCTATACAAGAATGAATGGAGTATCTAGGGCACTGTCAATGAAAGCTACTGGAGGTAATCTGTCTGAATTAGCAGGTCATTTGCCAGAGAAAGCACTGACAGAAACCATCAGCAGAAGAGAGTTTGATAAAAGGATACCTACCCATCCTTTAAGCTCAGTAGAAATTCAAACCAAATGTAAAGTTTTGGTAAATCTCAGTTTACTAAATCTGAATGCATTAACATAGACTGAAAACAAGCAAGTTACTGCTGAGAATATCATGGCCTGTAATCTACTTACTGTGGTCAGTGCTTGGAAAAGGCAGTAGAAAGTCAGGTACCATGCAACTCTTCCTGATACAAAAGGAGGCACGTACCACATAAAGAAATAGGACACTACTGTGAAGGGTGTACATGCCAGCATCCTGCAAAGAACATCAGCATGTCAGCAATCTCAATGTAATGATAGCAAAGCACATGACGTTTTCCTGCTAATAACCAATATAATGCAATTTATTTCACATGTGGGTTTTCTGAGTACAATAATGTCATGATTTTAAGAATTAAATGTTACTGTGCATTAAATGCACAGATTAATATAAAATGTATATGAGTGCTTCCATGAAATGGAAGTTACTATCCCACTCAGAACAGATACAATTTCCTTGCCCGTGCTGGAACAGCATACCTGCATTGCCATTCCTTAGTACATGTGTCAGTATTAGAAAGAGCCACTGAAAACTAAAGACATCCTCTCACACGTCTTCACATACTTCAGCAATTCTTACATGAGCCTACTTATTACCAAAGATTCCATCTTCCAATTTTAATGCCTTCAGTTTTCCCCTCAACTTAGCCTCTTCATTGCTACATCAAGCAAGTGCAAATGCACTGATACAGTTAAAATTGCTGAAAACAGAGCGAAAGGTAATAGCCAGCCCACTGCAAAAGTTCTTACAGTCTCTATCTGCCTGGGTATATGATAATTTGCCCCACTGAACACAAGAGCAAAACTCCTAATCACTTCAAACACAAAAGGATCATCTTGTGGTGAGGAAGTTAGCTTAAAAAAAGAACCCTAAAAACTTAAATCCCAGACACTGCCATTAGTCACCAATTAATTACATTTGTCTAAAAATTATTTCAGGTAAACACTTGTCAAACTCCACAATATGGAAGCACTGGTCAGATGCTATTATTTCCTAAAGGTCTGAGCTTCAGCAGCACCAGGCTCTCCCATGTTCTTGTAAATCAGATGTTAAACCATGTAATTAGATGACCGAGATCCCAGCAAAAAATGTACAAACATGAAAAAGAGAAAACAGATTAATCCCTTCACAACAGCACTACCGACTTTGGGGGTCAGCTGATTATTTTGCAATCGTGAACTGAAAACCTGGAATACAAAAGAGTAATGTGGGTAAATAGCTCAGTAAAACAATGGCTTTCCCACACTGCTCTTTGGTATGGACAGCATCACCGGGAACTGAACGTTTACAAGGAAAGTGCCAGGTTCTGGCATTCTCTGTCCCTCCAGCCCCCGGGCCACAGGTCATCAATAGCTGATCAGCAGTGGAAAACACAAGTAGGGCTGAAATCCTAACACACAGCTCAGGGAATCTACCTCCCTCTCCGAAAGTGCGGGCTCTTCCAGATTGATGTCCAGACAGAGTCACTGCAGTAAAATATTCTCACAGCTAATTCTGGGGGCAAATGTTCAGCAACAGCCCATTTAGTATTTTACCCTCCTTCCCTCCTCTTTCCACATTTTCCTTCTTGTCATTAATGTCAGTGAGTTTCCAGCACCTTGCTGAACTTGCCAGTATCATATTTCTACTGCTATCTCCTCTGATGAAATATTTGACCAGGTTTGTGTATTTCAAGTCAATGGCTGCTTATGCCTTTTAAACATGGTACATAAAAGAGATCAATAGTGATTGATTACTTCTTTTTATACTGAGTTCAGTATTAAGCTATAGTTAAACATTCAACTCCTTTAGTAATGTTGTTGCTTTGCTGACAAGGTTTTCTGACTGAGCCAGTTCCATTGCTTCACCCAAGACACTTGAGAAGTCAGAATAATTCCAAAATATGAATGTATTTTTCTGCTAATGGAAGACCCTTTTTTTTTGCTTTGTATAAATACAGTCTGACCTCCACAGTGAAGGAACAAAATTCCCATGAAAATAATTATCATTACTAAAAACACCAAACAAAATCCTTCTGGAAAGAAAGCAGCTATGTGGTGAAGGCATATAAAAGGCCGGGCTAGAGAAGCACTTTTCCTGTAAGAAGCACAAATTGAACAGTCGTTGGTTTACAGTGCAAAGGGCTGCTAAGTTCATGCCTGTGCTAGAATAGAAGCGATCCTGACATTGATTAAACTAACACTAAACACATATACTTACAGTATTTTCAGAGAACTGGGAAAAAAATGAAGACATCAGAATACAGCTAACAGCATTTGTATTAAAATGTCATTATTTTATTTTTCATTAACGTTGTTACTCAGTTAATTCACTAAAAAGCACTCTATTTACCTGGCCACAAACCAAATCCTGAAATAAGCAGCAAGCTCCTTATTAATGTCTAAAAATATGTAGAGGGAACATATAATATATACATATATTGTATTTATAAACATGTAAAGAGAGTCAGGAGGACAGAGCCAGGATCTCCTCAGGAATGGCCAGAGATAGGACAAGGGGCAACGGGTGCAAGCTGGAGCAGAGGAAGTTCCATGTGAATGTAAGAGGGTACTTTTTCCTTGTGAGGGTGACAAAGCCCTGGGACAGGCTGCCCATGTAGGCTGTGGAGTCTCCTTCTCTGGAGACATTCAAACCCTCCTGGATGCATTCCTGTGTGATGTAGCCTGGGTGATGCTGCTCTGGCAGGGGGTTTAGACTAGATGATCTTTCAAGGTCCCTTCCAATTCCTGTGATTCTGTGAATATATCCTTATAATGCACAAGACAGAACAGTGATGAAAGACTCCTTATTTCACAAACTGCTCAGGGAAGTTTGAGATTAGATATTGGGGGAAGTTTTTTACAGAAAGAGTGGTGAGGTGCTGGAATAGGCTGCCCAAAGAGGTGGTGGATTCCCAGTCCGTGGAGGTGTGCAAGGCCAGGTTGGATGAGGCCCTGGGCAACCTGGAGGTTGGTGGCCCTGCCTGTGTCAGGGGGTTGGAACTCTGTGATCCCTGGGGTCCCTTCCAACCCAGACCATTCTATAATTCTATGATTCTTCCCTTCACTTCCAAAAATTTTATATACCACCACCACCCCACCCCGCCCCAATTTTTATATAAAACCCCAACAAATGATTGCCTTATGGCAGAGAGGAGCTTGGGTTCCTCTGTCATGGAATGATATTATGTCACAGTTAAACATCACTCTGTCCCCTTAGAAATGCTGATCAAAACCTTACAGCATTTCATTCTGTTATTTATACAAGTCATGGTCATTTTTAAACTATTTTCATTATGGGGCCATGAGAGAAGCAGGACCAGACTGTCTGCTGTAAGGAAGAATGTAACAGAATGTCAGGGCAGTGCTGGCTGCTGAGCCCTTCAATGTTGTGGTGTCATATCTGTTCCAAATGTACGTACACATCCTTTACGGAACAGAAAGGCCTAGAGAATGAAATTTAAGAGAGCTCCTGGAAGGCGAATGTGAGCAGTGAAGGCACTCTAGGGCACAAGTAGAAACAAGCTTCAACTTTGTTGGAATAGTGAAGCCAAATGAAAGGAATCCAAACAAAGATGAAAATTCAACCACAATTCAAGAAAGATTTAGATCTGAACTTCCAGTTTTCTTAAAAACACAGTGTCTTGGCTTTAACTGGTTTTGTTTCCAGTGGTAGAAAAAAATCTCTTGTCTGTTTCCAGGGGTGAACAAGTTGAAGTGAAATAGATGACAAGACAGCTTTTCTTTTTTATTTTATATATGTAGGATGAATACAACCACTGTTGTCCAGGAAACAGACAGAGAAAAATCACTGTAATTCAATTAGATGATTGTATAACAACAACACACAGACTCCATTCATATATATATATATATGTAAATATATCATAGAATCATTTGGGTTATAAGGGACCTCAAAGCCCATCTTGTTCCAACTTCCCTGCCATGGCAGGGACACCTGCACTAGACCAGGGTGCCCAAAGCCCCATCCAACCTGGCTTCGAAGACAGGGAGGAGGTGTCCACAGCTTCTTTGGGCAACCTGTGCCAGTGTCTCACCATGCCCATAGGGAAAAATTTCATCCTAATATCTAATCTGAATCTCCTCTCCTTCAGTTTAAGGCCAGTACACCTTGTCCTATCACCCTTGTAAACAGTCCCTCTCCAGCTCTCTTGTAGGCCCTCATTTGGTACCGAACGGCATATGTAAATATATGTACACATTCTGCTTACCAAGGCATGAGACGGCCAATTTTTGTCCATCTACTTTTGCTAATAAAAAAGCCAGCAACGGGATCAGTGACTGCACCTGAGACTTTGCCAATGAACAGCACCAAAGAAGCATGAAATGGAGTAATCTGAAAGTACAGACACAATACGGTAAACAGGAGCCATTGTTTCACAATACAATGAAACAGTGTAAAGCAACTTTCCAGAAAAAACCTCAGTGTTTCGAAGAATAATGATAGTTCATTTACAAACCACGCCTGCTGCTGTCATAGAAATTACTTATGGCTACCCATAGTAAACAAAATGAGACATCAAGACAAGCACCATGAGAGAAGGGCTTAGAAGGGAGAAGTGCAAGGAAGGTGAGATTATGGACGTGTTTAGCACTAGGAAAATGAGTCAGTCCAAGAGTAGACTGAAGTCCTTGCTTTAGTCATAAATCTGATGGAGTTCCTCTAATTATCCACTCTGTTGCCCATATCTTAATCTTAACCTGATCTAGACAAAAGCCAAGGGACCTGTTTACACACGTTCATGTTTTTTCATCTCCTGAGGTTACCAAGGCTGCCAACTGGTGGCACGTGGCTGTGGAAGAGGCAGCACAGCAGATGTTATCCACTCCAAACTGAGCTGTGATAACCGAAATGCAGAAGGCACATCAGTTCAAATCAAAGTTGCCAGCACGCCCAACAAATCTTGCCTAAAAATGTCCATGGATTACAAAAGAATAAAGTGGCCAAGTAGAAAACCCTTCGAATTTAATCCAGGACCATACTGAAGTGCTTATATAAAAATACAGTTATTTTTCACATATATCTGTAGGGAGCTTAGGAATTCGTACCATTTAGTGGTTAAAAAAGCACTCAGCCCATGCCACTGAAACTACAGGCCTCAAAAAAGTCATTGATACCTAGATAAACATGAACATTCCTCACATCAATTATTGAGAGAGAGACTGCTGAAACGGCCTATGTGACTTAAAACAGTGACAGCAGACAAACCTCTGTCATCTCTATCCTTCCTCCTGCTCTCAGTGCTCCAACACAGCAGGAAGCCTGGCAGATGCAGCTGAGCTTGTATTGCCTGCTTTTCTGCAGAGCTTGTTGCCTCCTGGGCAGCATCACACAGTTTCCAGCTGTTGCAGGTCCCCTGCCTGCAGATTTTGCTGTGGGTATTCCCTCAGAGGTGAAAGAAGGAAGCAATCATCTCTGAAAGTCCTGGGTGACCTCTGCTAACGGCTGATGCTATGCACTTTTGTAATCACACCTGTTAAATTTTAGCCCAAATTAGCTGAAATTGCAGGGGCAGCCAATCTTCCTGACACCTGGTTCCAAGACATATACTCCACCTCAGAAAGCTTGTGGACAGGAAAGGATTGGGAATGATAGTCTCCAGCAGGTAATGACAGTGGCTCTCAAAGCCTCCTACTGCTGTACTATAGGACAAGGCTGGGATGAGCACTGGGCTGTGCCCCACATCAGTTTGCTGACTCATGCCCTCCCATAGCCAGGGTGGAAAGAAGTCCACCAGCCTTGAGGCAGACTTGCCGTGGGGGGTGCACTGAACTGCTGAGAAGTCATTACTGCTTCTGAAGAGACAGGTCAGCCACAAGAAGAACAGAGGGCCACAAGAAGCAGCAAATAGCAGTCAGGAGGGGTTGAAATGCTGGAGTTATGCGGGACACAGGGACAGAAAACTTCAGATTAGGTAGGTTATACATTGGTGTTCTGTTCAGATAACTTAGAATAGACAGAAAGGGGATATTAGAAAAAGTGGATTAAGTGGATTAAGTGGATATTAGAAAACAAGAGGTGGAAGAAAGCCTTGAGAAAAATGTAACCCTCCCTTATGTTAGGAGTGGAATCTGTGAAGTCACCATCTTCCTCATCAGCATGCACTTATACATCCCTTGGCTGCATTTTCTTAGTCCCTAAATCTAGAAAGCACCAATGCCAGAGATTTCTCAGTGCTAATAAAATACAACACAATATATGCTAAATTCACCCATCTTGAAAGGAACAAAGACTAGGATCCTATTATCAGAGGTTTTGGTGTTTTCTTGTAATTTGACTCAGGGATTCTGCGTGGTTTGGAGTAACATTTATATGTCTGTAGTTTATACAGGTAATTTAGGTGGGATGTGGAATTTAAATGGAAAAACTCTATGCTACAGAAAGTGAATACAAATGTAATTTCCTTAGAAAGGCTCACAATTATGTATGAAAGATTACATGTAGCAAGTTTCACAATCTCTCAAAGAGCTAAAACAGTTCTGCCCTCTAGGTAGGCAAGAATTAAATCCAGGTAGTGAGTATAGAATTACATGCTTTTCCCTGAAAATGTGTGGAAAAGCCCACAGGATTCCAGAGCTGTTTATCAGGCCGTGAAATCAATCCTGTCCCTGCAGGATTACTTCAGAGAACAAACTAAACTATCAAGGACTAAATAATTAAGCCCCTTAATGAAGTAGTAAGTGTATCATTACAAACATTAAGCAAAATGACTGGGTTTCAGTAGGAGCTTGTTAACAAAATAATTATGTCATTTATTTAGGCAGTGCCCAAAGATGCAAGAATGGGACCCCAGCTTTCTGGACACTGTACACAAAGACACAAAAAGTCCCTAGCTTCAAAAATTTTCCATTTCTGTGATAAGCAGAGAGTGGGGTAATTGCTGTTTTCTATAAGCACCCTGGGAAAATCGTGTTAATGTCTTTCTGATTCAGTTCATGCTTCATCATCTCCAATGACTTGTATTGCCATCCTTGATGCAACTGTGAAACAGCTGTAGTCAGGGCCTCATCCATCTCCCTGTTCTACCTCCAACTCTTCAGACTCCCAGCAACCACTTGCTATCTTTGAAAATGCTGTCCAAAACCGGCCGCTTTTCTAGATCTTGTGACTTGGATCTCCACAAGGCACTCAAGATCTCAGTTTTACATGCCAGCCTTACTCTGTCGCAAATTTTATCAAGTAACTCTCAGCTTCTGATATCAGACCTTCATAGGAAAACCATAAACACAATTTTTTGGGCACTTCTGCTCCCCAAGTCATGATATCCTCTCTTGCTGCATCCCAAACAGCAAATGGATAACAACATCTGATGGAGAACCTCCTGTTCTCCCCAGCAAATAAAGTGTCATCGGTGGTGAGAGCCACTTGTGTGGTTTCAGCTACAGCTGTTCTTCCAGTCCCTGCCATTTAGCCTCATCTGCCTAAAATCCTTTTTTCTACCCTATAATACTTTATCTGTCCCACCTAGTTACCACACAGACACACAAGACAATCCATAATAGTAAAAAATGCTTATGGATTGATTCTCTTTGTTTCTCTGCTGTCCTGAAATCTAGCTGGAGCAGCTGAAAGTCAGATGAATGGGATGACTCCTACTGTTTTGTTTTACCAGGTCTGCTTCTGCACCAGAAAGCCACAGACTGGAAGCAAAGAACCTTCAGGAAGGACAACTCAGCTTTCTTTGCAAAGCAGTTATCCTAGACAAACCAAATAAAATTTATGTGAAGTTACATTGACTACTGGCTGCAACTGCAGTGATTAACTGAACCAAATAAACAAAGCTTCACAACCTCAACATGGTGCCATTAATGTTTCAGATAGCTCATATATTACACTCTCTGACTCCTGACACAGAGAACTGCTTTTTCTTGTGTCTGCCATGTGTGTGAGCTCTACAGTGCCTAAAGTTCTACAAATGATCCCAAAGTAAAAGTTAACAATGGCCACTTCAAGACAGAAACTAGTGAAAAAAGAAAAAAAAAATTCCAGACAAGTTTATGCAGTTTCCAGGATTCTGAACAGCTAGAGGTAGTGATAATAACACAACTTAAAAGCTTTATTATCCAATTCACCATTTATCATTCCAGGGACATTGTTCATAACATCAACACTGAGGTGAGTCTACAGTCTCTAAAGCTTTCTTGTGCTACTTACGTGGGCTATATCTAGCAGGTAGATCTGTAGGAAGAAGGCAGCAGCGCTCCCGGCCACTTGATTCGGGGCACCTCCTATTGCATAGCATATTTTGCCACATATTGAGAGCCTGTATTCCTGTTCAAGATGAAGCAGAAGGAATGATGAGGAAAAACAAGGTACACAAGTTAAAAGCAACAGAAGTCATGGCGTAAAGTCTAAGGTTAACACCCAAGTCAGTAATTTGCAGGTATCCCACTAACAAATCCATACGCTCTCAACCACTATTCTCAACAGGCATTTGGATGCTCATTGCTTTGAATTTTAATGGTTTTCCCCCTTACTTCAGCCCCTAAAGAGAGATTATAGTGTTCCTACGAGGGAACCTACCTGCTTCTCACAGGCTATTAAGAAGGAACAAGTCTACTAAAGAAGCCACATACTGTTACACGATTTTCTGAGCCCCATTTTGTCTTTGGAAGTTTAATTCAGACTTTTCTAAAAGTTGAAAACTTTTTAAAAAAAGCAATTTCTGATATTAATCTTTCAGATCATAATAATGGATGTACATTCTCACTGTAATTGGACAGTATTCGTAGCTGGAAAGTTCCACTGTCAAACACAGACTGAACAGATCTGAAGCATCTGTGCTCCGTTCCTTCCTTAGTTTGACACAAAATCCTGGCATGACCCTGGGAAATCACTTGACTTTGCATGTCTTCCTTTTGACTTGCCTTTTCTATGTGTTTTATGAAAATTAACATAATAGGGAAACTGATTTTGGGGCCCAAGTCCTGTTTGGAAAGGACCTTAAGTCACTCTAGACATGTTTCAAAAATTTTGCAAAACTGTTGTCTCATTTGTCTTCTGTTGTTTGAAAATACTGTAAGCATCCAAGAAAATTCTCTGATAGAATTGCCAAATAAGAGTAAGATAAAAGCTGAAAATAAAGTTTCATAACAATATTTAAAGAACAAGAAATGCACAGTCTAATGGAAATTCTAATGAGAACAGCATGTTTTCCAATAGTAGAAGTTCCAGAATACTGGAAGGCCTTTAAAAAAAAATCTTAAAACTTAATTTCATGCCATAAAATTCAAATACAGGAAGAAAATGTCTCCTGTATTCTTCTCAAAGGGACAACATATCCAACACAAATTTAGACTTTCAGACTTTTAATCCCTCTTTAAAGACTGCTGTCAGCACGAACCAGGAAAATTGAAGAGGAGTAGCAATATTAATCCTGGGTCTGCCTTCTCTCTGAACTGAATACACAGCCTTTAATTCTTCCATTAGATCAGGATAAAAATAGAGATATGGTAATGAGATCCACCACAATGATAACGTTCCTAATACGTTACCTAATTTCTGAACATTTTTCAGTGTACTAAGTACCATCACCTTTACTAGCTAACAGAGTTTTGATAAGTGTTAGACTTCTAGACAGAGCCTTTCATCATCTCATCATTTTCCTTTGAACTGTTTTATCTGAGTGGGTGTGAACAAGCAAGCACGAGCACCAGAACACCTCCCTTCTCCTGTTTCCACAGGGAACAGTGGGGTGACATGGTCTTACTGCACCCAAGTGAAGTGGATGGTGTTAGGGCACAAGCTGCAATACGGTATCGCCAGAAGAGGCCTCTCAGACTCCACATTGTCATTTTTGTATTTCCAGGAAAAAAAGAAAGCGTGGTAAACAGCCACAAGATAGATTTCATGAGAACTATATGCTAATTAATTTGAGAAGGGACTTTAAACACAGGAAACAGGCTACATACATACTTGCTGTACATAGGAACTCTCAATTTTTCATACGTAAGTCATATAGATATGAGCTTTACTAGACTTGCAGGGTCTATAAAATCTTGCTCACTTGACTCACATCCACTCCTCTTGAGCTCTGCTCTAGGGGCTGTGTACTTTTCCACTTTATCACGCTGTTTTATTTTTCACTCACTCCCTTCCTTCTCCAACCCCCACCTCCATTCTCCCAGAAATTCAATTACATTCAAAGTTTTTCTTTGACACCTTCATTTCTGATCTCCAAGATGACTTCCAGCTGAAATCAAGACACATAAGCTAGTGCTATGTAAATCCTGTATCCCATTCCAGCCCCAAAACAAGCTGAGAAAAAGACCTTTTAGATCAATAATGCTGCTTTCTTACTTTTTTTTTTTCCCCTAGAAGCTGTTGTAGAGTCACAGAATGGCTTGGGTTGGAAAGCCTTTAAAGATCATTTAGTTCCACCCAACCAGGTTGCTTAGAGCCCCATCCAACCTGGCCATATAGTATAGACGATGCAAAAATATTTTTATAACCCAAAGAATGTTAAGTTCTTAAGAATTAGTCATATAGAAGTTGTATTACAGGAAACAGTCAACAAACATCTAACCTTACAGGCTGTAGGCAGTACTCCTGTCTTTGCATCAGTGTCATACTTAGAATATTTACAATATTTATACAATTTTTTAAAGTCTCATTGCGATTCCATGTACCTCCAGGATGCTGATCAACTACTTTCTGAATGATACTTCCATATCATCTTGAAGCAAAGTTAATAATTCAGTCCCAGCAGAAGTTACGTTTTTACCTATGACTAAATTTTGTTTACTTTCAGAATAAAAACAAGCTGTCTGAGGCACAACATCCAGGTATGTCCTATTCAGCCAGCCTCAAGACTGCAAGCAATCAGTAGCTCATGAGCTTCCTGAAATGGAAGTTACATCATGATCCCTGTTTAATACCTGTTCTCCTTTTAATTTGCCTAATTTCCTTCAGAATGCTTTCATACTTTAAGTTATAATACACCACACCAGATCTACACGTGAATGACATACTGTGAAAGGAAATGCCACTGCACTCTTTGTAGACCTGCTGCCTGGTAACTTCATTGAGTGCTTCTGAGTTTCTATCTGCTGGGAATTAATCATCCAGACTCTACACTCTGGTGTCTCTTTCCAGAAGCAGCACTCCATAATCTATTTTGATATTTTATTTATATTGTAATCACTACATTTTTTAGCTCAGTATCCTATGAGACAGTGGTAAAAACACACGGGTCTCTGTACCAGTAAAGCTGAAACATTTCCTTCTTTCTAACTTCCTTATAGCTAGGAGTAGAAAAGATACAGGTGGCAGCAGTCCGTTGCAGAATCTCAAGGAGTAAGTCCTCCAGCCCTGGCTGGGTGTACGTGATACTGCTAGTAAACGGCTGTCAAGAAACTGTCTTGAGAAGGATGATATCACACTTGTGCAGGACCAACGGCAGTGCATCCACTAACAGGGTTCTGCCTTTATTTCCCTGCTGCATTGCTGCCCCAAGCCACACAAGTGGCTTGATTTCCATAAAATCCAGTGAAAGCTTTTTCACCTGTGTAAGTCTGTCAAGTAAGCCTAAAGGGCTCCAAAAAAATCACCACAGCTCTGAATGTGTAGGCAGTGGTCAAACAAGCAACAAAATACAAAGTATTTACAATAAAAATTTTGTTTTGAGACAGTTTGATGTTGACTTTCAAACCTGCTTTAGGAGAAACCTGAGAGAGTAAGGGTCAGATTAAGTTACTATCTTTTCTTGTTCTCAGATTAATTTGACAATTTGTACTTACATGTGCTCCCATCATATAAAAGTCAATTGTTGTTTCAAGGCAAATCAAGAAAGCATAATAGATGAGAGATTTTATTTTGCTCCTTCAATAGAAGAGTACATTTAAACACTGTTATAGAAAACTAATGCATCTCTCATATTCCTTTATTTTTAATTCTCTTGTGAGTTAAAACCATACTTTTCATTGTCTGTAAATTTTCCTTTCCCCAACAGAAACCGAATATGATGTTTAAAACAGATCGTCTTATTTCTAATGGAAGCATTTAAGCACGTCAAAAACAACTCATTGCAACTGTGTGAAAATACTGCACGAACATTCCGGTCATGGGGAGCAGTCGCATTTTGTCCTAAACTATCCTTTATCAGTCGAGTCCAGAACTGAACCAACAAGCAATTAAAAAACAGTAAGATGAGAGAGCAAAACCTGTGACTCAAAGATAAACTCAAGACTAGGTTTATCTGAGAAACAACGGAAATGCAGCCAACAAGGAGCAGCTTTAGAGTCAGCTTTTGTTTCAGTGTAGAATTTATGCTGATCGTGTTTCTGTTCTGTGACCAGCCATACAGCCGCACAAGCGTGACAGCCACAGGTGGCATCCCAGGTCCCTCATACCAACTATCTCGATGACTGTTTTCAGGTTTTTTAAGCGACACCAGGCCACCCCTGGGTGGAAGAAATGCGAGGAGCAGGGCACCTATAAAGGACATATGAATAAGGCAGGACACAGCAGCGCTTTCCCAGGATGTTCTGGAGTAGTGCAGAGCCAAGGGGCTCTGTGAACCAGAGATGGTGTACCGCTGTTCAGGATCTGCAGGTCTCCAGGAATACACTCAAATGCTTTCTGAACACAAAATTTCGAGCCAGAGCAGGAACTGCCCACAGCATCCAGTGCTTGAAGCCATCCCCATGCATGGCTTGAACGCCCTCCACAGAGGAAGGGGTTCCTCACTCACTTCTTATCTGCCCCTCCACTCCCATTCTGGCAAGCACCGAGTCTACAGAGAGGAAGCGTTTCGATACTCTCCCACTCCCAACAGTCATCTGGAAGTTGGGAGCTGATGAGGCTTCAGGAGGAGGGGGAGCCCCCTCTGCTCCGCACCTCTCTCCAGACCACCGGTACCCCAGCTGAGGGGGGAGAGGGCAGTAGGCGAAGGAGCGGGCAGCAAACACCGCCCAGCGCACTCGCGGTGCCACAGCAGCGAGGCGCAGCTCGAAGGGCGCCAGAGATCTCAGGTACCTCGCTGAGGGCTGCGCCACTGAGCAGCACCACGCAAAACAGGGCAGTGGGAAGTTCGGGCTGCCCCGACCCCCTCCCCGTAACCCACCGGTAGCCAAAGGAAGCGGGAGGGTGCGGGCGAGATCCCAACGCCGCTCTCGACCCAGGACCGTGGCCGAAGAGCTCCTCAAACCCCAGGACGGGCGCCTTTCCCCCTGCCCAGCACCTTACCTCCTCCTCCGCTGGGCGCTCCGGGGTGTCCTTTGCAGCCCCCGCCATGGTAACGCGGACAGCACCCCCGCCCTCCCCGTCCGACACCTGCGCACCCGGGGCGGCGGAGGAGAGCCGGTAGCGTCCTCCCCCACCCGCCCGCTATCGCTGCCCCACAGGCTCGGGAGAGGGTATTCCCCACGAGAGGAGCCCTCTCTCCGCCGTGGGCTGCTGCACGGCCTGCGGGCGGCAGGAACGCCCCCGCACCCTCCGTCCCTCCATGCCGCTTCCACCGCGGAGAGAAGCGGGGCAGCTCCGGGCGGCGAGATCAGAACGCCACCCTTGCCCTTTCCTGTGGGCGCTGCCGCGGGAGCCGGCCGTGAGGTAAAGTCCAGGCTGTATCGCCCTGGAAGCGGGACGAGAACACCCGCCTCAGCACAGCATCCCGGTCCGCGACGGCCACTGCTCCCACCTCGCCCAAGTGCTCAGCGATGAGGGGGGAAGGCGGTGAGGGGCTCTGGAACTGGTTTCATCCACAGTCTAAAAATACCAGTTCTAGCTGCTTGCTGATTTATATGGATTTATAACTATGCCAGTCTCTTCTGTCAGCTGGACACAGGATCACACACAAAGCCCCCGACCCAGGAAGCACCCTGAAGGAAGAGCTCTTGCCGCCTGCAAGGGCCCTAGAGCCAACGCCGTTATTTAAGCAGTGTGAGTTCACTGCCGCCCCTCCGCCCACAGGAAAAGGGTCCTGCACTGGTACTCCGCAGGAGAGATAAATCACAGAATCACAGAATGGCATGGGTTGGAAGGGACCCCCAGGATCACAGAGTTCCAACCCCCCTGGATCTACACAATGTTGCCCAGGGCCCCATCCAACCTGGCCTTTTACACTTCCAGGGACGGAAGTGTTCCACCACCTGTCTGGGCAGCCTGTTCCAGAACCTCACCAGTCTTTCTGTAAAAAACTTCCCCCTAATATCTAATTTAAACCTTCCTTCCTTAATCCATTCCCCCTTGTCCTGCCATTGTCTACCCTTTTAAAAAGTTGATTCCCCTCCTGTTTCTCTGCTCCCTTCAGGTACTGGAAGGCTGCAATGAGGTACCCCCACACCCTTCTCTTCTCCAGGCTGAACAAGCCCAACTCCCCCAGCCTCTCTTCGTAGTGAAGGTGCTCCAGCCCTCTAATCATCTTTGTGGCCCTCCTCTGAACCCTCTCCAACAGTTCTACAAAAATAAAATAATTGCATTTCAAAGTATGAATTATTTTAACAGTAAACCGTCTTCTCTCATGCTTGAGAGAAACTCAAACAAAGCAACAGGCACCTGAGGACTCTGGTCTGCTCATCTTGGGAAGATGATGGCTCATCTATACAGATGGGGCTTCCCCACTCAACTGATTCAAAGTTCTGCTGACAGGGTCAACTGGGTGGGTATCAGACAGTCACTGCATGAAGTACTGGTAGGTAAATCCTACACACCACCATTTAACAAAAATAATTATAGCAAATTTGCAAAATTCTGAAAGAACAAGGCATTAAAAAATTTTCTTGAAAGCTAGCCTTCAACAAAACTGAAATTGTGGCCTTAAGATGCCTTGTTGAAAACTCTGAAGCTTTTAGATGCCAAGGGGTGCCCCTAAAGGCTGAGAGCAGATGGGCTGCAAAACAGGGGTGGAACTGCTCAGTCCCTTAGCCCAAGTATGTAACTTGTTCTAAAACCCTGACCTCAATACACGGTATGCATGTAAAGTCCAAAGTCAACATATAGGTTCTTCATTTTCTCTTCATACAATGTCCTTGTAACACACTAAATCTTTGTTACCTGCATCTGCATGTTGCTTCACAAAGGTGAGCATGACTGAAAACATTTCCTTTCTTTGTTCTTTTCTAGGCTATTTCAGTTTTGCTGTAAATTATGTTAATGCACAGGCTTTACTCACAACAGTGAAGGTTTGTGAAGAAACAATGAATAACTGATAGTATTTGTGTGTTTCACAAACTCAAGCATTGATCAAGCCTGTGCATTAACATAATTTACAGCAAAACTGAAATAGCCTAGAAAAGAACAAAGAAAGGAAATGTTTTCAGTCATGCTCACCTTTGTGAAGCACTGAGCAAGAGATTAGGCTGTCCAGACACTACAGGTAGCTAATCAGTCTTTACAAATTGACCAAAACAAATTAGATTTAGGAGAGCCCTGTATTCATTCCAAAGATTTTCTCCAAATTAGGAAATAAGTTATCCAATTGCAGCTCGGTGCCCTTTTTTAAAAAGGCACTTTCTAGCAGGGATTAGTGCCGTCAGCATCACTCTTGACTTTTTAAATATTTGCTCTCATTTTGTACTTAAGATCATGCCACTTAAAACTGCAAATACACACTCAAGTACATCAAAGCTGTAACAAGAAACAGCTGATTTCAGGAAAACACAAGATACACCCAGACTCAAGCTATCCAGTCTTAAAATACCGGTAGCAGACATGAATCAGCATTGAAATACTAAATACTTGCTCTTTTCCAAAGCCATGATACTTTGATAACAAGAAAACTGGATTTACTTACCTTAAAATTTTATTATATCCCCCGTTCAATTTCAATAAAATGTTACACCAATTATTTTTTTCAGTTTCTGAGTTGCAATGTGAATAACGAATAGCATACTTTGACATTTCACACAGCTTTTAGATAAGAACTGAGCTTACAACCAAATGCGGTTTTCTAAGACTTAGTTTTATGTTAAGACAGATTCAAAATCACCAATTAATAAAATTCTGTTCCGGAAGCTCTGCAAACTGAGGGTTGGGTCTGTGCTTGTAAGTGACTTCTTGTCAATTCTACTAGTGGCTTCACACATTTCTTCCTACTACTATAAGCATTTCATGTAGCAGGAATAAGTGCAAGAGCAGGGAAAATTTAGTTGCATTATTCGCTACATGAACCTGAATGACACAGTAGCACAAGTTTATAGCACTGAAAACAGTTAACTGCATAGTTTTCAGAGATTTGCTTTCTGAATACACTGAATAGATACATGTGCAGTTGACTTTCATTCCATTGCCCTCAAACATACCAGGAGAGACGTTGAAGTAAAACAGCTTTAAATCCCTGGGAATTAAGTACGAGCATCTTAAGTTTGAAGGAGCATGACTTTTTGACAAAATTCAAGTAATTCCAATGCATTCATTTTCTACTTAGAAAAACCAAACAAACAAACCAGGAAATCCCACACCCATTTTTCATTTAACAATGCAGAAATACACCCCCATCAATCATCCATTTGCGTAGGTAGCACAAACCAGTCAGCACTTATTGAAGGCCCCAGGATAAGTCTTAACTAGAGGCTCTAGTTCTGTTCACAAACCCACATGCTACTTAGCAAGCACAGTACAAAAGATTTAGTCTTTGTATTGACTTCTCCTTTAGCAAAACATGGAATAGTTGGCTACAAATTTTGTGGTTCAGGTACATGAATAGCAAAATAAAGGACTTGGATGGAAATGGGGCAGAGGGAGGAAGAAACCTCAGTTTTCAAATAAGGATTTTTCAACATCTTTGAAACTTGGCCACATG
Organism: Porphyrio hochstetteri; assembly: GCA_020800305.1. NCBI lineage: Eukaryota > Metazoa > Chordata > Aves > Gruiformes > Rallidae > Porphyrio > Porphyrio hochstetteri. Next base: position 118,570,144 of record CM036907.1, on the reverse strand, counting down.
CAATTACCATTTCAAGCAGCTGGCCAGTTCAGGAAAAGCAAATATATAGTACAAAACCAACTGTGTCACTCTAAGCCACTTTTCCTATATGATAATCTCCAGAAATGAAGTTTTTGTGTGACAAGGCTAAAAGTTGATCTCTATCCTAAAGAGCTAGGTAGTTTAACATCACCCTATCTGTAAGACACCTGTAGCAGCAAAAGAGGCAGAAGCCACTTCAACAACTGGTAATAATTCCTTCAGAGCTTACTTTGAGGCACTTCGTATGCAGTATGCACCAGATTACCTCATTTCTATCTTCTCACACATGCACCTACCACCATGTGAAGACCTGATAGAACATTACACTGCAAATCTTGTGATTAAAGTTAAATCCTGAAGATACTGACACTGAAGATACTGACACTGAAGATTGAGTCAGTTAAAAGTTCAAATGTGAGCTTCCCCGCAGCATCCATTGCCTAAAAGTTACCGTGAGAAGAATGCAAACTGCAGCAGCTTACACCAAAATGTAAGTGAAACCCATCAGTCCAGTTTCACTTAAGTCCAAAGTGCAAAAATAAATACTACTTTTCCTATTAGCAGGAAAAGGTGCTATCAGTAGTAATTAAGTCTCAGAGCAGCGTTCCTAGACACACTCATTAAAGAACTAAGAAGCATTCTACCTAAGGAAATTCTAGGGGTGGCCTGTCCTACCTCTGTTACATTACATAGGCAGGCTCTGACCGTCACATTTAGTTAAAAATACTGTTATGATAGCAGATGATAGCACGGCACATATTTTGCTCTCTGAGAGCACAGTACATGAGGATGAGAGTGCATCCAGATATTGCTGGTTACATTTTTGGTTTTGTCTAGTTCCACCTGTACGTCTTTTTATGGCCAGTTCAAAGCTAATTTGACCTTGTACTTTTGATAGCTATTTTTTGCTCATTCTTGAGCTGTCCATTAGGTGTAGCAGCAGTTTTGTAGTCATTGTCAGGTGCTTTTCTGACTAAGAATCTGAAAGGTTCAGTTGTTTTCTGAAGTCTCTGCACAACAACAGCATTCTGCAACTTTGCCTCCTCTAGCGTGAGCGTCTCATCTCGCAGCTCTCGGAACGGCAGCGAAGTAGTCAGTGTGAAGGGAACACTTCCCTCTGATCCTTGGTACTTTGTTATGAAGTCTCTGACATGGCTTATTCTGAAAAGAAAAAGAAAACTCAGTATTAGAGCACTCCAATCCCAACAAAGACCGGACATACAAGACGCACAGCCACCACAAGAAGACAATGAGACAGCCACTTATGAAATTGCTTCTGGCATCGAAATGGAGGAACATTGATGGGCTGCTGTACTGAAGTGCCTGATCCACGTGGGGGGCAAGGAACAAGGTCTGCATGCTCCAAGAGAAAAAGGACTGGTATCTTATTCTGAGTGCTCAAAAGCTTCACCGTGGCTGAGACTTTAAGTCACACAAGCCTACCGGTTCTTAACCAGCTGGTGGAGCTCTTACCTGACATTTCTGTAGCCAAGAGCTAGAATAAAGATGCCTCCAGTGTGTGGTACATGAAGCAGAACCATAATAATTATAAAGAAAAGGGGTTAGCCAAACTCATAAGCTATCCAGACAATTTAACTAGATCTAAATACAGTCTCCTTCTACTGAAGCAGGCGCAGCAGTGAAATCATTACAGATTCAAGCTGCCTGTTAAAGTGTGAAGAACAAGTGAGCAAGACAGGCTTTGCTGTGGACGAATCAGGACTGACCAATTCATTAGAAAATTAAGATGGTAGGATACAACTATACCAGTAAAATAAGCATAGTGTCAATGCCCATTCTCTGATCCTGAAGCCAACTGGTAGACTCTGGCTACTGGCAAATTACTCAACTCATCCCTCCTCTCCCCCATGTGCAGGGCAGCCCATGGGGTTTACTGCCTTCTAGGAATGGTCTGTGACCTGAGCTAACATCTGAAATGAAATATATTGTTTCAGAAAGTGCTAGATGAGCTGGGAGAAAGCCATCCTAACAGTTTAGCAGCAGATGACCAAATTTTCTTGCCTTACGAATACTTGCTAGGACAGATACAGCCAGCACCAAATTCCTGCACACGCAGGCCTCAATTAAGAGACGTGCTTAGTCTTAGAAACCTGGAGTCTGAAAAACTTCAATCAGAAATAAATTTTTGGTCGGACATTCTGAGGTGTCTATATGCATTATATAAGATTATGTCATGTCAAAAGACACCAAGAGCAATTAGAATCATGGAATGGTTTGGACTGGAAGGCACCTCAAAGCCTATCTAGTTCCAAACCTCCCTGCAGGGACACCCTCTGCTAGATCAGGGTGCCCAAAGCCTCATCCAAAGTAGCCTTGAACAGTGCCAAGGATCCAGGGGCAGCCACAGCTTCTCTGGGCACCCTGTGCCAGGGCCTCACCACCCTCACAGGGAAGAATTTCTTTCTAATAGCTAATTTAAATCTTCCCTCCTTCAGCCTAAAGCCATTACCCCTTGTCCTGTCACTCCCTGCCCTTGTAAACAGTCCCTCTCTTCCTGTAGTCCCTTCAGGTACTGGAAGGCTGCTATAAGGTCTCCTTGGATCCTTCTCTTCTCTAGGCTGAACAAGCCCAACTCTCAGCCTGTCTTCATAGGAGAGCTGCTCCAGCCCCGAGATCATCTTCGTGGTTTCCCCTGGACTTGTTCCAACACCTCCCTGTCTATCTTGTACTAGGGACTTCAGGATGCAATACTCCAGGTGGTGTCACACAAGAGCAAAGTGGGAGAATCCCCTCCCCTTGACCTGCTGGCCACAGTGTTTTTGATGCAGCCCAGGACACAGTTGGCTTTCTGGACTGCAAGCACGCATTGCTAGGTCATGTTGAGCTTCTCATCCACCAACACCCCCAAGTCTTTCTCCTGAGGGCTGCTCTCAATCCGATTAGCCACCAGCTACCTGCATTAGGATGAACAAGTTCCTTTCCAGGCTCCATACACAATGCTTCGTGGTCACACTAACTTTGCAACCACTCAAGAAGGGACACAACTCGATTCAAAACACTGCTACATGCTGCCATTCCTACTGCACTGCTCTGCTAGTCCCTTCCCTGTCATGTCCTCTGGGTGCCCCATGCTGCAGTAGTACAATGCTACCTGCACTTTGTAACTTCAATTTTTCATCAGTAATCAAATCATATCTACAGTAGTAGTTCATGTGGCATACACACATTCTGTCTGCAAAAGGGTAAAAATAATCAGTTTATGCAGACACTGCAATATATACACTACAGGTTATTTACCTATAGTTTAATTAGCAAATGCTTGACTCTTGTCTGCTTTGCCACTGCAAGGAGTTCATGCAACCATAACTCTAAAGAAAGATGCCCCTACTTCTTAATAGGTCATACACAAACGCTACATACAGCACAACCCCACTGCCCTTGTGGCAAGAGGATATGAGGGAATATTTATTGCAAGCTCCTTCAAAGAGTATTGCATCAGTGAGGCTGCTGTTCTGCTTATCTCAGACTTTCTTCCCTCCAAAAGCATTTCACAGCTGTTCAAACTGCTATTTACCATGAAGACAAAAAGCTTTTAGATATACTTAAAGGTGTGAAAAGTGGAATAATTAAGGTATTAAGCCTTCCAATGAAGTGTTTATAATTAAAATAGCAATTGACCCTTCAGCAGTACATCACAACAGTGTTAGTGGCCTGAGGTATGAACTGAAACAGTCATAAATTAGTACAAGCTAAAGAAAAAGTTACAGTAATTAACCTTCGATTGCTGAGCTTTTCTCCTGACCAGCCACAAACACATACAGAGTTTACCTTGACAGCAGCTTGGGTTGTGTTAAAACTATTATCACTTTAAATTGCTTCACAGAGAAGCACAAGCAATGTATCCTTTCCATATGATGTCACTGTATAGTCATGGCACAGTTTCTCAAATTCCAAATTTGGGAAAGGTCTCTAAAAACAGTTGTTCTACAATTTAGAATCACAGAATTGCCTTGATTGGAAGGGACCCTTTAGATCAAGTCCAATTATCACCCTGACCTGTCAACCACCACTAAAACCATTTAAATAAGTTAATCATACTCTCTCAAAGCTCCTGTATGCATATGCTGTGCTGATACCTTCTGACATTATCCCCATTTATCAGCTTCTCTGGGAACCAGAAATTTTACTAATTAAGAATTAAGCACACTGGATGCACTCTATTCCCTCCGTGTTGACGTGCAGTTGATAAAACTGCCCTGCTTCATGCAGACTCTGGCCCAACTCTAAGTCACATCCTCCAGCTCCCAGCTGCAGAACTGTCTATGCCCAATGACTAGCAGGTCTTTTTTTACTGAACAGTTTGCTCCGGATGTAGTAGTTTTGTGAGAGATCTGTCATCTTAAAAACAATATATATGCCTTAACTTCCACTAAGCTACAAAGAACTAGAGTTTCTTTAGATTTTCATCTATGCTCAGTTATATGCTGACTCATCAGTTCACATTCCTCTCTTGTTACCTAAAAGATTTCTCAAAATCTGAAAAGATGATTTCTAGATATAGTTTCACAGGTGTCTGGTTTAAAGTGAACAGAGGAGATAGATTATTCACAGAATTTAAAGACTTATCATGTGTACAGGCACTGGACAAGTAGTTCAGATGCAAACACACAAGACAGTGCTAAAATAAATCTTACCTGTGAGAAATGTTGAATTTCTGAATTATTCTTTCCCCATCAGCTAACCAGATCTGTATGTTAGTGATAGGCTCCAAATCATTTAAGGGTACTAAAGGGAGGTGTCTTTTTTTGTCAGGTTCTTGATGATCATCTCTTACTTTAGATATTATCCTTGGAGTAGCACTGAAAAGAAAAGTCATATGAGGTTACACCTTCTATACTCACACGTAAGCTTAAACCTCTACCCAGATCGCTCCTTCTGGAACTTTCTGCCCTGTAACAGCGTGCATTGATCATGGTTTTTTTCCACAAATACAGGAACACTGACATTTATGTCAGTGTTGTTTTTTCTAACTGTATGCCAGTATTTTCTCTTGAAGACTTCAATATGTTAAAGAATTTGTTTGCTCACATTAAACATTTTTACAAGATGGAAGGGAACTTAAATATCAAAGGATTAAATATGAATACACAAGACATGAAACCAGCTTAAGATTTTTGTACCCTAATCACATAGGTGAAACTTTAAGGGGTTTGAGTACTGAATTTGCATACTCAATGTTAATTTTCACCATAATGTGATTACAGTAATTTAATTTAACTGAATGTTGTTAGCCTTGATTTAGACCCCAGCATCATCTATTTCAGCTTAGAAGCATTACTCATCTATCAGAGAAATTGATTTAATGTGAAAATCCAGGCTGATGCACACAGCACTTGGATTCTGTTTTTTTTCTAAGGCACATTCAACAGCTGACCCTACCACAAGGGCAAAGATCCATAAAATGACTTGACAGAATACAGAGACCTCAGTCCAAGTGTGTGGTCTTACAAAAAAAAAGTTACTGGCAAAAAAATGTATTCTGAAGAAATGTCTAGAGCATAGTGCTTTTTTCAAGACTAAGCTTGTGCAGCATGCACTGTTTAAGTCATTATAAGGCCTGATCCAATGGGGACGTCCTCAGCTCATGTGAGTATAACCAGATGTTTGCCTGCAAAACAACAGCAGTGATTTAAGGAGTTACCATTTCTTCTCTGAACTCAGCCACGGTCACTGTCTACATGAGCATTTCATGGTGGTTTGCAGGAAAGCTTTCTCTTTGCACAGAAAACTGATTTACTGTTTTGAGCATCCTTATGTTCTTGTACCTGTCTTAGCTTAATCATAAAACAGAAGAGTCACAGATAATTTATAATTAAAACAAAGATGGCTAATGGCTTAATATATTCAAGCTAATAAAGTTAGAGTCTTGGGCTCAAGTCCTTCTCAGTCTGAGGTATTTAAAAAACTAACTCTCTTCACTCACTGCCTAGTTATGTGCCCTAGTTTCTAGGCTATCAGCCAGTAGAGACTCTGTTTATTTCTTCAATTGAAACTCTGCAAAAAGAATGAGAATCAAGAAATTTCTTTCCCAGGTGAGTGATAAGAGATGTTCGTTGCTGTGGAAGATAGAGGAGAGGCACAGAATTGACCGTTTGTATTGCAAAGAAATCAGCTGGAGCACAAGAACTTGGCACCAGCAGATTCCAAGAGGCACATCTGTAAAACATTATGGTACTCCAAGTACAGGTGACTTATTATCACCCACCTGCCTCTATTGATTTACTTATCTCACACCCAGCTTCTGTTCATGCTTGACCTCAATACAAAATAAACCCTAATTGTCCTTCAGATCTTGAAAAAAGCTTGAGCACCAGCAAGACAATGTAAAACAGTCTCAGGAACAGAGGGAAAAAAAAAGTTTATGTCATACTTCAGTCTAGCAACGATCAGCTTTCACTGTCTCCACCAGTGATGCTCAGTTCCAGGTTCAGATGCTGAAGTATAAGCACTCATGTGCAAGCTAGCTGTCCCCAGTACAGCAGAGGCTGGAGAGGGAGTCAGCCATGCAGCTGCCAGATGCCTGCTTTAGCCTGGGCTGAACCCAGTCAGAGTTCTAGCCCATCAGTCAAGAGTTCAGACAACTGGATACAGATTTTTGCATCAAAGTGACTTCCCTCACTGTCAGATCTCAGAATTTCAGGCATGCACTGGAGACGATGCTTTCAATAGCAGGTATGTGTGAAACCGAAGCAAACACACTGAGCTGCAAGAGAAAGTCAGGAGGTCTGTATTCACACCAAGGTGTAATTCTGTACTTAGTAGCTTTGCCTGGCAGGGCTAACAGATAAAGCCATCTAGTGGCGGAAGCTTTGACTGAAGCCACAGACCAAGAATCTAAGTCTTTTTATGAGCCTGAGATCAAAGCATTATCACCCCTTTTAAAGGCTTCTTCCTTTTGTAAGATTATCAAACGAAGATGTAAGCTAAAGATCGAAGAGACATAAGAGCCTCCTGTCAATTTTCCGAAAAGAAAAAGCCCCAGAGTTTGGTATGATGCCTTACCCTGACTAATGGTTAAGCAGCTTGACACACAATGTTTTACCCTAATGAGGTTACAAAGCAAGCCCACTTCACTATGAGGGATTTCAGTCAATAGTTTAATTAGCATGCTTCTGAGCCAGTCTTTAAAATGCATTGATAAGCTTAATAGAAAAGTGCAGTTGCAAATCTTGTTATAGCCAAACTATTAAATGCACCTGAACGATGGCAAATAGAATGTGCCTATTAGTTATGTTGGTTCATGAAGTACACTGGCAAAGTCTGATAAGCCTTATTTGTTTCTTCTGTACAAAAAAAAAGGGAGAGGATCAAGCTCATCTGAGTTACATCAACAAACATATTTAGTTCCTCCATTTTCCTTCCAATGAAAGTTTGAATGAGCCAATCAACAGATTGATTCATAATGGTTCATCCACCACATCATCCATCCATCTGGGAACACTGGCAGAAAATCTACAGGCTAATAAAAAAAATGTTTATTTGATAAGCATAAGTTTGGCTAGGTCATAAGCTGAAGTAAACTGTTTGGTAATTTGCCCCTTGTTTCTGATTAAGTACACAAATGCAACTGAGGAAATGAATTCTATAGCCTAAAAACTTGCTATGGGTCTCCAACAGCACTACTATTTTGCCACAAAGCTTTCCTGCTGAATGAGTAGCATATGCAGCATATGAGTGTCATATGCAGGCAATGGACATTTATTAACATCAGGACACTAGTTTATGCAGTAAGAGCACTTACAGCTCACGTTTATAACATCAGCAAAAAGTATCTACTCCTCTTTAAAGAAAAGGCTCTGATAGCATAGTGCTGAGTAGACTAAAGTAGAAAAAACCCCTCAAAAAGCATATTATCAAGTCCTTAAAGGAAAAAAAAAAAGCTGAGCAAGTTGTAGGATGTCTCAGAGTACAAGACCAGTCAACCAAAATCCACAGAGCAGCATACTTGCAGAGCCTAACCTGTCTATTGGGAGGCAAGATCATTACTTGCTGTAGGCATGACAAAGCACAACAAGCAACTGAACAACCTAACATTTAGCACTGGCTAGCAGCAGAAACCCAGCACGCTGAAGATCTTTTTGCTTTTGCTATATACAGGTCTACTTGTAGGTAAAATAAGACTGACCCTCATTTGCTCAGGATCTCAGTGCTACCAAAAGCAAGTCTTGCAGCATCTCATCCATCTCTCCAGGGAAGATTTTCCCTATTGACCGTATCTACTCAAGCATGTAGCAACTGAATGGACTGTGCTACAGAAACAGATGAGACTGATAAAACAGATACTGGTTCCAGGCTGCCACAGAGAAGCAACTCATCCTTCATTGTTATCAGCCTTTGGACATTATCATCTTCTTCCCCTGCCTCATATGTTCCTACTCAGGTGATGCTTTGCCTCACAAGCACTGGGCTTTAGCAGCAACCCCTTTCCACTAGATGGAAACAAGCTGTTCACCTAAGGTTTCACCACAAGTCACTAAACAGTCCCACCTGTGAAGGATTCCTGTAGGCTCTTGGTCACTGGATGTATTCCTTTTACTAGGCTGAAGTCTGATTTTGTAGGCACCCAAATCTTGCACAACAGGGGTATGTAAAGCAGATTAATTTGACTGGAGTAAGCAAAGTCACAGGGATCAAATACATGAACTCCTGGCTTGCCCCTCTACAATGGCCTACCAAGCCACAGTGCTGTCTGGTTATAAATCAAGTCCAGTTTTAGCACTGGCATTAGTGGCTGATGCTCTCCAACAAGAGAGTCATGGAGTAATGAGGATCACTGTAACAGACTGCAACACCTTACTGAAATAAATGCATGGAAAAATAGTGAGGAATTTTAAGAGAACGCAAAATAACCTCATACTTCATCAGTTCACTTTTATAGGACTGTCATACTCCCCTCTTCTCACACCAAGTATCGTATGTAAAGCTTTAAGAGATATTAGTTTCTCTTAAATCACAGAGGAGTGACAACCTTGCAGCTGGAAACAGTTCTGCTAATATTGAGACCTTGAATAACAAAAGCCAGCAGCACCCTGGCTGTATCAACAGGAACACAGCCAGCAGATTGCAGGAGTCGATTATCCTCCATGCAGCACTCATTGGACACACCTAATTACTGCATTAAGATTTAGTAAAACTGCACCGAGTTCCATGGAGAGCCACCAAGGTATCTACAGACTGGAGCATTCACCCTGTGAGGAGAGGGGCTTGTTCAGCCTGTGGAACTGCTGGTACTGGGGGGGACACCTAACAGCAGCCTGCAAGGGTCTACAGGATGTCACTAGGAGGAGGGAGCCAGGTCCTTCCTTTACAGAAGAGACTTTCAGGCTGCACATAAGAAATTTTTCTTTCCTATGAGAACAGTCCACCCCAGAAGCAGACTGAGAAGCTTCCACTCTTGCAGGACATCAAGGCCCAACTGGATAAAAGCCTGAACAACCTCATCTGTCCCTACATCTGAACCTGCTTTGAGCAGGAGCCTGGATCAGAGAACTCCAGAGATCACTTCCAATCTGAATTATGAGATCCTTTACCACAGGTATAGTTCCCTTTAGCTCCTCAATCACAGATCACATCAAACTACTCACCTTCCTAATCTGTAACCATGTCCAGAAAAGGGATGAAACGCTGGCTTTTTTGATGACAAATACACCTTATCTTTTTTATCTTCCACTTTTACATCTACTTCTTCCTTATCAAAAACTTTTCGTAGCTCAAAAGGCAGTTCCCTTCAGGGAAAAAAAACCACAAAAAAAAAAAATCAGAGAAAGAACTACATGGTTTTCAGCATACAAAATACATGATTAATGCCTGTTCTATGTTTGTCCTTTCAAGCATTAAAAGCATATCCTTAAAAATACCCCAAACCAACCCCAAATTTCACAAGTATTTACTAAGAGTTAAGTGCGTGACATACAAACAACTTCAACTTCCTGAACTGCAAATTAACCACAAAGTGAACAATAAAAGACATCATCATGCAGTTTGTTGAATGACATTCAAATTTACTCAGCAGTTATGACTCCAAAGCACAAACAACGTGTAGGAAGCTCAGTATTGCCATACATTGCTGCAAAAGGTTCAATTATTTTATCCCAGTAATAAAACAAGACAGAAAGACACTTGGCTTTTAAAGAGAAAGAACTGAGTTCAGGCACAATGTATTACAAATAAACATGAAACTCAGTTTTTAAAAATTAGATCATCACCAATAGCTACACTCCTCATTGCAGTGACATCACCTTAATAATGCTTTATTTGCATTAAGCAGAACATAACAATGCCTTTGTCTGTGAGCTCTCATGCAGACATTACATTTTCAGGTGCTGGGGCTCAGCTGGCACAGGAACTGTACTAAGTACTTCTCTACCATCAATGATTACACACAAATGATGGTTTGTAATTAGCTTCTTTACAAGCAAAGAGTGGAAGAAAGGCAGCAAACTTGTGATGCATATGCACAAAGAAAGCAAATGGCTTTAAACAGGGCAGTTAACTGCTATTACAGCACGTGACAGTCATAGAGGAGAAATACAGTGTAAAAGTTGTATTTTTGATGGGTTAGAAAAGTATGGAAAAGACAAAAATACAATGGCTTAGTCATTTCACATACTTGGAAAAGAGTTACTACATTATATTCTCCATAAAATTAGTGTCCTCTGCATTTGCATGAGATGAGGAAACAGACTACAAGTTAAAGGTTCAAACTGCACTGGTTTGTACGTCAACCTGCAGCAACACTGCAAACACTAGCAGGTATCAGGACAGCTAGTTTTTAACAGGGGCATAAAAGTAAGATTGCTATAAACACAAATGACTGAAAAAAGCAAATTTGTACTATGAAAATTGTCTGAAATTTAAGAGGAGACAAACTGTGAGCAACTGTAAGTTGTGATGAGCAACTGTGTCTATTTAAGGCTTTTCATCAATAAAAGGAAAACAAAGCACAAACATTCTCAAACACTTGTGCATTGAGTTAATTTGTCAAAGTCCCATTTGATCAGTAATTCTTAGTGGGCATTCTGATTTATTCTTTATTTCATTATGCACCTGCCATGCCCCCTACCAACACTCACTTTTATCTATTTCATCAGCAACAGCACAACTACTGCAACTGAGACCTGTACTAAACCTGTTGATGTTAAAACAGCCATTAGCACTGCAGGAACCGAGACTGGCAGCGGCCTACACTCCTACAGCCATACTGCAGAGCAGCAAAGCCAAGCAGCTATGTAAAAAATTTAGAGTGTAAGCCAAGTGCCATCAAAAGCACATTAACTCAGGTTGATTAAGAACACAAAATTCACTCACCCTTTTTTAATGGAGTCCAAGAACTGCTGGTTTGAAACATCAGTGTAGCTCCTAAGTTCACCATCATTTACTGTAAACCCGTTTTTCCAAAGTTTAATGATTACATCTACCTATAAAGTAAGAACAATTCTCATTACAACACTGTTGTAAAACCAGGTTGGTAAGCCCACAGTACTCTATGGTTTAAATCATCCACTGCATGACTAAAAATACAGAGAGAAGGCTGACTATAATCTGCGTTGGCCCTGCGCCAGACAGAGTAATTGCAAGGGGTAAGTGACATTTCTAAGTAAATCAGGGTTAGAAATAAACCTTCCCCAAACATTTTGCTTTCCTAGGTCAAGAGCACCCTTTCAATTCAATCGGGGTGGGGGGGGGGGGACAGACGGGGGACTGGTGGAGCAAAGAGCTGGAAGATCTCAGCCAGCTACAGCTCTTCAGGAGCTAATATGAGAGCATACATGTCTGGTGCTGGAACAGCAACTACCAGAATAGTCCAGCTGGGTATTTATTATGGCAAAGCCTTGTTCTGATTATTCAGGAGGATTTTCTGAAGTAACATATTGAGATAATGCAGGAAGCCTTTCACTCAGGAAATGTCGCAAGTACCAGAAAAATTACTTTCAGACAATTATACTACGGAATTCCTGGGTATGTTCAAAACCCCCCAACCAAATTAACAGTAGTTTATTAACTTTGCCAGAGAACATCCACTACTTCAACCTGCAGCCTTCACATTGTTTACCGAAACTTCTCCAACTTTAACATGGATATATTTGGGACTGTATTTTCATGTTTATGCATCACGCCATTTAAGAAAGCACCCAGTTCTGTTCCCTGAAGTAATGCTGTCTCAAGTATCTACTTGGCCACATGTAAGGTATATGAAGCATGTAGAAGTGCACAATCCACCTCAGTAGGACATTAGTTTGAACTAGGCTTCATAGTGACAATTTTTTTCTTTTTTTTTTTTTTTTTTACACACAGTTTGACATTAGATGATTGCTACATAAATACGTAGCACGTGCAAACTACTGAATAAAATTCCTTCTCTCTTGGTTGGGCAAGCTTTCAAAGGTATACAGCACTCAGCAAGATTAGATTCCTTTAAAGAGTCTTGTGTCTCATGGCACCAGTGGAAGGAGTTCTCGTCATAGAAATGTTCTTTTACAGTGAACCAGTGTGCAAGTTTAACATGGACTAATTATTCCACATCAACTTCCCATTTAGATGTTGAAAAGCACTGCCATGGAACATAATTTCAGAACTTCAAATTAAGGTATTGCTCCTGACACTCCTTTTCTCCCAGGCTCAGTTAGGGATCCATGAATGTAATTTCCCACATGAAATTTCTTAATCCTCAGTTAGGGATCCACAAATGTAATTTATTTCCCACATGTGCGTTTATTTACAGATGTGCTGGATAAGACTGCCAGACTTCTTGCACTTGTTTGCCAAAGTACTCCTGGAGTACTCTGGTATCAAACACGAGTGGTTTTTTCTTCACCACCTACCTGGTTCTTGACTGTAGTTGGGGGCATACATAAAGCACCAACCTTCTGAGCTTCTTCAAAAAGGTTATCTACAAAATAGTCACAGTTTTGCTCTGTACCATTCAAAACCTGATCCTTGGTCCCCGATTTACACATCCTGTAGTATAAAGACATAAGTAAAAACGATGCCTCAGAGAACACGGTAGAAGACAAGCAGTTACCCTAGAAGTTCAGTACCAAGAGCTGTAAAAGGCAGGCTCCTCAGTACCCACTTTACCAGGTCACTACAAAACATCAGGCGAACTTAGTATCTCGGTGCCTTTCTAGGAAACTTACAGATCTCTTGGTGCCTTTCTAAACATTTTAGGGATATCTTGGTGCCTTTCTAGAAAACTTAGGGATCTCTAACTGCTACTGTTTGCACTTTAGAAGCGAAAGTTAAAGACAGACAATAGAAAAGACGACTTATCTATGCAGAAGCTTCTAAACTTAGTATTACAGAAAGAAATGCAAATTAGAGGATTCATATTCTGATTGTCACTCCAATTAGAGGCTTTCCTTAAAGCATTTCCAGGACACAGGCTTGGGGGGCTTCCTTTGCCCTAAGTTTTCAAATCCACATACAAAAACATTGCCCTGGGCTTTACTCCCCCCAGGTGAACCTACCCATCCCCATCACAGAACCACCATTCCTGTCCTTGAAAGTACATTAGAAAAACTCAAGAAAAGTGACTCAACACCACCTGCACATGCTGAAGAAACACAATAGAAGACTCCAACAGTGTGGAGGTTGCCAAAGGATTAAAAAAAGATGCACCAACCACATCTTTTTATAGAACACTCACTGTATATGTGACAGCTGTTTCAGTTAGATTTATACCAATCAAAAATGCAGAAATATGCAACCTGAATGAATGCTTATCTTTCAGTTTAGGTTCTTTACATAGTAAGAGGATTATGCAGCTTTTGGCAAACATTGGAGATTCAGAAAGTCTATTTTAAGCAATTCAGGGAAAAAAATATCCCCGCTCTTGAAAAATACCCAGTTTTACATAAAACTCTGCACTGAATTCAAGAGCAGCAACGCTTACTTGAATGGTAATTACACAGATTTACATAAAAAGGAATTGTTTGCAGTTCATGTAAGCAACACTAAGAATCCCTACAGATTAACATCTTAAAACAAAGAAACCTCAACAGCATTAAAGAAGAAATTTCAAAAGTATGCTGTCCCCATTAATTTTTCTAATAGAAGAAATGAAACTCAAAGCATTAATCTAGGTATTCACTTTGGTTTCCCAGATAAAGCAAACACCTTCGTATCAAATACGGAGGTGCACAGTGAGTTAGCAATTTGTAAGGCTGCCTTTAAAACTATTTACACATCTCCTTTCATCTAAGAAACATTCAGGTATGTAAAAAATCTTTTGGCAAAACAGTATCTTTTGAAAATGTCAGTTAACATAGATAAAAAAAAAAATCTTAAAATTTAACAAAGTTTGAAAAGTCACAAGAGGTCACACAAACAGCAATAGGAAAGCAAGAGGAAAACAGGGAGGGAGGAAATGGCACCTACCATTCTTTCTTCACAGTTTTGATATTGTCCATGTTTTTCATTCTGGTGCTTCACCTAATTATGAAAATATGATGATTTTAAAAAATGGCAAAAAACAGAACAAAGCAATCAGAGAAAATGCCCAGCACACTTTGCCTCCTTTAGTATCTCAAACACTCTTTATAGTTTTTTCCTGTGTTGATGTTACATTTAACCAGAAACCTCAACCTCCCCCCCACCAAGTCTCCAGATGGTTCTTTGTTTTCCTGCAGTTTCTGATTTAATGACACATGAACCATGCATCAGTTTCAGACATTCAAAAGGAAGATTACTTTTTCAAAAACATACAAAATCATTTCCACAATAATCATGTGAACTGAAAACAAATGCCCATACTTAAGCAAGGAAAAAGTATTGCGTCCCTCTTCTGAGCAGCACGATTTAAACTCCCCTGATTTTTCACAACACTGACATAGGTGCAGAAAAACTGCACTGCCACTGCAGGCATTCCTATGACCTTCATCTTAACAGTGTGCGTTAGCAAAAGGTGCAAGATTTACACATGTTCCTCTTCCTACCATACCTCAACATACTGGTGCAGCATCCCAGAGACTGTGAATTATCATTTCTGGTCTACCATTTAGCTCGAAAGAAAATCCTGGATTTGCAAGTACTAAATATACTGCAGGATTAGTCTGTCAGGTCTAAAGAAATTAAGAATGTCATACTGATCTCATTACATTCACTTCTGAGCCCTCTGAAAAAAAAGTTAATAGAAAGTCACAAAAAGCCAGAGACTCCCCAAAACACCCTTAAAAAATAAAACTACTCTAAAATTTGACAAGTCCCCAAAAGAACAGAAATTTTAAGATTCAACTGTGCTTAAAGAGTTATTCTGGGTACAGGTTACACAGATGATGCTCTGCTCCCAGCGGGTTTGAGACTACGTCATGATATTGTGCGTGGCTTTTAGAGAGCATCAAACTAAGCAGTGACAGCCATCATACTCCTGTAAAAGCAGTATGCACAGCAAGACTAAAACAAATGTTAAGTGGTCGTGACATCTGACTTAACAAGAGGGAGAGGTTAGGCTGAAACAATGTTTGCTGCAGCACTGACACACCACCCCCACACACACACCACTCAGCTCTTCAGCACTAATTCATGTTCCTCACGAGGAGGATTTTGGTATTATTTCATCTTTAAAGTTAAATCCTTGTGAGACACTTCTGTAGAGCTTTCAGAAAACACCCATAACAACTAAAATTATTCAGTCAACATACTCACAACAGGTTTTAAGGCTTAAGCAGCCTTCAATTTAACTGATGCTGTTATGCATCAGGTCAAAACGTAATACTTGGCACACCTCTGACATTTCACACAAGATACAGTACAGTCTTCTGCTCCCAAAATATTCTACCAGAATGTATAAATATATGTATGTATCTGACAAGCCTGTACTAGCACTTCATGACCTTATAAGCATATCTGATCGCTGTTCTTGGAACTTTGTATCTGTACTTGGAAAAAAACAACTTTCAGTATGAAGTTAAGCATAGCTAATTTAGGAATGCTTAAAATATGATTTTTCAAACTTCTCCCAAATTAAGTTGATTTAGCACCAAGTATTTTTTGTGTTTTGTGTTATCATGCTTAAGTTGTAATCTTTTGCTATGCAACGGGGTGGTCCCCAAAGCAACAAGAGCCTCCAGCCATCTGCTCTTGTTGATTCTCTGTGACTTGTCATCAGAGCTGTTAAAAAGACAAACACAAGGAAGCAGCTCTTCAATTCTTTTGCTACATTAGGTTGGCCTCAAATGTGCATGAAGAGTATTCAAAACTGGTCAGCTGTGAAAGTTGCTGTTCCTTCCGAAGTACAACAGCAATTACACTTAGAAGAAATATTTGTGTTAATATATCAAGGTAAAGAAATCAGCCTATACAGCACATTGACGCTTATTACAATCAAAAAGCCATTAGGAGATAGCGATCAGGCTGCACTGCAAGCACTTCAGCTCAGGAAGCCAACCCAACGAGCACAAACAACCTCTCCTGACAACTTCTGACAGACATCCCTAGATGTCACTTAAAATGTTAAAAAGTTATTGTAGGTTTTTAATGTACCTGTAATAAAAAGTTATCACAGAAGTTATCACAGAACTGAACTTCCACCTCCGAAGGTTAAATCTGAAACAGAGGAAGACGCCAGAGCTGCCAGCAGCCCACCACTGCTGCATCTAAAAGGTGGATGTCAAAAGGATGGGGCCAGACTCTTCTCAGTGCTGCCCAGTGACAGGGCACAAACTGGAACCCAGGAAGGTCCATCTCAACACAAGGTGAAACTTCTCCACTGTGAGGGTGACAGAGCACTGGGACAGGCTGCCCAGAGAGGCTATGGAGTCTCCTTCTCTGGAGACATTCAAACTACCTGGACACAATCCTGTGTGACCTGCTCCGGGTGATCCTGTTTTAGCAGGGGGTTGGACTGGGCGATCTCCAGAGGTCTCTGCCAGCCCCGACTGTTCTGTGACTCTGACCTAACTGCAGTAGAATGCTCCTGGACTCTCTCAGCACTGACCAGCTTCTCGGGCCCCAAGGGCTCTCCCTCCATCCAACGAGGCTCCAGCCATGGCCCTTCACCACCGGGACTTTGAAACAAGCAGCTCTCATCTGCACAGTCACAGACGCGTTAGTTTCAGCGGGTATTTTTGTGCTCAGTGGTCTTGAGCCCACGCATCCAGTTAATTTTAACGCAAGGAAAACCAGAAGCTACCTTTGACGCTGTGAAGGGCAGAGACAGGCTCCCCCACACACACCGAAAGCCGATCTTACTAACTTCCCGAGCTGGAAACTGTCTGCAGGAGAGCGCATCCCGCCACCACACGGCACGGAAACCACGGCTGGAAGCCACACCGTACCGCGCAGCAGAAAAGAGCCGCCTCAGAGGAACGGCAGGAACACGCTGAGAAGAGCATCAAACCTACGGCCTGGCGGTGACCCATGCGCTCGGGGGGAATCACGGCGCGAACCAGCCCGCTGCTAGGAGAGAAACCCGCCCCCGCCCCGGGCTGCACCTGAACTTACCGGCACTCCCGGCACAGCACCGGCACCCGAAGCGGGCACTCCGCGCCTCCCGCCCAGCAGCCCACGCTCCCCCGGGGCGGCGGGTATTTCTGGAGACCATGCGACAGTAACGTGGTAGCAGCGGCCCACGGCACCGAAGGAAGGGGCCGAGCTGAGCCAGGTAATGTATCCCCCGCTCTGCGCGCACTGTGCGGCGCCTCACGCCGGAGTCCGCTCCTCACAGGACGGGATCCAGGGCCACCGGCGAAGCGGCCGGGCGGAGGCAGTGGGAAGGCTCGGCCCTCTCTCTTCCCCCACCCCCCGCAAGATACCCTCAAGGACGGCCCCGAGCAAAGTTCAAGCGCCAGTCGAAACTGAGGGAACACCAACTTGGTGGAACAGACCCGCCCCGCCCGTCCTCTCCCCGCAGCAACTCACCCGGCCGCGGCGCGAAGCCCGGTTCCGTCCTCCCCGCTGCCCCAACTCGTCGGTGTCCCACGCCCCGCCGCGCACGCGCGGCCGCCAGCGGCCGGGACAGCCGCTGCCCCCGCCCGGACCGGACGAGGCGGAGCGCTGAGCTCCGCTCCCCGGCCGCGGGGCGGGGTTTCGGCCGCCATGTTGAGGGGGTGTGAAGGGGCAGGTGGTGCGGCGAGTGGGGGTCTACGCCCATGAGCGCGGAGGAGGAGTGCGACTGTCCTAGAGGCTGCGCGGCTCTGCTCTGTTAGGGGCAGGTGCGGGCTGGCGGGTTTCACGGACCGGTGTTTCCCGCCCGAACGAGCCAGACCCCCGCCCGCTCCCGTCCTGTGAGGGCAAGGGGGGAGCAAAACGTCCGGGCGGGAGTAGCCCCGTAGCCGTGGCTGTGTCACTGCGGGGGGGGTTGCCGTCGCCCTTCGAGGGGCGGATAAACCTCTGCCAGCCCAACGCGTTTTACTGCCAAAGCAGACTTGTCCTGAGAGAAGAACAAAAGCTGGAGTCCGTATGCCTGCGTGCCCGCGGGCAGAGGACAAAAAGCGGCATTCAGCGAGCGCCCACAATAGCGGAGAATGGGCCCAGTGTCTCGCCCAGACGGCTGCGCCCACACCGGCCCAGCCGAGCTCCCCGCAGCACCGACATAGAGCTGCCCCCGGCTCTTTGTCTTCCCAGCCCCGCGTAGACAGCAGGAACAGCCGCACGCTGAACCCTGTGGAGAAGAGGAATGCCTCATTATGCTAGAAGAACTAATTAAGGGCGAGTGTTGACATATTTGAAAAGGAGCTGTGCCGAGGCCTCGCACCGAGGACAAAAGAGCGGCGCGGGGCCTGGGAAGCAGAGCCCCATGTTCCCCGGGGTACACCAGAAAGGACGAAATGGGACGGGGATCCTCGTTTGACGGTGTCTCCCCGCGCTGTGGGGCACCGTGACTTGGCGCTGCGTTGGGCCCCAGCAGAGGTGACGCTCCGGGCCGTGCCAGGAGCCGGCCAGAGCTAACACCCTGGCAGAGCTGCCAGCGCCTGGCAACATGCAGAGCGACAGCGGGGATTCCCTGCGACTGGCAGCTCGCACCTGCGTGCTTCTTAATAAGGGTGATTGGGGCTTTTTTCTTCCCAATAATTAGCAGTACACTGTAAAACGTTTAGAATTAACCTAAGCTGAATAGTTACAACTAGCTAATTCACATTAATTAATGGCAAATTCACTGCGAATTTACAAGTGCGATCCAAGATCATTCTGAAAGCAAAGGTAATGCTTTACTGAGTGTCGGCTTCATGTGGGACCTGTTTCTGCGATCCCTTAATTGTAACAGTTAAAATCACATTCTTCAAAAATATTGAAATAAGATGCTTACTGCCAGAGTTCAGTGAAGGTGAGAAAAAGAAGTAAACTTTGGCCCTTGACAGCTAGAATTTCTTCCTCTTTGTAATGTATGTCACATTACACTAAACCTTTCGAAGGCAGTTTGGAATAATTGTGAAGTTTTAACTGGATAAAATCAGTTACAGCTCCTGCCTGTGAAACTTTTCCCAGGGAAAACAGTAAGAAATCTGCCTTGTTTTGATGTAAAATGGATATGGTCTTATGATACAGAATACGGATTTGTGAGAGTCTGTTCTCCCTGACTTTAATGTTTTAAAATAACACTGAATTTTTTGTATAAGTTCTATAAAGTGAGGGGGTTTTTTAAAAAATGTATATATATATACACGTACCTAACTTTTCACAAGAGTATCATACCCTTGTTGAAAAGTTTAAGGAATTTACAAAGCTCTAGGTAGAACTTGGGAAGGTGGTTCTGCAGTGCTGGACTGTTTCATATTTCCTTTCAAAATATTTTAAGTACACTGACTGCATTTCATTAAACACAGAAGTTAAGAATATGCTTAACTCTTGCTCAGTGGGCCTTTCTGCAAAAATTTTACACAAAGGTAGTAAACGTAGAAGGAGGCAAGGTTGTACTTACCTGGTGTAATGATGCAGGCTTCCCAACTGCAATCATGTATTGATTTGGAAGATTAGGTCTATTACTGGAAATCAGAGTACAGCTGGAGACATGCTGACCTACTACAATAAGAATGGGTGTCCTCAGTGAATTCTGTGGTTTCTTAAAAGCTCTTCTAAGTACAGCTGTTCTCCCTCAGGACTGAAACTATTGACAAAGCAGAGGAGTAAGAAAAATCTTAAGGAAGATGCTACCGTGTCTTCAACTCCAGTACAGGGTAAAAAAACCCAGTTTTGCTTAAATATATATATATATATAAAAATTTTCATGTCAGACCATTGTTACAATCAATACGTCACTACAATCCTTTTACTCTCTGCATTTGGTACAGCTTATTTTCCTGCAAGAAACAGTACATGAGATGAACAGTCCTTTTCTTACTGGGTGGTGAATAGAACGTAACAGCCCAGAAGGAGTTCGCTGAAAAAAACTCTGACAGGGTATTCACGAGATGAATACAAACACCTCATGCTCCCTTTGTCAAAAGAGCTCAGATGCACTGGTGTGGAAGATAGTAACAGCCACTGAACTTGTTTTATAATGTAGGAGTGAATCTCGGTGTTGACAAAGTAAAGCGGTGTTTGAGCTGTCACCACCCATCCCGTCAAGGTCACAGAAGAACCAGTACAAGTAACGCATCTAAAAACAAGCAGAAAATTAATTTTGAAAGGATGTTTTTAAAGCTTGCATTTAACAAGGTTAACCCGTGCCAGAGGAAGCCATCAGCTACCTATAATTAAACATCAGCACATCAGCTATATTGATTGACCTGCACTTGAGATAGCAGTTGTTGCCTGAAGCCTTTTCAAAGTGTATGCATAGAGAGCTGGGACAGAATGGGAGGGAAGTGGGACCGTAAGATAAACAGAAGAGAATCTAGTTACTCTGGTAATTCCACTGACAAAGGCGGCACGTTTCTCTGCAGGGTGTCCTTTTCCCACAAGCTTCTTTGCAGGAATGTTAAACCTTGTAGACTGCCACATCGGGAGAAATAGGTTAAGGAACCGATGTTTCTGGAATGGAAAAGTGAGTCATTGTTTTATGGGAGACGTTGGGTGAATCAGCATTCATGAAGAGGGTGTTGCCTCATGCAATCAAAGGAGTTTCCACACATGCAGCTGGATTGTAAATTCCCAAGAAATGCGACTATAGCTTCAATTTTAAAAGTAGCGTGGAATGCATAAAATCGTGAAAAATCCAAGACAGCCCGAACAACTGTCTGTAGCAGATAAGGCACATTTGGAAATAACATATGATATGAATTTGCAAAACAAAGACACTTTTAAGTGAAATTACGATGATGATACGGTAGTGAGAATCGTTCTTGGATGTGAAACAAGAAAATATCCTTCTTACGCTAAGAGTGTGAGGACTACGGAGATTTATGAGTGAACAATGTTTCTGATGGACTTCCCATGTGACCTTAATCAAGCTATAATGCACTCGGATGCTCCTAAAGCTCATCTACAAATGTGTTAATAAGTGTCTTTTTATTGTAAGCATTTTAGGACAGTGTCTGTTTCTTACTACAAAGCTATACATCACCCAGTACAGTAACAGGCTGGTAGTACTACTTGCATATTATTAATGATCATAAACACCTAAGTGAGATGATTTGCCACTTTTGTCCAAGATGGAAGCAATTTACAGCCTGAATGATAGGGAAAAACAGACCCTGCAGGTTCCTGGCTTACAATATCATCAGCCTGTGAGTTTCACACAATTACTAGTAGTAGAAAAGCTATCTACTGTAACCTTAGCCCAACGTGAAAGCTGTTATGGAAGTTAATGGCTACATGTGATTGGAAGCTAATTTGGAAATATTAGGAAATATTAGGAAGCAGGCCTTAACCACCCCCCTTTAATGTCGTCTGAGAAATCTAGTCTCTGATCCCACTTCAGATGGCCATGCTGATTACAGGACTGCACACTCGCTGCTTAAGACATGACACATCTTAAAATGGTAACGGTAGTCTGCAAATAACGGGCCACCTTTAATAACATGCAGAGTGACTGTGTCACCTTACGTGCTCAGGCTAAGTACCAATCCTGACTACAGGACACTGCTTGTTTGATGTTTCCAAACTGACATCCCACAGGCATATCTCTGTAACAGCCAGTTCTCCAAAGAGAAAGCACACAAGCTTGATTTCCTAAGAGCCTTTTGGTAACGTACTTGGGGCGGGTTTGCACAAGCAAGATCTCTCATGAATCTTTTTTATTTTGAGATTCAACGAAACCAGGGTGGGTTGACAGCATGACAGAGAGAAGCACACAAGAGCTTATACATACAGTCCTGAAAAGATTATTTGATTTCCATTCTTTGGAATGTTACAGCTATTCGGAGATACAGCAAAGTAATCTCTGGTAAATTGCCCATGATTGAAGGAAATGGTAACTTACTGAATAGAACCCTCTGGTCCTTATTGGGCTGAAAATCTACAAAAGTTCTGAATAAGGGATGAAGGACTTTTTCCTTTGTTGCAACTTGCTCCTAATTTCCTTGTAAAATAGGTATAGGTATCAACAAAATCTTCCATCTGTAAATATTTCTTGTGCCATTAAATACTACTCACGGAGCAAATAAGGCTTTCCATCCTGTGTGATTTTTTTAATGTCTTTTTATGCTGCCAAGTCCCAATAAGATTTCATTCCCCAAATCTTGTTTAATGGAAAAAGATTCTTTTGCTCAAGTACTTTTTCATGTTTTTCCAATTTCCCAGTGGTGTACCTGCCACAGCAGATGTGCGGCTTCTTAATGCATGTTTCAGATATCTTCATCTTCTTTTCCAAACAACTGGAGATAAAAGGGCGTCGAACACTGCTGTAAGCTTCAGCATTTGTTCTAAATTGGTTCCATTTGAAATATAGTCCTTCCCAATGTCTTCTATTTTTAAGAAGCATTTAGACATCTGTCTGTAAGACCAAACTACATGTCTTGAAATTGAATATTACTGGGAATGTGCTCTTAAGAACTTTTACTTAATACTTGTGGAGTGTGGCTCCAATCTTTCTCCCTTTTTTCATTGTGTTTTGTCTTTTCCTGCTCAGAGTTCTTACTTTATTGTTTACACAAATCTTTTCTTGCATACAGAGTGCTGAAGGGAGTCAAAATAGGTTTTTAATTCTGTTCTATCTTCACATGACATTCGAAACATCAGTTATAAAAAATGGGAACAATTAAATTCTTGGATTAGTGAAGTTACATCCTTTTCTACAGTAATTCTTTCATTGTTAAACCTCAAGCATGGTTGATATACAGTATTAATCCTATATTAATGTTCTCTGTGTTACAAACAAAAAATACAAACAAAACTAACAAGCAATCCTTGTAATTTATGATTTATTAATTTATATTGTCAGTACTCAAAATGGTGATGGAGCTTGCATAGACGTTCTAAAGCTGTAAGCTGTTTGTGTCACGATAACCATGTTATAAGATGAACAAGAAAACTAAGAAACCTGAAAATAAAACCATCTGTGAAAAACAATCTAGGGAGTAAACATCCAAACTGAAGCATGTCTTTACATGTTCCCTACTATGCTAACATAATGAGAATAAAGCACTAAAAATGTTCAAAGCAGTGAGGAGGGATTTTTAACTACATCAATCCCTCTACAAGAGTAGTCCCTCTGGCGTCATGATGAGTACTCACATGAGTATGGCTCACAGGAATGAGATGAGAATGCACACAAAAAAGGATGCAACTACAGTAAAAAAAAAAAAAGAAGTAAATATAAAATAAATAGCTTTTAAGTCGCGGGCTTTCTGTTGCTTCAAGCAGATCTGGACAGGCACCCAGGAAAATCAATTTGCTTGCATAACAACCAAGTTTATTTTACTTTTTAAAAGTCATCAGTGTTCAGAGGAGGATGAGTGCTGTTTTGAATCAGACATGTTGCAAACAGATGTTATGCAAGCTTCCCCAAACAGTCCTGCCAAGGCATTGCAATCCTGAGTTATGACATTCACTACAACTGCTGTAGCCTGGGCCCTTTTTTGGGCCACAAGATTGATCTGTTAGTTTTCCCAAAACTGGGGTGATATGCATACAAAACCTCGAAGAAGATCAACGTATTATTCTTCATTTTCAGACCTACAGAATTTGGACACCATACCTGGCTTACATGGCCTGTCAGTAGTACAGCACAGAAATGGAACAGCACAAGACCGTGATACTAGGTTCTAGCAAACCTATCTCCTGTTTCATTCCCACAGTGTGGTAAGGGGAAGTTTCTTGCAGTTCCTTCATATTCCTACTTTTGAAGGATAAAAGAATGTGATTTCCAAATACCATTTTCAAAACTCATCCTTTAGCCTACAAGTGTATGAAATCCTTTTGTAACCTTTGAACAAATAAATGAAGAAATAAAGGATGTGAAACATAACAAAACTAATTGCAAGGAGCAGAGCTACTATATGTTTAAAAGACTTCGTAGATTCTTGAACAGGAGTCGAAGTACTGTTGATTAAAAACTCTAAACTGAGAATGACAGATGAGAAAAGGACCATAGTTCCTACTCTGAAGCACACTGTATTTTGGAGTATCTCATAAAAATGAAAATCTGTTGCTGTTCACAGTAAGAAAATTTTTGCTTGGAAATCCAAATAGCCCATTTTCTTATTACATATCCTAATGTCATTATTGCATATTTTCTATTTTTAAGTACATGCTCTACCCTACCTTTTCAGAATTCAGTATTGAAAAGAAAGATGTGGGAGTACGCCAGGAAAGCAGAATAATGGCTTTTACACTTATACTTCTTTACTAAAATATTATTGCATTTTCCGTCTTTAAACAATAAAAATTATTTGATAACGCTTACTTGAGCCTAACAGCCTGAGCCATGTGATCAGTAATTTTATTATACTATTCTTTATTGATCGAGAAGCAAAAAGCACTGAAATAACTTGCATGGCGGTGCTAAACAAGCCACTGTCAAAAGGCTGAGACTTTGTCACCTACAGATCTACACTCCTATTACTTGGCTACATTTCTTCTACAGCTTTTAGTTTGGGGCCTTATGTGCAGGCACAGTGCTAAGTTCAGTCGTAGTGAGAAAGGAGTGATTCTGACCGGACATCAGCAAGAAGGGATTGGATTATAGTTCTGAAAAAGCATTTAGGCATCCAATGTACTGTAAGGCACAGTATCATTCTTCCCTCTCAAACACATTTATTGGATCTGCGAGAGGCGAGTGAGAGAGCAGCTTTCCAACGATTGAGCAATGAACACAAAGTGCAAACTGAGGCTACTGGGCAAAAATACAGATTTTATCAGTGACTTGTACAGCAGGCAAATCCAGGGCGCACCCCTGATAGCCTGGCTATCGGGAGGGTTTCTTAATCGTGAGACTCACCAGCCTGTGAGAATTGTCCGCGTAAAATGGTGGAGGATGTTTGCCTTGTAGACAGGGCGCGTCGGGACACGGATTAGTAAACATGGTGGTTTTGTGTTGACGGTTGGACTCGATGATGTTAGGTGCTTTTTCCAACCTTAAAAGATTGTATGGTTCTGTGATTCTGCTCGGTCGTGTCAGGGCTGGAAAGGGCCCCCCGGGGTGGGGGGGAGCTCGGGTCCCCCAGGTCCTGGGGAAGAGCATCCTTTTCGGTTGTGAATGCTGCCGCCCTTCAGCTCCCCGACCTCGGGCAGCCGCTTCTTCCCTGTCCCTGAACTCCTCACCTAAGCGCACCCTCCTCGTCCCTCGGCTTCAGCAGCCTCGAGGAGGCGGCGGCGGCTCCACCGTCCCGGCGGGTTACAGAGGCAGCGCCGGGGCAGGCCCGTACAGCAACTCGCCGGCTCCTGACAGGCTTCGGGCGGGTCACGGCGCTGGGACCCAGCAGCCGCTCCAGCTTCGCCGCGCACCGACCGCGGAGTCGGTGCCGCGTCCCGAGCCGCCCCGCGCCGCGCAGTCTGACAGGACAGCGCAACCCCCGCCCCGGCTCCCCTGGAAACCGCCCCGCCTGCTGTGAAGCCGGCAGTCGCCGTCCTCCCGGTTGCATGGGGCGCCGGCGACCGTGCCGTGCCGTCCCCTCCCCTCCACAGGCACGGCGGGGGAGCACGGCAAGGTGCCTCGCCGCCGCCCCGCTCCCGGGGGACCCCGTTGGGGGCCGCCGGCCGCCGCCTCCCCCGCGCCGGCCAGCGCCAGGCCCATAGAGCGCGCCGGCGCCGTGCTAGAACGTATGCAGCGGGGGCCGCCTCGGCCTGTGCGCGGCGGCGGTGGCGCCGTAGCGCCCTCTGGCGGCAGCCGGCGGCCTCGCTGCGGACCGACGAGAGAAAGGGAGAAGGGACAGTAATGGCGGCCAGTTAGTGTGAGACTGAGCCGAGGAGGCGGCGGCAGTGACGGGAGGAGCCGGCGCGGCTCCGTCTGTGGCTCTGTCCGGCGGACCGGCTTCCCCAGAGGACTTTTTTTACCTTCCTTCCCCCTCCCCCCTTCCCCCTTTCCCTCCCCTTCCCCTCCCTACCCGAGCCCCCGCCTGTCCGCCCTCCCTCCTCCCTCCGCGCCGGCGGCGGCAGCGGCGGCAGCAGCGGCGGCGGCCCCCCGTGTCCCCCCTCCTCGGGGCCATGGTGAACACCAGGAAGAGCTCCTTGCGCCCCCTGGGCAAAGCGTCGGCCGCTGCGGCCGGAGCCGGCAGCCATTTCATCTCGTCCCGGACCCGCTCTTCCAAAAGGGGCACCAAGACAGATGGGGCCGGGCTGGAAGAGACGGCGGCAGCGCGGGTACGGACCGGGGGGTTAACAGTCACGGGGCGGGGGAGAGCCGGGGAGGGGGTATCGGCGGCGAGGGCCTTGGCCAGGGAGTCGCTGGGGACAGCGCCGTTGCTGCCGGAGGTGGTGGGGGGGGTGGCGCTGGGTACAGGAGCTGGGGGGGGAAAAGCTGAGACGGCTGCCGGCTTGAGTGGAGGAGGAGGACGGCGGAGCCGGCAGGGAGCTCGGGGTTAGGAGGGACTCTGGAGCCGGCGGGGCGCCCGGGGACGCGGCGGGGGGGCGGGCGCGGAGAGCTGCCCGCCGCGTCCCAACTGGGTTCCCCACTCGGCGGGGCGAGGGCGGTCTCCGCCGGGGTGGCGAGAGGCGCGGGCCACTGACAGGGGCTGGGAGCGGCGGGGACATGTGAGGGGCGGCTGGGGACACGAAGTTGCTGCCCAGCCGCTGCCGGTCTCTGCGCCGGGCCGGGGCAGGCAGGGCCGGAGCGGCGGCGGCGGCAGGCGGGGGTCCGGCGGCGGCGCGGGGCTCCCCCTGCGGCCGCGCCCGGTACTGCGCCGGTTGCCAGACAAAAGTTGGGAGCTGCGCCTGCAGCAACTTCGCAATCCTCCTTCCCCTTTGCTCCCCCCCGCCTTTTATTTTTATTTTTTTCCTCCCCCTTTCCCCAAGTGACCTCGGTTCCGCTCAGCCGGGTGCTCGTGGCTGATGTCTGAGAGAGGTTCCCCCGGTTTTGTGATACTCCCCCCCCCTGCCCCAAGCTGGGAGGATTTAATTTTGCCCTCGGGTTTAAGGTGAATGCTTTCCTAACGTGACTTATTTTTTATAACTTCGGTTGTACGGTCTAAGGGCAAGTGAATTCTACAGCTCGATTTTGAAACTTAACATTCCATAAATGCTAATCTGAAGAAAGAATTGGAGAGGGTTTTTCGCCTCTCTTGTTGTCTCTAAGCAGGTTTGTTGACAGCAACTGCATTCTTAAGATTATAAGTATGGCTTTTAGGCTTGATAAGGTTACAGGCTTTGAAGATTTAAGCTAGTGGTTATATTTGCCTGATCTGCATGTGTGTTCTAAAAGCAATGAAAATATGGAAGTGAAAACACAGGGTCAAAACGTTTGACAGTCATACACTGACTGACCATGTCCCAGCCTGTGCTAAAGAAGTAGTTAATCAGGCAAGTTAAAACCAGCAGTAGCAGCCAGAGGCAGATCAGAAGGGTGATACCTGGAATTGTCAGAGAACCTTTTGCCCCATCCTTTTAGTTTTAAACTCCTAAACTTCTGTGCTTCTCTTTCAGTTCTTTCATGCTTGACACTTTCCCTTCCCCCACCTTACTTTTCCTCATTGTCCCGTATTTCTCCCTTGTTTAATTTTATTAGGCTCGTGGGGATGCAGCACCATGGCTGTAAAAAGCTGTTCTGCTTGTTCCAGTGTGCAGTTTCTGTTTATTCATATCGTGGGTCTTGTGGTTTGTGAGGCGAAGTTTGGTGTAACCCTTACTGGCTTACTTTGTCAGGCAGTTTTCTGCTGGTAAAAAAACCCAAATAGGTAGGGCTTCTTTCCAAGTATTTTTCACCTATGATTAGTATTTTTTGTGCTGCAAATTACTAAAATGTTTAAATTATGTTATTGCCACGGTGCAAGGAAAGGAGATTGCAAAATATTGTCTTAAAACCCAAAAATACATCTCGGGATATTGCCACACTTCTAAAATAGCATTTCTTCTAAAATCAAGTGTATATTTTGATGTGTGGGAACAGTCTTGTTTCACTTCACAACGCATCCCGTGTTTAAGGTAGATTTTTAAAATTTTTTTTAAATATGTGATTGCCAAAGCTGAACAGAAGTTATCCAGGGTTTTTGTTGTGGGTTTTTTTTGTTCCCCCAGTGACTTTTTTTTTTTAAATATAGGGGGGTGTATATATATCCCACTGTAGTTTAAAATCATCTTTGTACAACTGTGTTTATTCTTCAGATGTAAGTATTTGTCAGTGATATAGCTTCTTTCTGAGCTGAATCTTCTTGAAGTAGTGCCAGAGTAGGATTTCAGTGATTAGAACATGAATAAGTACAGCAGTGGGAAGACAAAGCCTTTGCTTTTGGAAGTGACTGTTGGGAGACAGATAGTGAGGTTGTTTTGTGTAGAAAGTGTACTGGAATAATTTTCATGCAGTTATATGTTGTTTTATTTATTTAATTTTGACCGGAACAATGTGTCCTCTTGAAATCTTTCATTTTGCGTGTCAGAAAACCAGCCTTAGTACCAGCAGTTAATCAGGTTAATGGGCAGCTAGAGTTTTGGAGAGCTGGCAGAGATGTTACACTTCTTGTTTGCACTTAATTTTCTTGCACAGAGGTTCTGACTTGAACTCCCAGAGACATGCTCTTCAGTGGCAATGCTTGTTACTACCTTTCAGAATGTATTTTGAAAGATCATCTACTTGTTCCTTATTAGTGACAGAAACAGAGTTAGTAATCTAATAGCATCCTATAAGATGCTGATTAGACCAGATGAAGGATTAGGAGTTGCTTTCCATCTCTTTTATATATATTTATTTTTCCCTTCTTTTTACTTCTTGGCTTTCTCTGGTATACATGGGGTTAGTAGGGTTGGTTTGCGTGGTCCTTTTTTTTTGTTTTGTTTTGGTTTTTTGTGGGGTTTTTTATGTATATTTACAAGGATAGGCTTGAACCCCTGCTTTCCCAAGAACTTGAGTTAAGTTTCTAGTCTTACAGTTCAATCTTAGGTTGAGTAACATATTAACGGTGTCCATTTCTGTTTCATCTGAATCTGGAAGCAGCACACAGTCTGTGGAAATGGGCCATGATGGTCTAAACGCCTTTATCGTGTTCTCTGTATTCCCTCTGTGGCACTTGCTTATGTTAGAGAAAGCAATGACGTCAGTCTTTGAAGAGTAAACTGTTTTGAATTATCGACTGGCAACCACGAGTTCAGTGATTAAGATGGATACATGTGTGTCTACTGACCAGAAGCCAGATTAAAATGAACAAAATCCCTTGCTAAATGGATCATGAAGCCAAGAAGTTTATTCTTTAAATGATGTCATAGAGTACATTGAGAGGGTATGGAGATGAAAAGCTGTGCTTTGTTTTCTTCCTGCTTCCAGGGCTGATGTATACATTACTTCTACTTAAAATAAATTGAAGCTATTCATACATAAATTTATGTTTTCTCTTTATATAAATGACATTTTTTTTTCTTTTTAGCATTTGGGAAGTGTTCTGGCTTTATATTAAAGCATTGTGACAAGAAAAGTGCATCAAAATCTTCCAGAGTTTTCAGGAACATAGAATTATAACACAAGGCTTCTAAATCTAGTGGACTTATTCATGCTATGAAAGAATTGAGGATACTCTGACCATAACTAGTTAAATCTGATTTACTAATGTCTGTTTTCAGATGCTGAGTAGTGACTGTTGGTAACACTTATTTGGTGATGGAAATTATTTTTCTCAGTCATCTCAAAACACAAATCAAAAATGTTGATCAAGAAAACTAATGAATTTGTGAAATAAACACTCTTAAATCATGTCAGAGTATTAGTTAGACATTTTAGAAATTTATACAAGATTAGCTTAATTTAATTAGCCAAGAAAGCATTAGCAGTGCCTTAAGAGCTTCTTGAGGGCACTGCGATAATTGTAACCCACCATCCTAGCTAAAAGTAGTACTGCCGACTTCGTTCAACGTACTCAGTGGTAACCTAGAGCTCTCCATTGTACTTAATTGCTAATAGGAGCAAACACGGACTTGAGGATTGATAGAGTGCTGTAGTGTGGGAAGGTATAAAGTTAAGCAGCATTTTTATGCTCTGTAATACCAGTACATTTCAGTGTCTCTCACTGTAATTTCACAGTCTGTAACAATAAATAGTTTTTTTTCTGATTTCTGGGTGATAATGCAGCTTTTGTAGTGTAACTCATTGCTGTGTTTTACTCCTTAAAAAGCCTTTAATGGTCAGCTGTTGTAAACGTAGAAAATGAACTTTAAAGTACTGTTATTTCACTTAAGATGCTAGCTTTAAATGTTACCCTTAGAGCTTTCTAAAAATTAAATTTTCCTTTTTGGAATAACCTGATTGATATTAGTGTATTTTATTTGTCTTCTTTGCAAAGTGCCTTAACAGTGTTCTGGATGTTCTGGGGTTTAGAATAAAACTATCAAAAAAGTTAGTTCTTACATTGGAAAATTTACACTTCCTGGCCAGCATCATGTAAATCTCTTCAGTGGAAAAAAAAAAAGCTCCTCAAATATCTATGTTTTTAAAGAACTGTATTGCCTTACTGTTTGAGTTTACAGTAACATCAGTAAAGGTGCTGAGGCGAACGCTTTTACAGGTCTTTGAAATACATCCTGAAATATAGTGGCTTGTCATGTTATTCCAAACAATTTCATTTAAAGGCAGATTCCCAAGGAAGCTCATCTTTCCAGCGAGTAATAAAATGTCGGGTTCTTTCTGTTTCAGTGGTCTGCTGCTCTTTTGGGACTTTGCAGGAGAAATCAGTGATCTAAAACGAATCGTGCAGTCTGTTCCTTGGTAGCGTGGTATTAATACATCTGTGAACAGTGGGAAATTGAGCAATTGTTGGAAGCAATCTATGTCCAAGTTTCTGTCAAAATACCATACAGTCAGCGTTTGTAATCCTTCCATGTTTCTGAAGGGGTGTCCTGAGTTTCAGTTCTTCCTATGTATATTGCCAAATCAGCCTGGACCGCTGCTATCAGAGGAGTCAGGACACCTCCGAAGTGTACGGGGTTTGTTTGAGGCGGCTGTTGTGCATCCTGTTCGAAGCTGGCTATCTTTGCTGTCATGCTGTTACATGCTGTTACAGGGCCTTAAAAGGAAGCAATCTAAGGACTAATCCAGTGAGTGAATAAGACCTCCAAAGAGTATTCAGGAAATGGTGTTGATGTTTGGTGTGCTGCATTGCTTCCTCTGAACATTGGGCTTGTCCCAAAGTAATACGAATAAAAGCTGCTTCTCCAGCTACTGTCTCTCAGTGTAAACTTCAAGCAGAAAGCTTAACCCATTGCCGCGAGAGATCCCATGACAGTTTTGCAAGAGTGGCATACAGCTTGGGGTTATGCAAGATAATTAGCTCAGGTAATTACATTCTGATCGCCTCCATCCCCCTGCAGTTTGTTGGATGTGGTACAGTTTTGCACATCCTGCCCTAAATTGTTGGGTATTTGCTGCACTGTGGGAAAGTTTTCATTCCTATCTAATGATATTTTCAATGATTTCTACGTAAAACTTTATGAAACCCTCAAACCAAAGCATCCAGCAAGTAGGCATCAGTGAGCTGAAGCTTTCACTGCTTGTTATTTTGTTGCTGTGACCGTTTTAAAGGTTGCGGATTGTTTATTAGATATTTTAGCTCTAATGTATTACTTCGTGTGTGGGTGGTATCACTCATGAACCCATTTATTGCAACGGGAGTTGACAATATTTCTTCAGCCTTTTTCATCCTATCTTTTTTTGGTACTCTTCATGCTTTGCTGCTTTTTGTAAACAATTTTTCCGTCTGAGTTTACTCTTGAAATATTGTCTTTATTACCTTTGATGGGATTTTCATGGTTTATTTTAACCATTAATTTTGCTTTAAATGGTTCAAGTGTTGTTTTGCATTTATACTTGCTTGGACTCTTTTCCTGAATAAATTTTGTTTCTTCTTGCTTGGTAGCTATTAAAGCAGGCCACTTTTTAACCAGCTGTAAGATTAATGTGTTATCTCCTGTAAGCTTTTTCATTTTGCACTGCTGAGTATGTGTATGCTCTAATAGCTTCAACTCTAGTTGAACTAGGTATAAAGGAGGTCCTGTAGTTCTCTTACCAGAAATACAGAATTTATGAGCTTGTCCAATTTCTGTGGTTTTTGTAGCCTGTTCTGAATTTTTTGGTTTTATCTTTATGCTGCTTGTTTTGTATGTTAATGACAT
Organism: Porphyrio hochstetteri; assembly: GCA_020800305.1. Taxonomy (NCBI): domain Eukaryota; kingdom Metazoa; phylum Chordata; class Aves; order Gruiformes; family Rallidae; genus Porphyrio; species Porphyrio hochstetteri. Next base: position 118,537,543 of record CM036907.1, on the reverse strand, counting down.
AACTAATGTAAAGCTTTGGTGGGAAGTTTGTGTCTAGCTGCACTCAGAGCAGGCACTTCAGTTTGAGGGTTTTCATCATTTGGGAAATGGGCTTTTTGCTTTTGTCCAACCTCCAGTCAATTGCTTCATTTTAAATAGATAAGTAGTTGACCCAAGCTATTTAAGTAACCTGAAATGAAGAAGCTGTTCTTTCTGTACATGTGGAAGAGATTACTTGCATTGAAATTTGTTGCCATGCTTCAGCAATCCCTCATTCCAAATACTTAATAACTGCCTTCTATTATTTCTCTGATTTATCTTTCAGACCTTGAATTTTGTTTTTACTGTGATTTAAATGTCAATATATCAATCTTAAGATTTCATATTACAGTTTTCATTTTTTTTTTCTTTTGAAAAACTGTCCTCAGATGCATTGTAGCTAGAGATACGTGTTTTTAATCCCATGTTTTTTCAACAGAAGGCCACCTCCTTCTTAGCTTCACTTGCTACAGACATTTCCTTGCTTAATTTACTGAGTCAAGTATGTGGTCATGTCCAAAACTTGGGGAACCCTCTGGTTCTCTCTGGTCTCTGACTTGTTATCCTCATTCAGATCCTTCTGCTTCTTTATTTAAGTTTATAGTAGTACTAAAAGGAGGTTGTATCTTCCAAACTGTCTTTGGGATGATGGGGTTGTTCAGCAGAAACAAGATGGATTTTTGAGGACTAAGGGTAGGATAAAAAGTTGTTTGAGTATTTTCTTTTTTTTCCACTTCTGATTAACAAACATTCTCAGATGTTTGCATACATATAATTTTTGCTTTTAAAGTCTTCATCAGCAGAATGTAGAAACTCATGGAAATAGTGTGGTTCTGACTAAAAATGCCTTCCTTTTAGAGAAACTTAACCTGAGCCAGCAGTGTGCTGTTGCAGCTCGCAAGGCCAGTGGTATCCTGGGCTCAATCAGAAGAGGGGTGGCCAGCAGGGACAGGGAGGTGACTGTTCCTCTCTCCTCTGCCCTTGTGAGGCCCCAGCTGGAGTCCTGTGTTCAGATCTGGGGCCCCCAATACAAGAAAGATGTGGAACTGTTGGAGAGGGTTCAGAGGAGGCTACGAAGATGATTCCCTACCAAGAGAGGCTGAGGGAGCTGGGCTTGTTCAGCTTAGAGAAGAGAAGGCTGTGGGGGGACCTCATTGCAGCCTTCCAGTGCATGAAGGGAGCAGAGAAAGAGGAGGGGAATCAACTTTTTAAAAGGGTAGACAATGGCAGGACAAGGGAGAATGGATTGAAGCTAGAGGAGGGAAGGTTTAGATTAGATATTAGGGGGAATTTCTTTACAGAGAGTGTGGTGAGGTGCTGGAACAGGCTGCCCAGAGGATGTCCCATCCCTGGAGGTGTCCAAGGCCAGGTTGGATGGGGCCCTGGGCAACCTTGTCTAGAGCATGGCTGGTGGTTGGTGGCCCTGCCTGTGTCAGGGGGGTTGGAGCTCTGTGATCCTTGGGGTCCCTTCCAACCTAGACCATTCTATGGTTCCATCAGTGTTAAATTAGGAAATTCAGGGGTTTTAAAACTTGTGATATGTGGATCTTCCAGAAAACCACCTGAGTGAGGTGTGGATCCCCATACAGCAAATAGAGATCTCTTCTCAGTAGACTTTCTCTTCTGAAGGTGTGTGATTTCACATGTGCTGCAAGCTGTTAACTGCAGTTGTGAAAGCAAATTGACTTGCCAGTAGTAATGCTTGCCTGGCCATTTGATCAGCTGAATCAGGATCAGGTTACTAGTCCAGCTGAACCTAACCCTCCTTCCCACACCCTCCTCCTTTGCTTTGCCTCTCTTCCATCCCTCTGGTTATCAGCTGAAAATTCACAATGTCACCCTAATTTTCATGAAGGGTGTAAAGGAGGGGAAATTTCATGATGGAGGTGCTTGGAGCAGGGCAGTGACAATGGGTGGAGAGGAAACCTTAGTTTGCAATTGATGGGTGCTCTCAGTTTGGCAGAGGCTGCTCTGTAACTTTCTTTCATGAACCTACAAGTGAGGAGGGAACTACAAGATTGCAGGAGTTTTTTGGATGTGAGATCAAGAGGCATTGAAAGGCATTCAGCCCGCATACGAACAGGTGTTACAGACAGGGAGAATGGTTGCAAGTGTGAAAGTACACAGTAAATAGTGTTTTATGTAGCGGTTTCTATTTTTAACTTGTAAACTTCTAACTTCTGAAAAGCTTTCGGAATAGGCTTGTCATTAAATAACCTGAATTGTAGAACTGAAAAGGAATTCTAGGAATTAAAATGGAAATCTAGTCAGAGAATGAAAGCAGATCTTCTCATGCAAAAGTGTCATTCAGAGTGAGGAAGAATTTATTCTGAAAAAAATCTAGATGATGGTATGTTCTCTATCTTCTTAATGGCTGTATTCCTAATGGCTTCTACTGAACAATTGAGACAATCTTTACTACTGTTACCAGGAGTGAAAACCAGCATTAGTAGTTGTTTATCCCAAGATCATCAAGCACCTAAGCATGAATATTGTTACTTTTTTCCTTAACACCTGTGGAGAGCCAGTGCTTGATAAGCAACTGTGTGCAAACAAGTGGAAATTAGAGAACTACAACCAGAAAATGGGTTCTTCTAAGCCAGCCTTGTCTCTTGTCAAGCTATCTGTAAGGTTAACACACAAAGTCCTTAATGACACTCAAAGATCTTAGTAAGGTAGTTTATGTGCTTTAATCCAAGCACATTTTTTTCCAGCTTCTTGGCATTTGAAGGCACAGGCAGTATACTTAGAGAGGATTTTTAGGACACAAAGGTAGATGTTTAGCATGAAGCAGTACATAGTGGACTGACATGAATACCATCTGCTGTATTTATTATGCTGTGACCTGGGGTTGAGTCATGTTACCTTCTTCCCCAAGACAAGTGTATCAGGTCTTACCTCTTCCCACCCCTCAGAAGAGGAGCGTGTGAGGATGTGTTGGTGCTGAAGAAAGTGGGCCTTGCAATGTGTCATCCTGAAATTAGGACATAGTGCAGATGTGTAAGGCTAAGGCAAGGTGTGGTGCCATCTTTGAGCACACTGATGAGGGTGTTTCAGCTGCTGAAAATTTCTACTGAGCATAAGGACAGTTTTAGTATGTTTTTTTTCTTTTCTGTGAAGATGTTATAAAGCAAAGTTGTAAACTTTAAAAAAAAAAAAAAAAAGATTTTAAGGGATTTGCTAGATTCTGGTCATATGACATTATCACAGTCAGGGTAGAGACTTTGATCCAGTCACTGTAACATAGAACCAAGTAAGAGCAAAACTAAAAGTATATCAGAGAGATTGTGAAGTCTTTTTTTCTTTAAAGCATTTTAAAAAAAATGCTTATTATGCCTAGCCCAAAAAGCTGCTAGGAAGGATGCCTAGCTCTTACCTAACTTTCTTCAATAGCTCTCAAAAGTAGTTCTTGAATACAATAAATATGTTGAAGTTAATGTTTTAATCCATATTTTTTACCTTTGCAGAAACTGATACACAAGAGAGCAAGTGGCTTATCCAGAATCACTGGACAGAGAGATAGAGAGTGGTTTTGGTGTATTTATTGGTATGTTTAAAATGATGCTATAGTTAAACACAGAAAAAGCAAATTATTTGTTAACTGAATAGTTATCAGAAGGTAAAGATGAGTGATAAGCTTAATTAATTGATACAGTGGGAACCTAATTTTTCATGCATAGAAGTTTTATTTTGGAAAGACAACTTTTATCTTTTTATACCAGTGGGATAAAAATGTTCATTAAATGCATTAAATATCCCTGAGTATGTATTTTATTTTTTTAACGGACAGCCCATTTTCTCAAGAAATCTGCATGAACTGGTAGGGGAAGAGTGAGATAAGAATTTTTTTCACGTGTACTTTAAAAAAATTAATCTAGGTTATTAATATTCTGGGACATGCAAAAAATACATTTTAATTTACATTAGAAGTAACTGGAGGACCTGGATTGAGTTTCTCCAAAGTTAGTAAAAATAGGATTGAGAGATACCTGAAGTCCTCTTTTCAGTGTCAAACAGAGAGGAGAAAGTTACTTGTAAATGTTGGAAGCTAACAATTAACTAAAGTAAGACATAAATGTTTTTGGAAAACCTGTAGCTGAAACAGATATTTTGTAAATGTCTATTCATTAAGAAAAAAAAAATTAGGTTGTTTTATGCTTGTTCAATGGGTCCTAAAGACAAATGAATAAAAATAATTTATGCTTTTAACAAAAAACCCAGAGGAATAGGATTGATCACTTGAAGATGGAAAGTCAGTATGTCTTAATTTCTTGTTTTAGACATGGGAAGAGGTCATAGAAAAGAGGAAAACAGATGCTGAAAGGTTGAAAACCCTCATGTCTGATATGTGAAGTTGGATGAGCAATCATGGTAACTTTCTGGGTGTGTCAGAGAGTTAGTCAGAAGAAGGGTGTGACCCACAAAATGTATGGCAAGGAGAGCAAGTTTGACCATGGTGGAAAACTCAAATATTAATGTCTGCATACCTGTGCTTTAATAAAGCTGAACCTGTGGTGAACCAGATGGAATCTTTTTCAGAAATTGCAAGGTGTGGCTGTGGTTTGGATGTTAAGTCATCCATGCTCAGAAACTTGATGAACTTGTGGTCATATACTTGGAGATCACAATGATAGAGATGGTTCGTACTTATCCTGTAGTAACAAGACTGCTGGATTATGGTTATCTTGGGAAGTTCAGCAGTGTTGAGAGTTCCTGAGATACACTCAGGAGATCCAACTTTTGAAAAAATCGAAGTGGCAAAAAATCCTACCCCCTCCCTTCAGTATGCTAAAAGTAGTCTTGAAAATTAGTTGGTTTTCATGCTTTAGCTAGCTGGTCCCTGTGATATCCCTGGAGGCAAGCCCTTGTCGGTGAGGACTCCCTTGGTCTGTGTGTCCTTCTGTCATGCTGAAAGACTGTGAGCATGGTTGCTTTTTTCTAAGTGGATAGATTGAGAAGGAAGAAGTCTGTTTGAATCGTTGTCTTCTAGTTCGTGTTCCTTGAAATCCTAAGGATTTGTCTCTAAATGTTATAAATAAAGCTCTGTTAGTATCTATTTATTATCTTGAAATTTAGGGATGGATATGTAAGAGGCCACAGGTGATACTGTGTATCAGTGTTTCTGTAGCCTGGTCATGAATGTGTGTGTTATAATAAACATTTTTTCCATCTTTCTCCTTTTCATACAAAGTAGAGAAAAGAGAGATGTATGCAGCTATGTTTATTTTATTGCTCTGTTTACTTACTCATTTTAGATTTGGTTTCTAGATGTATTGCTACCATCAGTCAGCTGCTTTCTGAGACGGTATGTTACCAGAGCTTGTCCCCCTACCCCTGCAAGACTCTCGCTGTTGAATGTTAGCTCAAATAATTTGCAGTACTCATTCAGCTGTCGCATTCCATTTTGCTTGTAAATACAGAGATAATGAAGACTATGTTTTGCCAGTCTAGACCATGGACGGTGTCCTGTTAGCTCCAGTTATTTTCTTGTTATTAGTGGGAGTGGTTTCTATAAGCTGTGCTGGGTTCTGCTTGTCCCGAGTTTGGTGGGTCTCTCATTTCTGTTAGATCACTGCAGTTACGCTAGATTTTGTTTACCTCTTTCTACTTCCTGATGCTATGTAAACTAATTTTTTTGGTTCTTCTGTGTTTGCTTTTTCTTTGTTGCTTTGATAGGCTTTCAGGCAGTTTCTGACATGATTAAAATTTTATTAATTCGCATTCTCCACGTTCTCTCAGCATGTGAGTGCATTTACTTCAGTGCCAATGTTTCATTAGGAGCTTTGAGTTCAGTGCATTGGTTCCTACTTCTGCAATTGCATTATTAATTTCTTAATTTTTAAGTTTGATGCTTGTATCATACATTTCCCTTTCTAGTCCCAGAACATTTTCATGATGTGTACTGTTAAGTAATAAGTTTCTGGGTTGAAACTGAAGCACTATTTTTAATCATTAAAGTTATAAATGGTTCGAGACCCAGTTACTTGAGGGAGCAAGTTGAGTGCAGTGGAATTGTTAGACCTCTCTTGCTATAAATGGGAGGAAACAGTGGATAGGCTGCTCTCTGTAAAGGCTTCTCAAATTGAAATTAATTTCGTTTCTTGTTCTAGCATATCCCAGTTTGGCTAATCTCTTGAGTGTAATGAAAGCTCCATCTCCATATTTTACTGTAGGCAGGTGAAAGTTCTGGATGGCAGTCTTAGGTGTGATTTGATTCCCTAGAGCTTGAATTTTAACTGGAAAATGGATCTTGGATTCTTATTAATATATTTAAAATTTCAGTGATTTCTCATTTCAGTGTCACTACTTCATGGTAAAACATTTTGTATGTTTGTGCATCTTTTGCAGCAGGTATCCTAACTTAAGCTAGCATTTGGGCTTTGGCTGTCTTAAATTTAGACTTGCTTTGTACTTGTTATGTGTAGAGTTAATGTGCAGGCAAATGAGGCTCAACGGACACAAACATCCTAAAGAAAGAATAACCAGAAATTACTACCTCTGTTGAGTAAACCCCTGCACTGCTCATCTGGTTCTTCAGGCAACAGTACTGGCTCTCCCAGTTTTTGAAGCTATTGGCCAGCATCTGATCATTTGATGATATTAGAGATCTTGAAGATTCTCAGCTTTTATAAATTTTGTGAATAGTAGTAATTCAGTAGCAGAGGAAAACCTGAAGCAGCAGATTTTATCTTCAGGGTAATAGCTAATGTTTTGTTTTACCTGCCAGCCAACCGCGTGGCATCCATGTAGCTTGGAAATTACATCTCTGTATTGCTTTTGACCAGTAAATAGCCAGAACAAAGGAGGGATACCAGGTAATTTTGAGATGTGGGGCCAGAGGCAGTGAACTGGAGGAATGGAGGAACTGCCGAGAAAGGTGGTCATGAGAGACCTAAGAGGAGTTAGGATTTTTGCATGGGAAGGGAATATAGCAACTTATGCATTATTAATTTCACTGCTTGCAAAATAGCTTTAATGTTACCTCTCATAAAGCTTCGTTATATGCTTGTTCCTTTTTCTTAGCTTAATTTTCACTGTCTTGCCTAGCCGGTTTAAAACTGGTTCTGTGGCTTACCTTGAAACTGTGCCTCTGTCCTGTGCAGGGTTGCTCTTGTAATTTCAGAAAGTTGTTACTAAAATTGACTTAGCCGTGGTATATTTCTGTAAGTCCACAAATAAACTTGTGGCTGGATAAAGCAAAAAGCAGATACACAAATGCTCACAGTATTCAGAAGTGAATATGTACACTCTTAACATCTTGTGAAAAGTGGTATTTTGTAGGTGCAGAGTGTTCTGGAAACCGGCTGGGTGGCTGCATGTGTTTTTTGCAGTGCTGTGCAAGGTGCAGTGTTTTGTATTTAGGAATGGGGTGGTTACTTTTGCTCCCACTTTGACTCTCAGTTTAGAATCCATTAATTATGATCAACTAGTATAGATGATATTTTGAGTGACATTGATGCACTTCCTCAACAAGTGAAAGATTGAATTAATAGAGACCTCTTTTGCTCCCTGGATTTACCTTGACAGGCTAAAAACTATTTTTAAAATGAATTTAAAATTATTTTTAAAATGAGATCTGACCATGGACTGGTTTGCATTTAATACTAATTTTTAGTGTTTAGTATTTTTAGTATTATCAAGAGGTTTTACAAGTATTTAGTATAAATAAAAATGATTGAGTATAATGTATTCAGCAAATATATCATAATGAACATGGTGTATCAATTTATTGGTAGTATTAGAAGTATTTAATATCAGTTAATTTTTGGTTGATTTGGTTTATGGGTGGGTCAGGTCAACGTTCAGAGAATCACAGAATCATAGAATATCCTGAGTTGGAAGGGACCCATAAGGATCATTGAGTCCAACTCCTGGAAAATGAAAGGAGGCTGGAGTGGTGCTGTGTAGCCAGGCAAGGGAACATGTAGGCCGGTCCTTGGTTCAGTGGTGCTGAGCTGTCTTGTGGAACTGCACTCATACACTTGGATTTCTTTAGGCTTTGTCACTTTGTAAATATCCTGCTGTGATAATCTGTCTTGTTCCCTTGAGAAAAATACATTAAAAAAAAAAATCTTGCATAGGTGAGACATAATGTTGAATTATCTGGAGTATTGTTGTAATAAACTTTGATGAACAAACAGGACATCCATGATCATGTCCTTGCATATAAGTAAAATTATCTTTTGTTCATAGTTTAGGTGCTTATCATCGATCCCTGGACCTTAATATCTGGAAGTTGACTATGCTTTTATTGCAAGTCTCTTTCCATGAGCTAAAATTTGTGGTTTATAGAAACTCAAATTTTTCGGGTTTTTTTCATCCTAACAGAACCAAATCCTCCAAGGTTTTATTGTCTGTCCATTTCTTATGTACAGTCTGAAGTTATCCCTTGCTACTACCTCAGTTTCTATCTGTGTTTCCTCTAATAAGTGCAGTGGAAAAAAACCCAAACACAGTTTAGGTGCTTCTTAAAGGTGTTAAGGCTAATGCTGTTAATGGGTATAATGCTGTTAATGGAAGCATTAGATAAAATGTGCCATAAAAGTATGAAGTCCGCTTTCAGTGTGGGCTGTAACACAGTAGCTGTATGTTTGACAGTCTAAAGGGAAACTCTTAGAAGGAGGAGCATAATGTGGCTTTCAGCATTTTAAAGACAAATACAATGTCAGTACAATAAATTCTGCTGTGTTTCTAAGCATTGTAATTTCCTAAGGCCTTTTTATCTTTATTGCAACTTCAGTTCTTCTGCAAGTAGTGTAAGAGAAGCAGTGTCATGTATGATATACAAAATAGAGTGGATTAGAGAAACAGAGTGCTTATTCAGAAATAACTGTAAAATATTGTAGAAAAGTTTAATATTTACAACTAAATATTTTCTTAGTTTCCAGTAATGTTTTCAGGACAAACATATTTAATGTTTCACACAAGCTGGTTACTAAGAGTGTGGTAGAGACTTCCCTTTTAATAAGCTTAAGGTTCCTCTTTTTCTATAAGGATATATACGAACGAGCCAATTGATTATGGCCTGTTGCTTTTTTCTCTTTCCAGAAAGATGAAGGTAGTGATGCTAGTTTAAGTGATAGCCACATATCTCCTCCCGCCAAACGTACCTCAAAACATGCTGATCCTGTGTGCAAAGACAAATCAAAATCACGCAGTACTGGGCAGCGAGAGGAATGGAGCATCTCAACTGGACAGTCCAGGTAACTTGGTGCCAAGAGGATAATGACATCTTACCCATTCCTCCTCCATTCTTAACCCGCTGGTGCTGTTCTGCAGTGAATGCACGCTCAAAGAGTACATTTTTGAAACATGTTAATTTTTGTACAGTTTCTTTTAGTTTAAGACTCCAGGAACGTGGGTTACATCAATCCTCTCATCTCTGTGTTTCCTTTCTATGCAAATTTGTGCAAAAAACAGAAAGTAATTTTCTTTGAAATGCTGTCTGATTTCTAGTATGTTGATATGTCCGAATTTAGTGACTTAATTGGTGTTTTTGTGCACTCAAGCTATAAGAAGACTTAACATTTTAATTAGGAAATCAGTATTATCATCTTTAGGGAATGGATAGTGGTCAAATTTCTTTCTTTCCATTGTTGTTTTCAGCCTCTCTTCTCTGTTTGGTTATAAAGACTCAAGTAAATTACTGGTTTTTATTAAATATAGCCTTGATCTTGCCACACTTTTATAATTCAAAAGAGAAGTAATTTCATCTTATAACTGATTAATCAATATTTTCCAAAGCATTCTTGTGTTCATAAGGTTCTTCACATGATTACAAGTAATTATGAGGAAGTGTAGACAGTATATTCCTGGGCCATGAACTTTCAGTTAATACTGATTCTTTTGTAGATATATATTTCATATTTATCTACAAATCAAAAATCATTCTTTCAGCACTTTGTTTGTAAGAATGACTGTAATTCATTACTGGACTGTTGCCTGCTATGATGAAGTATATTTAAAAAGCTATGTAAATCTTAAAATAGATCTTTCTGTTTTTCTATTTTAAAACAGAATAAATTAAATGTGGCATATTATGTACCATGGTCATCTGGGAATGTATTGAAATTCATGCACATTCTGCTTCCTTTATTTATGAGTGTAGACTTGTACTGGACCTATTAGAAATGCTAAGACATTTTTTAAAAGTATTTAATATGGCTTGGAGAATTTAGATGACTGTCAAATGAAATTTGGCCAGCGTACTGAAACTCATGTTGTTAGTCACGTAGAATCCACTGTGACATTTCTTTGCATCTTAGGAGGTTGTTTTATTTGTTTTCTGCCAAAATCTGAAGTGCTAGATCTAATAGTGATCTTGAGTCACTAAGACTTTTCCCAAAACTTTTGTTTCTTCCACTAGTTTATTCATAGCGTTTGAATGATAATTGCCTTTGAAGAGCCATATCAAATTTCTGTTCTAAACTTAAGGGGAGAGTTAGTAGGAGGACATGGCATGAGGGAGCATTGGAGGGATTAATAAAAAAGATGTTTAGTATTTGGCATTTTTGCCCTTGTTCTGATGTTGGGCATGAAGCAGTCTCTTCAGAGGCTACATGTCATAGAGGTTTTGGAGCCATGGTGTGTTGTGTAACATTCTATGTTTAAAGTTGTGTCTTCACTGTCTTCACTTCACACTTTTTGTTTGGTTGGCTAAGGAGAGTTAACATTATCTCTATGTCTGATATAATTGTTTCCTAGGTTAACTTCTCAGCCTGGTGCTACACTACCAAATGGACGTAGCTTATGTAAGTGCATTACAGCAGACCTTTTTCTATCTACTTTTTTATTTAATGATTTTGTCAATGATTTGCAGTTGCATATATTTTTGATTACTGATTACTTTTGACTGTTTTGAGCAGAAAAGTTACTGTTTTGGCTCAGGTTGCTTCCGTCAACATCTTGGATGCTCTCTGTGGACATGGGGAACATTCTTAGATGAAATTCCATTTCTCTCCTCAATTCAGACCTCTTGACCATGATCTTGATGTTTTCCTTAATTCCCAAATTTACTGTTATGAATTAATTTTGGCCTTCCTCTCCCAGCTGGTCTCTTTAACTTACTATTCTGTTTGCTCATTTAAAATTTGGCCTTCTGTGGTTCTTCACATTACTTTACTATTGCTTTAGAGAGACCTGCCTTGTCTGCAGCTCCTGCTACCTTGAACAGTTTACCTATATGCTTGTACCTTACAAACTTGCCATTTCATTGCATATCTCAGCTAAACCCACTTTGTCTTTTGTGTCCCTTTTTCATAATTTCTGTGTAATTTAGTTCTGTGCTGACTCTGTAAATGTTAATCCATTAAACATCTTTGGTATTTTTATTATTTATAGTGGTGCCCAAGGAGCAATCAGGAGTGGGATCTTTTTGTTTGGCACTGTACAGAGTAGCTGATACAGACTTGCTTGTGAAATCAATGTGTTGTACCTGACCTTTTGATACTGTATTTGAAAGATTAAGAATTGAAACTGCGGGCTAAGTATTGACATTAGTATTGGAATTAACTTAAAGACATGGAATGGATATTTGAATGCCAAATTTTCATCATAAAATAAGATTATCGTATAAGAAAACAAGCTTGAGTCTGAAGAAGTAGCTTGTAAACAAACTTTGATAGGAATTAAAATTAAAATTAAATTAAAACCAATTTTGATAGGAATTAAAAAAATATATTTCTTTAGTGGATAGAAGGGTGCTCATACTGTGCTCCGTAACTTTTGGTTTATTGTCCTTGCTAAGTATGCTTTTATTAATTCTTGTTTGTGAAAATGTTGTTTCCTGCATTTTGAAGTAGTAATACAAATTTCTCTTAGCTCTCAAAAGCCACCCCCTTCGAGGGGAAAAAAAGGGAGATGGGGACCATGCTTGCATAAACGGAGATATAGAAGTCAGAAAAAGTTGTCGGTCCAGGAAAAACAGATTTGAAACTTTGAATCAGAGTTTATTGTTTGATCAGCTAGTAAACAGGTATGTGGGGATACTTCAGTTGTATTCACAAAGCATATTAATGATTTTTTAAAAAGTTAGAAAACCCTGTCTTCCAGTGCCATCTGTGTGTTTTACTGTGGGGATGTGCTAGTATTGAGGTTTGAGTTACAGGTTGGGTTCTGTGCTGTAACTACCTATGTTATCCATACTCTAAATGCAAAGCAGCTTACCAGACTTTTCTTGAGGAGTAAGCTACTCTGTGTTTACACCTGGATAAAGCTGTGTATGTTGGGGGTTATTGCAGAGTGGCTGACATGCTGTAAATCCACACCCTACCTTGTTTCTTAATAACATGTTTATGTAGTGATACCCTAAATGTGATGTGAATCGGGGATTAGCAACAAGGTTTGAAAGCTTTCTAGATTTTTGCTTGTATAATTTTTGGTCATAAATATCAGAAGCTTGTAGCTTTTGTTCTTTTTTGGTTTTGTTTTTTACCATTTGTTAGTAATTCACATAGGGTGAGTGTCACTTTTTGACATTTACTGTGCAGACAAAGTAGGTCAGAGAGGGAGGCACGGTCTGGTCTGAGCATAGGAATGGGAGCCAGAAATACTTTTCTTGAAATATTATTTCTGTGTGGCCCTGGGCAGGTCACTTAATATGTCTCAGTTCTCCCACTTGTAAAACAGGTTCTAACAGTTACACCTGTGAGAGACTGCTTGCAAAATGATTTAAACATAAACATTTAATTTGCCAAGTGTGATCTTTATTGTTAAAGGTATTCTCTTGAGTCTTTTATTAATTTAATTTTCACTTTCCATTTTCTCAGTAACTACCTGGTATCAGTTTACAAATTTACATGGTTAGGCTCATATTTTTAGTTGCAGTTCTATCTCCCTCTCCTCATCAACAATAGGAGAAAGTCTACCATGAAGATGGTAATTTGATAAAATCATGGTACTGGAATCTATATATGAACTCACAGTGATAACAGTGTGTCCCATACTCACTGGAGGTTTTGAAGAAGAGGTTAGACAGACATGCCAGGAATGATTTAGGTGTTGTGTAGCATATTCTTGCCTGGCAGAACAGGTAGAATTTTCCACGTCCTCTCCAACCCTGTTTTCTTTGGTAGCCAACTATGGCATTATTTCACTTAAATTGATTATGTCACACATCGCGGGTATTGCAGAAGAATTGTTTAAAATTGAGAGGGGCCCTCATAACAAAATCTTTACTGACTCATCACCAGCACTTCCATTGACCTCTTTCTAAGCAGGATTTCACCCTCGGATTTACTTTCAAATACCTTGTAAGAAAGGAAGGGAAAGTTTCTGCCTTCTTACAGTTACTATGTAATTATAGTATATTTCCAGTGGAAATCTACCATAATGGTCATAGAAAGCAGTAACTTGGTGTTCAGGACAGGTGACCAAATAATTGACTTGGCATGGAGAATACTCTGGTTTTCTTCCTTAGCAGTGAAGAACCTTGGCCAGGGTTATTATTTATACACCATTATTGTTTTGATGACTGTTTACAAATACTTCAGATAGTGGAAATGGAGACTTGTAAAACCAGATGAGAAATGGTAGTGTGCTCAAGTAATGAATGCTGGAATTCTAGGTGTTACTGATTTAGCATGAAAAAAACCAATCCTTTAGGCACTGGTGTCTTTTTGAGATCAGGGTAAGAAGTTGTAAACCTTACGGAGTGGAGGCATTAATTGCTTTCCCAGTGTTATATAGGTAAAAAGCTTTACTTTCTTATTCTGCAAAGTTAATTTTATCTGACACCTAATTTAACATTAAGCAGTTACAAATATATATGCTACAATTTACACCAAGCAAGACATTTTTTTTTTAAATGCTTCTTAAAATGTTACAGCCTAATTTGGACCCCTAATTTATTATTCCTTTGCATACTCTTCAGTTTATATTCTGGAGGTTCATCTTTCAGTTTCTTTTTATTATGGTTGGTTTTCTGGTTTATTGATAGATTCCAGTGTAGGCATCCCAAAATTCTCCAGGTTTAATGAATTTGTATATTTAGTTGACTTTAGACCTTGGAATACTCGTAACAGACCATAGAGTTAGGTATGTTAAATTGGATGCTGTGTAAAAAGTTCTGCATGTCTCACTATATTAAGACTGATTTTTTTTTTTTTTTTTTTTTTTTTTTTTGGTGTGTTAACTCTTGCATATATTTTAGTACTGCTGAAGCTGTCCTACAGGAAATGGATAATATTAACATCAGGAGAAATAGGCGGTCTGGAGAAGTAGAACGGCTACGAATGTGGACAGATACAGAATTTGTAAGTATGGAGTATCTTGGATAAAGTAGTATCAAGGGGAGCATGTTTGGTTTTGCAATCTGCATACTTTTGTCTGTCGCTCTGTCAAAAGGTTTCTGATCCTCTTCTGCGCGTGATAAACTCAAATTCAGAACAAAATTCAAGCGTGTATGTAAATCTTGGTTTCTTTATTGATTGATTGCTATGCTGTGGTGGTTCTCCTTTGGTTTGAAGAACACTGGCAATCTGAAAATAGGACCAGGGTCTGACATCTGCTTTGTTCCCTAAAACAGCTTGATGCTGATGGTAACTATGTATTAGATGGACTAGGTACTGAGAGACTTATTTTACTGCCTATTAAATGAGACTGCTTTTGTAGTCTACCTGTGGAGGGCTCTGTTGGAAAAAGACTTAAAGGATAGAGATTGTGTGGAGTATTACTTACTGAACTACGGGGTCACACTGTGAGTGACATGGGACAGTGCTGATAGGGGTGTATGTCAATTTTATTCCAGGAAAACATGGATATGTATTCTCGAGTGAAAAGGAGGAGGAAATCACTGAGGAGAAATAGCTATGGGATTCAGAACCACCATGAAGTATCCACAGAAGGGGAAGAAGAAGGTATGCTTGTAAAGAATTGTAAGGGTTTGTTTGGCTGAAAAAATTGAAAAACAAAGCACCTCTTAATATAACATAGTTATATATTGCACTGTAGAAAGTAATTTGGTTTTGGATCTGTATTTTCAGTTATTTAATAGACTAATTAACAAGACTTGCAAATAAGCACACATTGAAGGAGTCCTCCCTTTTTTAGGAGGAGGAGAATTTTTAGGGATCTCTTCTGTTTCTTTAAACAAAAGTAAGTTTATCTGAAAGTAGCAGAACAAACACTGATTTCTAAATGTTTATATGCTATGTACCCTTATTCCTGTTTTCCGTAACACTAAGCAATTGGCGCTTTCCTTATGTTCTCTCTAACAGTCCTCTGGTGGAGGCCAGGGTGTGATAAATATAGTATACAACTAAGCTTTTCCTGACTGACTTGCTAGTTCTTATATGCTGGGTGGCAGTTACCTTTCGAATGTGTAACAATCAGTTCTGCATCCTTCCTTTGAGGAAGGTATTAATTAAAGTCTCTCTTCATCCACTAAATTTTGGAAGGCTTGTAGACACATAACTTTATTTGAAATTCTACCTTCCTTTAAAAATTTGGATGAAACCGGCCAGTTCAAAAAGTATTGAGAGAGAAAAGAATTATGACTAACTTTGATGTAATGACCAACAGCATGCTCTGCTTCCTTAAGAAATCAGACTCAAACTTCAGGGATCCATTCAGGGTTTGGCATAGTGTGTCTTGATTTTGAACTGAAACTGCTGTAAGTGGTATGGTCTGTCCCAGTTAACAAGAATGGAGTCTTCATTCTGAGATCAAGGACTGGAAATACTGGTCCTGTTAATAGATGGACCTAGGTGTTATTTTTTGTTTACAGTGTGTGTGTGTGTTTTGTGTAAAAATGATGCTGTGAACTGTAAAGATGTGCTTATTTTCATGGTGTGTCAAACATTTGATTTTCTGAGCCTCGCATGGGAAAAGAGAAAGGCAGGCATTATCAATTTGAAGGACAGTTATTGAGGGAGAAAGATAGTGGATAGAGGTGATTTTTCAAGTACATTACAAGTAAAGCTAATTTGACTACATTTATTTTTCTTCCTGTGCTTTTCCAGAGCCTTCTGTGGGAAAGTAAAAGGAAGCTTGACAGTGTGCTGTAGATTAATCTTAGCCTTCAAATTTCCAGTGTTTTGCAATTAGTTTTAATTAATAAGAGAGGAATAATTCTCAGTGAGCATTAATATATTAAGTTTTAGGCTGAAGATAGCTCTGGTATCAAGTAGAAGTGTTCTGAAAATACTTTTTCCCCCCAACAGAGTCTCAGGAAGAAGATGGAGATATAGAAGTAGAAGAAGCCGAGGGAGAAGAAAATGATCGGCCGTATAATCTCAGACAGAGAAAAACTGTTGAAAGATACCAGGCCCCTCCAATAGGTGAGAAACTAGACAATGCTCATTCAAGTCTGCTCTGCTGACCTCCAGCAATACCATGGGTGTGGGAAAGGAAAATTTTGATGCCTGTTCCTCATCCCTGACAAGTTTCACATTAAGCAGGACTTCATCTTGCCTCTGTTTTGTTCACTATGTGAATAGGACTCCTGGGACACAATACATCAAGTTATTTGTGGTGGTGGTGGTGTTGCTAGGGCATGTTGCAACATTGAACTTTGCTATGTACTGGGCTCAGGGTTGGAAGTAAATGGGTTTTAGGCCAAGAAATTGTTGGTAGAAGTTGAATTCAGAAAGCAATCTCATACACCAGATAATTACCTAGAAAAAATTACTGTTATGCCTGCATCTCTTAAGTGGTAAGCCTGGTTCATAACTGCAGATAAACTGCATAGCAGCAGTTATCACATTTTGCTTAAATGAGAAATTTAGAACAGAATATTTCAGTGGGAAGGGACCTGCAGTGATCATCGAGTGCAACTGCCTTACCATTTCAGGGCTGACCAAAAGTCAAAGCATGTTGTCAGGGGCATTGTCTGAATGCCTCCTGAACACTAACAGGCTGGGGGCATCAATCACCTCTCTAGGAAGCCAGTGCCAGTGTGTGACCACGCTCTGGTAAAGAAATACTTCCAAATGACCAGTGTGAAACTCCCCTAATACAGCTTTGAACCATTCCCACACATCCTGTCACTGAATCCTAGGGAGAAGAACTGAGCACCTCCCTCTCCACTTACCCTCCTCAGGAAGCTAGAGAGAGCCATGAGGTCACCCCTCAGCCACCTTTCCTTCAAACTACACAAATGCTGTGTCCTTAGCTGCTCCTCACAGGACGTACTGTGAGTGATCCACACAGGGTTTCAATGTAGTGTCTCTTGATTTTGAACCTTTTAATACTTAGTTTAAAATAACGTACTCTGTTTCTTTGGTTTGGATGCCAGTGGTGTATGCAGTGTACTGTATCTAAAGGCAACTTAGAAATTAAAGACTGTGATGGAGAAATGGTGTGGTTTATTTGTTCAGAGAAATTTCAAGAAATATATTCTCAGCTGTGTGGCGGTTTCTGTATGGAGCTTTGTGTCCTGCAAGTAAACTAAAAATGCTGGTGCCCTGAATGAATTGCATTCTGTGCCATGATTGCCATAGCTCAGATGACTTGAGGAGGCTGAGGGTGGAATTCTGATTGTTATCAAGCCCAAGTATGGTGATAGTGAAGTAGAGAGCTCTGATTTCTCCATCCTCCAGTTCTTTTCCTAATTTGCACTTTTTTGAGAAACCAGTGATAACATTATCAGCAATGATCTGGCGCTTTTGTGATGCATTAATTTATTTTATTATTCTTTTGTAATTGATGTTACAAACCTGTAACTTCTCTTACTCAGTGCCAGCTCATCAGAAAAAGAGGGAGAATACACTGTTTGATATTCACAGATCTCCTGCTAGGAGAAGCCATATCAGGTAAGTGTCGATCTTTTGGTACGTAATTGTTTGCTTTCCCTCAGTTCATTCCTGTTACTTTTAATTTTCTGAACGTTCTTGAGTGAATTGTACAGTTTTGTGGGCCTTGAATTGTATCTTAGGTTTGGATCCTGAGCAGCATACAGGAATTAATTTCATAGCACTTCATAATACCAGCAGAAGCTTTGTGATAAACAGAAGGGAAACAGGTGTGCTGCAAGTACTGGGAAGAGAGTTACCAGTGCACACTGTAGCTTTCTCTGTAAGGATGTCTATTTGCTGTTTAAATCCAAAGCAGCAGTTAAGTAGCTGTTTTCTATTTTACAAAAATAAACAAATCAGGATAATGTTTTTTGTTTTCTTCCAGTTCAAATTCCATCCAAGTAATATTAACAATTCAATAAAGTATTTACCAAGGATCATTTTTTTTGACTCTCTTTGTGTCAAAGGAGTCTGGAATACAAATTATCTTGGAAACTGTCAATAGGTTTGAACAAAATAGATGAGATCAGAGCTTAATACTTTTTAAAAAATTTAAATAAACTTAGTTAAAACTTGATAAATCTGTCCATGAATAGAATCCAAGTAAAGGAGTGATAGTCTCAACTGAAACTTGTCTTCTTATTGTTCAATTTAATGGTATAGTGAAAATATGAAAAGTCAATAAAGTAATAGCAGAATTTTATGATTCTACAAATTTCTTTATAATAAAAACATTTAATTTTGAAGAATATTAGGGGGTTTTTTGCTTGAAGTGTGTATGACATTTTCTTGGGTAATCTCAGCACTTGTACTTGCTAGTAAGATACAAGAGTGTGAAAGCTATTATCCCTTCAGTTTTAGCATGCTCACTGCTCCACTGTGATTTTTATCCCTTCTTGTCAGGCCACTGTCATAAAAAATCATCCGAAATGGCATCTTGTTCCCTTTGATGTGTACACAAATGATGCAGCTCAGTGTATATTCATTAAAAATAAAATAATAGTAGCCAACTCTTCATGCAAAAGGTGCTTATGGTTTTCAAACTGATATCAAACCAGTCACCTTTTTTGGTGTTTCTGAGATTCTATCATAGCAAAATAAGGAGTGGTTCATGCAGACTTAGATTCAGATCATAAGTTAAACTACAGTACAGCTATTTTGTGAAGCTGTTTTGCTATTCAGAATTAAGGACCTCATATAAAGAGACCATATGCTACAGGAAGTATGAGGTTTTTTCAAAGAACAGTTAAAGGGAAGCATCAGACTGTGTAAGGAGATCTTGATAGTCCTGTTATGTTAGAGATGGCTAAAGTGGTTGGAATCTTTCTGAAGTACAGCTGCTGATGAACTTCAACCAGCTCCTTGATTAAATAATCATACTTGCTGACGTAACAAGGACTGGACTGCACGTATACTGTAAGGAGCTACTGTTTGAGTAACGTTCATGTTGAAATCAAATATTCCTGTGGCAGCACAAGATGTTCCCCTCCCAAGTTTTATTTTGGTATTTACTTAATAAAACTTAATTTTAGGTGCATTTCAAGCCTGAACAGTACAGTACTTGATGTTACATTCTTTTTCAATAAAAGAATCAAAACACACCAGTCTACTGCAAAAAGGACTGAGTTTCATGTTTATTTTGCCACTTCAATAGGAGAAAGAAGCATGCCATTCACAGCAGTGATACAACCTCTTCAGATGAAGAACGTTTTGAAAGAAGAAAATCTAAAAGCATGGCCAGAGCAAGAAATAGGTATCAAAACATCCTTGGTCTTTAAGAGGCTTTGATTTTTTTATTAATCAGCAGAAAACAAGCAGACCTGTTTTGTAATTTACCATCAGCTTTGCAGACTTTTTTTGATTCTGCCTGTGATTACTTGGAGACACAATGTTGGGGGGGATTGCTGGTTATATGTCATCATAGGTTTTGAAGTCTTAGGAGTAGATAATTAACAGTATGGGTAAAAAGGTGGAAAGATAAGAATGTCTGTTTGTTTCAGTTGGTTAAAATGAAAGTTCGTTCTTGGTGATAACGTGGTCCCAGTTCCATTGTACTCCCAATACTCTTTTTCTTCCCTTTTTGTCTTGTTTCACAGTATGTGCATTCTGTGTGTTTTTTTTACCCTAACCAGTTATCTACAAGTGGAAAATCTGTATCGTGTATCAGTAAATTTATGTGCTGCCACAGATGCATTAGTTGGAAAACCGAACAGAAAAAAGTGTTTCCTCATCTTTTTTCCATCTCTTCCTGTCTGCCACACCATTCCGTTTTCCATCCTGAGGAATTCCAGTGACATACAACTACCTCTGTATTTGACCTCATGTAGTATGTGTGTAGGGGCTTAAAGCTTCTTTGTATACAAAGCATAAAGCTGTTTTTATATTTAAGGAACCTCCAAATATACACAATAATTACCATGATAAAATGTTAGTTTTGATTACTTTACCAATCCAGGAAGGTTGTCCCTTTAGGTAGTAGGAGGCATTTAATCTCTTGATTCTTCAAACAAAACAATAGTTATTTGGTGGGTTTTTTCGTTCTTGAACAGGTGCCTGCCTTTAAACTTTAGAGCAGAAGACTTAGCAAGTGGAATCTTGCGAGAACGTGTGAAGGTTGGGGCAAGTTTGGCTGATGTTGACCCTATGATTGTTGATAAATCGGTAGGTTTTGTTAACTTTTTATTTTCCTTCCCCCAAGTATGCATAAGCAGAATTCACCACAGGCTGTCATTAGAGTTGAAGTAAATTCAGGGTAAACTTGCTGATTTTTTTAAATTTATTTTTTTCCACAGCTGTTGTCTGTTTATTACTTTGGGTTACAAAGCACTTGCTTTTGGCCTGCAGGTAGTCAAGAGGCTGCATACATATATCATAAGGAAGCCAAAATATCAATTACCTAACTATATTTTATTTACAGTCTGTTGGTGATTTCTTGCAGCAGTAGAAACTGGGATATGCTGAGCAGCCCAAAAACCAGCAGTACTGAGCATCTGGGTTCATCAACTTGGTGCTGGCTATGTGGGTCCTGCACCTATTCCGAAACAGTGACACCCATTAGTTTATGGTTTGTGTTGTGCAGAAGCTGCTGAATGCATTTCCTAGAAGTATTTTGATTATATTCACATCATGCTGTGCCTGAACTTAAAAATGCTCTCTTGGATTTAGGCTGGATATCTGCAGATGTCCAGGCATCACTGGCATGGTTAACTTGCAAACCAGATAAATCCCCAATGGGCAACTTGGAGTTGACTTTCTCAATTGGGTTTTCTTTTTTACTCTTTCAAAATTCAGGGAATGCAAAGTTGTTTGCAATTAATTTTCAAATATATTATTTTGTAATTAAAGCTACTTTTGTGGAAAGCTGTTAAAATATATGCTTTGTATGTTTTTTGTCTCCTAAGGTGCGTTTTGATAGTATAGGGGGATTAAGCCATCATATCCTTGCACTTAAGGAAATGGTAGTGTTTCCTCTTCTCTATCCAGAAATATTTGAAAAGTTCAAAATTCAACCACCAAGGTAGGTGTATTTACTCTTATTGTTGTATTTTTATTTTATTAACTCTGAAGAATGCTTCACTTGAAAAGACGTAGGAGACTGATTCTTTCCCTGAAGCATTTACAGTTCAAATAGACTTACATGTTTGCTGTCTCACCTATCAGAATGTAATAAGCAGGATGGATGAAGAGTTACAGAAATCTAGTTTATTTTTCTGGTTTGTGATTTGGTCAAAGAAAGAATTCTCAAGTGTTCTGTGAAGTGTGTAGTACTTTGCCTTTTTGCCATTATGTTATCAAATATTTTACTAAATCAAGCTAAATGATGATAATACTTTCATAGATTTAACCTCAATAATGTTATGGTTCTAATATTTATTAACCAGGTATATTGTTGTGTGATATAAGTAATTTAAGTAAATTGAAAATTTTGGGATGTTTTTGTCATTTAAAGGAAGTATGTCTTTTCAAAGGGATAACAAAAACTGACTCAAGTATTACCTAAGATGTAATATTTCAAGAGGTATTTAAGTAGTGTAAAACAATCCTGTGGGAATTTAACATGCCTTTGATTAATGTTCTCTACAAAGCAAAGATTTACTGATTCCAAAGCATAAAACAAACGTGGGTTTTATGACATCATGTTGAATACACTTAAATAATAGTACTGGAACCTAAGTCTTTTTTCTCCAGGCTCCCTGTCTTCACTATAAAATTTGACTTGGAGTTTTTCAGGAGACATAAAATAAGTTTGTGACTGTGTTGATCCATTTATCTTCAGGGGCTGTTTATTCTATGGTCCTCCTGGAACAGGTAAAACCTTGGTAGCTAGAGCTCTAGCTAATGAATGCAGTCAAGGAGACAAAAAGGTGGCTTTCTTTATGAGGAAAGGAGCAGACTGTCTCAGTAAGTGGGTTGGTGAATCTGAACGTCAGCTTCGACTCCTTTTTGATCAGGTTAGAAGCATTACATATTTTTCATATTATTTCTCTGGGTTGGGGTTTTTTGTGTTCTAGGTAGCGAAAATTATTTTGAATTTAAACTATATACCTTTACGTTTCCATAGATCAGGCAGGATTTATCCATATTATATATTTAGATAATGAGATAAAGGAATGCTGAGAACAATTTTTCTTGCTCTGAAAACTGAGACGAAGAAGTCTCTTAACTTGTCCATCAATGAAGGAGACAAAGTAGTTTGAGTAAAAAATGATAAAAATATTTAAATCATAAAGTTTGAATTTAGCTGTCATGTTCAAGAGAAACGCTGTGTAGAGGAGGATGCAAGTTGCATCTGCTGTGTGTATTTTTTAGTATCCTTATTTGACTTGGAAAATGATGGACAGAAGAGCATGTCACAAAGTAGGGAAAAGCAGTTGCTGAAACAAAAACTCTTTTCAGAGACGTGTCTAAACAAACAGGTTGTGAGCAGATAAGGTGCTATTTTCTGTAACTGAGTATAAGGTGTCAGTTTGTCTTGACTAAGACACAGTAAAACTGATACACTGGTGCCATCTTGCTTATTCAAAGGAGAATGCAGTCTTTTTTGCTTGGTCTGAAGCAGTGCTCTAGTTGAAAATTCAGTTTTATTTTCAGTAACGAATCAGTCTCAATGTACGTGTTAGGTTAGTGTGTATCTGCTTTATAGTGAAGCCAAACTGTTTGCTATGTTGATAAATACATTATAAATTAATAATGAATTCGATTATTTTTTGCATACCAGGCATACTTGATGAGACCCTCTATAATCTTTTTTGATGAAATCGATGGCTTGGCTCCAGTTCGTTCTAGTAGGCAAGATCAGATTCACAGGTAACATTTCTCATACGCTACCGTTATCTTGGGGTATGCAACATTTTCTAGGTTAAGTCTTAAGTGTAATTTTACTCAGCTCCCAAGAAAGTTTTTTTTTTTTTTTTACTTAAGCCCAAGGACAGATCATCAATGTTTTTTGGTGTTGAAAGTCATCTTCTCAGGTCTTCAGACTGTAATTTGCTGGGGATTGAGTAGTGGAGATTACGTTTCAGCCACATTATTAAACTCAAGGTTTCCACAGCCTTCCCTTTGGGTGCTGGTTTTGTACTGTAAACGGACAGTCTGCTCCCAGCCTGTCCTGGGTTTGGCTAGGACAGGGTTAATTTTCACCAGGAGGTGGGGTGGGACACAACCAGGACAGGTGACCCAAACTAACCAAAGGGGGTATTCCATACCATGGCGTCATGCTCGGTATCAAAGGGGTCAGTCCGGGAAGGGGTGGTGCGGGGCGGTCCAGGACTTGCAGCTCGGGGCGGTCTGCCTTCCTGGTGGGTTGGAGCTGCATGGGCTGAGTTGCATGATTTTTGGGGGTAAGAAACTGCATTGCCTATCATCAGTTTGGTATACTCTTAAGTCCTGTTGTTGTGGTTTTTTCCCCTTCCCTTTGCTGTCCCAGTAAACTGTCCCTATCCCAACCCACAAAGTTTGTCTTTGTCTCGCCATTCTCCTCCCCATCCCACCCTGGGTGGATGGTGAGCGAGCAGCCGCGTGATGCTCGGCTACAGGCTGAGCCTGAACCACAACACGGCCCAGTACAATAAACGGTGGTGGCATTTATGCGTGTATCCACCTCCACTCACCTGAGAGGGACGGGAGGGAGGTTTTGAGGCCATCACACTGGGAGGTTACAGGAACATGTGGCTTTGCCTTTAGGCACCGTTTTTTTTTCTTCCTGGTGCTCTGAACAGGACAATACCCTGTTAAAGGAGGAGAACTTTTCAGAGCTGCAATAAATGGCTTCCCAAGGTCTTATTTCTCGAAACTTTTAAAGGAGGGTGTTTAACTTTGATGTAGACCTTACTGGAGTCAAAATACTAAGCATAATACAGATGATACCGAAAGCTTCCTCCTTGCTTTGAGACTTGAAATGGTTATGCAACTGGGTTTTTTTTTGACTTCAGCTTATTTTTTTTGAAACTATGGTTGTTGCAGTTGAAAATAAAAATTCTTGCAGTGTTCCCTATACATTATTTTTTTGAAAACTTTCATTTAGCTCTATAGTGTCTACTCTTCTTGCCCTCATGGATGGACTGGATAATAGAGGTGAAATAGTTGTAATTGGTGCTACAAACAGACTGGATTCCATAGATCCTGCGCTCAGGAGACCTGGTCGCTTTGACAGGGAATTTCTTTTCAACTTGCCTGATAAAAAGGTAAAACTTACAAAGGAGATTGATTAATAAACAAAAAGCTTCTGTATATTAAACATTTGAGGGCCTGACAACCAAGCTTCTGAAAGGAAAGTATGCAGTCTGACTTGTAAGAATGCTTAATCTTAGGAAGACGTTTTTAGTAAGAACACTGTATACCTGAAGTTGTACTGAACTTCAAGTCTTCAGTGTACAGTTTAAACAGAGGGGTAAATTGTTCTCATTCAACTGAATTGCTGATACAAAAAATGTGGTTTTCCATGAATTTGTATGAGCCCTAACTATTAGGACTTTGGAAGTTACGGTAAGTGAAAATAGCTTTATTATCCTGTGGACTGCAGACGGTATTATATTGACACCGGGAACGTTTCAGTTCCGTGTTCTAGACTTAAATAAGCTCAATAATATTTCATGAATTTAAACTTAAATTTACTTTGCATGTTCATTGGTGTATATGGATTCCATAGAATTCTAAAATGAAATAGTTTTGGAATCCATGTGTATGTACTGTGCTACTCAGCAATAAATCAATTGGTGAGATGTTTGACAGTCAAAGCTGTTAATCATAGGTGCAGCAATTATAAATTATAAAATTATGATAATTCCTACTAGAACATGAGTTTTGATCAGTTTGTGTATAATGTTGATTAAACAGCAATTAAAATGCGTAACTGGTATACTGAAAAAATTACTGCTTATATGTAATATTTAAAGAAGAAGGGAAAACCTTTGCTCTTGAGAGACTTTTAAGTGCTGAGTTCTATTTTATGCATTTTATGACATGTCAAAACTAGGTAAAATAACTGGGTTCCCATGAATTAATATTATTTTTTGTCTAAAATACTATGACATGGATTTGGCTTGCTAATTATGAGGTTTTTTCTTTTTTTTAATCAGGCACGAAAGCACATTTTACAAATTCATACCAGGGATTGGAACCCCAAACTGTCAGATCCTTTCTTAGGAGAACTGGCTGAAAAATGTGTTGGTGAGTGTTATGATGTTAGTACTTTTACGGTAGATGCTTTCTCTTCTGTGTAAAACTTGGAAGGTATGTTAAATGTATCAGGATATTTTATTATTTTTACCTTTCTAAACTTCTGTACTTTCCACAACACTCTTTTTTGTAATAACAAAACATGCTTCTGTCTTACTAAAACACAAATTGAGTAGCTAGTAGTTGTTTGAAAATAAAGTCGTGTTTCCTTTCTGTAACATCACTGTCCTCATATAGGATGCATATCTCTCAGAAGCAAAATGAAGTGGGAATTGTAATACTTAGGTAAACTTCCCGTTAAATTAGTGTATTACAGAGGAAATAGGGAGACTTGGGGTTCTTTTCTGTCTATGTGCAGGGGGAGAAGAAAATCAGTACTTAGTGGGCTCTTTTTTTTTTTGTTGTTCGTTTGTTTTGTTTTTTACTGACTGGCATGCTGTCCCTCTGAGAGAAATCCAACAAACTAACCAGCTTTTCTAAAGATGAATTTTTTCCAGATTGCTTGCACAGAACAACCTTAAAGTGTAGATATAGGCAGGGGAAAAAATCACCACACCATGATTACATTAAATATACCTTTGGAGCGCCCAAAGACCTGCTGTACTGAATGGAGGATGGTTGTTCAAGACAAACCAGCTGCTTAAAAGCTAATCAGAAATAAACCCAAATATTTTTATAGTGAATTTAACAGAGGAAATGACCCTAAAACACACACCACAATCTCTTCTCAACAATTTGTCATGCAAAGATACATCCTCAGTGCTTGTCCAAGCGGATGACTGACAGAAGTTCTCAGACAAAGGACAGTCTCAAATATCTTGTGTATTGGAATCCATCACAGAAATAAGAACTTTAAATTGAACATCAGTCCATTCAGTCAGCTGCAGTACATCCGAACTATCCTCTTCATCCACAGGGACATCTATCATCGAAGCAGCATCCCTCCGCTTTTGATGCACACAGACCTCAACGTCTTCTGGTGAGGAGAAAACATAACTATCCAGCAAACTCCAGTTTAAGCTTTGCCGGGTATAAGACAGCATGTGCCAAACCCATTTCATG
The DNA here is from genome assembly GCA_020800305.1 of Porphyrio hochstetteri. Lineage (NCBI taxonomy): Eukaryota > Metazoa > Chordata > Aves > Gruiformes > Rallidae > Porphyrio > Porphyrio hochstetteri. The sequence goes on along the minus strand of CM036907.1, from coordinate 118,511,054 downwards.
TAAATTCTGCTTGAGTTGTACAAAGGCGTGATGCTGCTTAGTGGGAGAGAGGGGAATAGATGGGCTAAACCCCAGTTGTTTCTTTTTGAAAATTCACCATATTTTTGCATTGAGAATACAATTCTGTATTTTAAAATCTCAGACCATAGGGAAAGCCATTTGTAGGTTTGGTTGGAAGACATTCTTTGTGCTCAATGAAGCCTGTCAGTTCTGTGGAAAAGTCAGCTAACAAAAAGAAATACCCTTTTCTGTTTTCTTTGGCTTTCCTACTGTCCAACTGCTGTGTACTTGATTGTCTCCAGTCTGTATCTTGGACTTTAAATATTTCCACACATCCAAGATTAAACTTTCTGACTATTGCAATGTCTTTTTAAAAAACCAGCTGGAGTAAGACTGGTTTATTGTCTTCATCTTGAGATTGCCTCATCATTTCTCTGAAGTGAAATCTGCAGCAACTAATTATTTAAACAGACTTTCCAGATGCATTGTGGCCATTGCGAGTCAGACTCATTGGCACACTTGTGTATTGATACAGTACATACTGATATGCTCTTGTGTGAAGGTTTTCTTTAAAAATAACCACCAGACACCCCACCTTCCCCAACACTCCCTCTTCCCCAAGTAAAAGCTGCTTAGACTCGACAGGCTTTTGCACAGCGTGGTTTATACATCTCCAGTTCAGCAAACTTGGCAACACTTAACTACAAGCATGTGGATCCAACTGAAGAAAACTGCTGAAATACTACCAAAGTTAAATGACTTTGGGGAAGCAGGTGTATGTGCATCTCAGAACTTTAAGATCTAGGGGTGTAATTATAAAGAAATTATAAAGGAAAAGCCCCAGGACTTGCAAAAAATAGGTTATTTCCTGAGGGTTGATTTTTGTCCCAGGTGTTAAGCATTACATACCTTTTAGGAGATTTCTGAGTATGTGAGAATTAACCCACTTCACTGAATGTGGCTGCGTGACTCTAGTGCCTGAGGAACACAGCGATGTAGCGTGGGGAGAGCATGGAGTTGCGCAGAAGACCATACACTGATGTCATATTGGTACCTTCAATAAACACAAGTAATTATTGTGGGTTTTCTCCATTCAGATGTGTACTGGAGATGGGCCCTAGCTATCCTGAACTTTATAAGTCTTATCTCTTACGCTTACTTCATTCTTCTGATTGATAATTTTCTCTGTGTAGAGAGACTGTTACCCATTAATCAGTCTTGTAGGAAACACAACATATTAGCTACTGAAAAAGTGTGAATTCCTCCATCTGTCATTTTACAGATGACTTTTTACAATGCAATAAGGGTTATTTAAATAATGTTAAATAGAATTGTAAAGAAGCAAACAATCATTCTCAAGATGTTTGTTAAAAATATTCTGTGCTTATTGTTGCAGGAGCATTTTGTGACAAAATGACATCTTGTTAGATTTTTTTTATTCCCCTCATCATAATGTTATGATGGAGGGGGAAATTTTGGCATTAGTGTTCACATTTGTCACAATTTAAAAAAAAAAACAAACCACCCCATAATAGTTATTTTTCATTTCTGTCATCATGCTGAGTTGTTTGCTAACTTGCTTTCTCTGCAGTCCATTTTAGGAGTTGTAGGGAGTTACACAACATCAATTGTAAGAAGTGTTCACGATTGTTCACCTAAATGCTTGATGGAGCTCAGTAGTTGTTTGTTGTAGAATTTTGGGGTGACTATTGGACAGAAGAAATTTCAGACAGGACGTAATTTCTGCCCAGTAGAAGTGGAAGACTAGGGCATTAAAATTCCAGTGATCAAAATGTGTTCTTTGAAAATCCACACAGGAATCTACTTGTTTGCTGTCCTGTTTTAAAAGCTGTACTCCAAAAATGTTTAGCAGAGTGTGGTGGTGCCAGGTAGAAGAAAACGGGCTACCTGACAAGAATACTTGTTTCTGCTAAGTTAAGGTGTGCCTACCACACTGAACATCATTTGTGAGATGTGGAAGCAAATGCACTGAAACTTGGTTTTATATGATAGTGTCAGTTTGGGCATAAATAAATTTAGGTTATTTACTGTTGGTGTGATACATTGTATTTTGCTTTGAGAATACTCCTCTTTTTCTTCCTCATAATTGATGTGCATTTGCTTCTTAGAAACACAAAGCTCATCAGTGTTTCACAAGATCAGGATCTTTGCAGCTTTCCTGTCACTGAGATGGATGTACAGTATGCACAAGAGAGTCCCTCAAAAAAACCCCACCAATTATTACTCTTCATATGTAATTCCTCCTGAGAAATGAAAAGTAGAAATTGAGACTAATTGTGTATCTGATCACCTGAGAATTTAATTTTAAAAATAGCGTACAGGCTATTATTTCCTAATTTTGTAATTCTTTGGAGATGTACAAGCGGTGATTAAAATGACTGCTAGCAAGTGATATTACAGCATTTATTAATAGAAAAATTGGAAAAGATATAGCTCCTGAGCTGCTGAATCTTTTGTCATGAAGATGGTAAACTAATTTTTAAGGTGACATGTCACCAGAGTGCTAGAGATCTCTGGTACATCTCTGATTTAAGCTTTGGTTTAGTGCCCCTCTCCGCCCGCCCCCCCCCGAATTTTTTGTTCAATCCCATATGCTTGTTAGATGAGAAGTGGACCAATTTAAATGGGAAAGTGATACCTGATATTGAAAGAGCAAAGCGGAATTTAGAGGGAAAACCTTGGCTTTGGTATCTCCAATGAACCTCTAGCTACCATCTGCAGCCTGTATGGTTTTGATTTCATGATGGGGGTTACTTAAAAAAACCCAGAAACCACAAAAACTTTAGTGCTGAAAATAGTTGCCTATTGATGAATATATTGGATGTATTTGAATGTATTTAGCATGTCGTGTGTTTATTTCGAGGTGGCCTGTGAGTGTGTATTGCTATGTACTTTTTACATAAGTCACAGTTTGTGCTCATCAGGTTTACACCATCATATCTACTAACCTTTTTATAAAAATGTAAACCTTAGCTTAAAAGGTGCAGGAGGGGTCTGATATGCTGATCTTACATCTGTATTTTTCCCTGCTTTTTAAAAATTATTTTCAAGTATATATGAGAAACCTGGGTAGAATTTGAAGTCTCAGCCAATTTAAGTCACCTGAAAACTGAAGATTTGGTTTCTCTTATCACCCAGAATTACATATGTCAAAGATAGGGATGGAAAATTACCTTCTGTATTAATTGCTTCCTTTTTAACACCGTGTATGCAGTCAAGTTTTGTTCCTTGTTGCTGTATGGGCCTTTTTAAAATATGTGGTAGCAGCACTGAAAGGACATCAGAGGATCAAGTGAGAGAAGGAAGGCAGGCTTCTGTTTTGGGAATTGGTGCTGCCAAAAAGAGCAATACAAAAATAGAGTAGAAAAAGTGCAAATGCTGTTAAGACCTGGCACGCAGGAGGTCTGGTTTAAAAAAAAAAAAAAAAAAGTTGATCAAGAATAATTTAACTAAAGAATTGATTAATTAGCTTCTAGAAATATGTCGTTGGAAATCCATGAACTTTCATGTGCTGGTACCTCAGTGCAATATGTTTTTCTAAAGTGGCTATAATTCTCTAAAAGTTTTCCCACCAGAATAATACTTTACGTTTTTTGAAAGACAGAGCTATGGTGCTGCAAAAATATAGTGGCACAATAATAGTCTTGCTGAGAGAGATGGAAAAAATTAAAATCTAATTTCTAGCTCTGGGGAAAACCCCCATACCATTAGAACTGCAAAAGACACAGAGGTATTTAGTCTCTCAGTATTTCATAATTACCTGATCTGTGAATTTCAGTAATGATGATTAAGCAATTATAGCTAGCCACCTGTAGATGTTTAGAAGCTAGGTCGAATTGAAATTCTAATGCTTTTTAATAGGTTTTCTACTCTTTCAGGTATATTAGTAAAATTACAAAGCTCTAAAAAACCTGAAATATTTTTCTTCATAGTAAAAAGTTCATGTTTTTCCAGAAGTCCAGAGTAAGCCCTCTTAGGAAGAGTTTTTTCTCTCTTCTGTATTACACTCATGAAACAGTTTTCTTTATACTGCTCATTTTCTTAGTCTGTAAAAGTTTAAAGTCGTAGGTGTTCATCCACTATAACAAATTACTTTGCTATTAAGAAATATATTTGTGTAGAGATTTTAAAGGAGGGGGAAAGGGGCTAGCCTGTTAAAATTGCATGCATACTTTAGACAATACTAAGGAAGAAGAAAGAGCCATGACAGACCTCTAATCCTGGCCTGAAAATGTACTATATATCAAGTTTTACAGTGAAAACATAGGTAATTTTACCCTCGGTGTGGAATTAATTTCTTGCTGTATTTCAACATACTTGTACATAATTTCTTGGTACACAACATTCACTGGATTATGACCTGCTACTTTCTGGCAGATGCTTTCTGGACCTTGACAACTAAATATTACTGATAAGTTTTAGCTTTAGGCATTTTTGAAATACATGTAGCACAGCAATGCTATTTCATGGAAGATATTTTTGTTTTTGTGTGCACTAGGGTACTGTGGAGCTGACATAAAAGCACTTTGCACTGAGGCTGCCTTGATTGCTCTGAGACGACGCTATCCCCAGATTTATATGAGCAGTCAGAAACTACAGCTTGATGTTTCTTCAGTAGTTCTCAGCGCACAGGATTTCTACCATGCGATGCAGAACATTGTGCCTGCTTCCCAACGTGCCGTGACATCTTCAGGTCATGCGTTGTCTCCTGTGATCAGACCACTGTTGGAACGTACCTTCATGAACCTTCTTGAGGTTTTACACAAAGTGTTTCCTCATGCTGAATTTAGCCAGGGTGACAAAAGTGAAGGTATGTGGGTTAGAGTTTTGAGTTTTGGGGTTTTTTTTGTTGATGTTGTTGTATGTTTTTTTGTTGTTTTGTTTTTTTGGGATTTTTTTTGCAAATGCTCTTTCAATTTGGAAATATTTCAACTGGCTTTCTTGTATAGCTAGCCTTAAACCTGATGTGTGTTTGAATTTTTTATGCGGATTCCAAGTTGCTGTGGAATTTAAGAAACTGACCTATGCAGACCGAAATCCCATGGGTGGGAATGCCATCTGGAAAAAAGATAGATCCCCAAGTAACATACACTTTAAATGCAATAAATAATGGAGCATAATGTGGTGCGGTAGACACGCTGGAGGGAAGGGCTGCCATCCAGAGAGATCTTGACAGGCCAGAGAGGTTGGCCTGTGAGAAATGCATGAAGTTCAGCAAGGCCAAGTGCAAGGTCCTGCACATGAATCAGGACAATCTCAAGTACAACTGCAGCCTAGGTGGGGAATGGATTGAGATCAGCCCTGGAGAGAAGGACTTCGGGGTGCTTATCAAAGACAAGCTCAGCGTGATCTGGCAATGTGTGCTTGCAGCCCAGAAGGCCAACTGCAGTCTGGTCTGCATCAAAATCAGCATGGCCAGCAGGTTGAGGGAGGGGATCCTGCCCTTCTGCTCTGGTGAGACCCCACCTGGAGTACTGTATCCAGCTCTGGGGTCCCCAGTACAAGAAGGACATGGACCTGTTGGAGTGAGTCCGGAGGAGACCGTGAATATCACGAGGGCTGGAGCACCTCTCCTATGAAGACAGGCTGAGAGAGTTGGGCTTGTTCAGCCTGGAGAAGACTCCAGGGAGACCCTATTGCAGCCTTGTAGTACTAAAGGGGCTACAGGAAAGCTGGAGAGGGACTGGTTACAAGGGCATGGAGAGATAGGGCAAAGGCGAATGGCTTTAAGCTAAGAAGGGGAGATTTAAATGAGGTATTAGGAAGAAATTCTTCCCTGTGATGGTAGTGAGGCCCTGGGAGTGTTCAAGGCCAGGTTGGATGGGGCTTTGGGCACCCTGGTCTAGTGGAGGGTGTTGCTGCCCCTGGCAGGGGTGGAACTAAGGGCTTTGCGGTCCCTTCCAACTCAGGAGTTCTCTGATTCTTTGATAATCATGTAGTGTGAAAAAAGAAGAGAGAGACACTCAGGATGACAGGACCTGAGAATAAGTGCTCCTCTCCTGAGTGTTAGCTGTCCCCAATCCTTTGTGTGTTGATGATGCAGAAGAAGGCTGCGAAGGACTGCCATGGAGAGCTCACAGTTCAAGCAGGTGAAACTCTGGTTAGCCAAGATACCTGAGTGTGTGTAATGGTCATCTAGTGACTAACAAGAAAGTCCTGAGGCTTCCTTCCCCTTGAACTGGCCTGTTGCACTCCTGTTCTTCTGAGTTGATTGTGCTGGCTTAGCAAGTGGAGAACTATTTGCTGGTTTGTCAAGTTAGCTTTTTGCCAAATTAGTGAATAAAATCAACTCACTGAGGGGTCAGACGCCTGCCAGAACCCTGCTGCAATGGGAGTGCATTGAGGAAGCAGGGAATAAGAAGGAATGTGACTGACTGTTTTGACTGGCAGTGAGTCAATAGGTTCTGGGCTTTTTTACCCAGCTGTTCTGAGACACACTTTAATAGTTACCACAGTCATTTCTGGGAAGTTAAATTTGAACAAGGTATCCTGGTTTTGATACCTACTTACTCTGACATACTATTTTCTGCTGTTCTTATCTGGGATCACCCTCATCCCCCAGCTATGTAAACAGTACTTGTGGTTGTGATTAACTTGAAAATAGCTCAGTCATAAACCAAATTTGTGACAGCCATGACTTTCTTTTCATTCCTATTCCAGAGCGTGATTTCAGACTGCAGCCCAGGGAGCTTAAACTGATCCTTGTGCTGGCTACTGCAGTTCCTCCAGCCCAGCTGTGCATTTTTGCTCTATCCATTCCATTTACTTGAGTACTTCAGGCCCTTTGTTAAACCATTGTAGCCAGCAAACTCACCCTAAAATGATGTATTTTTGTTGAGTTAGTTTTTTGCTGACTGTGGGATAGCTGGAGGTTTTAACAAGTGCTGGAATTTACACGAGATGGGGCCTGGAAGCATGCAGTTGTGGGTAGGGGAAGTGAGCCGGTGTGCAGCTGCTGTTGGATCCTATTACGATTTCATAACCAAAGTTAAGATGCTTAAGTCTCTCTCTGTACTGTTAACCTGTTGGTAATGCCCAATTTAGTGTTTGTCATTATTGTTGGAAGAATTGAATTAGGTGTCACTGTGTTTGTCGTGAAGTTCTAGTGCAGAATAATTTCTTTGCTGCATTCTTTACAGTCATTTATTTCTGCTCGTTACTGATAACAAAGTGAGTTTGGAAGCATTCATTGAGTTAAATAGTAGTTTTACTAGGTAATTCTGCTGTGGCTAGTTTAAAATATTTGTGGATTATTGTTTTGGAGATATAAGAACTAAGGTTTCTTTTGAATTTTCTTCTGTACGGTAGTTTTTCTTCTTACCCCCTTAAACCAACAAATTCTAGTGAATAATAATATTTATCTGTGTTTAAAAAGAGCAGAATCCCCTTTCATGCCCAGTGATCTTAAACGTAAGCGACTTACATGCTAGGGCTTCAGTTTTTCTTGGATTCGTAGCCACGTATATGGCAGATTTTTACTACTGTACTTAAAATCTGCAAATCTAGTTTCGTAAATGTCTTTGCAGTTCACTAATGATTACTGTTTCTTGTAATTCAGTGATTTAGATGCTCAAGTGATGTCCTAGAGGCTTGATGCTTGGGATTAAAAGCTGGGCTGACTTTTATTATATATTTTAAGAAGCAAAAGCTGTGTCCAGTGCATCAGCAAGGACATACCCTGTGGGTCTACATTTGATATAGCAGAAATTCTGTCTAAGGACTGTGGTGAGCTAAAAATGGAGGTCTATGTTCACTTGATTTGATGCCTGTATCCTTGTGCAGAGCTAAATGTCCAGCAGCTTCTGACTCGCTTTTTCTTACTATGGACTAGCTTTTGGCCACTGGTTGGGGTCTGTAAGCCTTTCTTATCTTTGCCCCCTGAGGCATGATTGTCAGGTGTGTGACTACATCATGCCTTGCCAAGGGATATGGCTGATCCTCATCACATACAGAATGTTACTCCTGCCCAGCCTACTCTGGATCCACTTTCTTACATCACAGAGACAGATACAGAACTATGATGTCTCAGGTTTTTTTTTTTTCTGGGACAGTGTGTCTAGATGCTGCATGGCCCTTAGATGGGCATCTCCATGCAACACAGTACTGCCTTGAAGTGGATTCTTCTGTCCCCCGGTAGTGGTTTGGTCAGCATAGCAGTACCTGTGCCATCGGGCAAGTCACATGGTGGGATATGCGTTTGAGAGTAACGCTTGGATCTCTCTGGGTTTTGCACTTCGTTTCACAGCAATTCATTTTTCTAAGTGGCTGTGGCCAACTTGTGCTACTGTTGGGATGTTGGGTGGTCACCCTGAACAGCAAGCAGCATGCTGCAGCCACTCTGGGCTGCTCTCACAAATGCTGCCCATCCATCGTGGAGCATTTTGTTCCTCAGGGGACCTGGCCTCTGCTCTGCTCATACTGTACAGCTGAGCAGCTGTGACCATTTTCATCCTGTTGTTGTAGACGGATTCCTCGTTGGGAATGAGAATGAGTGGCTTGCTTAGGGTAACATCAACTAAACCCCTTTCCTGGGGCAAATAAAGATCTTGCAAAGGTTTATCTCCCATTACTGAATCGCAGCAGTCTACTCTTAATCCCGTTGCAGCTCTGGTAGCTGATTTAGCTCCACCTGATTTTCATCTGTTAACTGGCTCTTTTGGCTCAATGCCATATTGGGCTTTTTTGTGGTTGTTTGTCCCTACAGTCTGTCTTATGAATGCAATCAGTCTTGTAGTGTTCTGTTTCTGCAGGTCTGTTCAGAAAGTACTTCCATTCATTGTGCTACTGTACTAGCAAAGGAATTAAAATAGATTAAGATGTAGTATAGGGACATGGAATGAATGGAACTGATTTTGATAAAAAGAAATTTGATACTCTTTGGTGGGTTATCAGAGGGTAGAAAACAATTCTTCATAAACCACTCTTGTCTAGGTAGTCATGCTGAGAATAATTCTAGCTCTATCAGTAAAAATGTGGGCACTTGGAACAAATAAGTACTAAATTCTGTATAGTCTGAGGAGTTACAGATGGTATAACTTTATCCTTGAAAAACCTCTAGCTGTGAAATAAAACCAAAGGAAGCATTTCATAACAGGTTAAACATTTATTGTATTCGTGAACTCGTTCTGCTTGGTGGTTAAAAAAAAATTGTAATTATGATTAGACTTCCACAATATTTAATTTGTTTTGGTTTTTGAATTAAGTAAGTATTATTTGCTGTTCTGATATTTAGACAGTTTTAATTCATTTTTTGTACATTTGCAACTGTGTTATTTACATGAAGAGAATTGTAATGTCTTGTCTTGTTTGTTGTGCATGTACGTCAAAGTGGTAAGGTTCTAATTAATACATTTCTTGGAACAGATGTACCAAGTCTAATATTAGATGATAGTGAAGATGAGAATGCTTCATCAATTTTTGAGACGAGCTGTCACTCAGTATCACCAAAGAAACAGTCATCAGCTGCTATACATAAACCCTACCTTCATTTTACAATGTGAGTGTTTCTCTAAATGCGTATAACCAGATAAATAAAATGATGAAATTCTGACATCAGGAGACCTAACAAAGATGTTTCTGCTTTGTGGTGGTGTGATTCTGTAATAGAAACATTGTACCTGTACTGACAAGCTTTAGATTTGCCAGTGGCCTTAGGAAAGGCCACATCCCAGACACAGTAATTAGAAATACTTTGCAACACAGAGGTGTATCTTAGAAGGATGTTAGCAGCAATTCCAGATTGTAACAAGCCATTTTGCTTTGAAAGATTAAGAGCTGCGAATAGAGGTGTGCGAATAGGAATGTTGTGGAGGGATTGTTTGCATTTTCTTGGCCTAAAGTATTGTTAAGCTGCAGTGTATGTAGCTGTTTGGATGCATTATATAATTAATGCATTCAGCATTTCTAATACATTTTTTCATTGTTGTTTGTGGAAAGATTTGGGGAAAATGGGAATTTGGAAAGTGTGTATGAAATTTGAATGAGTCTGTCCTGTATAAAATGGAAGTTACAGTAACTAATAATAAACTAACATTTCTTGGGTATTAAGAACGGTTTTAGACTACTTTGGGATGGGTCGGGGGCGTTGGACTAGATGATTTCCAGAGGTCCCTTCCATCCCTGATGATGATTCTGTGATCATTTCTGTTGTTCTGTGGTTCTGCAGGAAGTTTGCTATTAAAGAAAATGAAACTGTTCAGTAGTAGTACTGTTTAGTAGAGCCATCTTGTGGAAACTCCTGAATTTTTGTCCTAAAGAATCATGCCAAAACAGAAAACAAGGCTTAAAAGTAAGGATTTAAATTGAAATAGTTTGAGGTGCATGGTCAGGTATTTTAATGTCACATTTAAGCTTTCATTATGAGCGCAGGAGGGGAACCCAAAACCAAAATGACTTATATATATTTTTGTGGGTGTGTGTCTCAAAAAAAATAATCTCAGAGTATTTTTAGTTTTGGAAATTATGTAAGGCTGCCTTAATCCAACTTTTTGAGCATTTTAGATTGCTGCCTGTGTGTGTAGCTACCACCACAAGAACTGAAAAGGAAAAGGTCAGCAGTGTTCATAGCTGTTTACAAAATACTTAACCTGAAAGAATACCAGCCAGTCTCTTTTCATTGCCCAAGCTCACTGATGTGCAGATAAAAATGCATTGATGAGGAAAAATTAAAATTAATTAAAAAAACTTTATTGCATAATAAATTTTCTGTAAATGGAAAATACTTTTAATGGAAAAACCTAATGCTTCTTTCTTCAAGTCTTGCCCTGTCCCCAAACAGGGCAAAATCCCCAAAACAAATGTAACACAGAACCCCCATAATCCTTATATGGACTCCTTGGGGTTTCTTCTTAACACCAAAGGCAAAAAATAAGTTATTTTTGGTGTTTTCCTTTACAATTTTTCTCCCATTTGGAAAACTGAATGGAAGCACGTAAATATGCTAGAATGAAATGTGAATAGTGATTTTATTCATTGCTACTTCAAGTCCTGTTTAAGTAAACAAAGTGTTGAAATGTTAGGTGGTTCTTGGGTATCTTGCATGAATGGATTGACCTGGGATTCCTGAGGCTACTGGAGATATTTTGGTTGTGAGGACTGAACTACAGATGATTAAATAGATGTCTTCCCTGGAAATCCATTAAGTATTTTATATGATCAAGGAATTGGATTTTAATAAACTAGTTACAAACAAAGCTTTCGTAAATTTAATATGTGTGCATAGAGTTTGAATTAAATTATTGAAAAATCAAAGAATAGACAAAGCTTGAGAGTTATTGAGACTCGGTGTAGTGTTGAGCTGTACTAGGGTTGTATCTTTTAAGGCTATTGTAGCAAATTTAACCCACTATGAAGGCCTTTTTGATTCTAAAATATTCTTTTATGTATCTATCCATTGATACCATGAAAATATGTTACATTTTATTATTATTGTTTTGCTGCAGGTCATCTTATCACCAGCCATCCTCTTACAGACCAAGATTACTGCTATCTGGAGAGAGAGGTTCGGGTCAGACTTCGCACCTTGCTCCAGCACTATTGCACACTCTTGAAAAATTCTCTGTACACAGGCTAGATTTGCCAGCACTTTATTCTGTCAGTGCCAAAACGCCTGAAGAATCGTGTGCACAGGTGACATTTCAGATTCTCTTGTAATGAGTAAACTGTGTGGTTCGGGAATAGATCAGTTGCATGAATATGAAGGCAGCAAGCTGGAATGTAACTCAAAAGTCAAGTTTCATAGGCTCTGTCTGTTTTCATGTTTAAAAGAAAGGAGTCTCTAGAGGGCGATTGAGAATTCTCTGCTGACTGGTGAGAGTAATCACTGTTTTAACTTGCCCCCTCAGTCACATACCTAATGTCAAGTCAGCTTAATCTTGGTCTTGGGTTCCCAGTTGTCATTTTAGTAGCTTGTGTGTGGGTTGGCATGCTTCGGTTCTAGGTATAGTCACTTAGTTTTAAATGGTTTAGGCTCCAAAACAGTCTGTGGTGGCTTTTGTGTAGTTTGCAAACCAGTTTAATTAGCGTCTTGATAGGTCAGTCTCAGCAAGTTTTTAAAACCTACCTGACAAGTAGTTGTGTAGTCTTCTAACACATTGATGTAAAATAATTGAACGATACTGCTAGCAGTCACAGGCGCTTGTTTAGAAAGCTGCTATCATTACTGGAACATTTGCATATAAAATATCACAAATTTGAGTCATTTCCTATTCCACAAGAATTTTATTACTCACAAGGAATAATGATAATTATTTTTTTGTAGTTTAAACACCACTGTTTCTTTAAACAGATCTTTCGTGAAGCTCGAAGAACAGTACCAAGTATTGTTTACATGCCTCATATTGGTGATTGGTGGGAAGCTGTCAGTGAAACTGTGAGAGCTACTTTTCTAACTTTGCTGCAAGATATACCATCTTTCTCCCCTATATTTCTACTGTCTACCTCTGAGTCCATGTATAGCGAATTGCCTGAAGAGGTAAGTTTCTTGTGGAAGGAGATGTTGTTAGGGAGGTACGTGCTCTTCTGAATGTTTTGATAGTATAAAAATACTCCTGTTTTCTAAGTGAATTTAAAATGTGAAACTGAAAAATGTAATATTTGTTGTGTTTGTAATTTTCTTTAATGAGGGATGTACATCCACATCACTGATTTTCATAATCTTCATGCGACTTTGCAGAGAAGACAAAACTGTTCATTTTGTCATTTGTTAATGTTGATAAATCACTCCAGTGTAATTAAATGCATGTTTTGTCTAAAGGCCTGACCTTTAGCTTTGCATCTTCTGCTGTTCAGGATGGGGGAGGAGAGTTCCTATTTTTTTTCTTCAACATTTTCTCTTTTTTTAAAAAATATATATATACACACACACATATATATATATATATACATATATATACATAAATAAAAATTGTGTGGGTTTTTTTAAGCTGGCCCTATCTCATTTTTCAGCACAGAGGTGACCACTGTTAGGATCATGGGATACTGCAGGTTTAGGCACTACAGAAAGTTCAGTGAGAATTGCAGGAATAGGTTTTCTCCAGGCTGGGGCTAATTTTGAAAATTTGTGACTGGTGTTTTAATAATTTCATAATTCATCTGTTTTCGAGTGGGGGCTCAATTACGACTTTTATTTTTTAGGTGAAATGTATTTTCAGAATCCAGTATGAAGAGGTTTTTTATATTCAAAGACCAAGTGAAGAAGACAGAATGCGATTTTTCAGACGGTTAATTCTTGATGAGGCAGCAATGCCCCCACCAAGAAGGAAACAGGCTGGTAAACTAACTTACAGTAAAACCAATAATTATGGGATCTGAATGTTTTCTTTTGTGATACTTTTTTTTTTTTTTTTCAAAAGGTGTGGGTAAACGACAGTTAGTGTAATTAACATTTGACAGTGTAAATCAATGCCCAGAATAAATTTTGCATGTTACAGTTCTCAGTTTTGGAAATTGAAGAGCTCTGGGTTTAAGGATGCAGTACTAGTTAGATCGATGAGGCAGATTAAATACATAATGAAATTCGGAGTGGCATAATCCCCAGAGCCACTGTGTTGTTAATATTTCCATTGTCTGACTTCTTGTTTTTTTCCCTAGCTCTTCGTGCTCTGGAAGTTCTTCCTCTTGCACTGCCATGTCCAGCCCGTGAGCTGTCAGAAGCAGAAAAACAGCGAATGGAGGACCAGGAAGAGAACACATTGAGAGAGCTGCGGTTGTTTCTCAGGGATGTTACCAAGAGGCTGGCCACAGACAAACGCTTTAACATCTTCAGCAAACCGGTGGATATTGAAGAGGTCTTGTTTCAGTAATGTGCAAACAATGAAGTTGAAACTATTAGGAAAAAGAATAAGAATTTAAATTAAAAAAAAAAGGAAATGGATGAGTTAAAAAGAAAAATTGATCCATGATCTTTCCAATTTAAAAAGCTGGTTTTGAGCTGGTGAGATAGACACAGTCTCATCAGCTGTGATCCAAGGAGTTGGAGCATGTTCTTTGGCTGTACCAATAACCTACTGGAAAAACCTTTGTGCATTCCTGTCTGTTTTCTAACTGAAATCAGCATTTAAAAATGCCATCAATCCTATTCCTACCAGTGCTCTTGAAATATTTGAAACCATAAATACAATTCTTTAATAAAAGCTTTTACAACAGTGTAATTATAGACATGATAATATTGGGAAAGTGATCTGTGTCCTGTAATGTATTCAGCATTAATAGTATTGTTGAATAATTCCAGCGGTAATGCACGTGGATGCCATTAATCATAGGTGGTAGCACATTATAAGGCATTAACTGGTCGATTATGGAGTGTGCACACCTAACTGATGAGACAGTTCAATCTGCAAATCTATTTTCAGGTGCTGCTGTATGAATAGGATTGTGTTCAATCTGACTTGGAGATCAGATGCTGGCCCACTGTAAGCTTGGCAAGCTTGCTAATTAAAAATAAAAAAGCTTAATTGCTTCTGAAGAGAAGCGTCTCTCTTGGAAGACACGGAGAGATGAATATGGGACATGAAAAGTACAGCATCCTATAAAAGGCAGATTTGCAGTGTAAATTCCATGCAGGATGGAACAAGCATCTTTGACCAGCCCATGCAGTACTCTCTTAATTTGAGCTTTCCATAGTGTTTGCTAACCGACTGCTTTTGAAAGACTGAGAAGACCTCTTTAATGTGGCAGCTTAGTGTGAGCATGGTCTGAGCAGTAACTGTTTTTTATTATGAAACTGCTTGGGAAGCCCATTATTGTAGGAAACTTCATACTTGTAGCAAAGGCAGTTTATTTTCCCAAAGAACTCATGGTCTAAAGGGCACATAAAGAAAGAAAAAAAATTACCATCCTTGTTTTGTAGATGGAGAGAACAGAAATGTGAATTTGTTATTTAAAGACTTGTCAAAACCCCTGCTGATCTATCACAGCATTAGAAATTAAATACAATCCTTTTCGTCCCACCTGGTGCCTGTTAGGCTCAGGACTATCCTTTCCTTTTCTGTAAGAGCCTGTCTGCTTGACTTACTGAGTGTGTTGAGTTTGTTCTGCTCCTGCTTGTATTGCAGAGGATGCTGGTATCTGATAAGTCAAGGATTTTCCTGACTAATCCTGCACCAGTGTTTCCAGTGAAGATTCTGATGATGTGCTAACAAGAAAGGGAAGCCCATAGTTTGGCTTTCCAATCATTGAAACAATTACCATCACGTTTCCATAGAGGGAAAGAAAAGAGAATTTCTGCTATTTTAATTTTTCATTGTGTATATCAGTGTGAATATTTAAGGAATTAGGTGATAGATTGCTGTCCACTGAAGTGATGCATTAATGTTAGCTTAGGTTGTAATATATCTCTGTATGTGTGTCTATAGCTACTTTATTAAAAAAATTCTTCTGGAGCTTTTATGGTTTAGGATTCTGAGTATGTATTTAACTCTTCAGTATTTTGGCAGCCGCTGTCATATGTGGGCGATTTCAAAAGAAAAAAACGAGTTTCTGAGGCTGCCAGTATTTTTAATTGATTGTAATCTTAATCACATTGAAACATTTGAGTGTAGGGTTTTTTCCTTGAAGTAAATATCAAATCCATAGTGGATTTTTTCCTGAACTTTGTTACAGCAGCTGTGCTGATGCATTTGACTATCAAGCTTCAGCCCCTTATGGCACCATTAATTACATTCAATACTTTTTAGTGGCTGCTACATCTCCAGTTACAAGTTAGGCTAGTAGTAAGCTGTGAACTCTGACACAAGGCTTTCTCTTTAGTCTGCCTTTCTGTACAGTCAGTTTAATGTTTTTCCATTGATAAAACCTGACTTTTTTTGTTGAACAAATGATTGAAAGAACTGCTCAGTAAAACATTTAAAGGCTGATAATTTGACTGTTCAGCTTAATGAGAACTTTACCTAACAGGTGAACAAAATACAGATTCCCTAATTTCCTAGTGTTTTGAGTTATGGTGGTTATTTTTGCCTTTCTAATCCCAGAGAGTGCTATAATGCTGTACAAAAAAAAAAATCAGTCTAGACAAAATTAAAAATACTTTGCAGTTAAAGTGATTTGCCTCAAAAATGCAATTAAATGAATTTTAAAAGATGAATTGGTGAGCTGCTGAACAAAAAGTAACTTCGGAAGTCTAGGGATTTATTTAGTCTGATAAAAATTTTGTTTTCAACAAATTTGTTGTTCATGTTTAGCTAATGTATTAGAGCTAAACATGTGGAATAAATAAGAGCATAAAGATGTGAAGTTGGCAATGTTCAAATGGAATGTATAAGGTCCTGTGTCATTTCTCTATGCTGTTTGTTTGCAGGTTTCAGATTACCTTGAGGTTATCAAAGAGCCAATGGACCTATCAACAGTAATAACCAAAATTGATAAACATAACTATTTAACAGCCAAGGATTTCCTAACAGATATTGACCTGATTTGCAGCAATGCATTGGAGTACAATCCAGACAAAGATCCTGGAGGTAAGGACCTGCTTCTTTTGGGCCTACCTAAACCCTAAAGCTTGGTATTTAATCACGTAGTTGGTTGTTGTTCAAGAATTTAAATAAGCTGCACGCTATGTGACAGTTCGGATAAGCAAGTCCTAAGGATCTATGCCTCTAGTATTCCGAGGCATGTGGTGCACTGGGGGACATGATCAGAGCGGGAGAACTACAGCATTCAGAGTTGTTTTCTAATAAATCAGGTTTTGTTGTTCCTTTTCAAATTTGATAGCTCCTTTTCAGTGAATAGACTTTTTATATGCAACAAAACCCCAATGTACTTTGGAGATCTCTGTGGAGAATCCTGCGTACAATCTGGCAGTGGCCTGATTTATTTCCACATTGGCTCAGAACACGAAATTCACACATGGAAATTAAGAACTATGTATTTGGGGATAGAAATAAAACAGGATAAACCATCAGGCAAGGAAGTCAGTTGCAACTGATTAGGAGAGATTAGAGGGTATTGTCTTGACAAAGTGTGATGGGATGCTTTCAATTAAAATGGAATTTGCAGATTGAAATGCGTGTAAAAGCTGTTCACGCTCAAAACTAAGGAAAGAACATCTTGTGTACTCTTTGCTAAGGCCACCTTACAGTGTGCATTGCCAAAAGAAAGCCTTTCCATTGGCAGCTTCATCAATACAACAACAACAAAGCACCCTTTTGAATGTAGTTGTATTTAAGTGATACTTGGAAATCTGGGTCCATCTGCAAATGAAGTCCAGTGCTTGAATAAGCTTTTTGTTAAGTTTTTGTGAAAGTCTAACCAGGCTGGTGAAGGGGCTGGTGGGCAGATCATATGAGGAGCAGCTGAGGGAGCTGGGGTTGTTTAGTTTGGAGAAGAGGAGGCTGAGGGGAGACCTAGTCACTGCCCACAACTACCGTAAGGGAGGTTGTGGAGAGGTGGGCGATGGTCTCTTCAGCCAAATAACAAGAGATAGGACAAGGGGAAATGGCACGAAGCTGTACCAGGGCAGGTTCAGATTAGATGTTAAGAAAAAATTTTTTACCTAAAGAACCGTTGGGGCCTGGAACAGGCTGCCCAGGGAGGGGTTGAATCACCATCCCTGAATGTGTTTAAAAAAAGGGTAGATCAGGTACATAAGGATATGGTTTAGCAGTGGAACAGTTGGACTTGATGATCTTAAAGGTCTTTTCCAACCTTGTGATTCTGTGAAATCATTTTATCAGGTTAAGGCCTGATTTTGTATTTTTTTTTTTTTTCTTGCTTCTCAAGTTTTTGATTTTGTGAGGTATTTGCAGATGTCTCACACGTGGACCAGTCTCATCAGTTACATGTGTTTCCCATTGCCATTTGAACGCAGTGCTGGTTCATATCTGCAGAAGATAAACTTCACTTTTTTCAATTTATGACGCACTGTATAATATACATTTTTTTTTTCAAAATAACATACAGCAGAAGGTTTTATGTGTTCTTGATAACATACTTTTGAGGACTTTTAATGTGTAATTGTTGTGAAGTAATCAACGTCCTTGATGGACACTTGGGATTCTGAGCGTCTCTAAAGATCTCCTTTAGAAGATGAGGACTATGATGTATGTTTGTGACTTGGCAATGGCCTTTGGGAAAAATTGGCATTGATATATATACCCGTTCTCATTTTTAGGCCATTTGGGTCTGTGGGCATGGCTGTTTAATTCTAGGAAATGTAGTCTGAAGAGGACTTTTTAAGTGTTGCAGCAGGTGTTAAGGGACTAAAGACTTCTAAGGTCAGATCTGCTCAGGATTGTAAACAACACGAGTCTTTGGTTCAGTGTGGCAGAAACATAAAATAGTGAAGACAGCTTGGGGAACATTTAGCAGCAAAGGTTTTCATTGAACTTGTCCAAAGAGAAAAGAGCCTTTAAGAAATATATTTAGGGAACCAAAATAGTGATAATTTGGTTTTCCTCGTCGTCATGACTGAGCTGGGAAAAATGGATCTGGGTATTTCTAGGTTAAGTTTTGGATTAGAGTTTCTCATCACTAGGTAGGTAGTGAAAGATAATTCTATCCTCTGTGTTGTCATCAGTAGATGATGTATTGCTCTTCTGGCATGCAAGGCTTCTTGAGATGTTGTCTGAATACACTGCTAAAACAGCACATTGTATCTGCTCTGAGTAAGAAGTACTGATGTTCAGACACATTAGCTGAATATTAACCTATAAATGGTCACATTCTTTAAAGCTTGGCATATTTGCTTCCCCTTCTTCATGCTTGAATTTGCAAAAGAATCATACTGTACCTGCTTCTGTCATTGTTGGGAAAGCAGTTGGAGTACCAAGACTAGCAGATTTATATGCAGTACAGATACTCAAAACTGCCTTCTTGGGGATTTTTTTCTTGATACTTTGCTATAAAATTTCAGTTACATTCTATAGGAAGCTTTTTTTTTTCCTTCTTTCCCTCCATTGTTTGACCAGGAAACAGTGTTCTTAGAGGCATGGAAACATAACCATTGTGTGTTAGACATAAAAGTATTTGCCTCTTTGAAGCACTGTCTGTGGAAGGTCTTGCCCATTGCAGGATTAGAGGAAAGTAGTAGTTCAAACAAATACTCTTTATTTGATTTTTTTTCTTTTTTTTTCTTTTATTCCCCTCCCTTTTTTCTTTCCTCTGTGAGGACATATTAAGCTTTATTATCTGACCAGTGTTTTGAAGTCTGATACCACAAAATTACATCTGCAAAGAATGCAGTGTATTTTTTGTGGTCATAAAACATAATGCTTCACAAATACATGTGGGCAAAAATTTCTAGTTTCCAGTTGATGTAAGTAGAGGTAGGTTTCCCCAGAAAACATACATAAGACTCATTTGAGCTGGCTACTGGATATTCTTTTTCACTCAGCAGTTTTTCAAGCTGTAAAATTTGCTGTTTCTAAAATTACAAACCTTGTCTAATAAACATTCACTGATATTATTAATTGTTGGCTTTTAGTGATTATTAAAACAGATTAAACCTGCTAATTGTATAATGTGTTGTAGATGTTAATGTTGATGTTTGCTGTTGAGGTACTTCCATCAGCTGGATAAAGTAATTCAGTATGGATAAATTGAGAAATTAAATGTGTCTGTACTAAAGGCAAATGATGATTGTTACAGGTTTCATTGAAAAGTAACATTCTGGATATCAATTTTCTCTATGTAGGGGCTTGCTTGTTAACTTATGAATAATTTTCAAGTGATTACTCTTCTTTTTATGTTTCAAAGGTATGGGAACTGGCCTTCTCTAAAAAAAAGATGGATTTAATGAGTTGCATTTAGGCTTCCAGTGTGGGCAGTGGGTTTTGTCCGGTTCCTCAAGTAAAGGTGAAAACGTAGCAAACTCAAGGCTTGTTTCTTGGCAGTGCCTCTCAGTGGATGAAAATGAGAAATAGCTATTCAATATAAGCAATAAAGTAATTTTGTTTTAGCACAATTTTGAATTTTCTAGCAGTATTGAAATAACAATTAGGCAGTAATTGAACTTTAAAAAAAACAAACAAGGGAGGAATATAAGCAAGAAAGGCTGCCTTACAGATGCAGGAGATGTCCTGTATGACTTTGCAGGCAGTATAAGTGTATGAACGCTCCTAGACACCAGTGGGTAAATTAATTCCTGGATCAGTCTCTTGTTACTTTGGGGACTCTGTGCACCGTGCTCCCTACTGCATAGATCTGCCTGTGGAAGCTGGCTGTACCTGCTGATCCTAGCAAGTTTCTAAAGATTGAAAGTTGATTTAGGTGTGTTCATCGTTCACCGTTTGCATTTGCTTATAAATGCCAGTGTTGATTAAAGTAACAATTTGTACTTCTAAAAACTCCTGTATCTCTTAAATTAGCTGGCTCATGACTTTTGAGCGTGCTATGGTATTGATCCATCTACCTTTTCATACATTTCCCAGTTACCTTCTGTCTTGTATCACTGTTTTAATACACAGTACAGAAGAACATGGAAATGGTAAAGAATTTCCACATTGTGATTAAAATTAACAAGTATGCTGTTCTGTTTTCTAGATAAAATAATTAGACATAGAGCATGTACTTTGAAGGACACTGCTCATGCTATAATTGCTGCTGAACTGGATCCAGAATTTAATAAGATGTGTGAGGAAATCAAGGAAGCAAGAAGAAAAAGAGGTATGTTTAACTTCATTTATCAGAACACAACATACATGGGAAAGAAACCAGAATTTACAAAGATCCATATAGAAATTTAAATTTAAGGTGAAATAGAGAACGCATGTCAGATTCAGGCAGTGCATGTTAAAAGATGGATGAACTTGAAACCTGTGTACTTAATCCAGCTGTGTGAGCTGGTCTGATAAGGCCAGCACCCTTCTTTCTGAAAGAAGGATGCATTCCCTACTACAGTATTGTTAGATAAACGTTGAGATTGCTGTACTGATTGAAGGTGTGGTGAAAGCAGAGCTGTGTGTTACGAATGCCACGTTATGCAGTGTAATAACAATTATCATAAGGGAGACAGCATTTAACCTGTGGATTTTGGGGACAAACTTTTAGCAGGGCCTGTTGTGATAGGACAAAGGAGTAGGGATTTTAAACTAAAAGAGGGTAGATTTAGACTAGGTATAAGGAAGAAATTCTTTACTGTGAGAGTGGTTGAAGCACTGCAACTCATTGCCCAGAGTGGTAGAAAATGCCTAATCCCTGGAAACATTCAAGGTCAGATTGGATATGGCTCTGAGCAACCTGATCTAGTTGAAGATATCCCTGCTTATTGGAGGGGGCTTGAACTAGAGGACTTTTAAAGGCCCCTTCCAACCCAAACTTTTATATGATTCTTTGATTGTCAGTTCATCCTGGCATGTGCGTAAATGTATGTTTTGTGATATGTTGGTTTTTTGGATTAAGAAACAACTATTGTATCCACATTTGAGGGGAACATAAGGCTGATAATCTAATAGTCCAGAATCAGGAAATACATTACCCTACACTGGAGGACTACTTTTTGTTTAAATTAGTGCAGTTCTTTTCAACTTGTAGTTCGTAGACCTCCACGTCTCTTGACAGCTTCTGAAGTAACCACAGCTGGCAATCAGAAGCCCAAACGTATTCCTAGAAGGGCTCTGTTTTCATGAAAGATACTGTACATGCATGGAAAACTTTAAAAGTTCTGAAAGTCAGAAAGGGTTGAAAAAACACTTTTAGAATCACTTAGAAGTTTTATAATAAAACTTCATGCTGATTTAGGGATTGCTGATTTCAATAATTCCAGCTTTATCTTGGCAAGTTTAGTAAAAAAATGCATTATTTGATTTCTGGGTTGAATTTGGCTGGTCTTAACTTACAGCTGCTGGTTCTTGAAATATCTCTGTCAGTAGATTAAGACCCTTTATTAATATATTTCTTTGAACTATGCAAGTATCTGTAGGCTTTCTCTTCTTCAGGTTAAAAAGGAAACTTCCTTTTATTTTCCTATTCAGTCATGCATTTTTTGGGGTCTAATTTCTGTACAAACTACCAGTGCATGTCTTGAATTGTGGATAAGAGAGCCAATTGTAACTCACTGTGGTTGTAAAATAGAACTAACATAATGCCTTCATTTCTTCTCTGTTCTTTTCTATTAGAAGTATAAGAATATTCACAATTCTGGCCATAGTGTCATGCTGTGAGCTATGCTCAGTTAATTATCCATTACAAGTCCCCCATGATTGTTAAAGGTTATTGCTTCCGAGGTTAAACTAACTGTTTGTAAGAGATCTTTGTTACAGAGGATGACCATATAGCTTGTAGTGCCTCCTTTCAAGTCTTGCAAGAGCTGACTGGTATGCTGCCCTTCTTGTGACAGTGGCCAAGTAATAGATATTTGGGGGGCCAAAACCTGCAGACCCTGTTGCAAGAGGTGGGGTTTTAGAAATTAAGGTTCATAGTGGCATGCAATGAACTTGTTAAATCAGAAAAAGATAGTAGTACTGGTGTCCGATGGTGGTTATTGGACCTTCAGATAAAGGTAGGTGACTAGCAGTACCACAAAATCCCAGAATGGTCAGGATTGGAAGGGACCCTTGGAGATCATGTAGTCCAACCCCTTCCTGCTAAAGCAGGATTGCCTGGAGCAGGTACTAGTTGTTTGTGAGTAACAAGAAGGCACATACAACAATGGACAGTTTTCAAAGTGCATTCTACACATTGGTATGGAAATTCTTGGTGTCACAGATACCTGCAAGTCACATTTCAAAGAAGCTCCTGCTTCTGGACCACGTTGTGGTTTCAAGAACAAAAGAGCCCTGCAGCTGGTTCAGCTGCAGAATGTGGAAGGCTACTGGTTTAGCAAGGACAGACAATCTGGAATGCATGGAAGAAGCTGTATTAGATTAGCTGGTTACAAGTAAAGAAAGACTCTTGAGGTCTGAGGAAACCCCATGCTGTCAGGTGAGCCCAAGAGATTGTCCTGTCTCTGGATCAGGAGTTGTGTCAAAGATTGTAGTGTAGAACGGTGTAGAAGATGGCACTTCAGGCATGTAGTCTTGGCAGTGGTCTTTGTAATAGATGGAAGGGATGTGAATGCTGGTTCACCTTGCCATTACTCACATTTTGCTCTACAGAATATGCTCAGCAACACAGCAGATCAGCAAAATCACAGTGATCTGCAGGTCTAGACTTTGTTTCACTTTGGACAAGGGATGACAGAAGCATATACTTGCATTTTGTTCTTTTGATTGCATGTCCACATTCTTCTTTGATTACCAGATGGTCAGGTATAGAAGTGATCCCCAGATCCTCCTCCTCCTTCCCACCTGCTTTGTAATAAGAGTAGATTTTGAAATAATGGAATGTTTCAGTGAGGAAATACTTGAGGAAAACGTGAAAGCCTTTTGCTGTCCTAAACCTTTGTCCAAATCGTCATCTAAATGTAACGTTGAGTGAAGCTACCTGATGAAATCACGCTGAATTGAGCAGCCAGCCTTGTTGCCTGACCCCAGTGTATGACACAAAGTGGTGGGGAATAGAACCCTTAAGTACTTACAATATCAGCAAGAGATGTCCAAGCAAGGCCTTAAATGAATGTTGAGACTGAAGCCACAGCAAGTGTGTTGCACTGTATGATGCACAGTGGACCACTTTTCAATTTGGAGTACCCTGAGCTTTTCATCTTGTTTTAAAAGTGCCAGTGTACGGGCTTGTGTACACTGTCATGGGAAAAACCCCAAAGAGTGTCCACATTTCTCTGCCTACATGTCTGGACTCACCTTGAAGGGCCCTACCTTCAGGCTGGGTTCATCATGCGATACCTACTAGTGGTTCTTGGACTGAATGTAAAAGCTGTATTAATACCTTCTCGGAAGAGGTCATGGTAGTGTTGCAGTCACAGATTGAGTCAGTGTAGATGGCTGTGGTCGTCAGAAAGGAAATTTGTCTTCTGACAAAAAGAACATAGCCTGTACTTGGCCAGCATTTTCTTGGCTGTATTTGGAAAGACTTCAGTATTCAACATGAGATTTGGATGGAATTGAGGAAACTGATCTGTATGAGGCTTCTAATACATTCTCTGGAAATGTTATCAAGTGATTCTGTCTGGAATCAGAAGAGTTTGGAAGGCAAGTGACATTACTGTAGGCTTTTTAATCTTTACCCAGTTGAAAAGCCATTGATTTTCTGAAAGGTGTCATGTATTAGCTCTTAATTTATTTCCAGGATACTGAAGATGAGGGTTAAGGCTAAAATGCTACATATCCATTTTCTTCACAATTCTCTTGGCAAGCTACTTACCTTCCATTTTAAAACTATGTAAGATTGCTATTTTCTACTTTTTTTTCTTTTTCCACAACTTTTCAGTTTTTCTGACAGATTTTCCGTTTCTGTTCCCTGCTGAGACTGGTGACCAGTCTCCAAAGAAGCACTGCAGTGTAACAGAATGATAAACTGTGTAATAAAATTAGTATCTAGCAGTTAAACTTGGATTTCTTGTTCTTGTCATGCAGAAATGAGGTGCTGTTGTTGCAAGGCAATAAATCTAAGAATAGCAGTTTTGAAGTTGATAAATTAAGAATAAACTATACTAGATTATTGCAATTTGCAGCTTCTTGTTGAAGCCAACAGGTAACAAGGTAGAAGTGGTGGATGTTTTGAGTAATGAAATGTGTTTAATATGCAGCTTAAAAGATCTGTAACGATATCTAGAAATTTCTGCTGTAATTACTAACCATTAGGTGAGAGTTCCTTGTGAATCTTTTAATTTCCGCATCCATCCGTTTTAGAGCTTCTTGTCAGCTCTTGGTAACTCCATTCTGGTTACTTCTGGAGATGTGGAGTGCCGTTCAGAAGAGTCTTTTAGTGGGTGGACAGGAAATGCTAGTTCACAAATACGAAACTTCAGAGATTTATTACATCTTTAAAATGTGCTTTACCAATATGAAAGTTTGCATTTTCAGAATTTAATTTAAATCCTGATGAAATAGGAAAAGCTGGGATATCGACTTATATTGCAGAAGGCAAACCAGACTATTTGTTAAAAGCAAAATTGCATTTTCTTAATCTAAGAGCTCATATTGACTCTGTGTCGTGGTTTTGCCCCAGCCGAGGGCCGCACCCCACACAGTCGCTTGTACTTTTAAAAGGAAGGGGGAGGGAAAGTTGGGGGAGGGGGAAAAGGGAAGGAAGAAGGAGGAAAAGAAACCACAACCTATAAACCAGAACCACGCAGGTTGGGATAAGGATAGTTTACTAAACAATAACAGAAAACTAGATATAACAATAACAGAAGTTTAAAGCACAAAATAGATGAAACTGGTGATACACAATGCAGTTTCTCACCAAACCACAGAACCCAGGCCGCACAGCTTAGAGCCGTCCCCGAACCCGGAAACTGCCCGTCCTGGTGTTGTCTCCTCCTCTTCCCCCCAGTCCCCCTTTATACTGAGCATGACGTAACTGGCATGGAATATCCTCTTTGGCCAGTTCGGGTCACCTGTCCTGGCTACGTCCCCTCCTTTCTCACTAGTAAGGAAGTATGCAGAGCTGAGAAAGGTCCTTGATTGCCCGGCAACAACTAGAAACATCAGGGTGCTATCAGCACTGTTCTCATCCTAACACCCAAACATGGCATTCCATCCACTACTAAAAATAATTAACTCCATCATAGCTGAAACCAGGACACTCTGAAATGGATCTGTTTTACATAACATAGATCATGGTGACAATACAAGGTTTTTATTCTGATACTCTTTGTGATATGGCATACAATACCATTATGAATTGCCACTTATTTTAAATCATCTGTTTAAAATCAAGAAAAATTGAAACTGTCAATAAGAATTTATTTAGTAGAGGAAATATGGATAGAAGAATTCAGTCCTTAGGGATCCAAGTGTGAGAGGCAGTAACATTTTTCTAATCCGTCAGAGCTGACAATGTTCAGACTGTGCAACCAGAAAGTTATTTTGTCAGTAAAACCCAAATATTCTTGATTCTAATCATTGTATTAAATGTCCAGCTAAATATTAGTTGATGTATTCTTATTGCAGCATTGTATTCTAACGTTGTTTTCTTTAATTCAGTAGTTTTATGCAGCTTGGTTTATTTAAATAGGTATGTTTATCTTCTGTATGCAGGCTTATCAGTAACAGCAGAACAAATAAATCCTCATGGTTCTACTGTACGGAAAACAGAAGCCAGAGTTGAAGAGGCATTTCGGAACAAACAAAAACCCACAATGGCAGTGTGGCCCAACTCTGCAAATAAATGTGCATGTAAGTACCTTGGGTGATAATTGTACAAAATTAGAGGTACTTCCGATGGCAAATGTTACAAATGTGTCTCTGCTACTGTTTACTTGTTATTTCCAGAAGTAATTATAGGCATTAAAAATGTGAAACTTCAGGAATTACTCTTTTTTTGTAATAGGAATAATACATAATTCTTTGTAAAGGACTTTTCAGTATGAGGTGGATTCAATCCAATGAGAAGATTGTTTTTATCTGTTTGATAAGTGTTAAGATTTGTTTACTGTATGTGTCCAGAGGTACATACAGACAAGCTGCTTCATACAGTCATGCACTATAGTTATTCGCTTCCTATCTTCAGTACATACAGTGTCATGCTGAAAGTTAGAAAAGATTGCAAATCAAAGTGCCTTTATTGCACCTGATTATCAATGGTCAGTACCTGTTATTGGAGGATGGTAAGATACTCTTGTGGAAGTCTACTGGATTAGTCCAATTAATTGATCAATATCTCTGGATTTGTGAATGACTGTTTAACTGTGGTGAGGTATTCAGAGGCGCTGCAAATTATTTTTGAGGGAACTTACTAGAACAGGTAAATACACAACAGTTTTTTATAAACAAAGACTAAGAGGGAACTGAGTATGAGGGATATAGAATCATAGAATGTGTAAGGGTGGAAGGGACCTTTAGAGGTCATCTAGTCCACCTCCCCTACAGTAAGCAGGGACATCTTCACTAGATCAGGTCTCTCAGAGCCCCCTCAAGCCTGACCTTGAATATCTCCAGGGATA
The DNA here is from genome assembly GCA_020800305.1 of Porphyrio hochstetteri. NCBI lineage: Eukaryota > Metazoa > Chordata > Aves > Gruiformes > Rallidae > Porphyrio > Porphyrio hochstetteri. The sequence goes on along the minus strand of CM036907.1, from coordinate 118,484,095 downwards.
GGGCTCCACTGGCTCCCTGGGCAACCTGTTCCAGTGATCTACCACCCTAATAGTGAAGAACTTTTTCCTAATGTCCAACCTAAATCTCCTCTTTTCTAGTTTAAAACCATTATCCCTTGTCCTAGTGCTCCATGGCCCCGTGAACAGTTCTTCCCCAGCTTTCTTATAGGCACCTTTCAGGTATTGGGAGGCCGCTATAAGGTCCCCTTGGAGTCTTCTCTTCTCCAGGCTGAACAAGCCCAATGCTCTCAGCCTGTCTCCCTAGGAGAGCTGCTCCAGCCCTTTGATCATTTTTTTGGACTCCTCTGGACATGGACCTGTTGGAGCATGTCCTCCTTTTGCTGAGGGCTCCAGAGCTGGACACAGCACTCCAGGTGACTTCTCCCCAGAGCAGAGCAGAGGGGCAGAATCACCTCTTTTGATCTGTTGGCCACGCTTCTTTTCAATACTAATAGGTGTGCATGGCTTTCCTGCTGAAAATGTGGAATCCATTATTATTTTATAATTAATAGCATTATCAATTATTGCTTAATAGGCAAAACTAATGGATTGGAGCTGACGGATTTTCATTGGATCTTCTTGCTCTCCTTCATAGTGCTTTTCCTTGATGAGAAAGTTTTCTAAGCATGATGATAACTGCCCAGAGATGAACATTGTTTATATATGAATGATAGTGTTGATGTCAAATAGTTTAATTAATTGGAGGTGTATGGTTTTATTTCCTCAAGCTGTAATTTCTTCCGTTAAAGGAATTAAAGTCAATCGTACAGAGTTATGGCTTGAATAAACTGTTACATAATAAATTGATGATGTGAATCCAAGCTGTTCTTTATTCATTTGGCAGCTTGTGCAGAAACAGAGAGAGGAGGGAAAGGATTCTCAATTTTGTGTTATCCCCCACCCCCCAAAAAAATACCATCCATGTAGAGATTCTCACTTGACTGATGTACAGAGCTCTTTCCAGGCTCTATGTACTCTGCAGCAGACGGTAGGGTTTATAGACCTCTAAGACGGATGTCTCCTGGGATGAGACATAGCCATTACTGGTGACTCGTATGAAAAGTGGCTCTGGTATGTCTGCTGTCTCTTCCACCTGATGACTTCTCCATCTGAAAACTAGAGCAAATGACTTCAGGAAGCTGCCAGTGTTTCTGTGTGTAAACAAAAAAAGAAGTTAGTTAAGGCACTGTTCCTCTTAGTGTTTTATGTTACGTTGGAAGGCAAGAAATTTTGAGGCTTAGTGGTGTTTGGGAGTATGATCAAATGAAAACCTGCCTTTTGAGGCTGAGTCTGGGAAAGTCCAAGAGAGATGTGATGAATCTAGTAATCAAGAGAGGGAACCAGGAATTGACGAGCAATCAGAAGTCTGCAGACAGGATTCAAGTAGACACACTTAAAGGTTGATGTGGTAAGTTCAGTGGAGACTTTCTCTTCCCAGTTTCCAGTCTTAGAAGGATTTTTGGAGGAAAGAGCTGGAGTAAAGTGAGAGCAGAACTGAGAGGATTGTAGGGAGCTCATAGCAGCAAATTACATGGTGGATTATGATTGTATGTATGAGAGAAACAAGTTTAAAGAAGGGATTTCTGAACAGAGGTGATTTTAGAGGTAGAGTGGAAGTTTTTTTGTAGTCAAGAGCTAATATTTTTTTAAGGACTAAAATGTATTAAACGAGCAGAGTAACAAGGACAATGATTTATGTATTTTAATTACACGAGATTAAAAACTGTACTTGGCAATTAATAATTCTTAAAATTTTCCAATTTTTTCTGCTATTTTAACTTCGATTAATTTTTTCCTGTAGATAAATCTAAGGGAAAAAAAATCACTGATCAACACTTTTTTCCAGATTAAATTAATTTTTTAGGAGCTTTGTTTACGGTATTTTTAGCTGCAAAAAGGGCAGTTCAGATGAAACACTTGAGAACCCCAAAGGAAATCATTGTCAAGCGTCTTCTCTAAAACCAGAGTGGACTACAGACACTGCAGCAGCCTTCTTGGGTTTGAAGCCCTGTTTGCTGTTCAGGTCTCGCACAATAGAGAATGAGAATTAGTTTATCACATCCTGGTTTGTTTTCTGAGTTGATACAATTTGTGAGATGCTTAATTTAGGTTCTTAGTTCCATATTACTACATTGGGGTTTTTTCCCCAATATATTTAAAATTATGTTTTAATTTGATTAGACCTGATGGGCTGTAAGAAATGGGGCACAAAATTGTTGTTCTATTTGAAGACATCATGATACATGTTCCTGGGTTAGATTTAATCTGCAACTTCCATTTCCCTTGTTGAAAGCACACTGGTGGTAGGTGGTGTATCACAGTGCAGATGAATATTGCGTTATTAGAAGTTGCTGAAAATCTATTTGGGAGAGTTCTACTACAGATAATTTAAAATGTTTCCATGCTGACTGTGTGGGACATAGGTCAAAAGCCTGATGTAAGTAGTTGTATGATGATAGAATCACAGAATTGCTGTGGGTGGAAGGAACCTCTGGAGGTCATAGAATCAAAGAATGGTTAGGATTGGAAAGGACCTTAAAGATCATGGAGTTCCAACCTCCCTGCCATGGGCAGGGACACCTCTCACTAGACTTGGCTCCTCAAGGCCCCATAACCTGGCTTTGAACACCTCCAGGGATGGGGCATCCACCACCTCCCTGGGCAACCTGTGCCAGTGCCTCATCACCCTCATAGTGAAGAATTTCTTCCTAATAGCCAATCTAAATCAAACCCCTTGTGATTTAAAACCATTCCCCCTCATGCTATCACTCCCTGCCCTTCTAAAAAGTCCCTCCCTGGCTTTCTTATAGGCACCCTTCAGGTACTGAAAGGCCACTTTAAGGTCTCCCTGGAGCCTGCTCTTCTCCTGGCTGAACAAGCCCAACTCTCTCAGCCTGGTGTCATCTGCAAACTTGCTGAGGGTGCACCCAACCTCACTGTCAATATCATTGATGATGATAGTAAATAATACTGGCCCCAGTATGGACCCCTGAGGGACACCACTTGTCCAAGATCTCCATCTGGACATAGAGCCATTGACGACTACTCTCTGGATGTGACTACCCAACCAATCCTTATCTACTGAACTGTCCACATCAAATCCATATCTCTGCAGTTTAGAGAGAAGGATGTTGTGGGGGACTGTGTCAAAGGCCTTGCAGAAGTCCAGATAGATGACATCCATTGCTTTTCCCGTGTCCACTGATGTAGTCACCCCGTAATAGAAAGCCACCAGGTTGGTCAGGCAGGATTTGCCCTTGGTGAAGCCAAGCTGTCTTGAATCACCTCCCCATCTTCTATGTGCCTCAATATAGCTTCTAGGAGGATTTGTTCCATGATCTTCCCAGGCACAGAGGTGAGGCTGACAGGTCAGTAGTCCCCTGGGTCATCTTTTTAAAAAATGTACACAATGTTGCCTTTCTTCCAGTCACCATCCCCTACTTAGAGCTGGTTTCTCCAGGCTGTGCTCAGTGGTGTTTGGAGGATCTCCAAGCATGGAGTGTCCATGACACACCTGGTAAACCTCTTCTGGTGCTTGGCCATTCTCACAATAATTTGTTTTTCTTAATTTTGAATTGAATGTCTTCCATTTTAATCTGTGCCCATTACCTCTTGTCACTGGGCACCTGTGAGAAGGCTCTCCTTTCTTTTATGTACACATGTGGAAAAGGAAGCTACCAGCAATGTGCAGTTTGATGTGTCTGGTAAAGTAATCATACTTAGTGGTTTAGGTGCACGATAGCATCTGAAACATTAGCATCTCTTTAACTGTTGGGATGCTGTATAGTAAAACTCTGTCCTACTGCTCTGTTTTGCCAGTAGATGGAGTATGTTGCATATTATTTTACTGTCTTGCAGTTGTTTCTTTTAGTGTTACATAGAAATATACTGTATGGGGAAGATTTGGTTTTACATGCTTAGCTCTTTTTTCAGTATTTAACAGTAATATATTGTAGTGATAGACTGCAGATTTTATATGTTCTTCGTAGGGAAGATGACTTTTATGCTCTGTGATGAATATGATAACTGTGAAAACGGCATTTGGAGCAAATAAAAAAATTAAAATATGTTTTGTTCTGTGAGGTATTGAAAATGTAAGTTTTACATAAAAGCCATTTTATAAATATGAAGTAAATATGCTGCTAACTTTCCCCAGCAATTAGAATACTGGTCTCTGTAGAAAGAACTCTAGGGAGATCAAGCAAGGATATACAAAATCTAGTTCCTAAATAAATAGTATTTTGTGTGCTTCTTTGGATTATTGGTTGGTTTTCTGTTTGTTTTCTAAATGGGCATCTTTGCTATCATAACTCTGTTTCTGCTTTTTAGTGGCAGGAATATTTTTTTTTTAAAAGACTTTTAGAAATGAGAAGTCTTTGTTTATAATCTTTCTCAAACTGATTCTCATGCTTTGATTTTTATCTGTTTAGTCTCTTTGACCTCTCTGATACAGTGGTGCCAGCGATGGCTGTACTCCAGGCTTTCATGTGACTACAGTAATACCTTATCAAAGGACGTGGCACAGCAGATGCCATATGGTTTTTATGTTTTTAACTATTTTCTGCCTTTTATACTAGTTCGGAATTTGGATTCAGAATTTGGATGCCGACACAGTAACAGTCATACAGATGCTACCATTAAAATCTGGTAGCTGCAAATCCTACACTTGCTACTCTTTTCTTTTCCTGCTCTCCAGAAAAGGGATTTGACTTGGGCTAATTCTCACTTGAGATTAAAAGCAAGTACTGGAATTTGAAAAACACCATTATAAATTAATTTCTGGAATTTGAAGACATCTTTACTTAGAGCTGAGACAACTGTGTTTCCTTTTTTCTCTATCATTTTTTTCTGGGTAGAGTTGGTGTTGGCATTCTGGGTTTGACCTCCTCTATCTGATGCTGGCTTCAAGGAAGTTACAAAACTTTGAGAATTATATCTTTTTTTTATGCCTGATTTTGAAGGAAATATCAGCTTAGCTGATTTTAAGTTGGTTGCCAGTGCTTTTAAATCCTGTAGACTTTGTAATTTTTCTAATTAAAAATGCCATTTGCTGGATTTGTGGGAGTTCTAATAAATCCTGGCTGCCTGATCGTTTTTGGGAGCCCATCAAACTTTTGGACTTGGTGATGCCTAGTGGCAAAGCGATTTTCTTTTTCTCACTGTTAAATACCTCATGAATTAATCAAATGTCTTTTTTTCTCTGACAGACCGCAAAGAGGGTCCTACAATTTATCTGATCAGTGACTTCTTTATAGTCTCTTGTTTCTTATCTCCTTTCTAACTCAGTACTACAAGATAGCTCAGCCTCTCTTAAGAACGTTTTCCTGAAAGCATTATCAGCACCTTTCTTATCGGCATGGTAAAAAGACTTTTTAGGAAAAGCTTTTCTTAATAAGTTCTAACAAATTTTTCCCCCTAAGTAGTATGTACAAGTGATGTAATGAGTAACAGTTTTCAGATCTTTTAGATATATCTTACTCCTTCCTCCCCTTTGAAAACTGTGGCAGTGTTTCCTTGAAACTGTTTAAAGGCTCAGTGTATGTCTGCAGAAGTTGTTGATTTTTCTTGTGTTTTTTACCCATTTCTGTTCCTTCCCACTCCAGCCGAACAGGATAGAGGATACACCACACCTGAGGTGTGCAAGAGCGAGTGTTGTAGCGCTTGTTGGAGAGCAGTATGGGTGAGAGGGACCTGGGGGTCATGGTGGACCGCAGGATGACCATGAGCCAGCAATGTGCCCTCGGGCCTATGAAGGCCAATGGCATCCTGGGGTGTATTAGGAGGGAGTTGGTTGGTAGGTCAAGAGAGGTCCTTCTCCCCTTCTCCTCTGCCCTGGTGAGACTGCATCTGGAATATTGTGTCCAGTCCTAGTCCCTCAGTTCAAGAAGGACATAGAACTCCTCGAGAGAGTCCAGCGCAGGGCCACCAAGGTGATGGAGTGGAACATCTTCCTTAGGAGGAAAGGCTGAGGGAGCTGGGCCTCTTTTGCTTGGAGAAGAGGAGACTGAGGGGTGACCTTATTAATGTTTATAAATATGTAAAGGGTGAGAGTCAGGAGGACAGAGCCAGCCTCTTCTCAGGGATGGCCAGTGACAGGACAAGGGGCAACAGGTGCAAGCTGGAGCAGAGGGAGTTCCATGTGAATGTAAGGAGGAACTTTTTCACTGTGAGGGTGACGGAGCCCTGGGACAGGCTGCCCAGGGAGGCTGTGGAATCTCCTTCTCTGGAGACATTCAAACCCACCTGGATGTGTTTCTGTGTGATTTAGTCTGGGTGATCCTGCTCTGGCAGGGGGTTGGATTAGGTGATCTTTTGAGATCCTTTCCAACTCCTAACATTCTGTGATTCTGTGATTTCTTAACGTGAGTTTCCTTTGTATTTATTTTTTTTCTGGTTTTGTCTCCTTGACACAGAAACCAGCCAGCAGCCATGAGCCTTTCAGATATGTGATATAAATGAGTACTGTAAACTCCATTGAACGATTTCAATTAGAGTGGAAGCCTCTTCTCTGCTTGTGAAGTTGCAGGTGACCTTTGTGTTGTTCCTGGCTCTTTTGCAGCAGGGCAGGTGTCATTCAGCAGCTTAAGAGCCAGCTGAACGTACCAAAAATGTAAATTGCTGTAATGGTTGCTGTTGTATAGAGCTACTGAGCAGAGGGAAAACAAGCAGATCTGTAGAGGTGGAAAGTATAAAACTTGTCACGGACTTTGCTAACATAATTACTCTGGTTTCATGTAAATTACATTTTTAACTTGTTTTCCCAAGCAAATAGCGCCCATGTTCTCTGTCCATCTCTGCTCCCCTAATAGCTTCTGAATCATTTAGCTGGGTTCAGACAGATTTGACAGGAGTTGAGGGTTGAAAGACTCTGTGAAAATTGGTGGCTGGATAAATCCACACATCTACTGAAGAAAGAGGCGATAGATGGAAAGTGGTAGTAACCTGTTCTGCCTGGCTGTGTAGGCTGATCAGTTAAAACATTGTATTGACCAAGGATGGTATGCACACCTCAGGTGTGGTGTATCTTCTGTCCTTTTTGGCTGGGGTGGGGAGGAACGGAAGATTTTGGAAGAATTTTGTGAGAAATACTGGGAAGAGCTTGCGCTGAGAGCATTCTAGGGAATGGTAGGGGAAAGCAGCTCATTAGGGTGAGAAAATGCTGTGGATACTGCAGCCAAGACTTTATTTTTTTAGGCACATTTCATCTCCTCCTTCTGTAACTTGACGACTCCTTTTTGAATAGAAGCACCCATGTTCTCCAAGTGTTTGTTTAGGTAGGGTAAATGGATGCTAAGTAGCATGCTGGTAAAGATCATAAGGTGTTAAGTTGTTGCATGCAGATTTTAAATGTATTTGCCAGGTCTGTGCCTTGAGTGTCCTTCATCTAGGTGAAGGGAATGTCTTTCAGTGGTTAGTTCCACAGTCACTTTGAGCTGGTCAAAACTCCAGGTTACTACCAAAGGTGCTGCCTTGCTTTTTCACTGGTTGCATTTCCAGCACCACCATTCCTGAGTTGGAAAAAGCTCAGTTGGGGAACTGAAGTTGTTGAAAACTACCCCAGAAAAAAAATTACAATGTTTCAGACAGATTTAGTTCCCTTATCTGTTTTACTGCAGGAACAGTAGTGCCGGCACAAATGAGGTAGTAGAAATGCTATAGCTGGCTTTGGAGGGAGAAATGGCTTTGTCTGTTAGTGGAAGCTGGCACCTCATTTTGCTTTTTAAGCCATTGTGGAACTGTGCTCTGTTCCTTCTTGCTGCTTATCTCTGACTGCAGTTTGGGACTTTGTGACTAAAAACTCCAGAGACTTTCAAGTGGACTGTTCAGTGCCCCTTGGTAAGGAATGTGGAGCTACTGGAAGCAGCTAAATTACTGTGGCAGATATATAGATATCCTGGATGCTGCATAAGAGAGCATAAATTGCTGGTAATAGGTGCTTTCTCAAGGCTTTGAGTTACTTCACGCACAAGACATCAGATAGAAGTTTAGGGTTTTGATCATGGAAGAAAAACTTGAAACACGTGCATTGCTTCAAGTGGTTCTTGATACTGAAGGCACACAATCTAGATCCATGGTGATCTTGCCTGCCATGAGAATCTCCTTTGGAATTTCAATCCCCAGGAATTCTTCATGAAATAAAGGTAACCACAGAGAATCTACTGTTTGATGGATGTGAGCTTTATCATTTAACGACAGAGGATTCACGTTCTCTGATGGACTTTTTAGCCGTGTGGCAGCATATAAGGATCTTCTTTTCTGCAGCACAAAGTGAACTTGTTAGCCTCTGCTAGCACTGTACTGCACTGAATATACTGTAGTAGTCAATCTAAAATACCAAGAGAAACATATCTGGTTTTACTGCTACATCTTCTCATTAGAGCTCCTCTACATTAAGGCAAGCAAACTTGCTTGTTAATGATTGGCGGTCTTTGAATCTTCTAATTATATCTGTTTCCTTTTCCTGCCTGTAACTTTATTGCTATATAGTCTGCAGTTCTGTCACTGTACTGCTGAATTTATGGGACAGCAACAGTGTATACTGCAACTTTGACGCTTCTGTATCATTCACCCATCATTTTTAAGACTTGTTTTCCCAAGACCATATTAAATAGAAAGGTGACAGTTACTTCTAGATCTTGCAGAAATACTTCAAGAATCTGTGAAGGATTTAGATTTTTTGTCAGGTTGTATTGTTTTGGGCTTTTTGACTGTCACTGTTCCTTAATATCCAAGAACTGTACCCTGCCTGGGACAGGGTTGGTGTGTGCCACTAGATAAGGGTGCTTATTTCACCGGAAGATGCTGTCGTTATTTGGGGTGTGTGACTAAGAATCTTAAGGCAGAACTTGCCAATGGGAGAGAATATCTGCCAGTCTGCTGCAGGCTTCGTTTTACTTAACACATGCCTGGAGGACTAGTCCTTCTGAAATAAGTACAGAATTTATTTGGTTTTTAATCATGGGAGACCACCTCTGGGAGAAATGCTGTCTGCCTTAAGCTTAGGGATCTTCTGGCTGACCCTTAAGTGTCCCAATGTAGGAATGGAAGAACTGAGAAATCTCACTTGCCACTTAACGAACTCTAGACTAAGTTAGTATTTGGTGATTAATTACATTGTATTACAGCATACTTTCAAAAAATGCTATCTGCAGATACTGTGCAGCTTAGGGGAAAAAATGGGGACTGGTTGGTTTTGATACCAACTTCATGTGAACCTAAGCGAAAGGTTATGTGCGACCCATGGTCAAACAGGTATTTATTGTCATTAAAAATTCTGAGTAATGATTTACAAAAAAGCAAACCAGAAGGAAGCTAGAAATGAAGTGAGGATTCCATTGGCAAATCTGTAGAGGTTATGTGAAGATTATAGAGAGAACAGTTTAGCAATTCAGAAGGCAAGTGAACGTATTCATGTGTGAATAATTGGTATTATAATAGTTTGAGTTATAGAAACTCAGTTCTATAAAGCAGGATTCCTCTGACAATAGTATTTCTACAGCCTCTGGCACAAATGCTGCCAAAAGACTGGGTATCAATGGGTAGATTGCAGATGAGTAGTTTTAAAAGGAATAATTGAAAAGGTGTTAATGCGTTAACTTGCAGTTGTATGTACTTCTGAGTTTTTGAAATGAAGTGAACTCAGAAGTTTTTCTTCTGTAAATAGTTATCCCACTCTGTTACTGCAAGCTTCAGTGTGTCATGAATCATACTGATTATAAAACAAAAAGTGTGGCTTCAACTCTAGCTTGTTTGCATTTACAAAATAGCAACTTTAAGGTAGGAGAGAGGGGACAGCAGGTTAAGTTTATTTTTTAGCAGCAATCCATTAACCCATTGCTAGCTCTGGCCTGTTAGCCCTTTAGTTTTGCATCAGTTTCACCTTGTGGTTGCTCCTTCTTATTTGAACAGTGCTCAACTGTTTTGCAGGATTCAGAGCAATTTTACTTTTTGCGGCCTCATATGACAGCTGATCATGTCTGTGGTGTTCTTGCAGTCATGCTTTTTTCTTTCCAGTAAATACAGTGAGAATCAATCTAGATGAAATGTGGTGTTCACTTACATGTTTGGTCGTATGGTTCCCTGCTCCATTAAACACCCCTTCTACTTGTACCCATTCCCTTAGCTTTATTGGGGGAAGTAGGCAGGACACAAAGGCAGTCTGATGGTGGGTTTTGGTTTTAAATCCTTGCTCAGCTTTTCACTCATCCTGGAGGCTTGTCTGGCCCTGTAAAAGAAGAACCTGTGTAACGGTATTACCAAACAAAAATTTTCTTCTCCTATCCTAAAAGATGTTCCTTTCACAGAGCAATGCAGGACATTTTAAAGGGGTAGTGTAAATGTGAGATCTAGAAGTCTACTTTTGATATGATCAGGAAGGTCAAAACTGGTGAATGGGCTCAAAAATATATTAGGTTGGGGACTAAGGATCTTCCTGAGGTCCTGAGAATGATGTGGGCAGTTTTTGTGTAAATAAATTCAAGTGAGAGATTTAGGTGGGTTGATGAAAGCCTGAGGGGAGAAGGCTTCAACAGCTGGGATGGAAGAGTTTGAAAGCAGGAAGGTTTTGTCTGAATGAGGGAAGGAAAAGTTGGTTTGTAGAAGTACAGGGACAAAAAAGAATCACCATTTGTGACCAGCAGTGCTGGACACTTGGTGTTCATAGGTCTGGGTGGCTCAGGTGATGATGGTACTGCCTTACAACAAGGAGTGCTAAGAAGAGTCTGGGATGGGAAAAATTGAGCGTTAACAGGCTAAGTGTGGGGCAGACCCAAAAGCAAGGAGATAGTGCTCTTGTCAGTACAAAGGTTAAGTGTTTTAGGAGGGCATATTCTGCAGTATCTCAAGATAAAATGCTGTTCTCTCCTAAACCTTGGGGGTTGGTTGAAAGTATCTTTTATTTTTTTTTTTAAAGTACTGTGACATAACACCAGTTTTATGATAATAGCAATGTTTGAACCAAAGCTCTCTTTTGTGTGCATACTTTAATGAGGTAGGTGAAAATTCCCTTGCATTTCCTGGTTTTGATGCAGTGTAACCCTCAGAACTCCGGGGAGGACATCTTCCACAGCAAATTTTTAGTTGCCTTGTCCTAATTAAAAACAGCAATAAAACCCAACATATACAACATATGTTCGAATACTACTGCATGAGAGGGAGAGCTCAACTAGACTTGCTGTCTGTTCTTCAGGAAGACTTGAAATTTAATGAAATGTGTAATAAAGGATTAATTTCGTTTTACTTTAATGTGATTTTTCATGCACTTAAGAGATTTTAGGAATGTACCTGTGTATTTAGGCAAATTATGGGTTCTCATCCCAGGTAGAGCTTGTGGGGTGGATAAAAGGGATGCACTAGTATAATGAGCATATATAAATTACAATTCATTAATGCAATAAATGTCAAATATGTTTGATGTTATATCCAACTCTTAGAGCAAAGTCAGGCAAAAAAGATAAAATCAGCATAGCTTTAAAACTTTAGTCAATTTTATTAATTTATACACTTTAGGACGTATTCAGTTTCCTTTAAAAGACTTTTACTCCCATTTGTGTTTTATTTACCCATCTTTGGAGTTGACCTGAGGCTAAACCCATTGCCTAATAGGGGATTTTTTTTAATCTTTGAGTTTCTATTTCCATGTTTAGTTTCAGATTTTCTACTTCTACTGTTAATGAAAATCTCCTGTATGGTCTGGGGAAAGGTGACATGAGCTCCTGAAAAGTGATGTGAGCAGGTTGTAGTTTGTCATCAATAAAACAGTGAAACTGGCTGGAGAAACCACTATCAAATCTACAAAATAGCTGGAGAAAGAGGATATCCCCCTCAAATTTTACAGTTCTCAGTAAGAACTGATGGTGTGTTGGGTTTGCATGGCAAGGTTAAACCAATTTGCAATAATAGATATACTCTCCAAATGAGACACTGTTTTCATTGCAAAAATGTGACTATCTTTAGATAGCTTTTAAAACTAAAAGGTTGAGATTTATTCATAATGCAGTGGTTAAACTGCCAGCTGCTTACATATGCCACTCGTGGGGAGGAAATTCTGAAGTACAATTGTGCTTCTCTGAGCTGCTCTGATTTAATTCTCAACACTTGTACCTGTGTAGTGCTTGTATCTTCAAAGCAACTTAATGAACACTGATCTTTGTAACTCAGTGTGAGGTTGGCAGACACAGATCTAGGACTTAATATCCCATAAATCAAAGCAACCTACAAATACTAAGGACATTATGAAGCTGCTCAACGCAGGAGTTCGTTTCAAAATGGAGGAAAATCTGTTAATCTCTATTGGCTGCGATTTTTCAATTAGAATCACTTGGCTGCAACTTCAGCAGTTTTGCAAAAATATGAACACTCTGCACTGTTACTTGAATTTGAATGTAGAAGCTTCCAGTTTTCCCAATCTTTTCCTTAGTCTTTTGACCTGTGTCGTCTTAGTGCTCTTGAAAAGGGCATTGATGAGATTATTAGGTTTGAATGGTCTCACTTCTGTATTTCCTGATCATACTGCAAATATATGGCTTAGTTGTATCCTGCTGCAAACAGGTTAGTGAAAAGAAGGCCCTTTCTGAAAAGTTTGCTATGTGATTTTTAAAAGGCATGGGAAGTACACAAAAAATGAGAAAAGTGGAAAAAGTAAAGATGCAGAAGTAAGGAAAACAGAAGAGTTATGATTCCCTTTCTGCTTACAGGCTTATTGCATCAGTGCAGATGTTTCTGTGGTGTTACTGTAGACAGGGTTGGTAAAACGGTTCAGGCCTAAAAAGAACCTCGTTTTACCAACCCCTTTTTGTCATTGCAATGAACTTGAGTAGAGGTGGGAATGAATGGAAGATTGAGGAGGTTTTGCTGATTTAAATAGTGATGATGTCTTTAAAGTGATAATGGATGGAAATTGAAGTGAGAGGTGCTGACTGGATATAGGGCAAAAAGCCTTTTCACTGTTAGGACAAACATGCATTGGAATGGGATACCCATGGAGGTCATTTAGTCTGTATCCATGGAAATTTTCATTACATGGATCAAGCCCTGAGCAACCTGGCCTGCCTGAATAGCTGTTTTGAGTAGTAGGTTGGACTAGAAACATCCTGATGTCCCTTCCAACCTGAATTACTCCATAAATCCATGAGTTGCACATGCATTTGTTTTGTTGTATGACTATTTCATATCACTCATGTTCTGAGAACCGGAATAACAGTCTTTAGAGTTAGCACTGCACAAATGAGAGAGACTGAGCTCTACACCCTTGCTTAGCTGTTTTCTTGTAGTGTTTTACCTACAAACAGGTATATATAAAATCCATTAAGTAGGAAAGGCTGTCAACCCTTGCTTGTTTCCCTGGTTTAGAGTAGGAATTGTGTGCGTGACTGAGTGTTCGCTCCTTATACTTCTGAAAGTCCTTTGTATCTGTAATTTGCTCACTTTGAAATCCAGACAGCTTGCTTTTTTTCCTTGAAATGTGAACACATTTGATTGCCTCACACACTACAGCATCTTCTACTATCCTAGACTGTTGACTGAGAAGTACTTGTGCATCTAAAAGTTTCTCCCCTTTTTTTTTCCTTCCCATTGCAATTCAGTTCGAATAAGGAGGAAATCAAGGCGGCGCTCACAGTGGGGCAAAGGCATTATTAAGAAGAGGAAAGTCAATAATTTAAAGAAAGATGAAGATGATGCAAAGTTTGCTGATGATGAAAATCATGGGGAGGACAGTAAATTGCTGGAAAACGGAGAGTTAGAGATCAGCGCTGACTGCATTGAGGAGAATGGAGAGGAAACAGGAGATCTCTCTATGACAAATGATGAATCCTCTTGTGATATCATGGATATAGATGCAGAGCAGAGGCTTAACAATGGGACATCAGGAAAGGAAAACAATTTTGCATCCACAGAAGAAGAGAGCTCAAATGAATCTTTGTTAATAACTGACAGTGTTACCCTGAGCACTGAAAAGGAGTTAAGGAAAGGGGACTGTGTGAATGGAGAGACATCAGTACGCAGCTCAGAGGGTATACCTGTTCCAGCATACCATAATGGTAAAATGGAATCAATCGATGCTATTTCACCCAGTGACAACAGTGACGGGTGTAGTAACAAGCAAAAATCTTCATCTGAAGATCAGCCAAAGGAGAAAATGGAAGCTTCCAGTGAAAGTCAAGGAGCTGATCTAGTGAAAGCTGAGTTACCACATTGCAGCAATAATGAAAAAACACTACAGAGCACAGACGTTGAAACTAAAGATGCTGAAGCAGACAAAGAAGGTATAGCTTGATTTCAGTGTTTCTCTCTTACTGTCCAAGTTAGTATTTGTATTATTTTAATTGCAATATGTTAAAATTATTATTATATGGTAATATTTTATGAACTGCTCTCTATTTATTTAAAACTTTAGTACACTTACAACATTTAATTCCTCATAGATAAATCAGAAATCCACCCTTGCTTGCTGTAATCTTATTTTAGGCAAGTAAGTGTGTCTTCATACTTGACATTTTCTGTTTATTTTTTTAGGCTTTGTGGGACATACTGTAAATACCAAGATAAAAATTAAACCATCATTAAAAACTTAAAAGATACTACCAGTGCAGATAAATATATAATCTGTGCTTTAGTCTACATGTTCTATCTGATCTATATTTTTATCTATTTGATATGTTTTGTCTTATTTTTAAAAAGATTTATGATAAAAATATAATGGACATTGGATGAATGACGATAGAAATCCAGAATGTATTCCTTTAAAAATGCTTCCTTGTAGCAAAGTTAAAACACTTTAACTTGGAGCAAAAGCTAGATAAACCTTGTTTATCTACTGGAGAAGGTATCTGGCTTTGGAGTTACAGTCAACATGGTAATAGTGCAGCATAAAGATAACAGAAGGAGAAGGGGAGTCCTGGTGGTGTGTAAAAGAAGGGGCCGTGTCCTTTGAAGACAAAGGCATGGTTTCCTCAGGAAAGAGAAATAAAAGCCTTATGTATGATTGCCTTTTTAATTAGCTCTTCCGAATTATCTGAAAGAATGAAATCTTTACTTCAAAAGCTAGCGCTGAGATTTACCAAGTAAACAAGCTGTAATGAGAGATCTGAATTATGAGAGTATCTCTATATAGATGTTTGTGTTTGTACATACATATTTTCTCTAAGGGTAAGGAGAACAGTAGACATAAGGTCCTAGGAATGTGTGCTGTATGTTGAGAGCCTCTACAATTCTAAGTTTAGTAGTTGAATTTTGTATACATTAAGGAAGTTCTAATAACAGGGTGTCCTCAGGAAAAAGAAAAAAGGCATTTAAAATCGTTTAGGAGGAGAACAGCAGTGAATGAGGGTTGAGAGAGAATCAGAAGATAGAAAAATATTTTGTTCTCCACAGCAGGGTTGGACAGCAGCTTTAATACAGAGGTGGAAGTAAACAGAAATGTTTCAAAAATGCATGAAGTTTCAGCAGTAGAGCAGATGTTAGAATTACCATGGGAATAAAGAAATGGGATGCTTTGGAGAGAAAAATGAGGATTTGATTCACTTAGGCAGAGGGAGCATTAGCTTAACATCTGAACATCACTTAGAAGCTGTATAATTTGATGTTGTTAAGTGGAAATGTTACACTGGAAAAAGTCTTTCCATGATGTTCAGGTTTCTGCTGGAACCGTGGGGTTTAGTTTTAAAGATGACCAAGTTCATGTGTGTGTTTTGAGCTGCACTTCTATGGACCTATAAACATTCAGAGTTCTGTGAATCTGATGAACCATGTGCAGCGCTACAGTCGTGCTTGCTTAGTTCTGGAGTACCCACCAAACCAAACAAGCGAAATCAAACCAAATTTGAAGAAACAAGCTGTTCATTTGGAGAGACTGACATTGTTTTTCAAATTACAGGTATATTCAAAAGCAAGAAAACACGGAAAGTCGCTGTGGAACAGTCAAAGCCTGCAAGTTTGGAGCAGGTCCCAGAGGAACCAGCGGATCCCTTACCCTCTGTAGTGGTTGACCATGACAGACTAAAGGTAATGGAACTGAAAAATGATTTGAGCTGTTACTGAAACTGTCCATAAAAATGCTTCCTTCCTTCTTCTGCTACAAAGTAACATTTCCTTTATTTTTGACTGCAAACAAATATTAAGGCAGCAGTAACTTTTGAGGATGATTCGTTGATCGGTGGCTTTTTTCTGAAAAGTTAATAAAGCTACTGAATCCTTACTGTCCCATCATTATTACCTTTACAAATCCAGTAATGGCACAGCAGTCCGCTATTTTAATTGCAAGTTTTGCAGGTACTCTTATGTGTTAATTGGACATGCCAGTTACTGAGGAACTGCTGGGTGCCTAGTAACTAGGAGTTAACATCATCTTTTCCATACACTTGGTGGAAAGAGCTGTTAGTGGATTGGAAAGCAAATTGGAATGTGTGCTGATGTTTTGGCGTCATAGGCTGAACCCCTGCTGGTTAATTTTCTTTCAGTTTTGTCTCCTTTTAAGTTAAGTTACAATGAACTTTCTGTCTTCTGTTGTAGAAACTGGCTTGACCTGCTATAAAATTTAGAGCCCAGTTGCTGTGGAGTATAGATGATAATCGCTTTGGAAACAGTAGAAGTGTTTTAAGAGGAAAAAAACTATTCAAATTTACTGTCTGCTACTTTGTAGAAGATACACTTTGTTTATGAGCAGTTTTACATGTGGTGTGTGTTCCCCCCTTCTTTTATTGTAGTATTTTTCAACATTAGTGAAATTAAAAATGTGGTTCCGTTTGGCCCTTCTTACAGTTTCATGTCAACGCAAGTTCTTCAGAATGCCTGCATGAGCCATCGAGGCAGGTTTTATGGTTTGCCTTGTCATAAGTATTAACCAAGATGAAATATGATGAAGTATCCTTGAAACAAAACTAGCACTGCCCCATCTGTACTGAGTATAAAATCTAAGACAAGAAAAAAAAGCCTGAGTGTAAGCAGAGAAGTGAAAATAGACATTCAGTCCTTTTGGATCTACAGGGATGTTGTGGCTGTACTCATAGCCAGATGTTTTATGTGTGTGTCCCTCCAAAATAGGGGTCCAGAAGAAGATTGCATTTCTGATTTGTCTTTAGAAAATAAAAAATTATTATAAAAACCCTCTTAACTTTACCTTCTATTGTTCCAACAGAAACTGCTTGATTTGGTGGTTAAGAAAAGTGACAACCTGACTGTTGACCAACTTGAAAGATTGTATTCGCTCCTCAGTCAGTGCATCTACAGACATCGTAGAGACTATGACAAATCACAACTTATAGAGGTGATGTTGTACAGTTTCTTTTATTCTTCATCAGAAGTTTGTGAGACTGGCTTTTGAAGATCTAAGATATTTTATCAATTTACTGTACTAGCTGACAGAAGCTTTAAATAGACTTTGAGGAAGGTATCCATAAACAGAAAAAAGTTTAGTGTAGTACTGACTTAAAACCCAGGTTGTTTTTAATAATACTTAGGAAAGGATTAAGATTTTAACCTAAAAGAGTGGAGGAAAAAGAGGAGAGAATACAGCAGCACAAAGAAGCACATGCTAGCAGAGTAAAAATGGAGTAGAAGCAATTTCCACGTCTGTGGTATGACTAAGAGTGGATATAAAGAGCCTACAGGCACACGGAGCCAATATTGCTGCAATTGCCCTTCCTTGCATTTGCGTACCTAGGCTCCCCAAAAAATCAGAGCTCTGCTCCATGTAGTTTGCTGATCATGACTTTCATACAAGACCTTAAGAGTTTGCAGACTTTCTGTGGGTTGCTATATATACCCTTGGGAAAGCCCAGTACAGCATGATGTAAGGCAGTTGTCTCCTTTGCTGTCATCCTTTGCATCTGAAGCTTTTGCTATCAGATGCCTCCTGTCTGTATTCGACAGTAAATTGGCATAGGCTGGTTATAATTTTGGCCATAGATTCCCTCCAACATCATGGTTCTAGCTGGAGAGGCGTTTGGATCAGCTTGCTGAATCACCTGATAACCAGCCCTGCTGGAAAAAGGGCAACAATTGCTAGTTTTCACTTGGATCACTGAACATTTTTCTCCATGAATATTTTACAACAAAACCTGGAAAGGCCTTAGCATGGGATATTATAGGAGTTTCTGCAAAATACTTTTCAAACCGTTTTCATCTGCTATCTTCCCCTAAAAATATGTTGAAAGTCTGTGCCAAACATTAGGTAGATTAAAAAGACATTTATCCAGCCAGGAGCATGTAGATCTGTTTACAGCAGGGTCTTGAATTCACGCAGTGTGCCATCGCAGTGCTTTCTTAATACATATTGACTACATTAATTATGTAAGTGACCCTTCATGCACTTAGATTTTCTCATGAACCATCTCTATAGAGCACTTTTCTGCACTAATACTTCTTTTACCATATTTTGCTAGCAGATAGCAGCAAATAAATAAAAATGTCGTTTCTTAATAACTATTTGTTTAGATTAAAATAAGCCCAATAAATAATGACTGTGTATTATAACTTTATTTCTGTCTCTATTTATGTCTAATGGATGCTCTGTCTCTTGCAGGAGATGGAAAGAACAGTTCATGTTTTTGAAACATTCCTGTGAACTCGTCAAGATGGGTGGGTTTATCCTCTCAAACTGCTCATGGAAGAGCAGTCCTCTGAGCCATTCAGTTTCCATTTGCACCAAGTATGTGCAGAGCCTTGGTTTTAAGTGCTCTCTCTTTTTCTTTCTGTTGAATTTGGTGCTATTGTCTCAGGTACCTGAAACCAACCAGCCTACAAGAACCAAACAGAACTTCATATAATTGTATCTGATATAAATAAAGAATACAATGCCACAGCTTGGAGATTTTTGGTGCTACAGAAACTGTTCTCATTTCTGCTCTTGTTCACTCTACATGCATTATCTTTGGGGAAACTTCAGACAAAGTGGAGACCAACACATACAAGAGAACTGGAAAGAGCAGATCTAAGTTGAATATTTTTAAACAGGCAACCTTTTTTAATTTTTTTTTCCAATTATTCTCTTCTCTGGGGTAATGGACAAAAAAAATCTGTTCTAAAGAATGCATTGTGGTAGGAATCTTGAGTAACTGGATGTACAGTAATTTGAAGATGAGGCTCTCTAGAACTGCCTTTAATGTGCCTTTTAGTCAATTGAGAAAGATAAGGCTAATCAATTGGTTTGGATTATAGCAAATGGCAATGTTAGAAACCTGTCTTCAGAATGAAGATCTCCAAAAGGATGATTTGTGTTCTCTTCATGGGATGGCAACCAGTATTATGGTTCTATAATGCCTGTCTTACTCTACAGAACTAAACTAAGACACACTGAAAAAGCCACATACTTTACCAAAATGGTGAAATTTTTCATTGGTATATATTTGTTTTAAAAACAAGTTACACAGCGAAACTCTTCTGTGTTGCTAAAAATGAAGCATTTTCCCACCATCTCTTTGTTTTCCATTTTGAGTTCCTTAAGAAAACCAAGTTTAATACTGGCAGGTTTCTTTCTGAAGTTCCATGTTTGTAATATAGCTTGGACTGTGCAGTGCAGGTAAGAAGACACTCTAGTTGGTCAAAGCCCTGGAGCCCAAGCTCACTGGAAAATAACTTAAACTAGACTTCACAACTCTGTCTGCACACAGCATTGCTAGTGTGGGGGTTCAGGGGACAGCTGTTCGGACCGCAGTTCTCTGGGTCTGACTCGTGTAGTTCAGCACCTTTCCTTTCTGCAAACTGGAGAGAACAGTTTAGGCAAGGTCAAGAAAAAACATGTTTTATTGCAGGCTCGGTATTAACACCTTTTACCTGGGCTGATTTACTTCAAACCCACCTGAAAATGGTTTTAGAGAAGCTGGCTGGTGTTACATTGTTAACCCTTCAATGTGACTGTCCTTGTGTAGCAGCGGAAGTGTCTTTCCAGAAATATGCAACACAGTGTGATTAGCTCTTAATTAGAGAAAACAGTCTTGGACTACTGCAGAGACACTGAGCTACCTCAGCTTTTTGTATTTCAGTAACCAACAGTGTTTATGGAGGACTGTGACCGCTCTGCTCCCATTTACAAACTGAAGCTAAGGTACTTGTCTCCACCTCTGTGACTAGTTGTAGCGTAGCGCTGCAGAGTAACATAACATGGGCCTTGGGCTACTGCAGTAATCCAAAGTGCTTTGTATATTATGGCTAAACATAATTCTATTTTAGGACATCTTCTCCCCCGAACGCCACTGTTTTTCTTTATAGCTAATGGCTTAAAGGTTTTAAGCGTTCATGTATGTCTAGTTACGCCTTCTAAATGCAACCCATGCAGAAACACTGTATTTTTTAGGTGGGAAAGTGCGATTAAAAACAACAAAAACAAGCAGAAAACACATTTTAAATGAGATTCTTTGATCTCAGATTTGATTATGGGATTTTTTTCCATGTTTCGGTTAGTATTTATTAGCATCATACCTGTTTGAGATATTTTTGTGTCTCGTACATTAACAGCATTTTGTATTTTGATGGAAATTGTTACAAACTTTAAGATTTGATTAAATAAAATGTAGCAGATTTTTTGTAGCAAGTTTCTGATAAAAGGGTTTTTTGCAAGTCTCAGGTTCTTGCTGCAGAATTTTTTAAAAATATTTATTCCAGTTTCCCTTACTCAAAGAAGTTTTTGTTCAAGTAACAGCAGCACTTGTGGAAGATAAAACTGCATACATTTTTAAGGAGATAATAAATTTATATGTATTAAAACAGTTGAGAATTTTAGTCACCAGTGAGCGTGAAAAGCAAGTTTGAGCTAATGCCTAGCATTAAAAGTGGTTCTGAAAGGTCTGGTTTCTAAAGGAAAATTTTTACTGTCAGTTGTTGGTTGGGAAAAAAAAATCGTAAGAAGCAACTTTACTAATTGAGAAGCTGCCATGTTGTTTTAGAGAAGAGTAGCTGATATCAGATGTTCTAGTGGACAGCTTACCTGAAATGATATACTCGCCTTCCTAGCCCAAATAACCACACTTCAGTTTTTGTTTTCCTTTACAGATGTCTGGTGGTTATAGAGTTAAAACAGCTGTTAATCTATCCATGTGGTCTAAACTTGTTTACTCTTTGTATGTTTTTAATTTTAATTATTTTTTTTTTGCCACATAGCACTGGCAAGAGTTTGTACAAATTGACCTCTCTTCCTTGTTTCTTCTTGTGAAAATTGCAAATAAACTCCTGTGTGAGTCCTTGTGCTGGGGTCAGTGAAATGTGGCCGGCCAGAATAGAGGGGATTTCTCCGGGGGGGGGGGGATTGGTGGGGCTGTCTTGGAGATACACAGTTGCTCTTGGGTGACGGGTGACATTGATGGCCATGGAGTTAATTGTATTTGCAAGCTTGAATCTCACCTGTGATTAATTTTTTTTGTTTTGTTTTGTGTCCTCTGTATTGTTACTTGATTTCTTCATATGCCAATGTATTTATAGGATTACTGTTTTTTGTAATATCTTGTCTTCCTTTTTTTTGGTGTGTTTTGTTTTGGTTTTGTAATTAAATTGTTGGCTCAGCGCTGGTTTTACCTTCAGTCTCCTGAATGGCAGGTCCTGCAGCTGGTAGTCATTTATTTTGTTTTTATTTTATTTTGTAATCACAACATAAGCTTGAATTTGGGCTTGTACTTGCATCTTTTGTATCTTGTACATTGGGTTATTTAGACATTGGAGAGTCCTGTTTGGTTTCATTAACGTGTGTCTACTTTGTGGATTAAGTAGACTTCCTTCATCAACTATGGTATATTTTGGATTCTATAGTTTTATTCAGAACTGTGTTTAAATTGATGTTTTGCATTTTGACTTCATTTTACGTTAGTTTGAAGTAAGTTATTTAATTTTTTGAACTTCTGGAAATTTTGAACATTTTACTGTAATTTGTAATATAACTGCTGTGAAATACTTGAATAAAGATGACAAGAAAACACAGCTTTAGCTCCTTCAAAAATGTATTTAAAACAAAATGCTGCCTCCTTGCTGA
Organism: Porphyrio hochstetteri; assembly: GCA_020800305.1. Classification (NCBI taxonomy): domain Eukaryota; kingdom Metazoa; phylum Chordata; class Aves; order Gruiformes; family Rallidae; genus Porphyrio; species Porphyrio hochstetteri. The sequence continues at coordinate 118,462,140 of CM036907.1, read as the reverse complement.
TTTCAGTCTTTTTCTTACCAGACCTCCTTGATTTCACAGTTCAGATGTTTTACTCTGGGATCTTGCTGTTCAGTTATTTTGAGTGGTTTAATCCCTAACTTTTGCTTTCCGTGTTTGTTGATGAAAGGAAAAAAACCCCTTCTATTATTAATGTTGTCTGAAGAAGTGAAATTAGCATTGCACACTGGTGGGTGAGTAACAATTGTTACGAAGTTATGCTCTGTCCTTAGAAAACATTGTATGTTCAGTTGCAGGGTACCACCCACGCCTCCTATAGTACCTCAGCATCCAAGTCATGCCAGAGTATCTCGTTAGAGGGTTTTTAAGGAAACACTCACTTTCCTTCCTATTTATCAGAGTTGTTTGGGGGTTTTGTTCATCTTAAAAAAAAAAAAAAAAACCAACCTAAACTTCTAATGAATCTAGGAATTCCCTTAGTTTCCCCTCCCCCAACAATTCATGCATAGGAAAGGTGATGCAAGTGCAGATGCAGCCCTCATAGTACTGGTTGGCAGTTCATCCGGAGCTAATAACCTGTACGTGGAACAGTATGATCTAGCTGCTCTGTAGGTCTGTTAGGCTTCTCTTGAGCCATAGGACATAGAATCATAGAATGGTTTCAGTTGGAAATAGACCTTCAGGATTGAGTCCAACCATCTATCCAGCCCTGCTAGGTCCAACACTAGATCATGTCACTAAGCACAGCATCTACTCTTCTTTTAAACCCCTTACCAGGGAGAAGAGACCGACCCCCACCTCAGTGGTGTGTGGAGCAATGAGGTCTCCCCTTATTCTCCTCCAGACTAAACAATCACAGCTCCCTCAGCTGTTTCTCGTAAGACTTGTATTCTAAACCCTTCACCAGCTTTGTAGCCGTTCTCTGGTCTCGCTCCAGCACCTCATTGTCCTCCCTGTAGTGAGAGGCCCAAACCAAATGCAGTACTCCAGGTGTGCCATACAACACAGCTCCTTTCCCTGTTTTCCTTTCTGTGTACCGTAAATTACAGGGCTCCTGGGCAAACGGCTCGCTGGGGAAGAAGGTAATAGTGACTTGTTCCATGTCTGACTCCAATTCTGCTTTTGTATGTGGCTTTGGAAGCACAATGAGATCCGAAATGTAACATCCGTTCTATAAATTGTGGTGTAAATGTAACAATGAGGCAGATGAGTCAGAGCCTGGGCACATTTTGGATCAGTGTGGGCAGATGTTTCATCTGAATGACCAGCACCACGCTTCACACCATCCAGGGGCTTTTTGGTCTGGGAATGAAGAATGTAGGGTATGAAGTCTTGAGTACCTGTTTCCAGCTTTCAGGTGTGGTGCTGTTCACAGAGGGGATGGTTTGAGGCCTGATTTCTAAAAATAGTCAGAAGGGACAAAGCTGCTTTATTTGGGCATTGATGAGAGGATTCTTGTAAAGGTGCTGGGTGAACTTGGAGTGGTGCTTCAAAAACATCAGTTAGTGGGGAGTAGTTGGATCGTAAAAGCTTGTGCCACGCTCATATTTGTCAGGTGTTCTCGGCTTAACACTGCTCCCTTCTGTTTCTGCCTTGAACGTAGCTTTGAACAGCAACTTCCCATATCCCCTTACACTTGCAGTGTTGCACATCCCGTTCCCTCCTTGAGGCCCCTCAGATGATTAATTTTAATAAATTAAAAATGAGATCCTTTTGTTCTGTATCTCAGGTAGGATTTGGACTTGTAATATCCGGGGGTTTGAGCCAGCACTGCATGTGAATAAATTCTGAGAGCGGAATCAGGAGGCTGATTCATGAAGCCAAACGCTTTAATTGTTTTTTTTCCTCCCCCTTCAGTGCATCACTTGTGGTCATGCAACGATTATGTAAAAATGAGGGAGAATAAACTTTAACACTAATTAATTCAGCCTCGCTCCATTTCTAGGTGAGCGCACAGGGAGTGTATTTCAGTTGAAGCCACTGCCCGTAAATGGCTGTGACTACTACTTGATGCCAGTTATTTAAGGGATGCATTTGAATTATGCTACGTGGAGCCTTTCTTCAGTAGTAGGGAAAACCCTTTTCCTTGAAAAATATGATAAGCTCCTAAGC